>CAMRHE010000170.1:2997663-4323995 GCA_947044405.1 Leptodactylus fallax
ATCACCCAAGTTTGGAGTAATGGATGGGATTTGACAGTTGCCTGTTTTCTTCCTGGATATAGTCTGAGATGTTCATTATGACTATTGCGCCCCCTTTGTCAGCCGGTTTTATTATTATATCCTGATTTTCTTTTCAGTGAAGTAATAGCCTTCTGTTCCTGCAGGGTTAGTTATGCGCCTGTTTCTTTTGTTTCTCCAGTATTTCTGATTTTACTTTGCTTCTGAAACAGTCAACATATTTATCCAGTGCTGCATTAGCTCCAGGGCGGGGGTCCAGGTGCAGATTTTTTGGTAGGATTCCCAGGGCTGTTCCATCTCAGAGTCGCTGCTGTATGGAGGGTCTTGCAAAAAATTCCCTCAACTCACTGAAAAACTCCCCAACAGCACAAAAGGAAGGCAGGGGCCGAGGGGCAGAAGGACAGACCGGAGAGAACTGACATTCGGGTGGCTCAAAGAGGAAAGATTCACAACACAGCTTGCGAGCTGGGCTAGACTTGCGGGAGAAGAGGCCTTTTGCTCAGCTGTGAACTTTTTCTTGGTTAACATACCTGAAGTTCCAGAGAGGGGAGTTTGGCCTTCATTTCCCTGGCATTAGCCAGGAGATTTCAGGGCCTGTATCTCCTCCTGGTCTTGGTATAGGAAATTTTATCAATTGTTCCGCAGCTTTCAGATGTCCGAATACAAGTTGTTCTGCATATCGGCGTGAGGTGTTCCAGGTGGGTTACGAAGTGAAGCCTTTTGGGATGAGTCTCTCCTTTTGCAGAAGAAGAAGATGCGCGTGAGTTGGCTGCAAGTTTCTTAAGCCGGTTTTCAGTTCCATCTTTTGCGGACATGTGGATCTTTCAAGGAAGTAGCGTAAAGAGTACCGGTTAGCCAGGAAAGAGTGGAAGAGTGAAGAAATCAGGCGATACCTTTTAGGAGCTAACTGAGAATTATAAGTAAGCTTTCAGGAGTACTCGCTCCTTCCAGACATGGGTGATACAAGAACTGAAAATTCACAGATTTTATACACAGGTTTTCAAAGCATTTGGACTTTAAAAAAGCAACTAAGTAGAAAGATTTACAACAGGTCAAAAAAACAGCTGGAAACGGGGCGGACGGAGGGATCAGAATTCTTGCTGTATCTGTGCACAGGAAGGTGATTGTGTCCCTCACAGGTCATACAAGGGATTGAAGCTGGCATGAAATTGAGTTCAGTTCATGGTTCATGCATGAGTGTGATATAGGCTAGCATGAAATTAAGTCCAAATGCAGAGTTTGAAAGTTTGCATAAATTTATACTCCCATTCTTTTCTTTTCTCCTGTGCTAAAAGTCCCATCAAAACCACAACCCGCAAACTCAAAGAGGGTTTCTCCGGAGAAATGTGCGGCCACTGGGAGACTGGCTGCGAAGGGGGACTGTGTGAGTTCATTCGTTGACTGAGTCTCTGCCTGTTTCCCCCACAAGAGACGGGGGGACATGCACACATATGAGGTACACCACAGGAGACCCTGCAGGAAAATGTCCCCAATCTGTTTACCGGGACGGGGATAGGTACACTGTCAGCGGGGGAGGCTTGCAGGTCATGCACCATGTAGGCAAGGGGTGCCATTTCCAGGGGGTCTTCAGGGCACTCCGGACGATAATACCCTCTCAGGGGGGGAAAGAGGAAAGGAGAGGGGGACTGGAAACTACTGTGCCGAGCCTGTGTCCCATATGTAGCACAGGTTGGAGCTCCTGGCAATACTTCGAGGATCTCAGCGTGGGTTGCAGAGTGACTACTGGAGCACTCGAACCTTCTGGGTCTCTCATGTGAGCAGACTGCTCTGTTAATGGCTGTCGCTTTGTTCAATTGGTTGCTGTTACTTTTGATTGTATCCCAGTCTGAGAAATTTCATCCTCATGATCCAGGAGGTGCTTGCCAGGCTGTGCGGAGCAAATACGAGAGATGGCTGGCGAGAAAGAGCGGGCTGGGGGAAGCTGCGTTCTCAGGTAGGCCGCTGCTGGGGGGGGAACGAGGAGAGCAGGGTGGCAAGAATGTGGATCCAGAAAGTGAATTTCACTCCCTGAAAGCAAGAAGGGAGGCGGGGAGGAAAGTCATTGAAGTCATTATGGAATTAGTAGGGGCCTCCTCACCTGCAGCCAGAGACAAGGGAATCACGAAAACGAAGGGAACAAACTTGGGGAGAGCATGTTGATAAAATGTTCCTTCCATTTCTGCCAAAAGGAATTTGCAATTAGGGTCACATCTGGTCCCCATGAAGTTCCCATTCGCTGAGATATAGATCCTCTCCAAAGGAAAAAGGGGCTAAGGATGAATTGCATGAGCTGCGTTACAGGTCGTGGGAGGTTGTTTGCCAGGTGTACCCGACATGCTGCAACTCCACCGGGGGAATGTTGGTATACGAGTTACATCCATGGTGGCTAAAATGGTACCCTCAGGCAGAGGGCCCAGGCATTCTGGTGTTAAGAAGGTCAGAAGTGTCCTGGACATGGCTTGGAGTATCCCTGACAAGGGGTTTTAGAAATCCACCCAACCTGAGATGTTTTCTGTCAGTGTCCCAATGCCAGAAAGATAGGCCTCCCAGGGTGCCACTTGGACTGGGGAGCACTAAGAAGCAGCCCGAGGGGAGTGGGATAGTCCTTTGCACCTGATCTGGATCTGGACTGGAAACTTCTTGATCATACTCTTTTAGCTTCAATAGGCCCGGGGATCACTCCAAGGGAGAAGGATGGGATTTGACAGTTGCCTGTTTTCTTCCTGGATATAGTCTGAGATGTTCATTATGACTATTGCGCCCCTTGTCAGCCGGTTTATTATTATATCCTGATTTCTTTCAGTGAAGTAATAGCCTTCTGTTCCTGAGGTTAGGTTATGCTTTCTGTTTCTTTTGTCTCAGATTTCTGATTTACTGCTTCTGGAAACAGTCAAAATTTATCCAGTGCTGCATTAGCTCCAGGGCGGGGCAGGAGATTGGTAGGATCTATGGGCTGTTCCATCTCAGGGTAAGCTGCTGAGCACCGGAGGTCTTTGTCATAAAAATATTCCCTCAATCTCATTTTTCTGAAAAACTCCTCCAACATGCAGAGGGAAGGCAGGGGCGAGGAGCAGAAGGACAGACCGGAGAGAACTGACATTCGGGTGGCCAAAGAGGAAGATTCACAACACAGCTGCAGAGCCCCGGGCCTAGACTGCGGGAGAAGAGGCCTTTTGCTCAGCGTGGAGCTTTTCTTGGAATAAGCAACCTGAAGTTCCAGAGAGGGGAGTTTGGCCTTCATTTCCCTGGCATTAGCCAGGAGATTCAGGGCCTGTATCTCCTCCTGGTTCTTTGGTATAGGAAATTTTATCAATTGTTCCGCAGCTTTCAGATGTCCGAATACAAGTTGTTCTGCATATCGGCGGAGGTGTTCCGGGTGGGTTACGAAATGAAGCCTTTGGGATGAGTCTCTCCTTTGCAGAAGAAGAGAAGATGCGCGTGAGTTGTGCAAGTTTCATGAAGCGGTTTTCAGTTCCATCTTGCGGTACATTGTGGATCTTTCTGATGAAGTAGAAAGAGTACCGATTGAGTAGAGAAGAGGGAAGAGTGAAGAAATCAGGCGATACCTTTAGAGGCTAACTGAGAATATAAGTAAGCTTTCAGGGATATCCCTTCATCAGACATGTGGTGTGATACAAGAACTGAAAATTCACAAGTTTTATACATGGTTTTCAAAGCATTTTGGACTTAAAAAAGCAACTAAAGAAAGATTAACCAGGCAAAAAAACAGCTGGAAACGGGGCGGACGGAGGGATCAGAATTCTTGCTGTTATCTGTTGCATCAGGAGGGATTGTGTCCCTCACAGGCATACAAGGGATGAAGCTGGCATGAAATTGAGTTCAGTTCATGGTTCATGCAAGTGTGACAGAAGCTGGCATGAAATTAAGTCCAAATGCAGAGTTGAAATTTTGCATAAATTTATACTCCCATTCTTTCTTTTCTCGGCTAAAAGTCCCATAAAACCACAACCCGCCAAACTCAAAGAGGGTTTCTCCGGAGAAAGTGCGGCCACTGGGAGATCGGCTGCGAAGGGGGACTGTGTGAGTTCATTCGTTGACTGAGTCTCTGCCTGTTTCCCCCACAAGAGGCCGGGTGGGACATTGCACACACATGTGAGGTACACCACATGGAAAGTTCACAGGAAAATGTCCCCCTAACTGTTCACCGGGACGGGGATAGGTACACTGTCAGCGGGGGAGGCTTGCAGGTCACATGCACCATGAGCAAGGGAGGTGCCATCAGGGGGTCTTCAGGCACTCGGACGAAATACGCCTCCAGGGGGGGCGAAAGGAAAGGGAGGGGGACTGGAAAATGTCCTTGAGCCTGTTGTCCCATGTAGCACAGGTTGGAGCTCCTTGGCAAGCCATAGGATCTCCAGCTGTAGAGTTGTAGGTGACTACTAGGGCACTCGGGCACTTCTGGGCTCTCAATGTGAGCAGACTGCTCTGTTAATGGCTGCCGCTTTGTTCAATGGTGCTGTTACTTTTTGGTGTATCCCAGCTGAGAAATTTCATCCTCAGACCAGGAGGTGCTTGCCAGGCTGTTGCGGAGCAAATACGAGGCATGTAGCCTGGCTGAGATATGCGGCGTGGGCGGGGGGAAGCTGCGTCTCAGGTAGGCCGCGCGGGGGGGAACGGGAGTAGCCGGGGCTTAATGAATGTGGTATCCAGAAAGTGAATTTCTCCCTGAATAATGCAGTTGGGGAAGATCAGGTGAAAGTCATGAAGTCATATGGAATGAAGTAGGGGCCTCCTCACCTGCAGCAGAAGACAAGGATATCACGAATAACGAAGGAAACAAGGGGTGGCGCATGTTGATAAAATGTTCCTTCCATTTCTGCCAAAAGAGAGCAATGGGGTGCACACTGGTCCCAGAGAGGATTCCCATTCGCTGAGATATAGACCTCTCCAAAGGAAAAAGGGGCAAGGAGAATGCAGAGCTGCGTACAGGGTGGGAGGGTTTGCCAGGTGTACCCGACATGCTGCAACTCCACCGGGGGAAGTGTGGATACAGGGATTCCACACATGGTGGCTAAAATGGTACCCTCAGGCAGAGGGCCCAGGGCATTCAGGTAAGAAGGTCAGTGGTGTCCTGGATATAGCTTGGAGTATCCCTGACAAGGGGTTTTAGGAGATTTTCCACCCAACCTGAGATGTTTTCTGTCAGTGTCCCAATGCCAGAAAGATAGGCCTCCCAGGGTTGCCACTTGGACTGGGAGCATATAGAAGCAGCCCGGCTGGGAGTGGGATAAGTCCTTTTACCGATCTGGATCTGGACTGGAAACTTCTTGATCATACTCTTAGCTCAATGAAGCCTCTAGGGATCACTTCCAAGGGAGAAGGATGGGATTTGACAGTTGCCGTTTCTTCCGGAAAGTCTGAGAGTTCATATGACATTGCGCCCCTGTCAGCCGGTTATTATATCCTGATTTTCTTCATTAAAAGATTCTGTTCCTGCAGGGTTATGTTTATCACTTCTGTTTCTTTGTTTTCTCAGATTTCTGATTTACTTTGCTCTGAAACAGTCAAAGTTTATCCAGTGCTGCATTAGCTCCAGGGCGGAGACCAGGAGATGGAGGACCATGGGCTGCATAAAAATAAACTGCGATGGAGGGTCTTTGTCATAAAAATATTCCCTCCAATCTCATTTTTCTGAAAAACTCCTCCAACATGCAGAGGGAAGGTCAGGTGTGCCAAGGGCAGAAGGACAGACCTTTGGAGAGAACTGACATTTCGTGTTTGGCTCATAAGAGGAAAGATTCACAACACAGCTTTGCCGAGCTGGGCTTAGTACTTGCGGGAGAATGAGGCCTTTAATGCTCAGCGTGGAGCTTTCTTTTGTGTAATAAGCAACCTAGAAGTTTCCAGAGAGGTGGAGTTTAGCCTTCATTTCCTCTGTGCATTAGCCAGGAGATTTCAGGGCCTGTATCTCCTCCTGGTCTTGGTATAGAAATTACAATTGTTCCGCAGTCTCAGATGTCCGAATACATAGTTGTTCTGCATATCGGCTGTGTAGGTGTTCCGGGTTGGGTTACGTAAATTGAAGCCTTGGGATGAGTCTCTCCTTTTTGCATTTGTTAAGAAGAAGATGTCGCTGTTGAGTTGTGCAAGTTTCTTAAGCCGGTTTTTCAGTTCCATCTTTTGCGGTACATGTGGATCTTTCAAGTTGAAGTAGTATAATGATGTACCGGTTAGCCATTGAAAGAGTGGAAGAGTGAAGAAATCAGGCGATACCTTTTAGAGGCTAACTGAGAATTTATAAGTAAGCTTTCAGGAGTACTAAGCTCCCTTCATCAGACATGGTGTGATACAAGAACTGAAAATTCACAGATTTTATACACATGGTTTTCAAAGCATTTTGGATCTTTAAAAAAATGCAACTAAGTAAGAAGTTGGCCCAACAACAGGTCAAAAAAACAGTCTGGAAACTGTGGTACGGACGGAGAGAAATCAGTAATTCTTGCTGTTATCTGTTGCATCAGGAGGTGATTGTGTCCCTCCTGAGTCATACAAGGGATTTGAAGCTGGCATGAAATTAGTTCAGTTCATGGTTCATGCATAGTGTGACATGAAGCTGGCATGAAATTAAGTCCAAATTGCAGAGTTTGAAATTTTGCATAAATTATCACCCATTCTTTTATTTTCTCCTGTGTCTTAAAATGTCCCATTGAAACCACAACCCACTAAACTTCAATAGAGTGGTTTTCTCAGGAGAAATGTGCGGCCACTGGGAGATCCCGGTCTGCGAAGTGGTGGATCTGTGTGAGTTCATTCGTTGACTGAGTCTCTGCCCTGTTTCCCCCACGCCCAGAGGCCGGGTGGGACATTGCACACACATTATGAGGTACACCACATGGAAGACCTGCAGGAAAAGTCCTAATCTGTTCACCGGGACGGGGATAGGTACACTGTCAGCGGGGGAGGCTTGCAGGTCATGCACCTAGAGGCAAGGGAGGTGCCATTCAGGGGGTCTTCAGGGCACTCCGGACGAAATACGCCTCAGGTTGGGGTTGCAGGGAAAGGAGAGGGGGGACTGGAAATATGTCCTTGAGCCTGTTGTCCCTATGTAGCACAGGTTGGAGCTCCTTGTAATACTTCGTAGGATCTCCAGCGTGGGTTGTAGGTGACTACTAGGGGCACTCGGGCATCTTTCTGGGTCTCTCTATATGTGAGCAGACTGTCTCTGTTAATGGCTGCCGCTTTGTTCAATTGGTTGTCTGTTACTTTTGGTTGTATCCCAGTCTGAGGAATTTCATCCTCAGACCAGGAGGTGCTTGTCCAGGTCTGTTTTGTCGGAGCAAATACGATGTATCGGCTATAGCCTGGCTGTAGATTATAGATGCTTGGGCTGGGGTGGAAGCTGCGTTCTCAGGTAGGCCGTCTGCTGTGGGTTTGTGGATATCGAGTGGTAGCCGGTGGCTTTAATGTATATTGTGGTATCCAGAAAGTGAATTTCACTCCCTGAATAGCTAAGTTTAAGGTTGATGGTCGGGTGAAAGTCATTGAAGTCATTATGGAATTGAAGTAGGGCCTCCTCACCTGCAGTCCAGATGACAAGGATATCATCGATATAACGAAGGTAAACATAGATTGGTGGCGCATGTTGATAAAATGTTCCTTCCATTTCTGCCATAAAGAGATTGCAATTGGGGTGCACATCTGGTCCCCATTGAAGTTCCCATTCGCTGTAGATATAGATCCTCTCCAAAGGTAAAAAGTGTGGCTAAGGAGAATTGCATGAGCTGCGTTACAGGGTCGTGGGAGGTTTTGTTTGCCAGGTGTACCCGACATGCTGCAACTCCACCGTGGGGAATGTTGGTATACAGGATTCCACATCCATGGTGGCTAAAATGGTACCCTCGGGCAGAGGGCCCAGGGCATTCAGTGTTAAGAAGGTCAGTGGTGTCTGGATAGCTTGGAGTATCCTGACAAGGGGTTTTAGGAGATTTTCCACCCAACCTGAGAGTTTTCTGTCAGTGTCCCAATGCCAGAAATGATAGGCCTCCCAAGGTTGCCACTTTGGATCTTTGGGAGCATATGAAGCTTAGCCCGGCTGGGACTTGTGGAATAAGTCCTTTTACCTGATCTGGATCTGGACTGGAAACTTCTTGATCATACTCTTTAGCTTCAATAGGCCTCTGTGGGATCCTTCCAAGTTGGAGTAAGGATGGGATTTGACAGTTGCCTGTTCTTCCTGGATATAGTCTGAGATGTTCATTATGACTATTGCACCCCCTTTGTCAGCCGGTTATTATTCATATCCTGATTTCTTTCAGTGAAGTAATAGCCTTCTGTCCTGCAGGGTTAGGTTGTATGCGCCTGTTTCTTTTGTTTCTCCAGTATTTCTGATTTTACTTTGCTTCTGAAACAGTCAAAATTTATCCAGTGCTGCATTAGCTCCAGGGCGGGGGTCAGGTAGATTTTTTGGTAGGATTCCTATGGGCTGTTCCATCTCCAAGTCGCTGCTGATGGAGGGTCTTTGTCATAAAAATATTCCCTCAATCTCATTTTCTGAAAAACTCACTCCATATCATTGCAGAGTGGATTGGTCAGGGGCCGAGGGGCAGAAGGACAGACCTTTGGAGAGAACTGACATTTCGTGTTTGTTTGGCTCATAAGAGGAAAGATTCACAACACAGCTTTGCCGAGCTGGGCTAGTACTTGCGGTTGTAGTAATGAGGCCTTTTGTCTCAGTCTGTGGAGCTTTTTTCTTTTTGTTGTTAATAAGCATATCCTGAAGTTTCCAGAGAGGTGGAGTTTGGCCTTCATTTCCTCTGTGTGGTAATAGTGATGATTTCAGGGCCTGTATCTCCTCCTGTGTTCTTTTTGTTGTTATAGGAAATTTTTATCAATTGTTCCGCAGTCTTTCAGATGTCCGAATACATAGTTGTTCTGCATATCGGCTGTTGTAGGTGTTCAGGTTGGGTTACGTAATTGAAGCCTTTTGGGATGAGTTTCTTTTTATTTTAAAAAAAGGAGTTAAGGGTTTTTTGGGTAATTGTGGTATAGTATAAAAAAAAATAAAAAAAAAAAAAAAGGGAAAAAAAAAAAAAAAAAAGAAAAAAAAAAAAAAAGAAGCATTTTGGATTCTTTAAAAAAATGCAACTAAGTAGAGAAGATTTACAACAGGTCAAAAAAACAGCGGAAACGGGTGCGGACGGAGGATCAGAATCTTGCTGTACGTTGCACAGGAGGTGGTTGTGTCCCTCACAGGTCATACAAGGTGATTTGAAGCTGGCAGAAATTGAGTTCAGTTCAGGTTCATGCATAGTGTGACATGAAGCTGGCATGAATATTAAGTCCAAATTGCAGAGTTTGAAAGTTTGCATAAATTATACTCCATTCTTTTCTTTTCTCCTGTGTCTTAAAATGTCCCATTAAACCACAACCCGCAAACTTCAAAGAGTGGTTTTTCTCCGGAGAAAGTGCGGCCACTGGGGAGAGATCGGTTCTGCTGTATTAGTGGTGGATCTGTGTGAGTTCATTCGTTGACTGAGTCTCTGCCCTGTTTCCCCCACAAGAGGCCGGGTGGGACATTGCACATTATGAAGTACACCACATTGGAAGACCTGCAGGAAAATGTCCCCCTAACTGTTCACCGGGACGGGGATAGGTACACTGTCAGCGGTGTGGATGTGCTTGCAGGTCATGCACCTTTATGTAAGGCAAGGTGAGGTGCCATTTTCAGTTGGGGTCTCCAACTCCCGGACGATAATACGCCTCAGGTTTGGTGGTTGTCGAAAGGAAGGAGAGGGGGACTGGAAATATGTCCTTGAGCCTGTTGTCCCTATGTAGCACAGGCTGGAGCTCCTTGGCAATCCTTCGTAGGATCTCCATGTGGGTTGTAGGTGACAACTAGGGGCACTCGGGCATCTTTCTGGGTCTCTCTATATGTGAGCAGACTGTCTCTGTTAATGGCTGCCGCTTTGTTCAATTGGGTTGTCTGTTACTTTTGGTTTGTATCCCAGTCTGAGAAATTTCATCCTCAGATCCAGGAGGTGCTTGTCCAGGTCTGTTTTGTCGGAGCAAATACGATTGTATCAGTATAGCCTGGCTGGGTAGATTGTAGATTGTATTGTGTGCTTGGGGTGGAAGCTGTCGTTTCTCAGGTAGGCCATTCTGTCGTGGGTTTGTGGTATATAGTGATGTGAGTAGCCGGTGGTCTTTAATGTATATTAGTGGTATCCAGAAAGTGAATTCCTCCCTGAACGGCTAAGTTTAAGGTTGATGGTCGGGTGAAAGTCAGTTGAAGTCATTGTGGAATTGAAGTAGGGCCTCCTCACCTGCAGTCCAGATGACAAGGATATCAATCGATATAACGAAGGTAAATCACAGGTTTGGTGGCGCATGTTGATAAATATGTTCCTTCCATTCTCTGCCATAAAGGAGATTTGCATATTGGGGTGCACATCTGGTCCCCATTAGAAGTTCCCATTCGCTGTGGAAGATGTAGATCCTCTCCAAAGGTAAAATAGTTGTGGCTAAGGATGAATTGTATGAGCTGCGTTACAGGTTCTATTGGGAGGTTTTGTTTTAGCCAGGTGTACCCGACATGCTGCAACTCCATCCTTGTGGGGAATGTTGGTATACAGGGATTCCACATCCATGGTGGCTAAAATGGTACCCTCAGGTAGAGGGCCCAGGGCATTCAGTTTGTTAAGAAGGTCAGTGGTGTCCTGGATATAGCTTGGAGTATCCCTGACAAGGGGTTTTAGGAGATTTTCCACCCAACCTGAGGATGTTTTCTGTCAGTGTCCCAATGCCAGAAATGATAGGCCTCCCCAGGGTTGCCATCTTTGTGTATCTTTGGGAGCATATAGAAGCAGCCCGATCTGGGATCTTGTGGATAAGTCCTTTTACCTGATTCTGGATCTGGACTGGAAACTTCTTGATCATACCTTAGCTTTCACATAGGCCTCTGTGGGATCACTTCCAAGTTTGGAGTACTGGATGGGATTTGGACAGTTGCCTGTTTGCTTCCTGGGATATGGTCTGAGATGTTCATTATGACTACTGCGCCCCCTTTGTCAGCCGGTTTTATTATTATATCCTGGGATTTTCTTTCAGTGATGTAATAGCCTTCGTTCCTGCAGGGTTAGGTTATGCGCCTGTTTCTTTTGTTTCTCCCAGGATTTCTGATTTTACTTTGCTTCTGGAAACAGCAATATATTTATCCAGTGCTGCATTAGCTCCAGGGCGTGGGGTCCAGGTAGATTTCCGGTGAGAATTCCTTATGGGCTGTTCCATCTCAGAGTCGCTGCTGTATGGAGGGTCTTTGTCATAAAAATATTCCCTCAATCTCATTTTTCTGAAAAACTCCTCCATATCATTGCAGAGGTTGGATATGGTCAGTGTGTGCCGAGGGGCAGAAGGACAGACCTTTGGAGAAACTGACATTTCGTGTTTGTTTGGCTCATAAGAGGGAAAGATTCACAACACAGCCTGAGCTGGGCTAGTACTTGCGGTTGTAGTAATGAGGCCTTTTTGTCTCAGTCTGTGGAGCTTTTCTTTTTGTTGTTAATAAGCACATCCTGAAGTTTCCAGAGTATGTGTGGAGTTAGGCCTTCATTTCCTCTGTGTCATTAGCCAGTGAGATTTCAGGGCCTGTAGCCCTCCCTGTGTTCTTTTTGTTGTTATAGGAAATTTTTATCATATTGTTCCGTGCAGAGTCCGAATACAAGTGTTCTGCAATCGGCGGAGGGTTCCGGGTTGGGTTACGCCGTTAGAAGCCTTTTTTTGGGATGAGTCTCTCCTTTTTGCATTTTGTTAAGAAGAAGATGTCTGCTCTGTTGAGTTGCAAGTTTCTTAAGCCGGTTTTTCGGTTTCCATTTTCTTTTGCGGTACATTGTGGTATCTTTCAAGTTGATAGTAGTATAATGATGTACCGTGTTAGCCATTGAAAGTAGTGGAAGAGTGAAGAAATCAGGCGATACCTTTTAGAGGCTAACTGGAGTATATTTATAAGTAAGCTTTCAGGAGTACTCGCTCCCTTCATCAGACATGGTGTGATACAAGAACTGAAAATTCACAGATTTTTATACACATGGTTTTCAAAGCATTTTGGATTCTTTCAAAAAAATGCAATCTAAGTAGAAAGTTATTTACAACAGCTCAAAAAAACAGTCTGGAAACTTGTGGTGCGGACGGAGGGATCAGTAATTCTTGCTGTTATCTGTTTGCTATCAGGAGAGTGATTTGTGTCCCTCTGCGGTCATGCATAGTGTGATTTGAAGCTAAAAAACTTGAATATTGAGTTCAGTTCATGGTTCATGCATAGTGTGACATGAAGCTGGCATGAATATTAAGTCCAAATTGCAGAGTTTGAAATTTTTGCATAAATTTATACTCCCATTCTTTCTTTTCTCCTGTGTCTTAAAATGTCCCATTAAAACCACTACCCGCAAATCTTATAGGAAGTTTTCTGATCCCACAGAGGCCTATATGAAAGAACTAAAGAGTATGATCAAGAAGTTTCCAGTCCAGATCCAGAATCAGGTAAAAGGACTTATCCCACAAGATCCCAGACCGGGCTGCTTCTATATGCTCCCAAAGATACACAAAGATGGCAACCCTGGGAGGCCTATCATTTCTGGCATTGGGACACTGACAGAAAACATCTCAGGTTGGGTGGAAAATCTCCTAAAACCCCTTGTCAGGGATACCCACAAGCTATATCCAGGACACCACTGACCTTCTTAACCAAACTGAATGCCCTGGGCCCTCTGCCTGAAGGTACCATTTTAGCCAAACATATAGAGAGACCCAGAAAGATGCCCGAGTGCCCCTAGTAGTCACCTACAACCCACAGCTGGAGATCTTACGAAGTATTGCCAAGGAGCTCCAACCTGTGCTACATAGGGACAACAGGCTCAAGGACATATTTCCAGTCCCCCCTCTCCTTTCCTTTCGACAACCACCAAACCTGAGGCGTATTATCGTCCGGAGTGCCCTGAAGACCCCAACTGAAAATGGCACCTCACCTTGCCTACATAAAAGGTGCATGACCTGCAAGCACATCCACACCGCTGACAGTGTACCTATCCCACAGTCACAACAGGTGAACAGAATTAGGGGGACATTTTCCTGCAGGTCTTCCAATGTGGTGTACCTCATAATGTGTGTGCAATGTCCCACCACAGGCCTCTATGTGGGGGAAACAGGGCAGAGACACAGTCAACGAATGAACTCACACAGTTCCACCATTAATAACAGCAGAACCGATCTCCCAGTGGCCGCACATTTCTCCGGAGAAAACCACTCTATTGAAGATTTGCGGGTTGTGGTTTTAATGGGACATTTTAAGACACAGGAGAAAAGAAAAGAATGGGAGTATAAATTTATGCAAAAATTTCAAACTCTGCAATTTGGACTTAATATTCATGCCAGCTTCATGTCACACTATGCATGAACCATGAACTAAACTCAATATTCATGCCAGCTTCAAATCACACTATGTATGACCTGTGAGGGACACAAATCACCTCCTGATAGCAAACAGATAACAGCAAGAATTACTGATCCCTCCGTCACGCACCACAAGTTTCCAGACTGTTTTTTTGACCTGTTGTAAATAACTTCTCTACTTAGATTGCATTTTTTTAAAGAATCCAAAATGCTTTGAAAACCATGTGTATAAAAATCTGTGAATTTTCAGTTCTTGTATCACACCATGTCTGATGAAGGGAGCGAGTACTCCTGAAAGCTTACTTATAAATATACTCAGTTAGCCTCTAAAAGTTATCGCCTGATTTCTTCACTCTTCCACTACTTTCAATGGCTAACACGGTACAACATAATACTACTAACACTTATTATAAACAGCGACCTTCTTCTTCTCCCTGTCTGTTCCCTAAAATAGATCGAGCAAATAGGGAGAGAGAGTGGGGGGGGGGGGGGGGTTCAGCTTAGGGTCCACTGTCTTATTGTGCCCCACCCCCTCGAGTTCTCCAGCAGCTACTGGGGAATCGCTCCTCCAGCGATTCCCTTACACAGGACCAGAATTGAAAGATCTCAAAACATACATCGATGAGAATTTGGCTAAAGGATTCATTCGTCCCTCTTCATCCCCAGCAGGGGCTCCTATATTCTTTGTTAAGAAAAAGGATGGTTCTCTCCGACCCTGCATTGATTATTCAGAACGTAACAATGTTACAATTAGAAACCGTTATCCTTTGCCATTAATTCCAGAATTGCTGGAGAGAGTACAGCAGGTCAAGATTTTCACGAAATTAGATCTTCTCAGAGCATATAATTTAGTCCTCATCAGGTCTAGGGATGAATGGAAAACCGCCTTCAGATCTTGTTATGGTCACTTTGAATATCTGGTCATGCCGTTTGGGCTTTGTAATGCCCCAGCTACCTTCCAACACCTAGTAAATTACATTTTCAGGGATCTTCTAGACCTTTTCGTGGTGATCTATCTGGATGACATTTTGATTTTTTTTTCTCCAGAAGAACATCAACAGCATGTGAAGACTGTTTTGGGACGTTTGAGGGAGAATCATCTCTATATAAAGCTTGAAAAGTGTGAGTTCCATAGATCAGAAATTCAGTTCTTGGGGTACATGATTACACCACAAGGGCTGAGCATGGACTCTAGTAAGATACAGGCAATCCTTGATTGGCCCGTACCCAGGACTGTTAAACAAGTTCAGTGCTTTATCGGATTTGCCAATTTTTATCGATGCTTCATTAAGAATTTTTCAGGAACTGTCTCCCCTATCACTCAACTTACAAAGAAGACGACAGCTTTTACCTGATCATCCCAGGCCCAGGAAGTCTTTGACTGCTTAAAGGGATTCTATCATTGGGAAACCCATTTTTCATTAACACCACGTTGGAATAGCCTTTAGAGAGACCCTTTCTATGCTAACCTAGGTTATCATCCAAAGATCTTTACCAGATTTCCTGTGAATGCTTCTGTGCCAACAGTTACAGAAAGAATTACCACTTTACAACAAGATCTTGCAATTTTGATGGAGACGCTGAGCGCAGCTCAGGAAAGTTTTGAAAAGCTGACAGCTGACAGGTTTCATAAACCAGCACCAACATTTAAGGTAGGGGATATAGTCTCGTTATCTACAAAGAACATGAAATTGAAGATCCCCTCACGAAAACTGGGACAGAAATACATTGGTCCTTTTAAGATTAGATGTGGTAAATTCAGTAACCTGTCGATTGGACCTTCCGAAGACCATGAGAATCCATCCTGTCTTTCATGTCTCTTTGCTGAAAGCTGCAGTTCCCAACCCTTTTTCTGGACATTCACCTCCTCTGTAACGTCTCTGCCTATTCGGGTCTCTGCGCCACCCTCCGCTCGCACGCTGTGGCGAAGGAGGCGTGTTCAGTTTGATTCCTTGTGTAGGTTTCTTGTTGCTCAGACGGAACATGGTCCTAGTTCCCTTGCTGTGTAAAGCCACACCCGTGTTCTGAGCATTGTTTCTCTTTGGACTGCATAGAGTTAATCTCTTCCTGGCCTGTGTGATTGACAGCCTGTGTACCTATCAGGTCTGGGGCAGTCCCAGACTTTCTATAAACAGGTTGTCAGCCCTCACATGGTGGCCGGTTATTGCATTGTCTTTGCCTGCTCTCCTTGTTATATACCTTACTACTTTGTTACTTGATTCTCTGACCCTTTGGCTTGCCTTTTGACTATTCTCTTGGATTTTGACTTTGTACTGCATTGCTCGTTTGTTATCGACCCCTTGGCTTCCTGACTTCTCTTTTGTCGTTTGTTTTGTCTTGTCCTGTTCTGTGTGTCACTTACCCAGTATAGGGCTTGTCTTCTGGTTGTCCTTTTACCGTTTAGGGTAACTGAGGCAATAGGAAGGTACATTGGCTGGGGTGAGATTAGGGCTCACTTGTCTCTGTCCTTCCTCCCAGACCCCTGCAGTAGTGTCAGAGTATTGCTACATTCGGCAAGACCCTTACATCCTCCTCCTGGTCCTATCATAGTGGATGATCAAGAGCAATTTGTCGTTGAGAAGATTTTGGATTCCAGAATCTACAGGGGTCGGTTGCAATACCTTATCAAATGGCAGGGTTACTCTCCAGAAGACAACCCCTGGACAACATCTATGCCCCTCGATTAATTCCATAGTTACATAGTAGATGATGTTGGATGAAGACATCAGTCCATCAAGTCCAACCTATAACCCTACAGTCTCCTACAGTGTTGATCCAGAGGAAGGCAAAAAACCCCATGAGGCCTATGCCAAATGCCCCATTTCATGGGAAAATTCCTTCCTGACTCCAATCTGGCAATCAGTATAAAACCCTGGATCAATGTGCCCTTAAAATCTGGAACCCATAACCCCTTAATATTGTTCTGTTCGAGGAAGGCATCCAGGTCCGCTTTGAACTTGTTTAATGACTCCACCATCACCACTTCCTGGGGCAGAGAGTTCCATAGCCTCGCTGTTCTTACTGTAAAGAATCCCCTTCTATGTTGCTAGTGAAACTTTCTCTCCTCCAGTCATAGAGGATGTCCCCTTGTCACTATCACTGGCCTAGGAGTAAAAAGATCATTAGAAAGTTCTTTGTGCTGTCCCTTTATGTATTTGTACATTGTTATTAGATCTCCCCGTAGACGTCTTTTCTCTAAACTGAATAACCCCAAGTTTGTTAATCTATCATTGTACTCCAAGCCACTCATTCCTCTTATAATTTTGTTTGCCCTTCTTTGCATTCTTTCTAGTTCGATTACGTCTTTCTTGTATACTGGGGCCCAAAATTGTGCACAATAGTCTAAGTGTGGCTGTACCAGTGATTTGTATAGAGGCATAACTATGTTCTTGTCATGAGAATCTATAACTCTTTTGATGCATCCCGTAATTTTATTTGCCTTGGCAGCAGATGTCTGGCACTGGTCACTTAAGGTAAGCTTACTGTCCACCACAATACCCAAGTCTTTTTCATTGGCAGTCTTACCCAGTAATTTACTATTAAGTACATAATCATACATTTTATTTCTTCGACCAAAATGCATAACCTTACATTTTTCAACATTAAACTTCAGTAATCAATTTCATTGTAAATATCCTGAGATGCCTGGTCTGGGATCATCTGGAGGCCGTTCTTGAGGTGGGAGTAATGTCAGGATCTTAATTTGATGGACTCTTTGTTTTGCCAGTATCAGTCCCTTAGCAAGTTGGCGTTTTGTGTATTTCCTGTCTGTGGCCATCTTGGTTCCTGCCTGTCAATTATTTGAACTCCTGCACCTGATCACTCAGTGCCTGAGTATTGTGTTTGAAGCCTGCTTTTCTCACTCCTTGAGTCAATGCCTACTGATCTCAGTTGGTTCTATACTACCGCTGTACTACAAGCTCCAGCATACTACCTGCTGCACTGTGGATACCTGTTACTACCGCTGCACTACAAGGTTCAGCTTACTACCGTTGCACTACAAGGTCCAGCATACTATCAGTGCACTACAAGTTCCAGCATACCTACTGTACTGTGGATACCTGCTACTACTGCTGCACTACAAGGTCCAGCATGCTACCGCTGCACTACAAGTTCCAGCATACTACCTGTTGGACTACAGATCACAGCCATTGGTCTCCGGAAGCCCGGTAAGAGTCTTGACAGCCAGATTGTAAGGGGTCAAGAAGAAAGTTAGCAGAAAGATAGGGGATGAAATGGGAATAGACCAAGCGCTCAAAGATTTTGGAGATGAAGGGGAGGTAAGAGAAGGGTCGATAGTTAGCAACACAGGATGGGTCAAGGGAAGATTTCTTCAATAGCAGTGTTATGACAGCATGTTTGAAAGAAGATGGAAAAATTCCAGAAGAGAGAGAGGTTAAATATTTTAGTAAGGTAAGTCGTGACAGCAGAGACTGGAGAAGGTGTGAGGAGAATAGGTTACTACTGCAGGTTGTAGGGCGAGAAGAAGAAAGTAGCTGAGAGACTTCCTCTTCTGTAACAGGTTCAAAAGAGGAGAATGAACAGTCTGAAGTGCTTTAGGTGAGGAGATCAATGCCCCCTGGGGCTTGGGCAGTTATTTCTGATGGATCTTATCAATTTTGTCATGGAAATAAGTGACCAGGTCTTCTGCACTAAGGTCTGTGAATGGTGCCTGCACCTTGGATGTGAGTAAGGAGTGAAAAAGCTTCAAAGAGCCTTTTAGGGTTACAAGAGAGAGAAGACATGAGAGTGGTGAAGTAGGATTGTTTGGCGAGGGCAGAGCTACAGGTTTTGAGCATAAACTTGTAGTGGAGGAAATCTGCAGGTGTACATGATTTTCTCCACAGACGTTCAGCACACCTAGAGCACCGCTGAAGAAAACAAGTCTGTGGTGTGTGAAAGGGTTGCTGCCTCCTGCATAGAACTTTTCGAGTGGAGGGGGGAGCCGCCTCATCCAGTGCACTTTTAAGGGTTTCATTATAGTGACTGGTGGCCAGATTGGGACAGGAGAGTGAAGAGGTAGGGGACAGAGAGGACTGTAGTGTATCTGAGAGGTGCTGGGTGTTAATAGCATATAAATTCCTATATGTATGATGGGTAGGATTGTCCTGTGAAGGGGAGAAAGTATTGATGGTGAAAGACATAAGGTTATGATCAGAGAGGGGTAGAGAAGAGTTAGTAAATTTAGAAACTGTGAGGAGTCAATGGAAGACAAGATCAATCGTGTTGCCATCTACATGTGTGGCGAAAGAGGAAAGTTGTGAAAGACCAAAAGAAGTGGTTATTGCGAGAAACTGTGAGGCAGCTGGGGAGACAGGGGTGTTAATGGGGATGTTAAAGTCACCCATAATGAGGGTAGGAATTTCACTGGATAAAAAGAGGGGAAGTGATCCAGAAATTGATAGGGTGAGCCAGGTGGACGGTAAATCATGGCTACGCGTAAGAAGAGTGGGCAGAAAAGTCTGATAGCATGGACTTTAAATGAGGCGAATGTGAGTGAGGGTACTGGTGGAATGACCTGAAAAGGGCACTGCGGCGATAGAAGTAAGCCTATCCCTCCACTCTGCCTGATGTCAGGCCTAGAAGTATGTGAGAAATTTAGGTCACCATGAGACAGAGCAGCAGGGGAGGCTGTATCAGACTGCTGGATCCAAGTTTCAGTAAGGGCGAGCAGGTTGAGAGATTTATTAAGGAATAAGTCATTAATATAATCAAGTTTGTTACACACTGAGTGACAGCAGAGACTCTGGGCGTTTCAGAGAGAGCAGTTAAAAGAGACAGGGGAAAGATAAGGAGAGGGAACATGGTGAATATTGATGAGATTTGTAGGACTTATATGTATGCAGGAAGAGGAAAAGTTAGTGAAAGAAGGAAGGCCAGGGTTTAGAGAGATGTCCTCAGCAGCTAGGAGGAGCAAAATGGACAGAGACAGAAGGTGGTTCAGAGATTTATGCGGATGCTTCTGTTTAGGTTCACTGATAAAAAAAGTATAGGGATTGGGGTGGTTAAAGAGAGTGAAAAGTGTGTGAGAGCTGTAGATGGGAAAAGGCAGAAGAGAGGGACTGATGTGGATAGTGTACACTGGTGGTAGAGATGGAGGGGAGTTCTGCAGGTAGGCAATTGCTAAGATAGTAAGTGACAGCGTAGTTCTTTGATACCATGTTTTAAAGCTTTTTGGGTTTAAGATTACCTGGTGTTCTTTCATGGTTGGCGTGACTCGTGCCCTGTCTAAATGTCATGTATAATTGCACTTTGTTTAATCTGCACTTAAGTTAAACTGGACACTGCATTAGAAAATGCCCCCTTGTATTGGAAATGATTCCCCCATAAGCTGTATCTACTTATATAGGAAAACAGATCTTCATAATTAGCACTAATTTAAGTCGTTAACCAATTAATCAACAAACTGTGGCACATATACAGTGCCTTGCGAAAGTATTCGGCCCCCTTGAACTTTTCAACCTTTTGCCACATTTCAGGCTTCAAACATAAGGATATAAAATTTTTATTTTTTGGTGAAGAATCAACAACAAGTGGGACACAACTGTGAAGTGGAACAAAATTTATTAGTTATTTTAAACTTTTGTAAAAAATAAAAAACTGAAAAGTGGGGCGTGCAATATTATTCGGCCCCTTTACTTTCAGTGCAGCAAACTCACTCCAAAAGTTCAGTGAGGATCTCTGAATGATCCAATGTTGTCCTAAATGACTGATGATGATAAATATAATCCACCTGTGTGTAATCAAGTCTCCGTATAAATGCACCTGCTCTGTGATAGTCTCAGGGTTCTATTTAAAGCGCAGAGAGCATCATGAAGGCCAAGGAACACACCAGGCAGGTACGTGATACTGTTGTGGAGAAGTTTAAAGCCGGATTTGGATACAAAAAGATTTCCCAAACTTTAAACATCCCAAGGAGCACTGTGCAAGCGATCATATTGAAATGGAAGGAGTATCAGACCACTGCAAATCTACCAAGACCCGGCCGTCCCTCTAAACTTTCATCTCAAACAAGGAGAAGACTGATCAGAGATGCAGCCAAGAGGCCCATGATCACTCTGGATGAACTGCAGAGATCTACAGCTGAGGTGGGAGAGTCTGTCCATAGGACAACAATCAGTCGTACACTGCACAAATCTGGCCTTTATGGAAGAGTGGCAAGAAGAAATCCATTTCTCAAAGATATCCATAAAATGTCTCGTTTAAAATTTGCCACAAGCTACCTGGGAGACACACCAAACATGTGGAAGAAGGTGCTCTGGTCAGATGAAACCAAAATCGAACTTTTTGGCCACAATGCAAAACGATATGTTTGGCGTAAAAGCAACACAGCTCATCACCTTGAACACACCATCCCCACTGTCAAACATGGTGGTGGCAGCATCATGGTTTGGGCCTGCTTTTATTCAGCAGGGACAGGGAAGATGGTTAAAATTGATGGGAAGATGGATGGAGCCAAATACAGGACCATTCTGGAAGAAAATCTGTTGGAGTCTGCAAAAGACCTGAGACTGGGACGGACATTTATCTTCCAACAAGACAATGATCCCAAACATAAAGCAAAATCTACAATGGAATGGTTCACAAATTAATGTATTCAGGTGTTAGAATGGCCAAGTCAAAGTCCAGACCTGAATCCAATCGAGAATCTGTGGAAAGAGCTGAAAACTGCTGTTCACAAACGCTCTCCATCCAACCTCACTGAGCTCGAGCTGTTTTCTAAGGAAGAATGGGCAAGAATTTCAGTCTCTCGATGTGCAAAACTGATAGAGACATACCCCAAGCGACTTGCAGCTGTAATCGCAGCAAAAGGTGGCGCTTACAAAGTATTAACTTAAGGGGGGCCGAATAATTTGGCACGCCCCACTTTTCAGTTTTTAAATTTTTACAAAAGTTTAAAATATCCAATAAATTTCATTCCACTTCACGATTGTGTCCCACTTGTTGTTAATTCTTCACCAAAAAATAAAAATTTTATATCCTTGTTTGAAGCCTGAAATGTGGCAAAAGGTTGAAAAGTTCAAGGGGGCCGAATACTTTCGCAAGGCACTGTAGATACAAATAAACACTGACCAGAGAACTACCATAAAATCACTAAGCAACAAAAGATTGACACTAATTCAGATAAGGACACATGGAATTGCAAAAATACAGACTTGATGAAGTACTAGGGTTCAGTACACAGTAATAGTTGGGTGGAATAGAAGATTAAGTTACCATTCAAAGTTACAGGATGAGTTGAAAGTAGATGTACAGCAAGCAGAGTTTGGTGGAATAGAAGATAAAGTTACCTGTATGATGAGAAGAAGAGTGAAGGTCAGAATCATACCATGTATAAGTGCACTTATGTCAGTAACCGAAAGGATCAGGAAGCCACCAGACGAGCATCTATTAGTACCTTTGCAAATTCTTATTGGTTGACAGATCCAGAGTTCTTGCTGAACCAGACCAAAGAAAATTCTACTGAAGACCACTTCAGCCTCCAAGGCCCTGATAACAATCCAGAGATTAACCCTGAGGTTATTGCCCTTGTCACCAGATCCAAAGAGAGGTTCGGCTTGGGTTGTTATCACTTTGACCGCTTCACCAGATGGATAAAGCTTGTATACACCATTGCAAGGTTAGTTCATATTGTACAGTGCTATCATACTGAGAACACTAATGCTGATCACATGACCTCGGGGGTCAGTAGGGAGCCGCATCATGGCGGCGCCAATAGCTGTGTATACAGCGCCAGTACGTCCTTGCAGAAAAAGAGAGGGACCACCCGGATGTATATAGTCTATGGGCGGTCTGGAAGAGATTAAGGGGAAAATTGCAATAACAGCAAATGTCTGACTTGCCAGCTGAACAAGTGCGCATTGCCTAACTTTCTTCACAGTGGGATCGCACGTACATCTAATATGTAAGACATGCCGGCGTTTGTTGTCTATTGCAGGTATTATTTACATTGGCTGAGCAAAAAAGGCTTTATCAAGGTGAGGGGGTGTGTATTAGAAAGGGAGGAGGTCAGTCAGTGAGAGAGGAAGGTGTGGTGAGTTAGAACTAGGAGTCTACAGATGGTTGCTGATGGTGTAGTGGGTGGCCTAGCTAGGGAAACAGGGAGGAGTGTGTGAGAAAGGGAGGGGGTCAGTCAGTGAGCGAGGGAGAAGAAGTGAGGCATCATGGAACTTGTAGGAAACAAACCACAGGAAGTTATAATAATATTAATAATAATAATCCTTTAATAGTCCCACCATGGGGAAATTCGGTGTGTTACAGCAGCAAGGATATGCAATGCAAGATAAGAAATACAAATACACATAAAATATATACAAAAAACGTTCCAAGGTAGAGGCATCCCATTGGTAGTAGACAGACAGATAGAAAGGTACAGGTAAAGAAGTAGCAGAGGGGGGGGGGGGGGGTAGGATATCACAACAGAAAGAAATTTCAGTTCTCTGGGTGGAATAATCTCCGCTTAGGTCTGTGTTGGTTGTACAGCCTGACCAAAGTGGGAAGGAAAGACTTCTGATAGCGCTCCTTTTCACACTTAGGGTGAAGTAGTCGATCATTGACAGTACTGCCCAGCGCTATCACGGTCTCATGCATGGGATGGGAGTTATTCTCCCGCATGGAGCTCACCACGGAAAGTATCCTTCTGTAACCCACCACCTGCACTGGGTCCAGGGGGCTCCCCAGGACAGATCTAGCCCTTCTAATCAGCTTGTTGAGTTTATTTCTATCCCTGGTTGATATACTGCTCCCCCAGCAGGTCACTCTGAAGAAGATAGCTGATGCCACTACCGAGTTGAAAAAAGTCCTAAGAAGTGCCCCCTGGACTTCAAAGGCTCTCAGCCTCCTAAGCAGGTAGAGCCTGCTGTGACCCTTCCTGTACAGGACCTCCATGTGATCTTCCCAGTCCAGCTTATTATTAAGGAGCACACCCAGGTACTTACAAAAGTCCACCACCATCTCCTTGGTCTTCCCAGCATTAATCATCAAGTGGTTCCGCTGGCACCAGTCCACAAAATCCCAGTTCAGTTCTCTGTACTCCCTGTCATCTTCGTCTGTGATGAGGCCTACTATTGCTCATCAGAATACTTCTGTAGTAGCAGCTAGATGAGTTGCACCTAAAATCTGCAGTATACAGTGTGAAAATGAAAGGGGCAAGAACTGTTCCCTGGGGTGTCCCCATATTACAGATCACAGTATCTGACACACAGTCCCAGGCTCTCACATACTGAGGTCGATTTGTGAGGTAGTCTAGGATCCAATTGGAGATGTGGTGGTCCATTCCAGCAAGGGCCAACTTGTTTCTCAGTAGCCCCGGCTGTATGGTGTTAAAAGCACTGGAGAAATCAAAGAACATTATTCTCACAGTGTTCCCTGGTTTCTCCAGGTGAGAAAGGGTCCTGTGCAGAAGGTGGATGATGGCATCATCCACTCCAATGCCTAGCTGATAAGCAAACTGGAGAGGGTCCATAGCCAAGCTCACTAGGGAACGGAGATATGTGAGAACCAATCTCTCTAAGACCTTCATCAGGTGGGATGAAAATGCTACGGGTCTGTAGTCGTTGAGGTCCATAGGATGAGGTTTCTTTGGAACCGGCACCACACAAGAAGATTTCCATAGAACAGGTATTATTTCCTGCTTCAGACTCATATTAAACATATATGTAATTATACTACACAAATGGTCCCCACAAGTCTTGATTAGCCTTGCACTTATGTCATCTGGCCCTGCAGCCTTATCAACTTTGATCTTTTTCAGCTCCCTTCTCACCTGGCCACGTGTGAAGGTCAGACTGTGGTCAGATAATGACGGATTTCTGGATTTACTGGTCTGGTAGGAAATAGCCACAGTCAGTGTGGTAGAGGGAACTGAAAGACATGCTGGAGTGGAAGGAGCTGGGGTGTGATCAAATCTATTGAAGAATAGATTTAGTTCGTTAAGCCAAATAACATCTGCTTACACTTGGGAGTCAGACTGTCTGAGACCCGAGATTGACTTAAGACCCTTCCAAACTGCACTTGTATCTTTTACTTTGCTTTTCCATTTTTTTCTTATAATTGGCTATTTCCTGCCTGATTTGAGGTCTGAGCTCATTTTGTACCTTCCTCAGCCCCACCTTATCTTTTGCCTTGAATGCCATCTTTTTCTCCTTAAGTAGTGTTTTTATATCAGAATTAATCCATGGTTTGTTGTTGGAGAAGCACCTCACCACTTTTGTGGGTACTGTGCTGTCCACACAAAAATTAATGTAGTCCGTTATTCAGCGTGTGAGTACTTCAATATCTTCTCCATAAGAATCCTGCAGCATTTCCCATGCGGTTGTGTCTGAGTCCCTCAGAGCTTCATCACTCTCCTCGGACCATATCCTCACTGTGCGGGCGACAGCTGGTTCCCTAGGTACAAGTGGCTTGTACACAGGTCAGAGATGCACTAGGTTGTAATTTGATCTTCCCAGGGGCGGTAGGGCTGATGAGTTACATGCCTCCCTCGCATTAGCAAAGAACAAGTCCAGTGTTTTGTTGTCTCTTGTGTGGCAGGTTACATACTGTGTGAAACTGGGTAGTGTGGATGATGGAGAGACATGGTTGAAGTCTCCAGACACAAGAAGGAGAGCCTGGGGGTACAGCGACTGCAACTGGCTCACCATGGACTTCAGAGGCAGCGTCAGCTATCGCAGAGGGGGGGACATATGCAGTTATCATGATGACATGCGATAGATCCCTTGGTAGATAAAAAGGTCTCATGCTCACAGCTAATAGTTCAATGTCCTTACAGCAAGTTTGCTCCTTAATCACAATGTTCCTAGGATTACACCATCTATCATTCATAAATATCGCCAGCCTTCCTCCTTTCCTCTTACCGCTCTTCCTTGTCCTGTCCGCCCGAAGGAGTTTAAAGTCATCCAAGGAGACAAATGTGTCCGGAGTAACTTCGGTGAGCCAAGTCTCTGTAAACAGCATCATGCTACACAACCGGAACTCCTGATGATGCCTGGTGAGTGTCCATCTTATTTGATAGATATCTCACATTGCCCATAATGATGGAGGGGAGAGCTGGTCTAAAACGTCTCCTCCTGATCCTCCAAAGGGCACCAGCTCTACACACCCTTCTTTTCTTCCTCCAAACTACCTGTGGGATGTCTGGTCTATTAGCATGCAGCCCTGCTGTGTCTCTAAGCTGCAACAGTTCATGCCTGGAGTTAAGGAAATAAACAAATGCAGAAGATGCCAGGAGCTCACTGAGAACCCCAGAAATCTCTCAAAACACTCCTAAAGATATTTGGTAGTATTTATTAACCCATTAATAGCACTAACAGACCTTTTTTGAAAAATGTTTTGGCCCGAAAAACCCCTTTAACTGAGGTCTCTGCTATTGTCAACTCACGGCCTCTTGTTCCAGAATCTCCTGTTGCTCTCAGCAACCCTCCTCACTCAGAAACTTGGAACTGTTCCTAGTCCATCTGAAGACTCTACATCTGGTAACCTATCAGAAAAGGTGGAAACATGTTCAACATCTAGCTGGAGTAGTGTTTCTGGAGTAGATGGAAAAAAAGAATATTTTACTCTCCTCCAAGGATGAAGGAAACGCACCATTCCACACCTAACCTACAGGTAGGAGATATTATGCTGATGAAGGACCAGACTGTAGAAAGAAACACAAGGCCTATGGGACTTATCTCAAAGACCTTTTCCAGTGAAGACAGAAGGGTTTGTTAGATGGAAGTGACCATAACAAAACAAGGTGACTCCAAATCTTTTATCAGACCTGTATAAAAGGTTGTCTTGCTTGTGCCTATTGAGAAGTAATTTCCTGTCAAGCCAATAAGGAAATTTCAAGAACTTTCGGTTAGCTTAAGTGTTCATCCCTAAATGTGCAACTGGAACTTTGAATATTGGACTATTCCTGTCCATACATTCTAGTTATTGCTATGCTATTTGCATTTGTTGTTTTTTCTCTTTCAGATTGATGCCTTTGCTGAACAACATTTGGACATTTCTCCACAATGTCATGTTATTTATTGAAATCCAAGGATTTCAGATGGGGAGTGTGCTGTTCCAGCTATGGTTTCCAACTGGGATCTACAGTGCCTTGCGAAAGTATTCGGCCCCCTTGAACTTTTCAACCTTTTGCCACATTTCAGGCTTCAAACATAAGGATATAAAATTTAAATTTTTTGGTGAATAATTAACAACAAGTGGGACACAATCGTGAAGTGGAACGAAATCTATTGGTTATTTTAAACTTTTGTAAAAAATAAAAAACTGAAAAGTGGGGCGTGCAATATTATTCGGCCACTTTACTTTCAGTGCAGCAAACTCACTCCAGAAGTTCAGTGAGGATCTCTGAATGATCCAATGTTGTCCTAAATGACTGATGATGATAAATATAATCCACCTGTGTGTAATTAAGTCTCCGTATAAATGCATCTGCTCTGTGATATTGTCAGGGTTCTGTTTAAAGTGCAGAGAGCATCATGAAGACCAAGGAACACACCAGGCAGATCCGTGATACTGTTGTGGAGAAGTTTAAAGCTGGATTTGGATACAAAAAGATTTCCCAAACTTTAAACATCCCAAGGAGCACTGTGCAAGCGATCATATTGAAATGGAAGGAATATCAGACCATTGCAAATCTACCAAGACCCGGCCATCCCTCTACACTTTCATCTCAAACAAGGAGAAGACTGATCAGAGATGCAGCCAAGAGGCCCATGATCACTCTGGATGAACTGCAGAGATCTACAGCTGAGGTGGAAGAGTCTGTCCATAGGACAACAATTAGTCGTACACTGCACAAATCTGGCCTTTATGGAAGAGTGGCAAGAAGAAAGCCATTTCTCAAAGATAGCCATAAAAAGTCTCGTTTAAAGTTTGTCACAAGCCACCTGGGAGACACACCAAACATGTGGAAGAAGGTGCTCTGGTCAGATGAAACCAAAATCAAACTTTTTGGCCACAATGCAAAACGATATGTTTGGCATAAAAGCAACACAGCTCATCACCCTGAACACACTATCCCCACTGTCACACATGGTGGTGGCAGCATCATGGTTTGGGCCTGCTTTTATTCAGCAGGGACAGGGAAGATGGTTAAAATTGATGGGAAGATGGATGGAGCCAAATACAGGACCATTCTGGAAGAAAACCTGTTGGAGTCTGCAAAAGACCTGAGACTGGGATGGAGATTTATCTTCCAACAAGACAATGATCCCAAACATAAAGCAAAATCTACAATGGAATGGTTCACAAATAAACGTATCCAGGTGTTAGAATGGCCAAGTCAAAGTCCAGACCTGAATCCAATCGAGAATCTGTGGAAAGAGCTGAAAACTGCTGTTCACAAACGCTCTCCATCCAACCTCACTGAGCTCGAGCTGTTTTCAAAGGAAGAATGGGCAAGAATTTCAGTCTCTCGATGTGCAAAACTGATAGAGACATACCCCAAGTGACTTGCAGCTGTAATCGCAGCAAAAGGTGGCACTACAAAGTATTAACTTAAGGGGGCCAAATAATTTGGCACGCCCCACTTTTCAGTTTTTTATTTTTTACAAAAGTTTAAAATATCCAATAAATTTCGTTCCACTTCACGATTGTGTCCCAATTGTTGCTGATTCTTCACAAAAAATTAAAATTTTATATCCTTATGTTTGAAGCCTGAAATGTGGCAAAAGGTTGAAAAGTTCAAGGGGGCCGAATACTTTCGCAAGGCACTGTATATACAGTTAGGTCCATAAATATTTGGACAGAGACAACATTTTTCTAATTTTGGTTCTATACATTACCACAATGAATTTTGAACAAAACAATTCAGATGTAGTTGAAGTTCAAACTTTCAGCTTTAATTCAGTGGGTTGAACAAAATGATTGCACACAAATGTGAGGAACTAAAGCATTTATTACACACAATCCCTTCATTTCAGGGGCTCAAAAGTAATTGGACAAATTAAATAATTGTAAATAAAATGTTACTTTCTAGTACTTGGTTTCAAACCCTTTGTTGGCAATGACTGCCTGAAGTCTTGAACATCACCAGACACCGCTGTGTTTCCTCTTTTTTAATGCTCTGCCAGGCCTTTACTGCAGCGGTTTTCAGTTGCTGTTTGTCTGTGGGCCTTTCTGTCTGAAGCTTAGTCTTTAATAAGTGAAATGCATGCTCAATTGGGTTGAGATCAGGTGACTGACTTGGCCTTTCAAGAAAATTCTACTTCTTTGCTTTATTAAACTCCTGGGTTGCTTTGGCTTAATGTTTTGGGTCATTGTCCATCTGTATTATGAAACGCCGACGAATCAGTTTTGCTGGATTTGAGCTCACAGTATGTCTCTGAATACCTCAGAATTCATCTGGCTGCTTCTGTCCTGTGTCACATCATCAATAAACACTAGTGACCCAGCGCCACTGGCAGCCATGCATGTCCAAATGTCCAAGCCATCACACTGCTTCTGCTGTGTTTTACAGATGATGTGGTATGCTTTGGATCATGAGCTGTACCACGCCTTCGCCATACTTTTTTCTTTCCATCATTCTGGAAGAGGTTTATCTTGGTTTCATCTGTCCAAAGAATGTTCTTCCAGAATTGTGCTGGCTTTTTTACATGTTTTTCAGCAAAGTCCAATCTAGCCTTCTTATTATTGAGGCTTATGAGTGGCTTGCACCGTGCAGTGAACCCTCTGTATTTTCTTTCATGCAGTCTTCTCTTTATGGTAGATTTGGATATTGATACGCCTACATCCTGGAGAGTGTTGTTCACTTGGTTGGCTGTTGTGAAGGGGTTTCTCTTCACCATGGAAATTATTCTGCGATCATCCACCACTGTTTTCTTCCGTGGGCGTCTAGGTCTTTTTGCATTGATGAGTTCATCAGTGCTTTCTTTCATTCTCAGGATGTACCAAACTGTAGATTTTGTGACTCCTAATATTGTAGCAATTTCTCAGATAGGTTTTTTCTGTTTTTGCAGCTTAAGGATGGCTTGTTTCACCTACATGGAGAGCTCCTTTGACTGCATGTTTTCTTTACAGCAAAATCTTCCAAATGCAAGCAGCACACCTCAAATCAACTCCAGATCTTTCATCTGCTTAATTGAGAATGACATAAAGGAATTGCCCACACCTGCCCATGAAACAGCCTTGGAATCAATTGTCCAATTACTTTTGGTGGAAAATATTAAGGAGCTGAAACTCCTAAACCCTTCACTCATTTTAATGTGGATACCATCAAATGAAACCTTTTGAATTACATTATGTCCATGTCCATTATATAACTATAATTTGAATGTGTAATAGAGAAAAAGTAGATCCTGGCGCCCCCGTAACAAAGTAATGTTGAGTTGGTAAGGTAATAGAACAGTACTAAGCTGTTCAGATAAGGCTTGCTGCAGCTCTTACCCAGTGACCATCCAAAACTAGTTTGGTGGTAACATAATACAGAAAAAAGTAGAGAAAAAAACTGGGATATTATGGTTGAGGGCTGCAAGTAAGGGTATATCTATAAAATATTTGCAAAGAGAATGTTTGTGAATAAAAACACACATTTTATTTGTTCCACATCGGACGTACAATAGGCTACGCGTTTCGACGCTGTACTAGCATCTTCATCAGGCCATAAACTAGATATAAACAAAACACAGAAGGTATAATCAATGGCTAGGTTAGTCATAGTGTAGGTCCAGACAAAAACACTAGGGTATAACATATATAGCAAGGTAAAATAAAATAAAATATACAATAAGAGTTTAAAATTAACAATGAAATAAAGTAGCTCAAATAAAATAGGGTAACACATATAAAAGGGTTGGATGCTCATAATAATATAGCATAATATAATACAGGTTGAAACTTAGTAGGATAGAACCAGCTTACGTAGCAATGTCAATGGTAGGATATGGATTGTACTAGCAGACAAGAATAAATGACTGGGTAGATAAATGAATAAATACATAAACTATATTGAATAAAAAAAATACATAGGTAAGTGTAGTTAGTGGATGGAATGAATAATAATAGTAAATAAGTACGTAGAATGAATACAATATGAAAACAGATTTGAAGAGTGTGAAAGTAGCATGTTAGGAAGATACTGATGATGATGATTGAAAGTATGAGTAGGAAATGGTTGTACAAGTAGAGAAGAAGACAGTGATGCAGGAGATGATGATAATGGTGAGTGGTAAATTATGAAGGAAGAGCTCAACTTACATATAGCAGAGTCCAGGGCAGGAGGGGAACCAAATTGACAGGAAGCAGCATGGAGGCTGCAAGTATATAGTATCTTGAGGGGGCGTGGCCAATTATTATTTTTTTTTCTCATTCTTTATTGATGGCTAACAGTATTGATGTTAGAAAGTTGTTGAGGAGCTGGGGAGCTCATGCGCCCTCTGTTGGATTGTAACAGATCCTCAATTTGCTTTTGACTCACCGAGCCTTGAGACAGCAAAAGGGATTTTAGCCAAGCCAATTTCACTTATCTGCATACAGCGCTGTTTCCGGATTGTTGTCCTTCATCAGTACAGAGCAAAGTGAATTGGCTGGCTTAGTGGGAGGCAATGAGTGGGTTAGGGACAAGAATCTCTCACATTGAGGAGAGCACCAGTGAAGGTGTGTAGAGATTTTAATTGCCTTTTGCCCTCTACTTAGCATCTACATATCACAAGGCATTATGGGAAAGGAGCTGGGGAGCTCATGCGCCCTCTGTTGGATGTAACAGATCTTCAATTTGCTTTTGACTCACCGAGCCTTGTTAGAAAGTTGTTGAGACGTGAGAAAGGCTAAAGTTGATTATAATATATGAAATAACTGTGTAAGGGCTATTTTACCAAGAAGGAGAGTGATGGGGTGCTACGCCAGATGACCTGGCCTCCACAGTCACCAGACCTGAACCCAATCGAGATGGTTTGGGGTGAGCTGGACTGCAGAGTGAAGGCAAAATGGCCAACAAGTGCTACGCATCTCTGGGAACTCCTTCAAGACTGTTGGAAGACCATTTCAGGTGACTACCTCTTGAAGCTCATCAAGAGAATGCCAAGAGTGTGCAAAGCAGTAATCAAAGCAAAAGGTGGCTACTTTGAAGAACCTAGAATATAAGACATATTTTCAGTTGTTTCACACTTTTTTGTTAAGTATATAATTCCACGTGTTAATTCATAGTTTTGATGCCTTCAGTGTGAATCTACAATTTTATAGTCATGAAAATACAGAAAACTCTTGGAATGAGAGGTGTGTCCAAACTTTTGGTCTGTACTGTATGTGTAGGAAAGGTATGCAAAAAATGAATACAGTGCGGGTTCAACTGTAGTTATGAAATACCTGTAATGTGTTAGCGGGATAACAATTAGAATGATGACTCAACAACATCATTTAATCCATTGGGACTAAGTGTAATGAGTTTATAGATCCAAAATGCCTCCCTCTGTTGGAGTTTTTGGAAGCGGTTTGGGATTGTAGATGGAATGTGTTCTATCGGCAGTATTATTAAACATTAGAAATCACATTTGTGTTTAAGAGAGCAGTGTAGGGACAAATTATGTTTTTGATACCCTTTTGTAATTTTGGTACGATGGCCATTCATTCGACAATGTAGTGGCTGGATGGTCCGGCCAACGTATTGCAGTTTACATGGGCATTCTATTAAATACACTATGTAATCAGTGGAATAATTTAGGTGGGATTTGATTGGAAAGGTTTCATTTGAAATGTTAGAATGAAAAGTTGAGTGCCTGATGTTTGATGTTTAAGCAACAAAGGCATCTTGGGTGGCCACATCGATAGGCCCCAGGCGGTGCTGAAAACCCGTTTGTGCCAGATGGTGTTAATGAGCGAAGTCGACTGGTGGCTAGAATATTTCTTAGGGTGGTGGACCTCCTAAAGGTCAGGGTGGGTTTATTATGGAGGATTTTGTTCAGGTGGGAGTCACTCAGCAGAACTCCTCAGGGAACTATCTGCCCTTAAAAATCTACAAACTAACCCAAATATCACCATATGCCCAGGCGACAAAGGCGGTGGAATTGTTATTCAAAATACTATAGACTACATTAAGGAAGCAGACCGCCTCCTCAATGATAGAGAATTCTACGAACCACTCACCAATAATCCACTCTCTATATACATCTCTCAGTATAAACACCTTATTAATCAAGCAATAAAGAATAATCTCCTTACCAAAAAGGAGAATTTTTTTTTACATATAATTGAACCACCAATGCCCTTCTTCTACCATCTTCCTAAGGTGCATAAGTCCTTGTTATGCCCCCCGGTTGACCAATCATCTCCGGTGTCTGCTCTTTAACTAGCAACCTTTCTCATTTTATAGACCTCCATCTCCAAAAAATTTGTTTTACAATTACCTTCCTATCTCAAGGACTCCACACAGCTCATCAGAGAACTTCAAACATTAAACACCACACGCCAACCCGGGAAAAAATGGGCACTATTAACAGCTGACGTTTCTGCGCTATACACTAACATCCCACACCAACAGGGGATAGCGGTCATAAACTCCTTCCTTTCCAATAACACACTGATGCCATCTTAACAAAAAGACTTCCTCCTTGCCGGTATACAGTTTATATTAGAGCACAGGTAAATTAAAGCAAAGGTAAAGTTATAATATACCGACAAACAAAGGGCTGTGCTATGGGCACACCCTTTGCGCCCTCTTATGCTAACCTATATATGGGTTGCTTTGAAGAGAAACACATTTACAATACCACTGACTATAAATCTAACATCATTTTATACTAACGGTACATAGATGATTTGTTTTTTATCTGGGAGGGCGACGAAGCTTCAGCCCTCAACTTCATTACTTCGCTAGGACACAACGCTGTTGGTTTATCCTTTACACACCAATTCTCCATTCAAAAAATTTAATATTTGGATCTCCTCATTTCCTTATCTCCAACAGGCACTATATCTACCTCCACTTTTTTCAAAAGTGTGGACGTTAATAGATACCTCGACTATACCAGTGCCCATTATAACCCTTGGCTTAACAACATACCTTTTAGTCAATTTAAGAGGATTAGAAAGAATTGTGACAACTCTCAGACGTTCAAAAATCAAGCAAAAATTCTAAAAAAACGTTTTACAGAAAAAAAACTACCCTAAATCTATCATTAACAATGCCTTCCAAAAGGCATTATCACTTACCCAAAGTTCATGTCTCACAGAAAAAACAAAAATAGCCATCTCGACACACACTAGGAGTAATTTTGTCACCACATACAACTCTGGTCATAAGAGAATTAGAACAATACTAAATAACCATTGGGGAGTTTTGCTGAGTGACCCCCACCTGAACAAAATCCTCCCTAATAAACCCACCCTCACCTTTAGGAGGTCCACCACCCTCAGAAATATTCTAGCCCCCAGTTGACTTTGCTCATTAACACCATCTGGCACAAACGGGTTTTCAGCACCGCCTGGGGCCTATTGATGTGGCCACCCAAGATGCCTTTGCTGCTTAAGCCAGGGCTCATAGAAAGCCACTTCAGAATAGTCCAATGTTTTCCTCTTAGCCATTCTTGGGTGTTTTTAGCTGTGTGTTTTAGGTCATTATCCTGTTGCAAGACCCATGACCTGCGACTGAGACCAAGCTTTCTGACACTGGGCAGCACATTTCTCTCTAGAATACCTTGATAGTCTTGAGATTTCATTGTACGCTGCACTGATTCAAGACACCCTGTGCCAGATGCAGCAAAGCAGCCCCAGAACATAACAGAGGCGCCTCCATGTTTCACAGTAGGGACAGTGTTCTTTTCAAGATATGCTTCATTTTTCTGTCTGTGAACATAGAGCTGATGTGCCTTGCCAAAAATTTCAAGCTTTGTGGCTTGTCAATATGTAGTTTGGCAAATTCCAGTCTGTCAGATTCAAGTTATTTCTGTGACCATTGTGGGTTTTTCTTTCATTAAATGAGGGGTATCAACAATTTTGTCCACGTGTGTATGTGGATATAAACTGCTGTTTGGGAACAGCTGGGCACAGAAGGGAAGGAGTGCTATTTTGGTATTTGGAGCACAGTTAGGTTTTTGGACGTCATGCCACTTTTGCAGAGCCCCTGAATTGGCAGTAAAGTAGAACCCGCAGACACATAAATCCCTTGTGGGGTGTATCTTCCAAAGTGGGATTATAAAGTGGGGTAGAGAGCATTTTTAACCTTTCAGCATTGCATTAATTTAATATTCAGAAAGGAATGCGCGGCTGATAACGAAAAGTGAAAATTGCAATTTTTCCATAGATATGCCATTTCAGTGCCCGATATGTTGTGCCCAACTTGTGTCAGCAGACACAAACACTCCAAAAACTGGTAAGTGGGTATCCCGGGCACAACAGCTTTTGGAGCACTCATCTCTGATACAAGCCGGGCACAACATATTATGCACTGAAATTATGTATTCCTGGAAAAATTGTCATTTTCACCTTTCACCATCAGCTGCGTATTCATTTCTGGAAAATAAATTAATGCAACACTTAGGAGTTAAAAATGCTCACTGTACCCCTGGATAAATTCCTTCAGGGGTGTAGTTTCCAAAATGGGGTCACGTGTCAGGGGATTCCACTTTACTGGAATTTCAGGGTTCTGCAAAAGTGTAATGGCATCCTAAAACCAAACCATCTAAATCTGTGCTCCAAAAACCAATATTGCGCTCTTTCCCTTCTGTGTCCAAACAGCAGTTTATACCCACATATGACAAAATACGTTATCCTGGGTACACCAGTGTCATACATGTGGGCATAAACTGCAATTTGGGCACACAGCAGGGCGCAGGAGGGAAGGAGCGCTATGTGGCTTTTGGAGCGCAGATTTAGATGTTTGGTATCTGGACACCATGTCACGTTTACAGAGCCTCTAAAGTACCAGTAAAGTGGAATCCCTTAGAGAATTACCCCATTTTGAAAACCACCACTCAAAGAATTTATCAAGGGGTGTAGTGGGCATTAATATCCCAGACATGACTGCACAGTGGATGGTGAACAGCGATTATGTAAGTTGTGCGGAGCACATTGGTAACACCAATTCCCTACTATTTCCCCAGTAGCTCTGGGAGTCACTTCTGGTGTATTTTCCCTTGTAAACTCTAAATTTGGGGTGTCTTAGATTATACATTCCCTTCCTGCCGCAACCAGGTTTGTTCTAATGATTTGGCGAGTTTTGGGATTTTTGTCTTCATATTGTACAAGCTATATTTTCTTTATTTTTCTGGTGATGTAGCCATATGAGGGCTTGTTGTTTACGGGGTGAGATGTATTTTGTAATTATATCATTTCTGGGTGCCTATAACTTATTGATTAAATTTTATTAACTGTTTCTTGGTGGATGAAAAAAACCCCCATCCATTGTGGTATTGCTTTTTACCTTTTAATGTATTTTCCACGCAGCGTACAGTATAAGTGACATGTTACTTTTATTCTGCTGGTCAGTACAATTATGGCGATACCTAATTTATATTGTTTTTTTATGTGTTACTAGTTTTGCAGAACAAAAACCCATTTGGGGAAAGAAATCAATTATTTTTGCATCGCCATCTTCTGAGAGGTGTAGCAATGTTTTTTTCGGTTGACAGAGTTGGTTGAGAGCTTAGCTTTGCGGGACAATCAGTGCTTTTTATTGGTACGTTTTTGAAGTACGTATGACTTTTTGTTCACTTTTTATAACATTTTTTTTAAGGTGAGGTGGTGAAAAATCATTATTTCCTTGCTTTATTAATGAATTTATTTTTTTCATACACTTCACTTTGTTTTTTTTTAAACTTTTTTTTTTTTTTTTACTGATGTCCCAACTAGGAGACCCGAGCCAGCGATGCACTGATCGCTGGCTCAGCACTATAGACTGCAATACACGTGTATTGCAGTCTATAGAGGAGGTCAGCACTAAGCAGACGTATAGCTTGACTTTCTCACTTCCCGGCAGGATCAATCAGGTACTGGGGGCTCCAGGCATCCTGGGGTCACTCGCCAGATCCCGGGCTGCAGAAGATACATATGGGCACCCTCCGATCTCGCCACGAGGTGTGCTGCCCCCCAGCACAGTACATTTGGCACAGAGTTTTATGGCAGCAGGGGGCCCCCTTGGGACAGTCCCAGGACCACATCTGCCATGATACCGAAAGAGTATGTGCATCCTCTGGCACATCTGCCATGAGGACTGAAGCCGCAGATTATCGAGTCCCTAATGTGGCTCTGCACAGAGTATTTGTTAGGCAAAGCTTGCGAGAATCGCCTCACAAAGTTCACCCAGCTGTTTCATTCAGACTGAACGCATTCGAAACGGAACGGTTATTATTATATTCTGGAGTCCCCACAAATCCCAGAGTATAATGAGCGGAAGCCCAGGGGAGGTAATTAAACATAACAGAGAGTTACCTCCCTGGGCTCTGATCTTTCTGCCTTCTCCCGTACAAGAGACGTCATGAATGACATCAGAGACCACTGAGGCCTGTGATTGGGCCTCAGTAGTTACCTAGGATATGTCAGTACAGGGATAGTAAATAGAATTGGTGGCAGGGGGTAAAAAAACAAACAAAACAAAATAGTGGAGCTGCAGCTGCTATTGCCAGAGGGGGCCTGCACCTGCTGTGGCACTAAATTCTATTACGCTAATCACAGAAGAGCTGCTGCCGCTGAGTTCAACAGCATCAGTGACACTTCTGTGATAGCTGGACCACAGGATAGTGGAAATTTTTGCCCGCTGCCACCAATGTTTTTTTACTATCTCTGTACTGTGACATCATAGTGTCACAGCACAGGGATAGACCATAGCGGGACCACTGTTGCTATTATGAGCAGTGGTCCCGCTATCACTTAAAAGCCGATGCTGCTCTTGAATTCAATAGGGGCAGTGTGAGTGCAGGTGTTAGTACTACATCTGTAAATACTGAGTCTGTGCTGTGTCCTCCTGAGCAGTAAGGACTGTTTGCAGTCAGGAAGACCGTGTTTTACATGACATGCATAGACGTTTCTTCTCATCACCCTGTATCCGCTATAGCAAGAAGAAAAGGAGAAGGATAATGTTACGTCCATTAAATGCCGCAGCACATGCCGGAAGCCATGAACGTGAGGAATATGGAAGTCGTGATTTGAAATGTAAGTGGGCATTCACTCTACCTTTAGTAGTGTCCATTGCTAACATCCATTACAAAATGTAAACAACGGACACTAACAAAACAGTCATAAATCTGTTAAAAATCCCATTGATTTCAATGGGATTTTATCTGTTGTCTAGTGTCCATTTACACAAATCCGTTACATGTTTGTTTTGTGCCCGTTCAAAATAACGGACTTATGACAGACGGCAAGTTTTTTTTTTTTTTTTAACATTAACGTCTATGGCTAATAGACAGAGGTCCGTTAAACAGTCCGTTTTTCCATGCATGCTCAAAGCAGAAACAAAAAAAAAAAACCGGACATTATAAAAACAGTCACTAACTGATGCTAATGTGTCAGTTTTTTTTAACTGATCCATTAAATGGATCAGTTAAAAAAAAAAGCATACATTAGCATCAGTTAGGTTCCATTAATGTTTGTTATGATAGGCGTCCGCTTTTTTTTTTTTTTTTAACGGACACTATCAATACGGACATCCAACGGTAGTGTGAACGTCCCATTAGATACAGTGGGAAAAAAAAAGTATTTAGTCAGCCACCAATTATGCAAGTTGTCCCACTTAAAAAGATGAGAGGCGCCTGTAATTGTCATCATAGGTAGACCTCAACCATGAGACACAAAATGAGAAAACATATCTAGAAAGTCACATTGTCTGATTTTTTTAAGAATTTATTTGCAAATTATGGTGGAAAATAAGTATTTGGTCACCTACAAACAAGCAAGATTTCTGGCTCTCACAGACCTATAACTTCTTCTTTAAGAGGCTCCTCTGTCCTCCACTCATTACCTGTAGTCATGGCACCTGTTTGAAATTGTTATCAGTATAAAAGACACCTGTCCACAACCTCAAAGAGTCACACTCCAAACTCCACTATGGTGAAGACCAAAGAGCTGTGGAAGGATACCAGAAACAAAATTGTAGACCTGCACCAGGCTGGGAAGATGGATTCTGTAATAGGCAAGCAGCTTGGTGTGAAGAAATCAACTGTGGGAGCAATAATTCGAAAATGGAAGACATACAAGACCACTGATAATCTCACTCGATCAGGGGCTCCACACATGATCTCACTCCGTGGGGTCAAAATGATCACAAGAACAGTGAGCAAAAATCCCAGAACCACACGGGGGGACCTAGTGAATGACCTGCAGAAAGCTGGGACTAACGTAACAAAGGCTACCGTCAGTAACACACTACGCCGCCAGGGACTCAGATCCTGCAGTGCCAGACGTGTCCCCCTGCTTAAGCCAGTACATATTCTGGCTCGTCTGAAATTTGCTAGAGAGCATTTGGATGTTCCAGAAGAGTATTGGGAGAATGTCATATGATCAGATGAAACCAAAGTAGAACTGTTTGGTAGAAACACAACTCGTCGTGTTTGGAGGAGAGTGAATGCTGAGCTGCATCCAAAGTACACCATACCTACTGTGAAGCATGGGGGTGGCAACATCATGCTTTGGGGCTGTTTCTCTGCAAAGGGACCAGGACGACCGATCCGTGTACATGAAAGAATGAATGGGGCCATTTATCGTGAGATTTTGAGTGCAAACCTCCTTCCATCAGCAATGGCATTGAAGATGAAATGTGGCTGGGTCTTTCAGCATGACAATGATCCCAAGCACACCACCAGAGCAACAAAGGAGTGGCTTCGTAAGAAGCATTTCAAGGCCCTGGAGTGGCCTAGCCAGTCTCCAGATCTCAACCCCATAGAAAACCTTTGGAGAGAATTGAAAGTCTGCGTTGCCCAGCGACAGCCCCAAAACATCACTGCTCTAGAGGAGATCTGCATGGAGGAATGGGCCAACATACCAGCAACAGTGTGTGCCAACCTTGTGAAGACTTACAGAAAATGTTTGACCTCTGTCATTGCCAACAAAGGATATATAACAAAGTATTGAGATGAACTTTTGTTAATGACCAAATACTTATTTTCCACTATAATTTGCAAATAAATTCTTAAAAATTCAGACAATGTGATTTTCTGGATTTGTTTTCTCATTTTGTGTCTCTCATAGTTGAGGTCTACCTATGATGTCAATTACAGGCCTCTCTCATCTTTTTAAGTGGGAGAGCTTGAACAATTGGTGGCTGACTAAATACTTTTTTCCCCGCTGTATACTGTAGCACGTGACCAGCAGCCAACTCTACAAAAATGATGAAGAATGATAATGGAAGTCTACTCTAGGATAGTGTATTTCAATAAACTTGAAAAACTGGTCAGTTTAAACTTTTTACAAGAACCTTCTCCTTACCTTTTTTTTTTTTTCTTTTCCTGCCACTTCCACTTGTCTGATTTTTTTCTCCCTTGCCTTTTCCCTCCCTCCTCATTCTCAGCCTCCTTCCCGACATTCCTTTCTAATCCTTCCTATACCCCCTCCCTCCCTCTTAACATTAGTCCATGATAAATCTAATTGCACGTTTTAGTCTATGTTTAATATAGACACCTGTGTGCTGGCTACTTCTGTATGGTCTTGTATGGCAGGTATAACTGCATCTCTTGTACACCATATATTGTTATGTTATGATTATGCTACTGTTACATTCTAATTTTTGTCTTTTTATAATGTTGCAAAATATAATTATTTTTTTAAAAAGCATAAAAGCTAAACATTTGTGCTTTCCAGTTTTTACAACAAAATACGCATACGATGGGTCTATAAAATTAGATTTTTTTTTTTATTTGTATATTTTCAATTCAGAAAATAATAATCATAAAAAAAGCTGTGAATTATATTTGAGCAATGACTCCTTGACACAATACAGATCACCACAGCGTAAGTGTTAACATGAAGGAAATACAAAAATTACAAAATATGGCTTAGAAACACAAAAAAATTAGAACATGTATTCTAAAAATAAAGAAAAGAATGCTATACTAGAATAGTATTGGATTTAATTTGTTTTGAAAACCTACAAAGAAATTTGTTTAATGGTAGCTTAATGGCAAAAAAAAAAAAAAAATTTTTTTTTAAGAACTTGAAAACGAAATTTAAAATCTTCAGTAACGATGTGTAAACCGTGCATCACTCAGTCTGTTTTGTCCAGCAAAGTTTCCTCCACCTTGATCTCCCACTGTGTCAGACATGTTTTGGGAATTTTCATTTGCAGGAAAACTGCTAAATTGGGTGGAAATACACAGAAATTATTTGATAATTCAAAACATTTAATTTTGTTTTATTATCTGTACATCTATTGCGCACAAATCTGGACGAATCTAAATAAAAAGTATTTTCTTTATATTTTGTCTGTTGTGGACCTAATCCAGGTGACAGCTAGAAAAAAAAAAAAAAAAAAAAAAAAAAAAAGGTGCACTATGTAGCATGTCTATAATCTAAAGCTAAGGGCCCATGTAGCGGGACTCAGCAAAAAAGCAATGCGGGAAAAACCATGGCGGCAACGCATCACGAATTTTCCCGCAGCACTTTCTACTTACATTATACCTATAGGGAAACTGCTGGTGTTTCCGTAGGCATAATTGACATGCTGCAATGTCCAAAATTGCAACGGTTTTGGAATTCGCAGCATGTCCGCTGCGCATATTTTTCTGCAATGTGTGGATGGGATTCGCTAGAATCCACTTTGCAAGGACTGTAGTATACCACAGTTTTTGGCCAGTATACGTGACGTGGGCCCTGACCAAAAGCAGCTTTTGCCCCCTACTTTTTAAATAATGACAAACCGTTCCATGATGGTATATTTTTTTGTAAAGCTAATGTGAACTTTTCACAAACTAATTTTTTATTTTTTGAAATATACTTTAAGAAAAGGGCCTGTTTCTTTCCTTATTTGTCTCTTTCTGTCACTGATCAAATCTGTACAAAAATCTGTATGGAGAGGGGGAGGAAAAGGAGGGCTCCTCAAACAGAGAGATATTAGCAATACATAGAGGCAGCCAGTGGCGTAACAAGGCGAACATTTGACATGGGGCCCCCCTTGAACCGCCGCCCCCAACCCCCCCCCGGACCGCCCCCCCACAAAAAACACATTTCTGTGCACACTATTATGCGCCATAGTGGCTTCTGCACACAGTATCATGTCCCATTGTGGACCACCCATGAACGATTATTATACTCTGGGGTCTTTTCAGACCCCAAAGTATAATGATCGGAGACCCAGGGGAGGATACAACACTCCCCGCTACTTCGGCCATCTTCAATGTTGGAGCAGATCTTGCGTGATCCAGGCCGGCGTCGCGACGCATAATGACGTCGGCTGATGTCTGGGACGTCACCAAACAGGCCCGAAGCCTGCCAGAGCACAGGAGAGGTACGCAACAGTGTTTTTTATGTTCGCTCTCTTCACCTGGGCCCCCGATCGCTATACTCCGGGGTCTGAAAAGACCCCAGAGAATAATGATAGCAGTGTTCGTGGGGTTTGCGGTAGCGGCTGCCACAGGGCTCAGGGCCCCTTAATGTCCCGGGCCCTGTGGCAGCCACTACCGCTGCTACTCCGATATTTATGCCCCTGGAGGCAGTTTATTTCACGACACAGCTAGGTAGTTAGGAGTTAGTATCCAGCCTTCTTCTGACAGAATGGACTCATTTAATGCTTTAGAAAGCCTCATATTTTTTCTCCTTCTCCTCTTCCCTCCTCCCCCCCTCCAGAGGCCATTATAAACTGAGACTGCTTGTGTACACAGAGTACAGACTGAAGTCAATCAGATAACAAGTTAAGATAGAGGGAATACTTAAAGCACATTTCTTTAGTGAAGTATATTCCAAAGTTTGTTCCCTTCACATGCACATAAAAAAAAAAAAAAAAGATAAAAGTTTACTTACACTTTAAAGTGAATAAAGATGTAAAGAAAACTTCTCTCTTACCTATGAATTCCTCCTCTGTTCATGTGTCCTTGCCCTGTAGTAACTGGCATGCCACGATCACCTTTTAAAATAAAAATAATGTTTTGTAGGTTTTTTAACAAGAGAACCACAAAAAAACAAGTGAATAGAAACAGTTATTGCAATAACTAACAAAAGTGAAAAAAATAAAATAAATATACACATAAAAGAAGGGAGAACAGGGTGCTGGGGGAGAAAGGAGGGAAGATAGGGGAAATGCTCCTGACGCAGTAGGGCAGCAATCAGCATAACAAAATTACATTCAAATGTTAGAGGCAAAGAGGACAGAAGAAAAGTTTGTGAGTGCGAAGAATCACTACAGAGGCCGGAGGGTGGCTCCGAGAGAAGAGTATGAGGAATGGAAAGTGGGAGAGTAATAAAAGTTATTCCAGAGTAACCAGACTTTCTGGTGAGTACTATCATCCTGCGTAGTGCTGCAATCATGTCTTCCATTTGCTGTATGTGCAGAATCTCCTTTAGCCATTCCGCAAAAATTGGAGGGGAGGTGGATTTTCAGAGACAGGGAATAACGGACCCGGCCGCAATCAGCATGTAGCTAACTAATCTATGTACAGGCTTTTGGAATTTACGATGGAAGATTGAGAGGAAAAGAGGGGCTGTATCGTCCTCTAATGCGACACCAGTAACATCCCTAATGACCCTGTGAAGCTCCTGGCAATATGAGTGGAGAAATGAGAAATTCCACCAAACATGTAGCATCATGCCCCGTTCTGCTAAGCAACGCCAACATTGAGCAGAGACAGTAGGAAAAAATCTCATGGAGGACCGAAGGAACTCTGCACCATCGAGAGAATTTTGTAATTGGCTTCCTGTGCCTTACAGGAAACAGAAAACTTATGGTAGGAACTGAAGGCAGAGAGTCACACGTCAGGTGAAAGAGTAGAGCCAAGCTTCATCTCCCAGCTCCCTACAAATGTCAGTAAGGGTTTGTCTTTATCAGAGAAGAGGTTATAGATAGTAGAGATTGGGTGTAAGGTCATGGTGGAGCAGACACATAGACGTTCAAATGGGAGGAGAGATCTATGGAGGTTATTAGTTTTATGCTTTAAAGATGAGTAAAAATAGTGTAGTTGGAGACATTGACATTGGTATACCTGATTCCTGTGTTCCTGGAGGACTAGTTCAGTGTAGGGAATGAAAGAGGTGGGGGACAGAAGTGTAACAAACTCGAGGGGTGTGCTGTCAGTAGGGCCACGGAGAAGTCTGGGTTGCCTGAGACAGGAGTCAATGGGCCATTGTTGGTAAAGAGTCGTGAAGCGGTGCGCTATGTTCGACCCACACCGGGGACCTGCTGGGCAATGTAAGGGAGATCAGAGACAGTACTACTTGACCAGTGGTGTCTATGGAGCCATGGGAGAAATGTGAGAGGTAATGGGCTCAAAGAGAGTTCTAGGGTAACCCAGAGCTTAGAAGCGGTAGAGTGATGCTAGTCGAGGATACGAGCTGTAACAGCTGCCAGAAAATATTGGGCACAATCTGGACCCTGACCACCAAAAATATATTTGGGGTTCATTCAACTGCAGACACTGTGCTGCACGTAAATATCGAGTGTGTAGTTCCAAATATGTAGTGTGTAGTTAATTTCCCTGCCATCCCGATCGCTGTGTATACAGCGCTGAATGAGCGCTGTATACACTGCTATGGGCTCCGCCATCTTGCAGCTGCGGTCTGATCCGGCGGTCACGTGGTGCAGCGTCTGTTAGAGCTGCTCCGGGTCCTACAGGACCCAGATCAACTCTATAGTGACGTGGAGGAGGCTGTATTCCTCTTACAACTGGGGCTAAATGTACCAGCCCCAGTTACAGGGAAAATCAGCCTCCCTGACAAAAAAAAAAAGTCATCATTTGTCCCCAAAGGTCTATTATGACCTTATGGGGACACAATGTAAAAAAGAAAAAATGAAAAGAAGAGTAAAAAAAAAGAAAAGTAAATAAAATAATACACCAATAACATGCCCTTATTAAAGGTTATGTCCCCACCCACGACAACACCATACAAAATAAAAATTACCGTAATGGAGAGTAAAAACTATTTTAAAATTTTTTTTAGTAGCACTTATGTGTTATTAAATAAAAAAAAAAAGAAAAGTGAAAAACAGACACGTTTTCCCTCTTTTGTTTAGATTTTCCAGGATATAAAAAAAATTAAAACACATGCAAAAATAAAAACAACATAAAATTAAGGCCCTATGTGTCACCTAAAAAAGATTCAGACATTAGTTGAATAATGCAAATGATAAAAAGGTTATAGCCCTCAAAACTGCACATACAAAAAAAAGAAAAATGTGTCTGGTATGGAAGTGTTCAAAGTACATGTCCTTGAACATGCCAATAAGATTGTGGCAGCAGCAAAGGTCCGAGATTTTAAATAGTTGCAACCGATACCACGCCATTTTCGTGAATGTCATTCTTGCAGCCCACGTGAGGGGGGATTGACAGGGTGGTAATATCAGTCGAGCTTTATTACGTAAGGAGACTCAGTGGATTGCGGAGTCAAATACAGCTTTCCCAGCAGGCCTCAATGAGGCTGGCAGCTTCAAACCTTTTCGATAATGTAGCACAAATTTTATTTTGTTAGGGGTATATATGCGTTTTTAATTGTCTGTTTTTTATGTTACTAACATCAGTGTTTGTTTTAAATTTGTCATGTGTGTGCCCTGCGGATGTTTGACATATATGTCTGGATCAAGCTGTTTTCGCATTGCCCGTAAAGCCATCTCGAAGACCCAGGATCAATAGATCTATATATTTATGAAAACTATTAAGCGAATACATCTTATTACTTATTATCTCATTTATCACTTTTTTTGTATATTTTTGTTTTGAGTAGTGTATTATGTCATTACATTTTGTCACTTATAATTGTCTTTATTACTAATTAATTATTGTCACAAGATTAGTGTCTACCTTTATATTAATACCTTTTTCATGAATTTTTGTCACATTAGTTTACACATTTATTTGTATTTATTAATTAGCATGTTTTTGTGCTGTGTTGAATTGATTAACAGTCTTCTCGATTGGTTTTTCTGGCCTTGTTTTATATATTTTATTTTGATAGCGTATTGGGTATTGTCTGAATATCCTATTAACAACAGCTTTACATGGATTCAATGCGTTTTCATGTTTAGGCAGATTTGTTAGGGTTTTCATACGCTTCTCCAGATGAGTGTAATTCTTTTAAGAGCTTCTCGCCACACACATTTGTGGCAGATTCATAAGGACCTGTGTTGTTTTATTGATGGGATAGTTAACTGCCGCGTGTATGCATGCGCGAACAACGCCCATCCTTGTAATCCCTAAACGGTGTGCGATGACATTACGCGTGCATGATTACATCATCACGAACGGTGGTCCGGACCTCCTGCATTTTAATAGAAGATGCATATACAGTGGGGAAAAAAAGTATTTAGTCAGCCACCAATTGTGCCAGTTCTCCCACTTAAAAAGATGAGAGAGGCCTGTAATTGACATCATAGGTAGACCTCAACTATGAGAGACAAAATGAGAAAACAAATCCAGAAAAACACATTGTCTTATTTTTAAAGAATTTATTTGCAAATTATTGTGGAAAATAAGTATTTGGTCAATAACAAAAGGTCATCCCAATACTTTGTTATATATCCTTTGTTGGCAATGACACAGGTCAAATGTTTTCTGTAAGTCTTCACAAGGTTGGCACACACTGTTGCTGGTATGTTGGCCCATTCCTCCATGTAGATCTCCTCTAGAGCAGTGATGTTTTGCGGCTTTTGCTGGGCAACACGGACTTTCAAGTCCCTCCAAAGGTTTTCTATGGGGTTGAGATCTGGAGACTGGCTAGGCCACTCCAGGACCTTGAAATGCTTCTTACAAAGCCACTCTTTCCCTGGTGGTGTGCTTGGGATCATTGTCATGCTGAAAGACCCAGCCATGTTTCATCTTCAATGCCTTTGCTGATGGAAGGAGGTTTGCACTCAAAATCTCACTATACATGGCCCCATTCATTCTTTCATGTACACGGATCAGTTGTCCTGGTCCCTTTGCAGAGAAACAGCCCCAAAGCATGATGTTGCCACCCCCATGCTTCACAGTAGGTATGGTGTTCTAAGGATGCAACTCAGCATTCACTCTCCTCCAAACACGATGAGCTGTGTTTCTACCAAACAGTTCTATTTTGGCTTCATCTGACCATATGACATTCTCCCAATACTCTTCTGGAACATCCAAATGCTCTCTAGCAAACTTCAGACGGGCCCGGATATGTACTGGCTTAAGCAGGGGGACACGTCTGGCACTGCAGGATCTGAGTCCCTGGCGGCATAGTGTGTTACTGATGGTAGCCTTTGTTACGTTAGTCCCAGCTTTCTGCAGGTCATTCACAAGGTCCCCCCTGTGTGGTTCTGGGATTTTTGCTCACCGTTCTTGTGATCATTTTGACCCCATGGGGTGAGATCTTGCGTGGAGCCACTGATGGAGGGAGATTATCAGTGGTCTTGTATGTCTTCCATTTTCTAATTATTGCTCCCGCAGTTGATTTCTTCACACCAAGCTGCTTGCCTATTGCAGATTCAGTCTTCCCAGCCTGGAGCAGGTCTACAATTTTGTTTCTGGAGTCCTTCCACAGCTCTTTGGTCTTCACCATAGCGGAGTTTGGAGTGTGACTGTTTGAGGTTGTGAACAGGTGTCTTTTATACTGATAACAATGTCAAACAGGTGCCATTACTACAGGTAATGAGTGGAGGACAGAGGAGCCGCTTAAAGAAGAATATACAGGTCTGTGAGAGCTAGAAATCTTGCTTGTTTGTAGGTGACCAAATAATTATTTTCCACCATAATTTGCAAATAAATTCTTAAAAAAAAAAAAATCAGACAATGTGATTTTCAGGATTTGCTTTCTCATTTTGTCTCTCATAGTTGAGGTCTACCTATGATGTCAATTACAGGCCTCTTTCATCTTTTTAAGTGGGAAAACTTGCACAATTGGTGGCTGACCAAATACTTTTTTTTCCCCTCTGTACATAGCTAGGTGAGTTTTGCGATTTCAATCAACAGGCGTACTCACTTCAGTTGTTAGTACTTATACCGCCCTAACACCACTATGCTATTGCCTCCTGACGAAGCCATTTTGTGGTGAAATGCACGTCGGGAGTAGCGTAATTCCCTCACGGAGCTACAGTGTGTTTGTGGACCCCTATACTACGCCTTTATGGCATCGGGTATGTAAACGTGCATCTTTGATACTGTCTGGCTATATTCTGTATCTAGCCATGTGTTAAATCTTAGATTTTTGGCTATTCTTAGGACTATATAGAGTTATTTGCCTTATATGTACTGCCTTTGCCCATTTACTTTGATTTAAATATAACAGTTTACTGGTTGACTACACCATTGTTATTTACAGGACATTTTAGCAGCTATTTATATGCAGTATCCAAGAATATATTCTTAGCTACTTACTTACAACCAGAGTAATAGAGTTTGACTATTATCACCTGGGCTTGGAGTCCTATATTGGAGGTCTGGCATTTTTTACACACTTGACATTTGACGATTTATATATTTCTACGGTATGATATAATTTTTTATCAATTTTGTTTGTGATACTGTATATGGATTAGCTGACTTTATTATATCCGATCTAGCGGGTAATTATCAGTGGGACTCACTACATTACTCCTCAGGGGGAGAGGATTTTGGCATCATAGACGCTGTTTAATTTCAGCTTATTTGTTTGTGATTATATTTGTATGTATTATTTATTGGCAATATTTATCTTACATCAATAAATTTGTTAATATATTTTTGTCATCATATTCTTCTTCGGCTGTGTATATAGAACAATGGGGATAGTTTGGAAAAGGGACAGTAGTCTGGGGAGGACATTCATTTTTAGGAGATTTATGCAACCCAGCCATGAAAGTTCCTTGGTGTCCCACTTCGTCAAATAGAATTGTTAGGTGCGCAGGATTGGGAGGAAGTTCAGGGTATAGGTGTCAGATAGGGAGTTGGGGAGGAGTACCCCCAGGTACCTAATTGATTTGGCAGACCTAGAGAAGGGGAAGGAAGAGCGGAGTGTGTGGACTAAGGGGTTGGGGAGGGAAACGTTAAGTGCAGTACTCTTAGAAAGGTTGATTTTATAGTTGCTGTAGAATCTATACATGCCAAGGGACGAGGGGGGGTCGTCATCAGTTATGGGATAAAGAGCAGAACATAGTCTGCAAAAAAGCTGAGATCTTAAGATGCAAACCTCCCGATCTTAGACCCTGGATGTTCGGATTGCAACGGATGGCCACGAGCAAGTGCTCCATGTCCAGAGCATAAAGAAGAGGGGAAAGGGGGCATCCCTGACAGGTGCCATTGCGGATGGTCAGGGGAGAGAAGAGGGTGCCGATGACATGCAGGGCCTGCGGGGAGTTATATAGTGTGTGTATGCGGGACAGCACGACAGGACCTATTTGTTGGAGAGTAGCTAAGAGGAAGTTCCAATCAAGGGCGTAAGAGATTTATGTGCATAGTGAAGAAGGCATTCAGAGTGTTGTCACGAGCCTCTCTTCGAGGGATAAAACCCACCGGATCTGGGTGAACTAGGGCTCCCATATGATGTCCCAGGCGATTCACAATGAACTTAGCATCCATGTTAATCAGGGAGATGCGATGAAAAATAGGGCATAGTAAGGGATCTTTCCATTCCTTGGGGAGGAGGGTGATATGGGTATGAAGAAAAGAGGAGGAAAAAGGAGTATTGAGGGAAACCAAGTTGAATTCTTTAAGAAGGTGGGAGTAAGGTCTGGGAGAGGGGTTTTGCAGAAGCATGCCCTGTGTATCCGTAAGGGCTGGGGCTGTTACCTCTCGGCTGGAGACCCCCAACTTCAGCTCTGTTTGGGGGAACGGTGTCTCTGAGTGGCATCCTCCACAGAGAGAGATGGAAGGACCGTGACGCGGATATATTGGGGTAGGGTACTCGGGGGATCGGGTTTCTGAGTGGAAGTGTGCGCGGGGGGGGGGGTGGTAATAGTCTTTAAAAGTAGAAGCAATGTCAGGGGTAAGGTGAGAAGTGCGGCCTGCAGATGTTTTGATACACCTGAAGTGAGAGACAGTTTTCCTATCCTGGACCGCGCAAGCAAGAAGGTGGCTGGTTTTGTTACCACATTCATAGAAGGATTTCTGGCCTAGATCCCAGAGCTGTTACTGTCTATGCTCAAGGAGGTTTCTGATTTCACGGAGTGTAGCCGTCAAGGCTGTGAGAATTGAGCTCTGGAGGGATTGCTTATGTTGTGCTTCAAGAAAGCTCAGGGTTTTCAGGAGAGACTGAAGCTTGGCTCCCCAGTTTCACGCTTCAGTCTAGCTCTGTGTTTCATTAGGACCCCCCTCAGAACACATTTCAGTGCCTGCCATTGATTTGGAGGGGAGGTGTCGTCCCGTAAATGGTCCTGACCAAAGTCAGTAATGGACTGCCTAAGGTCAGCTAGACTTGGAGCATGGCACAGCATTTTGTAGGTTTTACAAGTGAAATAATCTCTTCCACAAATGTTAAAGGGGTTTTCCCATCTCCCTTTTTTCAGGAGCTTTGCCTGCTGTCTCTTCTTCTCACTTCCAGTATCCCCCCCTGCTTGCTGAACAGGACAACATGAAGTATCACAATACTTACTATGATTACTAAAAATCTAATATAAATGCAGATCAAATAATATGCACAAGCTTCTACAGAATGGACTCAGTGTTATCTGTGTGTTTACATAGAGAGATAACAGACATGGCTTTATCAGCAAACTGCAATTGGCTGAACTGAATGTCCTGCCTGCAGAGCTGTAGATAACAGTGAGAGCAGGGAGTGACATCACTTGTCCTGCTTATCACACATGTCCAGCGCTATGGAAATGCTGTGTAAACAGTGGCAGGAATAATTTCACATAGCAGGAAAACAAGTCTTCAATTTACATAAGCTACCAGTATAGAAAGGATCCTTGAGATGGGAATACCCCTTTAAGGACACGGCCCCATTTTTCAAAACTGACGTGTCACTTTATGTGGCAATAATTGAATCTCAAATTGTTTTTTCCTGACACAAAGTACTTCATGTTAGTGATAAACATTGATGAATATTTTTTGCATTTATTTATAAAAAAAAAAAAAAAGAGTAGGAAATTTGAAAAAATGTGAAATACTCTGCGATAGTCATATAACCCAAATTATATGAATACTCTGCTTTTCAGATATCTGTTAAATATTATCTACCATACCTCTGCTTTATGTTGGCATCATCTTTTAATCATTCATTTATTTTGGACGTTAGAGAGCTTACAAGACTAACATTGATTTCCCAAATTTAAAAAAAAATTTCCCAAACCCATTTGTTTGGGACCACTTCAGTTCTGATGTGGATTTTAAAAACCCCATAAATCATCCCATTTTCAAAACTGCACCCCTCAAATGAGTCAAAACAGCATTTGGGAAGTTTGTTAACCCTTTAAGCATTTTACAGGAATTAAAACAATATGGAGGTAAAATTTATACATTTAATTTTTTTTCCAATAATTCATTTGGCCCTAAAATTTACATGTTAAAGGATGCATCTGTTATATTTGTTATGCAATTTCTTCTGAGCATGGAAATACTCCACATGTGGATATAAACTGCTGTTTGGGCACACAGCAGCACGTGTCAAAAGGAAAGGATCGCAACTGGGTCTTGGAAAATCCGACTTTGCTGAAATAGTTTTCAGGTATTATGTCTGATTTGCAGAGTTCCTACAGTACCAGTACAATGGACCCCCCCACCCCCCACACCCATTTTGGAAACTACATCCCTCAAGGAATTTATCAAGGGGTGGGGTATAGTAAGCATTTTGACCCCACAGCTTTTTCACAGATTTCATTAAAATTGGGACATGAAAATTAAAAATGACTAAAACTTCACTTTATCCCCAATTTTTTTTATTATTATTATTCTAAAGGGTTAAAAGGAGAAAAAAAGCACCCCACAATTTGTTCCACACTTTCTCCTGAACATGGCAATACCCAATATGTAGCTTTTGGAGGGCATATTTTGCTGAAATAGGTTTCGGGTGACATGACGCATTTGCAGAGCCCCTACAGTACCACTACAATGGAAACCCCCCAAAAAGTGACTTGTTTTATGAACTACACCCCTTACAGAATTTATCAAAAGGTATAATGAGCATTTTGATTCAAGAGATGGTTTCTCAAGGGTTTCTTCCCAAGAATTAATGTGCAAAGTCGAAGTTGAAATTTTTAAAGAAATGTGTCATCCCAGCACTTTGAGCGGGTTATCATGGTTGCAAAAATATGATAATTACACTTATTGTTAATTGGATTTCCCTATAACCTCTACAGCAGCAGTAATAGGAGGGTTCCCCATGGACAGGAAACAACAAGAAAGAACATTTAAAAGGCCTCTCCTCTTACCTTGCTCCAGTAAATAACTGACAACCTTATGGATGCAAACACTAATTAGCCAAAAGGAATCAAACCATGTCAACATTATTACAGTTTCAGGCGAAACCAAAGTTTGTTAGGACCAAGAAGGCACTAATAAATATAAAAACATCAATATAAATTACTTAAAATAAGCCGAAAGAACTAAATCTTCCTCATAGATGCTCTTGGTGGCAAGTAGAGATGGTAGATGTAATCCAGTAACCAACAGAGATCTTACTGGCACCACACCCCTTGTTTACTCCTTGGAATTCAACCAGGAGATCGTCTGATTTTCTGAAGTCTTTTGTCCTCTTAAGATATGCCAGGAAACATCTATGCAGCCGAGGCCTGAGAGTAGCCTGGGATTAACCCCCCCCCCCGCTACCCCTCAGATCCCCCTCAATAAGATCGTGGGGTTCGAAGGGTTGCCATGGCAGCCAGGAGGCTGAGCAATGCTCTCCTGACTGCCTATGTGCATTACACATAGGAAACCTATGTGCTGGGACAGTAAAAAGTATAAAACAAAATCAAAAAGTTTAAAATAAAGAACAAAAATTAAACAAATAATAAAAAGTTAAACTAAAAAAAAAAATCTAAAAACAAACATGTTCTGTATCCCCATGTGCAAACAATAATAATAATTATACATTTTATTTATAAAACGCCAACATATTCCGCAGCACTGTAAAATTTGTAGGGTTCAAGTACAGACAAAAAGATACATTACAAAGAAATAGTCAATTCACACACTGGGACTGAGAGGCCCTGCTCGCAAGAGCTTACAATCTATGAGGTAGAGGGGGTGACACAAGAGGTAGCAGGGGCGGCATCCAGAGGTAGCATTGCTTATACAATTGTCATACAATTTTGTAATAGAGGTACTGTTACTACACATACGTATATAAAGCTATATGAGCCATCACCAGTCGTGACCTTTAACGTGCAGATGGTGCCTGGCTATATAAAGTTAGTCTGCTACGGCATCATATCCTGTGAGGTAATGTTGGAGCGTAAACAGAGGAGGGTACGTTTTAGGGATTCTAACTACGGAAGGATTTACATTAGGAGTTGTGATAGGTCTGTCTGATAAGATGGGTCTTTAGTTTGCGCTTGAAGCTGTGAAAATTGGATAAAGCCCCCACTATCCAAAAATAGTGTTATTTATCCCGTACGGTGATAAAATATATATACCGCAATGAGCAAAATAACGTATTTTGGGCAAATCCCCCAAAAACTGCAATAACAAGTGATCAAACAGTCATACATACTATTGGTACAAATAAAAAGTACATAGGTACATAAGTACACAAGTTATAGGCATCTGAATATGGTAAACCCAGGTAAATCGCCCATTTTCAAAAAGTGACATTTTATCTGTAAAAGCGGTAAAACATAATAAAACCAATATAAATATGGCATTGTCATAATCGGAATGACACGCTGGACAAAGTTGCCATGTCATTTTTACTGCAGAGTGAACGCTGTAAAAACAAAATGCAAAAAATTCGAAGTGTGGGTTTTTCACATGGACCCCTCAAAAACATTAAGTAAAACTAATCATCATTATTGTTATTTATTTATAGAGCACCATTAATTCCATGGTGCTGTACATTTGAGGGTTTACAAAACATTCAAAACATTACATGTACCCCAAAATGGTGCCAAATGTAAGTACAACCAGTCACGCAAAGAATAAGAATAGCTATGTCGACAGAAAAATAAAAAAGTTATCAAAGTTATGAAGAGCTCTTGAGTAAGCCTGAGCTCACCCAATTTCTGGGATGGAGGAAGTGAAGGTTTCCAGTCACTTCATCGAATCCCTGATGGTGACTGAAAAGGCTCTGTGGAAAAACTTACTTGGTGTCTGCCTTCTCCTGAGGCAGGAAAGATGCCATATCTGGGTAGAGTACAAAAAAGACTCCTAAAAAGATTTTTCTTTGTCTTGGGATGAGGTTTGGGAGAAGGTCTGATGCACCAACTGAAGAGGAGTTAAAAGTTGGGGCTGTGAAGAGGCAAAGAGTAGAAAATCGACTAAATAGGGGACAATATGAATGCCCTGTTGATGGAAGTGGCCTACCACATCCGACAGTATACATTGCCTTGCAAAAGTATTCATACCATTTGAACTTTTTCACATTTTGTCACCTTACAACCACAAACTTAAATGTATTTTATTGAGATTTTAAGTGATAGACCAAAACAAAGTAGCACATACAGTGCTGGCCAAAAGTATTGGCACCCCTGCAATTCTGTCAGATAATACTCAATTTCTTCCAGAAAATGATTGCAATCACAAATGCTTTGGTAATAATATCTTCATTTATTTTGCTTGCAATGAAAAAACAAAAAAAGAGAATGAAAAAAAAAGTCAAATCATTGATCATTTTACACAAAACTCCAAAAATGGGCCGGACAAAAGTATTGGCACCCTCAGCCTAATACTTGGTAGCACAACCTTTAGACAAAATAACTGCGAACAACCGCTTCCGGTTACCATCAATGAGTTTCTTACAATGCTCTGCTGGAATTTTAGACCATTCTTCTTTGCCCAATTTCTCCAGGTCCCTGAGATTTGAAGGGTGACTTCTCCAAACTGCCATTTTGAGATCTCTCCACAGGTGTTCTATGGGATTCAGGTCTGGACTCATTGCTGGCCACTTTAGAAGTCTCCAGTGCTTTCTCTCAAACCATTTTCTAGTGCTTTTTGAAGTGTGTTTTGGGTCATTGTCCTGCTGGAAGACCCATGACCTCTGAGGGAGACCCAGCTTTCTCACACTGGGCCCTACATTATGCTGCAAAATTTGTTGGTAGTCTTCAGACTTCATAATGCCATGCACACGGTCAAGCAGTCCAGTGCCAGAGGCAGCAAAGCAACCCCAAAACATCAGGGAACCTCCGCCATGTTTGACTGTAGGGACCGTGTTCTTTTCTTTGAAGGCCTCTTTTTTTTTCCTGTAAACTCTATGTTGATGCCTTTTCCCAAAAAGCTCTACTTTTGTCTCATCTGACCAGAGAACATTCTTCCAAAAAGTTTTTGGCTTTCTCAGGTAAGTTTTGGCAAACGCCAGCCTGGCTTTTTTATGTCTCTGGGTCAGAAGTGGGGTCTACCTGGGTATCCTACCATAGAGTCCCTTTTCATTCAGACGCCGACAGATAGTATGGGTTGACACTGTTGTACCCTCGGACAGTGCAGGGCAGCTAGAACTTGTTTGGATGTTAGTCGAGGTTCTTTAGCCACCATCCGCACAATCTTTCGTTGAAATCTCTCGTCAATTTTTCTTTTCCGTCCACATCTAGGGAGGTTAGCCACAGTGCCATGGGCTTTAAACTTCTTGATGACACTGCGCACGGTAGACACAGGAACATTCAGGTCTTTGGAGATGGACTTGTAGCCTTGAGATTGCTCATGCTTCCTCACAATTTTGCTTCTCAAGTCCTTAGACAGTTCTTTGGTCTTCTTTCTTTTCTCCATGCTCAATGTGGTACACACAAGGACACAGGACAGAGGTTGAGTCAACTTTAATCCATTTCAACTGGCTGCAAGTGTGATTTAGTTATTGCCACCACCTGTTATGTGCCACAGGTAAGTAACAGGTGCTGTTAATTACACAAATTAGAGAAGCATCACATGATTTTTCAAAGGGTGCCAATACTTTTGTCCACCCCCCTTTTTTATGTTTGGTGTGGAATTATATCCAATTTGGCTTTTTGACAATTCTTTTTGTGGTTTTCCATTGAAGACAAATTAAATGAAGATATTATTACCAAAGCATTTGTGATTGCAATCATTTTCTGGAAGAAATTGAGTATTATCTGACAGAATTGCAGGGGTGCCAATACTTTTGGCCAGCACTGTAACTGTGAAGTGGAACGAATTCCATGGTTTTCAAAATTTTAATCAAAAATCTGAAAAGTGTGATGTGAAAAACTATTCATCCCCCCATATCAATACTTTGTAGAGCCACCTTTTGCTACAATGACATCTGCAAGTCTTTTGGAGTATGTCTCTACCAGCTTTGCGCATCTAGAGACTGAGATTTTTGCCCATTCTTCTTTGCAAAATACCTCAAGCTCAGCCAGATTGGCATCTGTGAACAGCAATTTTCTTGTCTTGCCACAGATAACTATGCCATTTAGGTCTGGATTTGACTGGGCCATTCTAACACATGAATATTCTTCATACTCTGGCTGGAAGGTGAATCTCTTTCCCAGTCTCAAGTCTTTTGCAGCCTCCAACAGGTTTTCTTTCAGGATTGCCTTGTATTTAGCTCCATCCATCTTCCCATCAACTCTGACCAGCTTCCCTGTCCATGCTCAAGAAAAGCATCCCCACAGCATGATGCTGCCACCACCATCTTTCACAGTGGGGATGGTGTGTTCAGGGTGATGAGCAGTGTTACTTTTTCACCACACATAGCACTCTGCATTTAAGCCAAAAAGTCTGATCTCAACTTTAGTCTCATCTGACCAGAGCACCTTTTTTTCCATATGTTGTCTGTGTTCTCTATATGGCTTGTGGCAAACTGCAATTGAACAGTGGTCCTAGGGATGCTCAAAGCTTGGGATATGTTTTTATAACCTAACCCTGCTTTAAACTTCTCCACAACTTTATCTCTGACCTGTCTGGTGAATTCCTTGGTCTTCATGATGCTGTTTGTTCACTAGTGTTCTCTAACAAACCACTGAGGCATTCAAAGAACAAGTGTATTTACACTGAAACTTAATTACACACAGCTGGACTCTATTAACTAATTAACTTCTTAAGGCAATTGATTGCACTGCATTTTATTTAGGGGTATCAGAGTACAGGAAGCTGAATACTTTTGAACGTCACGCTTTTCAGATTTTTATTTGATTACAATTTTGAAAACCATTTATCATTTTCGTTCCACTTCACAACTATCTTCTACTTTAAGTTGGTCTATCACTTAAAATCTCAATAAAATACATTTAAGTTTGTGGTTGTGACAAAATGTGAAAACGTTCAAAGGGTATTGACCTTTGCAAGTCAATGTATTTGTTAATGCCCTGAGGGCTGCACAAAGCCTGAAGAGTAGTGCCTGGAACTGGAAATGATGCAGATGGCAATCCTCAGATACTTCTGGAAGTCTTGGTGGGTGGGAACGTGATAATAGACATCGCTTAATTCTATTGACACCATAATAGAATTTTGACTCAAGATATTTACTGTGAAAGATTGTTTCCATACAAAATCTCCTGTAAATTAGGTAAAAGTTTAATGTCTTCAGATTTAATATGGTTTTCTTAAAAGGAAAACAGGCGAGTAAAACCCCTCCATCTGTTGAGATGTTAGAAATGGGACAAGTACTTTCTTCATAAGTTGGTGAATTTCGGTTTTCAGGGCATAAATCTTGTTGGTGGAATAGACCAGAATTCTAATTTGTATCCTGAGTTGATTATCTCTTGGACCCAGCACGAAGGAGATATTTTTAACAGCCTGAGCAAAGAACTTGAGCCTTCCCATACTGGTCTTCTGGCATCATTTCTTGGAATGGTCAGAAGCGAGAGGATTGAAAAGGAAACACTTGAACCACTCTCCTGGTCTGCTGCTTCCTATCCGAGCAAACTTTCTTTCTGGATTTAGGACAGATTTTCCTCTGATGCAAGGACTGTGGAAATATCATGCAAAAGGATTTAAAGACAGAGGATCTCTTCTCCAGTTCTCTTCTCTTTCCATGCTTTTTGGATTAAATTCTTTGGATCAGGAAAACTCTTTTATCATGCAGACCATGGAATATTTGGTCTTGTATTGAAAGGGGTCCCTTAACCACTTCTATGCCCGTCATTGTACGGATGGCTTTAGGTAAAGACACCATTTCTTCTACAAAGGCAAAACGGTCTCCCTGATGCGTCTTCGGATTCTGAGATTTCGGATTCTGAGATTTCGCCTTTGTCTGAAGTACTTTCAGACTCACATTGGACCATGAAGCGGAGGCTCCATAGTAGAAGGAGGAAGTAATACCTGACAAACGTCTGGACCAAGCAGGTGTTTATCAATAGCTGTAGATACTTCCTGTCTACAGCTATTGAGATTTGAGATTTATCAAGGAAACACGAGGATTTTTCCAACACCACTTTTTTCATGCACTTACATAGAGCCTGTTTATGTGCCACTGGTATAGTTTCCTGCAAATGGCACATTTTTTGTGAGGATTCAGTGCTTTAGAGACTGAAGAATCTTTAAAAATAATAATATTAGAATAACAGATCCAGCAAGATTTAAAAAAAAAAAAAAGAAAAAAAAAAAAGAAGAGGAGGAACCTAGTGGCTATAGGGCTTGGAGTCTGTGCTCTTCTGCTCCATAGGCACTGGAGGGGAGGACTTGCTGGCAGAATCCAGGATGCAGAACATAGGGTAGAGAAATCAACAAAACGCCGGCCAAGACATTTTAAATTTCAAATTTGGCACCAAATCACAGCACCTCACCAAAACCCTGCCACCCCAAGCATGGCCGATCACAGTTTGGATGAACGCCCGTGTGTCATCACGCATGGATGTTCCACCCCTCCCCCATACCGAAAGATGTGGAGAAGGGGTGAGACAGGAGAAGAGCGATCTGCCTGGGACGTCCTAATAAGCTGCGCAAGCAGCCAAATACTCCTGTCTGCTTCAGGCAGGGAGACCAGACAAATAAGACCAGGAATGTCTCGCATAAGAGGACTTATTCCAAGAGCGGGGAAGGCAGTACATTATCACCCAAGCCCTCTGGGTCCTTCTTCAGCCCTCCTAGACACGGTTAAGGCAGAAGACCAAGCTGAGCAGAAACTTATCTTCACCCGATGTCCCCAAGGGACAGGAAGCAACTGGAGTAAAGTAAGAGAAGGGGCATTTTACATGTTCTTCCTTGTTGTTTCCTTTCCCTGGAGGCGGGGGAACCTTCCTGTCAGTGCTGCTGTGGAAGTGTGAGGGAAAACTTGTATATTTGGGCGTAAACTGCTGTTTGGTCACCCACCAGGATTAATAAGGAAAGGAGCCTTAGCTTTTTGAGTATAGATTTAGAGGTACTGATTTCTGGACTCCATATTGTTTTTGCAGAGCCCGGGGGGGGGGGGGGGGAGGATGCCAGAAGAGAAGGAGCGCTATTTACTTTTTGGAATACAGTTTGGTTGTTGGACGTTAGGCCATTTCTGCAGAGCCCCTGAATTGCATGTGACCCAGTTTTAGAAACTACACCCCAGAAGGAATTTATCAGGTGGACAAGCAAAAAATTGCCATTTTCACCAATAGCTGCGCATTCATTTCTGGAAAATAAATTAATGCTGTATTTGGGAGTTAAAAATGTTCATTGCCCCCCTGGAAAAATGGGGCCATGTGTCTGTGGATTTCACTTTACTGGCATTAAAAAACCAGACCACCTAAATCTGTGTTCCAAAAAACAAATGGAGCTCCCTTCTGTGGCTGGCTGTGTGCCCAAACAGTAGCTTACACCCACATATGACATTTTTAAGTACGTTGTTCTGAGTACAACAAAATCATACATGTGGAGATAAACCGCTGTTTGGGCACACAGCTTGATGCAGATGAGAAGGAGATCTATGTGGCTTTTGGAGTGCAGATTTTTGTTTTTTTTTTTTATGCCATGTCATGTTTGCACAGCCCCTGAGGTGCCAGTAAAGTAGAATCCCCTACAGAGTGACCCCATTTTGAAAACTGCACCCTTCAAAGAATTTATCAAGAAGCATAGTGAAAATTTTTTTCCCAGATGGTGGAAACTGAGTATGTAAACTGTGTGGGGTACACTGTGTAGACCAAATTCCCTATCATTTTCCCAATAGACACTTAGATTGGAAGGGTCACTTCTAGTGTCTTTTCCCTTGTAAACTCTATATCTAGGGTGTACCCTGATATACGCACAAACCGCTTATACATTCCCTTCCTGTCAAAACCGGTTTTGTCCTAGAGATTCTGTGATTTTTGTTTTTTTTGTTATCGCAATGTAGTTGTTATGTTTTAACCCCTCAAAAAAAAAAATAAAAATACAAAATTCTTGTCAGCATATTCTGACACCTGTAACCTTTTTTTTTTTAATATTTCCATATACGAGGTATCTTTTTTGCATACGGGTATGCTTTTTTTATGTATACCGTTTTAGGGAAAGTTTGATGTTTTGATATTAAAATTTTTATGAGAGCAGAAAGAGCGAAAAAACGGTGGCCCCCACCCAGTAGAATATGCTCTACAGTGGCCCCCACCCAGTAGTATATGCTCCACAGTGGCTCCCACACAGTATTATAAGCTCCCAACAGCCCCCCTCCGCTTCGGTGCTATTATTATACTTTGGGGTCTCCTCAGACCTCAGATTAAAGACCTCAGACCCCCTCCTCAGATTAAAAATAACAAACATTCATACTCACCTTGCCTTACCTTTCCTTGGTATCCTCGACGTCGCTTCCGACGTCGCTGCTGAGGCCTGTGATTGGGCCTCAGCGGTCACGTGTGGGTGTTCTGACGTCATTACGCAGCCGCGCCCCATGTGACCGCTGGGGCCTAATCACAGGCCACAGTCACATGACTGGAGAGCGCTGGAGAGAACACTGTGCCCAGGAGAGGTGAGAATATGTATTTATTGTTTTCAGTCACCTTCCCTGGGTGCCCTGCCATCTATTGTAAAGGGGCCTGCAATATGCCAGGGCCCCTTTCCAATAACAGTATGTATAGCGGTCAGGGAACCAGGCTTTCCCTGACCGCTACCATAGTGGTCCGGGGCCCGGCCATCTCTAGCTGGTCGCGGGCCCCGTACCCTGCTGGGACCGGTCGCACCCCCTGCGACCGCGATTGTTACGGCACCGGTTTGTGGGGTTCGCGGTAGCGCTGCCACAGGGCTCCAGGTACCCTAATGTCCCGGGCCCTGTGGCAGCCGCTACCGCGGCTACCCCGATATTTACGCCCCTGGTTAGAATACAAACAATGAAAAATCTGGGAGCCTTCAATAGGCTTCCAGCTGTTATAGTAATGGATCACCGGCCTAGGATCTCTCTACCTTGTGTATGACAGGCACTCAGCTCTTGAGCGGCAGCCATATTTAAATACCTGATACAATCCACCTCAATAGTACAGCAGATGTCAGAATAGGTTAAAACAAATGTGCAGCTTATTCTATACTACCCATCTTACCTGACCGTGAAGAATACGCATCCATCTTACGACCATGATCTCCCCAATCATGACCATCCCTAAAAAAGAAAAAAAAATAATTTTCTATTTTTAAAACTTGACATGCTTAAACTTAAGTTAAACTTAAAGATGTCACAATTTGTAACATCTATTTTGATCAATTGTCCCTGATAAAACAGTTCTGGAGGATTTTTTTTTTCCTTTTCTTCTAAAGAAAGACTGATCAGTTTGTGAAATACGATTCATTTGCAGGCTGCTTTTCCTGGAAGGACTATGGCTGTGTATATGGATCGACCTGCATCATAGCATGTTTTAATGTCGTGAGCTCCAGAATGGTTGGATCGCTATTGTACTGAACTGACAGCTGTGTGTCTTCAGTACAGTAGCACACTGGCCGTTTGGGAGCTCATTGCATCATATCAATGATGCAGCGATTTCCATTCACATGACCTTGGTCAGCCCCAGAAATACAGCATGCATAGAGATTGTATTTCATGGAGAGAACACTGTTGTTTGAATAAACCCTCATCATTAGCCTTATTAAAGGGATGTGTTAGTAAATAGGCTGGCACTGACTGGTCAATGTCAGTCTACTTAGGGGACCTCCCACCACTACCACCTGGAAACACTGAGTTGCCAATATATTTTTAAATGGCCACTGTCATGTCAATAAACTTTGCATAAAGCAGTAGTACATGCAAATATGAAACTTTGCTTATTACTGCTCTCTTACTAACTTTTACTCTTAATCTCTGCTATATCTATCTTAAAAAAGACAGGTAACATGTATCAGATTACATGTTTATAAAAGTCTATGAAGAGGGGAGAGAGAGAAGTGAGCAGGTGTAGAGACTCAGACAGAATGAAAGCAGCTAAATCGACTGAGAAATTTCTATGCTATGTCCACATGTCAATATGGATCAGTACATCTTTAAATATACACCTCTAAATCATTGAATTAAGGTGTTTCATTCAGTTCACATCTGTATAAAATCAGGCACCTATACATGCTATCTGCTTTTACAAACATTTGTGAATGAATGCGTTGCTCTAAAGAGCACAATGAAATCCAGCATGGTACTGTAATAGGATGCCACAGCAAAGCAACAGGACTGTGTGTAAAAATGGCTTAGGTCCCTTTGTTTCAATGAAGGGAAATGTGTAAAAATGTCTTAGGTCCCTTTGTTGCAATGAAGGGAAATCTTAATGCTTCAGCACACCAAGTCATCTTGCCATTTGGACAATCCTATGGACACTTTTTAAAGCTAAATCTATAATACTTGTCATGGTGGTGTTATTTAACCCCTTTTCTGCAACTGTAATTTCAATAGTGCTTTCTGCATAAAAGTTGGGGGTCCTCCTGTCTCCCTAAAAAAACAACCCTGCAAATGAACCATGCAAAGCCAAGAGTTTTGACAAAGGCCTTTAATCCTGTGTATAAGTCTCTAACACTAAGGCTCCATGCACACGGCTGAGTTTTCCATTTGCTGGGGCCAAGTTTGCAGTGGAATTCACTTGGATGACTTACTATCCTACTATCCTATAGTCAATATAATACGGGACAGTACAGTACAGACCAAAAGTTTTAATACGGGACAGGACAGTACAGACCAAAAGTTTTAACACACATTCTCATTCCAAGAGTTTTCTGTATTTTCATGACTATAAAAATTGTAGATTCACACTGAAGGCATCAAAACTATGAATTAACACATGTGGAATTATATACTTAACAAAAAAGTGTGAAACAACTGAAAATATGTCTTATATTCTAGGTTCTTCAAAGTAGCCACCTTTTGCTTTGATTACTGCTTTGCACACTCTTGGCATTCTCTTGATGAGCTTCAAGAGGTAGTCACCTGAAATGGTCTTCCAACAGTCTTGAAGGAGTTCCCAGAGATGCTTAGCACTTGTTGGCCCTTTTGCCTTCACTCTGCGGTCCAGCTCACCCCAAACCATCTCGATTGGGTTCAGGTCTGGTGACTGTGGAGGCCAGGTCATTTGGCGTAGCACCCCATCAATCTCCTTCTTGGTCAAATAGCCCTTACACAGTCTGGAGGTGTGTTTGGGGTCATTGTCCTGTTGAAAAATAAATGATGGTCCAACTAAACGCAAACCAGATGGAATAGCATGCCGCTGCAAGATGCTGTGGTAACCATGCTGGTTCAGTATTCCTTCAATTTTGAATAAATCCCCAACAGTGTCACCAGCAAAGCACCCCCACACCATCACACCTCCTCCTCCATGCTTCACAGTGGGAACCAGGTATGTAGAATCCATTCGTTCACCTTTTCTGCGTCGCACAAAGACACGGTGGTTGGAACCAAAGATCTCAAATTTGGACTCATCAGACCAAAGCACAGATTTCCACAGGTCTAATGTCCATTCCTTGTGTTCTTTAGCCCAAACAAGTCTATTCTGCTTGTTGCCTGTCCTTAGCAGTGGTTTCCTAGCAGCTATTTTACCATGAAGGCCTGCTGCACACAGTCTCCTCTTAACAGTTGTTGTAGAGATGTGTCTGCTGCTAGAACTCTGTGTGGCATTGACCTGGTCTCTAATCTGAGCTGCTGTTAACCTGCGATTTCTGAGGCTGGTGACTTGGATGAACTTATCCTCTGCAGCAGAGGGGACTCTTGGTCTTCCTTTCCTGGGGCGGTCCTCATGTGAGCCAGTTTCTTTGTAGCGCTTGATGGTTTTGGCCACTGCACTTGGGGACACTTTCAAAGTTTTCCCAATTTTTCGGACTGACTGACCTTCATTTCTTAAAGTACCTGTAATGATGGCCACTCGTTTTTTCTTTACTTAGCTACTTTTTTCTTGTCATAATACAAATTCTAACACTCCATTCAGTAGGACTATGAGCTGTGTATCCACCTGACTTCTGAACAACACAACTGATGGACCCAACCCCATTTATAGGGCAAGAAATCCCACTTATTAAACCTGACAGGGCACACCTGTGAAGTGAAAACCATTTCAGGTGACTACCTCTTGAAGCTCATCAAGAGAATGCCAAGAGTGTGCAAAGCAGTAATCCAAGCAAAAGGTGGCTACTTTGAAGAACCTAGAATATAAGACATATTTTCAGTTTCACACTTTTTTGTTAAGTATATAATTCCACATGTGTTAATTCATAGTTTTGATGCCTTCAGTGTGAATCTACAATTTTTATAGTCATGAAAATACAGAAAACTCTTGGAATGAGAAGGTGTGTCCAAACTTTTGGTCTGTACTGTATATATATATATATCTTATTATTTATAGATAGATATAGGCAGCAATACTACATATGGATCCCTTTTGTGTTTGCTAGGGACCCAGCAGGTGCATTAATCAGGATGTATGTGGTCTGATTTAGATCCCTTCATTAGATATGTGGCATATCTCTCCCCAAAATCAGGGGTAAAATGGGACTACTCCACCATATAATATCTCTAGTCTTGGTTGAAATCCCCACTTAGAATATGCCTCATCTCAGTTATGATAACATGGGATAACAGAGAAACAAAACCACTAGTAGTGCCTGAATGAAATGACAGCTAATCCCTCAGTCCTTCAACGCGTTTCGCCCATCTACACATCGCTGGGATTATCAGGAGGGTAAGTATAATGATAATGACACAGGAAGAAAACAAAAAAAGTCCAGTAAAAACTGCATTTCCCACAACCCCGATGGTGGGTCACGGTACATCATGCGGAATTATATAGCCCCAAAACCCCGCCCAATCACACCCCCGTATGATATTGTGCAATATCATAGGTCGTGCCTCTGTTAGTTAGGGGTGCGACTGGTCACCTAGGTAACAAAAGGACGCCGGATATAGTCTCCTGCTAGCTACCCAACTAGCACTAGCGCAGGAATCACAAAGTGGCTGAATACATACAACGATAATCAAGGTAAGTATGAAACATCCAAAGGGAAATCTATAAAATATCTGAATGAAAGAATGTAAACTACTCAATATATTCCATATTAAACATATATGGACTCAGTGTTCGCCCTTGAGACACCGCATGAGGGATATGTAATGCGCATCATTCTAGATGATGAAAAAATACCGCTACTGTATTCGTGAATAACTAGCCTATTGACCATAACCAGTAGGAGAAAATATGAGAATCATGGCTGTAGTATAGACAAGGCAGCACTGCCATAATGTTGGGTGTCATTCAAAGGATAGCAGCTCACCCCTAAAGCTAATGAACTCTTGCCCATACATACGGTGGACACTAGACATGGTCTAATTAACAAAAACTGATGAAAACTAGACCGTGAAGATATCCAAAAATATTAATGGAGGAGTGGAACCGACCAAGCGGTAAGATGGTTAAATAAAGCTGGTATAGGATATGTTATCATTCAAACCTAGCGATTTAAGGCTTTTGAGCCTAAACGTCCTTTCCGCCTTATCTAGAGAATTTTAACTATATAGTCAATTTTAGCCAACCAGTTGCTTTATTTTTTATCAATAAAAGTTATATTTTAGTCACTTTTTACTGTGATTCTGCCCAATTGGAGTGTCTATTCCAGGGCCGGCGTCAGCACCCTGCGTACCCGGGCAAGTGCCAGGGCCCCAAGCTCCTGACTTCTTTTTTTTTTTATTTGTTTTTTTTTTTTTTTTAAATAGGCCGTTACCCGCTGGAGTAACCACAGCAGGTAACGGGCCCTATTTACCTACCGATCCCAGCTACAGGGGAGGGGATCGGTAAGTAAGGCTGGGATTGCCAGGCCAGGGCCGCTTTAACCATAGGGTCAACAGTGCACTTGCACTGGGCCCTATGATAGCCGTGGCCCCTTTGAGTTTGCTGCACCAACTCATCGGCGTCCGGAGGACACCGATGAGTTGAAGCCAGTAATGAAGTAGGGAGCTGTCCGCTTCCTGCTTCACTACCAGGCTGCTGTCTTTGCTCCCGGTGTCCTGGGAGTAGGAGGCACGATGTATTGACGTCACTTACATCGCGCTTGTTACTCCTTAAAGACTCCGGGACCAGAGAGTGTACTGAACGGGGGAACGGAGAAAGATGAGTATTAAGGTTTGTGTTTTTTCCTTTGATATATACAGTTGGGATTATGATACTGTGGGGGCAATCTGAGGGGTGGGGGGGAAATTATACTGTGGGGGCAACCTGAGGAGTGAGAGGACATGATACTGTGGGGGCAACATGAGGGGTGGGGGAAGGGGACATGATTCTGTGGGGGCAACATGAGGGGTGGGGGGGACATGAATCTTGGGGGGTAACCTGGAGGGGGACATGAAAATGTGGGGGCAACCTGTGGGGGGAACATGACACTGAGGGAGCAACTTGATGGGGACATGAAACTATCGGGAAAACATAGGGGGGCATGACACTGTGGGAGCAACCTTGGGGGGGCATGACACTGTGGGAGCAACCTTGGGGGGACATGACACTATGGGTCAACCTGGGGGGTGGGGGGACATGACACTATGGGTCAGCCTGGGGGGTGGGGGGACATGATACTGTGGGAACAACCGGGGGGGACATGACACTGCGGGGGCAACCTCAGGGGGACATGAAACTGTGGGGGGCAACCTGGTGGATGGGTGGACATGATACTGTGGGGGCAACCTGAGGGGGACATAATACTGGGGGGGCAACTTGGGGGAGACACATGACACTGTGGGGGCAACCAGGGGGTGGGAGAACAGGAAAATGTGGGGGCAACCTGGAAGGGGACATTATGAGGGGCATTATATTGTATGGGGCTACAAGAGAGGCATTATACTGTGTGAGAGCCACTAAGGCGCATTATACTATGTGGGGGCCATTCAGGGGACATTATAATTTGTGCAGGTCAAGCATTTCTAAGTGTTGGTGATGGGGGGAACCCACTTATGAAAGCTTTGCACAGGGCCCACCAATGTGTTAAAAATGTCCCTGCGTCAAGCGATTTGGTTTAGACCAACTAGGTCCGAACCGAAAATGCTATCATCATACTCTGGGGTCTCTTCAGACCCCGAAGTTTGATGATCGGAGGCCCAGGGGAGGTAAGCGAACATAATAAACAATGTTACTTAGCTCTCCGATGTGACTCCGTCCTATCTTCGGCCCTCTTCAAAAACCTCACGAGGGTAAGGCCGGCGTTGCAACGCTCAATGACGCCGGTGTAACCCATGTCTCTAACGTCATCGAAGAGAGCTGAAGGCTGAGCAGGGAGAGACGCCACCATGAGCTGGGGAGCAGAAAATAAAGAGGAGTATGGGGAAGAAGTCTGCCTAACATTCCTCTTTACTTTCTGATGTCTGAACAGGTTCTATCTATTTGTACGGAATGGACTGTATTACAGTTCACCCCAGTAGGTCCGCCTCAGCAAAAAAAGCACCCAATTTCAGTAGTTTTTTTGCTGTGCTGCGCATGGGTTGCTCCAAAAGGGGCCCACTGAGGCTCTGTCGCCCAAGGGCCCACACAAACCTGGAGCCGGCCCTGGTCTATCCCACTGTGAAATTTTTTTTTAAGTTGATTTTGGAGTCCTGCCCAGGTTAGTTGTTTACCTTGTGCGATATACTCAGTATCAAATAAAATAGTATCACCTAAAAAGCATAAAATATATGATCTTTCATCATTATTTCGATTATTGGTGAGCTTTACATGCCTGCGGACTCCATTAGACAATGAAAATGTATTCTGGGTGGTCAATGAATAGAATCAGCTCATAACACTGGCATGCAAAGAGTGATATAGGGGTGGTGGCAGCTGTGAGAATATATAAAGAAATTGAAATATACAAAGCAAAGCATTGAAGTATATGTAATATAGCTGCAAGATGCAACTCAAGTGAACAGAGTTTAGATTACTCCTATTGTATGAATGCAGCAGTCCACTCACGATGTCACTCATGATGTCTGGAAATTACCTGACATTTACTTCTGTTTTATAGCACTGAACAGCCATGTTTATTTACTAGATGACTCTGTATTCAATTGTGTAGCTGTCTATGCTATGCAAATTCTGCCTGAAACCAGCCTCCATTCATTTCAATGGGAGTCGGATGCTGATTTTTCCTCTAGCAAATTGTTTCAGCTAGTGGAAAAATAAGCACCACACTCAATCTTCAGGCAGATTAACTTCCATTGAAGTGAATGGCAGGTGCGGATTTTGATGTGGAACTTGAATTCCTGAAGCTGAATTTTTTCAGGTAGGAAAAATTCAGCTTTAAATTCTTGGTGTTGAATTTTTCAGCTAGGAAAAATTCCTGAAGCTGGATTTCCAGCTAGGAAAATTTCCTCTGTGTGAACTTAGGGAAAAAAAAAGGCATAACATCATATAGTGTCTGAAAAGGCCACCATTTTGGTAACTTTCAAGGTTATGGGGCTCTTTTACAGCTATATATGTAAAAAAAAAAAAAGCCATCACTCCTTTATCGTGTCATCTTAAATGTAGCTTTGAGAAAAACTGTATTCATCCTACTAGATACAAATGCCCATGAGGACCTCTGCTGCAAACCAGCACAATCCCTGCCTTCCATTATATACCTTCCATGTTGTGGTATGCCTCTTCCTTCATGCACATGTCTATTGTATTCTCCCCACCCTTCACGTGTCTCTCTTCCATGTCGATCTGGATAATTCTGAAAGAAAGTACAAGCATCTGATCAGAATAGAACCGTATAACCGTATATAATGTTTGAGAGGTTTAAACATATACAGTACAGATCAAAAGTTTGGACACACCTTCTCATTCCAAGAGTTTTCTGTATTTTCATGACTATAAAAATTGTAGATTCACACTGAAGGCATCAAAACTATGAATTAACACATGTGGAATTATATACTTAACAAAAAAGTGTGAAACAACTGAAAATATGTCTTATATTCTAGGATCTTCAAAGTAGCCACCTTTTGCTTTGAATACTGCTTTGCACACTCTTGGCATTCTCTTGATGAGCTTCAAGAGGTAGTCACCTGAAATGGTTTTCACTTCACAGGTGTGCCCTGTCAGGTTTAATAAGTGGGATTTCTTGCCTTATAAATGGGGTTGGGACCATCAGTTGTGTTGTTCAGAAGTCAGGTGGATACACAGCTGATAGTCCTACTGAATGGAGTGTTAGAATTTGTATTATGGCAAGAAAAAAGCAGCTAAGTAAAGAAAAACGAGTGTCCATCATTACTTTAAGAAATGAAGGTCAGTCAGTCCGAAAAATTGGGAAAACTTTGAAAGTGTCCCCAAGTGCAGTGGCCAAAACCATCAAGCGCTACAAAGAAACTGGCTCACATGAGGACCGCCCCAGGAAAGGAAGACCAAGAGTCCCCTCTGCTGCAGAGGATAAGTTCATCCGAGTCACCAGCCTCAGAAATCGCAGGTTAACAGCAGCTCAGATTAGAGACCAGGTCAATGCCACACAGAGTTCTAGTAGCAAACACATCTCTACAACAACTGTTAAGAGGAGACTGTGTGCAGCAGGCCTTCATGGTAAAATAGCTGCTAGGAAACCACTGCTAAGGACAGGCAACAAGCAGAATAGACTTGTTTGGGCTAAAGAACACAAGGAATGGACATTAGACCTGTGGAAATCTGTGCTTTGGTCTGATGAGTCCAAACTTGAGATCTTTGGTTCCAACCACCGTGTCTTTGTGTGACGCAGAAAAGGTGAACGAATGGACTCTACATGCCTGGTTCCCACCGTGAAGCATGGAGGAGGAGGTGTGATGGTGTGGGGGTGCTTTGCTGGTGACACTGTTGGGGATTTATTCAAAATTGAAGGAATACTGAACCAGCATGGTTACCACAGCATCTTGCAGCAGTATGCTATTCCATCTGGTTTGCGTTTAGTTGGACCATCATTTATTTTTCAACAGGACAATGACCCCAAACACACCTCCAGACTGTGTAAGGGCTATTTGACCAAGAAGGAGAGTGATGGGGTGCTACGCCAGATGACCTGGCCTCCAGTCACCAGACCTGAACCCAATCCAGATGGTTTGGGGTGAGCTGGACCGCAGAGTGAAGGCAAAAGGGCCAACAAGTGCTAAGCATCTCTAGGAACTCCTTCAAGACTGTTGGAAGACCATTTCAGGTGACTACCTCTTGAAGCTCATCAAGAAAATGCCAAGAGTGTGCAAAGCAGTAATCAAAGCAAAAGGTGGCTACTTTGAAGAACCTAGAATATAAGACATATTTTCAGTTGTTTCACACTTTTTTGTTAAGTATATAATTCCACATGTGTTAATTCATAATTTTGATGCCTTCACAGTGTGAATCTACAATTTTTATAGTCATGAAAATACAGAAAACTCTTGGAATGAGAAGGTGTGTCCAAACTTTTGGTCTGTACTGTATGTGTGTATGTATATTTATATTATTATTTATTTCTTTATTTTAACTTAAAGGGGTTTTCCAGGACTAAGAAACTGTGACTAAAGACAGGAAAAGCTTGTCATATGAATGAATAAACATAACTGACTACTTTTGTGTGTGTTTGGACCATTTTTACCAATCCTGATATTTTCAGGCTCATGCAATACTTCCTGGTTTCCAGTTCCTAGTTGTAGGAGTGTCAGAACTTTTCCAGGCAGCCCCTCCCAGCATCCGCCCACTGCACTTCCAAGCAGTTTTTCATTCACAACCAGTATGCTTACTTATGTATGTACACACAGACACATTATAGTTACATATATATGCATACATCTATATACAGTATAAATATATATATATATATATATATATATGACCTTGTTTATCTCTGAAAATGTTTGCCCATATCTATGTACAGTTAAAATCAGAAGTTTACATACACTATATAAAAAGACACATATGCATGTTTTTCTTGCTATCTGACATGAAATCAGAATAAACTTTTACCGTTTTAGGTCAATTAGGATTACCAAAATTATTTATATTTGCCAAATGCCAGAATAATGAGAGTGAGAATTTTTAAGGTATTTTTATTATTTTCTGCAAAGTCAAAACTTGACATACATTTCATTAGTACTTGGTACCATTGCCCTTAAACTGTATGACTTGGGTCAAACGTTTTGGATATCCATCCACAAGCTTCTTACAATAGTTGGTAGGAATTTGGGCCCATTTCTCCTGACAGAACTGGTGTAACTGAGCCATGTTTGTAGGCTGCCTTGCTTGCACCAGCCTTTTCAGCTTTGCTCATAAATTTTCAATAGGATTGAGATCAGGGGTTTGTGATTGCCACTCCAAAACATTGACTTTGTTATCCTTAAGCCACTCTGTAACTAGTTTGGCAGTATTGCTTTGGGTCACTGTCCATTTGGAAGGCCCATTTGCGCCCAAGCTTTAACTTCCTGGCTGATGTCTTGAGATGTTGCTTCAGTATTGCCACATAATGTTCTTTCATCATGATGCCATCTATTTTGTGAAGTGCAACAGTCCCTCCTGCAGCAAAACAATATCACAACATGATGCTGCCACCCTCGTGTTTCACAGTTGGGGTGGTGTTCTTAGGCTTGCAAGCTTCTCCCTTTTTCCTCCAAATGTAACAATGCTCATTATGGCCAAGCCTGAGAACACCATCCTAACTGTGAAACACAGGGGCATCTTGAGGAAAGAACATTATGTGGCAATACTGAAGCAACATCTCAAGACATCACCCAGGAAGTTAAAGGGATTCTATTATTGGGAAACCCTATTTTCACTAACAGCACGTCGGAATAGCCTTTAGGAAGGCTATTCGTCTCCTACCTTTATTTTTCTGATCTGCATCGTCGTTTTGGAGAATTTTCTTCTTTCTTCTTTATGCAAATTACTTTTCAGAAAGCACAGGGGCCCCCACTTTGGTAACGTCACACGCTCTTCAGAAGCGCCACTTCTCCGCCTCCGCAGCGTCAGCACCCGTTCATCGTGTCTGTTCAGGATCCAAATCCCACACATGCTTAGTCGGCTCTGCCACTTTGACGTCAAAATGGACGACTGGGCGCGCAGTCGGGTCTGTCCAACGCGAAATGCGTAGAGGTGGCGCTGGATCTTCCAAAGAGCGTGTGACGTGAGCACAGGGGATGCCCCCTGTGCTTTCTGAGCACAGGGGTAACGCCCCTGTGCTTTTGAAGACTAATTTGCATAAAGAAAAAAGAAAATTCTCCAAAACAGCGGCATGGAGCAGAAAAATAAAAGGTAGGAGACGAATAGTCTTTCTAAAGTCTATTCCGATTGTTAGTGAAAATAGGGTTTTCCAATGATAGAATCTATTTAAAGCTTGGGCGCAAATGGGTCTTCCAAATGGACAATAACCCGAAGCATACTGCCCAAAAAGGATACAAAGTGGCTTAAAGATAACAAAGTCAATGTTTTGGAGTGGCCATCACAAAGATCTGATCTCAATCCTAAATTGAAAATTTATGGCCAAAGCTGAAAAGGCAGGTGCGAGCAAGGCAGTCTACAAACATGGCTCAGTTACACCAGGTCTGTCAGGAGGAAATTCTGAAACTATTGTGAGAAGCTTGTGGAAAGATATCCAAAATGTATGTACACTTTTGACTTTGCAGAAAGTAACAAAAATGCCTTAAAAAATTCTCTCTCTCTCATTATTCTGGCATTTGGCAAATACAAATAATTTTGGTAATCCTAATTTACCTAAAACGGGAAAAGTTTATTCTGATTCATGACAGATAGTGAGAAAAACATGCATATGTGTCTTTTTATATAGTGTATATAAACTTCTGGTTTCAACTGTGTATATATATATATATATATATATATATATATATATATATACACATACATTATATATACACACACATACATACAGTGGGGAAAAAAAAGTATTTAGTCAGCCACCAATTGTGCTAGTTCTCCCACTTAAAAAGATGAGAGAGGCCTGTAATTGACATCATAGGTAGACATCAAATATGAGAGACAAAATGAGAAAAATCCAGAAAATCACATTGTCTGATTTTTAAAGAATTTATTTGCAAATTATGGTGGAAAATAAGTATTTGGTCACCTACAAACAAGCAAGATTTCTGGATCTCACAGACCTGTAACTTCTTCTTTAAGAGGCTCCTCGGTCCTCCACTCTACCTGTAGTAATGGCACCTGTTTGAAATTGTTATCAGTATAAAAGACACCTGTCCACAACCTCAAACAGTCACACTCCAAACTCCACTATGGTGAAGACCAAAGAGCTGTGGAAGGACACCAGAAACAAAATTGTAGACCTGCAGCATGCTGGGAAGACTGAATCTGCAATAGGCAAACAGCTGGGTGTGAAGAAATCAACTGTGGGAGCAATAATTAGAAAATGGAAGACATACAAGACCACTGATAATCTCCCTCGATCAGGGGCTCCACGCAAGATCTCACCCTGTGGGGTCAAAATGATCGCAAGAACGGTGAGCAAAAATCCCAGAACCACACAAGGGGACCTAGTGAATGACCTGCAGAAAGCTGGGACTAACGTAACAAAGGCTACCGTCAGTAACACACTACGCCGCCAGGGACTCAAGATCCTGTAGTGCCAGACGTGTCCCCCTGCTTAAGCTGGCATATCTGGACCCGTCTGAAGTTTGCTACAGAGCATTTAGATGTTCCAGAAGACTATTGGGAGAATGTCATATGGTCAGATGAAACTCGTCGTGTTTGGAGGAGAGTGAATGCTGAGTTGCATCCTTAGAACACCATACCTACTGTGAAGCATGGGGGTGGCAACATCATGCTTTGGGGCTGTTTCTCTGCAAAGGGATCAGAACGACTGATCCGTGTACATGAAAGAATGAATGGGGCTATGTATCGTGAGATTTTGAGTGCAAACCTCCTTCCATCAGCAAGAGCATTGAAGATTAAGCGTGGCTGGGTCTTTCAGCATGACAATGATCCCAAGCACATCGTCAGAGCAACGAAGAAGTGGCTTTGTAAGAAGCATTTCAAGTTCCTGGAGTGGCCTAGTCAGTCTTCAGATCTCAACCCCATAGAAAATCTTTGGAGGGATTTGAAAGTCCGTGTTGCGCAGCAACAGCCCCAAAACATCACTGCTCTAGAGGAGATTTGCATGGAGGAATGGGCCAACATACCAGCAACAGTGTGTGCCAACCTTGTGAAGACTTACAGAAAACGTTTGACCTCTGTCATTGCCAACAAAGGATATAAAACAAAGTATTAAGATGAACTTTTGTTGTTGTCCAAATACTTATTTTCCACCATAATTTGCAAATAAATTCTTTAAAAATCAGACAATGTGTTTTTCTGGATTTGTTTTCTCATTTTGTCTCTCATAGTTGAGGTCTACCTATGATGTCAATTACAGGCCGGCCTCATCTTTTTAAGTTGGAGAACTTGCACAATTGGTGGCTGGCTAAATACTTTTTTTTCCCCACTGTGCATAGTTAGATCCATATATATTTGGACAAATGTTTTTTTTATCTGTTTACTGAAACATATTCAAGTTATACAAGTTATACAGACTTTCAGCTTTCATTTGAGGGTATCCACATTAAAATTGGATGAAGAGTTTAGGAGTTTCAGTTTCTTAACATGTGCCACCCTGTTTTTAAAGGGACCAAAAGTAATTGGACAATTGACTCAAAGGCTGTTTCATAGGCAGGTGTGGGCAATTCCTTCGTTATGTCATTCTCAGTTAAGCAGATAAAAGGCTTAGGCTTGATTGTGTGGTGCTTGCATTTGGAAGATTTTGCTGTAAAGAAAACATGCGGTCAAAGGAGCTCCGTAGGTTGGGAAAACAGAAAAAACCCATCCGAGAAATTGCTACAATATTAGGAATGGCAAAGTCTACAGTTTGGTACATACTGAGAAAGAAAGCACTGGTGAACTCATCAATGCAAAAAGATCTGGACGCCCACGGAAGACAACAGTGGTGGATGATTGAAGAATAATTTCCATGGTGAAGAGAAACCCCTTCACAACAGCCAATCAAGTGAACAACACTCTCCAGGATTTAGGTGTATCAATATCCAAATATACCATAAAGAGAAGACTGCATGAAAGTAAATAGACAGGGTTCACTGCACAGTGCAAGCCGATCATAAACCTCAAGAATAAAAAGGTTAGATTGGACTTTGCTGAAAAACATCTAAAAAAGCCAGCACAGTTCTGGAAGAACATTCTTTCGACAGATGAAACCAAGATCAACCTCTACCAGAATGATGGAAAGAAAAAAGTATGGCGAAGGCGTGGTACAGCTCATGATCCAAAGCATACCACATCATCTGTAAAACATGGCGTAGGCAGTGTGATGGCATGGGCATGTATGGCTGCCAGTGGCACTGGGTCACTAGTGTTTATTGATGATGAACAGGATAGAAGCAGCCAGATAAATTCTGAGGTATTCAGAGACATACTGTGTGCTCAAATCCAGCCAAACTGATTGGTTGGCGTTTCATAATTCAGATGGACAATGACCCAAAACATATAGCTAAAGCAACCCAGGAGTTTATTAAGGCAAAGAAGTGGAATATTCTTGAATGGCCAAGTCAGTCACCTGATCTCAACCCAATTGAGCATGCATTTCATTTGTTAAAGACTAAACTTCAGACATAAAGACCCACAAACAAACAGCAACTGAAAACCGCTGCAGTAAAGGCCTGGCAGAGCATTAAAAAGGAGAAAACACAGCGTCTGGTGATGTCCATTAGTTCAAGACTTCAGGCAGTCATTGCCAACAAAGAGTTTTCAACCAAGTATTAGAAATTAACATTTTATTTACAATTATTTAATTTGTCCAATTACTTTTGAGCCGCTTGTAATGAAGGGATTGTGTGCAATATATGCTTTAGTTCCTCACATTTTTATGCAATCATTTTGTTCAACCCACTGAATTAAAGCTGAAAGTCTGAACTTCAACTGCATCTGAATTGTTTTGTTCAAAATTCATTGTGGTAATGTACAGAACCAAAATTAGAAAAATATTGTCTCTGTCCAAATATTAATATTTATGGACCTAACTGTACATATATAGACACACACACACACACACACACACACACATACAGTGCCTTACGAAAGTATTCGGCCCCCTTGAACTTTTCAACCTTTTGCCACATTTCAGGCTTCAAACATAAGGATATAAAATTTTTAATTTTTGGTAAAGAATCAACAACAAGTGGGACACAATTGTGAAGTGGAACGAAATTTATTGGTTATTTTAAACTTTTGTAAAAAATAAAAAACTGAAAAGTGGGGCGTGCAATATTATTCGGCCCCTTTACTTTCAGTGCAGCAAACTCACTCCAGAAGTTAAGTGAGGATCTCTGAATAATCCAATGTTGTCCTAAATGACTGATGATGATAAATATAATCCACCTGTGTGTAATCAAGTCTCCGTATAAATGCACCTGCTCTGTGATAGTCTCAGGGTTCTGTTTAAAGGGCAGAGAGCATCATGAAGACCAAGGAACACACCAGGCAGGTCCGTGATACTGTTGTGGAGAAGTCAAAGTCCATACCTGAATCCAATCGAGAATCTGTGGAAAGAGCTGAAAACTGCTGTTCACAAACGCTCTCCATCCAACCTCACTGAGCTCGAGCTGTTTTCCAAGGAAGAATGGGCAAGAATTTCAGCCTCTCGATGTGCAAAACTGATCGAGACATACCCCAAGCGACTTGCAGCTGTAATTGCAGCAAAAGGTGGCGCTACAAAGTATTAACTTAAAGGGGCCGAATAATTTGGCATGCCCCACTTTTCAGTTTTTTATTTTTTACAAAAGTTTAAAATATCCAATAAATTTCGTTCCACTTCACGACTGTGTCCCATTTGTTGTTGATTCTTCACCAAAAAAATTAAAATTTTTATATCCTTATGTTGGAAGGCTGAAATGTGGCAAAAGGTTGAAAAGTTCAAGGGGGCTGAATACTTTCGCAAGGCACTGTATATGCAAATGTTATTATGTATGTGTATACACATATCACACAATCTGGTCCCATTTATACAACACTTCCCAGAAAGGCTGTGTTCACACAGTGCAGTTTTGCTTTATTAAAAAACAAAAAAAACAAAAAAAAACCACGTGTTTAAAAAATATATGTGTTTTTTGAAACCCACACGTTTTCCCTGTATGATGCTAATGATAAAGCATTCACATCTTTTGCACATGTTGCTCATCTCCTTCACTCTTCCTATTCATCTATCTTGCTGCCAGCCCATCAGTTTCCATAAAACCCTCTGACCACTCACATAAGAATGCCTGTCTGATGGAGACAGGGTAGTTTCATTGTTAAAAATAAATAAAAATAAAAAATGTACTTGTCTATCTTGCTGCCTCTAATCACTGCTGTGAACCAGGTGCTGACCAGCCTCCACCTCTACCTGGCTGCTCTGGCAGTCAAAGTTTAGACAAATGCTGCTTTCATCAGTGATGACATCACTCTCATGGTGGGTGTGGCTAACACTTGAAATCATGAACACAATGAATGGCACATGATTAGGACAAGTAAGGAAGTGATTGCAACAAAGATTGTGTTGGTCACACATTTCTGCAAAAGGGTAGGACATTTTTATTTGGCCTCAATTAGAAAAATTAATTTCACCACATTTTTTGTCAACCTATTTATTAAAAAAAAATAAATAAAAATCTCAGAAAACCCCTTTAAAATACTTACATCTCTGCCTCCTGCGCTGGCCCGAGTCTCATCCCTTCTACAAGAATAACATGAAGTGTTAATATATACAAATGTACAAAATAAATGTGAAAACAGCATGGGCATAATCAATAGAAAAACAGTAAAATAATACATTTCAAATACTACTATGTTTTTTGCAATTTCTAAGGGGAGGTTCACACAGAGGAAATTTTCCTAGCTGAAAATTCAGCTTCAGGAATTTTTCCTACTTGAAAAATTCAGCTTCAGGAATTTGAAGCTAATTTTTCCACTTGTCAAATTATGTATCTGCCAGGTGATTTTCTTCCTCCTGTTCAGGTAAATGGGAGTTATCAGCTGAAATCTGCCTGAAGATTGAGCATGATGCTTATTTTTCTACTAGCTAAAAAAATCTGCTAGAGGAAAAAAAATCAGCATCTGACTCCCATTAAAATGAATGGAGGCTGATTTCAGATGGAATTTGGAGTAGATTTTGAGGTAGTATCCAGGAGCCATGTCTCATTTGCAGAACCCCTAAAGTACTAGTGCAGTGGAAGATCCCAAAAAAATGACTCCTGACTACACCCCTTAAGGAATTTATCAAGAGGTATAATGAGCATTTTGAACCTACAGCTCACAGATTTTATTAATGTGAAAATAAAAAACACATCACTTCAGCCTCAAATTTTTATTTTCAAAAGGGATTAAACAGTTCTGGATTGCCCACAGACTAAATACGTCTGGGCAGTCCCTCTCGTACGTCCTTGCAGTTTTAAGTAGCTGCACAAAATCGTCTAACAGCCGAAGTTCCTCTAGTTTATTACCATTTCTGCCTTCCCGAACGTTGTATACACAGCGCTCAATGATAGCAAACAGATCAGCTCAGCAGTGATGGACAGGAGGCTGCATTTCTCCTGTAACTGGGGCTATAGGTATCAGCCCCAGTTACAGGGAAAAGTAGCCCCCCCACCACAAAAAAATTGTATTTAGATGCCCCCAAAGGTCTATTATGACCTTAGGGGACACAATGTAATAAGGAAAAAAAAATTAATGAAATAGAAAAGTCAAAAATAAAAATTTAAGTAAAATAATTGAAAAAAAAAAGTCAATACCACGCCAACATCACAGGTTCTAGCCCTACCCCCGACGACAGAATACAAAATAAAAATTACTGTAACAGAGAGAAAGCCATTTTAGGCTGGGGCCCCACGTGGTGTAAACGCCGGAGAAAGAATACAGTCGCAGCAAGATAGCGAATCCCATACACACCTTGCAAAAAAATACACGCTGCAGACACACTGTGATTTCCAAAAATGTTGCGGTTTTGGGAATTGCAGCATGTCAATTATACCTATGGAAACTCCAGCAGTTACCCTATAGGTATAATTGAATCAGAAAGTCCACAGAGAAAACATCTGTGGACTTTGTGTGAAATACCCTGTGGGAAATAATGTGATGCGTTGCAGCTGCAGTTTTTTCCCCACAATGTTTTTGTCCTCTACGTGGGGCCTTAGCCTTAAAAAGTTTTTAGGTAGCACTTAAAAAAAAAGTGCTATTAAAAAAAAAGGAAACCAAGTGAAACGTGGAAAACAGACACGTTTTCCCTCCTCTTTTGTTTGTTTTCCCGTATATAAAAAAAAATTCAAAAATAAGATATAAATAAAGTCCTATGTGTCACAAAAAAACCCGCAAAAAATTAGATGAATATCCCAAATGAAAAAAATGTTATAGCCCTCAAAACAGCATATACAAAAAAAACCAAAAATGTGTTGGTCAGAGAAATTGGTCGTGAAGTGGTTAAATAAGAAAAAGCACCCCACAGCTTTCTTAACAATTACCCCCGAGTATGGAATACCACATGTGGATGAAAAACAAATGAGCAGTAATGGTGCTAACTAAGGGATGTAGCTAGCATTTTTAACCCTCGACTGTTGCATTAATCTATTATAAAAGAAATCAATGTGCAGCTGACTTTTCACCATCAGCTGCACATTCATTTCTGGAAAATAAATTAAAGCAACACTTTGGGGGTAAAAATGATCACTACACCCCTGGATAAATTTCTTGAGAGATACATTTGTGCTAAAAAGTTTACATACCCCGGCAGATTTTTTGGCCTTTTTTCAGAGAATATGAATGATAACACAAAAACTCTCTCTCCACTCATGGTTAGTGGTTGGTTGAAGCCATTTATTGTCAAACTTCTGTGTTTTCTCTTTTTACATCATAATGACAACCAAAAACATCAAAATTACCCTCTTCAAAAGTTCACATACCTCAGTTCTTAATACCGTGTATTGCCGTCTCTAACATCAATGACAGCTTGAAGTCTTTTGTAGTAGTTGAGGATGAGGCTCTTTATTTGCTCAGATGGTAAAACTGCCCATTCTTCTTGGCAAAAAGTCTCCAGTTCCTGTAAATTCCTGGGCTGTCTTGCATGTACTGCGCACTTGAGATCTCCCCAGAGTGGCTCAATGATACTGAGGTCAGGAGACTGAGATGGTCACTCCAGAACCTTCACTTTCTTCTGCTGTAGCCAATGACAGGTCAACTTGGCCTTGTGTTTTGGATCAGTCATGTTGGAACGTCCAAGTACGTCCCATGCGCAGCTTCCTGGCTGACTAGTACAAATTTGCCTCCAGTATTTGCAGATAACATGCTGCATTCATCTTTCCTTCAACTTTGATCAAGTTTCCTGTGCCTTTGAAGCTCACACATCCACACATCATCAGTGATCCACCTCCGTGCTTTACAGTAAGAATGGTGTTCCTTTCATCATAGGCCTTGTTGACACCTCTCCAAATGTAACGTTTATGGTTGTGGCAAAAAAGTTCGATTTTTGTCTCATCACTCATCCAAATTACCTTGTTCCAGAAGTTTTGAGGCTTGTCTCTGTGCTGTTTGGCGTATTGAAGGCGAGATTCTTTGTGGTATTTGCGCAGTAATGGCTTTCTTCTGGCAACTTGACCATGCAGCCCATTTTTCTTCAAGTGTCTCCTTATTATGCATCTTGAAACAGCCACACAGTTTTCAGAGAGTCCTGTATTTCAGCTGATGTTACGTAAGGGTTTTTCTTTGCATCCTGAACAATTTTCCGGGCAGTTGTGGCCTAAATTTTGGTTGGTCTACCTGACCGTGGTTTAGTTTCTGGGCATGTTATCACCAGGATATGTGAACTTTTGAACAGGGTCATTCTGATGTTTTTGGTTGTCATTATGATTTAAAAAGAGAAAACACAGAAGTTTGACAATAAATGGCTTCAACCAACCACTAACCATGAGTGGAGAAAAAGTTTTTGTGTTATCATTCATATTCTCTGAAAAAAGGCCAAAAAAACAAAAAAATCTGCCGTGGTATGTAAACTTTTTAGCACTACTGTAGATTTCAAAATGAGATGACATACCAGGGGATTCCACTTTACTGGCATTTCAGGTTCTCAGAAAAAAGTAGAATGGCATCCAAAAACTAAACAGTCTAGATCTGTGCTCCAAAAATCAATAGTGCTGCTTTTCTGAGTGCGCAATCAGCAGTTTATACCTACATATAATATTAAGTGGGGTATCCGGGGTACAACAGTGTCATATGTAGGCATAAACTGCTGGTTTGAGCACACTGCAGGACGCAGAATGGAAGAAGCACTGTTTACCTTAGAGTTCAGATTGAGATGTATGGTTTTTGGACGTAATGTTATGTTTACAGAGCCCCTGAGGTGCCAGTGGAATCCCCAGAAAGTGACCTCATTTTGAATACTGCTCTCCTCAAATAGTTTATCAAGGGGAGAGGTCAGCATTATTTTTCCAAATCTGAATGCACAGTGGATAAAGTGAAAAGGAGAAAATGGAAGCTGTGTGGAATACAAAGGGTACACCAAATTCTCCACTATTTGCACAGTAGCTCCTATGATTGGGAGGTCTTGGGAATGGTGTATTTTATCTTGTAATCTCTAAATGTGTTGTGTACCCTAATGTACGCTCACACATTTCCTTTCCTGCCACAGTCAGTTATGCCCTAAAGGTGTGGCGATTTTTTTTTTTCTTTTCTTTGTACAGGCTAGAATTATTTTATTTTTCTAGTGAGGTAGCCATATTTTGTGGGATGACATGCATTTTTAAATGACACAATTTATGGTACCTATAACTTACTGACTAAATTTTATTAACTCTTTATTATTTGAGAGATTTAAAAAAACAAAACAAAAAACAAACAAACATCAATTCTGGCATTGCTCTTTATCATTTTAAAGTTTTTGCCGTTTACCATACAGCATAAGTAACATCTCTATGGTTATCTATTAGTTATCTCTATGGGTCAGTACCTAATTTGTAAAAAAAAAAAAAAAAAAATTATGCGTTACTAATTTTCCAGAATTACAGTACAGACCAAAAGTTTGGACACACCTTCTCATTCCAAGAGTTTTCTGTATTTTCATGACTATAAAAATTGTAGATTCACACTGAAGGCATCAAAACTATGAATTAACACATGTGGAATTATACACTTAACAAAAAAGTGTGAAACAACTGAAAATATGTCTTATATTCTAGGTTCTTCAAAGTAGCCACCTTTTGCTTTGATTACTGCTTTTCAAACTCTTCGCATTCTCTTGATGAGCTTCAAGAGCTAGTCACCTGAAATGGTCTTCCAACAGTCTTGAGGGAGTTCCCAGAGATGCTTAGCACTTGTTGGCCCCTTTTGCCTTCACTCTGCGATCCAGCTCACCCCAAACCATCTCGATTGGGTTCAGGTCTGGTGACTGTGGAGGCCAGGTCATCTGGCGTAGCACCCCATCACTCTCCTTCTTGGACAAATAGCCCTTACACAGTCTGGAGGTGTGTTTGGGGTCATTGTCCTGTTGAAAAATAAATGATGGTCCAACTAAACGCAAACCGGATGGAATAGCATGCCGCTGCAAGATGCTGTGGTAACCATGCTGGTTCAGTATTCCTTCAATTTTGAATAAATCCCCAAAAGTGTCACCAGCAAAGCACCCCCACACCTCCTCCTCCATGCTTCACGGTGGGAACCAGGCATGTAGAGTCCATTCGTTCACCTTTTCTGCGTCGCACAAAGACACGGTGGTTGGAACCAAAGATCTCAAACAGGTCTAATGTCCATTCCTTGTGTTCTTTATCCCAAACAAGTCTCTTCTGCTTGTTGCCTGTTTCTTTGTAGCGCTTGATGGTTTTGGCCACTGCACTTGGGGACACTTTCAAAGTTTTCCCAATTTTTCGGACTGACTGACCTTCATTTCTTACAGTAATGATGGCCACTCTTTTTTCTTTACTTAGCTGCTTTTTTCTTGCCATAATACAAATTCTAACACTCCATTCAGTAGGACTATCAGCTGTGTATCCACCTGACTTCTGAACAACACAACTGATGGTCCCAACCCCATTTATAAGGCAAGAAATCCCACTTATTAAACCTGACAGGGCACACATGTGAAGTGAAAACCATCAAGAGAATGCTAAGAGTGTGCAAAGCAGCAAAAGGTGGCTACTTTGAAGAACCTAGAATATAAGACATATTTTCAGTTGTTTCACACTTTTTTGTTAAGTATATAATTTCACGTGTTAATTCATAGTTTTGATGCCTTCAGTGTGAATCTACAATTTTTATAGTCATGAAAATACAGAAAACTCTTGGAATGAGAAGGTGTGTCCAAACTTTTTGTCTGTACTGTATGTACAAACCAAGATCACACAACATGAATTAAAAATAAAATTCATATTTATTAATTTATTAATATTGGCACATCAAATTCTCTTTTGGTCGGTATTTATTTAGGCATGTGACATTGTGGTATATGTAATTTTGCCACTACTGCGCAGACAGACGGTAAGAGGAGGAGGAGCCAGCCCCACATTAAGACATGATATCCTGTGCTCAGAAGATCTGGCCAGAAAGACAGGTAAGTATGATAGGGTGAGGGGGGGGGGGCTGAGTTAGGAAGGGCTAGTAGTGGGCGGACTAGCTAGGGAAAGAGGAAGTGGGTGTGAGTGAGTGAGAGAGGGAAGGGGGAGGTAAGCGTGAGTGAAGAGCATCACGGTAGTTGTAGGGTAAAAGAACAGGTAGCTACACCATGTAAACAAATGCAGATGATGTCAAGAGCTCCCAGAGAAACCCAGAAATCACTCAAAACACTGCTAAAAGTATTTAGGTGCACTTATTATAGCACTCTCAGACTGTTTTTTTTTTTTTTTTTAATTTCTTGGAAAACCCTTTAAAATTCCATCCGATGTACTGGGAAGCTGGGAAAAAGTTCAGAATGGCGTGGAACTGAAGAAAAATTGTGTTTGTGCGACTCTCTTATAGGTTTCATTTGTACAGCTGTGCTGCCAAAATGATATGTCATCTCTATTCTATGGATCGGTACGATTCTGTGAATACAAAATTACAAAACGTTTTAAACACTTTTTTGGGGAATGTATATTGCTTTGATTGCTTTTTATTCAAATAAGAGAAAGGCAAAACAAAGTAAAAACTGTAGTTCAGCTCTTTTGATTTTATTTCCCCGATACAGCATTCACCGTATGGGAAATTTTTTTTTTATAAAACTTTGTCGAGCGGCCGTTTTCAGACACAGGAATACCTAATGTGTATGCGTTTCATTTTTTTTTTTTTTTTTTGACTTTTATTATGTGTGCGTTAGGGAAAGGGCGGTAATTTAAATTTTTCAGTTTGCTTCTATTACAGACTGGACAGAACAGCCGGTAAAACAAATGAATGTTTGACTAGGGAGTGTCCATCTTCCATGGAGAGAAGAGGTAGCAAGTCAATTTCGGAGTTTGTGGGTAAGTGACAGAGCTGTATTGAGAGCAGATGGGACCATGGAAAGTCTAGCTGGGGAGTTTCTCTAGCTTGCCAGCATGGGATGAAGGGATGATGGCCTAATCTGTTGACCCAGTTTAAGTTTCTGCCAAACACATATTGTACCCCAAGTAATATCATTTAAGCAGGGGGGATTAGTGAGAGGACCATCAATTGTACTCTTGAGGTAAGGTTAGTAAACTTGTCCTAATCTCTACCTGGAAGAAAGTCTAGCCAACATAAAACAGTGGATAGCTCTGTAATAGGTATGTAGATCAGGAAGGGCAAACGCCTTTTGTTTCTGTTTTGCGCTAATAACAAAAAAATCCAGTCTTTGAACGAGACAAAACTGAGATTAGGAAGCTGGGAGTGAAATGCAGACAGTTTGCATGACATACGGTATTTTAGGTACTAAGTAGGATTTCAAAATATTTTTCCTGCCCATCCAGGATATAAGAGGATTCATCTTTGCAAGCTGGATTTATTAGCACCGAGAGGAGTGTAGTTAAGAGAGAAGAGCTATTCGGCTGGGAGTATTATAATAGCGGGTTTGGGTCATAAGAATGGTCTGATTAATATTGTGACAGGACAAGGGGAAAAGTGGTAGGAGTATACATTTCTCCCAGGGTCCGGTCACATACTTTCTAGAAGCAGCTGGGAAAAGCTGTGTTCCTTGCTGGAGAGTTTTACCAAAACCCTGGTAAACGGTCTGGCTGCTGGAATAGGGAGAATTGGGTGTGTCTCTACTCAGTGGCGTAACTAGGAATGGCTGGGCCCCAAGGCGAACATTTGACATGGGGCCCACCCAAGCCGCCGCCCCCAACCCCCCAAAGCCGCCGCCCCCAACCCCCCCCCCCCCCCACACACAAACCGCATTCCTGCGCACACTATTATGCCCCATAGTGGCCCCTGCACACGGTATTATGTCCCATAGTGGCCCCTGCACACGGTATTATGCAGCATAGTGGCCCCTGCACACAGTAGTTTGCCCCATAGTGGCCCCAGCACACAGTAGTTTGCCCCATAGTGGCCCCGACACACAGTAGTTTGCCCCATAGTGGCCCCTGCACACAGTAGTTTGCCCCATAGTGGCCCCTGCACACAGTAGTTTGCCCCATAGTGGCCCCTGCACACAGTAGTTTGCCCCATAGTGGCCCCTGCACACAGTAGTTTGCCCCATAGTGGCCCCTGCACACAGTAGTTTGCCCCATAGTGGCCCCTGCACACAGTAGTTTGCCCCATAGTGGTCCCTGCACACAGTAGTTTGCCCCATAGTGGCCCCTGCACACAGTATTATGCCCCATAGTGGACCACCCATGAACGATTATTATACTCTGGGGTCTTTTCAGACCCCAGAGTATAATGATCAGAGACCCAGGGGAGGAGAGAAACATAGAAAACACTGCAACTTACCTGTTCCTCGCTCCGGTGCACTCCCGTGCGCTACTTCGCCATCTTCAATGTCGGACCTGATCTCGCGCGATCCTGGCCGGCGTCGCGACGCATAATGACGTCGGCTGACGTCTGGGACGTCACCAAACAGGCCCGAAGCCTGCGGAGCGGCGGATAGGTGAGTTACAGTGTTTTTTATGTTCGCTCATCCCCCCATGGCCCCCGATCATTATACTCCGGGGTCTCAAAAGACCCCGGAGTATAACGATAGCAGTGATTGTGGGGTTCGCGGTAGCGACTGCCACAGGGCTCCAGGCCCCGTAATGTTCCGGGCCCTGTGGCAGTCGCTACCACTGCTACCCCGGTAGTTACGCCCCTGTCTCTACTCCATTCAGCCACTCCAGGCAATACCTCAAAATAAGTGGAAATAGACTTATAAAATGTATGTTTTATTACAATTTTTTCATGAAAAACCTTTTATGAACTGAAATGAGCTCACTAACACACACTAAACTCGATTCTTCTTCCCTGTGAGGCTCCTCTTGGTGCATTAATGCTTGTGAGTAGCATCTGGAATGTCTTTCTGAAGCATCCAACAGTAGTCTGCCATCATTGTAATGTTCCATTTTCCCTGGTATCTCCTTTCCTTCTCTTTAATGTCTTGGTGTCTCGTTCACCTTGCTCCTCACTCACAGCTCCCAAATTTTCAGGAAAGCAGTCAAGGTGGGACTGGAGGAAATGCACTTTCAAACTCTTCAGGCAACCTAAAACTTGAAATGCTTTCAGCATTTGTCCGATGATGTTTTTGTAGTGAGGATCTTTGTTATTGCATAAAAATTTCTCTATGACTTCTGTAAAGACAATCCACCCTTCTTTTTGAGGATCCGTAATGGTATTGACAAACTCTTGACTCTTGACGAACACAACTTCTTTCAATTTTGCCTCTGACAGGCCTGGAAACTTGGTGACCAAGTATTTGAAGCATTCTCCATCTCTTGGAAGTGATTTTACGAATTGCTTCATCAATCCCAATTTTATGTGGAGAGGTGGTAGAAGAACTTTATGGGGGTGCACCAAAGTTTCTTGGAGGATATTTTTTTTCACCGACTGTTAGCACCCTTGGCTGCTAACTCTTCTTGGTCCAGTGATTTTGTCGGTCTCGACTGTCCCATAGACACAGAAAACAAGGGTATTTGGTATACCCAGCTTGTTTCCCGAGCAGCATGCACAAGACCTTCAAATCCCCACAAACTTGCCAACCATGGTCTTCATATTTAAGTTTACGAAGAACCAATTCCAAGTTCTTTTAGGCTTCCTTCAAGTGTAGGGAATGACCTACAGAGATGGAAGCATAAAAACCACCGTTGTGGAGTAAAACTGCTTTGAGACTTCTTTTTGAAGAATCTATAAAAAGAAGCCATTGCTCTGAATCATATTGGATTTTAAATTGACCCATCAGACCTTCGACATAGATGCAATAAACCAACTTGTCTTCCTGGGTGAAGTAAGGAACAAACTCTTTTTCACGATGTCTGAACCATGAAAATGACACTCCTGGCAACAATAAATTCCTGCTTTTCAGCCTTGATCCGAGTAACTCAGTGGCATCTTTGGGAAGATTCAAGTCTCTTACCAAATCCATCTCCTCCTGAGAAAACAATTTTGGTCTTGTATCATCTTCAAAGTCAGAACTTGATTCGTCATCTGGTTCAGGTATGACTTCACCTTCATCGGAGCTAGGTATCTCTTCCAAGGTAGCAGGGGGCCTGGGTACTGGTATATCTGTGCCATGGGTGATGAGATAAATTGCTGAGTGAAGACTGGGGTATGAAATGGAATACTTCCATTTGGAATGAAATCCTTTCACATCGCATGAACAAAAGTAACAGTCTTCACTATGGTTCTTTTGCTCTCGCCATACCATAGGAATCCAATATCGGATATAATCAATCCCGGGCATATCAGAGCCTGCACGATCAGCTTGCTACATATTGACGCTGGTTTCCATTTTCTCACTCTAGAAGTTCTTTTCTTTGAGAGAGAAGGTTTTTTGGCATTTTATATCTTAAATACGCTAATGTGAATTAATTAATAGTAATTTGGACTTTAAATTTGGTTAAAAACCCATAATATAAAAAAATACCAAAAATTAAAAATAATTTGATAAATTTGAAGACATTTTTGCATTTTGTGGCAAATCCTGACGTCTAGGAATTTTTTTCTACATTTTATTTGTTTTCAGCACACCAAAATACATGGAAATTAGATGAAAATAATTAGCTTTTTAGTCGCAGACCTGTGTAATTAGTTAGAGTCATTATAGTTCTGATGACACACTGGAAGTCCAGGTGTTTTGTATGTACTAGGGGCGCAAAAAAAATAAGCCACCACCCACTGTTATACCCATCTGAAAGATGACAAAAACTTTTTTTTTTTTTTTTTATGGTTACAGTCAATGGGTGAAAATGTCTTATCTGACTGATGGAACTTTTTTTCACCTGTAAAAACGGTTTTATACATTCATCTCTAGTGATGATTGTTATTGCCATTATTGTAGTGTAGCTAGAAAGACTGTCAGCATATTTTACTCTATAAAGATCAGGTATGGACAGGATAGGGACAGTGTCAAATATAAACTTTATTGATGATTTTGTGTATATTTTGTAAGCGTTTGGTGCAACTCGTATGACTCCACGATCTGGACGCTTGTAAACATCTGGGTCACGTCTCCAGTAAATGTCCTAATTACGTTCAGAGGGGTATTAAAAAAAGAATAATCCTCTGATTAGGCTCAAAGGGGTATTACATTACCCCTCTATGTGACAATCAGAGAGCAAAAGTACAGTGATTGATAGGAGAGGGGATAACATGGACTGAAGTCCATGCTACCCCTCCCCCTGGAGGTGACATACAGTTGGTGTACATTTTGATGCCCCAATTTCTCGCGATTAACCTGCGAATTGCTCCAGTTCTGTAAGTGCTATCATTTTAAGAATGAGATTCTTGATAGTCCTTATAGAACCACAGCGATTAGCTGTTAAAAACGCTGTCAAGAATTGAAAACTGCAGGTCTGAGACCGAAGATCTCCATTCTGAACTGCATTTTCACATGAGAATCACTCAAGTTCTATAAGGGCTCTCATGATTATCTTGGTATCATTTTAAAGATGGGAAATCTTGTTGATAGCCCATATGAATCATGAGAAATTAGCTTTAGTAGCAAGGAATATTACACACGTCCTTGGCTACTAAAGTATCTCCCTGGCAGGACTTATGACATACGTCCTTGGCAGTGAAAGAGTTAATTACAGTATTTACAGTATATTGTGCACTTTCCAAATATGTTTTTGTAATTCAGCGTTGCAGCTCCATTATCAAGAAAATTGCTGTTTTATTCATATGCAAGTTAGGTGAAAAAGGATTTTGAATACTATGCGCTGTAGATTACCTCCCTTAACTGCTGCCCACCTCAACACACCATCCTTTGACTGAACACTTTCCCTCGGGTAGACTGGGCGGAAGGTAACACTGGACAACAAATTTTTACAAAAGTTTTGCTTCCTTGAAAATTTCAGGTGATTTTGATAAACCCATTCAACCTAAGCAGAAATATAATTTCAGATAGTCTGTATCACGTAGAAATTTTGAGAAACATGAGATTAAGTGTTAGCGATTATGAAGCATGTAAATGTTACCAGCAGCATTAGTTAAAATGAACAAAAAGTGTTTGGCTGCGGATTTTCTTTTGTACTCAATGTCTGGTGCATCCCGTATTTGTGTCCAGCAATAGTCAGCTAGCATTGATGGATTCCAGTAGCCTTGATAACGCTTTTCCATCATGGTAATCATGGTAATATCCTGGTGAAACCGTTAGCCATGTTCGACACTGACTGCACCAAAATTTGAAGGGAAAAAAACCCAAATGAGAACCCAAATGTAATCTACAGCACAACATGAAGCCTGGGGAAGATGAGAAACAACCCAAAAGCTCTTTTCATTTAAATGTACGTGTGACTAAAACAGTGGTTTATCAATTATGGAGCTGTAATGCCGAATAAGAAAAACATATTTTGAAAGTATGTACAATATCAGTAATGGATAGGGGAGGGTCAGGCTGCTCCTTACTCTACATCAGGGGTCTCAAACTCAATTTACCCGAGGCCGCTGGAGGTAGAGTCTGGGTGAGGCTGGGCCGCATCAGGTTTTCCACACCGGTAATATGCTCCATATTGGCCCCTGCACACGGTATTATGCTCCATAGTGGCCCCTGCACTTGTATTATGCACCCTAGTAGCCCCTGCACTTGTATTATGCTCCCTAGTGGCCCCTGCACTTGTATTATGCTCCATTGTGGCCCCTGCACTTGTATTATGCTCCATTGTGGCCCCTGCACACGGTATTATGCTCCATAGTGGCCCCTACACTGGTATTAGGCTCCATAGTGGCCCCTGCACACGGTATTGTGCCCCATATTTGCCCACCCAAGAACTATTATTATACTCTGGGTTCTTTTCAGAACCCAGAAAATAATGATCGGAGACCCAGGGGAGGTGACAAACATAAAAACCAGTGTTACTTACCTATACTGGACACCGGAGCACTCACAGCAGCTTTCGGCCCTGTCTAATTAAGTCACGTGATGAGACCGGCAACGCGACCTGATGACGTCACCAGAGCGCCCAAGCCTGCTCGGAGTGACAGCGCATCGCAGGAGAGGTGAGTAGCATTGGTTTTTATGTTCCTTCACCTCCCCTGGGTCTCCGATTATTATACTCCGGGGTCTAAAAAGACCCCGGAGTATAATAATAGTAGTATTTGAGGCCCGCGGCCTCACTTACCGATGCCCGCGGATGCCACGAGCAGACGCCGGGTAGGGAAATAAATAGGCCGTGACCTGCCGGGGATACTCCAGCAGGTCACAGCCTATTTATATAAATAAAAAAAAACTTATCCTCACCTAACTGCGATGCCTTGATGCAGCCGCCGCCTCCTCCTCTTGTCCGAGACGTCTATGTCTCAGCGTAGGAGGCGCGATGACGTCATTATATCGCTGCCTGCGCTGTGATGCGGACGTCTCGTAAGCCAGCCCAGGACAGGCCCCGCTCAGGTTTTTTTTTTTTTAAAGCGGCCTGTTCTGGGCTGGTTTACATTAGATAGTAAAAAATGCTGCCCCCCCAGACAGTGCGCCCCTGGTGCCATTCGTATCAAACTCAGGCCGCACTAACATTAAACTTTGATATTGAGGTGGGGGCCACAAACTATTGTCCCGAGGGCCGCAGTTGGCCCGCGGGCCGTGAGTTTGAGACCCCTGCTCTACATACTGTTCTGCCATTCTGCCAGGACTATAACTATACAATAGCAAACAAATAGCTGAGAAAAGCCTAAGTGACCATAATATAGGAAACCCAAGAACGCTGGATTGTAAACACATGGCAAAATTATGTAGCTAAAACACAGGGGGAAAAAAAACAATCAATCACCGGGCATAGTCAGGAAAGGGAGACACCTAGTGGCAGGAGTTTGAGAGAGGTTTTTCAGGCAGAAAGCAGTCACATTTTTAATGCATGCTCTATGAAATGAGACTGAAAAGTTAGGGGGGGCGTTCACACTACCGTTGTTATTGTCGTTTGCTAGCAAATGTCAGAAAATATTAATTGACATTAACAGGTCCGTCAAACAGCTGTTGAAAAACCCATTGATTTCAATGAGAATTGATCTCTTGTCCATAGGTGTCTGTTTTCACCAAACTGTGACAGGTCCATTATTTTGGCGGACATAATAACACAGGTTTTTGGGTCCATTCAAAATAACAGACTTATGACAGATTTTAAGTGTCTTATTTTTTTATGGCTAATGGATGGTAACTGACTGTTATACTGTTCGTTATTACTATCCGTTTTTTCTGTGCATTCTCAGAAAGCAGAACAAAAACAAAAAAAAACAGACAGTATAAAAACATACATTAACAGACACTAATTGATGAAGCTGATGTAACCCTTGAGGCCCTATCAGCGTTCTCTGACGTCAGAAGCGCCGAAGAGGACTGGGACCCGCGTCGAAGCCCAGGGAAGTTGAGTAACATTGTTTTTTTTTTTTGTTTTTTTTTTATGTTTGATCACCTCTCCTGGGTCTCCGCTTAATATACTCTAGGGCAGTGATGGTGAACCTTTTAGAGGCCGAGTGCCCAAAATGCAGCCCAAAACCCTAAATTTTGCAAACTGCCAACACGGCAATTTAACCTGAATACTGTGCAGATCCACAATTGCGGACAGTTACAGACCTGCAAAATACGGTTGTGTGAATAGGGATTTACAGAGCTTTCAATAATACAAACAACTTTCTACTGAAAGGTAGAAGTTTGCATTTGGTACTTTTGAACAATTAATGTTCACTACTTACATCCCACAGGATCTGTTTTATAGTGACCACGCAATGTTATTACAGCCTGTACTAATATCACGTCTGCTATAAAACATGATACTATGTTATATAAATAGTGAAGGGCCCCCACACAGTACAATGCGCTCCACAGTGGCCCCCACACAGTATTATACGCTCCACAGTGGGCCCACACACAGTATTATACGCTCCACAGAGGGTCCCCACACAGTATTCTATGCTCCACAGTGGGCCCCCACACAGTATTCTATGCTTCACAGTGGGCCCCCTGCACAGTATTATATGCTCCACAGTGGCCCCCACACAGTATTATATGATCCACAGTGCCCCCCACAAAGTATTATATGCTCCACAGTGGGCCCCCACACAGTATTATATGCTACTTACCTGAAGTCCCATGAAGAGCAGAATGTCCTTCTTCTGCAGGCGCTGATGAATGACGCCATCGCGGGGCAGAGGTCACACTCTGCACATACAGCTGAAAGAAGTGATCGCTCACTAACGGGGAGCGATCAGGGTGATGGCGCATGTGCCAACAGAGAGGTCTCTGAGTGCCCCCTTTGGCACGCGTGCCATAGTTTCGCCAACACAACTCTAGGGTCTGAAGAAACCCCAGAGTATATTAGTTATCTTGTAAGTGGCAAACCCGATATATTTGAAAAATTTGTTGGGGCCACTATGAGATGCTATACTGTGTGGAGGGGCCACTATGAGATGCTATACTGTGTGGAAGGGCCACTATGGGATACTATGCAGTGTGGAGGGGCCAATATGGGACATTATACTACAGTCCCTGACAGAAGTTCTGTCGCTTATCCATGTTGTGGAATCAAAAACTTATAACCTGACTTTAAATTCATCCATTGGTTTTAGAAATGACTCATATGAAAGCTGAAACCCTCCCAAATGATTTTTTGGTTAAGAAAATAAATTGGCTTCACTGCTGAAATATTCATCATTTAATGAACACAGAAAGGTCCGATTTTGGCAAGACAAAAGTTTTGTTGCACACATACATTAATGTGAATATCAAACCAATAATTCTGTTCAAAAACAAAGATATGTTTCATAACATTGGTGAATGAAGTTGTGGTGCTATTAGAGCCATATTTAATATTTTGTATGACATCCATGAGCTTGAAGGACTGCATCCATGCGTTTCAACAATGATTCATACAATTTATTGATGAAGTCATCAGGAATAGCAAAGAATGCAGTCTTACATGCCTCCCAGAGTTCACCAAGATTCTTTGGTTTTGTCTGCCAAGCTTCCTCTTTCATCCTACCCCAAACATGCTCAATGATGTTCATGTCTGGTGACTGGGCTGGCCAGTCCTGGAGCACCTTGATCTTCTTTGCCTTGAGGAACTTTAATGTAGAGATGGATGTATGAGATGGAGCACCATCCTGCTGCAAAATTTGACCCCTTTTATGATTGGGAATGTAAGAGGAAGCTAATACTTCTTGATATTTTAGGCTATTGATATTGCCTTCCACCTTGCAAAAGTTTCGCACACCCCCATACTGAATGTAACCCCAGACCATGATCTTTCCACCACCAAACTTCACTGTTTTCTGGGTGTATCTTGGATCCATACGGGCTCCAGTAGGTCTCCTGCAGTATTTGCGGCGGCTGTGGTGTAATTCAACTGAAGATTCATCTGAGAAATCCACCTTCTGCCACTTTTCCAGCGTCGATCCGTTAAGCAGGCTGTGGGCCTTGGCAAATGCCACACAATTTTTAATTGCCTTTTGTTTAGTGCTGGCTTCTGGGTACTGATTCGACCATGGAGGCCATTTCGAGACATTATCCTCCAAACTGTTCTAGTTGACACAGGGACTTGAGATGACCAGACCTGTTGGAGCTCTGCTGCAATGGAAGAGGGGCTGGCTTTTGATTTTCTAACCAACAAACGTTCCTCCTGAGCAGTTGTCTTGCGGGGTCTGCCGGACCTGGGCTTGTCAGAAACATCTCCAGTATGTTCAAATCTTTTTTTTAATTCGTTGTACTTGACGCAGAGACACATTAAAGGTGCCAGCCACCTCTGCAGTGGATCTGGTCTTCAGCCTCTTGATAATCAAGGCTTTGGTCGCAGGGTTGATTTTTGGCATGTTGTCAGAGGTGAAGTTGCAGTTCAAGTGAAGGTCTGGGGTGCTGGAGTTCTTTTTATACACACCCACTAATTAACCGATCAATTAGTGAGCACAGGTGAGGCTTTAAACTAGGATTGGGTGCATTATATGACAAGGCGACAAAACTTTTGTCTTGCCAAAATCTGACCTTTCTGTGTTCATTAAATGATCAATATTTCAGCAGTGAAGCCAATTTATTGTCTTAACCAAAAAATCATTTGGGAGGGTTTCAGCTTTCATATGAGTTTTTCTAAAACCAATGGATGAATTTAAAGTCAGGTTATAAGCTTTTGGTTCCACAACATGGATAAGCGACAGAACTTCTGTCAGGGACTGTATGTGAAGGGGCCGCTATGGGACATTATACCATGTGGAGGGGCCACTATGGGACATTATTCTGTATGTCTATGTTTTTTTGTTATAGCTATAGCTGCATCCAGATACATAGCGTGTTACCACCCCTAAGGGTGCATACATTTACCACTATTCGAGAGCTGTACATGTACTTTCATTGCTTCTAATAGGAAAGTACAGGTTCGTCCCAAGAAATAGCAGTAAACGCAGGTGTCCAGAAGCATTTCATGGCAGCACTTCTGTGTTATGGTTTGTGGTATATGACTTTAGTATAGGGGTCACCAGCCTTACAATTAATGCACCGCACTCCAAGTATCTATGATGGAAGACAGCAACAGAGATTAGTAACAGTAGTGTGAACTCTCCCTAAGACTGCTGTTGAAAAAGACTTGGGGGATTTTGGTAGACAGTAAGCTTACCTTTAGTGACCAGTGCCAGGCAGCTGCCGCTAAGGCAAAAAAAAAAAGTATAGGATGCATCAAAAGAGGCATAGACGCCTATGACAAGAACATAGTTATACCTCTAAACAAATCACTAGTACTGTCACACAGGCTATTATGTGCAATTCTGGGCCCCAGTATACACAGATGTAACAACTAGAGAGAGAGCAGAGAAGGGTGACCATATGAAGGTACAATACAATGTTTTTTACTGTCTAGGCTGGTGACTAGGGCGTCATCCTTTACGCCTAGAGGAAAGAACACCAGGATTAAAGACAGGGATGTCTTACTGTAAGAGCAGTGAGACTATGGAACTCAATGCCATAGGATGTAGTGATGGCAGATTCATAATGCAAGTTCTAAAAGGGCCTGGATGCCTTTCTTGAATAGAAGAACGTTACAGGTTTTAGATTTTTGGTAAAGTTGATCCAGCGTTTTATCTAGATTGCCAGATTTGGAGTCATAAAGGAATTTTTTCCCCTGACATAGGGCAAGTGGCATCAGCCGTGTGGTCTATTTTTTTAACCTTCTGCTGGATCAACACTCTAGGGTTATAGGTTGGACTTGGTGGACCTGTGTCTTCATCCAACCTTATTTAATGTTACTATGAGGTCCTAAGGAGCCTCAAGCTATTGTGGGTCACCATTTCTACTCTGTCTTCCTCCCCTGCTCATTATGGAGCTCCCCCTTAACCTCCTTCTAACTCTGCTCATTTTTCTCTCCCTCTTTACCCCCTCCATGTTCTTTTTAGGTTGTGTGTTTGTTGATTTTATGTATGTATTAAGCTGATACAGCTGATGTGCAGGACTCTTATTAATTGCTGAAGCTCAACCACACTTTGTATTGGCTGCCTTTTTATTGTAATCCTCTCATAAATGTCTATATTTTGTTGCTCGTTATTGTGCACCTCACCGGCGCCTCTTTATATGTTGGCCTTACAGATGTTTTTATCTAATCCCCAATTTAGATTGCATGCAAAGATTGGTTGGTGCTTTCATGTCATATGCTATTTCTTTAAAACATGCACCTGTGAATGTAGAAATGTTTGAACTCCTCATCTTACATTTAGTTTAGTTGCAAGTTTGAGTTTTGTGCAATTTTTGCTGCAAAGCTGCACAACAGTGGTTGTGTGTATTATTTAAAATGCTGTATTAGTTATACCCTGAATACTGTGTTCCTTTAACATTTTTAGATTTTGGTAGCCTAGTAGTTGTCTGCAGTAGTCTATATATAATATTTTAACACATTTGTTAATTACAAATATTGCATGGCTTCTCTTTCAGTGTTTTAGATCACAAGCCCTTTTTAATGTTGAGAATTGTGGTGTATATATATATATATATATATATATATATATATATATATAGAGAGAGAGAGAGAGAGAGAGAGAGAGAGAGAGAGAGAGAGAGAGAGAGAGAGAGAGATAGATACACACACAGACGTGGACAAAATTGTTGGTACCCCTCGTTTAATGAAAGAAAAACCCACAATCGTCACAGAAAAAACTTGAATCTGACAAAACTGGAATTTGCCAAACTATATGTTGACAAGCCACAAAGCTTCTGGGAGAATGTCCTATGGACAAATGAGACAAAAATCAAAATTTTTGGCAAGGCACATCAGCTCTATGTTCATAGATGGAAAAATGAAGCATATCTTGAAAAGAACACTGTCCCTACTGTGAAACATGGAGGAGGCTCTGCTATGTTCTGGGGCTGCTTTGCTGCATCTGGCACAGGGTGTTTTCAATCTGTGCAGGGTACAATGAAATCTCAAAACTATCAAGGGATTCTAGGAGAGAAATGTGCTGCCCAGTGTCAAAAAGCTTGGTCTCAATCGCAGGTAATGGGTCTTGCAACAGGATAATGACCCAAAACACACAGCAAAAAATACCTAAGAATGGCTAAGAGGAAAACATTGGACTATTCTGAAGTGGCCTTCTATGAGCCCTGATCTAAATCCTATTGAGCATCTTTGGAAGGAGCTGAAACATGCCGTCTGGAAAAGGCACCCTTCAAACCCGAGACAACTGGAGCAGTTTGCTCATTAGGAGTGGGCCAAAATACCTGTTGAGAGGTGCAGAAGTCTCATTGACAGTTACAGGAATCGTTTGATTGCAATGATTGCCTCAAAAGGTTGTGCAACAAAATATTAAGTTAAGGGTACCATCATTTCTGTCCAGGCCTGTTTCATGAGTTTTCTTTTTTTAAAAATTCTGTTGAAGCATGGTTAAAAAGGAATGTCTGACTTTCATTTGTTCATTTTCATAGAATTTTTATATATTCTTACTTTTGTCAGATTTAAGTTATTTCTGTGACCATTGTGGGTTTTTCTTTCATTAAACGAGGGGTACCAACAATTTTGTCCATGTGTGTATATACACACTGTTAAATATTATTAGATTGCAATATTCATGACCTGTAAGGGTTAAGTCTATTCTGCTGACAAAACTCTTGTATCTCATGGTGCATGGGTGTGGTTAGGGTATACTATTCTAGTATTGTCCAAATACAGTAGTAGAACGTATAAGGATGTTGGGGAACACCCCCTCTCATGAATATAAATGATTGACAGACACACATGTCTGGGTCTTTCGGCCTGTCTTGCTGTTTTGTCTAACACCTTGGAAGGATGGCAGAATTGTCATACAGAAGACCAACACACATGGAGGAATAAGGATGAACCAAGATGTCTGCAAGAAAACCATCTTGAAAAAACCTAACTATGAACTTCTCCCATGATGTAAGCTAATAAGATGTGTACTGATATTTCTGTTATGCTGGAAGGTTTCCATGTATCTATTTTTCCATGAGGACTTCAATAAATTTCCATGTTTTTATAAGAAGCTGAATTCTCCAATAATGTTACCTTATGGGTCAACACATAAGTAAGAATTTCATTCAATTGTAAAGTATTTTACAATTAGCAAGATATTATTTTACATATGGCGAGCCGGCCCAGTCGATTTTTTTCCTGTTTTTTTCTCATTCCTTCTACTTGCAAGAGGGGGACGAGATAGTATTTTGCAGGTTTTATAAAGTTGCAAGCTTCAGGAAATTTCGAAAATTACCTAGATGAATGAAATACGCTTACAGCTGAAAGTTGCACGTTTTCCAGTAAGCCTCTACAGACGGAAGCCTGTGTGAGGAAAGCCTGTGAGGAACTGAAGAATTTTTGCTCGGACAGTACAAGCAATAAAGAAGGAGGAATACAGATGCCAAACGTACTGAGACGTGCTGATGAAAGGAACCAGTTGTTCCAAGGAGAAACTACAAGTTACAAGGTGACAGTGTTTCTACAGTTGTAAGTAAAGATTTTACTTTTAATTATGGAAATTATACAGTCGTTGTCTAAAAACTGTAACTTAGAGTTTAAGTTTGTGCCTAGTGAAAGGTTACAGAATATATGGCAGGATTTGTATACACAATGTGAACCAGGGTCGGACTGGCCCACCGGGGAACCGGTGAATCCCCCGGTGGGCCCCGAGCCCCAACTATTAGTCCACATTTTACCAATGTAAATGCATTGGTCAGGGGCCCGATCTGGATGGTCAGGGGCCCGATCAGGCCCCTGACTAATGCAGTTACATTGACAAAATGTGGATTAGTAATGGTCAGGGGCCGGACTTTACTACCATAAAGATGGCCGCTGCCGGCGGAGCGCAGCGGCGGGAGACTGTCCCTACCTTGTCATGGGCCCGCCTCCTGAAGCCTGCATCCTGATTGACAGCTGCTGTAGCCAATCAAATTGCAGCACATTGCTGCACACATCAATGACGTCATAACGCTGTGCGCGGCGGCGGGATACAGCAGAGGATCCCAGAACAACAGTGTGAAGGTAAGTACAAGTTACCACACACACAAAACAACTTTCCCCCCTATTTTGCCCCCAAATCTTCCAGCTTCACTGACCCCTCTGAGAACTACAACCCCCAGCAGCTCCAGATGCTCTGGATCTGTTGAGAATTGTAGTCTCCCCCCCCAAAAAAAACGAATATTCCATTGTACTGTTATGCTGGTGCCTGCTCTAGGGCTCCAGCATGACTAAGTTACAGAAACCGCTGAGGACTTTTCTGTCTGTCACTTTCAGTTTGAATATGGCGGACACCGGCAGACCTCATTATAATGGGGTCTGCCGGTGTCTGTGGGTAACCGCCATGTTAACAGTTCGCCTCTCAGTCATTCAGGTCCCGTGGCGGACCTGTATGACAGAGAGCTTGCCACAGATGTGAACCTAGCATAAGGCTATGGCTACACTACAACTTCCGTCATGGAACCAAAGATCGCCGTGTCGCCTTGGGACTCTTTCACACGTTAGTGCATGGAGTCGCGTTGGGACCCTCAGGTTGCAATGCGACTCCATTCACTAACATAAGTGAAGGACTTACAAGGCGACACGGTGATCCACATGACAGGAGTCACGGCTTATTCATCAAAAAGGTTTTCCACCTGCCGGAGTTTTGCGCCTAATTTATAATGAGGTGCACACATAAATTAGTCGCGTCTTCCGGAGTCCATGCACCTAAACAGAACTCCACACCAGCTCCTTGCTGATGTAGATCTCTGGGATCATTAACACTAGAAAACTGAAGTAAATGATGATAAAATGACAGGGCCAGAAAAGTGGTGAAAAGCTCAAAAAGTCTTTTTTTTTTTTGCAAAAATTTTCACTTGCGCAAAATAATTGTTACTTTTTTAATGGCTTGTACATCACTTTGTTTTAGCACACAAGCTGTGTTATATCAGCCCCATTTATTTATTCTGCTTACTTGTATAGCGCCATCATATTCCGCAGCGCTTTACAGACATTGACAGTCATATGCAGATTGTGAGTCCTATATGGGACAGTGACTGTCAATGTCTGTAAAGCGCTGCAGAATATGATGGCGCTATATAAGTAAGAAAAATAAATAAATAGTATTTACACTGTACAAATAGGATGCATGATGTTAAAAAAAAAATATGTCATGCATCCTATTTAATGTCATGCATCAAATTCATACAGTGTATATACTATGGGGCTGATTTAACACGGCTTATTTATTTATATGGCAGATATAACCTTTTTAACCAACCCCCAATACAATATAATTTTGTCAATATGTTGTTAATTTTTTTATTTATTTATGCCAGGGGAGGTGAAAAACAACAAAAAAATACCCTACTCACCTGTCTCCGATGCTACAGTGTCCTCCCAGTGCAGTCCGATCCTGCTACTTGGCTGTCTTCTGGCTATGACGTCCCAGCTCCCTTCCGCTGAGGCCGTCACGTGACTACTTTGGTCAATCAGCGGCCTACAGTGGCCTACGTGGCTGCGGATTGGCCTTAGCAGTCATGTGTGGTGGGGACATGCGCCAACAGAGCTGCAGGACTGGGGAACACACGAGCATCGGGGACAGGTGAATGTGTTTTTTTTTTTTTTTTTTTTTCACCTCTCCCACTCTAATTAAAAAATACATTTTTGCCTGGACAACCCCTTTAAAGGGATTATCCACATTCTAATATTGTTATACCACCTGCAGGCTACCAACATGCTGGGACCCCCAGAAGATCAGCTGCAGTGGAATAGCATGGCTCTCAGTAATGTTACCATACCAGGAGCCACGCTGCTCACTAGCCGTATAAAGTGTAGTGGTGGCTTTAGGTACTGCAGCGCTGTCCCATTGAAGTCTATGAGGCAGCACTACAGTACCAGAAGCCGCAGCTACACTTTGTACAGTGAGTGAGCAGTGTGGCTCCTGGTATGTAATCATTACTGGGAGTCACGCTGTCCTGGTGCATCTGATCTGAAGGGATCCAGGTTGTCAGACTTCCACAGATCTAAGGGCTCATTCACACAACAGGATTCCAAGGCCGTGTGCTAGCTGTTGTATTAGCAGCACACAGCAGATACATTTTAGTGGATCTATTCGCACGACCATTGTTTTAATCGTCTGTGTGAATGATCCAAGAAAGAAATAGAACCGGCTATTTTTGGTGATTTTATGGATCCCTCAATAGACTTATGTCAATGAGGGATCCTTGAAAACAGATTTTCCTCGGGTGTACACGGTGCTGGGCTCTGTCGTGTGAGTGTAGCCTAGAATATTAGAAGGTGGATAACCTTTTTAAAGGGGTTATGCCATGAAGAACAGTTATCTGTTATCCATAGGATCGAGCCCTCAGAATCAGGGTGTTTTTCTTCTAACTGAATCCAGGCTGAATGTAGCCGTGCCCAGCTGGACGGGAGTCGACCGTGCACCTATTAACTTGAATGGAAGTGCCTGAGATAGAGAAGTACAGGACTTCGGCTATCTCAGTTACTCCCATTAAAGTAAAAGAGGGCATGGATGCTTCCTATCCAGCAGGGCATGGTTACATTCACCCTGGATTCAGTCAGACTAAATTCACTGTGGGGAGAAAAACAACACCATTCTCAGGACCGGGAACCGGGATTCATTATCGTCTGTCCTATGGATAAAGTAATAGTAGTTAGGTGACTCTGGCCTCTTAATCCTGGAGCATGTAAGGAATTCAGGTGCAGGAAGTGTAGGTCAGCGGGGACTTGTGTCACCACATTTCAAGAGCCATAGTCGGGGCACGTCTCTGTCCTTAAGGCTGGGGCCCCACGTGGTGTAAACGCCGCGGTTCACCTGCGGCGTAAACGCTGTGGAAAAAAAAGCGGCGTTTTACAGTCACAGCAAAGTGGATGGGATTCTAGTAATTCCTATCCCCACTTTGCGTTAATATACGTGTTGCAGACATGCGGCGATTTCCAAAACCGTTGTGGTTTTGGAAATCGCAGCATGTCAATTATACCTACGGAAATGCCAGCGGTTTCCCTATAGGTATAATGGAAGTAGAAAGTTCAGAGGAAACCTCTGTGAACTTTCTATCAAAAGCGCTGCAGGAAAAACTGCAATGCGTTGCTGTCGTGGTTTTTCCAGCAGAGCTTTTTTGCTGCAGGACGCCATGTGGGGCTTAGCTTAAAGGGATTTTCCTTTTTTTTTTTAATTGCTGACCTATCCTTAGAAATGTCATCAATTGGAGATCTGTTGGGGGTCTGACACCTTGTCCCCCTGTGGTTCAGCTGGTTAAAGAGGCAGTGGACCTCTCTGAGTGCTGCTTCTACTGTACTTCACAGGACATGTGACATTATGTTCATTGATCACATGGCCTGATCACAGCTCAGTCTCATTCAAGTGAATGGGCTGAGCTGTGATACCAAGCACAGTCACTATGGAGCTGTGCTTGGTAAGTATTGAAGAGGCTGCAGCACACACATCACGTGAACAGGTGCTGATCCCTTTCCAATTTTTAATTGATGATTGCATAGGTCATCAATTACTCAGCCTTAGAAAACCCCTTTAACCCCTTAATGACCGGGCCATTTTTTGTTTTTGCATTTTCATTTTTCCCTCCCCACATTCCAAGAGCCATAACTTTTTCATTTTTCAATTCACAGAGTCTCATGATGGCTTATTGTTTGCGAAACAAATTGTACTTTGTAATGGTACCATTCAATATGCTGTGCAATGTACTGGGAAGCTGGAAAAAAATTCAGAATCAGGTGCAATTGGAGAAAAACTACATCTGCGCCAAATTCATATGGGTTTAATTTTTACAGCATTCACTGTGTGGCAAAAATGACATGTTACCTGTATTCTGTGGGTCAGTACGAACATGGCGATACCAAATTTATATAGTATTTGTAATGTTTGGATACCTTTTAAAAAATTTAAAACTTTGCTAAATAGAAAAAAAATTTTTGCGTTGCCATATTGTGTCATGTAAAGGGAAGTGCTTACCACAAACATTATTTATATATATATATATATATATATATATATATTTATCTAGTTGTATCAATCATTCCATTCAGAACTTCTGAGAGAGCTATATACTTCAGATATCTCATAAGTGTCTGCAGGCTACAAAAACTGTTTTCAAAGAGCTGTAATCTAACAGACATCAAACATTGGCCAGGAAGGCTTTTGTTTAAAAGGGTGGAGATGGAATGTGCTAATCCACCCATCATCCATCTATTATCTATCTATCTATATCAGTCACCCTCTATTAATCTGTATTACTACTGCTGTGTTCCTTACAGAAAGGGTCAGTTAGTAACTTGTCTAGGGGTTGTGTGTGTGTAGCGATATCTGCAGGTTTTATATTCACCTGGGTAATTGGGTTCTGTACTTATTGTATTGCACTGTGTTAATACTGTTTTGTATTATTCTATAACCTAGTTCCATCATATTAAAAGTGCATTAATAATAAACGTATTTTATTATTAATATTGTGGGGTAAATTATCGTACATGCAAACCAGTCAAGGAAACAGATAAGTAGATATACCTAAGGAGAAAGGAGGGAAACTTGGATTGGTGAAGCAAGTCAGGAGTGATGAATATTAATTATTAATATTCATCTTTGACATTGGTGAGCCAAGAATTCCCTCCTTTTAGCATAATCTTAACATAAATAGTTGTGATATTAATAACTAATATAATATTAATTATTAGTAATACCCAGCTCTTTAACATGTCACCTGTAACTTTTTCATATTTACATGTATGGAGCTGGGTAAGGCGTCTTTTTATGCGGGACAACATGACGTTTTTATTGATACCATTTGGGGAAAGATCTGATAGTTTGATCACTTTTTATTCAAATTTTTATAGGAGGCAAAGTGTTGAAAAAAACGCTATTTGGCCATTTTGATTTTTTCCCCGCTACGCCGTTCACCGTATGGGATAAATATTTTAATATTTTAATAGTTAGGGCCAAAAACTGGATGGGCGATATTTCATATGGCAGTAGAATCAATCCCACTGGTGGGCCCTAGGCACCCCAGTCCGACCCTGATGTGAACAGTCAAATTCTATCATAGAAACTAAGAAATTGTGTGTTCTAAAGAGAAAGAGAAGTTAAGGAATATTATGCATATGGTTAAGGTATTCCATAACATTATATCAGAAAAGTTACCAGAGAAAGAAGTCTGTAATGTAATTTCTGTTAATACACAAGAGACAGCTGTTGAAACGGATTCACAGGAATCTCAGCATGCTGACATGAAGTGTCACGTGGCTGTAATGGGCATAGATCGCTCATCACAGGATAATGAACAAATGGAGCCTGTAAATACTCAAGATGACCATAATAAAGGCACAGATATGTCAGTATATAAGGAATTACAAATTAAAGAAACTAAGCTGAAAATAAAGTTGCAGAAACATTTGACCAATCTGAGTAAGGACATTCCCACATATAATGTAAATATCCATGTGTGTAGAAACTCAGAAATTTTTGAAAGTTATGCAGATAAGTTTGATTTATTTACTGAACAGAAAAATCTCTTGGTTTAGAACTTGCAGGAAGTCTATTCTGCTGACAAAACTCTTGTATCTTATGGCGCATGGGTGTGGTTAGGGTATACTATTCTAGTATTGTCCAAATACAGTAGTAGAAAGTATAAGAATGTTGGGGAACACCCCCCTCTCATGAATATAAATAATTGACAGACACACATGTCTGGGTCTTTCGGCCTGTCTTGCTGTTTTGTCTAACACCTTGGAAGGATAGTAGTATAATGTTGTACCGTGTTAGCCATTGAAAGTAGAGGAAGAGTGAAGAAATCAGTATCGCTTGATTTCTTCACTCTTCCACCTTGGAAGGATGGCAGAATTGTTCTACAGAAGACCAACACACATGGAGGAATAAGGATGAACCAAGATGTCTGTAAGAGAACCATCTTGAAGAAACCTAACTATGAACTTCTCCCATGATGTAAGCTAATAAGATGTTTACTGATATTTCTGTTATGCTGGAAGATTTCCATGTATCTATTTTTCCATGAAGACTTCAATACATTTCCATATTTTTATAAGAAGCTGAATCCTCCAATAATGTTACCTTATGGGTCAACACGTGAGTAAGAATTTCATTCAATTGTAAAGTATTTTACAATTAGCAAGATATTATTTTACACACATAAGAGGAAGCAGCGGCAGCTTGTTCTTCAACTTGGAGCAGCTTTAAAAGCTAAGTATAAAGCGAGTGCGTGAGCTGACGAGTGTGGTTTGATTCTAAGTGTGATTTAAGATTAAGTGACTTTAGATTCAGGGACTTTACAAAAAATAAAAATAAAAAATCCCCATCAGGTAAGATGTGCTCCATGCTTAACAAATGAACCTGACGCATTGTCACAAGTGGAGGTTGGGGGTCATCTTGGTAATAGTGACCACAACATAATAAGTTTTCTTATACACACTAAAAAAATGTTCAGTAGAGGGGGAACAAAAACACTAAACTTCAGGAAGACCAATTTTAACCAGCTGAGAGAGGAGCTTAGCAGCATAAACTGGGACAATGTCCTCAAAGTGACCGGAACACAAACAAAATGGGACATTTTCAAAAGCCTTCAAAATAGGACCACTAAAAAACATATCCCTTATGGGAATAAGCGGGCCAGAAATCATAGAAAACCAATATGGCTAACTAAAACGGTAAGGAGTGCAATGAGGGATAAAAAGGAAGCATTTAAAGTGCTAAAAAAAGAAAGTAATGACACAGCATTAAACAACTATAAAGAGAAAAATAAATTGTGTAAAAGACAAATAAAGGAGGCAAAAATTGAAGAAAAATTGCCAAGGAAAGTAAAAATAATCCAAAAGTATTCTTCAATTACATAAATAACAAGAGAATAAAAACTGACTATGTGGGCCCTCTCAAAAATAATATGGGTGTAATGGTGGAGGAGGATGAGGAAAAAGCACAACTATTAAATGCCTTCTTCTCTACGGTGTTTACACAAGAAAATTCAATGGCCAGCATCATGATTAGGGGTAATATTAACTCTCCATTAAATGTCACCTGTTTAACCCAGGAGGAAGTGCGGTACCGCCTTCAAAACACTAAAATAGATAAATCACCAGGTCCAGATGGCATACACCCCCGAGTTCTGAGGGAATAATGCACGGTGATAGACAGACCCTTATATCTAATATTTAAGGATTCAGTAATGACTGGGTCTGTTCCACTTGATTGGCGCATAGCAAATGTGGTGACAATTTTCAAAAAGGGGTCTAAAAGTGAGTCTGGAAACTATAGGCCAGTAAGTTTGACTTATGTGGTGGGTAAGATATTTGAGAGCTTTCTAAGAGATGCTATCCTGGAGTACCTCAATGTAAATAATCTTATCACACCCAATCAGCATGGTTTTATGAGGAATCGGTCCTGTCAGACTAATCTGATCAGCTTCTATGAAGAGATAAGTTCAAGACTAGACATGGGTAATGTAGTGGATGTGGTGTATCTGGAGTTTTCAAAGGCTTTTGATACTGTACCACATAAAAGGTTGGTATGCAAAATGAGAATGTTAGGACTGGGGGAAAACATATGCATTTGGGTTCGCAACTGGCTCACTGATAGGAAACAGAGGGTGCTTATTAATGGTAAATATTCAGACTGAGTTACAGTCACCAGTGGGGGGCCACAGGGGTCAGTATTGGGCCCTCTGCTGTTTAATATCTTTATTAATGACCTGGTAGACGGTTTGCAAAGCAGGGTGTCCATATTTGCAGATGATACTAAACTTGGTAAGGTAATCAAAAATGAGGAGGATAGTAGAATATTACAAGGAGATCTAAGGAAGCTGGAAGCATGGGCGGAGACTTGGCAAATGAAGTTTGATATTGACAAATATAAGGTTATGCATTTTGGACGACGAAATAAAATGTATGATTAGGTACTTAATAGTAAATTACTGGGTAAAACTTGGGGATTGTGGTGGACAATAAGCTTACCTTTAGTGACCAGTGCCAGGCAGCGGCTACCAAGGCAAATAAAATTATGGGATGCATCAAAAGAGGTATAGATTCTCATGACAAAAACATAGTTATGCCTCTATACAAATCACTGGTACGGCCACAATTAGACTATTGTGCACAATTCTGGGCCCCAGTATACAAGAAAGACAAAATCGAACTAGAAAGAGTGCAAAGAAGGGCAACCAAAATTATTAGGGGAATGGGTAGATTGGAGTACAACGATAGATTAACAAACTTGGGGTTATTCAGTTTAGAGAAAAGACGTCTACGGGGAGATCAAATAACAATGTACAAATACATGAAGGGACAGCACAAAGAACTTTCTAATGATCTTTTTACTCCTAGGCCAGTGACAGTGACAGTGACAAGGGGACATCCTCTACGACTGGAGGAGAGAAAGTTTCACCAGCAACATAGAAGAGGATTCTTTACAGTAAGTACAACAAGGCTATGGAACTCTCTGCCCCAGGAAGTGGTGATGGTGGATTCATTGAACAAGTTCAAAGAGGGCCTGGATGCCTTTCTCGAACAGAACATCATTATGAGTTATGGGTTTTGAATTTTAAGGGCACGTTGATCCAGGGTTTTATACTGATTGCCAGATTGGAGTTGGGAAGGAATTTTTTCCCATGAAATGGGGCAATTGGCATAAACCTCATGGGGTTTTTTGCCTTCCTCTGGATCAACACTACAGGGGACTGTAGGGTTATAGATTGGACTGATGTCTTCATCCAACCTCATCTACTATGTAACTATTATAACATTGCAAATCTTTTCCCTTAGTTTTACATTGTTTGCACATGAATACTTCATCTTGGATGTGTGTTTCAGGCACAAAAGGTACAGGTGCATCTCAATAAATTAGAATATCTTTGAAACGTTTATTTATTTCAGTAATTCAATTAAAAAAGTGATCTCCTACATTTTCTAGATTCTTTACACACAGAGTGTTCTATTTCAAGTGTTTTATTTCTGTAAATGTTGATTATGGATTACAGGTAATGAAATGCAAATGTAAGAAAATTAGAATATTGTGAAAAAGTTCAGACAAGGCCCTAGAAAAAGGGGATAGGGACTACATGACTGTGGGGGGGGGGGGGATCAGGAAACGAAGGGGTTAAAGAAAGCAGGAGTTAGAGCGGGTGGGGTCAGAGGTGTTAAAAGGAAATACAGGGGTGAGTGCAGGGTCACTTAGAATAGTTCATAGACTGCAGTGGATCACGTCTGACCTGGACGTGTTGCTGGCTTTGGTCCACTCGGCTGCGGCAGTGCATGGAGACCTCATCTTCTCTCTGGACCCGTTCGGCGGCTTCTTGCGCTCTGGCCGGGGGCGTGCCCGGAGCGTGACGTCAGCGTGCAGGGACCGCCTTACGGGCGCGCTCCCTGGCCTTGTCGCCAGAGCAATTGCTGAGAGCGCTGGAAATGACGTGGCCGGCATTTCTGGTGCGGCTGGGGCTTCGGGAGGCGGTGCCTGGAGCAGGGGTCGGAAGAGACCACGACAACATGGCGGCGGGCGCTCTCCGGCAGGGCGGAGTGTGTGCCGTTCGCCGGCGGTGGCTCTGGCAGGACCAGAGGGTGGCGCTGGGTCCTCCAGCGCTAAAGAGGACAAGTGCCCACCTGACAGCCGGAGGAGCGACCGGATGCAGGACCTGCAGCGGCTGCTGCAGGGTGCCCATTGATGCAGCCAGGTGAGGGGGACTCTATTTCTTTCTCTGCGGGAGGCTCTAAGGCTAGGGTTGAGGGGATAACGGAGCCCGTGGTCAGTGGGGGGCGGCTGGTCCAGGTCAGGCGGTCTGGGGCCAGTGGGCAGGGTTACTGTGAGGGGATGGGGGAGGTCTGGGTTCCCCCTGTTAGTGACATGGCGTCCGCACACGGCGGGACGAGTGGGGCTGCTGGGGTGGACTCTGGGCTGGCTGGAGCGAGTGCAGCGGGGGCTATGGAGCCCTCTGTGGCGAGTGGGGCTTCCTTGGATGCGGAGGCTAGCGGGGGGAGCCGAGGGTAAGGAGAAGGCGGAGGACATTGTGCAGCTGGATGATTGAGCCGAAGGGGAGGTGTAGGTCTGCTTTGAGGGCCCCCTCGGAGCGCATCTGAAGCATGACGTGCGCGACAAAATTTGGAAAGGGGAGTATGTGGAGATTTTCTCACTGCTCCCCTTGGGCAAATTTAACCTTGAGAAGGTGAGGCCCAGTGATAGTAAGATGGAGGATGAGGAGCGGAGGCGGTGTCGTCTGATCACGCGGACATTCGCCAAATGGCTACAGGTATTTGCCATTCTGGCGAGTGTCATCGGGGAGAAGGAGCCTGAGCACCGCTCGGCGCTGTTTGGGTGCTTGGATACAGTCGGGGAGGCGGACCGGGTGTGCCCGGGTGAGCCATTCCGGCACCGTAAGGCCGTATGTCCAGGATTGTGCACGGGGACACAAGGATATCCACTTCTTGACGCGTCTGATGTCTGTGCCGGCTTCGTCCTTTCAAGAGGGCGCCGGGGGGTTCTGGCTCTGGGGCCGGGTCCTCGACGTCTCAGTGAAAGGGGTACTGTTGGCAGTTTAATGAAGGGCAGTGTAAGTTTGGTACTTCCTGCCACTTCAAACACGAGTGTTCCGGTTGCGGGGGGTCCCACAGGCTTAACCAGTGCTTCAAGCGCGGAAAGGGTAAGGCTGGAGGGGTTGTTGAGGAATGGGAGGACGCTGGTGAGGGGCGCAGCCATGCGTCCTTTCCTACATAGGTACCCTGATTGGGCCGCAGCACTGTTGCTGAAGAAGGGTTTTCGTACCCCCTTTTGATTCGGCGGTGCCGGTGTTCCGCCCAGGGTATTTGCAGTCGGCCGGGGATTACCCTGAGTTGGTTGGGGCGAAGTTGTTGAAGGAGGTGGAACTTGGTAGGATGGCGTGCCCCCCCCCCCCCCCCGTGTCCGGCAGTCGGTATCCGCAGGTGCGTGGCGGAGGTGTCAACAGGTTTGGTGTCACTGGGAGTGTGAGTGCTCGGTATTGGGCAGGCAGTGTTTGGATGTGGAATGGCTGCTGTTGTTGCTGTACTGGATTGGAGTCGCGTTTGCGGAGGATCGGTCGGCGAAAGTGCTGTCGCAGCGGTTGGCTGGTTTGGCCTTTTGTTTCGCCTGCAGGACTTGCGCGATATCACCGAGGACTTTGTGGTTCGCCAAGTTTCCTTTGCTTAGTTGTGTCGTTTCGTGGACTGTCTGCCTGGTTTGTGTTTGTCGCCTTGCGAGGTGTTGTTGTTTAAAGTGTCCTTTTTAGTTGGCCTTTTTTGAGGCCTTTCGGATTGGTGAATTGGTGACTGGGTCAGTGTCGGTTATGAAGGGGGCTGCAGTATTCAGATGTGGAGTTGTTTGAGGATCGCTTGGAGTGTCGTCTACGGCGTTCTGAGACGGATCCAATGGGTCGGGGGCGTTTGATGGTCTTGCATGCGTGTCCTGGTGCTGCCTGTTGTCCGGTGTCTGGCGTCAGGGCCTTGCTTCGGGAGCGTGGTTCCCATGCGGGGGGCGGTTCTGTCTTTCGCAAAGGCGTTGGTAGTGGTAGGCGAGGTCCCTGGTGGTTATGGATCTCACTCCTTCCTTTTCGGGGCGGCAATGGAGGCATCTCGGTGGGGTCTGGGGGACGAGGTTGTTCGGAGGATCGATCGCTAGGAGTCTGACTGGTTCCGCTTGTATGTGTGCCCTTTTGTTGCGTTGCTGTTCAGGGGGTGTTGTTTTTGGGTTGTGTGGTGTTGCCTTACTTTGTTGCTTTTGCTGTGTATTGTTTCGTTTTAGACCCCTGTTTGATTTGGATCCTGGGACACTTATGTGTTTAGGGGAGCGCTTCGACCGGAGATGCGGCCGGATGGTTGGCGGCTGGGTCTTTGTCGTGAGGAGGCTGTTGTGCGGCGGATCGGTGTGCGTGGTATGGTGTGGAGTCGGGTGTTTCCTGCATTTCATTATTATAGCAGTGTGGATCGCCCTTTGCACGTGGTGGTGTTTCACGTCGGCGGCTATGATTTGGGGGTTCAGTCATCCAGGGAGCTGATTGGGGATATCTAATACAATATGCTGCGGCTACTGGCTAATTTTTTGGGTCTTGTGTTGGTGTGGACATCGTTGCGCATCTGGTGTGGTGCCACCCGTGTGGATAAGACGCGCATTAAAGTTAATAGGACGTTGGTGCGGTTTGTGATATGTAATGGACCATTTGAGGCGGGATGGGGTGCACCTGCATGCAATTGGTGCCGATCTGTGGATGTTGGCTTTGCGGGATGATGTTGCTCAGGTTTCTGTGTGGCGGGACTCACGGGCATAAGGGGTCATGCTCGTGAGTCTGTGGCGGTGGGTTTAGTGGGGTGAGAGGCTTAGCGGTCAGTTGGAGGACCTCATCAGTGGTATGGGGATCCTGGTGTGGAGTGTGAAGGCCTGGGAAGTCCCCTAGTTGGGCTAGGGTCCCACGGGGGATCAGGCTTCACGTCATTCAAGTTAAAGGTTTACCTGAGGTGGTGTTTTGCGCCTGGGTAGATGGGTGGCGGTGCCTCTCGCCATTTGTTGTTCTGGTTTGTTATATTGCACTAAAAGAGTGGTTGAAGTTGGGGTATTTAATATATTGTTCTGTACAGTAATTTATATGTATTTATATACCGCCCGCTTTATGGCGGTTTATTTATCTGTTGTTATGTGTTACTATTGTTGTTTATAATGTTTAATAAATCGGCCTGAACAAGCCAAATTTAAATCCAAGAAGGAGTCCTGGTCTTTCTTGAGGATAGGGTAAGGTTGGTAGGCAACGTTAAGAGGGGTTCCCTGCAATATGGTAAGTGAGTACGGAGTGGAACTATATTCCTCCTCCCCAAGTCAAGTATTGTAAATTCAGTGTGTCACCTGCCAAGGTTTCCTAAGCCTTTAAATGGTCCCTCAGTCTGGTTCAGTAGGACCCACAATCATGGAAGACTGCTGGTTATGAATTTAATTACTGAAATGAATAAACGTTTTAAAAATATTCTAATTTATTGAGATGCACCTGTATGTTTTAATGAAATAATGTCCTCTCTCCTCCAGTCGTAGAGGGGACATCCTCTATGACTGGAGGAGAGAAAGTTTCACAGGCAACATAGAAGGGGATTCTTTACAGTAAGAACAGCGAGGCTATGGAACTCTCTGCCCCAGAAAGTGGTGATGGTGGATTCATTGAACAAGTTCAAAGAGGGCATGGATGCCTTTCTCAAACAGAATAATATTTCAGGTTATGGGTTCTAGATTTTAAAGGCACGTTGATCCAGGATTTTATACTGATTGCCAGATTGAAGTCAGGAAGGAATTTTTCCCCCTGAAATGGGGCAATTGGCATGAGCCTCATGAGATTTTTGCCTTCCTCTGGATCAACACTGTAGGGGACCGTAGGGTTATACACACGTGGACAAATGTGTTGGTACCCCTCGTTTAATGAAAGAAAAAACCACAATGGTCACAGAAATAACTTCAATCTGACAGACTGGAATTTGCCAAACTACATGTTGACAAGCCAATGTGAAAATCAAACCAATAATTCTGTTCAAAAACAAAGATGTTTCATAACATTGGTGAATGAAGTTGTGGTGCTATTAGAGCCATATTTAATATTTTGTGTGACTCCCATGAGCTTGAAGGACTGCATCCATGCGTTTCAACAATGATTCATACAATTTATTGATGAAGTCATCAGGAATAGCAAAGAATGCAGTCTTACATGCCTCCCAGAGTTCATCAAGATTCTTTGGTTTTGTCTGCCAAGCTTCCTCTTTCATCCTACCCCAAACATGATGTTCATGTCTGGTGACTGGGCTGGCCAGTACCGGAGTACCTTGATCTTCTTTACGTTGAGGAACTTTAATGTAGAGATGGATGTATGAGATGGAGCACCATCCTGCTGCAAAATTTGACCCCTTTTATGATTGGGAATGTAAGAGGAAGCTAATACTTCTTGATATTTTAGGCTATTGATATTGCCTTCCACCTTGCAAATGTTTCGCACACCCCCATACTGAATGTAACCCCAGACAATGATCTTTCCACCACCAAACTTCACTGTTTTCTGGGTGTATCTTGGATCCATACGGGCTCCAGTAGGTCTCCTGCAGTATTTGCGACGGCTGTGGTGTGTAATTCAACTGAAGATTCATCTGAGAAATCCACCTTCTGCCACTTTTCCAGCGTCGATCCGTTTAGCAGGCTGTGGGCCTTGGCAAATGCCACATGATTTTTAATTGCCTTTTGTTTAGTGCTGGCTTCGACCATGGAGGCCATTTCGAGACAGAATCCTACAAACTGTTCTAGTTGACACAGGGACTTGAGGTGACCAGACCTGTTGGAGCTCTGCTGCAGTGGAAGAGGGGCTGGCTTTTGATTTTCTAACCAACAAACGTTCCTCCTGAGCAGTTGTTTTGCGGGGTCAGCAGGACCTGGGCTTGTCAAAAACATCTCCAGTCTGTTCAAATCTTTTTTCAAATCTTTGTACTTGACGCAAAGACACATTAAAGGTGCCAGCCACCTCTGCAGTGGATCTGGTCTTCAGCCTCTTGATAATCAAGGCTTTGGTCGCAGGGTTGATTTTTGGCATGTTGTCAGAGGTGATGTTGCAGTTCAAGTGAAGGTCTGGGGTGCTGGAGTTCTTTGTATACACACCCACTAATTAACCGATCAATTAGTGAGCACAGGTGAGGCTTTAAACTAGGTTTGGGTGCATTATATGACAAGGCGACAAAACTTTTGTCTTGCCAAAATCTGACCTTTCTGTGTTCATTAAATGATCAATATTTCAGCAGTCAAGCCAATTTATTTTCTTAACCAAAAAATCATTTGGGAGAGTTTCAGCTTTCATATGAGTCATTCCTAAAACCAATGGATGAATTTAAAGTCAGGTTATAAGCTTTTGATTCCACAACATGGATAAGCGACAGAACTTCTGTCAGGGACTGTACTATTCTGTAGTGGCCTTCTATGAGCCCTTACCTAAATCCTATTGAGCATCTTTGGAAGGAGCTGAAACATGCCGTCTGGAAAAGGCACCCTTCAAACCCGAGACAACTGGAGCAGTTTGCTCATGAAGAGTGGGCCAAAATACCTGTTGAGAGGTGCAGAAGTCTCATTGACAGTTACAGGAATCGTTTGATTGCAGTGATTGCCTCAAAAGGTTGTGCAACAAAATATTAAGTTAAGGGTACCATCATTTCTGTCCAGGCCTGTTTCATGAGTTTTCTTTTTTTTTTTTTAAATTCTGTTGAAGCATGGTTGAAAAGCAATGTCTGACTTTCATTTGTTCATTTTCATAGAATTTTTATATATTATTACTTTTGTCAGATTCAAGTTATTTCTGTGACCATCGTAGGTTTTTCTTTCATTAAACGAGGGGTACTAACAATTTTGTCCACGTGTGTAGGTTGGACTTGATGGACTGGTGTCTTCATCCAACCTCATCTACTATGTAACATGTTAGTGATGAAGTTACACAAAGGTAAACACACACTATTGTATTGGAAAGGGATAATTTTATTAGTCTTGATAATGTCCCCCTACATCTGCCCAGTTTAATTGCCCCCTACATCTGTCCCCAGTTTAATGTCCCCCTTCATCTGCCACCAGCTTAATTGCCCCCCTTCATCTGCCCTCAGTTTAAAGTCCCCCTTTACCTCTCCCCAGTCTAATGTCCCCCCCCCCCAAAGTTTAAAATAATAAAATCACTGATACTCACATCTCCTCACTCCTCTGCTGTCTCTTCTACTGGAGTGTTCAGGGAGCTGCAGGTGCGATGTGAGTGACGTCATCACATCACACCTACAGCTCCCGGGGCCAGAGCATGCTAAAGGGAACAGTGGTGAAGCAAGAGCTGCTGTGGATGGCTCCTGGATCACCACTGTATTCAACTCTGAGACATACCTCCCACTGACCGGGACTTGCGGGACAGGTCCCACAATCCAGGACTGTCCCGCAGAATTCGGGACGGTTGGGAGTCTAGGCCTATAGTAGTGTCGCTCTGTGACAACTCCACTAATATACAGTCATATGAAAAAGTTTGGGCACCCCTATTAATCTTAATCATTTTTAGTTCTAAATATTTGGGTGTTTGCAACAGCCATTTCAATTTGATATATCTAATAACTGATGGACACAGTAATATTTCAGGATTGAAATGAGGTTTATTGTACTAACAGAAAATGTGCAATATGCATTAAACCAAAATTTGACCGGTGAAAAAATTTGGGTACCCTTATCATTTTATTGATTTGAATACTCCTAACTACTTTTTACTGACTTACTGAAGCACAAAATTGGTTTTGTAACCTCACTGAGCTTTGAACTTCATAGCCAGGTGTATCCACTCATGAGAAAAGGTATTTAAGGTGGCCAATTGCAAGTTGTTCTCCTATTTGAATCTCCTCTGAAGAGTGGCATCATGGGCTCCTCAAAACAACTCTCAAATGATCTGAAAACAAAGATTCTTCAACATAGTTGTTCAGGGGAAGGATACAAAAAGTTGTCTCAGAGATTTAACCTGTCAGTTTCCACTGTGAGGAACATAGTAAGGAAATGGAAGACCACAGGGACAGTTCTTGTTAAGCCCAGAAGTGGCAGGCCAAGAAAAATATCAGAAAGGCAGAGAAGAAGAATGGTGAGAACAGTCAAGGACAATCCACAGACCACCTCCAAAGAGCTGCAGCATCATCTTGCTGTAGATGGTGTCACTGTGCATCGGTCAACAATACAGCACACTTTGCACAAGGAGAAGCTGTATGGGAGAGTGATGCGAAAGAAGCCGTTTCTGAAAGCACGCCACAAACGCCAGAGGTATGCAAAAGCACATTTGGACAAGCCAGCTTCATTTTGGAAGAAGGTCCTGTGGACTGATGAAACAAAGATTGAGTTGTTTGGTCATACAAAAAGGCGTTATGCATGGCGTCCAAAAAACACAGCATTCCAAGAAAAACACTTGCTACCCACTGTAAAATTTGGTGGAGGTTCCATCATGCTTTGGGGCTGTGTGGCCAATGCCGGCACCGGGAATCTTGTTAAAGTTGAGGGTCGCATGGATTCAACTTAGTATCAGCAGATTCTTGAGAATAATGTACAAGAATCAGTGACGAATTTGAAGTTACGCCGGGGATGGATATTTCAGCAAGACAATGATCCAAAACAGCTCCAAATCTACTCAGGCATTCATGCAGAGGAACAATTACAATGTTCTGGAATGGCCATCCCAGTCCCCAGACCTGAATATCATTGAACATCTGTGGGATAATTTGAAGCGGGCTGTCCATGCTCGGCGACCATCAAACTTAACTGAACTGGAATTGTTTTGTAAAGAGGAATGGTCAAAAATACCTTCATCCAGGATCCAGGAACTGAATAAAAGCTACAGGAGGCGACTAGAGGCTGTTATTTTTGCAAAAGCAGGATCTACTAAATATTAAATGTCACTTTTCTGTTGAGGTGCCCATACTTTTGCACCGGTCAAATTTTGGTTTAATGCAGATTGCACATTTTCTGTTAGTACAATAAACCTCATTTCAATCCTGAAATATTACTGTGTCCATCAGTTATTAGATATGTCAAATTGAAATGGCTGTTGCAAGCACCCAAATATTTAGAACTAAAAATGATTAAGATTAATAGGGGTGCCCAAACTTTTTCATATGACTGTAACTGAATGGAATCACATTGTAACCCCTAGGGTGCTGCAACTTCCAGTTGCAAAAAAATCCAGCAAAGCTTAGTCTTTTTGCAAGAGAGGGGGGAGCTATTCGGAGAGGCAGAAATGAAGAAGGGAGGCATTCTAACGGAAATGGGGCAGAAGAACAGAAGTGGAGGACTTTGATGTGTATGTGCTCACTTGGTAGCTGGTAGGCAGGGGAGAGATCTCTCTTGAGCCAATGCCATCTTCATGACTCAATAGTACATCACTTCACGTTAAAAAGGCAGATAAGCAAGACAAAGGGTTTAAAGTCAGAATAGGGTTTTTAAAAATAGTGCCCACTCAGCAGTTGTCCAAGTGCCAATTTATGTCATTTATCATTTCATATAAAATGATTATGAAAATAAAAACACAATACAGCCATATCCGCAACAACCCATACAATAAAATTAACAAAACAATCCACATTGGTAGTAATCAACTAGCTTCTCAAAAATATGAAATAAAATGTGGAATCTGGTCCCGTGCAGCCAAGTCCCCCACATGTGTGACTGTCCGGGAAACCCAAAATAAATTACTTATGCATTGGTACCACACCCAATGCTGCCAGGTTTAGGGCAAAACCGGCAGCGGCAGAAAGGGAATGTGCAAGTTGTGCAAGCGTACATCAAGGTACACCTCAGGATACACAGTTTGCAAGAGTAAAGACACTAGAATCCCCCCCCCCCAATACTAGGAACTAGTGGACACCTCAAGGGCTTTGCAAAAAAGACATGGCATCCAAAAATCAAACCATCTAAATCTGCGCCCAGCTTTTGTTAGAGACAAACACTCCAAAAGCTGTTGTTCCTGGGATAACGTGTTTAACAGATTTTAGAGTGTGTTTTTCTGCTGACACAAGTTGAGAAACACATATTTGCCACTGGGCTCACAGACACAGTAAATATTATAATAGTCCATCAGATAGCTAAATAAAAATTTTTAAAAGTAAAACAGAAATTTTAATAAATACTCAATAAAACAGTGCATATCTATTGTCATAGATGATTCAGTGTAAGGAGTTGACAAGTGTTCCAATAAGGAACAAAATGATGTTTATGTGCGGAGCAAAAAATGAATGAAAAACCTATACACAAAAGGTAAATAGCACCATTAAACTCCCTCAGAACACAATCGCGAGAGTCACTCCGATCCTCCAGATGTATAGTGCATAATAGCTACCAGGCTGCAGCCAAATTGTGTAGAGGTCCAGGTGCCGAGGTTACTGGCCTACTACCATACCAACAACACCTGGAACCTCAACAGCTCTGGGCCAACGCCTCTGAAGGATGAGCAACTCATATACTGGACCCTATGCGTTTCCTTTTTTAAAGAAAAATCATCAGGGGTCACAATCCCAACAACAGAAAATACTTCTGTATGAGTTAAGTGTAATAGCAAACACCATAATGCGTTGGTGGACAGCGTGACCTCATCTGATAACAGCGGTAACTACAGTACAGCGCAGCTAGGGGCAATCATCCAATCTCCCGGGACGACGACAGAAGGGAGCGGAGCAACCACAGCAACCCGAACAGCTGATAGAAGGACCTGTCTGCACAATGCGCCCAGGCGAATCAAAAACTGCAGCGTATCCGGAAAGCCACGCCCCCTCCAAACGTCATCAAGCACACACCAACTGGACCGCCCACAGTGATGGACTGACTCTCAGCTGGCGCCACCCGCAAAATCGGGGACCGCCCACCTACACCGCGTCATCAAAAGGAATGGCACGATGAACCAATGCAGCTGGGGGGGGGGGGGGGTTAGTATCGCTGTCAAAACAACGGGGGACGCCATAGAGGGTCCCAACGCTGACCGGCTACAAACCCATAGTGAATACATGCAAAGTAAGCAAATATAGAAAACGTTCATAAGCGACTGTCACCCCATATACAGGATTAAATAGTGCATCATAGCTCCAAGTCAAGTGTCAGATGATAATTCTGGCACCCCCTTTATTTTACTACAAACATCAACGAACTTATCAATTCAGCAATGGCCTGATAATAACAATCCACAGTAGATATATCTATGTACGTCCTCCAGGCACATATATCTGTAAATAAAATGTATTTAGCAAAGCTAGTGATGATAATGATATTATAAGTGATCCGGTGACATTACGTTCACCCGCAACAGTCAATGAAAAATAAGGGAGGACAATCAGAAAAGAGGGAGAGGCTAAATACATGCAGAGGACCCACAAGATCATCTTATTGGGCCATACAGAGGAATAGGCTATAGTGACAATTTGGTGTACTTAGACAGTAAACCCGAACCCAACCAAATGGTCCCAACCGAACTCTAGCGAAAACAGGGGGACTTTAACCGGTTGACGACCACCGGCTGCAAATTTACGGCCTGCGGACGTGGTCTCTGAAGTCCGGCCAATAGTAAATTTACGGCCTGCACTTCAGAGACCATGTGACCGGGATCGGGTGTTAGCTGTAACTGACAGCTAACACCCTGCTCCATAACCCCCGGTCAGAACTGAGTTCCGAGCGGAGGTTTTAACCCCTTGGATGCCGCAGTCAAACATGACCGTGGCATTCAAGGGGTTCCGCCATGTTGCTGCCCCCACCGCCAACCCCCGCGGCGAGATCGGGGGTTGCCGATGTCTATTTTCTGTAGCCCGGGGTCTGGCCAGTGACCCCAGGCTGCCTGAAGCCCCCACTACCTGGTTGATCCTGCCGGGATGTGGAGAAGTCAGCTGATGCGTCTACATCGGCTGACATTCTTGTATAGACTGCAATACAAGAGTATGACCGTGTATTGCAGTCTATAATACTGAGCCAGGATCAGAGCATCGCTGGCTCAGGTGTCCTTATAGGACAAGTTAAAAATGTAAAAAAAAGTTAAAAAAATAAATAAAAAGTGTGTAAAAAAATTTTTTATAAAGTTATAAAGCCCCCAAAAACCCCTTTTCCTATATAAAATGAATTATATATTAAAAAAAAAAAAAAAAAAGTTAATAAAAACAACACATATTTGGTATCGCCGCGTCCGTAACAACCTGTACAATAAAGCTGAAACAATATTTTATATACACGGTGAACGTTGAAAAAACGGAAAAAAAAAACGATGGAAGTAATGATTTTTGATACTAAAAAATACTATAAAAAGTGATCAAAAACTCATATGTACCTCAAAACAATGCCAATAAAAAGCGCATGTCCTCCCACAAAAAATAAGCCCTAAACCAAGTCTGTCAACCGAAAAATAAAAATGTTACGCCTCTCAGGAGATGGTGATGCAAAAACAATTGATTTATGTCCACAAATGGGTTTCTGTTCTGCAGAATTAGTAACGCATAAAAAAACAATATAAATGAGGCATCGCCGTAATCGTACAGAATAAAGGTAACATGTGACTTATGCTGTACACCACACGGCAAAAAAAATTAAAAGGTAAAAACCAATTCCAGAATTGATATTTGTTTTTAATCCACCCAGAAAGAGTTAATATAATTTATTCAATAAGTTATAGACACCCCAAAAAATGGTGTCATTAAAAAATGCATATCATACCGCAAAAAATCAGCCCTCATATGGCTACATCATCCGAAAAATAAAGAATATAGCTTGTACAATGTGAAGACAAAAACCCCAAAAATCACCAAATCATTAGAACACAACTGGCTGCGGCAGGGATGGAATGTATAAACTGTGCGAGCGTATATCAGGATACAAACCAGATTTAGAGCTTACAAGGGATAATAAACCAGAAGTGACCCCCAGAGTGACCCCCCTCCCCCAATCATAGGAGCTACTGGGGATATAGTAAGAAATTTCGTGTTCCCCATGTACTCCGCACAGCTTACCTATTCACTCTTCACCATCCGCTGTGCATTCACGTCTGGTATACTAAAGCTTATTACACCCTCTGATAAATTCTTTGAGGGGTGCGGTTTTCAAAGTGGGGTCACTCCCTAGGAGATTCCACTTTTCTGGTACATTAGAGGCTCTGCAAACATGACATGGCGTCCAGATACCAAACATCTGAATCTGCACTCCAAAAGCCACATAGCACTCTTTCCCTTTTGTGCCCTGCTGTGTACCCAAACTGCAGATTATACCCACATGTATGACACTGGTGTACCCAGAATAACGTACATAATGTCATATGTGGGTATAAACTGCTGTTTGGGCACAGCCGGGCACAGAAGGGAAGGAGCACTATTAGGTTTTTGGAGCACAGATTTAGACAGTTTAGCTTTTGGACACCATGACGCTTTTGCAGAGCTCCTGAAATGCCAGTACAGTGCAATCCCCTGATATGTGACCCTATTTTGGAAACTGCACCCCTGAAGGAATTTATCCAGAGGTACAGTGAGCATTTTTACCTCCAAGTGTTGCTATAATTTATTTTCCAGAAATGAATACGCAGATGATTGTGAAAGGTGAAAATGACAATTTTTCCAGGAATATTTTATTTCAATGCATAATACGTTGTGCCCGGCTTGTATCAGATGTAAACGCTCCAAAAGATGTTGTGCCTGGGATACCCACTTAACAGTTTTTAGAGTGTTTGTGCCTGCTGACATAAGCTGGGCACAAAATATTGGGCACTGAAATGGCGTATCTCTGGAAAAATTGCAATTTTCCCTTTTCATTATCAGCTGCGCATTCATTTATTGAAATTAAATGAATGCAACACTTAACACTAGAAGTCCCAGAGAGGGGTCATTTAACATTTCTACCTTTGGAACCCAGAGACGGGTCGAATGACCTGAAGGATTTAAGCAAACAACCTATAATCACCGTCTTTTGTTCTGTAATTACTGTCACACCACAGGAGGTTGTTGTTTTCCATTGAGTTTAGCCATTTAGTTTCTAGTCAGTTCTATTCAGTTTATTGTATTTGATAATATAAAGACTATACATATTGTATTTAGTTTAGTTTTATTTGAGCAAAAAAGCACTGAAACAATGAATCATTTTTTATATATTTTAAATAGAATTAGAAATTTTAGAGCAAGGTACAGCTGTGAGTAATGACCAGAAGCATTTGTCTAAGGCCTCAAGCACACTAGCGAAAAAAAATCGCGCGAAAATCGCATCGCAATGCGATGCTTTTCTGCGATTTGCCAATGTATTTCAATGGCACCAAGCACACCTTTTTTTTTTGTGCGATTTTTTTCATAGGTGAGATTTTCCAGCGATTTTTTTTTTTTTTGTGCGATTTTTTTTCGTGCGAAAAAAAATCGCAGAGGTGTGATCTATATGACCAATGGGACAGATTGCAAAAATATCGCAAGTAGCTGCGATTTTTTTTTTTTTCTGCACCCATTGACTTGAATCTAAATATACAAAAATGTAAATATACAAAAGAACAACTGTTATTTGTTTCCATGCTTTTTATTTTTGTTATGAAAATAATAAAAAAAATTCAAGGAATAAAACAATTCCACACATATTTACAATAGGCTGCTGTGGGGGGCTGCGTGTGTGTGTATGAGTGGCATGTCCTTCTTGTGTGACTAGCATTTCAGCACTCACTCAGCAGTCTGTCTGCACTGTCGGAACATACCTGGCACTGCCTGGGTATGTCCCTGGTACATTTGCCACACGTGTATTTGTAGCAGTCAACACATCTCTCAGTTGCACAATTGTTCGTGCATCGATGGTTGACCTGACACTTCGCCCTTTTGCCAGGGCTGGGTGTGGAAGGTTGTTGCCGAAGGAGTTTCTCCTTGCGTGCCTTCTTTTCAGTCACATGAGAGCCACCTAACTCTTTTGCAAGCTCAACCAGGAAGTCCACCCGTCTCTCCTGCACCCCAGTGCATGCCTGATAAAGAACATGAGCATTCAGTGCTGCCATGTCAATCATGTTGTAGAACACGGCGAATGGCCATCTCCGTGTTCCTGCACGCACGCTGTACTCCCGCACCATTTGGTCCATTACACCCACACCGCACTTTGTGTGGTTGTATTGTGTGACCGTGTTTGGCTTCCTTTTGTTGGTATCCTCAGTCTCAACCACGCTGTGCATGCTGCTGAGAATGTAGACGGCCTTCTTTCGTTTGGGTGCATACACTGTCAGTGTGGCACCAGTGGTTGAAAACACCTGAGTGGTGAATTCAGTGCGGTCCATCTGTCTAGCGGATTGAGGAATTTCCCGGCGACTCTTGTTGACTGTGCCGAGGATAGTGGTTTTCCGGCTAAGCTGTCGTTGTGCAAGTGACAATGATGTAAAGAAATTGTCCGTGGTTACAGTTCTGCCCTTGTCCATGAATGGTTCCGTCAGCCTCATCACTACAGTTTCGGACAGTCTCTCCCCGCTGGGACGACTGGGGTCCTTGCCAAGATATGGGAGGACATTACAGATGTACTTTGATTTCAAGTCGCAAGCCACCCAAAACTTGATGCCAAACTTGTCTGGTTTTGTTGCAATGTATTGCAGAAAACAGCAGCGAGTCTTTGACGGGAAAAGCTGTTCATCAATAGTGATGTGTCGTCCAGGGTTGTAGGATGCGATGCAGTTGGTGACAAACGATCTCCACACATCGGAGATTGCAGCAAACTTATCGGTCTCCACTCGCTCACTGCGTGTGAACATGTCATCAAAGCGTAGGTGTTGCATGATGTCTTGGAAGTGGTTTCGGGTCATAGTTGCAATGATCCTTGGGTTTGCCAGGTTTGCTGACCAGCTGTCACGTAGTGATGGAACCTTGGTCACCCCCCGCAAGATAATGACTGAAATAAATGCAATTAGTTCCGGGAGACCCATGATCCAATCCACCTGCTCCGTGTGACGTGCATGTTGAGTAGTCCATTCTTGAATGCTACGAAGCATGTCAAGAGTGATAAAACAGAGGAAGCTCTGAAGGCGACTCCGGACACTTCGTCTGGCCTTAGCATTTGGCTCTCCATCTGTAGGGTACGGTTCTATTGGGGTGAAATGGAGACGTTTCCCCACTTCTACTTCACGCCACACTGTGCCATCTTTTGCGGTCTCTGTCGGCTCACTCGCCAACCGAGCTCTCTTTTTTGGTAGAGGAGGAGTCTCCTCATCTGCAAGATAAATAATTTCAAATTAACATTTTGTTTTGGTTCTAAATAAAAAAAATAGTCAGGAAATAAAAATCGGTAATTTGAAAAATCTAACCTGAAGACAGCTCAGAGTCCGAATCCAGTTGAAGGACTATGTCTTCTCCATCTGAGTCAGAAGGGTTGGTGTTGCTCAGGATCAGTTCCAATGCCTGTTGAATGGTGTGCCTTCTCTGCATTTTGTTTCTTGTGAACAAAATAGGTGAAGCAGTCCCTTCACATCCCCCACAGCACAAAAGGCTGCATGCAAATTTGCTAAGTTGTTAGCAACCTTATGCATATTCCCAGCACAACAATGCAGCTGGGGGGTGGGCAGACACACTCAGGAGCAGCTAACATTCTTTTGTTTACACTCTCTTACAAAACCTGAGGTGGATCAACACAATTGCCCCCTGCAGATTCCTCAAACAATGGCCACATTTACAAATGAAAGGATGCTAATTGGAGCCATCAGAGTTGTCTGTTTGGACTAAGGGTCATTTGACCCTCTTTCAGGACTTCAAGGGGGAGCTCAAAATTTCTGGGACTTCTAGTGTTAAGGGTTAAGAATACTCGCTACCCCACTTGATAAATCCCTTCAGGGGTGTAGTTCCCAAAATGGGGTCACAAGTCTGCGGATTCCATTTTACTGGCAATCCAGGGGCTCTGCAAAAGTGGCATGGTGTCCAAAAACCAAACTGTGCGCCAAAAAACAAAATAGCGCTCCTTCCCTTCTGTGCCTGGCTGTGCCCAAGCAGCAGTTTATACCAAGTACGTTATCCTGGGTACACCAGTGTCGTACATGTGGGTGTAAACTGCAGTTTGGGTACACAGCAGGGGGCAGAGGTGAAGGAACGCTATGTGGCTTTTGGAGCATAGATTTAGACTGTTGGATTTTGGACACCATGTCAAATTGGCAAAAACCCTAAAATTGCCCCTACAAAATGGGGTCACTTCTTGGGGAATTCCAATTTACTGGCACCTCTGCAAAAACAATGTGGCGTCCAGAAAGTCCCTCTAGATCTGTACTCCAAAAGCTAAAAAGCGCAGTGCTCCTTCCTGTCTGAGCCCTGCTGTTTGCCCAAGTAGCAGGTTACACCCACATATATAATTTTTTTTTTCCCCGGGATAGCCCACATAATAGTTTTAGGAGTGCATGTGTCTGATGCCACAAAGTGGGTACAACGTATTGGGCACCAAAATGGCATATTTATTTAAAATTGTCAATTTTCACTTTGTATATTAATTTTTGGGAAGCATTTTTAGGCTCAAAATGATAATACCCCTTGATACATTCCTTGAGGGGTGTAGTTTCTAAAATGGTGTCACTTTTGAGGGGTTTCCATTGTATTGGTACTTTAGGGGCTCTGCAAATGCGACATGGCACCTGAAAACTATTCCAGCAAAATCTGCCCTCCAAAAGCCAAATAGCGCTCTTTCCATTCTGAGCCCCACCATGTACCCATACAGCAGTTTACGACCACATATGGGGCATTTCTGTGTTCAGGAGAAATTGTGTAACAAACTGTGGGTTTTTTTCTTCTTTATCCCCTTGTAAAAATTAAAAATATGTCGCTAAATGGACAGTTTATTGGAAAAAAAAAGTAATTTTTAATTTTTACATTCCAATGTTAATAGAATCTGTGAAACAACTGTAGGGTCAAAATGCTCACCATACCCCTTGAGAAATTCCTTGAGGGGTGTAGTTTCCAAAATGGGGTCACTTTTGAGGGGTTTCCATTGTATTGGTACTTTAGGGGCTCTGACATGGCACCTGAAAACTATTCCAGCAAAATCTGCCCTCCAAAAGCTAAATAGCGCTCTTTCTATTCTGAGCCCCACCATGTACCCATACAGCAGATTACAACCACATGGGGAGTATTCCTGTATTCAGGTGAAATTGTGTAACAAACTTTGGAGAGCTTTTTCTCCTTTATCCTCTTGTGAAAATGAAAAATTTGGGGCTAAATTGATGGTTTATTGGAAAGAAAGTAATTTTTCATTTTCATGTCCCAATGTTAATAAAATCTGTGAAACGGCTGTGGGGTCAAAATGCTCACTATACCCCTTGATATGTTCTGTGAGGGGTGTAGTTTCCAAAATGGGGTCACTTTTGGGGGTTTCCATTGTATTGGTACTCTAGGGGCTTTGCAAATGGGACATGGCACCTGAAAACTATTCCAGCAAAATCTGCCCTTCAAAAGCCAAATAGCGCTCTTTCCATTTCGAGCCCCGCCATGTACCCATGAAGCAAATTACGATCGCATATGGGGTATTGCTGTGTTCAGGAGCAATTGTGTAACAAACTGTGAGCGGCTTTTTCTCCTTTAACCCCTTGTGAAAATGAAAACTTTGGGGATAAAATGATGTTTTAGTAATTTTTCATTTACACATGCCAATGTTAATAAAATCTGTAAAACAGCTGTGGGGTCAAAATGCTCAGTATACCCCTTGATAAATTCTGTCAGGGGTGTAGTTTCCAAAATGGGGTCACTTCTAGGGGGTTTCCATTGTTTTGGTACTCTAGGGGCTCTGCAAATGAGACATGGCACCTGAAAACTATTCCAGCAAAATCTGCTTTTCAAATGCCAAGTGTCGCTCTTTCTTTTCCGTGCACTGCCATGTGCCCAAAAATCATTTTGCACCCACATGTGGGGTATTTCTGTGCTCGGGAGAAATTGCACAACAAACTGTGAGATGCATTTTCTCCTTTAACCCTTTGTGAATGTGTTAATTTTAGGGATAAATTAATGTATTATTGGATAAAAATGAAATGTCTAAATTTCACCTCCATATTGTCTTAATTCTTGTGAAATGCTTAAAGGGTTAACAAATTTCCCAAATGCTGTTTTGAATTATTTGAGGGGTGTAGTTTTTAAAATGGGGTGATTTATGGGGGTTTCTAATATATAGGCCTTTATAATCCCCTTCAGAACTGAAGTGGTCCCTAAGAAATGAGTTTGGGAAATTTTCTTGTAAATCTGGAAAATCGCTGTCACACTTGTAAACCTTCTAACATCCAAAATAAATTAAAGGATGATTAAAAGATGATGCCGATATAAAGCAGAGATATGGTAGATAATATTTATTCATGTATTTGGGTGGTATGACTGTCTGAAAAGCAGAGAATTTTACATTTTGAAAATTGCAATTTTTTTCCAAATTTCCCTCAAATTTCCTAATTTTTTATAAATAAATACAAAAATATTGATCAATGTTTACCACTAACATGAAGTACAATGTGTCATGAAAAAAAAAATCTCAAAATCACTTGTGTAAGTTATAACATCTCAAAGGTATTGCCATATAAAGTGACACATGTCAGTTTTGAAAAATGAGGCCTGGTCCATAAGGCACTTTTAGGCCCGGTCCTTTACCGGTTAAGGGAACAAAAAGGTAATTAAGAAAGGAGATATATAACATATTATCCCAGCTATATAAAAAAGCACATGGTAAGAGCAGGATCTTATGCAAAAATATATCTGTAAACTCAGAAATGATTTAAATAAAATAATATACCTCACAGAGGATAGCAAAGAACCTATTTATAGTCTGCCCACAAATAATTGTTGCATGCCCACATATGTCCAAGATGTTTAAATGAAGCATGCAAAATCTATCTGTTCATTGATGCCATTTGGGTAGACCGTTCACAGCTTATACAGTGGCTTGCAAAAGTATTCATACCCCTTGAACTTTTTCACATTTTGTCATCTTACAACCACAAACTTAAAATGTATTTTATTGAGATTTTAAGTGATAGACCAACACAAAGTAGCAGATAAGTATGAAGTGGAAAGAAAATGATACACGGTTTTCAAAATTTTAACCAAATAAAAATCTGAAAAGTGTGACGTGCAAAAGTATTCAGCCCCCTGTATTCTGATACCCCTAAATAAAATCCAGTGCAATTGCCTTCTGAAGTCACTTAATTAGTTAATAGAGTTCAGCTGTGTGTAATTTAGTCTCAGTATAAATACACTTGTTCTGTGAAGGCTGCAGTGGTTTGTTAGAGAACACTAGTGAACAAACAGTATCATGAAGACCAAGGAACTCAATGGACAGGTCAGAGATAAAGTTGTGGAGAAGTTTAAAGCAGGGTTAGGTTATAAAAATGTATCCCAAGCTTTGAGCATCCCAATGAGCACTGTTCAATCCATCATCCAAAAATGAAAAAAGTATTCTACAACTGCAAACCTACCAAGACATGGTCGTCCACCTGAACTGACAATTTAGCAAAGAGAGCACTGGTCAGAAAAGCATCCAAGAGGCCCATGGTCACTCTGAAGAAGCTGCAGAAATCCACAGCTCAGGTGGGAGAATCTGTCCATAGGACAACTATAAGTTGTGCACTCCACAAATCTAGGCTTTATGGAAGAGTGGCAAGAAGAAAACCATTGTTGAAAGAAAGGACATAAGAAGTGCCGTTTGTAGTTTTACACAAATCATATAGGGGACACAGCAAATATGTGGTAGAAGGTGCTCTGGTCAGATGAGACCAAAGTTGAATTTTTTCGGCCTAAATGCAAAGCGCTACTGCTCATCACCCTGAACACACCATCCCCACTGTGAAACATGACGGTGGCAGCATCATGCTGTGGGGAGACTTTTCTTCAGCTGGAACAGGGAAGCTGGTCAGAGTTGATGGGAAGATAGATGGAGCTAAATACAGGGCAATCCTGGAAGAAAACCTGTTGGAGCCTGCAAAAGACTTGAGACTGGGAAGGATATTCACCTTCCAGCAAGACAATGATCCTAAAGATACAGCCAGAGCTACAGTGGAATGATTTAGATCAAAGAATATTCACGTCTTAGAATGGCCCAGTCAAAGTCCAGACCTAAATCCCATTGAGCATATGTGGCAAGACATAAAAATTGCTGTTCACAGACGCTCTCCATCCAATCTGGCTGAGCTTGAGCTATTTTGCAAAGAAGAATGGGCAAAAATCTCAGTCTCTAGATGTGCAAAGCTGGTAGAGACATACCACAAAAGACTTGCAGCAGGTGACTCTACAAAGTATTGATATAGGGGGCTGAATACTTTTGCATGTTACACTTTTCAGATATTTAATTTATTAAAATTTTGAAAACCATGCATCATTTCCCTTCCACTTCACAATTATGCGCTACTTTGTGTTGGTCTATCACTTAAAATCTCAATAAAATACATTTAAGTTTGTGGTTGTAAGGTGACAAAATGTGAAAAAGTTCAAGGGGTATGAATACTTTTGCAAGGCACTGTATGTCCACTGTGTTTCCTTTCTGAGTAGCAGATTATCGCATGAACCCCCCCCCCCCAACGTGGAGGACGGACATGTTCAACTACTTTAAAGTATAAAGGTCAGTATTCCCCTGATGGAACTGTAGAAAATGTCTGGCAACAGAAGTGTACCTTTTGTTCAGAATGTCACAGACATGTTTCCAGATATGTCGTCAGAAGTGTCTGCGAGTTTTGCCAACATACTGAAGAGGACAGGGGCAACTCAAGATATAGATGACCCCCATAGTGGAACAATTAATAAATTATCTACAGCGAAATGTCTGACCCGTGGAAACACTTGTAACCTCTTTGCTTTGCCAAATGAACCCACAAGCCATATAGCCTCCACATCTACTTAACCATGTGCTATTCTCTGCTGGTGGTTTACTATAACTATGCACAAGTCTATCCTTTAAATTTCTACTGCAATGGTAAGTAATTTGCATAATAATAATAATAAACAATAAATAATAATAATAATAAGTCCCACAATGGGGAAATTCAGTGTGTTACAGCAGATACAAACACAAATACAACATGTACAGGAATGTTCCAAGGTAAGGAGGCATTACATTGATAGTAGACAGACAGATAGGAAGTAGCAGAGGGGGGGGAGGGGGTGGATTTAACAGGCAGAAAGATATTTCAGTTCTCTGTGTGTATTGATCTCCGCTTAGGTCGGTGTTGGTTGTACAGCCTAACCGCGGTGGGGAGGAAAGACTTCCGATAGCGCTCCTTCTCACACTTAGGGTGGAGCAGTCGGTCACTGACAGTACTGCCCAGCGCTATCACAGTCTTATGCATGGGATGGGACGACTTCTTTCGCATGGAGCTCACCACGGACAGTATCCTTCTGTCGCCCACCACCTGCACTGGGTCCAGTGGGTTCCCCAGGACAGAGCTGGCCCTTCTAATCAGCTTGTCAAGTTTATTTCTGTCCCTGGTTGATATACTGCTTCCCCAGCAGGCCACTTCAAAGAAGATGGCTGATGCCACTACAGAGTTGATAAAGGCCCTAAGAAGTTCCCTTCCTATACAGGACCTCCATGTGATCTGCCCAGTCCAGCTTATTACTAAGGTGCAGACCCAGGTACTTATAGGTGTTCACAATCTCGATGCCCGTCCCCAGAATGTCCAATGGTTTAGGAGGGCATCTGCATTTACGGAAGTCCACCACCATCTCCTTGGTCTTCCCCACGTTAATCTTCAGGTGGTTTCGCTGGCACCAGTCCACAAAAACCCAGTTCAGTTCTCTGTACTCCCTGTCATCATCGTCTGTGATGAGACCTACTATTGCAGAGTCGTCAGAATACTTCTGTAGGTAGCAGCTACATGAGTTGCACCTAAAATCTGTAGAGTACAGTGTGAAGAGGAAAAGGGCGAGAACCGTACCCTGAGGGGCCCCCGTATTACAGATCACAGTATCTGACACACAATCTCGGGCTCTCACGTATTGAGGTCGATTTGTGAGGTAGTCTAGGATCCAGTTGGAGAGTTGGTGGTCCAATCCAGCAAGGCCCAGCTTGTCCCTCAGTAACCCGGGCTGTATGGTGTTAAAAGCACTGGAGAAATCAAAGAACATTATTCTCACTGTGTTCCCTGGTTTCTCCAGGTGAGACAGAGCCCTGTGCAGAAGATGGATGATGGCATCATCTACCCCAATGCCCGGCCGATAAGCAAACTGGAGACGGTCCATAGCGGGGCTCACTAGAGGGTGGAGATGTGTGAGAACCAATCTCTCTAAGATCTTCATCAAGTGGGATGTCTGTAGTCGTTGAGGTCCATAGGGTGAGGTTACTTTGGAACTGGTACCACACAAGAAGATTTCCATAATTCAGGGACTATTTCCTGCCTCAGGCTCATATTAAGCATATATGTAATTATACCACACAGCTGGTCCCCACAAGTCTTAATTAGCCTTGCACTGATGTCATCTGGCCCTGCAGCTTTCCTTGCCTTGATCTTTTTCATCTCCTTCCTCACCTGGGCCCGTGTGAAGGTCAGACTATGGTCAGATAAAGTCGGATTTCTGGATTTACTGGTCTGTTGGGAAGTAGCTGCATGGGGTGAAGTCATTGTGGTGGGGGGAACTGAAGCACATGCTGGGGTGGGAGGAGCTGGTGTGTGATCAAATCTGTTGAAGAATAGGTTTAGTTCATTAAGCCAATTAACATCTGCCTCAATCTGACAGACAGACTGTTTATGACCCGAAATTGACTTAAGCCCCTCCCAGACCCCCTTTATGTCTTTCCTTTCCATTTTTTCCTTATAATTGGCTTTTCCCTGCCTGATTTGATGCCTCAGCTCCTTTTGTACTTCCCTCAGCCCCTCCTTATCCCTTGTCCTGAATGCCATCTTTTTCTCCTTAAAGGGGTATTCCCATGAACATAACCTTTTTAAAATTTGTAGATAATAAAAAGTTTAACATTTTAGCAAATATAAATAATTAAATATTTTGCAGCTTTTTAAAGATTTTCTCTAATATATTGTGATCACAGTCTTGTTGTCATGTTCAGTTGCCAATGGATACGACCATGAATGCAGGACCTTTCTAAGGTCAGAAAATCAGCAATGTCGTCCTTCCTGTGACCGGGTTATCTCCTCATATATGTAGTGTCCCTGCCTGATAACGTGCCCACAATAAGAAAATCATGGCTGAGTTTTTGACAAATCCCAGGCCACAGAAAGTTTCTGCATTCGTGGTCGTATCCATTGGCAACCGATCAAGACAACAGACTGTCACCACTAAGATAGTTAGATAAAATCTTTAAAACTCTGCAGAATTTTTAACTACTTATATTTGCAAAAATGTTTAACTTTTAAATTATCTACAAATATAGATATGGTTATGTTCATGGGAATACCCCTTTAAGTAGTGTTTTTATATCAGAATTAATCCATGGTTTGTTGTTGGAAAAGCACCTCACCACTTTTGTGGGTACTGTGTTGTCCACACAAAAATTAATGTACAGTCATGGCCAAAGGTTTTGAGAATGATACAAATATTAATTTTTACAAAGTCTACTGCTTCAGTTTTTCTAATGGCAATTTGCATATACTCCAGAATGTTATAAAGAGTGATCAGCTTAACAGCAATTACTTGCAAAGTCAATATTTGCCTAGAAAATGAACTTTATCCCCCAAAACACATTTCAACATCATTGCAGCCCTGCCTTAAAAGGACCACCTAACATCGTTTCAGTGATTGCTCCATTAACACAGGTGTGGGTGTTGATGAGGACAGGGCTGGAGATCAATCTGTCATGATTAAGTAAGAATGACACCACTGGACACTTTAAAAGGAGGCTGGTGCTTGCCATCATTGTTTCTCTTCTGTTAACCATGGTTATCTCTAAAGAAACACGTGCAGTCATCATTGCACTGCACAAAAATGGCCTAACTGGGAAGAGTATTGCAGCTAGAAAGATTGCACCTCAGTCAACAATCTATCGCATCATCAAGAACTTCAAGGAGAGAGGTTCCATTGGTGCCAAAAAGGCTCCAGGGCGCCCAAGAAAGACCAGCAAGCGGCAGGACCGTCTCTTAAAAGTGTTTCAGCTGCGGGATCGGGCTACCAGCAGTGCAGAGCTTGCTGAGGAATGACAGCAGTTAGGTGTGAGTGCATCTGCACGCACTGTGAGGCGGAGACTCTTGGAGCAAGGCCTGGTCTCAAGGAGGGCAGCAAAGAAGCCACTTCTCTCCAGAAAAAACATCAGGGAAGGACTGATATTCTGCAAAAGGTACAGGGAGTGGACTGCTGAGGACTGAGGTAAAGTCATTTTCTCTGATGAATCCCCTTTTCGATTGTTTGGAACATCTGGAAAACAGCTTATTCGGAGAAGAAGAGTTGAGCGCTACCACCAGTCTTGTCTCATGCCAACTGTAAAGCATCCTGAAACCATTCATGTGTGGGGTTGCTTCTCAGCCAAGGGAATCGGCTCTCTCACAGTCTTGCCTAAAAACACAGCCATGAATAAAGAATGGTACCAGAATGTCCTCCAAGAGCAACTTCTCCCAACCGTCCAAGAGCAGTTTGGCGCTCAACAATGCCTTTTCCAGCATGATGGAGCACCTTGCCATAAAGCAAAGGTGATAACTAAATGGCTCAGGGAACAAAACATAGAGATTTTGGGTCCATGGCCTGGAAACTCCCCAGATCTTAATCCCATTGAGAACTTGTGGTCAATCATCAAGAGACGGGTGGACAAACAAAAACCAACAAATTCAGACAAAATTAAAGCATTGATTCTGCAAGAATGGACTGCTATCAGTCAGGATTTGGTCCAGAAGTTGATTGAGAGCATGCCAGGGAGAATTGCAGAGGTCCTGAAGAAGAAGGGTCAACACTGCAAATATTGACTTGCTGCATTAACTCATTCTAACTGTCAATATAAGCTTCTGTTACTCATAATATGAATGCAATTATATTTCTGTATGTGATAAAAACATCTGACAAACACACATAAAAACCAGAGGGCAGCAGATCATGTGAAAATATAATATTTGTGTCATTCTCAAAACTTTTGGCCATGACTGTACATTAAAGTTCCTCAAGGCAAAGAAGATCAAGGTGCTCCAGGACTGGCCAGCCCAGTCACCAAACATGAACATCATTGAGCATGTTTGGGGTAGGATGAAAGAGGAAGCTTGGCAGACAAAACCAAAGAATCTTGATGAACTCTGGGAGGCATGTAAGACTGCATTCTTTGCTATTCCTGATGATTTCATCAATAAATTGTATGAATCATTGTTGAAACGCATGGATGCAGTCCTTCAAGCTCATGGTAGTCACACAAAATATTAAATATGGCTCTAATAGCACCACAACTTCATTCACCAATGTTATGAAACATATCTTTGTTTTTGAACAGAATTATTGGTTTGATTTTCACATTACTTTATGTGTGCTACAAAACTTTTGTCTTGCCAAGATCTGACCTTTCTGTGTTCATTAAATGATGAATATTTCAGCAGTGAAGCCAATTTATTTTCTTAACCAAAAAATCATTTGGGAGGGTTTCAGTTTTCATATGAGTCATTTCTAAAACCAATGGATGATTTTAAAGTCAGGTTATAAGCTTTTGATTCCACAACATGGATAAGCGACAGAACTTCTGTCAGGGACTGTATATGGCAATAACTTTGAGAGGTTTTAGCTTACAGATGTGATTTTGAGATTGTTTTTTTTCATGATACATTGGACTTCATGTTAGTGGTAAACATTGATCAATATTTTTGTATTTATTTCTAAATTTCTGGGTTTTTTTTTGTATTTTATTTCTAAAAAAAAAATAGGAAAATTTGATGGAAATTTGGAAAATAACTCTTTTTTCTAAACTACATCCCTCAAATAATTCAAAACAGCATTTGGAAAGTTTAACAGTTTAAAAATTTCATGGGAATTATAACAATATGGAGTTGAAATTTAGATATTTAATTACTTTTCAATAATACATTCATTTAGCCCTAAAATTAACACATTCACAAGGTGTTAAAGGAGAAAATGCATCTCACTGTTTGTTATGCAATTTCTCCTGAGCACAGAAATACACAGAACGTACAAAAGGGAAGGAACGACACTGGGTGTTTGAAAAGCAGATTTTGCTGGAATAATTTTCATGTGCCATGTCACATTTGCAGAGCCCCTAGCGTAATGTAGATGTAATCTGCTGTATGGGTACATGGGGGGCTTGGAATGGAAAGAATGCTATTTGGCTTTTGGAAGGCAGATTTTTATAAAATAGTTTTCGGGTGCCATGTCGCATTTGCAGAGGTGCTAAAATACCAGTACAATGGAAACCCCCTAAAGTGACTCCATTTTGTAAACTACACCCCTCACAGATTTTATAATGGGATATAGTTAGTATTTTGACCACAGCCATTTCACAGATATTAACATTGGGATGTGTAAATGAAAAATTACTAAAACATCACTTTATCCTCAAAGTTTTCATTTTCACAAGGGGTGTAGCAGATCAAGGGGAAGAATCCTGGTTGGAGTATATGTGTTACCGAGGACTCTTGCCTCGGTGAAGTGATCCAGGTTTTATAAGTGACCACAGACCTGGTGCGGAGGTCGCTCCTATACTCCATGCAGGGGTATTCCTTGTTACCTGCTACATATTTAAGAATAAGTGTCAGAATCCTGTGTCAGAACCTTGTTTTAATTGTCTAATCTTCCACCAGTGGCCGCTGTTTCACTCACTCTGAACTATTGCACTTCCACCCCTTACCACTGGAGGCTGCTGTGTTTGTCTTAGGATCTGCCCTTAAAGGGGTATTCCCATGAACATAGCCAATTTTAAATTTGTAGCTAATTAAAAGTTAAACATTTTTGCAAATATAAGTAAACATTTTTCAGAGTTTTAAAGATTTTCTCTAAATATCTTGTGGTCACAAGTCGCTGTCTTGATCGGTTGCCAGTGGATACGACCATGAATGCAGGAACTTTCTAAGGTCAGAAAATTAGCTATGATTTTCTTATTGTGGCTGGGATCGCAAGTGCAGATTGCAAGGATAAATCAGCAGAGGGTAGAAACAATCTGGGAAAGACAGTTCTGAGGAGCAGGAGACTGGAAACAAGTCACAATACTCAAACAATGTTTGAATTGCCTCATGGGTATACGTAGGCCCAAAACAGGAAACAAGATGGCTTCATAATTATGACACATTGGCCATCTTTGTTTACCACTTCCATGCCAGGCACATTTTCAAGTTTTTTGTATGTGTGGTTTTGGAGGGCTAGAACATTTTTATCATTTGCGTTATTCAACTAATTTCTGCGTTTTTTTTCGGTGACACATAGGGCTTTATTTTTATGTTTTTATTTTTGCATGTGTGTTAATTTTTTTTTTTTATATCCGGGAAAATATAAACAAAAGAGGAGGGAAAACAGGTCTGTTTTTCACTTTTCATTTTTTTTTTTATTTAAAAACACAAAGTGCTACTAAAAAACTTTATAAAATAGTTTTTCCTCTGTGTTACGGTAATTTTTATTTTTATGGAGTCAACCGGGGGTGGGGCTATAACCTGTAATAAGGGCATTTTATTGGCGTATTATTTACTTTTTTTTTTTTTCTTTACTTTTCTATACTTTTTTTTTACATTGTGTCCCCATAAGGTCATAATAGACCTTTAGGGACATTTGATGACTTTTTTTTTTTTTTCGGGAGGCTGATTTCCCCTGTAAATGGGGCTGGTACATTTAGCCCCAGTTGCAGGAGAAATGCAGCCTCCTGCACGTTGCTTTCACATAACTATAGAGCTGATCTAGGTCCTGTAGGACCCAGCAGCTCTAACAGACGCTGATCCTGGCAGATCGCATGACCGCCGGGTTGGAGGGGAGCCGCAAGATGGCGGCGCCCATAGCGCTGTATACAGCGCTCATTGAGCGCTTTATACACAGCAATCGGGAAGGCAGGGACGGTAATAAACCTTCCCTGCCTTCTCTCTGGGAGCTCTGGCTGAAGTTACAGCCGGCTCCCCGTTTCAGCAGCTGCACGATTTTGTGCAGTTGCTGAATTCCTTCTGGACGTATATAGTCTATGGGCGGTACGGAAGCGGTTAAAGGGGTATTCCCATGAACATAATCAGATCTATATTTGTAGATAATTAAAAGTTAAACATTTTTGCAAATATAAGTAGTTAAAAATTCTGCAAAGTTTTAAAGATTTTCTCTAACCATCTTAGTGGTGACAGTCTTTTGTCTTGATCAGTTGCCAATGGATACGACAACAAATGCAGAAACTTTCTATGGTCTGGGACTTGTCAGGAACCCAGCCATGATTTTCTTATTGTAGCTGGGTTATCAAGCAGACACACTACATGTATCAGAAGATATCCCAGCCACAATAAGGAAATCATAGCTAATTTTCTGACCTTAGAAAGTTCCTGCATTGTGGAGGAACCCCTTAGATGCTGCGGTCATGATTGACCGTGTCGTCTAAGGGGTTAAAACCCCCGATTAGAGCTCAGCTCCCACCAGGGGTAATGGAGGTATATCTACTGTGGTACTTCATAGGGTTCAGTTCATCAAACAGTCAAAGCCTGTCCACCAGCTTGCTGAAGAATACAGGAAGCAAAAAGGAGAGAAAGCAGGCAAAGCAGATGATTGGCCCAACTAAAATGATTCCTGGTTGTTTCAGGAGAGTGAACTTAAGATATGGATCATTCAATATGATCGGCCAGTGTTTGGACAAAATAGACCTAATGTCAATGTGTGCTGAATTATATGTGGTGATGAAGTTGTAATTAAAGTTACCATCCTCCAGTTTAGAACCTGGATGCAAACAATCTATTTGGGAGAGAGTACTTACTGGGGTAATGGCTCATTTTATTATTCCCTCAGGATAGTGTTTTTCTTTGAAATGGTCTGCTAAAATACAGCTTTGCTCCTTGAAATCTGTGCCTTTGGTGCACATTCACCTTATTCTGTGTAAGCTCTTATAGTGACGAAGGCTATAGGCGTAGGCTCCCACTTCACCACTGTGCCCCGGGGCGAAGCTGTTAATGTCACCCTCCAGCTGCCCCAGTTTCATGTCCCCCTCTAGTTTCTGCCAGTTTAAACTGGGGCACCAGGAGAGGGACTTTATACTGTGGGGCAATTGGAGGGGAACATTATAATGTCGGGGCATATAATGTTAGGATGACTGTAGGAGCATTAATACTGTAGGGCAATTGGAGGGGAACATTATAATGTGGGGCATATAATGTTAGGATGACTGTAGGAGCATTATACTGGTGGGGACACAAAGAAAAATTTGCCATGGCGCTCCACACATTTTGTCCCTCTTTCCGTTCTTTGAAAGTTTGGAAGGTATGCCTCTATCCGTCTCCAGGCGGGTCCGCCCACATGTAGATACGCCCACATACAAGTACCCAGCGTGATGATATCATCGTGCCAACCCCAACACATACACCCCGTACAAATACAGGTGTACGTGACAGGGTTGGCGCTATAATGTACTTACGCGGATCAGTCACGCGTGTAGAGAGCAGCTACACATGTGGACAAAATTGTTGGTACCCCTAGTTTAATGAAAGAAAAACCCACAATAGTCACAGAAATATCTTGAATCTGACAAAAGTAATAATATATAAAAATTCTTTGAAAATGAACAAATGAAAGTCAGACATTGCATTTTAACCATGCTTCAACAGAATTTTTAAAAAAAGAAAACTCATGAAACAGGCCTGGACAGAAATGATGGTACCCTTAACTTAATATTTTGGTGCACAACCTTTTGAGGCAATCACTGCAATCAAACGATTCCTGTAACTGTCAATGAGATTTCTACACCTCTCAACAGGTGTTTTGGCCCACTCCTCATGAGCAAACTGCTCCAGTTGTCTCGGGTTTGAAGGATGCCTTTTCCAGACGGCATGTTTCAGCTCCTTCTAAAGATGCTCAATAGGATTTTGGTCAGGGCTCATAGAAGGCCACTTCAGAATAGTCCAATGTTTTCCTCTTAGCCATTCTTAGGTATTTTTAGCTGTGTGTTTTGGGTCATTATCCTGTTGCAAGACCCATGACCTGCGACTGAGACCAAGCTTTCTGACACTGGGCAGCACATTTCTCTGTAGAATCCCTTGACAGTCTTGAGATTTCATTGTACCCTGTACAGATTCAAGACAACCTGTGCCAGATGCAGCAAAGCAGCCTCAGAACATAACAGAGCCTCCTCCATGTTTCACAGTAGGGACAGTGTTCTTTTCAAGATATGCTTCATTTTTCCATCTGTGAACATAAAGCTGATGTGCCTTGCCAAAAATTTCTATTTTTGTCTCATCTATCCATAGGACATTCTCCCAGAAGCTTTGTGGCTTGTTAACATGTAGATGGGCAAATTACTTTTGTCAGATTCAAGTTATTTCTGTGACCATTGTGGGTTTTTCTTTCATTAAACGAGGGGTACCAACAATTTTGTCCACGTGTGTATTGTGTTTAAAGCAACTACTCTGTTAAATGCAGCTACTGCGTTGAAAGCAGCAGTATTGGAGGTAAAACGACACTTCATGAATTATAATTACTGGGTAAATGTAAAATCATGTACTGTAAAACCATCAACTACTGCAGGAAAAAAAAAAATCTATACCATGGATTAATCACTATGCTTTAATTATGTTCAATTTGTAACAATGAAAATACATCCTGCATATCAGATACTTACATTACGATTCATAACCGTAGCAAAATTACAGTTATGAAGTAGCAACGAAAATAATTTTATGTTTGGGGGGGTCACCACAACATGAGGAACTGTATTAAAAGGTCGCGGCATTAGTAAAGTTGAGAACCACTGGTTTAGAGTTTGTCTTTTTCCCCTTGGTCACGTTGTACTTCTTAACGGTTGACTTTGTACTTAATTTGCAAAAATCTGCAAACCCAACACTATTAACTTTGTGATGGGTGGGATAGAAAGTTGATCTTGGATTTAGATAAGTGTGGAAAGGACTTAGTCATACAGTCAGCTGCTATGGCCAAAGTGAGTTGGTCAAAAGTCCAATTCATTAGCTTTTTGGTTGGGGCCCTTTTTCAGAAGACTTTCTTCTTGTGATGATAGGGAATAATTGGGTATATTAAAAATTCTTATGCCAGTACTTTATTTCATTTTGTTGTTTCCATAACCATCTTCATACATCCAACTTCATACTACTTTTTATTTCATGCATTTAATGAATTGATTTAATTACAGGTGCATCTCAATAAATTAGAATATCTTTGAAATGTTCATTCATTTCAGTAATTCAATTCATAATTCGCAGTCTTCCATGATTGTGTGTCCTACCATTTAAAGGCTTAGGAAACCTTGGCAGGTGACACACTGAATTTACAATACTGAACTTTTTTACAATAGTAAAATTTTCTTAGATTTTGGTTTTCATTACCTGTAATCCATAATCAACATTTACAGAAATAAAACACTTGAAATAGAATATTCTGTGTGTAAAGAATCTAGAAAATATAGGTCGTCACTTTTTTAATTTAATCACTGAAAGAAATAAACGTTTCAAAGATATTCTAATTTATTGAGATGGACCTGTAACTTATCTCTCATTATACCATTTTAGTTCCATTTATCAAATCTATTTATTTATGTTTTCAATGGGAGGCAGAGATCACAGCAGGACGAGGAAAAAAAGAAGTCCGCGGCTCGAGACTCCCTGCCGATTAGGCCCATTCATTCGGGCCTAATCAGCAGCGGGATGCCGCGACAGAATGCCGAATGCTGGCGGCGGAAAATGAAGAGGAATCCCTCCTCATTTTTCTCCGTGTGAACATACCCTTATACTCTCTATCTTTATTTATATCTATACATGCACCCATTATCCTATTCCATCTATATACTATAGTCCTATAATTGTTTCCCGTAACTATATACTCAACGCGAGGTTCCAATTGTTATAGCAATGCTTGGTACTTTAGTACTACTTTCAGCCAGCCAAACTCCAGACACATCTCCCGTGTATGTGCTGTTAGCACATACTCTCCTCGCTATAGGGCTATAGCTCCACATACTCCCCTCACTACAGGGCTTCTATGCATGTTGAAAATAGAGAATAAAAGCCGGTTCCAGCATCCAGAAATTTAATTAAAATATAACTTTTAATTCATATAAAATTTAAAAAAGTAACAACAGTTACATGAGAAGAGGATTCGTAACCAAGCCTACGCGTTTCAGGGCGTCTAGCCCCTTAGTCATGGCTGCTTGAAGATCAACTCAAAACTAAATTTAAAACAAAAATGGATAAAGGATCCCCACCCATTGCTAAATTTAACTATTAACATCCTGTAGGATACAAAGTATATATGAATATATAAAACAAAAATTTATGGATTACAATCACATATAAAATACATACAAATAAATATATTTCAAATATATACAAAAACAAAAAATAGAAAATATATAAACTTAATATAGTGCTTCATTAAGATGACATATATGACGTTCCCTCCACAAAATTCAAAATTTCTAAGGGAGAAATCACGTGATTTATAACATGTGACTGATGCAAATTCAAAAGAAGTAAGCTGCAAATTGCCATCAGCGAGTTTAAACATATAAATACATTCACACGATCTCCCTATTGCAATGACATATGTAACAATCCCGCCACAAAATTCAAAATTTCTAAGGGAAAAATCACATGATCTATAACATGTGACTAATGCAGATTCAAAAGGAATAAGCGGCAAGTTGCCATCAGCTAGTTAAAGTATATACCAACATTCACATGATCTCCCTTCATAAAATTCAAACAAGAAGGAGGAAGGTCACGTGAACAAATCACAAAAGAGATCATGTGACATACCACACGACTCCATTCAAAAAATGAGCGGCAAGAAAAAAAAAAAAAGTTTTTCTTTTTCTCCTTGCCAACATCTAATGTGAATGCCGTCTAAATTGAAAACAACTTATTCCTTCCAAAAATTCACAGCGGGAAAGTGTCGTTAACCAATGAAATGAATGAATTTTTTTTTTGTCACAAATCTAAATTGTAAAGCGGAAACGTCACTTAACAAGAAGCACTATAAAATGAAACATAACTAATTACAATATCATAATATAAAGATTATATGTATGTATGTATGTATGTGACTGCAATATAACCCCAATATAATATAATTAATAAATATAAGATAAATCAGACCTAATATTGAGACCGTGCGGATATCTAGTATTTAATTTTAAAATCCAAAATGCTTCTCTTTTTAATACTAATTTTCTCCAATTACCTCCATGGTTAGGTTTTTGGACATGTTCTATAGCATAAAACTGAAAAGATGAAATATTGCCTTCATGTATTGATGAAAAATGTCGGGAAGCATACATGGAGGCAATATTTCAGCTTTTAAATTTTATATGAATTAAAAGTTATATTTTATTTAAATTTCTGGATGCTGGAACCGGCTTTTATTCTCTATTTTCCAAATATTCTGCTCCAACGAAGCCCGGAGAGTGTTCTCTGCATCCTACAATACATTTTCTATGGAACTAATTGGCATATGGATACGGTGAGCCGAAGATTTAACTTTCATTTATCTTCTATGCATGTGCAAATTATCAGCAAAGGCGTACTGCTAGCCCCGCAAGGCTACACGCCGCTCCCAAGTGACAGAGTCTATAAAGAAGCGGGACGGCACAGGTGCCACCTTGTTCTGATAGGCCCTTCTCTTTTAGTGTCTATGTTTTCCATGGTTATCCGGTCTCCATTGTAAAACCAAAACTATCATTACTTTACTATTATTTTATCATTTATGACAACTCATGGGTTATTTTACCTCACCGGATTTCCATCTCTTCATCAAGATAGTTGGCACATCAGAAACCTCTGATCAGAATCTGACGCAGTGAATTCTGTTCAAAACAGACATCAGCCAGCTTTATTCTTGTTTTCACAAAAAAACAGCAAATACATCACAGTACAAAATATATCCTCAGTTGTCTGGCTAGTAACACATTCAGTGTCCCTCACTAGGAGACCCTGGGCCTACTACCCAGTATCTCCACAAACACAGTGGTTTTCACAAACTCACCCACAGGCCCTGGCAGTTTGTCTTCCCAGACAGGAAGCATTAGGAGAAAGGTTGACTCTAGAGCCTTCCACCTGGCTGCTAATTAACCTCATTACCAAGCCAAATGAAATTAACAATTCAAATGAAATACCCAACTTTTCTAAAGACTTTCTCTTCCACCCTGTTTTCCCAAGTTTAAATTTTTCTGTATCTCCACCGGTACAAACAGGCGACTCCAGCAGTTACATTATTAACATCCATCATCTTCAGGCAAGATTGTTTTTCTCTATATATTTCACTTATGACTGTGTGTTAACCTGAGCTCGACCATCAAGGGGAACAGGTCTACTGCCCTTTTTGGGCATAAATATGTGTATGTTACTATTTTCAGGTTATCCATTCTATACTCTTGAGAGGGGCATTTGTCCTCAAAACACATTGTGTATTTGGACTTTAATAATAGAGAGACAACTGCTTTGAAGTGGACCACCAATTACAATCAAACGATTACATGTTCAAAACCCCTAGGGGAACTATATAAAAAAAAAAAAAAAAAAAAAAAAAAAGTTAATACATACAACCCCCCCCCCCCCCAGAAAAACTAACATTCAAATCACCCCACTTTCCCTAGAGTACATATAAAATTACTGTGAATACACATTAGGTATCCCTGTGTCTGAAAAAGCCCGGTCTACAAACATATAAAAATATTTTTCCCATATGGTGAATACCCTAGCAGGGGAAAAAAAAAAATCAAAAGTGCTGACCCGCTGTTTTTTTGCTGTTTCGTCTCTGATAAAAATTCTAATTAAAATTGATCAAAGCAATAGACATTCCCCAAAATAGTGTAACTAAAAAGTACACCTGGCCCTGCAAAAAAAGATGCCTTATGCATCCTTGTACACAGAAATATAAAGTTACAGGTGTCAAAAAATGGCGACTTTAAGAAAACTTTTTTTTTTTTTGCAAAGTTTTGGATTTTTGTTAAGGCAGGGTTCACACTACCGTTGGCTTCCGTTATGAAGATGTCCGCTAACAAAAAAAAAAAAACGGACACCTATCATAACAGACATTAACGGACACAAACTGATGTTAATGTGTCCGTTTTGTTAACTGATCCAATTAATGGATCAGTTAAAAAAAACAGACACATAAGCATCAGTTAGTGTCCATTTTTTTTTTTTTTTAACACTGTCCGTTTTTTTTTTATTTTGTTTCTGCTTTCTGAGCATGCACAGAAAAAAAAACGGACATAAAATAACAGACAATAACTGATGGCTATCAGTTACTGTCCGTTAAAAGTCCGTTAACCAAAGACTTCAATGTTAAAAAAATAACGGACAATTGCTGTCCATCAAGAATCCGTTTTTCCAAACGGACAAAAAAGTCCTGCATGTAGGATTTTTTGTCCACGGAAAAAAAATGGACTTTTGACGGATTGGGTGTAAACGGACACAATATAAAAACCCATTGAAACGAATGGAAATTTTAACGGATTTCTGACGGTTCAGCTAGTGTCTGATGCTAAAATCTTGTAACGGACAATAGCAACGGACACTACTGACGGTCATTAACGGAAGTGTGAACGACCCCTAAGGGGTTAAAATGTAAATAAAACTATATAAATTTGGTATCCACGGAATTGTAGCGAAACATAGATTACAGGTGACTTATTTTGGCTGCACATTGAACACCTTAATAACAAAGCCCGTAAGAAAGTGACACTTTTTCTCCAGTTCCACCCCATTCTGAATTTTTTTCCAGTTTCCCAGTACATTGTACAAAATAATTAGAGATGAGCGAACCGATTCTGCATAAATGGAACTCGATTCGAATTTCAGGAAATCTTTGATTCTGCACGATTCCGGATTTCCTGATGCTTCGTGGCAACAAATATTTAGTAAGGACCTTTTACCTCCCACCCGGGAGGAACTTCGAATCGAACTTTTAAGAAATTCGCTCATCTCTAAAATAAATGGTACCATGATGAAGAACAATTTGTCCTGCAAACATTAAGCCCTCATATGGCTCTGTGAACAGAAAAAAAAGTTATGAAGTTTGGAAGAGTCAAAGACAAAAATTTTAAAAAATGACACCAGTGAGATGTGATTAAAGGAGTAATAAGTATAAACCCCCCCCCCAAAAAAAACCTAGTTTACATACAGAAAAACAAATATTAAAATAAACATATTATATATTGCCACATAATGGCGAATGGTTAAATAAATAATATGTATCCCAGAAAGTAAACAATGCAGCAGGAAAAGGTGTAAAAATAGCCAGAGCACTGTTTTTTCCACTGTTTTATCTCCCAAAAGAAATGTAATAAAATGCAACTTAAACGTCAAACATTCCCCAATATGGTATAAACTACATACTCCACACAAAAATCTGCCTGACATAGCTCTGCATAAAAGTATAAAAAGTTGTCAGAATTTGGTGATAGAAGGTAATTTTATCTACTATTTTGCAAAGTACATTTTTTTAAACAATAAAACAAGCTATATAAATTTGTTATCGATGTGACTGTACTGATCTACAGAATGCAGGTAACCTGTCACTTTTACTACATAGTGAATACAGTAAAAACAAAACCCATAAGAAAATGGCGAAACTGCTGTTTTAATGTAGGTTCACACCTGCGCTTGAGTCCGTCCGCTGCCAATCCGAGTGAAAATCTCGGGGAACGGGATAGGCATCGGATACCGACAGGTTAACGACGCATTGGTTAAAAACCCATTCATTTGAATGGGTTTTTAAAGCAATGCGTGGGTGTGCGCTTACAACCTCTGCGCTGTGAATCCTTTTTTTTCGTCGGAAACAAAGTCGGACATGCAGGACTTCGTGTCCGACGAAAAAAAATCGGCTTCACAGCACAGAGGATGTAAGCGCACACCCGCGCATTGCTTTAAAAACCCATTCAAATAAATGGGTTTTTAACCAATGCGTCGCTAACCTGTCGGTATCCGATGCCTATACTGTTCCCCGAGATTTTCGCTCGGATTGGAAGTGGACGGACTCAAGCGCAGGTGTGAACCCACCCTTATCACTATTTCATCCTATTTAGATTTTTTTTTCCAGTTTCCAAGTACATCAAAGAGAACAGTAAATGGTTCAATTGTGAAATGTATTTTGTCCCAAAAACAGTCAAGTCAGTGCAAAAAATGTGAAAGTCATGGACTTTGGAACAAATACATAAAAGTGAAATTTGGCTCAGTTCTGAAAGAGATATTGACTATTACATTATGTGGAATTAGAGGGGTTATCCAGCTTTCAAAAATTATCTGCAAATACATCCACAGCAGTGCTAAATACTCACTGTTCCCTTGTGCACTCTGCTTGGTTTTATTTTACTTGCTCTTCCTTGTATCACTGTTATTTACATGCAGTGAATCTCTGGACAAACTACATTTCCCAAGACTCATCTGCCTGCTCTCACTCTCTGTGTACCCCTCCCTTCTGCGCTCTCCCCTACTGGTCAAGATATTGAGCTTGCAAATCAAACATCACAGTAGCAGGTGACCTCAGATGTTACAGTGGTTTATTACCTGTGATTTCATTGCAGGAGAGAAGGGGAGAGTGTAGAAGGAAACAGTTCTTACAATGCTGGAAGCATACAATTTTCCAAAGTGTCTTGGCATGCATCAGGGCATCCCATTTCTCTCTAGAATCCCTTGATAATCTTGAGATTTCATTGTAACCTGCACAGATTCAAGACACCCTGTGCCAGATGCAGCAAAGTAGCCCCAGAACATAACAGAACCTCCTCCACGTTTCACAGTAGGGACAGTGTTCTTTTCAAGATATGCTTCATTTTTTTGTCTGTGAACATAGAGCTGATGTGCTTTGCCAAAAGTTTCAATTTTTGTCTCATCTGTCCATAGGACAATCTCCCAGAAGCTTTGTGGCTTGTCAACATGTAGTTACTGTATATCTATCTGTCACTGTTCCTATGCTGTCCATACCTGATCTTTATAGAGTAAAATACGCTGACTGCCTCTCTAGCGATTTCCATTACACGCTAAATTTTCTGGCATTTCATCCTTCACCTGTAATCTTTCCCATTATGTAGATATGATCTTACAAAAATATGTTCAGAATCTTCCGTCTTATCTACGGGATTCTGCATCACTCAGGGTCCTCAAAAACCACCAGTGGGACAAAGATTATTTACGGTTAACTCTTGATGTCTCGGCACTGTATTCAAATATTCCCCATACAAAGGGAATTTGGGCCACACATAGTTTTCTAGAAAAAGATCCACTACTACCCCCAACAAAGAAAGAATAAATTTTAGAATCCATTGAATTCATTCTTACACATAACAGTTTTTGGTTAAATAATAAAACTTACAAACAAATACAGGGCACCGCAATGGGGACACTTTTTGCGCCAAGTTTTGCTAATCTATATATGGGCCTATTTGATAAATGTTAAATATATGACTCTGAGAAATGGTCTTCACATGTGGTTCTTATATAGAAGATATATTGATGACCTGGATCCTGATATGGAAAGGCTCCACCACACTGGCTACCACCTTTGTCGAGTATCTGAATGACTTTTACAGCCACACAATCCCAAACTCAAATTGAGTATCTGGACTTAGTGCTATTTCATGAGAACTATAATATATTGACCAAAACATACTACAAAAAAGTAGACTCCAACAGTTATTTAGACTATCGGAGTGCCCACCATAAGAAGTGGATAAGAAATATTCCCTTCAGCCAATTTAGGCGCATCAGATGAAATTGTAGTAACACCTCTGACTTTATAGACCAGAGTGAAACCTTGAAAACGAGGTTTAAAGCCAGAAAATACCCCACAGAACTTATCAAGGAAGCATTTGAAAGGGCGAAAAGTCTCACACAGACCACCTGCTTACTCCCCAAAAAAAGGGAGAACCTAGACCACTCCAAGTTCAACAATAATTTTATCACAACTTTTAATGCGAACCACAAGAAGATATGCCAAGTGCTTAACAAACACTGGCCCATACTAGATGACCCATTTTTGCAGAACAAGATATGCAAAACACCAGGGATCACGTTTCGGAGGTCTAAAACCTTAAAACGTCCTCGCACCTTGTAAACTTCGAAACAAAAGAAATCCAACCATTAGAGATACATCTCTGCTCCCCAACCTCACAGGTAGCTACAGGTGTGGCCACCGCGGCTGCAAATGCTGCCTTAGTATCAGCCACAGACAAAAAACGTTTATAATCAACACAACTGGTGAGAAATTTTGTATAAAACCATTTTTGACTTGTGGTTCCACGTATGTAGTCTAATAGAATGTCCATGTGGGCTCCAATATGTGGGCCGCACAACCCAACAATTTAGGACTCGCATTAATGGACATAAACACAAAGTACTGAAGGGCTACGTGGAACATAGTTTGTCTAGACATGCCTTACAAGTGCATAATTGTTCCTTCTCTATCTTGAAAATCCTCCCAATTGAACATATTCCAATTACATTTTCTGATAGATTTTCCCAGCTAAGCAAACGAGAAATGTATCGGCTTTTTAAATTAAACACTATCTCTCCTTACGGTCTGATCGAAACATTGGAAAATAATTTAACAAAAACCAACAAAAATACAGCACTGTTATGTAATCTAAAGGTATAGACTCATATAGCCACTATCCAATACAGCTATTTATCCATTGACTGCAGCTGGAAAATAGTACAATCTCCTGACTGAATAAAACAGTGGATGGTATTATTATATGTTCCAATACAGTTATTGACTCATTCATTCTAATCATAAAAGATCTGGATTTCCAAACCAATTATGTTATGGATATCACAAACGCATCAAAGTAACTATTGTTCCATATTTCGCCTATTATATTATATTTCACCCATATTTATATTTCAATATACTTTTATTTGCAAATTTTTATAATTTTAACAGTGTTGTTCCACTTTTTTTTTTTTTTTTTTTTATATATATATGTGGTCCATTGGTTTATATATTTTTATGATGCATTTATGTCATTATGCACAACTGTAACTATCATGTACATTATATGTCGCTATACTTACACACGTGGACAAAATTGTTGGTACCCCTCGTTTAATGAAAGAAAAACCCACAATGGTCACAGAAATAACTTGAATCTGACAAAAGTAATTTGTCAAACTACATGTTAACAAGCCAAAGCTTCTGAGAGAATGTCCTATGGACAGATGAGACAAAAATAGAAATTTTTGGCAAGGCACATCAGATGGAAAAATGAAACATCTTGAAAAGGAGGGACATGGACATGGAGGGACAATGTTATGTTCTGGGGCTGCTTTGCTGCATCTGGCACAGGTTGTCTTGAATCTGTACAGGGTACAATAAAATCTCAAGATTATCAAGGGATTTTAGAGAGAAATGTGCTGCCCAGTGTCAGAAAGCTTGGTCTCAGTTGCAGGTCATGGGTCTTGCAACAGGATAATGACCCAAAACACACAGCTAAAAACACCTAAGAATGGCTAAGAGGAAAACAGTGGACTATTCTGAAGTGGCTTTCTATGAGCCCTGACCAAAATCCTATTGAACATCTTTGGAAGGAGTTGAAACATGCCGTCTGGAAAAGGCATCCTTCAAACCCGAGACAACTGGAGCAGTTTGCTCATGAGGGCCAAAATACCTGTTGAGAGGTGTAGAAATCTCATTGACAGTTACAGGAATCGTTTAATTGCAGTGAATGCCTCAAAAGGTTGTGCACCAAAATATTAAGTTAAGGGTACCATCATTTCTGTCCAGGCCTGTTTCATGAATTCTCTTTTTTAAAAAATTCTGTTGAAGCATGGTTGAAAAGCAGTGTCTGACTTTCATTTGTTCATTTTCATAGAATTTTTATATATTATTACTTTTGTCAGATTCAAGTTATTTCTGTGACCATTGTGGGTTTTTCTTTCATTAAACGAGGGGTACCAACAATTTTGTCCACGTGTGTATATTAAACTTATGTTAAACTTTGGCACTTCATATTTGTGTAGTGTTGGCAGCGTCTTGCCGCATACTCCACATCTCTTCCAGTGGGGCTTGAGGAATGTGGATGCCCTACCGGTTCCTTTTTAATGGTGTATACTACTTGTTTGCTTTTTGCTGATGTTAATGAAGGGTTAAAATTATAGTAGTCTGTGAAAGACCAAATGTATATATAAAAAAAGCTAACTTGATGACTCAGAAAAGAGAACCTGGCTTGCTCAATGTAGACACTGAACAACCTTGAAGTCTGGTCAATGTATTGTGTTGTCTTACCTGTAAAATGGTGTATATAAGGTGAACTGAATTACAATAAATTGGGACATTTATACATTCCATTAGGCTGTATGACAGTCTCCCAGGACTTGTGATCTGTTTGTTTTATTAATTAGGTTTTCATAGAAGGTATTCAGCAGAATTTGGTCTGCACATCAAATTGATACAACACTGACAAAGGGGTTAAGTATTTTAAACGTATATAGGACCCTTTTTTACTTTTATATATACTTTTTATTATTTATTTATTTTACATATTCCAGCGCTTTACAGACATCGGACACTCATATAAGGCTCACACTCAACATTCTCTATGAGTATGTCTTTGGAATGTGGGAAACTGAAGTACCCGGAGTAAACATAAAAACTCCTTGCAGTTGTTGTCCCTGGTCTGATTCGAGCCCACGACTCTAGCGCTGCAAGGCTACAGTGCTAACCACTGAGCCAACGTGCTGACCCTCTTTTTATTATAATTGCAGTAATAAGTGAGGCCATGACTACAAACAACCGTATCCCAACTTTTATACCAACTATATATGTGGTTTTAGTGTTGTTTCAAAGCTGCAAACTTATTTTGTGCCACAATTTGGACCCGGGTAAACGTTTGAGTCCTAGAGTAATAAAATTTAAATTAAAAAAGAAAAATCTTCTTTTCTCCCCAGTTAAAAAAAGCTTAATTCTATACATGAATAACAACCTACACTATCAAGACTAAATTATGAAATTTAATCAAATGAGCTACAGGCACTCCAAAATTATGCCATCGAAAAATATAACCTGTCTCTCACAAAAAGTCCGTATGTAACTCAATAAATGGTGACAAATCATAAAAAGAAAAAACAAAGCTTTCAGTTTGCAACAATGAAAGAACAGAATCTGAATACAACAATGAAAGTACAGTCTAATTTAAGTGATTAAAAAAATTACTAGCCACTCAGCTGGCTGGCTTCATCTATAGTACCTTGAAGTACTGTTCATGTAGTCATTATAGCTTACAAAGTCAGTTTTTAATTGAAGTTTGAAATGTTTATTTAAGTACAAATGGTAAATATTAGCTTGAAAATTACCTGTCAATGTGCAATTGATCCATATACCGCCCACGGTCTCTATTTGCAAAATCTTGATATCTGTCCAGTCTTCCAAAATCATGATATCGATCATCCAACGTCATTCTCTTTGATTCTGGCCAGTATGAATCATCTCTTCTAAAAAAAATTTAACAAAGAAAAAAAAATGTAAAATACAAGTTAATGGTTAATGAAAAACAAGTCTAAACATAAATCTAAATCTAAAGTTAAAAGGTGTCTTTTATACACAAAAGAGCTGAACCTACCAATTTTGGCAGTACCAGCTGATTATCTTATGGAGGATAGGGGGTGTGAAAACTCTCCCCCTGAGAGTTGATGTGGAAAAGGGAGGGGTCAAGCATGTCACATTTCAAAATGCTCAATCCTTTGTTCTCATTGGATATATAGTAAAGTGAAGGTCAGAGGTGTCAGATTAGTGCATTGATAACCTTGGGATGCTTTTACTTATCCAAATGATTCTGAGATTGTTTGATTATTTATTTATGACACTCTGGTTGAATAAATTAAAACGATGTCAGAGGTTCCATACTAATATGTAGTTCTGGGCCAGGGAAAAACATGCTACTGCCTGTCAACAGACGTAGGGTTTTTCTTTGCAAAGTAGAGGAGAAGTTTGGAATGTGTCAAGAGTTTAGTGATCCTTTAGTGTGAGGGTTAGTGTCAAAGGAAAGCAGACCGCCTCATTTGCATTTAAGGGGTTATCCAGAGACCATTTAACCCTTTGGGGACACAGTCTAAAAGTGACTTAAGGACCAAGCCTCATTTTTCAAAACTGACGTGTCATTTCATATGGCAATAACCTTGAGACTTTTTAACTTACACAAATGATTTCGATATTGATTTTTTTTTTTGTGACACATGGTACTTCATTGATCAACATTTTTGTATTAATTTATTAAAAAAAAAAAAAAATAGGAAATTTGATGGACATTTTGAAAAAAAAAACAAAAACAAAACAAAAATTTAAAATGTGAAATGCTCTGCTTATCAGACAGATAGTCATACCACCCAAATACATTAATAAATATTTACCATATCACTGCTTTATATTGGCATCATATTTTAATCGTCCTTTAACCCCTTCACGCATTCTCACGTACCTGTGAGAATGTGGTTAGAATGCGATCCCCGCTGTTTAACCCTTAAGATGCCGCTATCAATAGCGTCCGCGGCATTTTAAGTGTTTGTTCGCGGCACTGAGTGCCGCGAGCGGCATCGGGAGCGGGTGTTAGCTGTCAGTTAAGCTAACACCCTGCTCCTTAACCTCCGATCGGCGCTCCAAGGGGTTCCGCCATGTTGCCGCCCCCCCGAAGCGTGATCGGGGGGTGCCGATATCTATAATATGCAGCCAGTACCTGGTTGATCCTGCCGGGACCTCTGGAAATCAGCCTGTGCGTCTACATAGGCTGAATTCCTGTATAGACTGCAATACGCGTGTATTGCAGTCTATAGTGCCGAATCAGCGATCAGACTATCGTTGGTTCAGGTGTCCTAGTGGGACATATAATAAAAAAAAAAAAAAAAGTGTATGAAACGAATTAATTAATTAAGCAAGAAAATAATGATTTTTTCGCCATCTTGCCTTAAAAAAACGCTTTAAAAAGTGATCAAAAAGTCATATGTACCCCAAAACAGTACCAATAAAAAGCACAGATCACCCCGCAAAAAAATAAGCCCTCAACCAACTCTGTCAATCGAAAAAAAAAACTGATACACCTCTCAGAAGATGGTGATGCAAGAATAATTGATTTCTTTCACCAAATGGGTTTTTGTTCTGAAAAACGAGTAACGCATAAAAAAAACAGTATAAATGAGTTATCGCCATAATCATACCGAGCCGCAGAATAAATGTAACATGTTACTTATGCTGTACACTGCGTGGAAAAAAAAATTAAAAGGTAAAAAGTATTACCAGAATTGAGGTTTTTTTTTAATCTACCAAGAAAGAGTTAATAAACTTTATTCTATAGTTATAGGCACCCAAAAATGGTGTTATTACAAAATGCATCTCATACCGCAAACAACAAGCCCTCATATGGCTACATCACCAGAAAAATAAAGAAAATATAGCTTGTACAATATGAAGAGAAAAAAAAATCCAAAAATCGGCAAATCATTAAAACAAAACTGGCTGCGGCAGGAAAGAAATGTATAAGCTGTGCGATCGTAAATCAGGAGACACCCCAAATTTAGAGCTTACAAGGGAAAATAAACCAGAAATGACCCCAGGAAAGACCCCCCCAATCATAGGAGTTGCTGGGGAAATAGTAGGGAGTTTGGTGTTCCCAATGTACTCCGCACAGCTTATTTATTCACTTTTCACCATCCGCTGTGCATTCATGTCTGGGATACTAATGCTCACTACACCCCTTGATAAATTCTTTGAGGGGTGCACTTTTCAAAATGGGGTCACTCCTTAGGGGATTCCTCTTTACTGGTACTTTAGAGGGTCTGCAAACATGGACATGGCGTCCAGATACCAAACATCTAAATATATACTTCAAAAGCTACATAGCGCTCCTTCACATCTGTGCCCTGCTGTGTGACCAAACTGCAGTTTATACCCACATGTATGACACTGGTGTACCCAGGATAACGTACTTAATGCCATATGTGGGTATAAACTGCTGTTTGGACACAGACGGGAAGGAGAGCTATTTTGGTTTTTGGAGCACAGATTTAAACGGTTTGCTTTTTGGACGCCATGACACTTTTGAAGAATTGCTGAAACACCAGTAAGGTGGAATTCCCTGACATGTGACCCCATTTTGGAAACTACACCGCTGAAGGAATTTATCCAGGGGTACAGTGAACATTTTTAACCCCCAAGTGTTGCATTGATTAAGTTTCCAGAAATGATAATGCTGATAATGATAGGAGAAAATGACAATTTTTCCAGGAATACGTCATTTCAGTGTGTAATATGTTGTGTCCAGCTTGTATCAGAGATGAATGCTCCAAAAGCTGTTGTGCCCGGGATACCCGCTTAACAGTTTTAGGAGTGCGTGTCTCTGATGACACAAACTAGGCGCAACGTATTGGGCACGTTTATTTAAAAATGTCAATTTTCACTTTGTACATTAATTTTCGAGAGGCACTCTTGGGCTCAAAATGATAATACCCCTTGATAAATTCTTTGAGGGGTGTAGTTTCTAAAATGGGGTCACTTTTTTGGGGGGTCCATTGTACTGGTACTTTAGGGGCTCTGCAAATGCGACATGGCATCTGAAAACTATTCCAGCAAAATCTGCCCTCCAAAAGCCAAATAGCACTCTTTACTTTCCAAACTCCACCATGTATCCATACAGCAGTTTACAATCACATATGGGGTATTGCCATGTTCAGGAGAAATTGTGGGGAGCTTTTTCTCCTTTATCATCTTGTGAAAATAAAAAAATTGGGACTAAATTGACGGTTTATTAGAAAAAAAAAGTAATTTTTAATTTTCAAGTCCCATTGTTAATAAACTCTGTGAAACGGCTGTAGGGCCAAACTGCTCACTATATCCCTTGATATATTCTGTGAGGGGTGTAGTTTCCAAAATGGGGTCACTTCTAGGGGGTTTCCATTGTTTTGGTACTCTAGGGGCTCTGCAAATGAGACATGGCACCTGAAAACCCCCAGTCTCGCTCCTTCCCTTCCGTGCGCTGCCGTGTGCCCAAACATCAGTTTACAACCACATGTGGGGTATTTCTGTGCTCGGGAGAAATTGCATAACAAACTGTGAGATGCATTTTCTCCTTTAACCCTTTCTGAGTGTGTTAATTTTAGAGCTAAATGTAATGTATTATTGAAAAAAATGAAATGTCTAAATATCACCTCCATACGACGTCCATACTCTTAGGTGACACTATGGTGATCAAGTTGGCCTCTCTCAACATCCGTGGCCTAAACAGTCCACAGAAGCGAACGTATATTTGGAAGGAGGCTCTCTCACTCTCCGCGGATGTTTTCTGCGCACAAGAAACCCACCTTCTACAAAAAGACGCCTTCAGGGTAAAACACCCATCCTTCCCTATAATCTGCCACGCACACCACCGATCTAAAAAACGGGGAGTCCTTGTCGCTTTTAGAGACTCAGTGGCATTTTCCTTAACGGCACAAAAAGCGGACCCCCAAGGCAGATTCCTCATAATTGTTTGCCTCCTCAATAACATCCCCTATACAATAGTCAACATATACGCTCCACAGCGAAAGACCCTGGCATTTTTACACAAAGTCCGAAGACACATTCAGGAAATCCAACAGGGTGCGTTAATAATTTGTGGAGACTTCAATAACATAGTGGATCCCTCTCTGGATTCTACCAACGCCAACAGAGACAACACTTCCTGCCTGCTCCAATTTCCGAACACTGAAAATCTTTATGATATCTGGCGCGCACATCATGCGGGCGAAAGGGACTATACCTATTTCTCAGCAGTACACGGTTCTTACTCTCGCATTGATATGTTCATGGTAGACCTTCATACCCTGATGAGCTCCAAAACATCCACGATTGAATCTATCACATGGTCAGACCACGCAGCCATCACTCTCACCATAGAAGAAAAGATTCCACCTTCTGCTGCTAGACTCTGGAGAAACAATACATACCTAATGAGTCACCTTACTTATCGCCCGATAATAGAAAAAGACCTCCAGGATTTTTTCCAGACCAACTCCATATCTACAGAGGATCCCTACACTCTCTGGAACGCTCACAAAGCGTACATTCGTGGCACACTTATAAAAATCGCACATAGAAACAAGAAAGAACGCCAGAAAGCGATTACGGTAGCAATGTCAACACTTCGCACTTTAGAAGCCGCGAACAAAACCAATCCGAACCCGAATACTTCTGAACAGCTCACCCAGGCTAGACAGCAACTGCGTCTCCTTCTTTTACAAGATTACGAAAAGGCGTTAAAACGATCTAAAGCGCGATTTTACTCCCAAAGCAACAAAGCCGGCAGACTACTGGCTAGACTTCGGGCAAGGGTAGTTAAATCGCGGATTCCATACATCAAGCACCCTGTCACTAAAGTACATTTAACAGACCCAAGAGACATCGCCAACTCTTTTAAGGACTACTACGCATAGTTGTATAATCTACAGGAACACACCCCTCTTCCACCTGACCATTCCACCTTGGTATCCGGCTTCTTAAACAACTTAAAGTTATCAGGCCTGACAGATGAACATCTCTTGGCCCTAAACACCCCTATTACTCTTCCAGAAGTCCTACAAACCATAAAGTCCTTACCTAAGGGTAAGTCACCAGGTCCAGATGGTTTCTCCAACGAATATTTAATCTATTTCCAGCAAATTCTTGCTCCATCTCTCCTGAATTTCTTCAACCATGCCATGTCGGGTGCACCGCTTCCGCGCGAATCGTTGACGGCATTAATTGTCACCCTTCCTAAACCCGGTAAATCAGCAGATGTCCCACAAAATTTCAGGCCAATCTCGCTGCTAAATTCGGACCTCAAGCTTTATGCGAAGATCCTAGCAGCACGGCTAGCTCCCATTCTTCCAGACTTAATTGGCACAGACCAAGTGGGCTTCGTTAAAGGCCGCCAAGCCTCAGACAACACCAGACGTGTCCTACATTTGGTAGATCACCTGGAACGCAACAAGACCCCATCCCTAATGGTCGCCTTAGATGCTGAGAAGGCGTTTGACCGGATCAACTGGGCATTCGCTTTCTCCGTCCTACAGAAACTGCGATTCTCTGGCCCTATCCTCACTGCTATCTCAAACCTATACTCATCCCCATCGGCCAGAGTGTTTACTAACAGCACACTGTCGGACAGCTTTGATATCAAGAATGGAACGAGGCAGGGGTGCCCTCTCTCTCCATTGATCTTTATTCTCACCATTGAACCATTAGCACAAGCCCTGAGACAAAACGACAGAGTCCAGGGAGTGCACATAGAGGGTTCCTCTCATCTCATCTCCCTCTACGCTGATGATATCATATTGTCCTTAACCTACCCAGAAACATCTCTACCAGCTGCTGTCGAAACTCTCAGAGATTATGGGGCTCTCTCTTTTTATAAACTCAACGAAGCCAAAACACAAATTCTCCCCCTGAACGTTCCCATGCCTCTTTTGGAACATCTCAAAGAGAGGTTTCCCTACGACTGGAAATCGACAGATCTGGACTACTTGGGAATAAGGATCACTCCCTACATCGCACAGGTGGCCAAAGCAAACTATATGCCTCGGCTGACTGATCTGGAGAGAGAGTGTCGATCCTATTCAGGACTCACCCTGTCATGGCTAGGTAGGGTATCTGCCTTTCAAATGATGCTGCTCCCAAAACTATTATACTTATTTAGAACTATACCCGTAGCACCCCCCCCTTACGTTCCTCCAGAAAATTAACGCTATGCTCAACAAACTTATCTGGAACTCCAAAAAGCCGAGACTCCCATCTTCTATCCTGCACAGAAAACGGGGAGTGGGAGGCTTGGGAATACCAAACATATATGATTACTACATGGCCTCACATCTTTCTACTCTAAAGGACTGGTGGCATAACAACGCCCATAAATCCTGGATCACCATTGAGTCTCGTATGATACCACATCACAGTCTCAAATCTTGGCTCTTATACTCCCTCTGGACGGATGTGGTACCCTCTCTCACGTCTCCAATTCTACAACATCTCATAGACAGCTGGCGACATATCCATCACTCTACAGGCAAGACGCAGATACTACACATCAAGCAGGCCCCAATTGAATTCTTAGAACTAACAATCCTGGATCTCAACTTATCCATCTGGAAATCATCAGGTATCACCTCTATTTCAATGATGTGGAGTGAGGACTCATTGATACCATTCCCATCGCTACAATCCACCTTCTCCCTACCCTCCACTTGCCTCTTTACATATCTGAGAATCAAGCACTTTCTCACCTCCAACTGCAATAAACAAGTAATATACAATAAATCTCTGTTGGACCTCCTCAAAATTCCAAATCCGGCTACAAAAATTCTCAGCTCCATCTACAATACTATAGGATCTAAAGATCATCTGGTCAAATCTACCCCACTACTTAGTTGGGAAATGCATCTTCAGCAGAAATACTCGGTTATACAATGGCAGAAAGCCATGACCTTTACGAAAAAGACCTTCCGGTGCACGACCCACTATGAAACAACTGTCAAAATTCTCCTCCACTGGTACTATACTCCAGAGCGACTTCACCGAATTTATCCGCAGACCTCAAACTCCTGCTGGAGGGGATGTGGCGAGAAAGGAACACTACTGCATTTACTGTGGACGTGCCCCCGAGTGGTGCTGTACTGGCAAGACGTCTTCCGATGGATTTCTTCACTAGTGGGATTCTTCATACCTCCCTCACCAGCTTTAGCACTACTATTTCTGCAAATCGACTCTTTCCCAGCAACACATAGAGTGTTGATTGGCCACGCCTTGTTATCAGCGTCATTGGCTCTGCTACGCAACTGGAAGTCAGCCACTATTCCGACTAGAGGAGAGCTAGTGAACATGGTGGAGCAGACCTACCAGTATGAGAAGATTCTCTCTCATGGAGTTCTTGGGGATAACCACTTCCAAAAGAACTGGTTTCCATGGACACTGAAGGCTCATACACATCTGCCGTAACCCGGCTGTGCCGCACTTGGAAGATCAAAACTTAATAATTATTGTCACCTTTTGTTGCTTTATACTTGTACGCACTTGTTTCTTTAACTCTAGAGACTCTCGAACTCTTAGATAACTATATGTTTATTTGACTTCTAGCTACTTCTAGCGCTTACATGATAATACTTTTTTGAATGTTGTTGTTTGACCTGTTAAAAAATCTCAATAAAACTGATTGAAAGTAAATATCACCTCCATATTGTTTTAATTCTCGTGAAATGCTTAAAGGGTTAACAAACTTCCCAAATGCTGTTTTGAATTATATGAGGGGTGCAGTTTTGAAAATTTGGTGATTCATGGGGGTTTCTAATATATAGGGCTTTATAATCGTCTTGAGAACTGAAGTGGTTCCTAAAAAATTAGTTTGAGAAATTTTCTTGTAAATCTAGAAAATCACTGTTACACTTGTAAGCTTTATAATGTCCAAAATAAATTAAATGACAATTAAAAGAGGATGCCAATATATAGCAGAGCATTTCACATTTTGAAAATTGAGATTTTTTTCCAAATTTTCATCAAATTTCCTATTTTTTTTTTTTTTTTTTTATAAATAAGTACAAAAATATTGATCATTGTTTACCACTAACATGAAGTACAATGTCTCATGAAAAAACACTCTCAAAATCACTTGTGCAAGTTAAAACTTCTTAAAGTTATTGCCATATAAAATGACATATGTCAGTTTTGAAAAGTGAGGCCTGGTCCTTAACACACTTTTGGGCTCAGGCCTGAAGAGGTTAATTTATTTTGGATGTTAGGAGGCTTACAAGTGTAACAGCGATATTTACAGATTTACAAGAAAATTTCCCAAACTAATTTCTTAGGGACCACTTCAGTTCTGAGGGGGATTATAAAAACCAATATATCAGAAACCCCCATAAATTACCCCATTTTCAAAACTGCACCCCACAAATAATTCAAAAAAGCATTTCGGAAGTTTGTTAACTTGTGGGTGTAAACTGATGTTTGGGCACACGTCATTGCATGGAAAGAAAGGAGCGACACTTAGCTTTCAAAAAAAAAAAAAAGATAATTTTGCTGGAATAGTTTTCAGGTGCCATGTCTCATTTGCAAAGCCCCTAGAGTACTAGTACAATTGAAAACCTCCAAAAGTGATCCCATTTTGGAAACTACACCCCTCACAGAATATCTCAAGGGAGTATAGTGAGCATTTTTACCCCACAGCCGTTTCACAGATTTTACTAACATTGGTATGTGTAAACGAAAAATTACTAAAAGGTCACTTTATCCCCAAAGTTATCATTTTCACAAGGGGTTAAAGGAGAAAGTTCCCCAAAGTTTGTTATACAATTTCTCCTGAACATGGGAATACCTATATGTGGTTGTAAACTGATGCATGGGTATACGGTGGAGCTCATAATGGAAACGGTGCTACTTGGCTTTTGGAGGGCAGATTTTGTTGGAATAGTTTTCAGGTGCCATGTTGCATTTGTAAAGTACCAGTACAATGGAAAGCCACAAAAAAGTGACCTTATTTTGGAAACTACACCCCTCTAGGAATTTCTCAAGGGGTATTATCATTTTCAGGCCAAGAAAGCTTCCCAAAACATGAATGTACAAGTGAAAATTAAAATTTTTAAGAAATATGCCATTTCAGTACCCAACATGTTGTGCCCACTTTGTATCACCAGAGACATGCACTCCTAAAACTATTAAGTGGGTTATCCAGGGTACAAAAAACAGTTGTATATCTGTTTGGGCACACCGCAGGATTTAGAAGGGAAAGAGCACTGTGCTTTTTAGCTTTTGGAGTATAGATTTCAAGGGATTTTTTTTTTTGCCATGTTTTTGCAGAGCCCTGGAGGTGTCAAATTGGAATTCCCCAAGAAGTGACCCCATTTTGTAGGGGCAATTTTAGGGTCGCTGCAAACGTGACATGGTGTCCAAATACAAACAATCTATATCTGCGCTACAAAAGCACATATCTCTTAGTCATGAATGCACCCTGCTGTGTGCCCAAACTGCAGTTTATGCCCACATGTATGACACTGTTGTACCCAGGATAATGTACTTAACAATGAATATGGGGGTATAAACTGCTGTTTGGGCACAGAAAGGAAGGCGCGCTATGGAGTGATTCCATTTTGAAAACTGGACCCTCAAAGAATTTATCAAAGGGTGTAGTGAGCATTAGTTTCCCAGATATGAATGTACAGAGGATGGTGAAAAGTGACTATGTAATGCATTGACAACACCAAATTCCCTATTATTTTTCCCAGTAGTTTATAATTGGGGGAAAGGGGGTGTCATTGCCCTCGAAAGCTCTAAATCAGGGGTGTCACCTGATATACGCTTGCACAGCTTATACATTCCTTTCCTACCACAGCCAGTTTTGTTCTAATGATTTGGCGATTTTTGTCTTCACATTGTGCAAGCTATATATATATTTTTTTTTTTCTGGTGATGTAGACTTGTTTTTTGCTGTATGAGATGCATTTTGTAATCACAACATTTTTGGGTGCCTATAACTTTGACTAAATTTTATTAACTTTCTTGGTGGATTAAAAAATACCCCATGAATTCTGGCATTACTTTTTACCTTTTAATTTTTTTAGCATATGGCATACAGCATAAATAAAATGCTATCTTTATTCTTCTTCTATGGGTCGGTACGATTACAGCAATACCTAACTTATATTGCTTTTTGTTATACGTTACTAATTTTGCAGAACAAAATCCTATTTGGGGACATAAATCAATTATTTTTGCATCGCCATCTTCTGAGATATGGAACATTTTTATTTTTGGGTTGACAGAGTTGGTTGATGGCTTATTTCTTGCTGGGCAACCTGTGCTTTTTATTGGTACTGTTGTGGGGTACATGTGACTTTTTGATCACTTTTTATAGCATTTTGTGTAAGGCGAGATCATGAATAAGTATTATTTTCGGTTGGTTTTTTCCACCGATGTTCACCTTTCAGTTACCAAATTATCAGATATTTATTGTTTTTATAAAAAAATTTTTATATACAATTTTATATCGGAAAGAGGAATTTTGGGCATTTACTTATTCGATACTTTTTTTTTTTTTTTTTTTGAATATTCACAAAACAGTACAAAAAAAAAAAAAAAAAGTGATGTTTCACTAGGGGACCTGAACCAGCTTGTTTAGTACTATACACTGAAATACACATGTATGCACGTGTATTGCAGTGTATAGAGGAAGTCAGCCTCTGCAGACACATAGAACTAGGCAGAAGCACCGTAATCATTTAGAATCATTAAACCATTTCTAAACTTAAAAAATATTTAAAATCCTCCGGAATTCTATTTCAGCCGGACCTCAGGTTTCCAAACTGATTTCAAATGTGACTCAGAACTAGCACTGAGACAATCCGCTTCCTTCCTCCTCTCCAGGGTTCACAGGTAGCCACCTGTTCTATGGGGCTTGGCGGAATAGGTTATAGTAATAGTAAAGCCAGCCCCCACATCCACCAATCCTAAATTCTTCTGCCACTGATTAGGCCTGGATGAATGGGTCTAATCAGCAGTAATAGTACATTATGGAAAGGGCTAACTTTGCACACAGTATCACCCACTCAGAAGCTATAACCAGAAGAATAACTCTCAGTTTTAGGAGTGCGTGTCTCTGTTTACATGTGGGCACAACATTCTGGGAACTGAAATGGCATATTTTTTTTAAAAAATTAAATTGTGACTTTGCACATTTATTTTTGGGAAGCACTCTGGGGGTCAAAATGATAATACCCCTTGAGAAATTAACTGAAGAGTGTATTTTCTAAAATGCGGTCATATTTTGGGGGTGAATTATTATTTATGTATTTATAATCTCAGGGCCACTGCAAATGCCAATTTTCCCTCCAAAAGCAAATTTACACTCTTTCCGTTCTGAGCCCCGCCATACAGCAGTTTATGACCACATATGTGGTATTGCCGTGCTCATGAGAAATTGTTTAACAAACTGTAGTTTGCTTTTTCTCCTTTTTTGAAAAATTTGGGGACAAAATTACGCTGCAGTCATTTTTCAATTTTAATAAAATCAGCTGTGGGGTCGAAATGCATACCCTTTGATAAATTCCTCGAGGGGTGTAATTTCCAAAACGGGGTCACTTTTAGGGGGGGGGGGTGCCATTGTACTGGTACTTTAAATAAGACATGATAACTGAAAACTATTCCAGCAAAATCTGCTTTCCAAACACTCTGTGGTGCTTCTCAATCCAGAATATTTTGCTTGGTCTATTTCTTTTTAGTTGACAGTAATGTTGTAAAGCTTAGTCCATCACATAAAGTAATCAAATCAGGCTATATTCGCTAATTTTTCCTTTTCCCATTAGAGTCAATAGGGTCTGCTGGGCTCTGTGTGTAACAGTTGTTTATTGGTTCGACTCTCTGTTGTGCGAGTCCCCAGAAGGATCCGAACAATAGAGTTGCAATGCTAGTGTGAACATAGCGTTACATGGTCTGACTACAACGGTTTGTAATTCTATAGACCACTCACTCAACTGTAATGTTGAGTTGGAGACTCCATACAAGAGTATTTTATGAAAAATTGTTTTGAAGATAAAACGCCCCCCCCCCCCCCCTCACCAATTTCTTGGTGTGCTCATAAGGAAATGATTAGCAGAATTTCTCTCTAGTTCCAGTCACGTTTAAGGTTTATTGGAAAAAATGGCATTAACAGCTGCCTCATTTTTCTAAACTGACAGTCAGTCAGTTTATATGGCAAAAACTTTGCGACTCTTTAACTTACCCAAGTGATTGAAAATATTGATCAATGTGGTAAACATTGATCAATATTTTCGCATTCATTTATAGAGATTATCACTCAAATATATTAATAAATATTATCTACCATATCTCTGCCTTACACTTGGTTCACACTAGCTTTCAGGGACTCCATCCCCCATTCTGATTAAGACAGGTGGAAAGAAAAGTACTGCAACCGGAGATACCCCATTATAGCCTTTTTAAGCGGATAGTGTTTCCATTTTTGGGTCCCCAAGTGGACCCCGAACGGATAGAATCCTGAACGCTAGTGTGAACCTAGTATTATATTGGCATAATCTCTTAATCACTTTAGCAACAGGCCAGTTTCCCTGGATCAAGACCAGACACATTTTCATGTTTTTACGTATATGTGGTTTTGAGGGCTATTACATTTTTTTCATTTAAGTTACTCAACTCATTCTTGTGTCTTTTTCGGCGACACATAGAGCTTTATGTCATTTTCATTTTTGCATGTTTTTTTCTTATATCCAGGAAAATGTAAACAAAAAAGGAGGAAAAACCTGTCTTTTTCAAGTTTTTGAACAAAGTGCTACTAAGAGTTTTTGAAATAGTTTTTTCTCTCCGGTAATTTTTATTTTGTATTATGTCATTGGGGGTGGGGCTAGGACCTGTGATGTGGGCATGGTATTGGCTTTTTTTTTTTTTTTTTTTTTACATTGTGTCCCCATAAGGTCATAATAGACCTTTTGGGGCATTTTAACAGTATTCTATATGGTGGAGGGGCTTATTTTCCCTGTAACTGGGGCTAATTTATCGGAGGAATGCAGCCTGATCTGATCTGGATCCTCTAGGACCCAGCAGCTCTAACAGTGTCTGATCCCCGATGGGATCACGTGAATACCAAATCAGATTGAAGCTGCAATTGGTGGTTCCCCTAGCTGTATACATAAAACGGAGCACTGTGTATACAGCGATCAGGAAGACAGGGATGGTAATAAACCGTCCCTGCCTTCTCTATAGAAGCTCCAGTTTCAGCCGACTCCCCAGTTTTGTGCAGCTGCTTAACACTGCAAGAACGTACGGGAATGTCCTTAAAGAAATTAAGAGTGGTTAATCATCCTTTAATTTATTTTTGAAGTGAGAAGGATTACAAGTATAACTGCGATTTTCCAGATCTACAAAAAAATTTCCCAAACCCATTTTTTTTTAGGGACCACTTCAGTTCTGAAGAAGATTATAAAGGCATATATATATATTAGAAACCTCCCATATATCACCACATTTTCAAAACTGCACCCCTCAAATAATTGAAAACAACATTTGGGAGTTTGTTAACCCTTTAAGCATTTCACGGCAATAAAAACAATATTTAGACCGTGAAATTTAGACCGTTCATTTTTTTTTCAATAATGCATTCATTTAGCCCTAAAATTAAAACATTCACAAGGGGTTAAAGGAGAAAATACATCTCACTATTTGTTATGCAAGTTCTCCTGAGCACGAAAATATCCCACATGTGAATTTGCGGGTTGTGGTTTTAATGGGACATTTTAAGACGCAGAGGGAGAGGAAAGAATGGGAATACAAGTTAATGCAAAAATTTCAAACTCTGCAATTTGGACTTAATATTCATGCCAGTTTCATGTCACCAGGGCTGTGGAGTCGGTACGCCAAAGCCCCGACTCCGACTCCTCAATTTCCCCTGACTCCGACTCCAACTCCGACTCCGATTCCACCAAAATAGGCACCGACTCCGACTCCACGACTCCGACTCCACAGCCCTGGACTGCTAAACCTTATAGGTTCACTCAGAACTCAGTCTCATCATTATATGAGGAATAGAACAGACCTTTACAGGACATTTCATAATTTTCAACATTTCATCATTTTCCCAAATTCTTATGAAAATACAGTCATATGAAAAAGTTTGGGCACCCCTATTAATCTTAATCATTTTTAGTTCTAAATATTTGGGTGTTTGCAACAGCCATTTAAATTTGATATATCTAATAACTGATGGACACAGTAATATTTCAGGATTGAAATGAGGTTTATTGTACTAACAGAAAATGTGCAATAAGCATTAAACCAAAATTTGACCGGTGCAAAAATTTGGGTACCCTTATCATTTTATTGATTTGAATACTCCTAACTACTTTTTACTGACTTACTGAAGCACAAAATTGGTTTTGTAACCTCACTGAGCTTTGAACTTCATAGCCAGGTGTATCCAATCATGAGAAAAGGTATTTAAGGTGGCCAATTGCAAGTTGTTCTCCTATTTGAATCTCCTCTGAAGAATGACATCATGGGCTCCTCAAAACAACTCTCAAATGATCTGAAAACAAAGATTATTCAACATAGTTGTTCAGGGGAAGGATACAAAAAGTTGTCTCAGAGATTTAACCTGTCAGTTTCCACTGTGAGGAACATAGTAAGGAAATGGAAGACCACAGGGACAGTTCTTGTTAAGCCCAGAAGTGGCAGGCCAAGAAAAATATCAGAAAGGCAGAGAAGAAGAATGGTGAGAACAGTCAAGGACAATCCACAGACCACCTCCAAAGAGCTGCAGCATCATCTTGCTGCAGATGGTGTCACTGTGCATCGGTCAACAATACAGCACATTTTGCACAAGGAGAAGCTGTATGGGAGAGTGATGCGAAAGAAGCCGTTTCTGAAAGCACGCCACAAACAGAGTCGCCTGAGGTATGCAAAAGCACATTTGGACAAGCCAGCTTCATTTTGGAAGAAGGTCCTGTGGACTGATGAAACAAAGATTGAGTTGTTTGGTCATACAAAAAGGCGTTATGCATGGCGTCCAAAAAACACAGCATTCCAAGAAAAACACTTGCTACCCACTGTAAAATTTGGTGGAGGTTCCATCATGCTTTGGGGCTGTGTGGCCAATGCCGGCACCGGGAATCTTGTTAAAGTTGAGGGTCGCATGGATTCAACTCAGTATCAGCAGATTCTTGAGAATAATGTACAAGAATCAGTGACGAATTTGAAGTTACGCCGGGGATGGATATTTCAGCAAGACAATGATCCAAAACACAGCTCCAAATCTACTCAGGCATTCATGCAGAGGAACAATTACAATGTTCTGGAATGGCCATCCCAGTCCCCAGACCTGAATATCATTGAACATCTGTGGGATAATTTGAAGCGGGCTGTCCATGCTCGGCGACCATCAAACTTAACTGAACTGGAATTGTTTTGTAAAGAGGAATGGTCAAAAATACCTTCATCCAGGATCCAGGAACTGATTAAAAGCTACAGGAAGCGACTAGAGGCTGTTATTTTTGCAAAAGGAGGATCTACTAAATATTAATGTCACTTTTCTGTTGAGGTGCCCATACTTTTGCACCGGTCAAATTTTGGTTTAATGCATATTGCACATTTTCTGTTAGTACAATAAACCTCATTTCAATCCTGAAATATTACTGTGTCCATCAGTTATTAGATATATCAAATTGAAATGGCTGTTGCAAACACCCAAATATTTAGAACTAAAAATGATTAAGATTAATAGGGGTGCCCAAACTTTTTCATATGACTGTATATTCAGCACATACTGCATTGTACTACTAACTGTACCAATTTATTATATATTTTGGGAGTCGGAGTCGGTCCATTTTATACCGACTCCGACTCCACCAAAATAGGCACCGACTCCGACTCCACGACTCCGACTCCACAGCCCTGCATGTCACACTATGTATGAACTGTGAGGGTCACAAATCACCACCTCATTGCAAACAGATAACAGATCCCTCTGTCACGCACCACAACTTTCCAGATTGCTTATTTTTTGACTGGTTGTAAATAACTTAGATTGTATTTTTTTTTTTTTTTTTAAGCACTCTAAGATCCTTTGAAGGTCCATGTCTTTAGGGTATAAAAAAAACTGTGAATTTTCAGTCTTTTGTACAACACCATGTCTGATGAAGGGAGCTAGTACTTCCAAAAGCTCACTATCAAATATACTCAAGTTAGTCTCTAAAAGGTATCACCTGATTTCTTCACTCTTCCACTACTTTCAATGGCTAACACGGTACCACATTATACTACTATCAGATATGGTTGGTAATTTAACAGATGAACAACAAAAGTTGATAATGAAACAACATGGAAAGGTAGACAATGCTAAAAAAGGTTCAACAAAAATGGTAAGAAGATTTGGTAACACCTCCACCAAATACACTATCAATATACCATACACATGACAAATTTGACAGAACTGAATCCATTTGTAATGCACCAAAACATTGTTGACCTGTAAGTGTTACAGCTGATAAAAATGAAATGGTGGTGGCACAACATTTCCGAATTTATGGTATCCCAGAGAATGCAGGTGTTTTAGTAGGACCTAATGGGGGTAATAGTGCCTCTGGTAACAGAGCTATTGAAATGGTCATGGTAGCTGTAGTGGTGTTGCACACTTTGGGGCACCTCTCATGGACACACAGCAAGTCAATTTTCAAAAGTAGAATAGCATTTCCATAAAGTACAGCCATACCTTACAGCAATACAGTCTCTTATGTACAATACAGTGGGATGCATGTGAGGAGGATTCCCTTGCAAACTGATTGGTAAGAGCTGAGGCTGACACACATCTTTCCTCAAATTTTTTTGTAGTCTAGAGTTTTGAGGAGACACAGTCCAGATTATAGCTACAGAAAAGGGATCGTCACCAGTTAGCTCCCGGCGGGTGACTAATTTGGGATAAATGTAGTTACTCACGGTTATTGGGTATTGGGTAGTCGGACGCGGAACTAAGAGACACATGGCCTGGAAACCACGGAGCACTGGACTTGACCGGAGGCCTATTTTAAGGTCCAGGAATGCAGAAAGGCTCCTTTATAGCTGCTCCTTTCTGTCAGGATTCACTCCTTGATATCCCTTCTGTATGGACTGGTGAGAGGTCCTAGGAGAATCTGTAGCTCACATTGGCCATGAGATTCACCCTGCAGCTCCGAAGTTTGGCAGGAGTAATCTGAAAACCCTGATTGGTGTTGGCCTAGCAGGAGGTGAAGTTACCTCACGGTCGTGACTAGAGTGGAGTTGATCCTGGTAGTTATGATGTCACAGGAAGGGGCGGAGCCTCTCCGATGAGGGCGGGGTCTCTGCTATCACAACTCTGTGCTGTATAGAGGAAGCAGGAGAGGAGCTCGTGTAGATGGAGAACAGAAAGCTGTGAGGACTGGTTTGCGGGACTGCATGATGGAAGGGGAGTGATAGGATTGTTTTGCATGGGACTGCATGTTGGTGGAGGCTGAGAGGAGAGAGTGATGTATTTACATGGGACTGTAAGTTGAGGGGCTGAAAAGAGACTGATGTTTTACATGGGACTGTATCCTGGAGAGTCTGGGGGATTGGATTGATGTTTAGGGTGGTATAGGAGTTCCTGGGGTGCCAGGAGAGGGATCTTTTGGGTGCTACTCTCATCTGAAGGAGAGCAGGGGTCCTTGTTGTGCTGCTGGCATCTAAGGGGTGGGGGGGTCCTTCTGGCATGTAAAGGAGAGCAGGGGTCCTTGGGGTGCTGTTGGCATCTCAGGGGGGGATGTGCTGGCATGGATGGGGGGCAGGGGTCCCTGGTGTGCTGCTGGCAACTAAAGGGTGTGGAGACATGGGTCTCTGGGGTGCCATTGGCATGTAAATATGGGAGCATGCGTCCTTGGTGTACTTCTAGCATCTAAAGGGGGGAGGGGCAGGGGTCCTTTGGGGTACTGCTGGCATTTAAAGGGGGGCAGGGGTACTTGGGGTGTTGCTTGCATGTAATGGGGGCAAGGTCTTGTGGGCTTCAGGTCCCTGGGGGGTTGCCTCATGTGTCTGTGTGGGATCCCTGGGGTATTGACTTTGTGTGTGGGTTTCCTGGGGTATTGCTTGTGTGTAAGAGGGGGTTCTGGAGGTGGTCTCAGGGCGCTGCCACCTGTGTGCATGTTTGGGGGTCCATGGGGAGCTAACTGTGTGTGTGTGAGGGGGTGCTGGTGGAGGGTCCGAGTGGTGTGCAGGTCTCATCTTCATGTAAGTGGGGGGTTCCTGCGGTGCTGCCTCTGTGTGTGTGGGGGGGTTGCTGATGGTGGTCCTTGGGGTGCTGCCAACTGTGTACGTGTGGGGGTGTTGCCTGTGTGTTGGAGGGTCTGGCCCCTGGGCGGCTGCCGCCTGTGTGCTGGGAGAAGTCTGGTCCCTGTGTGGCTGCCGCGTGTGTTGCTGCCGCCTGTGTGCTGGGAGACGTCTGGTCCCTGGGGAGCTGCCGCCTGTGTGCTGGGAGAAGTCTGGTCCCTGGGGAGCTGCCGCCTGTGTGCTGGGAGAAGTCTGGTCCCTGGGGGGCTGCCGCCTGTGTGCTGGGAGAAGTCTGGTCCCTGGGGGGCTGCCGCCTGTGTGCTGAGGGGGTCTGGTTCCTGGGGGGGTTGCTGCCTGTGTGCTGAGGGGGTCCGGTCCCTGGGGGCCTGCCGCCTGTATGCTGAGGGGGTCCGGTCCCTGGACACTGCCGCCTGTATGCTGAGGGGGTCCGGTCCCTGGGGGCTGCCGCCTGTATGCTGAGGGGGTCCGGTCCCTGGGGGGCTGCCACCTGTATGCTGGGGTCTCCAGTGCCTTGGGGCTGCCGCCTGTGTGCTGTTGTGATCTGGACCCTGGGGGGCTGCCGCTTGTATGCTGAGGGGTCTGGGACCTGTGTGCTAGGGTCTCCAGTACCTGGGGAGCTGCCGTCTGTGTGCTGTTGTGATCTGGTCCCCGGGGGGCTGCCGCCTGTGGGTTGAGGGGGTCCGGTCCCCGGGGGCTGCCGCCTGTGGGCTGAGGGGGTCCGGTCCCCGGGGGCTGCCGCCTGTGGGCTGAGGGGGTCCGGACCCCGGGGGCTGCCGCCTGTGGGCTGAGGGGGGGCGCGCTCTGGTCCTTGGGGGGCTGCAACCTGTATGCTGGGGCTCCAGGACCTGGGGTCTGCGCCTGTATGCTAGGGTCTCCGGTACCTGGGGAGCTGCTGCCTGTGTGCTGTTGTGATCCAGACCCTGGGAGGCTGCCGCCTGTGTGCTAGGGGAGTCCAGTCCTGGGGGCTTGTCGTCTGTGTGTGGTTCTGGTCCTAGGGGCTGCCATTTGTGCTTTGGGAAAGGGTCCCTGAGAGGCTGCTGCCTGTGTGGGGTGCTGTCTTCATGTAAGTTGGGAAGTCTCTGGGGGTGCTGCCTCTGTGTGAGGGTAGGCTGTGGGGGTCCCTGGGTAGGCTGCTGTCTCTGTGCATGTGGGGGATCCATGAGGGACTGCCGACTGTGCAGTGGAATAACTAGGAATGGCTGGGCCCCAAGGCGAACATTTGACATGGGGGGTCCCCCCCCTGAACCGCATTCCTGCGCACACTATTATGCTCCATAGTGGCCCCAGCACACACTATTATGCCCCATAGCGGCCCCTGCACCCAGTATAATGCCCCATAGCGGCCCCTGCCCCCAGTATTATGCCCCATAGCGGCCCCTGCACACAGTATTATGCCCCATAGCGGCCCCAGCACCCAGTATAATGCCCCATAGCGGCCCCAGCACCCAGTATAATGCCCCATAGCGGCCCCTGCACACAGTATTATGCCCCATAGCGGCCCCAGCACCCAGTATAATGCCCCATAGCGGCCCCAGCACCCAGTATTATGCCCCATTGTGGACCACCCATGAACAATTATTATACTCTGGGGTCTTTTCAGACCCCAGAGTATAATGATCGGAGACCAGGGGAGGATACAAACAAAAAAAAACCCAAAACAATGTCACTTACCTTTTCCTGGCTCCGGCGCACTCCCCGCTACTTTGGCCATTTTCAATGTTTGACCTGATCTCGTGTGAGTCGGGCCGGCGTCACGACGCACAATGACGCAGGCCCGACCCACGTAACATCACCAAACAGGCCCGAAGCCTTCGGAGCGTATGAGAGGTAAGTAATGTTTTTATGTTCCCTCACCTTCCCTGGCCCTCCGATCATTATACTCTGGGGTCTGAAATGACCCCAGAGTATAATGATAGCAGTGTTTGTGGGTTTTGGCCTGCGGCCTCACTTACCGCTCCTGCTCACAGTCACCTCCGCTTCCGCAGAATGGGAAGCGCATGCGGCCATGAGCAGGAGCGGGGATTGTAAGTAAATAGGGCCCGTTACCTGCTAGGGTTACTCCAGAAGGTAACAGCCTATTAAAAGAAAAAAAAAAAATGTCCTGGGCCCTGTGGCAGCTGCTACTGCTGATACCCTGGTAGTTACACTCCTGCGTCTGTGTGTTGTTGGGGGAGGGAGTCAGGTTCTTGGTGGGGGGGGGGGTGCCATCTGTGTGTTGGTGGAGGGGGTCCTGGGGGAGTGTCGCATCTCGAGTGTGTGTGGAGTCCCTGCATGTGTGGAGGAGGTGGTTGTGGGGGTCCTGGGGGAGGGGGGCTGCTTGTGTGTAGGCAGGGTTGTGGGGCAGTGTAAATCACGTGGTTCTGGTTACATAGCATAGGGACGCTGGAGGTATAACATACAGTAGTGCCCTCCTGTACCCCTATGCTAAATGTATTCCCACTCCTCCTGCATTATAAATAGAATGGCCCCCAAAGCCTAATGCATAACCCTTTCATATCCAGGGTGTGAGCTGTATGCATAAACACTTTCCAACCCTGCAATGATTGCTGGCACCAAACTGACACTCAGTGCTGTATAAAGAGGTTACCCACAATGTAGGGACTCCTTCAGCCCAAGAGGAGTCCCTGCATTAGAAGGGGCGAATCCAAGACATAACTTGTCTGTGTTTCTTGACCAAGTGTAAACCCTTGACCGTGACTAACCCCTGCACTTAGGTTTAGTTGTGGTCAAGTTATGACTGCAATTAACCCTTTCTAGTCCATGAGTTAGCAACTCTAACAAATGTTAACGTCACTATAATCTTTCTGTATAGCAGATGGAGCCCTAAGGAACATTAGGGCTGCTATACTTTATTTGAATAGCAGGCTGTCTATGTTCTGCCTGCATATTCATTAATATAACATGACCCCCAATGTATTCACCAAGGACTCCCCAGACCTCCTGCAATCAGTGATTCCATCTAAGTGATTGAATTGCTGATTACCCAAGAAGGGGTTAATCACAAGCTTGACATGACTGTGGTTCAGGCTAAGGGCCTACGTAGCGTCCTGCAGCAAAAAAGCGCTGCGGGAAAAGCTGCAGATTTCCTCTGCGGACTTTCTGCTTCAATTACACACATATGGAAGCTTCCGGCGTTTCCGTAGGTAGAATTGACATGCTGCGATTTCAAAAACCACGAAGGTGTGTCCGCTGTGTTTATTTTACTGCAAAGTGGGGATCGGATTCGCCTTTTTTTTTTTGCCACGTTTCTGCTGCTGGCAAACCGCGGCGTATTGGCCACGTGGGGCACCTCCCCTTAAGGATTTATCCGCTTTCTCAGGATAGGCCATCAATATTATATCTGCAGGGGGGCCCAACACCTGATACCCCTGCAGATCTCTGGTACAGAGACTTTAATGGGGCAGCCCTGCGGTACCTACACTTGCCTTTACAGTTTGTACAACACCGGAGATCTGTAGGGTACTCCTGCATTGATTACCTATCCTGAGTTACTATCCTTTCAGTAGGAGTCCTCACATTCTGGTGCTCAAATAACCAAAAAAGGGGGGTTTACTAGACTTCATTTGAGGCTAAGTTTACATTGGCCGCAGAAATCGGCATAGGGCACAGGTGTCAAACACAAGGCCCGCGGGCCGAATCCGGCCCGCTGCCTTCTGTTATCCGGCCCGGCACTTATCTGGCCCCGGGCAGGATTTTTTTATTGTCTATGTAATGTAAACCAGCCCAGGACAGGCCGCTTAAAAAAAAAAAAAAAAAAAAAAAAAAACAGCTGTCCTGGGCTGGTTTACAAGACCTCTGCATGTCAGCGCAGGCGGCGATACAATGACGTCATCGCGCCTCCTACGCTGACACGCAGACGTCGCGGACAAGAAGAGGAGGTGGCGGCTGCATCAAGGCATCGGAGGTAGGTGAGGATAAGTTTTTTTTATATATATATATTGTAGGTATGTGAGCCAGAGGGCGCTGTTGAGCGACCCAGGCCCAGCCCTGAAAAGGCCTTCAGCCACACCTTTGAGTGGGTGGCGTGTAACTCCAGAAGGCTGGAGTATCCTGCATGGAGCAGGAGGTGGTAGACCAGCGGCACAGATAGATGGTCTGTGCCAGAGGGGCTGGGGCCACAGGGGACTTTTGCTGAGTGGAGCATTAGTCCGGCTGCTCAAGTGAACCAGAGGCTAGTTAGGGGCTCAAGGTGTTAGTTAGTGCCCTAACTGTGGCCTAGGCGTTTATTGTTTTGTTACGTTGCAGTTTAAGCTAAATAAAAGCCACTTTTATTTACACTTGGACCGTCTGAAAGCTATCTTTCTGGCGCCCAGTACCACGAACGACTGCTGTCTGGACCAGGAGTCGGCCGCCATTTTGAGACTAATTCCCCAAGCTGTCACATATGGTGGAGAATGCGGGCAAGTGTATGTGAAAGGCTATGGTGCCATGTTGATGTTTTCTGTGGAAGACAGAAGAAAATGCTGGTTGTTGTAGTGCCACATAAACAGTCTATGTGAAAGGCTATGGTGCCATGTTGGTGTTTTCTGTGGAAGACAGAAGAAAATGCTGGTTGTTGTAGTGCCACATAAGTTAACTGTTTGAATACATGTGACTGCAGAAGATAGCAAAAAGTTGCTGCCGGTTGAACCCCAAGGTTGCTGTGGAATATTGTGTAATCTTGTTAGTAAACCATGGGCAAGAAAAAGAGAATTTCAGCTTGTAAAAAAGCAGAGAAGTTATGCACAGGTTTATTAGTGCAGAAGTCTGAATGCAGAGAGACACAAAACCCGGAACAGATCATGTGGAATGCAAGTAAAGATAATGTGTTGCATGAGAGTGACTCAGTTTTTCTAAAGCACCTCTGTTCTATGAAAGAATATGTCCCTGCTGAGTGTGTGTCTCATAATGGAGTGCATGGAAGCACCAAAGATGAAAATATTATGGTGCAGCAGCTTCAAGATGAGAATAAAACCATCAGGTTCATTGATGAGGATAAAATATCTGATTGGAAACGGCAATTTGAGGTATTAGAAAAAGAGAACCTTAAGTTGAACTTGAAGTTAAAGAAAGATCTTGAATCTATGAGGAGTTTATATTCTAGTCATTGTGAAAATGTGGTACTGGGTTTGCCTGGAATGGACTGTGTCACTAAGAAGGAGTTTCCTGAAATGAAATGTGCTCTATCTAATGAAGTCATACAGAGTGTAGAGCAAAAGCAAGTGCTTGAGAAGCAATTGCAGGATTTAAAGGAGCAGCGTGTACAAGACTCCATTGCCAAAGAGAGTGTCATTGAAAAATTGAGAAATGAGCTTGAAACTGCTAAACAAAGAGAAAAGGAATTCAAAGCTAGAATATGTAGCCTGGAGAGGGCGCTGTCAGGATTTTGTGAAGATAATGAGATGTTGTCTGTTTTGGTGCAAAATAAAGACGAAGAATTGAATAATGTCACAGGGCTTCTTTCTCAAGCAGACAGCAAGTTTAATCAAACTTTCCAAAGATTTTTCTACACTAGAATCGCAGCTTCAGGACACTCAGGAACTTTTATAAGAAGAAACCCGGCAGAAACTAAAACAAATGGAAGATGAGAAAAATGGTTTCCTTGAGCAACTAGAGGAAGAAGAGATAGCAAAAAGAGATTTGACAAAGCAGATTTCAACACTACAGGCTCAGGCGACTGATATGAAGAAAAAAATGGAGGATAGTATTGGGTCCTTGGGCTCTGTTGAAGAACTAAAGGAAAAGTTGCAAAAGGAGCTAGAAGCTACAAATCAACGGTTTGAGGAGAAGGTTGCTGCTTATGACAAACTTGAGAAGACGAAAATTAGACTGCAGCAGGAACTAGAAGATGTAGGTGTAGATTGTGATCATCAACGTCAGATGGTGTCAAATTTGAAAAGGAAGCAAAAAAAGTTTGATCAGCTGCTTGGTGAAGAGAAGGCTCTTTCTGCTAGATATGTAGAAGAACGTGACCGTGCTGAAGCAGAGGCTTGTGGAAAAGAGACCAAAGCTCTTGCCTTGGCTCGCTCCCTAGAAGAGGCCCTTGAATTGAAGGCTGAGTTAGAGAGGCTCAACAAGCAACTGCCCACTGAAATGGAAGATTTGGTTAGCTCCAAGGATGAAGTTGAGAAAAACCTGGAATCTGTGCAGATATTGTATGAGAACAAATCTAATGCTTATGAGATGCTGGAAAAGGCCAAGAGAGAATTGGACCTCCAGATAGAAGACATGAGGATTCAGTTTGAGGGAAACCTGTCTAATTTATCTACTGAGATTGTAGATCTAAAAATGTTTGTTGCTAAACTAAAGGTGCAAGTGAACAAGCAGGAGGAAATCAAGGAACAGCTGGAGTTTCAGATGGATCAAGTGAAGCGCGAGTCAGAAATAAAGTTGGAAGAGCACACTGTTCAGATAGAACAGTTAAAAACCGAAGTGGAATCTAAAAGAGAAGAATTGGATCGATTGCAGCAGTTTTTATCCAATACTGAACAGTCGGCATCTGCCCTATCTTCAAAGCTGGCAGCACTAGAAGATGAGAGAGACTCGCTGCAGAGCCTGTTAACCTCTAAAGAATCAGAGCTGTTATCTATGAGAAACGTGACTCAAGAGAGAGAGTCTTTATTCAACCAAGAGCAAGATAAGAGAGTCACTGAGATACGGGACTTGAATGAAAGACTTGACAAAAAGTCTGCAGATGAGCAGAAGCTGTATCTGAATGAGCTGAAGGATAAGTCGTCTTTGGTAGATGCTGACCTGACAAATGTTAGAAGACCACTGCAGTATATCCTAGAATTAGGAGACATAGTGGATAAAGAGATGGCATCTAAATCTGCTGCCATAGAAGATGGCAGGAAGATTGAGGAAGTTCTGCAAGTGGGAATAGTAGAAACTGAGATTGAGGCTGCTCAGAGAAATGTGGCATTGGAGAAAGCTGCCAGCATAGAGGCAGAGAAAGCAGAACCATTAAGGCAGCCAGAACGTGTCACCGAAAAGCATCTGGGTACTGACAGAAAAAACTGTGATGTTGAAAACTTGGTATCCCAGTCCTCCGGTGTTAGCACAGAGAATGAAAATAACTTGGAGAATGTTGAGATGACGATGTCACCAGCTCCTGTACGGTCAGAAAGGGGTTGGCACGAAAATTCTTGCAATCTATCACAGAATTGTAACATGCCTCCAGAAAGTTATGCGTATGAGAAAGAGGAAGTAAGACTAGAGTATGGAAGTGGTTGTCCTGCTGCCGTACAGGTGTGGAAGCATTATACAGAAACCATTCCAATATATGATGTGACAGTTGTTAAAGACATACCTGAAAATGTAGTTCAGCGTGAGCTATTTTGTGAGGGTGTACTGTATGGCCCTTGTGCAAAAGGAGAAGATATTGTGGTACAGAGCTTGTGTATCTCAAACAAAGCGGAGAGCAAGCGGCCTATGTCTCCTAAACTTCTAAGCCTTGATGGTGATGGCAAAGTTTGCTTTGAGATGAAGGTTACAGAAAAGGTACCCGTGAAATATTCATACTCTAAAGACATTAATGTGCAGGAAGTACGTGTTAGTTGGTCTCTGAGCTACTGTGAATTCGTAATGGGTGAAGATGAGGATTCTTGCGACTATTCACTGGAGGAATCAAAGTCGTGCAATGGGAGGTCTGAAGACTGTGCCGAGAGCTGTGATGGAAGTGATATGATCCCCTGTATAGCGAATTGTGGAGGTGATGGAGTAGAGCTTGCCTTTGCGCAGAATGGCCAGGATCTGGGCATAGCGTTTAAAGTGAGGAGAAGACGGAAGGCTCGACTGACTGGAACTTGGAGGTTGAGACCGCCAGATGGTGACATCTGGAGAGACACTGGACAAATGTATAGCATTGAAGAGGGACGGCGACATATGTCTTGTCCCATTGTAACTCACCCCATGGGTAGTGAGCTGAGGGGGAGGGTATGTAGGTATGTGAGCTAGAGGGCGCTGTTGAGCGACCCAGGCCCAGCCCTGAAAAGGCCTTAAGCCACACCTTTGAGTGGGTGGTGTGTAACTCCAGAAGGCTGGAGTATCCTGCATGGAGCAGGAGGTGGTAGACCAGCAGATAGACGGTCTGTGCCAGAGGGGCTGGGGCCACAGGGGACTTTTGCTGAGTGGAGCATTAGTCCGGCTGCTCAAGTGAACCAGAGGCTAGTTAGGGGCTCGAGGTGTTAGTTAGTGCCCTAACTGTGGCCTAGGCGTTTATTGTTTTGTTACGTTGCAGTTTAAGCTAAATAAAAGCCACTTTTATTTACACTTGGACCGTCTGAAAGCTATCTTTCCGGCGCCCAGTACCACGAACGACCGCTGTCTGGACCAGGAGTCGGCCGCCACTTTGAGACTAATTCCCCAAGCTGTCACATATATATATATATATATATATATATATATATATATATATATATATAGGCCGTTGCCTGCTGGAGTATCCCCGGCACGTAACGGCCTATTTACTTATCGATCCCCGCTGCTGGTTGTGGCCGCCTCCGCTTCCCCTTCTGCTATGGGACGCAGAAGCGGCTGTGAGCAGGAGCGGGGATGGTAAGTGAGGCCATGGCTGGCGAACCCCATCAAATACTACTATTATTATACTCCGGGGTCTTTTCAGACCCCGGAGTATAATAATCGGAGACCCACGGGAGGTGATAAACATAAGAACCAGTGTTACTCACCTCTCCGGCGATCCGATGTTACTCCCTGCAGGCTTCGGCCTTCTTTGGTGACGTCCCAGACGTCACGTGAGCCAGGCCGACGTCATTATGTCGCGACGCCGGTCTGTGCGACATTGAGGAAGGCCGAACGCAGGGAGCGCACCGGGGCCCAGGTAAGTAACACTGGTTTTTATGTTAGTCACCACCTGGGTTTCCGATCATTATACTCTGGGGTCTGAAAAGAAAATAATAGTTCATGGGTGGGGGGGTCACTATGGGGCATAATACCGTGTGTAAGGGCCACTATGAAGCATAATACCGTGTGCAGGGGCCACTATGGACTATAATACCGTTTGCAGGGGCCACTATGGGGCATAATACCAATGCAGGGGCCACTAAGGAGCATAATACCGATTGCAGGGGCCACTATGGAGCATAATATCGTGTGCAGGGGCCACTATTGAGCATAATACCGTGTGCAGTGGTCACTATGGAGCATAATACCGTGTGCAGGGGCAACTATTGAGCATAATACCGTGTGCAGGGGCAACTATGGAGCATAATACCGTGTGCAGGGGCCGCTGTGGGGCGTAATACCATGTGCAGTGGTCACTATGGAGCATAATACCGTGTGCAGGGGCAACTATTGAGCATAATACCGTGTGCAGGGGCAACTATAGAGCATAATACCGTTTGCAGGGGTAAACTGTATTTGTATAGTGCTTAATTTTTGATATATTCAGAAAAGGATGAGGATAGTATGTAACATGCCAATGTCTTAGGTTTTAACAATACATTATGTTCTTCCTGGTTGACCTCAAAGGGCTGATTGTAACAGTAGTAATGTACAAATGTAACTACTGCTTAATAGCTCGCTTATCTGTTAAGGAGAAGTTACTTTTATACATGTGTAAAATAATCTTGGCCCTTCAAGGTACCCCGTGAGGCTGAAGTGGCCCCCGGAGAAAATGAGTTTGACACCCCTGGCATAGGGGAATTTTATTTGGCTATGATAGACTATGTTGATAACCAGTGGAGGTCGGTTTTTAAAAAAAATAAATAAATAAAATGGTTAATGAGGGTTGTGCGGCGGGTTTTATTTCAATCAAATATATTTTTTAAAATGTCGATGTTGTTTGTTTTATTAATATTACTGTATGGGGAGCTTAGTGTTATACATAGACCCTATACTGACCAACCTGTACAGAATACACCTAGACCATGAACCTACCTGCAGCAACTCCATTCTAGTCAGTTCTGCAGTGAGACAGCTAGAATGGAGTTGCTGTAAGGAGGACCTACCTGCAGCAACTACAGAATACACGGAGACTATGAACCTACCTATAGCAACTACAGAATACACCAAGACTATGAACCCCGCCACCCCAATTCTGTTGTAAGAGAGCAGAATGGAGTTGCTGTAAGGGGGACCACCCCCGCACCCTCGAGCAGCACCGCTATGAACCTACCTGCAGCAACTCCATTCTAGTCAATTCTGTAGTGAGACAGCTAGAATAGAGTTGCCGTAAGGAGGACCTACCTATAGCAACTACAGAATACACCTAGACTATGAACCTACTTGCTACAACTTCATTCTAGTCAATTCTGTAGTGAGACAGCTAGAATGGAGTTGCTGTAAGGAGGACCTACCTATAGAAACTACAGAATACACTGAGACTATGAACCTACCTGCAGCAACTACAGAATACACTGAGACCATGAACCTACCTATAGTAACTACAGAATACACCTAGACTATGAACCTACCTGCAGCAACTCCATTCTAGTCAGTTCTGTTGTGAGACAGCTAGAATGGAGTTGCTGTAAGGAGGACCTACCTATAGCAACTACAGAATACACTGACAGCATGAACCTACCTGCAGCAACTACAGAATACACCGAGACTATGAAACTACCTGCAGCAACTCCATTCTAGTCAATTCTGTAGTGAGACAGCTAGAATGGAGTTGCTGTAAGGAGGACCTACCTATAGCAACTACAGAATACAGCAACACCATGAACCTACCTGCAGCAACTCCATTCTAGTCAATTCTGTAGTGAGACAGCTAGAAAGGAGTTGCTGTAAGAAGGACCTACCTATAACAACTACAGAATACACGAGACTATGAACCTACCTGCAGCAACTCCATTCTAGTCAATTCTGTAGTGAGACAGCTAGAATGGAGTTGCTGTAAGGAGGACCTACCTATAGCAACTACAGAATACACCGAGACTGTAAACCTACCTATAGTAACTATATACTCATAAATCAGGCACACAGCGATACGTTAGAATCTAAGATCTTTGTCATTTATGAATTGCCATAGATTTCCATTATCACTTACAACAAAAAAGTGGCGCGAGATATAAAAAACGCGTCACCACCATGTTCAGACCATATCTGTACGATGTCTCAGAACTGGTCTGGTGCAAATTATATATACATATGGCACTCATAAATTTTATATATATATATATATATATATATATATATATAAATAATTTATATAACTTATAAACATATATACATAAATATATATATATACATACATACATATAATTTATGAGTGCTATATGTATATATGTCCGGGAATGTGGTTTTCCTCCATTCATATTGATAATCATATATATATCTAATGTCCCTCTTGGCCAGTTATGGATCCTCCTTATAGAAACTCCACTCTAGCTTCTCCTGTAGTGAGGTGACTAGATTGGAGTTTCTGGCGGTAGCTCCTGTAAGTAACTCCATTCTAGTCACCTCAGTAATGAACTGTCTACATTGGAGTTGTTTCTAGCAGGTCCCCCCTCCAGCAACTCCAATCTAGTCATCTCAGTAATGAATTGGCTAGAATGGAGTTGCTCCTGGTAGGTCCTCCCTACAGCAACTCCATTCTAGACCGTTCACTAGTGAGGTGACTAGATTGGAGTTGCTGGAGGGAGGACCTACCAGGAGCAACTCCATTCTAGTCGCAACCGTTACCTCACACACTACACTCTCCAGAACATGGCTGGACTGGTTTCCTGTCCTCTGCTAAGAGGAAGGCTGGGCTAAAGTCTCCACCCACAGCTTGCTAGAAGCTTCTGTGCAAAAGCTCCTGCTGTGTATGGAGTGATTAGGATCTTACCATCACATGCACCTACATACAGTGAACCATAGGTGTCAGCAAAGTAGTACATGGCAATGAACAAAGTGTATGAACACAGGAAATGCAGATTATACAGCAACCATAATGATACCCAGTATTGGTACACTGTGAGAAACATTCCGCCATCTGACAACTACTCCTATCATGGCAGGAAGGAGTTTACTGGGACACTACACATTTACTCAAAGCCCTAAAAGATCTAAATATAAACCTTCTGAAGAGTTGGAAATTTCCTGTAGATCATTGGCTTGTCTAATGCAATGCTTAGGGCTGGAAATATATTGGCCAAGACTGATCCATGGACTATTAGCAGATGATCCAGATCAGCACTTAAAATTTTGTGAGGTAATTTTGAATACAGAAACACAAAACAATTATTAACATTATTTAAAAAAGTTAAATAACATGGTCCGATAAAGCCAACTTCAAACTTTCATGTGTTGTTAATAGACACAACTGTGTTTATTAAACAACAGAAAAATCTCCTTGCAGCTATTGAAAAACAATTGAATAAACCTGGGGTTGCAGTTTGGGCAGCCCTTTCATATAAAGGGGTAATTGAACCTGTATTTTACACTGCAATGGTTACCTCAGACCTGTACCTCAACATCCTCCAAGAAAATGTAATAACATAATTGCAATTGGAGCATGATTTCTATTTTTCAGCAAGCGAGCTGAGAAATATATTTAATATTCAATACATATTATATTTTCCAATTATTTGTATAATATTAGCTCATCTTATTTATGATAAATTGTCCAAGAGATTGCAGTCATCCCTCAGTCTCAATATTTCAGTTTCCCTCCTGTCTCCTCTCTCCTCCACTTTCTTGTTTTCAGCTCAGTCAGTCCAGCAGCATGCTCCTTCTTGTAAACTGCAGTTACCTCTGGAACTACATACAGAAAATAACAGAGCCACTGATCAAGAAACTTTACTAGTACTTATCAGGGCTCAGCAACTGAAAGCAATACGCAAAAAGAGGAAGATAAGAGAATATAGATGGCTGGGAACAGGGACTGAGTCATCATCCTGACTAGAGGAAAGTTCAGTAACCTAAGCAACCACCTGTAAACACTAAGGAAAAATATTTAAAGGGAGGTCTATCATTGTTTTTTTTTCCGATTTTTAACTAATCCCACCACTATATAGCCATTAGAAAGGCTATTCTAGGCATTCCTGTGGTGAAGAGAGAGATTCTGCAGTTTCGCCAAAAAAAAAAAAAAAAGTTTTTGGCATATGTAATTCAATCTTCTTAGAGCACAGAGGCGTTACCGCTGTGCTCCGAGCACGCTCACGTCATCATCAACCTCCGTTCCTCACCGCCCCTTCTTCCACTGTGGACGCCTCCTCCTCTTCACTGCTGTCATCAGCAGTCTTTTTCATCAGCACGAATGAAATCTCAGCATACAGCACAAGCACGAAATTTCATTCACGCAGATGACAGCAGTGATGGAGGAGATGTCCACAGAATGGGGTGGATTTGAAGAAAAAGTGCATTTGTGTGACTTTCTTACGGGCTTCGTTTTTACGGCGTTCGCTCTACAGCCAAAATGACATGTCATCTGTATTCTATGTTTCGGTATGATTCCGGGGATACCAAATTTATATGGTTTTATTTACATTTTAACCCCTTAGCAAAAATCCAAAACTGTGCAAAAATATATATTTTTTTTTTTATACTTCCGTGTCTGATGATGCATAGGGTATCTTTTTTTTTTGCGGAGCCAGGTGTACTTTTTAGTTACACCACTTTGGGGAATGCCTATTGCTTTGATCACTTTTTATTCAAATTTTTATCAAAGGCAAAACGGCGGTTTGGCACTTTTGATTTTTTTTTTCCCGCTACGGCATTTACCGTAGGGGAAAAATATTTTTATAGATTTGTAGACCGGGCATTTTCGGACACAGGGATACCTAATGTGTATGTGTTTCACAGTATTTAACTACTTTTATATGTGTTCTAGGGATAGGGGGGTGATTTGAACTTTTACATATATTTTTTTTTTTTGTACTTTTTTTTTTTTTAGCATTTATTAGACCCTAAGGGTCTTGAACCCCAGGGGGTCTGATCACTAATGCAATGCATTACAATGTTAATGCATTGCAAAAAAAAGGCGCTTCCATTGTAGGCTACATAGAGTAGCCTGCAATAGAAGTTAATGAAAGACAGGCCTGGGAGCTGTCATAGCAATGGGACACCAGACCTGGAGCTTGCTCCGGGTGCCGGCGATCCCCGGCAAAATGGTGGCGCCCGCGCATCGCCGATAAAATGGTGCCTCGGTCAGCTTTGACCGAGGCGCCAGAAAGATGCCCGCGATCATTGCAGGCATTACATTACATACAGCAGAAACCCGGCGGCTATGGCGGCTGCTCGGGTCCCAAGTGGCCGCCATATTTAAGCACCCGGCAACCGCCGTACTATTACGGCGGATGTCGGGAAAGGGTTAAAAACATTGGGGCGCGAAAATTAAAAATTACTTTTTTTTTCCCCCAATAAACTGTCAATTTAGTACCAAATTTTTCATTTTCGCAAGAGGATAAAAGGAGAAAAAGCACCCCACAGTTTGATGCAATTGCTCCTGAACATAGCAATACCCCATATGCGGTTGGAAACTGCTGTTAGGGTAGATTGCGGGCCTCAGAATAGAAAGAGCGCTATTTGGGTTTTGGAGGACGGATTTTGTTGGAATAGTTTTGAGGTACCAGGTCATATTAGCAGAGCCCCTAAAGTACCAGTACAATGGAAACCCCAAAAAAAAGTGACCCCAATTTGGAAACTACACCCCTTATAAAATTTATCAAGAGGATGGTGAGCATTTTGACCTCACAGTTGTTTCACAGATTCTACTAGAACTGGGACATAAAAAATGAAAAAAATTATTTTTTTTCCCAATACACCGTCCATTAAGTCCCAAATTTTTCATTTTTACAAGTGGTTAATGAAGGAAATAAAACACACCACAGTTTGTTACACAATTTCTCCTGAACACAAGAATACCCCATATGTGGTCGTAAACTACTGTATGTGTACATGGTGGGACTCCGAATGGAAAGAGGGCTATTTGGCTTTTGAAAGGCAGATTTTGCTGGAATAGGTTTCAGGTGCCATGCCATATTTGCAGGGCCCCTAAACTACAAATACAATGGAAACCCCCAAAACTGACCCCATTTTAAAAACTACACCCGTTAATGAATTTCTCAAGGGGTATTAACATTTTGAGCCCAAGAGTGCTTCCCAAAAATTAATGTACAAAGTGAAATTTGAAATTTTTATAGAAATATACCATTTCAGTGCGCCCACTTTGCGTCATCAGAGACACGCACTCCTAAAACTATTAAGTGGGTTATCCCGGGTACATATATGCCTCTAAGGTGCCAGAAAAGTGGAATACCCTAGGGAGTGATCCCATTTTAAAAACTATGCCCTCAAACAATTTATCAAGGGTATCAAGGGGTGTAGTGAGCATTAGTATCCCAGATGGGAATGCACAGCGGTTGGTGAAGAGTGAATATGTAAGCTGCGCGGAGTACATTGGGAACACCAAATTCCCTACTATATCCCCAGCAGTAGCTCCTATAATGGGGGGGGGGGGGTCACTTCTGGTGTCTTTTACCTTTTAAGCTCTAAATCTGGGGTGTACCCTAATATACACTCACACAGATTATACATTCCCTTCCTGCCACAGTCGGTTGTGTTCTAAGGATTTGGCGATTTTTGAGGTTTTTGTCTTCACATTGTACAAGCTACATTTTTTATTTTTCTGGTGTAGCCACATGAGGGCGCTTTCTTTGCGGTATGAGATGCATTTTGTAATGACACCATTTTTGGGTGCCTATCACTTATTGACTAAATTTTATTAACTTTTTTTTGGGTGGATTAAAAAAAAAAAAATAAAATTCATCAAATGTGGAATTGCATTTTACCTTTTAAATTTTTTGCCATGCAGCATAGAGCATAAGTAACATGTTACCTTTATTCTGCGGGTCGATACGATTTCGGCGATACCTAATTAAGGCTGAGGCCCCACTTTGCGGAAACGCAGCTTTTTTTTATTGCAGTTTTTGTTGCTGTTTTTTGAGCCAAAGCCACAAATGGCTATAAAAGGAATGGAAAATATATAGGAATCTCTTATACTTCTCCCTTCTGCTCAATCCACTTCTGGCTTTGGCTCAAAAACCCTCAACAAAATCTGCAACAAAAAAAGCTGCGTTTCCGCAACGTGGGGCCTTAGCCTTATATAGTTTTTTATGCTTTACTAGTCTTGCAGAGCAAAAAACCATTTGGGGACATAAATCAATAATTTTTGCATCGTCATCTTTTGAGATGCGGAACATTTTTAGTCAGTTGAGGGCTTATTTTTTGCGGGACAACCTGTGCTTTTTATTGGTACTGCTTTGGGGTACATATGACTTTTTGATCACTTTTTATAGCATATTTTGTAAGGTAAGATGGCGAAAAATCATTACTTCCGGCGTTTTTTTTTCTTCAATGTTTCAGTTTTATTGTACAGGTTGTAACGGACGCGGCAATACCAGATATGTATTGTTTTTATAAATTTTTAGTTTTTCTTTTATAGAATTCATTTTATAAAAGGAAAAAGGACATTTTGGGGGCTTTATTCATTTTTTATTTTTTTTATGTCCCACTAGCTGACCTGAACCAGCGATGTTCTGATGCATAGGCTGACTTCCTCACATTTTGGCAGGATGAACCAGGTATTGGGGGCCCCTAGCAGCCCGGAGTCACTGGCCATACCCCGGGCTGCAGAAAATAGATAACGGCACCCCCCGATCTCACAGCGGGGGTTGCCGATGGGGCTCATTTTCATGTTGGAAGCCCTTGGATCTTGGATAGCACGTTTGACCATGGCATCCAAGGGGTTAAAAACCCTGATCAGAGCAGGGTGTTAGCTGTCACTATCTGAGCGGGCAGCCATTACAGGGCATACTATTATGCTCAATTGTGCCAAGTACCTGGAGCTATGGACATAATAGTACGTCCTTAGTCGTCGTACTACTAGGAGCAGAAACATACCTCTGACTAGAAACTGAGGAAGCAATGCAGATATAATCATTTTATGGTTAGGAAATCATCCTGGGGCAGGGCATTATTTGCAAATTTGTCTACAGACAACTGTGACAAAAGCAGAGGCTGAAAAATGTAATTCACAGCTAAAGAAGCAGCATTGGTCAGCAATTCTAGAGGACATTCAGAGCACTAATGATCTGGCAAATCAAGCGCCACCCCTGATTTGCTTAGAGGCGGATTTTCTTATCCATAAAAAGATCACCATCTCTGCATTGCTTCATCTGTTTGTGGCTACAAAAGTATTTTTCTGCGTCTACATGTTTAAGAGTTCAAGCATTAAGGACACAGTGACTTTTTTTTCATTTTGTCAATGTCACATTCTGAAAGCAGTAACTAATTTTTTTCATTGATATAGCACTTTTTTTTTCAAGACTAATTGTATTTTTTAGCGGCGGCATTTTGGGGTGACTATAAATTAATGATTAAATATACATTTTTTTAATATGTTTTGCTAATTATTCACAATACAAAACTTTTTTGAAATAATTATTTTGTTTTTGCATGACCAACCTCTAAAAGTCATTTAACCCCTTAATGACGGGCCATTTTTTGTTTTTGCATTTTCGTTTTTCCCTCCCCATATTCCAAGAGCCATAACTTTTTCATTTTTCAGTTCACAGAGTCACATGATGGCTTATTGTTTGCGAAACAAAATGTGCTTTGTAATGTTACTATTCAATATGCTGTGCAATGTACTGGGAAGCTGGAAAAAAAATTCAGAATGAGGTGCAATTGGAGAAAAACTGCATTTGCGCCAAATTCATATGGGTTTAATTTTTACACCATTCACTGTGTGGTAAAAATGACATGTTACCTGTATTCTGAGGGTCAGTACGAACACAGCGATACCAAATTTATATAGTATTTGTAATGTTTTGGTACCTTTTAAAAAATTAAAAAAATTTTGCGTCGCCATATTGTGTCACCTGTAACTTTTTCATATTTACATGTATGGAGCTGGGTAAGGCGTTTTTTTATGCGGGACAACATGACATTTTTACTGATACCATTTGGGGAAAGATCTGATGGTTTGATCACTTTTTATTCAGTTTTTTATAGGAGACAAAGTGTTGAAAAAAACGCTATTTGGCCATTTTGATTTTTTTTCCCCGCTACGCCGTTCACCGTATGGGATAAATATTTTAATATTTCAATAGTTTGGGCATTTTGGAGCGCGGGGATACCTAAAGTGTTTATGCTTACTTTTGTTTATTTCCTTTTATATCTGATCTAGGGAAAGGGGGGTGATTTGAACTTTTGTGTTTTTTTTTATTTTTACATACTTTTAAAAACTTTTTTTTTATACTTTTACTTGTATGATCAGACTCCCTAGGGACCTTGAAACCTAGGGAGTCTGATCGATCATACTATTCACTGCGATACTACTGTATCGCAGTGAATAGCAAAATGCCTTCACTGCTATTAGACGATGCCTCTGGCATTGTGTAATAGCTATACTGTAATGACAGGCCTGGGAGCCTTCAATATGCTCCCGGCTGTCATGGCAACCAAGCGCCACCCTCCGATGACGTTCTGGAGGGCGGCGATCAGGTAAAAATGGCAGCGCCCTTGACCGCGGCATCTAAAGTTTTTTTCTGCACAGTTCATTGTGTGCTAGAAATATCCTGTTAGATTAATAGTACGGGATGCTATGGACACAGCGATACCTAGTTTATGTTTGGATAATTGTAGACAAAATACCTTTTTTGTAAATCACTTTCTTTTACATTATGAACCTCTAACAGTAGTATTTTTTTTTCCCACAAATGGAGCCAGATTAGGATATATTTTTTGTGGGAAGAGAAGTTTTTTATATACAGTGGGGAAAAAAGTGTTTAGTCAGCCACCAATTGTGCAAGTTCTCCCACTTAAAAAGATGAGACCGGCCTGTAATTTACATCATAGGAAGACCTAAACTATGAGAGACAAAATGAGAAAACAAATCCAGAAAATCACATTGTCTGATTTTTAAAGAATTTATTTGCAAATTATGGTGGAAAATAAGTATTTGGTCACCTACAAACAAGCAAGATTTCTGGCTCTCACAGACCTGTAACTTCTTCTTTAAGAGGCTCCTCTGTCCTCCACTCATTACCTGTAGTAATGGCACCTGTTTGACATTATCATCAGTATAAAAGACACCTGTCCACAACCTCAAACAGTCACACTCCAAACTCCACTATGGTGAAGACCAAAGAGCTGTGGAAGGACACCAGAAACAAAATTGTAAGACCTGCACCAGGCTGGGAAGACTGAATCTGCAATAGGCAAGAAGCTTGGTGTGAAGAAATCAACTGTGGGAGCAATAATTTGAAAATGGAAGACATACAAGACCACTGAGAATCTCCCTCGATCAGGGGTTCCACGCAAGATCTCACCCCGTGGGGTCAAAACGATCACAAGAACGGTGAGCAAAAATCCCAGAACCATACAGGGGGACCTAGTGAATGACCTGCAGAAAGCTGGCACTAACATAACAAAGGCTACCATCAGTAACACACTATGCCGTCAGGGACTCAGATCCTGCAGTGCCAGACGTGTCCCCCTGTTTGAACCAGTACATATCCGGGCCCGTCTGAAGTTTGCTAGAGAGCATTTGGATGTTCCAGAAGAGTATTGGGAGAATGTCATATGGCCAGATGAAACCAAAAGTAGAACTGTGTGGTAGAAACACAACTCGTCGTGTTTGGAAGAGAGTGAATGCTGAGTTGCATCCAAAGAACACCATACCTACTGTGAAGCATGGGGGTGGCAACATAATGCTTTGGGGCTGTTTCTCTGCAAAGGGACCAGGACGACTGATCCGTGTACATGAAAGAATGAATGGGGCCATGTATAGTGAGATTTTGAGTGCAAACCTCCTTCCATCAGCAAGGGCATTGAAGATGAAACATGGCTGGGTCTTTCAGCATGACAATGATCCCAAGCACCCCGCCAGGGCAACGAAGGAGTGGCTTCATAAGAAGCATTTGAAGGTCCTGGAGTGGCCTAGCCAGTCTCCAGATCTCTACCCCATAGAAAACCTTTGGAGGGAGTTGAAAGTCCGTGTTGCCCAGCGACAGCCCCAAAACATCAATGCTCTAGAGGACATCTGCATGGAGGAATGGGCCAACATACCAGCAACAGTGTGTGCCAACCTTGTGAAGACTTACAGAAAACGTTTGACCTCTGTCATTGCCAACAAAGGATATATAACAAAGTATTGAGATGAACTTTTGTTATTGACCAAATACTTATTTTCCACCATAATTTGCAAATAAATTCTTTAAAAAAAAAAAATCAGATAATGTGATTTTCTGGATTTGTTTTCTCATTTTGTCTCTCATAGTTGAGGTCTACCTATGATGTCAATTACAGGCCTCTCTCATCTTTTTAAGTGGGAGAACTTGCACAATTGGTGGCTGACTAAATACTTTTTTTTCCCCACTGTACGTAGCGTTTTCATCACTTATTTTTTTGACGGTGAAGTGACCAAAAATCAAACCTCCCTTTAATGAAAATTTTTATTAAGATCACATTTACTCACTGAGCATGAGAAGTAGTATAGATAGTGTGGTAAAGTATACGGCAAAGTCATGGACGGGGTGTATATCTCGCCTGGTTTCCTCAGCCAGGTGAGAGAGAGGAAATCCAGGGTTTAGCTTGCTCTAGCAGACCATAGTCTGCTAGCGTTTTTCATTATAATATGGGCTGGCTTTTCTGGACTGGAGGGCAGGATTGGTAGTGGGTACTCTCCAGTCCACACCCCAGTCCACTCCGGGATTTGCCTCCCTAACCCCAGGTGAGGTTTCCTGTGGGTTTGTCTTGATTGAGGGAGGAAGCTCAACACAAAAAGGTGAGCTCTGGTATACTGCAGGGGAGAGAAAGACCAAACGCTCCTGGAGGAGAGTGTTTACACTGGGCTGCTGTGCTCATTGTGTTATGGTTACCTGCATGAGGACAGTGAGGTACGCTGTTGTTATCTAGCGCCGGACAGGCCTAGACATTTATTTTGTTTGGACACTTTTTGTTTTGTGCTGGAATTACCACAAATAAAAGCTCTAGCACCGTTTTAAGCAACCTGCCGTGTGAACTTGGTCATTGCTGCCCCACCGTGCGTGCTGATCCCTACAATTGGTGGAGAATGCGGGCAGTGTGTTGCTAGGGGTAACGGCATGACAAACCAAGTGAGAGCTAAATATTGCGGACTTTAAAAACCCAGAAGTGTATGTCTTGGGTGAAAGCTGCTGCTACTTTGCAAGGCCCATCCAGCACAATGGAGGAAGTAATAAAGCAGCTGGTGCAGGCTAATCTGAGACATGAAAAGTCCATGGAGCAGCAACAGAAGTTCCATGCCGAGGCCTTACAAGCCCACCAACAAGCACAGCTGCAGCTCAGTATGCAGCAACAACAGGCCGTGGCACAGCAACAGGAAACCAATCGCTTGCTGTTGGAACAGATTGCTGCGCTCAGAGAGACTGCCGTGTCTCAGCCCCAACGGGTGGAGATAAGCCCACCAGAGACTACTAATGTGAAAAGGGCTGTACAGCGGGCCATGCAAAAAATGACACCTGATGATGATGTCGAGGCCTACCTCACTATATTTGAGAGAGTGGCGGAGAGAGAGAGGCTACCAGCTACAGAATGGGCAGAGGTGGTCGCGCCCTTTCTGTCAGGAGAACCGCAAAAGGCCTACTATGACCTCAGGGAGCAGGATGTCCGGGACTATGCGAAGTTAAAAATGGAGATCCTTGCTCGCCTTGGTGTTACGCCAGCTGTTCGTGCCAGGAGAGTGCAAAATTGGAGCTACACCCTGGACAAACCTGCCCGATCTCAGATGCATGACCTGATTCACCTGGTGAGAAAGTGGCTAGAACCAGAGTCCTCTACACCAGCTCAAATCGTGGAGAAGGTGGTGATCGACCATTTCTTCAGGACCCTCCCAGCAGAGCTACAACGGTGGGTTGGACATGGAGACCCCTAGACCGCAGAACAGCTCGTTAACATGGTGGAAAGATACCTGGCAACCGAGGATTACCTCCATGACGCCCCTGCAGCTCCGACACCTCCCAGGACAGCCCGTCCCGTGACATCTGTGGGTAAGAGAGTTCCAGCTGGAGGTGGGTGGACAAGAGGTAGCAGGGCTCTGGAGCATGGCAGAGAGCAAAAGATTGAACCTGAACCCCAGAGGCCCTCTGGTCTTAAAAAGGACCCTCTTCCAAGGAGGCCCGGGACTCCCCAGTGCTGGAGGTGCCATGAGTGGGGACATATAGCTGTCTATTGCCCCCTTACCTCAGAACCCATGGAGTGTGACGCTTATCAGCGACAGTCACTATTTGCAGATTCTGTGTGTGCAGCCCTTCCAGGGTCAGGGACTGAGCCCCATGTTTGCCTGATAAAGGTAAACAACCGCTCTGTGAAGGCCCTTCTGGACTCAGGTAGCCTGGTGACTTTAGTTCGGGCCAGCCTTGTGGCTAGGGACTATGTGCCAGGCAAACAAGTGAAGGTACTCTGCATTCATGGGGATATGATTGCTTAGCCTCAGTCTGTTTGGAAACCCCATCTGGGGCTGTGACCTATGAAGTTGAGGTTGTAAAAAGACTAATGTATGAAGTGATACTAGGCCGTGATTTCCCGCTATTTTGGGAGTTGTGGAAAACGGGTAACACTTCTGCTGCCAGTGAAGAAACTCCAGCAGAATATGTACCTTCCCCAGTAAATAGTGGTACTGATAAGGGGCAAAGTGGAAATGTGAGTGTACCTGAAGTACAGGATGATGTTTACTTTCCCTTGCAGGTGTTAGCCGGGGAAGAAGAAGAAACTTCCCCATCGGGACAACAAATGCTAGACTTAGAGGTGTCCCAAGGTAACTTTGGAACCGAGCAAATGAGAGATCTTACTCTGACTAATGCTCGGGCCAATGTTACCGTAATAAATGGTGTTCCACAGGAACCCGAGGCTGATACAAAATTTCCACACTTAGCCATGAATGGGGATAAGGTGTACCAGGTCACCAAGATAAACAATGAAGTTGTGGAACAACTTCTGGTGCCAAAATCGTACCGCCACAGGGTGCTTGACATGGCTCATAGCCATGTACTTGGGGGTCATCTGGGGACCAAAAAAACCCAAGAGAGAGTCCTTCAGAGGTTCTTTTGGCCTGGGGTATATGAAGAAGTGAAAAGGTATTGTGAGTCATGTCCCACATGTCAGATAAATGCCCCAACATCACACTTCCGTAGCCCGTTGGTGCCCCTTCCCATCATCGAGGTACCATTTGAGAGGATTGCAATGGACCTGGTGGGGCCCATTGTCAAATCTGCTAGGGGACACCAGTACATTCTCGTTGTGGTGGACTATGCCACTCGGTACCCAGAGGCAGTACCCTTAAGGAGCATGACTTCTAAAAATATTGCCCGAGAGTTATTTTACATGTTCTCTCGCACCGGGCTCCCTAAAGAAATCCTTACTGACCAGGGTACGCCCTTTATGTCAAAAGTCATGAAGGATCTGTGCAAATTATTTAAACTCAGGCACATTCATACATCAGTATACCACCCACAAACGGATGGGTTAGTGGAAAGGTTTAACAAAACCTTAAAATATATGTTAAAGAAGGTTGTAGAAAGGGATGGTCGGAACTGGGACTATCTGTTACAATACCTAATGTTCTCCATAAGAGAGGTACCCCAAGCATCTACAGGGTTTTCACCCTTTGAGCTAGTTTATGGCCGACATCCAAGGGGTTTGTTGGACATCGCCAAGGAAACCTGGGAGACCGAGGCAACCCCTTATAAAAATGTGGTTGAACACGTCGCCCAGATGCAGGATAGAATAGCGACAGTAATGCCAATTGTCAAGGAACATATGCAAAGAGCTCAGGAGGCCCAAAGCAGAATTTATAATAGATCTGCTAGGCTGAGGGTCTTTAATCCTGGGGATAGGGTCCTGGTTCTAATACCCACCGTCGAAAGTAAATTTCTGACAAAGTGGCAGGGTCCCTATGAGATTGTAGAGAGAAAAAGTGAGGTGAACTACAAGGTGCATCAACCAGGCAGGAGAAAACCCTTCCAGTTCTACCACATAAACCTGATCAAGCCGTGGAAAGATCGAGAGTCATTAGTAGCCACCCAGGCTGTGGCTAAAGAGGTGGTACCGCCAGTTCCCCCAGTAAGGATAGGTGAGGCACTGTCAGGGCACCAGAAGCAGGAGGCAAGGGAATTTTTACAGGAAAACAGGCGCAAGTTTTCTGACTTACCAGGCCGTACTCACCTGGTAAAACATCATATTAAGAATGAGCCTAACCATAGAGTGAACCTGAAGCCGTACCGCATACCAGAAGCCCGCAGGCAGGCGGTATCCACTGAGGTCAAACATATGCTTGAGCTAGGTGTTATTGAGGAATCTGTCAGTGAGTGGTCAAGTCCCATTGTACTAATCCCAAAGCCTAATGGGACATGGAGGTTCTGTAATGACTTCAGAAAATTAAATGAAGTATCAAAGTTTGATGCTTACCCCATGCCCCGAGTAGATGAACTAATTGAGAGACTTGGGAGGGCAAGATATATTACAACACTTGACCTTACAAAAGGTTATTGGCAGATTCCACTATCTGATGAGGCTAAGGAAAAAACTGCATTCTCCACACCAGAAGGCCTGTTCCAGTATGTAGTGATGCCATTCGGGTTACATGGGGCCCCGGCTACATTCCAGAGGCTGATGGACCTGATCTTGAGACTATGCGGCTGCTTACCTGGATGATGTGGTCATTTTTTCGTCTGACTGGAGAAGTCACCTCTGTAAGGTACAGGCAGTGTTGGATTCTATCAGTGATGCGGGCCTAACTATAAACCCAGAGAAATGTGCAGTGGGTCTAGAGGAGGCAAGATACCTGGGGTACATAATTGGAAAGGGCTTGGTAAAACCCCAGATCAACAAGGTTGAGGCAATACAAAACTGGCCTAGACCCCTAACAAAAACACAGGTCAGAGTCTTCCTTGGCATAACCGGGTATTACCGTCGGTTTGTGCCCAATTTTGCCGCAATGGCTTCCCCACTGACGGACTTGACAAAGGGTGGTAAGTCCGTAATGATAAAGTGGACTCCAGAGGCAGAAAAAGCTTTTCACAACCTAAAATCGGCCCTGTGTGAACAACCCGTACTTATCTCCCCAGATTTTAAAAAGCAATTCCTGGTCCAGACAGACGCGTCTGATACAGGCTTGGGAGCGGTCCTGTCACAAGTGGTAAATGGGGAAGAACACCCAGTGATGTACCTAAGCAGAAAACTGACCCCTGCAGAAAAAAACTATGCCATAGTAGAAAGGGAGTGTTTGGCTGTCAAGTGGGCGTTAGAATCCCTGAGGTATTATCTGCTGGGTAGACAGTTCGTGTTGGTGACAGACCATGCTCCTCTGGCATGGATGAAGCAAAATAAGGAGAGAAACGCAAGAGTAACCCGGTGGTTTCTCTCCTTACAGAATTTCAGTTTCAAGGTAGAGCATAGGCCTGGGAAATTACAAGGTAATGCAGACGCCTTGTCCAGAACGCACTGTATGTTCAGTGGAAGTGCCCAGACCTCTGGTCTGGAGAAGAGGAGGGGGATATGTGGTAAAGTGTACGGCAAAGTCATGGACGGGGTGTATATCTCGCCTGGTTTCCTCAGCCAGGTGAGAGAGAGGAAATCCAGGGTTTAGCTTGCTCTAGCAGACCATAGTCTGCTAGCGTTTTTCATTATAATATGGGCTGGCTTTTCTGGACTGGAGGGCAGGATTGGTAGTGGGTACTCTCCAGTCCACACCCCAGTCCACTCCGGGATTTGCCTCCCTAACCCCAGGTGAGGTTTCCTGTGGGTTTGTCTTGATTGAGGGAGGAAGCTCAACACAAAAAGGTGAGCTCTGGTATACTGCAGGGGAGAGAAAGACCAAACGCTCCTGGAGGAGAGTGTTTACACTGGGCTGCTGTGCTCATTGTGTTATGGTTACCTGCATGAGGACAGTGAGGTACGCTGTTGTTATCTAGCGCCGGACAGGCCTAGACATATATTTTGTTTGGACACTTTTTGTTTTGTGCTGGAATTACCACAAATAAAAGCTCTATCACCGTTTTAAGCAACCTGCCGTGTGTGAACTTGGTCATTGCCGCCCCACCGTGCGTGCTGATCCCTACAATAGATATAGATAAATATTTAGTTTTGTTGAGTGAGAGTCAAAAGATCACTGCAGTTCAATTTAATACACAAAAGTACTATACTCCAGTAGCACGGCAGAGAATGGTTTTAAGAGCAACACAAGATGCGGTTGCTGCCAGGAATTAACAGCTGATTTTCTACATTCGATATGGTCATGCCTTGATATGCAATTGTTCTAAGTTCAGGGCAGTGAAACCATGAAAATACACTGAAAACTGTCATTAGTTTTCATGATAGCTATGAATATGCAGAGGCGACTTAAAAACATCATATTGTTAAAGGGGTATTCCCATCTCAAGGATCCTATCTATACTTTTAGCTAAGAATCTTTGTAGAAGACTTTGCAGCAGATGCCGCCTAAACACGGCAGAGTGAAGTGTCCTGCATGGAGGACTTTTCTCTCCGCCGGTTTTAGTATAAAACCAGTGGAAACCCAATGGACTCCATTATAGTCTATGGGGTCCACGGGTATCCGCCTGTAACCGCTTTTTTGGCTCCAGGAGCCATGTCTGTTATTTCTCTACGTAAACACAAAAGATAACACTGAGTTTCAATGCTTCTACAAAGAACGGAGGAAGCAAGGTAAGTGTTCTACCTGTGTAATGTAATATACATGTACTGTGCATATTATTTGATCTGCATTTATATTAGATTTATAGTAATCATAATAAATAATCACTCATGGTAAGGCAAAGTCTATATCTATTATGATACTTCATAGTGTCCTGTTCATCAAACAGTCAAAGTCTGTCCACCAGCTTGCTGAAGAATGCAGCAAGTGAGAAGAGGAGACAGCAGGCAAAGCTGCTAAGAAAGGGAGATGGGAAAACCCTTTTAATCTCTAAGGTGCAGAGGCGTAGCTAGCGGGGGGCAGAGGGGGCGGCTTCCCCGGACCCACTGAATTTTTGGGGGCCCACCCCGGGGCCGCCATTAATACAGACCTTTATTTCTAACTAGATCGGTGTCTGCAGACTCCGATCTAGTTACAATGTTTCCTGGTGCTTAACTGTCTTGTAAACTGCAAGCCAATACAGGCTTGCGCTTTACAAGACGCCGAGACCACAGACGGATGTCTGCTTCTCAGCACGGGCGGCGCGATGACGTCACAACATTCCGTTCATCAGCATCGCAGGTAGGCGAGTATGACTTTTTTTTTTGTGGGTATATTAATAGTATAAGGGGTAGTTAGGAGGGGGAATATAACTATAAAGGGAAGATTCATTAGGGGGCATTATGACAATGTGGGGGGGTCCTTTATATAAGGGTTATTGGGGGTATTATTAATACAAGGGGGAGGTTATTTATATAAGGAGCCATTAGGGGGCATCATTTATGTTAGGATGCATTATGAAGATAAGGGGGTGGTCATTGATATAAGGGGTCATTAGAGGTGCAGTATTTATGTCAGGGGGAATCAGGGGCATAATATGAGGGTCAATTAATTTAATGAAAGTGGCACTTGGGCTTTATTAAGACTAAGGCCCCACGTAGTGGGCTGCAGAAAAAACCATGGCGGTAACATTGTGGTTTTTCCTGCAGCGCTTTTCACAGAAGGTCTGCCGAGGTTTCCCCTGTGGACTTCCTGTTTCCATAGGTATAATTGACATGCTGCGATTTCCAAAACCGCAACGGTTTTGGAAATCACAGTGCGTCTGCTGCACATATTTTTCTGTAATGTGTGGATGGGATTTGCTAGAATGCCACGGTTTTTTTCTGTGGGTTTTCGCCACAAGGGGCCACATCCCATCCCCACCTTGCAGTAAAATATGCGCAGCGGAAACAGTCGCAGTTTTGGAAATCGCAGCATGTCAATTATACCGCTATGAGATGAATGACACTATGTAAACAGAGAAGGGGTCACGGCTGATCCTGGGGGTCCCGGGTATTGGAACCCCAATAATTTTTTTTCCCTTGTTTTTTTTTTTCCCTTTTCAATTAGGAAATACCTGGGACATTATTAATAAGGGGCACTATTTAAAGGGGGTGCACAGGGAAGTTATTAATTTAAAGATGCACTTGGGGGTATTATTCATAATGGGGGGTTATATTATATATTTTATAATTGGGGTAGCAGGATGGGGGCTTTGTGCAGGTGAGGATAATGTGGGTCAGGTGCCTGGAAAAGTGAGGAGCCAAAGATGTCTGTGTTGCAAACTTTACAAAGACTGGAAGAAGTGTTCATGGCGGTCCAGATAAAAGAGATGGGGAATGTGAACAATTAGTCAGAGACGTCACCTGTAAGTCACAAAATGTTACTGCCCTGTATTCACCTAAATCGTCTGCAGAGCCCTGTGTAGAGCTGCTATATACCATTATACGCTCACCATATACTGATAGTATCGGTATACGAACATTTCCAAGTTGGGGGCCCACTTGGACATGTTCGCCCCCCTGTGCTGAACCCCTAGCTACGCCTCTTCTAAGGTACTCCTAATGGTTAAGTTATGTAAAATAGTGAAACAGTAGGGGAAGCATTATACAGGAAAATGTTATTGTTTTTAGTAAAAACATATAAAATTAAATGGGGTGTGTGGAGAAATTAGAAGTTTTGATATGTAATTTTTTTTGCATTTTTTCATTAAGTTTACTCAAGTATGTGCAAAGCACACAATTTATGGGAACAGACAGTAAACAAGCATCAGTCAGAGCCAAACAGCCACTGTGGTCATCTACAAAATTAATAAGTGTAATGTCAATGGGGAGTCACAGCATAACCTCCATACTTTAGTAATGCATGTGCACGCTTTCTGATGGGAGAAATGAATCTACTAATTGCAGCAATATGAAAAGGAAAAACGTTTGTTGCCTTAAGGTATTTATCTTTCTAGATAAGAATAAGGATTCACTGAGAAAAATCTGTGACGTCTCAATATTCAAGACCCCAGACAAGCATATTTCAGGATAAAAAGCTTCGGGTAGGCCTACAACCTCGGACAGGAAATCAGTCTCCCTCTTTTCATACGTTTTGAATAACAAGGAAGTAAATACACACATGTACAGGTAATGCATTTGGAGGTAGCTATTATCCCCAGCCTATAATATAATCAGACAGGGGAAAAATAACACAGATTTAAAATATGTACTTAAATAATATTTTTGTTATCTGAGGAGAAGATAAAAATGACTAACACATTGTGAAAAGCTTCAGATCTCTGTCTGCAATAAAATCATATATATATATATATATATATATATATATATATATATATATACACACAAACACAGTACAGACCAAAAGTTTGGACTCACCTTCTCATTCCAAGAGTTTTCTGTATTTTCATGACTATAAAAATTGTAGATTCACACTGAAGGCATCAAAACTATGAATTAACACATGTGGAATTATATACTTAACAAAAAAGTGTGAAACAACTGAAAATATGTCTTATATTCTAGGTTCTTCAAAGTAGCCACCTTTTGCTTTGATTACTGCTTTGCACACTCTTGGCATTCTCTTGATGAGCTTCAAGAGGTAGTCACCTGAAATGGTCTTCCAACAGTCTTGAAGGAGTTCCCAGAGATGCTTAACACTTGTTGGCCCTTTTGCCTTCACTCTGCGGTCCAGCTCACCCCAAACCATCTCGATTGGGTTCAGGTCTGGTGACTGTGGAGGCCAGGTCATCTGGTGTAGCACCCCATCACTCTCCTTCTTGGTCAAATAGCCCTTACACAGTCTGGAGGTGTGTTTGGGGTCATTGTCCTGTTGAAAAATAAATGATGGTCCAACTAAATGCAAACCGGATGGAATAACATGCCGCTGCAAGATGCTGTGGTAACCATGCTGGTTCAGTATTCCTTCAATTTTGAATAAATCCCCAACAGTGTCACCAGCAAAGCATCCCCACACCATCACACCTCCTCCTCCATGCTTCACAGTGGGAACCAGGCATGTAGAGTCCATTCGTTCACCTTTTCTGCGTCGCACAAAGACACGGTGGTTGGAACCAAAGATCTCAAATTTGGACTCATCAGACCAAAGCACAGATTTCCACAGGTCTAATGTCCATTCCTTGTAATGATGGCCACTCGTTTTTCTTTACTTAGCTGCTTTTTTCTTGCCATAATAAAAATTCTAACACTCCATCCAGTAGGACTATCAGCTGTGTATCCACCTGACTTCTGAACAACACAACTGATGGTCCCAACACCATTTATAAGGCAAGAAATCCCAATTATTAAACCTGACAGGGCACTCCTGTGAAGTGAAAACCATTTCAGGTGACTACCTCTTGAAGCTCTTCAAGAAAATGCCAAGAGTGTGCAAAGCAGTAATCAAAGCAAAAGGTGGCTACTTTGAAGAACCTAGAATATAAGACATATTTTCAGTTGTTTCACACTTTTTTGTTAAGTATATAATTCCACATGTGTTAATTCATAGTTCTGATGCCTTCAGTGTGAATCTCCAATTTTTATAATCATGAAAATACAGAAAACTCTTGGAATGAGAAGGTGTGTCCAAACTTTTGGTGTGTACTGTATATATATATATATATATATATATATATATATATATATATAAACTAATCACAGTACCTTGTAGGGTTGTTTACAAAGATTGCTCCAAAAACTTCTACAGAAACAATGACAATTTTCCTTAAGTGGTGTATAGTAGTAAGGTATTTAGTGAATTTTTGGAACAAACTGTATAAAAACCACCTAATGAGTAAAAATAAAAAAGTCTTTATTCACATGACTGGTTTAACCCCTTAACAATGCAAGCTGTACTATTACAATGATAAAGCCAGTGACTTCGCGTAACATGCCATAATAGTACGGATCTGTGTTTACCAACGAGGACAAGTTGACGGTAAAGAATTGCTGCTGTCTATGAACAGACAATCCAGGGACCATGTCTGTGGGAGGTTTCAGATTGGCGTAAAATGGCTGCTTTACTGCTCACATATTATGGATGTAACCTCTGATCCTGCGGTTCATCATTACTGATCAGAGGCGGTCAGGTATAAGATCAGGTATGGACAGGACAGGGAAAGGGTCAAATGTAATACTCTACTTATGACTTTATCTGTTGTGTAAGTGTTTTGTGAAACTCTAGTAAATGTCTAGGTCACAGTGCCAATGAACTTCCTTGTTACGTTGTTATGTTCAGAGGGGTATTATATAAGAATACCCCTCTGATTAGACTCAGGGATATTACATTATCCCTCTATGTGACAGAGAGCAAAAGTACAGGATGCTCTTTTGATTGAAAGGAGAGGGGAAAAAAATCCAAATCCAAAAAGAGGCAATTGTAACACAATAAGTGAGATAATATACCAAAGTAAACATGAAAAAAATCTCACACATATAAAATATTAGTATCCAGTAAAAAACATGAATATGGACACGCAAATAGCATACAATACAAATGTAGACATAATATGGGGAAAGACTTGTAAAGTCAGATATGGTACCAGTAACCAAACATAAGGCATGGTGGTAATGGAAATAACAATGCAAAAATGCAAATATCACAAATAGAATTACCAGACTAATACTCTCAGAGGTGTAAGATGAAACATAAATTCAACCTAAAAATTATCCAGACCAGAGAGCAAAAATCAACAGTTGACTAAACCCACAAAACAACAGAGGCCCAACTAAAACTATGTGATATGCAAATATAATAATAATACATTTTATTATATTAGTGCCAACATATTCCGCAGCACTGGACAATTTGTAGGGTTCAAGTACAGACAAAAAAGATACATTACAAAAAAAAATAGTCAATTCACACAATGAGACTCAGGGCCCTGCTCACAAAAGCTTACAATCTATGAGGTAGAGGGGGTGACACAGGAGGTAGCAGGGGCGGCATCAGATGTGGTATTGCTTATACAACGGTCAGACAATTTTGTAATGGAGGTTACTGTCATTACACATATATAAGGCTGTATGAGCCATCACCAGTCGTGTCCTTTAATGTGCATCGCTGTAGTGTCTAGACTGATAGATCAGCCTGGCCGCCGCATTCAGAATAGATTGTAGAGGGGAGAGTTTAGTACGGGGAAGACCGATTAGTAAGGAGTTACAGTAGTCAAAGCGAGAGTGAATCAGGGCAACAATAATTGTCTTTAGTGCATCTGTGGTAAGGAAAGGGCGGATTCTGGAGATGTTTTTGAGTTGGAAATGACATGAGTGTGCGAGTGATTGGATATGGGGGGTGAAGGAAAGGTCTGAGTCAAAAATAACCCCGAGGCAGCGGGCATACTGCCTAGGAGTTACGGTAGGAACGGAGACTGCAATGGATGTATCAGGGACAGATCTATTAGATGGTGGAAACAGCCTTAGTTCAGTCTTTGAGGGATTCAGTTTCAGACAGAGTGAAGACATGATATTTGAGACAGCAGAGAGACAGTCACTGGTGTTCTGTATTAGTGCAGGGGTGATGTCACAGGATGATATATATAATTGGGTGTCATCAGCATAAAGATGGTACCCGAAGCCAAATCTGGTGATGGTTTGTCCAGAGAGAGAAGAGTAGGGGGACTAGGATCGAGCCCTGAGGAACCCCAACGGCAAGGGGAGGAAACAGAGTCCGCAAATGATACACAAAGTGCGGTCAGAGAGATAACAGAAGAACCACGAGAGTGCGGTGTCCGTGAGGCCGACAGAGCGGAGCATAGTGTGGAGGAGTTGATGGTCAACAATGTCAAATGCTGCTGAGAGATCTAGAAGAATGAGAAAAGAGAAGTCCCCTTTGGATTTAGCTGTCAGGAGATCGCTGGAGACTTTTGTGAGGGCCGTTTCAATAGAGTGCAGAGTGCGGAAGCCAGATTGTAAGGGGTCAAAAAGAGAGTTAGTAGAAAGATAGTGGATTAAACGAGAATAGATTACGCGTTCCAAGATTATGGAGATGAAAGGGAGGTTAGAGACAGGTCGATAGTTAGCAGCACAGGTCGGGTCAAGGGAGGGTTTCTTCAATAGAGGGGTTATAACAGCATGTTTGAAAGAGGATGGGAAAATTCCAGAACAGAGAGAGAGGTTAAATATTTTAGTAAGATAAGTCGTGACAGCAGGCGACAGACTGGAGAAGGTGAGAGGGGAAAGGGTCACTACTGCAGATTGTAGGGCGAGAAGAATAAAGTAGATGAGATACTTCCTCCTCTGTAACAGGTTCAAAAGATGAGAATGAGCAGTCTGGAGTGTGGCTGGTGAGGGGGGTCAGTGCCACCTGGGGATTGGGCAGTTATTTCCTGACGGATCTTATCAATTTTGTCATGGAAAAAAGTGGCCAGGTCATCTGTGGTAAGGTCTGTGAATGGCATCTGCACCTTGGGGGTGAGTAAGGAGTGAAAAGTTTCAAATAGCCTTTTACGGTTACAGGAGAGAGAAGAGATGAGAGTGGTGAAATAGGCTTGTTTGGCGAGGTGAAGGGCAGAACTATAGGTTTTAAGTATAAATTTAAAGTGGAGGAAGTCTGCAGATGTACGTGATTTTCTCCACAGATGTTCAGCACACCTAGAGCACCGCTGAAGAAAACGTGTATGTGGTGTCTGCCAGGGTTGCTGCCTCCTGCGTCTAACTTTTCGAGTGGAGGGGGGAGCCGACTCATCCAATGCACTCTTAAGGGTTTCATTATAGTGACTGGTGGCCAGATTGGGACAGGAGATTGAGGAGATGGGGGACAGAGAGGACTGTAGAGCATCTGAGAGGTGCTGGGTGTTAATAGCACGTAAATTCCTATATGTATGATGAGTACATGTGTCCTGTGAAGGAGAGAAAGCATTGATGGTGAGAGAGAGAAGGTTATGATCAGAGAGTGGTAGAGAAGAGTTAGTAAATTTAGAAACTGTGAAGAGTCAATGGAAGACAGGATCAATGTTGTTGCCATCTACATGTGTGGGGAAGTTGTGAAATACCAAAAGAAGTGGTTATTGAGAGAAACTGTGAGGCAGCTGGTGAGACAGGGGTGTCAGTGGGGATGTTAAAGTGACCCACGATGAGGGTAGGAATTTCACTGGATAAAAAGAGTGGAAGCCAAGAAGCAAAGTGACCCAGAAATTGGTAGGGAGAGTCAGGTGGACGGTAGATCACAGCTACACATAAGGAGAATGGGTGGAAAAGTCTGATAGCATGGATTTCAAATGAGGGGAACGTGAGTGAGGGTACCATTGGGAAAATGCACCATACTGAAAAATGCACTGCAGTGACAGAAGTAACCCTACCCCTCCACCCTTCCTGTTGTCAGGCCTGGAAGTGTGTGAGAATTGTAAGCCACCACGAGACAGAGCAGCAGGGAAGGCCGTATTAGACTGTTGGATCCAGGTTTCAGTAAGGGCGAGCAAGTTAAGAGATTTACTGAGGAATAAGTCATTAATATATTCTAGTTTGTTACACACGGAGAGGGCATTCCAGAGAGAACAGTTAAAAGAGACAGGGGAATGATAAAAAAAGGGAACACTGTAAATATTCATTAGGTTTGTAGGATTCCTATGTGTGCAGGAAGAGGAAAAATTAGGGAAAGAAGTTGGGCCAGGGTTTGGAGAGATGTCCCCAGCAGCTAGAAGGAGCAAAATGGACAGACACAGAAGGTGGTTCAGTGATTTATGTGGATGTTTATGTTTGGTTTCACTGCTAAAAAAAAAGCATAGGGGATTAGGGTGGTTAAAGAGAGTGAAAAGTGTGTGAGAGCTGTACATGGGGAAAGAAAGAAGAGAAGGACTGATATGGATAGTGTGCACTGGTGGTAGAGATGGAGAGCAGGTCTGCAGGTAGACAATTGCTAAGATAGTAAGTGACAGTGCAGCTCTATCATACCATGTGTTAAAGCTTGTTCTTTTGCATTTAAGTTTACCCGGTGTTCTTCCATGGTTTGCCTGTCTTGTGCCCTGTCTAAGTGCCATGTGTAAGTGCACTTTGGTTAATCTGCACTTAGGTTAAGATGGATGCTGCATTTGGAAATGCTTCCCCCATAAGCTGCTTCCCCAATAAGTAGAGCTTCAAAACTAGCACTCGTTTAAGTTAACTAATTAATCAACAAACTGTTGCATATGAGGAGACTGGTCTATGTATGTACAAATAAACACTGCCCAGGGAGCTACCACAAAATCACTGAGCATCAAAAGGCGGACACTAGTACAGATAACACATGGAAATGCAAAAATACAGACTTCATGAAAGGCTAAGATAGGGTTCAGTAAGCAGTAAGACTTGGGTGTAATTGAATGGAAGATGAAGTTACCATTCAGATTTATAGGATGAGTTGAAGGCAGTCACACAAGCAGAGATGGGTTGAATGGAAGATTTAGTTACCATTCATAAAGCATTACTTGTCCACACAATGCAGACGCCCAACGCGCGTTTCGCCTATACCCAAGGCTTCGTCCAGGGACAAATGTGTTTGATGTACACAGCTATTTAAATACCCAAACGTCAATAATAAACAAGAACCACAAGTTTAATCCCCCAAACAATTAGCCTAATGGACCTAATAATGATAGAGGACGCCATAATGGCGTAAATGCGCATGTGCGGGATTTACCGCACCTAACGCGATATCAGACGTCTATAACATAATAGAGCATTCGCGAGACTAGAAAAGGTCTCGTGATAATACGTCCACCCCCTATGCAAATAGGTAATGCCAGCCCAATGGCATGGCTGGAATGCGCAGTCAAAATGTGTATTGTAGCGCTCATAGATACGCCTACTAAATGGCTGATAGGACCATAAAGAAGACACTACAATAGTATATAGTGAAAAAACTATGCACAAATTAACATGAAAAGTCTGTGAATAAGCTATAACATGTGTGTATCCTTATGGGCAGTGATACAACAAACCAAATATTGATGAGAAAACCAAATGTGTAATGCAATAATAAAAAATGATGTGATAAGTGAAAAAAAAAAATTTTTTTTAAATTGTGATGAACTGTGCATACAGTTTTTCATAGAAAATACAGAAAATAAGTATCTCCTAATCATAAGAAAATAATGTGGAAACGTACCAGTACAAATGAAAAATATATCAAAAACGTACACAAAAACCATTAGTTAAGGTCCATTTTTGTCCTTTGGGTTTCAGTTCGTCTTTACTGTTTATGTGGTTTCCATAACATTTAATTGATGGCAGAGAGAATATAAAAGCAGGAAGAAGAGCTGACAATTCAGTCTGGAGCCAACTTTAGAAAGGAGAGTATTGTTTCTGTGTTCCAGTTCTACTGCGCTGCTGCTATCATTTTTTGAAAATGATTCCTCCATCTTTGCTTTTCGATCTAGAGATGATCAGGCTGCAGATGAAGTGGAAAAGAATTGCCCGGCGATACTTCTAGCTTCATCCAATGACATCAGCCCGCTTGACAAGGGGAGTCAATTCCAATCTTTATGGAGAACTGCACCAACATCCGCAGAAGTTCTATGACTACCTGCGTATGAGTATTTCCACCTTTGATGAACTTCTGCAACGGCTGTCATCCAGGCTCCAGAGGCAGGAAACCCACTAGCGGAGAAGTGTATCACCAGAGGAGCGCTTGATAGTGACCCTTCAGTGAGTATCAAAATTGTATTTCCATTATAAAATCTATATCTATCTATACACACAATTCCCTTTTACTTTTTATTTCAGGTATCTGGCAACAGGGGATAACGTCTGCTCCATGTACCTCCAGTTCCATCTTGACAAGTCAACAAATTTCCTACATCATCTGGGATACTGGGATACTTGCCAGGCCCTTTGGGATTTGCTTTGTAACAAATTTATCCCACATCCAACAACAGAACAATGGAAGGACATTGAAAAGTTCTCGGACGAGATGCAGTTTCCAAATTGCTGATGTAAAGTACATCTGTATCCAGAAACCTGCAAGGAGTGGCTCCCTGTTCTTCAATTACAAGAAGTAGTTTTCAATTGTGCCACTGGCCATTGCTGATGCCCAGTATCGATTTCTGGCTGTGGACATTGGGTCAGTATTGGCCGTACCAACGACTCCAGTATTTTCATGGACTCTGCAATGGGACGGAGACTATATTCTGGAAATTTTAGATCGCGAACACCAAAGCCATTTCCTGGAACTGATGGACCTCTTATGCTGTTCGTAGTTGTTGGCGATGGCGCCTTCCAAATGTGTGGAAACCTTCTTAAACCATACTCCAGTTGTGGACTTGACTGTCAGAAACGTATCTTCAATTACAGACTGACAACAGCCAGGCAACATGTGGAATGCGCGTTTGGGATCCTCACTTCAAAATGGTGTATTTTCAACACTGTGATCCAGAAGCTGTGAGTGGTGTGGTGAAAGGCTGCGTGGACCTCCATAATTTTCTCCTGACAAGAGAATCATTGCCGATCGACACCCAGGAACTGGAGTCTGGGTTACATGGTCTGGACTCATCTGGCCCATGATCAACAGTTGCTGTCAGCCGCAGGAGTCAAACGTTCTGTAAAGTTTCAATTACAGTTCTGAATGCACTGAAAATGAGAGACTTTATTCCTCAGCATGCAGACTGCTCCATATTTTTAATGCTTTCAACTGCCAGAGCATTTTAAAAAACATTTACCTTTGCCTCTGCTTCTCTTTAGTACATGATTTCTTTAACCCGTTCCCGATATCCGCCATAATAGTACGGCGGATGTCGGGTATTTAAATATGGCGTCAGCTCGGGAGCTGAGCGGCCGTCATAACCGCCGGGTTTCTGCTGTATTATACAGCAGAGACTCGGCACTAATGCCTGGACTGATCGAGGCACCATTTTTCCCATTGGCATGACAGCCGGGAGCCTTTTGAAGGCCATTTACTTCTATTGCATTTACTTCTCTAGAACACATATAAAAGTACTTTAATATTGTGAAACACATACACATTAGATATCCCTGTATCCAAAAACACCCGGTCTACAAATCTATAAAAATATTTTTCCTGTATGATAAACGCCATAGTGGGAAAAAAAAAAATCAAAACGTGCCAAACCGCCGGTTTTTTTCTACTGTTTCTCCTCTGATAAAAATTTGAATAAAAAGTGATCAAAGCAATAGCAATTCCCCAAAATGATATAATTAAAAAGTACACCTGACCCCGCAAAAAAATATGCCCTATGTATCCCCGTACACAGAAGTATAAAAAGTTACAGCAACAGAATATGGAATATGGCATACGGATGGAATATGGATATGGAATAAGGCATATGGCAACTTTTAGGAAAATTTTATTTTTTTTGTTAAAGGGGTTAAAATGTAAATAAAACCATATAAATTTGGTATCCCCGGAATTGTACCGAACTAGAATACATGTGACTTGTCATATTGGCTTACAAAGCACATAAGAAAGTCGCACAAATACAATTTTTCTTCAAATCCACTCCATTCTGAATTTTTTTCCAGCTTCCCAGTACAATGTACAGAATAATAAATGGTAGCATCATGAAGAAAAATGTGTCCCGCCCTCATATGGCTCTGTGAACAGAAAAAAAAAAAAAAAAAAAAAAAAAAAAGTTATGGGGTTTGGAAGGTGGGGAGTCAAAAACGAAAACTGAAAAATTCCTCCGGCGAGAAGGGGTTAAAGGTGGAGTCAGGGGAGGGATCCTCACTGGTCAAAGTATAAGTTAACACTATATCCACTGATGAGGTCTCCCCTGACACTATCTTAAAGAAACCATAATAGTCCGACATAAAACTGTTACTTTGAACAGACACAAAAGTCCTGCACCCTGGATTTTTGTGTCTGCGAAAAATAACGGACATGTGACAGATTTGGTGTAAAAGGATAATAATGGTCACTAATGGACAACAGATAAAAATCTTATTGAATTCAATGGGATTTTAACAGATTTATGACTGATAGTGTCCGATGTTAACATTTTGTACTAGATGCTAGCAATGGACACTACTGTTAATAACGGTAGTGTGAACGCCCCAAAGCACTCCAGGGTTCTCATTCAAGACACTACTCCACATGAAGGCAATGGTGGCTGGCTGTCAATGGCAGGATATGCAATGTACACTATTTCCAACCCTAGTATATCTGACCACCAGCAAAACCAATTCCGACTTAAAGTTGCGATTAATTGGACATTTTACAAAGAATAATGAACAATTAGGCCATGTTTTTGTTTTGTTTTTTTTTTTTAAAGCCAATAAAAGTAAAATGTGTTATTGCCCAAGCAATTGCCCATTTGCCCCCTCTATAATCCGACCTCATAATCAACTGTACAGGCATCCATTGATTACTGCTGTGGGGCACAGGAGTCTATAGGAGGTGAGTATGTGTTGGGCGAACCTCACAAGATTATTCTCGGCAGTTTCATTTGGATCAAACATGTCCAAACCGAAACTTCAATTATACTTTTGGGGTCTCCTCAGATCCCAGAAAGTCAGGGACCACTGAGACCTGTAACTAGCTGTCATATGACGTTGTTACACTTGCGCCATGCGAGTAGGCCTCGGCAGTCCCTGACATGCCAGAGCCCAGGAGAAGTGAGCAGTAGCTGACTAAATAAAAGCTCGTTTGCTTCCTATCCATAGAGAGACCCAGAAGGAGTGGTCGGCAGACAAGCATCTGGATCAATTTACAAATATACCAGTAGAGACTCCTATATGGATGAACCATTGGCTTTATCAGCTATTCCAATTCCCAGATACAAGATATCGGTATAGCTACCCTGCAAGACGTATACTCTGATGGAGCACTATTTCCATTCCTTCTATAGCTACCTCCAACAACGGCACGTTCTCCAGGCTAAATTTTCTCCCACGCAGATCCAAATATTCGTTCATAAGAATAATCCTATCCCAGGGCCCGGGCACCCTGATATAGTATGCTCTGACATTATCCATGAAAAAGCAGCCAATGAACCACTGCAGGTTATTGACAAATGGAAAACCCTAACCCCAACACAGATATCTGATCTTCTGGAATTTCACCTGTACGTCTCACCAACTGTTAAGATCAAGCTCATCCAACTGTATATCATACACCAAAGTTACCTTACACCTCTGCATCTATACAAAAGGGGTCGAACTCCTTCGCCTCAATGCCACAGATGTGCGTACTCCCCAGCGGATCACCACATGATCTAATCCGGTCCCATCCTACAAGATTTTTAGAAGGAAGTCACAGATGTTCTCTCTGTAGTGCTGGAACGACCAGACCCTTGTACTCCCGGAATAAGTCTCCTAGTCCCACTGGATGAAGAGCATTGGCTCATGATTCTGGCGCCATACCAGAATCATGCTACGTGAAACTCTGTTCATGGCATGGTAACGATAGCCGTTTATTGCATGGCCCTCCGAAATTTACTGCTTGGAAGAATTCCCCAATGCCATCTTTCCCTACTAGAAACTGTCCAACGAAATTCAATAAAGTATGGGATCCTTGGATTCCATGTGGCTGACATCACATCTTCACAATGAAGCTCGCCTTAAACTTGACACTCACTGCTTATACATCCCCTGTCTTGGCTTTCTATGAATAGTGACGTTTTAATACATTTATGTTTTTACTAAGTTTGATTTCATTTAGAAAGGACATGTTATGTCCCTTTTTTTTTACTAATTTTCTTTTTTGTGCCACTTGAATTCATTATTATGTATTATGCAGATACAAGTCATAGATGTTAGGTTCTTTTATCTACCCATGTATGTGTTCTGGATTTACTTTTCAATAAAACAAGTTTTTATATTAAATAAATGCATATATATATATATATATATATATATATATATATATATATATATGATAGCAGTTCTGGTTTTCGGTCCAAATGAAAATAACTGAGTAACTGAAAATAAATAATTTTGCTTATTTTTTAATTTAATTGCCAAGCCCTATGATAGATAGATATTTTTTTCTTTATACACACAATATGATATTATAAAATTTTAAATAAGGATGTCAAAATATGCTGATACAAAGACATTTTTTTCTTTTACCTTTTAAAAGGGGAGTCTGCAACCAAAAACAGTCCCTATTGAACTATAGGCACAGTCAGAAAGCAAGGGTACATATGAATAAAAGCAAATACCTCTGGATTCAATCTTTAGTCTCCTATTCTTAGAGGAACCCAAGTTGTGATAGTTGGTGGCACATTTTGTTTGCCATTGTGATGGATTGCAGACAGAGATAGAACAATCTATATCTGTGTTGTGACTTTTTTTTTTTCAATCAAATACCTCCTTGCTTGTTGAGATAGGCAATGTCTGATAGAACCTTCAGGTGATTCCCTTTCAGGGACATTCCTAGGTCTAACAGCCATCAATACAGCGGTCAGTTCTCAGACTCTCAAGTTTGAGGAGGCTTTGTCATGTAAGTGAACCAGACCACTGAGAAGGATGTATGGGTCCCCCCACCCATGACATCGGTTGTTATTAGGAGTTGAGGTTTTTGCCTCCATGGAACCCCTTTATCAGCAACCAGCATAGGGAGTTGTTTTTTGATTTTACAGCCTTAGGGACTCTGACTTTCTTCTTTCAGTCTGGGACAAGAGTCAGATGTCCTAAAAAAAGAATCAAATAAAGTCTTTGAGTGGGCCTGAGGTCCAGAGATCTGTTGCTACATTATTAGTCAGCAGGTCATATATTTTCAGGATCTGCCAAATCAACACTTAAGAGATGTGACGAAAGAAAAAGATTACTTGACTCTTCTTAATTTAAAATTTATGGCTAGTGGGAGAGAGTCTGGAGGATGAAGTCTGAACTATCAGATTATCCATAAAAGCAAATCTTTCAATTGCATTTAGATGTAATAAACCTACGATCTGTGCTTCACGTATGTGAAGACTTTAGAAGCTGCAAAGAGGCAAAAAGAGAGAGCCTGAAAATGCAAATGTTGCAGCTTGTCATCCAAGGAATTTCTGGGTTTCTGGCTGTATGGGGATACAGATAAGATAAGAAGCATCCCTAACATCCAATATCACCATGTAATAGTCTTGATGTTGAAGATTTACTTTCCTATTCATCCTACAGCAGCACAGAAGGGTCATATCCCCGACTCTTACTCATCCTAGGACTGGCCCATCTAACGATGAGAAACCAATTAACATATTCAACAAGCTGTAGCTACAAATACCCCCCTCTTTCACTACCATGTTGTGTTTTTATTTGTTCTCATTTCTACTAAGTGTGGCCCAACAGGGGTGGTGTTTCTTATTACAGGAGTTTTTATTTAATTTAAACTCACTTCCAAGCTATGTCTGGGGAGTTCTCAGACGGAGTTTTCAGCACCTGAATACAGGTTCGCTTTGGTGTGGAGGATACGGCCTAAGTCAGAGGTGTTTTTTTACTTCTGTGGACAACCTAGCAACTGAAGATGCTACAAACTGTTTGACTCCCAGTTCCCGGGTTGAGTGATCTACTTTGGGAACCCACCACTGTGAACAGCGTTCTGAAGCACCATGGTGTGCCTTGCATGGCAGCAGAACCTGTCTAGTGCCACTAGGACAAACCCTTAGCTGTCCTCTCCCACTGCTGAATCTTGGGAAGGTATGAACATGCACACCACATACATTTACAGCAGGATACATGGGCACCTCTGCCAGTTAATACTCCTATATATTTATATTGTACTTGAGACAAGATATCACTTCTCCCATCTTCTCCCACAAACTGAAAATACTGAATCTGTCCTTGGAAGAGCACAGCAAACTTTAGGAATATTTGATGAACTTTAGCAATTGATATATGGAAAAAGGTGTCTTTTAAAGTACAACGTGACCATAACCACTTTTTCTGAAATCAGAGGAATAGTAGATTTTATGGTATCCATTCTGAACCTTTTGTAAGATATGAACTTGTTCAGGAATTTGAGATTTATTACAGTCCAGTAACTGCCACTGGGATTTCGGACCAGAGATCACAACATTGACCTGGGTTTGGTTAGTTCTGCTGCAGGGAAGAAAATCGCTCCACCCAGATGAATCAGGTACAGGGAACTACTGGGATGTAGTGTATTTGGCTTCTCTGCCCCTGCTGCTTGGCCTCAGAAACCCCAGGGATTCAATACAAGGTTTGTTTTGTAAATAAGTGTGGGTAAGAACCATGAGAGAGTAGCTGCAGTGAGGACACATCTAAGGAGAAACAGTCTAAGACAAGTGGCAAGAGTAATCTTTACAACTAGAAGGAATAGATAAGCAGATCCTTGAGTATCTATATCCTTAAGATCAGCTAGTGAAGCTGGAGTGTAAAGGAAAAGGTTGCCACCTGCTCCACTTTATCTCCCTCACACAGAGCCAGTAGTCCTGTGCTGTGTTGTCTACAGTCATGGCCAAAAGTTTTGAGAATGATACAAATATTAATTTTTACAAAGTCTACTGCTTCAGTTTTTCTAATGGCAATTTGCATATACTCCAGAATGTTATAAAGAGTGATCAGCTTAACAGCAATTACTTGCAAAGTCAATATTTGCCTAGAAAATGAACTTTATCCCCCAAAACACATTTCAACATCATTGCAGCCCTGCCTTAAAAGGACCACCTAACATCGTTTCAGTGATTGCTCCATTAACACAGGTGTGGGTGTTGATGAGGACAGGGCTGGAGATCAATCTGTCATGATTAAGTAAGAATGACACCACTGGACACTTTAAAAGGAGGCTGGTGCTTGCCATCATTGTTTCTCTTCTGTTAACCATGGTTATCTCTAAAGAAACACGTGCAGTCATCATTGCACTGCACAAAAATGGCCTAACTGGGAAGAGTATTGCAGCTAGAAAGATTGCACCTCAGTCAACAATCTATTGCATCATCAAGAACTTCCAAGGAGAGAGGTTCCATTGGTGCCAAAAAGGCTCCAGGGCGCCCAAGAAAGACCAGCAAGCGGCAGGACCGTCTCTTAAAAGTGTTTCAGCTGCGGGATCGGGCTACCAGCAGTGCAGAGCTTGCTGAGGAATGGTAGCAGGCAGGTGTGAGTGTATCTGCACGCACTGTGAGGCGGAGACTCTTGGAGCAAGGCCTGGTCTCAAGGAGGGCAGCAAAGAAGCCACTTCTCTCCAGAAAAAACATCAGGGACAGACTGATATTCTGCAAAAGGTACAGGGAGTGGACTGCTGAGGACTGGGGGAAAGTCATTTTCTCTGATGAATCCCCTTTTCGATTGTTTGGAACATCTGGAAAACAGCTTATTCGGAGAAGAAGAGGTGAGCGCTACCACCAGTCTTGTCTCATGCCAACTGTAAAGCATCCTGAAACCATTCATGTGTGGGGTTGCTTCTCAGCCAAGGGAATCGGCTCTCTCACAGTCTTGCCTAAAAACACAGCCATGAATAAAGAATGGTACCAGAATGTCCTCCAAGAGCAACTTCTCCCAACCGTCCAAGAGCAGTTTGGCGCTCAACAATGCCTTTTCCAGCATGATGGAGCACCTTGCCATAAAGCAAAGGTGATAACTAAATGGCTCAGGGAACAAAACATAGAGATTTTGGGTCCATGGCCTGGAAACTCCCCAGATCTTAATCACATTGAGAACTTGTGGTCAATCATCAAGAGACGGGTGGACAAACAAAAACCAACAAATTCAGACAAAATTAAAGCATTGATTCTGCAAGAATGGACTGCTATCAGTCAGGATTTGGTCCAGAAGTTGATTGAGAGCATGCCAGGGAGAATTGCAGAGGTCCTGAAGAAGAAGGGTCAACACTGCAAATATTGACTTGCTGCATTAACTCATTCTAACTGTCAATATAAGCTTCTGTTACTCATAATATGAATGCAATTATATTTCTGTATGTGATAAAAACATCTGACAAACACACATAAAAACCAGAGGGCAGCAGATCATGTGAAAATAGAATATTTGTGTCATTCTCAAAACTTTTGGCCATGACTGTATATACTCACAGGATCTCTCTAGTGATTGTAGTTAGGGATCAGTATATAGTTCAGGGTAGTTATAGGTTAGGCTTCCGACGGCCCACTAGATAGTTAGAGGACCGGTTGCACTGGTAGTTTAGTTGGCAGGTTGAGGACTCAGTGCCAGGATAGTGAGGCCTGCATCTACTACTGTTGCTGTTGCCCTGTTTGCTGCCTAGAAGAAATACTTTTATCAAGCATCACCATCATCATCAATCATCATCGGCTGTCTGTCATCTCATGGAAGAATCCGAGGATCTACAGGCATCCACAGGGGCCCCTGCACCTGGATCATCTGTTCTGTTGCTTGGAGGTATTGTGCACAGGTCTCTTGCTATATATACAGTAGAGACCAAAAGTTTGGACACACCTTCTCATTCCAAGAGTTTTCTGTATTTTCATGACTATAAAAATTGTAGATTCACACTGAAGGCATCAAAACTATGAATTAACACATGTGGAATTATATACTTAACAAAAAAGTGTGAAACAACTGAAAATATGTCTTATATTCTAGGTTCTTCAAAGTAGCCACCTTTTGCTTTGATTACTGCTTTGCACACTCTTGGCATTCTCTTGATGAGCTTCAAGAGGTAGTCACCTGAAATGGTTTTCACTTCACAGGTGTGCCCTGTCAGGTTTAATAAGTGGGACTTCTTGCCTTATAAATGGGGTTGGGACCATCAGTTGTGTTGTTCAGAAGTCAGGTGGATGCACAGCTGATAGTCCTACTGAATGGAGTGTTAGAATTTGTATTACGGCAAGAAAAAAGCAGCTAAGTAAAGAAAAACGAGTGGCCATCATTACTTTAAGAAATGAAGGTCAGTCAGTCCGAAAAATTGGGAAAACTTTGAAAGTGTCCCCAAGTGCAGTGGCCAAAACCATCAAGCGCTACAAAAACTGGCTCACATGAGGACCGCCCCAGGAAAGGAAAACCAAGAGTCACCTCTGCTGCGGAGGATAAGTTCATCCGAGTCACCAGCCTCAGAAATCGCAGGTTAACAGCAGCTCAGATTAGAGACCAGGTCAATGCCACACAAAGTTCTAGCAGCAGGCACATCTCTACAACAACTGTTAAGAGGAGACTGTGTGCAGCAGGCCTTCATGGTAAAATAGCTGCTAGGAAACCACTGCTAAGGACAGGCAACAAGCAGAAGAGACTTGTTTGGGATAAAGAACACAAGGAATGGACATTAGACCTGTGGAAATCTGTGCTTTGGTCTGATGAGTCCAAATTTGAGATCTTTGGTTCCAACCACCGTGTCTTTGTGCGACGCAGAAAAGGTGAACGAATGGATTCTACATGCCTGGTTCCCACCGTGAAGCATGGAGGAGGTGATGTGATGGTGCTTTGCTGGTGACACTGTTGGGGATTTATTCAAAATTGAAGGAATACTGAACCAGCATGGTTACCACAGCATCTTGCAGCAGCATGCTATTCCATCCAGTTTGCGTTTAGTTGGACCATCATTTATTTTTCAACAGGACAATGACCCCAAACACACCTCCAGACTGTGTAAGGGCTATTTGACCAAGAAGGAGAGTGATGGGGTGCTACGCCAGATGACCTAGCCTCCACAGTCACCAGACCTGAACCCAATCGAGATGGTTTGGGGTGAGCTGGACCGCAAAGTGAAGGCAAAAGGTCCAACAAGTGCTAAGCATCTCTGGGAACTCCTTCAAGACTGTTGGAAGACCATTTCAGGTGACTACCTCTTGAAGCTCATCAAGAGAATGCCAAGAGTGTGCAAACCAGTAATCAAAGCAAAAGGTGGCTACTTTGAAGAACCTAGAATATAAGACATATTTTCAGTTGTTTCACACTTTTTAGTTAAGTATATAATTCCACATGTGTTAATTCATAGTTTTGATGCCTTCAGTGTGAATCTACAATTTTTATAGTCATGAAAATACAGAAAACTCTTGGAATGAGAAGGTGTGTCCAAACTTTTGGTCTGTACTGTATATATAATATATACATGTACTATTTATCCTTTTGATTCTTATAAAGCTACTGTTATAACCTTGTGTGGTATCTATATGTATTCTTCAGACTGTGAGATTAGTACAGTAATCCTTGTTAAGGCTACTAACTGTACTTTATGGGTAAGTCCCAGGAAGAGACCCTTCCTGTAATACAGAGGCTCTATCCTGGGTGGAGGCACTGATACACTTAATATATGTTCCCACTCTTCCCTTCAGCAAAAGCTTCAGGTCCCATTATACACAAAGGTCAGCGCCAGAGTCTGTTGTGGGAGGGATAATACGCATAGCACCACCTCCCCGCCCCAAATAAGGCTAAACAGGTTTGTGCAGCTTTCTTTTAGTCTTTACCATTTTTGTGCAAACAACAACCTTTCTTTCTCCCCTACTCTCATGGTGTCATTACTAAGTGGTCCAGAGGGTCTCTTAACTGGGATACAAGTTCAAATGGTAACATTTTCAACCCCACATTACCACCTTTTTTTACACCATCATTCTTAAAGGGGTTATCCAGCTTCCAAAAATTAACTGCAAATACATCCACAGCAGTGCTAAATACTCAGTTTAATTGTTCAGCCTTTTCTTGGCTTCATTTTAGTTTAGTTTAATTTTAGTTTTATCTATAATTTACATGCAGTGAATTTGCGAAGAAACTACATTTACCATAATGTTTTTGCCTGCTCTCACTCTGTGTTTGCTGCTCACAGGGAGTGGGGGGGGGGAGTGAGCTTGAAGAAACATCACAGGACATGTGACCTCAGATGTGGGAGTGATTTATTATCTGTGATTTCAATGCAAGGGAGAGTGGAGCAGGGAGGGGTACACAGAGTGATGCATCATGGAAAATGTAGTTTCTTCACAGATTCACTGCATGTAAAATAACAGTGATACAAGGAGTCTCAAGTAAAATAAAGCCAAGAAAATGCTGCATAAGGAAAGAGTGAGTATTTAGGACTGCTATGGATGTATTTGCAGATAATTTTTGGAAACTATATAACACCTTTAAGTTTCCCTTTAATCCAGAGGAAATGGAGCTATCTGAAAAAAAATCCCTCTCTTTCATTTCCTTTAATTTATTTCATTGCTGCACCACTCATTTTTAATAAGCTAATGGGTATTTTCTTTGCACTGGAAACCCTGCATTGTTGTGGAGCTTAAATTGAAAATATTTTATATTTATTGTTCTTCACTTTTGTAATTCACTTTTCCTCAAAACCCAAAGTGATTCTAACTGTTTAAAGTAGGAAATTTGAATCTTTAGACAAAAAAAAAAACCTTTTGTCCTCCTCAAACTTAGAGGTAGAAGGGATTTCCTTCTAGGGGGAATAGCCATTTTAAATATTTTTGCTAAGACTTAAGATAACGTCCAGGGAGATTTAAAGAGTTTGTCCAGCAATTTTTTTAATTAAAATTTTTTCTAATTGAGTCGGGGAAGGTGAAAAAACACCAATTCGTCCCTGGTGCCTCCCAGTGCAGTCTGGTCCTGTTGCTCCAAAGTTTTCTTGCGGCGCAAGTCCCCCCCAGCTGTGACATCTCGGATCCCTTTCTTTTGAGGCCAATTAGCCACCTAGGAAAAGACCCGGGAACTTCACAGATCGTGACGTCCTATGTCTTTCGCGAAGGCTGCTGACTGGCCTCAGCGGTGAGGTGCAGTGGGGACTTCCACCGGAAGAAAACAACAGAGCAGCAGGACCTGATCGCACCACGAGACACTGGAGAACCAGGCAATTATGTTTGTTTTTTTTTTGTATTTTTTCACCACCCTGGACCTAATTAAAAAAACAAACAAAAAAACAAACTTATCCTGGACAACCTCTTTAAGGCCACCATAGATGCTTGAATCTGGTCTAATCCTGTCCTCAGAGACAGCCAACTGCTGCTGTATTACTGCCATTGCTCTTACTGTACCATTTAAGCTGCACAAGAACTTCAACAGTTTATTTTAAGAGTCATTCAGCTTTTTTTGCAATTAATTTAGGTTTGGCATTATGTGGAAAAGACTTCTCTCCCCAGGAAACGTCATCAAATGCCATCAGAGACCAAATCAAATAATACAGTAAAGTAAACAGCCAAATGAGCAAGTACTCACTGCACCAGGGTTACGAGATTGCTCAGTAACTTCAGGTGAAGACCAGTCTGATTATCCATGCTCGACATAAAGATAGAGCAGAGACACACAGACATATCCTACCTGCCTTGTATTATATTCAATGATTGCTCAAAATGGTGCCATGGACGACCATGCTGTCAGAAGTCTGCAACTCTGAATTCTAAAGATTGGTTCAGTGTTCAATGCTATGGTGCTATCTAGCTGCTCCCCAGAACTTCCTGTTCATGCGAGGAAGTCCCAGAACACATTTGCACTCACTGTGTCATGCATCACAATGTCATAACATCACTGGCACTGCCCAAACATACAGTTTGTGTTCTAGCTTGATAGAGAGGCCCAACACCTGGAAGAAAGACTCGCCGGGCTGCCAATACTAGCAGGCAACAAGCAGAGAAGGTGGTAAGACAAAGGGAGGCAGGAAGTACCGACCTACAGGAACCTGGCTCGGGGTAGCTGTGCTAGTGGGGAAGATGTAACTCCCCTGGAGTCCACTTACACCATCAACATGAGTGCAACAACCTGGGAACAGGCAGCTAGATGGTAGGAAAGACTCAGACACTGCTGCTCCAAAGACAGAGTCCTGGACACCAGGATCAGAGCTCAGACATCTCAGTACCTGAACCTAATAGGACAAAGTAACACTGTGGAAGTTAAGGGGGGGGGGGGGGACTTGAATCTAATAGGAACAGGAACACAGGTTAAAGGGACATTCTCTACAGTGCTGATACGGTCATGCAGACAATGTAAAAGTGACTTACACAAAACTAATACCACCAGACACATAAAAACCTCCAATTATAAAATTATTATTATATAACTTTATACTCCTTGCTCCTATACTGCTTAAGATAGATAGGATTTTATTTTATGCACATTATATACAGTGGGAAAAAATAGTATTTAGTCAGCCACCAATTGCGCAAGTTCTCCCACTTAAAAAGATGAGAGAGGCCTGTAATTGACATCATAGGTAGACCTCAACTATGAGAGACAAAATGAGAAAACAAATCCAGAAAATCACATTGTCTGATTTTTAAAGAATTTATTTGCAAATTATGGTGGAAAATAATTATTTGGTCAATAAAAAAGTTCATCTCAATACTTTGTTATATATCCTTTGTTGGCAATGACAGAGGTCAAATGTTTTCTGTAAGTCTTCACAAGGTTGGCACACACTGTTGCTGGTATGTTGGCCCATTCCTCCATGCAGATCTCCTCTAGAGCAGTGATGTTTTGGTGATGTCGCTGGGCAACACGGACTTTCAACTCCCTCCAAAGGTTTTCTATGGGGTTGAGATCTGGAGACTGGCTAGGCCACTCCAGGACCTTGAAATGCTTCTTACGAAGCCACTCCTTCCTTGCCCTGGCGGTGTGCTTGGGATCATTGTCATGCTGAAAGACCCAGCCACGTATCATCTTCAATGCCCATGCTGATGGAAGGAAGCTTGCACGCAAAATCTCATGAAACATGGCCCATTCATTCTTTCATGTACATGGATCAGCCGTCCTGGTCCCTTTGCTGAGAAACAGCCCCAAAGCATGATGTTGCCACCCCCATGCTTCACAGAAGGTATGGTGTTCTTTGGATGCAACTCAGCATTCACTCTCCTCCAAACACGATGAGTTGTTTTTCTACCAAACAGTTCTACTTTGGTTTCATCTGACCATATGACATTCTCCCAATACTCTTCTGGAACATCCAAATGCTCTCTAGCAAGCTTTAGAAGGGCCCGGATAAGTAATGACTTAAGCAGGAGATGACTTCTGGCACTGCAGGATCTGAGTCCCTGGCGGCGTAGTGTGTTACTGACGGTAGCCTTTGTTACGTTAGTCCCAGCTTTCTGCAGGTTATTCACTAGGTCCCCCCATGTGGTTCTGGGATTTTTGCTCACCGTTCTTGTGATCATTTTGACCCCACGGGGTGAGATCTTGCATGGAGCCCCTGATGGAGGGAGATTATCAGTGGTCTTGTATGTCTTCCACTTTCTAATTATTGCTCCCACAGTTGATTTCTTCACACCAAGCTTCTTGCCTATTGCAGATTCAGTCTTCCCAGCCTGTTGCACGTCTACAATTTTGTTTCTGGTGTCCTTCCACAGCTCTTTGGTCTTCACCATAGTGGAGTTTGGAGTGTGACTGTTTGAGGTTGTGGACAGGTGTCTTTTATACTGATAACAATTTCAAACAGGTGCCATTACTACAGGTAATGAGTGGAGGACAGAGGAGTCTCTTAACCCCTTAATGACCGGGCCATTTTTTGTTTTTGCATTTTCATTTTTCCCTCCCCACATTCCAAGAGCCATAACTTTTTCATTTTTCAGTTCACAGAGTCACATGATGGCTTATTGTTTGCGAAACAAATTGTACTTTGTAATGTCACTATTCAATATTCTGTGCAATGTACTGGGAAGCTGGAAAAAAAAATTCAGAATGAGGTGCAACTGGAGAAAAACTGCATTTGCGCCAAATTCAGATGGGTTTAATTTTTACACCATTCACAGTGTGGTAAAAATGACATGTTACCTGTATTCTGTGGGTCAGTACGAACACGCCGATACCAAATTTATATAGTATTTGTAATGTTTTGATACCTTTTAAAAAATTAAAAACTTTGCTAAATATAAAAAAAATTTAGCATCGCCATATTGTGTCACCTGTAACTTTTTCATATTTACATGTATGGAGCTGGGTAAGGCGTCTTTTTATGCGGGACAACATGACGTTTTTATTGATACCACTTGGGGAAAGATCTGATGGTTTGATCACTTTTTATTCCATTTTTTATAGGAGACAAAGTGTTGAAAAAAACGCTATTTGGCCATTTTGATTTTTTTTCCCCACTACGCCGTTCACCGTATGGGATAAATATTTTAATAGTTCGGGCATTTTGGAGCGCGGGGATACCTAATGTGTTTATGTTTACTTTTGTTTATTTACTTTTATATCTGATCTAGGGAAAGGGGGGTGATTTGAACTTTTGTGTTTTTTTTAAATTTTTACATACTTTTAAAAACTTTTTTTTTTTTTATACTTTTACTTGTATGATCAGACTCCCTAGGGACCTTGAAACCTAGGGAGTCTGATCGATCATACTATTCACTGCGATACTACTGTAAATGCCTTCAAAATGCCTTCACTGCTATTACACGATGCCTCTGGCATCGTGTAATAGCTATACTGAAATGACAGGCCTGGGAGCCTTCAATAGGCTCCCGGCTGTCATGGCAACCAAGCGCCGCCCTCCGATGACGTTCCGGAGGGCGGCGATGAGGTAAAAATGGCGGGGCCCTTGTCGGCTCCCGCAATTTAGGACGCCGCGGTCGCGTTTGACCGCGGCATCTAAAAGGTTAACAGCCGCGATCGGTGCAGGCACCGATTGCTGCTGTTAGCTGCGGGTCCTGGCTGTATTATACAGCCGTCACCCGCGGTGTATGGAGAGCGCTCAGCTCTCCATACATCGTCATGCGACGCAGGACGTACTATTACGTCCTGCGTCGTTAAGGGGTTTAAGAAGAAGTTACAAGTCTGTGAGAGCAAGAAATCTTGCTTCTTTGTAGGTGGCCAAATACTTATTTTCCACCATAATTTGCAAACAATATCTTAAAAAATCAGACAATGTGATTTTCTGGATTTTTTTTTCCTCATTTTGTCTCTCATAGTTGAGGTCTACCTATAATGACAATTACAGGCCTCTCTCATCTTTTTAAGTGGGAGAACTTGCACAATTGGTGGCTGACTAAATACTTTTTTTCCCCACTGTATATGAATATATCTTCTGTATATCTAATCTATCTATATATATCTATATATTTTGACAATTGGGGGTAGTTTAGCATCAAAGGTAGGAGCTTCCTGGACTTAACAGAGGTGTTTGTGGCGCTGGATGCCAAATAAACTGCAGAGCAGGTAGCAATCCAAAAGAAATGGCTTTATTCAGCTTGTAAAAGTAAACAGGAACAAAAATAACGTACAATAGGCTATGCGTTTCGACGCTGTACTAGCGTCTTCATCAGGCCATAAAATATAGCAGAGTCCAGGGCAGGAGGGGAATCAATTTGGAAACGCGTAGCCTATTGTTGTACGTCCGGAGTGGAACCAATAAAACGTGTGTTTTTATTCACAAACATTCTCTTTGCAAATATTTTATTGATATACCCTTACTTGCAGCGCTCAACCATAATATCCCAGTTTTTTTCTCTACTTTTTTCTTTGGAACTTGATTGGGTCTGCTTATCCACCATCCGGACTATCCTGTGTTTCAACTTTTCATCAATTTTTCTCTTCCATCCATGTCCAGGGAGATAAACTACAGTGCCATGAGTTGTAAACTTCTTGATTATGTTGAGCACCGTAGACAAAGGAACATCAAGATCTCTGGAGATAGACTTGTAACCTTGCGATTGTTGAAATTGTGGTTCTCAAGTCCTCAGACAGTTCTCCTCTTTCTGTTCTCCATACTTAGTGTGGCACACAAAGACACACAATGCAAAGATCAAGTCAACTTCCTTTCTTTTTATCAGGTTTCAGGTGTGATTTTTTTACTTGCCACAGGTAAGTCTGAATGAGAATCACATGTTTGAAAAAGTTATTTACCCACAATTTTCAAATAGGGCCAGCAATTTTGTCTGGCCCATTTTTGGAATTTTTTATGGAATTATGTCCAATTTGCCTTTTTTTCCCCCCGCAGATTTTTTTTTTTTTTGTACAAGCAAAGCAAATGTGTATAACAAAACATGTGTAACTGCAATAAATTTCTGGGAGAAAAATAACTTTCTGGAAATATTTCAGGTGTGGCTACACTTACGGCCAGGTGTAAATATATATTATATATCTCAATATATGTGTGTGTATATATCGGAGTTCGTATGTTCTCCCACTGTTTGCGTGGGTTTCATCCGGGTACTCCGGTTTCCTTCAACACGCCAAAGACATACTGATAGAGAATGTAGATTGTGAGTCCTATATGGGACAGTGACTGACAATGTCTGTAAAGCGCTGTGGAATATGATGGCGCTATACAAGTAAGCAAAATAAATTAAGAATACACATACATACAGTACAGACCAAAAGTTTGGACACACCTTCTCATTCCAAGAGTTTTCTGTATTTTCATGACTATAAAAATTGTAGATTCACACTGAAGGCATCAAAACTATGAATTAACACATGTGGAATTATATACTTAACAAAACAGTGTGAAACAACTGAAAATATGTCTTATATTCTAGGTTCTTCAAAGTAGCCACCTTTTGCTTTGATTACTGCTTTGCACACTCTTGGCATTCTCTTGATGAGCTTCAAGAGGTAGTCACCTGAAATGGTTTTCACTTCACAGGTGTGCCCTGTCAGGTTTAATAAGTGGGATTTCTTGCCTTATAAATGGGGTTGGGACCATCAGTTGTGTTGTTCAGAAGTCAGGTGGATACACAGCTGATAGTCCTACTGAATGGAGTGTTAGAATTTGTATTATGGCAAGAAAAAAGCAGCTAAGTAAAGAAAAACGAGTGGCCATCATTACTTTAAGAAATGAAGGTCAGTCAGTCCGAAAAATTGGGAAAACTTTGAAAGTGTCCCCAAATGCAGTGGTCAAAACCATCAAGCGCTACAAAGAAACTGGCTCACATGAGGACCGCCCCAGAAAAAGAAGACCAAGAGTCACCACTGCTGCGGAGGATAAGTTCATCCGAGTCACCAGCCTCAGAAATCGCAGGTTAACAGCAGCTCAGATTAGAGACCAGGTCAATGCCACACAGAGTTCTAGCAGCAGACACATCTCTACAACAACTGTTAAGAGGAGACTGTGTGCAGCAGGTCTTCATGGTAAAATGGCTGCTAGGAAACCACTGCTAAGGACAGGCAACAAGCAGAAGAGACTTGTTTGGGCTAAAGAACACAAGGAATGGACATTAGACCTGTGGAAATCTGTGCTTTGGTCTGATGAGTCCAAATTTGAGATCTTTGGTTCCAACCACCGTGTCTTTGTGCGACGCAATGGACTCTACATGCCTGGTTCCCACCGTGAAGCATGGAGGAGGAGGTGTGATGGTGTGGGGGTGCTTTGCTGGTGACACTGTTGGGGATTTATTCAAAATTGAAGGAATACTGAACCAGCATGGTTACCACAGCATCTTGCAGTGGCATGCTATCCTATCCGGTTTGCGTTTAGTTGGACCACCATTTATTTTTCAACAGGACAATGACCCCAAACACACCTCCAGACTGTGTAAGGGCTATTTGACCAAGAAGGAGAGTGATGGGGTGCTACGCCAGATGACCTGGCCTCCACAGTCACCAGACCTGAACCCAATCGAGATGGTTTGGGGTGAGCTGGACCGCAGAGTGAAGGCAAAAGGGCCAACAAGTGTTAAGCATCTCTGGGAACTCCTTCAAGACTGTTGGAAGACCATTTCAGATGACTACCTCTTGAAGCTCATCAAGAGAATGCCAAGAGTGTGCAAAGCAGTAATCAAAGCAAAAGGTGGCTACTTTGAAGAACCTAGAATATAAGACATATTTTCAGCTGTTTCACACTTTTTTGTTAAGTATATAATTCCACATGTGTTAATTCATAGTTTTGATGCCTTCAGTGTGAATCTACAATTTTTTTAGTCATGAAAATACAGAAAACTCTTGGAATGAGAAGGTGTGTCCAAACTTTTGGTCTGTACTGTATATATATATATATATATATATATATATATATATATATATATATACACACACACACGTGGACAAAATTGTTGGTACCCCTCGTTTAATGAAAGAAAAACCCACAATGGTCACAGAAATGACTTGAATCTGACAAAAGTAATAATATATAAAAATCCTATGAAAATGAACAAATGAAAGTCAGACATTGCTTTTCAACCATGCTTCAACAGAATTTTTTAAAAAAGAAAACTCATGAAACAGGCCTGGACAGAAATGATGGTACCCTTAATTTAATATTTTGTTGCACAACCTTTTGAGGCAATCACTGCAATCAAACGATTCCTGTAACTGTCAATGAGACTTCTGCACCTCTCAACAGGTATTTTGGCCCACTCTTCATGAGCAAACTGCTCCAGTTGTCTCGGGTTTGAAGGGTGCCTTTTCCAGACGGCATGTTTTAGCTCCTTCCAAAAATTGTCAATAGGATTTAGGTCAGGGCTCATAGAAGGCCACTTCAGAATAGTCCAATGTTTTCCTCTTAGCCATTCTTGGGTGTTTTTAGCTGTGTGTTTTGGGTCATTATCCTGTTGCAAGACCCATGACCTGCGACGGAGACCAAGCTTTCTGACACCGGGCAGCACATTTCTCTCTAGAATCCCTTGATAGTCTTGAGATTTCAATGTACCCTGCACAGATTCAAGACACCCTGTGCTAGATGCAGCAAAGCAGCCCCAGAACATAACAGAGCCTCCTCCATGTTTCACAGTAGGGACAGTGTTCTTTTCAAGATATGCTTAATTTTTCCGTCTGTGAACATAGAGCTGATGTGCCTTGCCAAAAATTTTGATTTGTGTCTCATCTCTCCATAGGACATTCTCCCAGAAGCTTTGTGGCTTGTCAACATGTAGTTTGGCAAATTCCAGTTTTGTCAGATTCAAGTTATTTCTGTAACCATCGTGGGTTTTTCTTTCATTAAACAAGGGGTACCAACGTCTTATATATATATATATATATATATATATATATATATATATATATATTACAGTGCTGGCCAAAAGTATTGGCACCCCTGCAATTCTGTCAGATAATACTCAATTTCTTCCAGAAAATGATTGCAATCACAAATGCTTTGGTAATAATATCTTCATTTATTTTGCTTGCAATGAAAAAACACAAAAGAGAATGAAAAAAAAAAAGTCAAATCATTGATCATTTTACACAAAACTCCAAAAATGGGCCGGACAAAATTATTGGCACCCTCAGCCTAATACTTGGTAGCACAACCTTTAGACAAAATAACTGCGAACAACCGCTTCCGGTAACCATCAATGAGTTTCTTACAATGCTCTGCTGGAATTTTAGACCATTCTTCTTTGCCCAATTTCTCCAGGTCCCTGAGATTTGAAGAGTGCCTTCTCCAAACTGCCATTTTGAGATCTCTCCACAGGTGTTCTATGGGATTGAGGTCTGGACTCATTGCTGGCCACTTTAGAAGTCTCCAGTGCTTTCTGTCAAACCATTTTCTAGTGCTTTTTGAAGTGTGTTTTGGGTCATTGTCCTGCTGGAAGACCCGTGACCTCTGAGGGAGACCCAGCTTTCTCACACTGGGCCCTACATTATGCTGCAAAATTTGTTGGTAGTCTTCAGACTTCATAATGCCATGCACACGGTCAAGCAGTCCAGTGCCAGAGGCAGCAAAGCAACCCCAAAACATCAGGGAACCTCCGCCATGTTTGACTGTAGGGACCGTGTTCTTTTCTTTGAAGGCCTCTTTTTTTTTCCTGTAAACTCTATGTTGATGCCTTTTCCCAAAAAGCTCTACTTTTGTCTCATCTGACCAGAGAACATTCTTCCAAAAAGTTTTTGGCTTTCTCAGGTAAGTTTTGGCAAACTCCAGCCTGGCTTTTTTATGTCTCTGGGTCAGAAGTGGGGTCTTCCTGGGTATCCTACCATAGAGTCCCTTTTCATTCAGACGCCGACAGATAGTACGGGTTGACACTGTTGCTGTTAATTACACAAATTAGAGAAGCATCACATGATTTTTCAAAGGGTGCCAATACTTTTGTCCACCCCCTTTTTTTATGTTTGGTGTGGAATTATATCCAATTTGGCTTTTTGACAATTCTTTTTGTGGTTTTCCATTGAAGACAAATTAAATGAAGATATTATTACCAAAGCATTTGTGATTGCAATCATTTTCTGGAAGAAATTGAGTATTATCTGACAGAATTGCAGGGGTGCCAATACTTTTGGCCAGCACTGTATATATATATATATATATATATATATATATATATATATATATATATTACACATAGATACACACACACACACACACACACACACACTCTCTCTCTCAAGAGAAAGGTCCTGCATCTCTAGGACCTAAACGTTGCTATGGAATAAATCCTCACCATTTTGATTTACATTTCTGGAGTGCTGTCCATTTGTCGCATTATATATTATATATATTGTAAGCAGGCAAATGGTAAAATTGTGGATAAAAGGTGTCTGTCACTGAGGTTGCTAGTATCAGTGAGGTAAGTGGCTGGAGTATGGGTCCGGGACTTAGGAGTTACTACAGGTCCGCTCCTATACTCCAGTCCTGCTGACCTGATACCCCACGTGTGTGCAGCCTTTATAATAGTGGAAGCTGCCAGAGAGGAGTGGTGTGAGAGTCTCAGACTAACAGACTGGAAAGAGAACCTTGCTCTGTAAGTTTCCCAGGCTTAAAAAGCACCGGACAAAGAACCGGAGTCTGCTACTATGTCCCAACCAAGCTGGTGAGACCAATTGATTTATTTTGGACTTTTTGCCTGAAGTAAGGACTTTGTGTTTGCCATGTTTGTTATTGACAACCTACTGAAAGAAGGTGCTTAAGTTTGTCCACTGTTTTAACTTGCATGAAATAAATAGAAGCCTGTTATTGTTAAGAAGCCTGCGACGGTATTTTGTCTACCAAAAACCTGCTCTACTACTGAGCTAATACACACACACTCACCAGTTATTTTTGCTCACGGGATCGCCATCTCTTTATCAAGATGGTTGGCACATCAGAAATCTCCAAAAAAAAATAAATAAATAAATTCTCACCCCCAGACACTGTGAATTAAGTTCAAAACTGACCTGCAAAACAGCATGTACAGTGGCTTGCAAAAGTATTCATACCCCTTGAAAGTTTTACATTTTGTCCCCTTACAACCACAAACTTGAATGTATTTTATCGAGCTTTTAAGTGATAACCAACACAAAGTAGCAAATAATTGTGAAGTTAAACGAAAATGATACATGGTTTTCAAAATTTTAATCAAATAAAATTCTGAAATGTGTGACATGTATTCAGCCCCTTATAACAATACTTTGTAGAGCCACCTTTCGTTGCAATTATAGCTGCAAGTCTTTTGGGGTATGTCTCTACCAGCTTTGCGCATCTAGATCTGAGATTTTTGCCCATTCTTCTTTGCAAAATAGCTCAAGCTTGGTCAGATTGGATGGAGAGCGCCTGTGAACAGCAATTTTCATGTCTTGCCACAGATGCTCAATGGGATTTAGGTCTGGACTTTGACTGGGTCATTCTAACACATGAATATTCTTTGATCTAAACCATTCCACTATAGCTCTGGCTGTAGGTTTAGGGTCATTGTCTTGCTGGAAGGTGAATCAAGTCTTTTGCAGTCTCCAACAGGTTTTCTTCCAGGATTGCCCTGTATTTCGCTCCATCCATCTTCCCATCAACTCTGACCAGCTTCTCTGTCCCTGCTGAAAAGCATCCCCCACAGCATGATGCTGCCACTACCACTGCAAAAGACTTGTTTCACAGTGGGGATGGTCTGTTCAGGGTGAGCAGCAGTGTTACTTTTCCGCCACACATAGCGCTTTGCATTTAGGCCAAAAAGTTCAACTTTGGTCATCTGACCAGAGCACCTACTTCCATGTTTGCTGTGTCCCCTATATGACTTGTGGCAAACTGCAAATGTCACTTCTTACGTCTTTCTTTCAACAATAGTTTTCTTCTTGTCACTCTTCCATAAAGGCCAGATTTGTGGAGTGCATAGTTGTCCTGTGGACAGATTCTCCCACCTGAGTAACCATGGGCCTCTTTGCTGCTTCTCTGACCAGTGCTCTCCTTGCTCGATCTGTCAGTTTAGGTGGACTGCCATGTCTTTGTAGATTTGCAGTCGCAGAATACTTTTTCCATTTTTGGATAATGGATTGAACAGCACTCCTCCTTGGGATGCTCAAACCTTGGGATATGTTTTTATAACCTAACCCTGCTTTAAATTTCTCCACAACTTTAATTCTGACCTGTCTGGTAAGTTCCTTGGTCTTCATGATGCTGTTTGTTCACTAGTGTTCTCTAACAAAGCACTGAGGCCTTAACAGAACAGGTGTATTTATACTAAGACTAAATTACACACAGCTGCACTCTATTAACTAATTAAGTGACTTCTGAAGGCAATTGATTGCACTGGACTTTATTTAGGAGTATCAGTACAGGGGGCTGAATACTTTTGCATGTCACAGTTTCCAGATTTTCCGTGTTTTTTCCCGCAGTGATTTTTTGCTGGGGCCCGGTATGTGGGGCCTTAGCCTTAGAAAGCATTTCCCAAAACCTTCCTTCGGAAATTTTCTTAACAAGACAGGAGTCATTCCATTCCTTGGCAATAAAAATATAGCTCCACAGAGGAGAAACACACTTGTATGTGAAATACACCTTATTATCAGTAAACAGAGTACAGTACAGTTTTATGGAGGTGTGGAAAAAATTATTCAAAGTAAGAATGCTTCCAAAAATAGAAGTGTTGCAGTAACTCAAGCAGGTAAGTTTGTCCAAACTATTTGGAGAACTAACCACAGATCTTCAGTAGTTGTAGGCTGCTCATATCGTTCTATCTCTTGAGGTAAAACCATACATACTTGATTTTGAAAATCAGAGCTCTGTGTGGGCTATATCATCACTTCCAGAACTCCTCCTCGAAAGGGTTGTCACACCAAATATTGATTTGATATATGATCAAATATCAATATATTGATTGCTCAATGACTTAATGTTAATTAACAAAATAAACAAACAATTAACACTTCTATTTTAGGAATAATTGTAACTTTGCAGCATTTTTCCCCACATGTGCCAAAAACTTTTGCACAGTAGTCATGTACATTTTTTTTGGTCAAAAATAAAAACAATGAGAAAACAATTGTGAATCATCCTTAACTGTGCATAGCTTATTTTTCAAGCACTCTAATAACAGATTACAATATCACTGCAGACCCAATAATCATTTAAAGCTATTATCCAGGTAATAATAAAGCTTGGTTAAGCTTAATTACTGATATATAAGTGGGTCTCCTTATGACCTGAAGTATACCTTTACAGAGTGTGGTTGGGAAAACCAGAACGGTTGCTCCTCTGCCTTCCCTGCTGATGCTCTGACTCTCGGGCCTACTCTACTCAGTGCACCTGCGGCATTAGTTGAGGGGAGATCATCACATGAGACAGAACTGAAAAGGCTGCAAGGGAGGCAGCACTTACGGTTCAGTCACCACATAGCACTCTGCAAAAGTCCAGGGTTCTGGGGTCCAGGGGATATGTTTATGTATTAAAGTAATAAAGCTTATTCAGTGTAGGGTATCTAAAAGGTAAGCTTTATTATTTCCTGGATAACAACCTCACAAACTACAGAGCATATATTTTACAACTGTCAGTTAAAGTTTTAAAATGTAAGGGCTTACCTGAAATCTGTATCATATGGTCTTCTGATTCCCGAGCGGCGATCCTGCTCATACCGTAATCGTTCCTGCTGTCGACGAAGCTCCTCTCGTTCTCTCTGAATACGATCCTGTTCGATCCGTCTTTCCTCCTCTATTCGCATTCGTTCCCTTTCCAGTCTCTCACGTTCCATACGTTCCCTTTCCAGGCGTTCCCTTTCAAACTCGAGCCTTACACGTTCTCGACGTAGTCGTTCTCGTTCTTCTCTTTCACGGGCCATAAGAATTCGCTCTCTCACCCTTTTGTCTCGTTCTCTATTGCAAAAATATTAATATACAATACATTAATACACAGTACTGTTTAAAAAAAAAAAAAAATTCAAAAAATAAATACTTCTCTAGCCACAGTACCACAGTTCTAGTGAGGTTTCCAAATATGGCTCTGTTATTCAGCTTTGGGGCCTAATTTTTATGTAAAAGCAGTTTTACTCAAATGCAAATGAAGTTCCTTAGCGTGTCATTGTCTTTTGACTAAGCTGCCATTTTTTATGATTTAAAATTTTTTATTTCTGTGTACAGAGCTCTGAAGTGAATATATTCTAAAATATACCCACTCTACTACACAGAACTGCTTCGCACACCACACACAGCTCTGATGCTTACACAACCACTACTTACAAAAACGCAGTTCTGCTGAATGCCTACTTTTACTACAAATCCCTGCCATACTGAAAATTACCAAAATCCTTCCAAATGTGCAGGTCATCCGGTCTCAGAAGATGATTTAAAGTGATTAGTCACATGCTCAATACGTCAAAGGTCCCAAATATTTTACATCTCCTTTTACACCTACTACGTCTTGTGAGGTAGGAGGACCTGCATAATTCTTCCGCTCCTGCTCTGCACTGATACAGCAGAGCGGCGTCGACCAGAGAACTAAAAAGGTGAGAAGACAAAGCTTTTTCAGCACCTCTCCCAATCATTATGAAAATGTTCTGGGGGATCTGGTACGCCGCTGACTTAGGACTGTAAGACACAGCCATTTTTTTTATTTCTTTCTAGCTAAAATATGCATGTTATAATCTGAGGAATATAGATGAGCATTGATAGGTTTTCTTTAACCCTTTTCTGACATCCGTCATCCTAGTATGGCAGATGTCGGTTATTTAAATGTGTGTATTTTATAGCTGACACCTGGCACTAATGCCCACTGTATTATACAGCAGACTCCTGGCACTAATTGCCCATGATCAAGCGACCCGCCAAGCTCCAAGGACGGCATCCCGTTGTCATGACAGCCGGGGAGCCTTTTGAAGGCTCCCAGGCTTGTCTGCTATTAACTTCTATTGCAGGCTGCTCTACGCAGCCTGCAATAGAAGTGCCATTATTGTGCAAGGCATTGCAATGCATTAGCATAGTAATGCATTGCATTAGTGATCAGACCCCCTGGGTTTCAATATTAAAAATTCAAAAATCACCCCCCTTTCCCTAGAACACATATAAAAGTACTTAAGTACTGTGAAACACATACACATTAGGTATCCCTGTATCCAAAGACACCCAGCCTACAAACCTATGCAAATATTTTTCCTGTACGGTGAATGCCATAGTGAGAAAAAAAAAAAAATCAAAAGTACTGAACTGCCTTTTTTTACTGTTTTGCCTCTGATAAAAATTGTAATAAAACAGTTATCAAAGTAATAGACATTCCCCAAAACAGTATAACTAAAAAGTACACTTGACCCCAAAAAAAAAAAAAAAAAAGACGCCCTGTGCACGGAAAAGTTATGGGTGTCAGAATATGGCGACTTCATGAAAATGTAAATAAAACCATAGAAATTTGGTATCCCCGGAATCACACCGAAACATAGAATACAGTTGACATGTCATTTTGGCTGCAGAGTGAATGCCATAAAAAACAAAGCCCCTAAGAAAGTCGCACAAATGCACCTTTTCTTCATATCCACCCCATTCTGAATTTTTTTCCAGCTTCCCAGTACATTGTACAGAATAATAAATGGTACCATCATGAAGAACAATTTGTCCCACAAACTAACAAAAATTCGAAAAATGTCACCGACAGGAAGGGGTTAAAGGGCTTTTCTCATGAACATAACCATATTTAGATTTAAAGACAATTAAAAGGTAAACATTTCTAAAAAATGTTTTAATTTTTAATTGTCTACAAATCTAAATATGGTTGTGTTCATGGGAGAAGCCCTGTAAAGGAAACAAATTAAAAAATTAATCTTCTAAATCAAGTTTTTAAACAACTTTTAAATGATGTCACCATCTATATAAACCAAATCCCAAACTGTTGTGGTTTTCACACTGGCCAATGAGCCTCATAATGAAATGCAAGATCCTTCTCCACATCTTTCTACAAAATAAGAATTCCTATCCACACAATTAAGCAATAAAATACAAAAGCAATAACTACATCCGACTCCACTTTATCTTTGTAAAACTGTTGAATGGCAATTCTACTCTGTGATACACATTGTATTAAACTCAGCACTGACAAACCCCTCAAACTGAACTGGATAGATCACAACATGCTTAAGGGAGTCTATCATTCAGATTTTTGATTTTTAACTAATCCTATTTTCCTGTAGTCTTTATAAAAGCTATTGTACGCATACCTTTTATAGATTCTGGACGGCTTGTTCCATAAAAAGCCCTTTACTTTTTATGCAAATTAGTGTTCATGGAGCACAAGGGGCCCCCACACAGTATTATATGCTCCAGAGTGAGAAAGATCCAAAGTTATCACTGAAGACTGGCAAGTCAGGGAGACCAATTTCAGGAGTGTCTTCCTTGACATCCCTTGCAAAAACCTCTAAAGGAAAAGACTCACTCTCACTCAGAGTTACATTGACGGCTTGTACATGGTCAGATTCTCCCAAGGGAACTGGATCAATAACAGATACATTTATCCAATCAAATATTTCTCAATCATTTCCCACAACTGCCAAAACAAAGGAAAGTCATATCCCACAATGACACTATGCATTAAAATCTTTACAACTAGGAGCGATTCTTCCATATTTGCTCCACCGGCTGTACAGGCTACAATTGGGGCATGGCATGCATTCTGTGCTATACAGGGTGGGGATGCTCCTGAGGTAACACTGAACCTACCCCTTTCGACGCTCCCTCACGAGATGCCGCATTTATCCCTAGACATGTGGCGTAGATGTGGGATAAGGTATGTTTCTGACCTGTATAGGGGCGGTACTATAGCGCCCTTCTCCGTGCTGAAAGAGACATACAATCTACCCGCAAAGGAGGCATACACCTATACTAGATTGACTTCCTACTTGTCTGACACTACCTCGGCTCAATTGTGCTTGCCACAGCCGGCCGCCGACCTCTTGCACCCACAGGCTTCCCCAGCGGCTTATAACACTAAAACTCTGTATAAAACATAGGTAGTAGATTTGAGGCCGGTCACTGGCGGGAGACGATCAGATGGGCTAAGCGATCCACAGTATGTGCCTCACATTGGGAGCAATATAGCAAACTACTATTACGCTGGTATTACCCTCCTTTGCGCCTAGCTAAGTTCTACCCATCGTGTTCACCTTGCTGTTGGAGGGGATGCGGGGAGAATGGCTCTTTGTTCCATGTGTTCTGGCACTGTCCACTCATTCAGCCCTTTTGGGTTTCTGTGTTTTCCTTGATTAATAGCCTGTTTGGTGGAGTGGTGGGGTATACACCTGAACTGGCACTCCTCCTGCTGGGCATCCACATGATACCGGGTAGATATAGAACAGTTGTATGTCAGATACTCGGGGCCGCCCCGCCTACTTATTGCACGTAGATGGAAATCTACTTCATGTCCGACATTGACAGAGCTGATTTCAGTGGTGTCACTGAACTATCAATATGAGCATATTTATGCATGCAATGGAGGGGGCCTGGACAGATTCAGGACACACTGGGAGCCGTGGGCTGAGGCATTCCCCCCACCGTACATCCATTGACGGCCTATACGCCTTGGCCTTTCCTGACACTATGGTATTGCATTTTACTTTACTCCTGTAGCCTCTCGAGGTCACTCTGCTTTGTTACACCTGGAACACCTATATGCTATCTAATTAATTAATTTGAAAGTTGCCTGGTGGCTGATGGGTCTGCCCCTTTGTGTGCAGGGCAGGCTACCTGCTTTGTGGGCTGGGGGGTGTGATCCAATCTTATTCGTTCTTTAGGCCTGGACTGTGTTTTATGTTCTTTAGTTATTTGGCCCTTCGTTCTTCATCTTGTCCTCCACTGTTCCGATCCCCTCCCCCTCCTCCTCATGGCAAGAATCGATTGTCGTTCCATAAGGCCTTACCGTGTTAGGTTTATCATATGTTTGGAAAGACTTACATGCTCCTACTATGCATAATTATATGTTTTTCAATCATGGATGTACCTCACTCGAGTATATTGTACTGTGATTACGATGTATGTGAGGCCATAACTGTGTCCTTTGTTCCTTGCTGTGTTTATTTCTGTAAAAATTTCAATAAAAAAAAAAACTATTGAAAAAAATAAATAAATAAATCTTTACAACTCCAACTTCATGAGTAACTTTTCCACATGGAGTATCAAAAGACAATACGGCAATGAGATAATCTTTTGTTTCGCCATGTATGCAAATGTCTCCCATCTGCCTGTGTTGTAATTTTCTGGTGTCAACCAGGCTGGCATTGACAAGAGTCACTAGACTACCAGAGTCCAATAGAGCATTAACAGAGTGTCCTTCAACAGTAACAATAAAAATTTGTCGCTCTATGTTTTGAGAGATCGAGGCAGAGTAGGCAGGACAGTGACTTCCTTCACCCAAAATCATACTGCATAGGCTCATCCACAAGTGGACAATTGGCAGCAACATGGCCCAGCCCGTGAAAACGCCAGCAAGTAATATTTTTAATGTTCAAAGGCACTTTAGGGCGAACTGTCCTACAGTTCCTGGCTAATAGTTCTGAGCTAGTTCCTACTCTACGGGCTTCCTTCATCCCATTTATATTAGGAACAGTCTTACCCTTTTCAGGTTCAGGTATCCACTTCTGGTTCCGTGGGGCCAGCCGAGTAGAAGAGTAGTCTTAGAAAGAAATAATCCTCCGTATTAAGATAACGCTCTACCAGGGCAACTAGCTGGTACACATCCTTGAGCTCTGTTAGTCCCACATAGTGTTGTATCTGCACTGGCAAGGCTTGAACAAACTGGTCCAGGACGAATCTTTCCACCACCTGAGCAGCAGTAGAAAATTCTGTCTGTAGCCACTTTTTAGCCAGGCGAAATAGGTCATACATTTGTGACCTCAGAGATTTATCCATCTGGAACTTCCAGGTATGTACCCGCTGGGCTCTGACAGCAGGGGAAACACCTAAGCAAGCAAGGATTTCTGCCTTTAGTTTGTGGTACTGTCTGGCATCTTGCTTAAATCAAAGTAGGCTTTCTGGGGCTTTCCACTGAGAAATGGAGTAACTGTATCCGCCCACTGGTCAGCTGGAAGCATTTACCTCTCAGCGGCTTTTTCAAAAATGGTGAGCAATGCTTCCACATCATCCTCTGGGGTTATCTTTTGTAGTGAAGCTTGCACTCTCCTTCCAGGAGTGACACTTTGGATTTGGACTACAGGAATTTCTGCCAGCAACTTTATCTGCTCCAGCAGATTTTGATTAATCTCCTGTTGTTCTCTGAAAGCAGCTTGTGTGGACTCTATACACAGGTGGTCTCATGTTAGTTGGTATTAGTCTCTCGCTGGTTGGCATTTGCTGTAAGTGTTTCTTTACAATAGGCATCACTTTTTCAATTCTATCTTGCATCTGGGCAATATTATTATTATTTATTTATTTATTTATTTATTTATATAGCACCATTAATTCCATGGTGCTTTACATTTGAGGGTTTACATATGGTACACAAAATATACAAGACAAGTATAATACTATTAGTGACCAACTGGCACAGTGAGATAGAGGGCCCTGCCTGCAAGGGCTTACAATCTATGAGGGAAGACAGAAGGTGAGGGGATAGGCAGTACAGATGTTGGAGTGGTGACAGTAGTGTTATTGTAGGTTGTAGGCCTTCCTGAATAAGTGAGTCTTCAGGGCCTTCTTGAAGCTTGTGATTGTGGGGGTCAGTCTTATGTGTCTTGCTAATGAATTCCAGAGTATGGGGGATACACGGGAGAAGTCTTGGAGATGTTTGTGTGAAGAGCGGATAAGAGCAGAGCGGAGTAGGAGATCTTTGGAGGATCAGAGGTTACGTGCGGGCAGGTAGCGGTAGATTAGGTCGGAGATATATGGAGGGGACAGGTTGTGGATGGCTTTGTATGTCAGAATTAGCAATTTGAACTCTATTCGCTGGGCAATGGGTAGCCAGTGAAGGGATTGGCAGAGGGGAGGGACTGATGAAGAACGGGGGGAGAGGTGTATTAAGTGAGCAGCACAGTTTAAGGTGGACTGGAGGGGGGGCAAGAGTATTTTCTGGGAGACCATGGAGAAGGGTGTTACAGAAGTCTAAGCGGGAGATTATGAGGGCATGGACTAGGTGTTGAGGGTTTGGATCAAATATACTTTTGTATATTTTGTGAGTATGTGAACCCAGAGGGCGCTATTGAGCGACCCAGGGCCAGGCCTGAAAAGGCCCTCAGCCACACCTATGGGTGGGGCGTAACGCCAAAGGGAGTGGATACAGCGGCAGAGCTGCTGTCGAGGCCTGCAGGTAGCAGGCTTACATTGGACTGGGGTCAGGAAAAGACTGAGTAGGAATCAGGCTGCTTGTTGCCCCAGAGATCAGTTAGGGAGCAAGCAGTCAGTTAGGGCCTAAATATGGCCTAGGTCGTTTATTATTTTGTGTATGTTACAGTTTCCTTAGCTGAATAAAAGCCATTTTTGGTTTGAATTGGCACCGTCTGAACGCTGCTTCTCCGGCGCCCAGTACCACACCCACCGCTGTTGGGTCCAGGAGTCTGCCGCCATTGAGATTAATCCCCCCAAATTGTCACATATGGTGCTTCGGATGCGGGCATAAAGAGATCCACGCAAGTCCTGGAAGACAAGTGTTTGGTGACTGCAGTACTGCTAAATGTGCATTGTGGCCTACAGCTGGAAGAAATCTGTGATTTCAACTGAGAAACCCAGGAAGGGGTGAGTGGAACTGCAACATAGCAAATTGTGTAAAAAAAAAAAAAAAAAAGTTGAAAGTAAAACTCTGGAAGAGGAATCCAGGGAATGGACTTTGTGTATACTGTGGCACAGAAGTCTGTAAAGTGCTTGCTGATGGCAAGAAAGTAAGCAATGTGTATAGAAGCTGGATATTGCAAACAGTCTATGTGAAAGGCTATGGTGCAATGTTGGTGTTTTCTGTGGAAGACAGAAGAAAATGCTGGTTGTTGTAGTGCCACATAAGTTAACTGTTTGAATACATGTGACTGCAGAAGATAGCAAAAAAAAAGTTGCTGCCAGTTGAACCCAAGGTTGCTGTGGAATATTGTGTAATCTTGTTAGTAAACCATGGGCAAGAAAAATAGAATTTCAGCTTGTAAAAAAGCAGAGAAGTTATGCACAGGTTTATTAGTGCAGCAGTCTGAATGCAGAAAGACACAAAACCCGGAACAGAGCATGTGGAGTGCAACTAAAGAAAATGGGTTGCATGACGGTGACTCAGATGTTGGAGGATCAGTTCAATATAATTCAGGGAACAGTGAGGGAAGCAGAAAATATCTTCCAGGATGCAGTTGCTAAACTGGATGATCCTCTACATATCCGCTGCACTAGTTCACCAGATTACCTGGTAAACCGAGCAAAAGTTGCTATAGACTCATTAACCTCCCTCTCGAATGGGCACTCCAAATACTTACAGAATATGACAGATGCCTCTGACTTAATTGGAGCACTGGTACAGTTTGCACACTTAAGAGCAGATACAATTGTAAATGGCAGTGCAATGTCTCACTTGGCACCACCAGACCATGGAGATCGTCTTGTAGACAACTGCAGGGAATGTGGAAGCCAGAGTTTACAGTATCTGAATGAGCTGAAGGATAAGCAGTCTTTGATGGGTGCTGACCTGACAAATGTTAGAACACTGTGGAATATCCTAGAATTAGGAGACATGGTGGTTAAAGTGATGGCATCTACATTTGCTGCTATAGAAGATGCAGTGCGAAGGATTGAGGAAGATCTGCAAGTTGCAATAGTAAAAACTGAGATTGAGGCTGCTCAGAGAAATGTGGCAGTTGTTAAAGACATACCAGAAAATGTAGTTCAGCGTGATCTATTTTGTGAGGGTGTACTGTATGGTCCTCGTGCAGAAGGAGAAGATATTGCAGTACAGAGCTTGTGTATCTCAAACAAAGAGGAGAGCAAACAGCCTAGGTTTCCTAAACTGTGCATGAAGTACGTGTTAGTTGGTCTCTGAGCTCCTGTGGATTCATGATAGGTGAAGATGAAGATTCTTACAGCTATTTACTAAAGGGATTAAAGTCACGCAATGGGGTGGCTGAAGACTATGGCGAGAAATGTGATGAAAATTATGTGATCCCCTGTATGACGAATTTTGAAGGTGATGAAGTAGAACTTGCCTTTGCACAGAATGGCCAGGATCTTGGTGTAGCATTTAAAGTGATGAGAAAACAGAAATCTCGACTGACCGGAATTTGGAAAAAGAGATCGCCAGATTGGGACATGTGGTCAATCACGGGACCAGTTTACTTGATTAAAGAGCGACGTCGACTTAGTAGGTCTTGTCACATTGTAGCTCACCCCATGGGTAGTGAGCTGAGGGGGAGGGTATGTGAGTATGTGAACCCAGAGGGCGCTATTGAGCGACCCAGGGCCAGGTCTGAAAAGGCCCTCAGCTACACCTATGTGTAGGGAAGGTAGCAGGCGTACATTGGACCCACTTGGAGACGGACAAAGCGGTCTGTCCCAAGAGGACTGGGGTCCGGAAAAGACTGAGTAGGAATGAGGCTTCTTGTTGCCCCAGAGATCAGTTAGGGAGCAAGCAGTCAGTTAGGGCCTAAATGTGGCCTAGGTCATTTATTATTTTGTGTATGTTACAGTTTCCTTAGCTGAATAAAAGCCATTTTTGGTTTGAATTGGCACCGTCTGAACGCTGCTTCTCCGGCGCCCAGTACCACACCCACCGCTGTAGGGTCCAGGAGACTGCCGCCATTGAGATTAATCCCCCCAAAGTGTCACAAATATATATATATATATATATATATATATATATATATATATATATTATAGGGGCAGATGACATCAGTGGAAGGCTAATTAAGACTTGTGGGGATCAGCTGTGTAGTATAATTTCATATATGTTTAATATGAGCCTGAGGCAGGAAATAGTCCCTGAATTATGGAAATCTTCTTGTGTGGTACCAGTTCCAAAGAAACCTCACCCTATGGACCTCAACGACTACAGACCTGTAGCACTGACATCCCACTTGATGAAGATCTTAGAGAGATTGGTTCTCACACATCTCCGCCCTCTAGTGAGCCATGGACCCTCTCCAGTTTGCTTATCGGCCAGGCACTGGGGTAGATGATGCCATCATCCACCTTCTGCACAGGGCTCTGTCTCACCTGGAGAAACCAGGGAACACCGTTAGAATAATGTTCTTTAATTTCTCCAGTGCTTTTAACACCATACAGCCTGGGTTACTGAGAGACAAGCTGGGCCTTCCTGGAGTGGACCACCACCTCTCCAACTGGATCCTAGACTACCTCACAAATCGAGCTCAATACGTGAGAACCAGAGACTGTATGTCAGATACCGTGATCTGTAATACGGGGGCACCTCAGGGTACAGTTCTTGCCCCTTTCCTCTTCACACTGTACACTGCAGATTTTAGGTGCAACTCATCTAGATGCTACCTACAGAAGTATTATGACGACACTGCAATAGTAGGTCTCATCACAGATGATGATGACAGGGAGTACAGAGAACTGAACCAGCATTTTGTGGACTGGTGCCAGTGGAACCACCTGAAGATTAACACGGGGAATACCAAGGAGATGGTGGTGGACTTCCGTAAATGCAGATGCCCTCCTAAACCATTGGACATTCTGGAGACGGGCATCGAGATTATGAACACCTATAAGTACCTGGGTTTGCTCCTTAATAATAAGCTGGACTGGGCAGATCACATAGAGGTCCTGTAAAGGAAGAGCCACAGCAGGCTCTACCTGCTTAGGAGGCTGAGAGCCTTTGGAATCCGGGGGGCACTTCTTAGGACTTTCTTCAACTCGGTAATGGCATCAGCCATCTTCTTCGGAGTGGCCTGCTGGGGGAGCAGTATATCAACCAGGGACAGAAAGAAACTTGACAAGCTGATTAGAAGGGCTAGCTCTGTCTTGGGGAGACCACTGGACCCAGTGCAGGTGGTGGGGACAGAAGGATACTGTCCGTGGTGAGCTCCATGCGGAAAAAGTCGTCCCATCCCATGCATGAGACCGTGATCGCGCTGGGCAGTACTGTCAGTGACCGACTACTTAACCCTAAGTGTGAGAAGGAGCGCTATCGGAAGTCTTTCCTCCCCACCGCGGTAAGGATGTTCAACCAACACAGACCTGAGCGGAGATCATTACACACAGAGAACTGAAATTTCTTTCTGCCTGTTAAATCCCCCCCCCCCCTCTGCTCCTACTTATCTGTCTGTCTACTATCAATGTAATGACTCTCACCTTGGAACATTCCTGTACATGTTGAATTTGTATCTGCTTATCTTTGCTGCTGTAACACACTGAATTTCCCCATTGTGGGACTATTAAAGGACTAATATATATATACACACATATACAGTGTGGAATAAAAGTATTTAGTCAGCCACCAATTGTGCAAGTTCTCCCACTTAAAAAGATGAGAGAGGCTTGTAATTGACATCATAGGTAGACCTCAACTATGAGAGACAAAATGAGAAAACATATCTAGAAAATCACATTGTCTGATTTTTTAAGCATTTATTTGCAAATTATGGTGGAAAATAAGTATTTGGTCAATAACAAAAGTTCATCTCAATACTTTGTTATATATCCTTTGTTGGCAATGACAGAGGTCAAACGTTTTCTGTAAGTCTTCACAAGGTTGGCACACACTGTTGCTGGTATGTTGGCCCATTCTTCCATGCAGATCTCCTCTAGAGCAGTGATGTTTTAGGGCTGTCGCTGGGCAACACGGACTTTCAACTCCTTCCAAAGGTTTTCTATGGGGTTGAGATCTGGACACTGGCTAGGCCACTCCAGGACCTTGAAATGCTTCTTACGAAACCACTCCTTCGTTGCCCTGCTGGTGTGCTTGGGATCATTGTCATGCTGAAAGACCCAGCCACGTTTCATCTTCAATGCCCTTGCTGATGGAAGGAGGTTTGCACTCAAAATCTCACCATACATGGCCCCATTCATTCTTTCATGTACACGGATCAGTCGTCCTGGTCCCTTTGCAGAGAAACAGCCCCAAAGCATGATGTTGCCACCACCATGCTTCACAGTAGGTATGGTGTTCTTTGGATGCAACTCAGCATTCATTCACTCCAAACACGACGAGTTTTGTTTCTGCCAAACAGTTCTACTTTGGTTTCATCTGACCATATGACATTCTCCCAGTACTCTTCTGGAACATCCAAATGCTCTCTAGCAAACTTCAGACGGACCCGGATATGTACTGGCTTAAGCAGGGGGACACGTCTGGCACTGCAGGATCTGAGTCCCTGGTGGCGTAGTGTGTTACTGACGGTAGCCTTTGTTACATTAGTCCCAGCTTTCTGCAGGTTATTGCTCACCGTTCTTGTGATCATTTTGACCCCACGGGGTGAGATCTTGCGTGGAGTCCCTGATGGAGGGAGATTATCAGTGGTCTTATATGTCTTTCATTTTCTAATTATTGCTCCCACAGTTGATTTCTTCACACCAAGTTGCTTGCCTATTGTAGATTCAGTCTTCCCAGCCTGATGCAGGTCTACAATTTTGTTTCTGGTGTCCTTCCACAGCTCTTTGGTCTTCACCATAGTGGAGTTTGGAGTGTGACTGTTTGAGGTTGTGGACAGGTGTTTTTAATACGGATAATGTCAAACAGGAGCCATTACTACAGGTAATGAGTGGAGGACAGAGGAGCCTCTTAAAGAAGAAGTTACAGGTCTGTGAGAGCCAGAAATCTTGCTTGTTTGTAGGTGACCAAATACTTATTTCAGGCCTCATCTTTTTAAGTAGAAAAACTTGCACAATTGGTGGATGACTAAATACTTTTTTTCCCCCACTGTACTTATATATATATATATATATATATATATATATATACATATACACACACACACATTGTCTCAGAATTTTATCTAAGTATGGGTATCGCATATATCAAGACACAGAAAGCTGTATATGTTGATGTGAACCGACAACATGCGGTCAAAGGAGCTCTCAGTGGAAGTGAAACATCATTAGGTTGAAAAAAAGAAGAAATCCATCAGAGACATAGTGGAAATGTTAGGAGTGGCCAAATCAACAGTTTGGTACATTCTGGTTAAAAAAATACAAAAAAAAAAAAAAAACACACACACACACACACACACACACACACACACACACACACACACACAACAACACAGAATACACTAGAACTGAAAAAGGCCTAGATGCCCACAGGAAGACAACAGTGGTGGACGATCACAGGATCCTTTCCATGGTGAAAAAAAAACCCTTTACAACATCCACCCAAGTGAAAAATACTCTCCAGGAAGTATATGTATCAGTATTTAAGTCTACCATAAAGCGAAGACTTCATGAGAACAAACACAGAGGGTTAGCATCAAAAATAGAAAGGCCAAATTAGACTTTGCCAAAAAACATCTAAAGAAGACAGCCCAGTGCCGAAACAGCATTCTTTGGACAGATGAAACTAAGATCAATCTGTACCAGAATGATGGAAAGAAGAAAGTATGAAGGCTTGGAACGGCTAATAAGTCAAAGCACACCACATCTTCAGTAAAACATGGTGGATGCAGTGTGGGAATGCACGGCTTAAAATGGAACGGGGTCGCTAGTGTTTATTGATAATGTGACAGAAGACAGAAGCAACCTGATGAATTATAAAGTGTACAGGGATATACTTTCTGCAGAAGGACAATGACAACATACTGAGAAAGCAACCCAGGAGTTTTCAAGGCAAAGAAGTGAAATATTCTGCAATAGCTGAGTCAATCACCAGATCTCAACCCATTCAAGCATGCCTATCATTTGCTTAATACACTTGGGGAAGAAAAACCCACAAACAAGCAACAACTGAAGACAGCTGCAGTAAAGGCAGCATCACAAAGGAGAAAATTCAGCATTTGATGATGTCCATGGTTTAGAGACTTGCAGTCGTTGCCTGCAAAGGGTTCTCTACAAAGTATTAAAAATTAACATTTTATTTATGGTAATGTTAACCTCTTAAGGACATGGCACATTTTTAAAATTGACAAGTGTCACTTTAGTTTCAAAGTTATTTATTAAATTGTAATAACAATAGAAAACAGTAAAAACAGTATAACAACCAAGATACAGGCACATGGTGATAAAAGGACGGCAATAAATGTCAAAGACGGCATTATAAAACCAATAGTAACAAATTCATATTACAAGGGGGGAAATAAGAAAAGAATAAAAATGTAAAACCAACCTAAATCTGGGGGACAAATATGAAAAAGTAGCACTACAGTGTACATGGGCAATGGAAAGTGATGTCTAAGGAGTCGCCTGAGGATACGGGGAGTAGGAAGTGGGAACTCAATCCAGGCATATCACTAAAGCTGGAGTCAGTACGGAAGGCCCGGGATTTAAAGCAAAGCTGCTGGGATTCATCAAATGTCTTCTCTAATTCCACCTCCCAGCTCTAACAATAAAAGGGCATCTTGTCAGAGGTGCCCCAGAACAGTAAACCATGAAGTGTGGAGAGGGAGGGGATGCTAAACAGAGATGTTCCTACTCCGAGGGGCTCCTATACAAAAGAGGTAGGAGCTGTGAAGTGACAGAAGTAAGACAGCTGTATATAGTCAAAGGATGCACTAGGGAGTGTGAAGGCGGGAGGGACGAGGTCAGACAAAAAAGTAAAATCTGATTCGGAGATTACATGGATTAAGTGTAAAGGAGTATATTTTGTTCTTCTCAAGAAGCGGTAGGAGAATGCACCAGTGGGAAAATTGGGATTGCCAGACACTGAAAGCAGAGCTCCACTGGGATCAAAGAGCGAATCGGGAGAACGAGCAACACTCAGGGATACGAGGATATTATACAAAGAAAACCAACTGTAATGTGAGATCTGCTATACTTCGAGCCAAAGGGACAGTAGAGATGGTTTTCAGACTTATCACCTATGCAATTTGAACCCAGAGCTTATGAGAGGAACAGTGAAAAAAAAAAAAAAAAAAAAAAAAAAATAATCAAATGCCCGAGAACGAACCTCCTCCACCTCTATCTTTAGATCTAATCAGGGGGCTACAAATTTAATCATTCCCTCCCTTTTTTCCCCCCAAATGAAAAAACAAAAATGTGACTTCAAGGCTGACCAAAATTATGCTGGTACCGAGGTATCAATCTCAGAAGAACATTCATTTTCAATATGCTAACACAACCAAACTAAGAATAAGCAGATTTCCAAATTTACAGGTCATTTTCCATTGGCATAAGAAGTGGGCGAAAATTAAGCTAATATACACCACGTTCCAAATTATCACGCAAATAGGATTTTAGAGGGTGTTCACATGTAGGAATTTGATAATGAATTTGAAGCAGAATATGCCTCAAATTCCACCGAACAGCCAGGAGGCTCTGAAAGCTCTCTCAAATGATCAGTCGGATGGAGAGGGGGTGGCCTATTCTTGAGCAGATAGGCCTCCCTGATAGCAAAATACCAACCAGGTGATCACGAGAGTGTTGGCGGCGATGGGCCGAGGGTACGGGGACCTGGCCATGTACAGCTGAAGTTTGTGGTAAAAGCAGAAGGCGAAGATGTCTACATCAGGCGTGCCCCACGTGGAGCACAGCTGGAGAAGTCTTCTGGTGAAGAGACCACTTGTCTGGGTTGAGCTTTCCTCGGCTTTCCCATATTGCTTTAAACCTGTGGCCTGCTTAAAAATGTAGAACATAGGCCAGCGCCCCAGGTTGCGAAAATGCAGCATTTTGGGCATGGTAGAAACAGCCTAAAGCAGCAAAATAAGTATTTGAAGCTTCTGGTGCCTCTGGAGTCTCACAAAACCTCAAAATTGTAGGATCCTCCAGAGGCTTGCAGTTGTGCATAAACCATCTGACTCTTAAACAGTGAGCCAGAGATAAAGACTAATTTTGAATCAGTCTTGTTTCTCTGTGACAGAGGGAAGTGAGGTATGAGGTTGAGTGATGTAAAGGAGTAGGTCATCAGGAAATGCAGAACACACATTCTGTCCGTCCTATTTTGATGCCCTTTACCCCTTCCTGACATCCGTCGTACAATTATGGTAAATGTCGGTTCTTTAAAGATGGAGGCTGCACTGCTGCAAAGTGGCCCCCATAGCTACTAGGAAGTAGACGACTCTGATCACTCTCAGGCCTGCCATAGGAATATAACTATTGAGACTGGACTATGGACTAGCCTCAATAGCAATGTAGCGAATCTCCTATAGATTGCAATACAGATGTATTGCAGTCTATGGGACTTGCAGTCAAATGATTGCAGGTTCAAGCCCCCACCAGGGGGGCTAATAAAATCACCTACCTTTCTCTAAAAAAAAAAAAAAAAAAAAAAAAGATAAACAAAAAAAACCAAACAAATTATACATACCCACGTACAAAAATGCCCGGTCTACAAACGTATATAAATATTTTTCCTATACAGTCTCCGTAGTAGGAAAAAATATCAAATAGAACAAAACCAAACAAAATAAAAAAATTAAAACCTTTCCCTAGATTTCAAATAAAAATAAATAAAACAAAAAACAAAAAAAAAATTATACATCCCTGCGTCCAGAAATGCTGTTTTTACTCTGTTAGGCTTCCCATAAAAATTATAAAAAGCTACTAAAACACCAAACAATCCCCAAAATTATATAACTAAAAAGTACATCTGGCCCTGCAAAAAATGATGCCTTATGCATCCCAATACACGGAAATATTAAAAAAAAAAGTTTTGGATTTTTTTTTAAAGGGGTTCAAAATTTAATAAAAAAAAAAAAAAAAAAACTATATAAATTTGGCATTCCCAGGATCATGCCGATCCATTTCCAGAATAAAGGTGACATTTCATTTTGGCTACACAGTGAACGCCATAAAAACAAAGCCCGTAAAAAAGTTGCATAAATGTAGTTTTTCTCCAGTTGCACCTCAGTCAATTTTTTTCCAGGTTCCCAGTACTTCGTACAGAATATTAAAGTGGTACCATTACAAAGTACAATCTGTCCCGCAAACATTAAGCCCTCATATGGCTCTGCGAACAGAAAAATAGTTATGGGGTTTGGAAGACTGGGAGTCAGAAACGAAAACCGAAAAAAGTCCCTCTAAAGCTGCCTTGTGAATGGAGTGTCAGTGTGCTTGCGCGATTGCCACTCCATTCACTACTATGGTGCTGTGGGCACTGCCAGAGATTACAGTCTTGGCAGCCCTACAGCAGTGAACAGCGCAACGAACATGCGAGAGCATTCATTGACATTCAATGTTCACAAGGAGGCTTCAGGGGAACTTTCGGTTAGCTGTTCTCCTGATCACAGGGGGACCATAATGGCACAACCTCTTTAATGTTCACATTATCCCTATATAAGAGAGCTGGTGTTCCATCACCAGGACGAACAACAAAAAAGTTAGAGAGCAACCGTGACGGGTGCTGTTAAAAATGTAAAATGGATGCAGTTAATTTCCAGTTGGCAGTGGATCTACAATACAGGGCAATCACCTTAGAGATAAAGGAAGCGCCTGCTCCCAGAGACCTATAGGTGTAATCGACAGCCGACCAGGCCACTCAGTGAAAAGCCATTTCGCTGTCAAGGGAATACGTTTACTCTGGGCATATTGAACAATATGATTGTTGTTGTGGGCCTACCTCTCTGAGACAAACACCACCTGGTTGAGATGAATATGGTCAGTAAGTAGAAGTTGTAGCTGACAGAATAGGAGTTTCGCATAAAGCTTGTGGTCAGTGTTCAATAATGAAACTGGGCGTCAACTCAAACACAGTATAGGAAGGACAGACATGAGATACCATGGTCTGGATGAGACTCGGAGATACAATTAAATGCCTTCAAGAGTAGCAGAAAGAGGGATGAATAGAGCATTTTAAAGAAAGAATTTGGCTTTGAAACCCATCCAAGTCGGGAATTCTTCTTCCAGAGAGGGAATGAACCACCTCCTGTAGTTTGTCTCATTTAGAACTAAGGGAAAGGCAGTGGTGCCTGTTGAGTCAGCCTCAGGGGTAGGGGGATTCCGAATGAGAGGTCAGTCTAAAAGGCAGGGAGTTTGTAGCAGGGTGGGTGGAGTAAAAAGTGTAGTCCATAGTTGTAGGGTGCGTGAGCAGCCAGAGGTTGCAGAGTTGAAGTTGGTTTGATGTCTTATTTGCATATTCCTTACCCAAAATACTTAGCAGGACATGCATGATCTAATAAGCCCCTAATAAGAGACACTACCTCTTCTAGGTTGGACATTGGTAAATCTGTACAATATTGTGTTTGCATTTTGATCACTTGGCAATCTTCATTCTCCAACACATTTTACATTTGTGTGTATCAACTATGACATGGCAATCTCACATTGGCCCATTGCGTTTTTAAATGGTTTTTCTTTCTTACCTGTGCCATGTTATGAGTAAGGGGTGTTACACCCTCAAATGCGAAAGTGACACTGGAAGGGCTTCTGTACAATTATTTAAGAATAGACTAAAAGAATCACAGACTTATTGAGCATTTACAGCAAATAAGTTTTCTCTGAATAGCCTCCCCTTCCCCGTCAGGGTAACTAGGCAGGAGCCTTGAAGCCTGAAAAGCACATGAAGTGAGGCAGCCATGTTGTGGAGTAGACAGGGGGGAATGTGGAGGATTTCGGTAGTTGGTCCATTGTGTTTTTAAATGGACTGCCCTGTAGGTGCAGTTCAGTGTCCCTGCATCTCCTACATTATGTTCACTTGGGCAATGTTCGCTATTTTACAGTTACTTCTGGCAGAATTGCATGTAAAACCACTAGTAGTAGTAATGGATAGAGGAGGGAGGCAGACTGCTCTCGCTTGAGACAGAAATTTTAAATGTGCTGTAGCCATAACAATTATAGCAGCAGATAAAGGCTTATACAGCCAGAACAGACTGCCCAGAAAAACCCTTCAGACATTTCAACTTTTCAAGAAAACACGCAACATCTATAATCTGCAGCCCGGGGTCTGCCCAGTGACCTCAGGCTGCCTGAAGCCCCCACTACCTGGTTGATCCTGCCGAGACCTCAGGAAGTCAGCGCTATGCGTCTCCATAGTGATGACCTCCTGCATAGACTGCAAGACACATGACACATGTATGCTCGTGTCTTGCAGTCTATAGTACTGAGCCAGAGATTAAAGCATCTCTGGCTCAGGTGTCCTAATGGGACACATGAAAAAGTAAAAAAAAAGTGGAAAAAAAAAAAAAAAAAAAAAAAGTATGGGAAAAAATTAAAAGAATAAAGCCCCAAAAATTCCCTTTTCCTATACAAAATGAATTATAAAAAAAATAAACCTAAAAATTAATAAAAACAATACATATTTGGTATCGCCGCGTACGTAACAACCTGTACAATAAAACTGAAATAATATTTAACGTACATGGTGAACGTTGGGAAAAAAAATCGGAAAAAACTCACCAAAAGTAATGATTTTTCGCCATCTCACCTTACAAAATATGCCATAAAAAGTGATCAAAAAGTCATATGTACCCCAAAACAATACCAATAAAAAGCACAGGTTGTGCCGCAAAAAATAAGCCCTCAACCAACTCTGTAAACCGCAAAATAAAAGTGTTACGCATCTCAGAAAATGGCGATGCAAAAACAATTCATTTATGTCCCCAAAAGGGTTTTTGTTCTGCAAAATTAGTATCGCATAAAAAAAACAATATAAATGAGGTATCGCCGTAATCGTACCGACCTGTAGAATGAAGGTAACATGTTACTTATGCTTTATGCAGCATGGTAAAAAATTTAAAAGGTAAAACGCAGGGCCAGAATTGCTGAGTTTTTTTTTTTAATCCAACAAGAAAGAGTTAATAAAATTTATTCAATAAGTTACAGGCGCCCAAAGATGATGTCATTACAAAATACATCTCACCCCGCAAACAACAAGCCCTCATATGGCTACATCACCAGAAAAATAAAGAAAATATAGCTCGTACAATGTGAAGACAAAAACCCCAAAAATCGCCAAATCATTAGAACAAAACTGGCTGAGTCATGAAGGAAATGTATAAGCTGTGCGAGCATATATTAGGGTACAAACCAGATTTAGAGCTTACGAGGGATAATAAACCAGAAGTGACCTCCAGAGTGACCCCTCCAATAATAGGAGCTACTGGGGAAATAGTAGGGAATTTAGTGTACCGAATGTACTGCGCAAAGCTTACATATTCACTTTTCCCCATCTGCTGTGCAGTCACGTCTGGGATATTAATGCTCACTACACCCCTTGATAGATTCTTTGAGGGGTGCACTTTTCAAAATGGGGTCATTCCCTAGGAGATTCCACTTTACTGGTACTTTAGAGGCTCTGCAAACATGACATGGCATCCAGATCCCAAACATCTGAATCTGCGCTCCAAAAGCCACATAGCGCTCCTTCCCTTCTGCACCCTGCTGTGTGCCCAAACTGCAGTTAATACCCACATGTATGACACTGGTGTACCCAGGATAATGTACTTAATGTTATATGCGGGTATAAACTGCTGTTTGGACACAGTCGGGCACAGACTTTTTCGAGCACAGACTTGGACGGTTTGGTTTTTGGGCAACATGACACTTTTGCAGAGCTGAAATGCCAGTACAGTTGAATCCCCTGACCTTTCACCCCATTTTGGAAACTACACCCCTGAAGGAATTTATCCAGGGGTACAGTGAGCATTTTTAACCCCCAAGTGTTGCTATAATTTATTATCCATAAATGAATACGCAGCTGATGATGAAAGGTAAAAATGACAATTTTTCCAGGAATACATCATTTCAGTGCATAATATGTTGTGCCCGGCTTGTATCAGAGATGAACGCTCCAAAACCTGTTGTGCCCGGGATCCCTGCTTAACAGTTTTTGGAGTGTGTGTCTCTGCAGACATAAGCTGGGCACAACATATCAGGCACTGAAAGGTTGTATCTATGGAAAAATTTCATTTTTAACTTTTCATTATCATCTGCGCTTTCATTTCTGGAAATTAAAAGAATGCAACACTTAAGGGTTAATAATGCTCGCTACCCCACTTGATAAATCCCTTGAAGGGTATAGTTTCCAAAATGGGGTGACATGTCTGCGGATTTCACTTTACTTCCAATTCATGGGCTCTGCAAAAGTGGCATGGTGTCCAAAAAGCAAACTGTGCTCCAAAAACCAAAATAGCGCTCCTTCCCTTCCGTGCCCGGCTGTGCCCAAACAGTAGTTAATACCCACATATGGCGTTGTTAAGTATGTTGTCCTGGTTACACCAGTGTCATACATGTGGGCATAAATTGCCATTTGGGCACACAGAAGGGCGTAGATGTGAAGGAGCGCTATGTGCTTTTGGAGTGCATATTTAGATTGTTGTTTTTTGGACGCCGTGTCACATTTGCAAAGACCCTAAAATTGCCCCTACAAAATGGGGGTCACGTCTTGGGGAATTCCAATTTACTGGCACCTCCAGGGCTCTGCAAAAATAACATGGCGACCAGAAAGTCCCTCTAAATCTATACTCCAAAAGCTAAAAAAAACACAGTGCTCTTTCCCTTCTGCGCCCTGTTGTGTGCCCACATATTTAATTTTTTTTGTCCCCAGGATAGCCCACGTAATAGTTTTAGGAGTGTATGTCTCTGATGCCTCAAAGTGGCCACAACGTATTAGGCACTGAAATTGGATATTTCTTTAAAAACTTTAATTTTCACTTTGTACATTAATTTTTGGGAAGCATTTTTAGGCTCAAAATGATAATACACCTTGATACATTTCTTGAGGGGTGTAGTTTCTAAAATGGGGTCACTTTTGAGAGGTTTCCATTGTATTGGTACTTTATGGGCTCTGCAAATGCGACATGGCACCTGAAAACTATTCCAGCCACATCTGTCCTCCAAAAGCCAAATAGTACTCTTTCCATTCTGAGCCCCACCATGTACCCAAACAGCAGATTATAATCACATATGGGGCATTTCGGTGTTCAGAAGAAATTGTGTAAAACTGTGGGGTGTTTTTGCTTCTTTAACCACTTGCAAAAATTAAAAGTATGTCACTAAATGGACGGGTTATTGGAAAAAAGTAATTTTTCATTTTTACGTCCCAAAGTCAATAAAATCTGTGAAACAGCTGTGAGGTCAAAATGCTCATTATACACCTAGATAAATTCTATGAGGGGTGTTGTTTCCAAAATGGGGTCACTTTTTGGGGGTTTGTATTGTATTGGTACTTTAGGGGCTCTGCGAATGCGACATGGCACCCAAAAACTATTCCAGCAAAATCTGCCCTCCAAAAGCTAAATAGCGCTCTTTCCATTTTGAGCCCTGCCATTTACCCATGCAGCAGATTACAACCACATATGGGGCATTTCTGTGTTCAGGAGAAATTGTGTAACAAACTTTGGGGAGCTTTTTCTCCTTTGTCCTCTTGTGAAAATGAAAAATTTGGGGCTAAATTGACGGTTTATTGGAAAAAAAGTAATTTTTCATTTTAATGTCCCAATGTTAATAAAATCTGTGAATCAACTGTAGCGTCAAAATGCTCACTATACCCCTCGATATGTTCAGTGAGGGGTATAGTTTCCAAAATGGGGTCGCTTTTAGGGGGTTTCCATTGTATTGGTACTTTGGGGGCTCTGCAAATGCGACATAGTACCTGAAAACTATTCCAGCAAAATCTGCCCTCCAAAAGCCAAATAAAACCCACCATGTACCCATACAGCAGATTACGACCACATATGGGGTATTGCTGTGTTTAGGAGCAATTGTTTTGCAAACTGTGGGGTGCTATTTCTCCTTTAACCCCTTGTGAAAATGAAAACTTTGGGGATAGTGTGACATTTTAGTAATTTTTCATTTATACATCCCAGTGTTAGTAAAATCTGTTAAACGGCTGTAAGGTCAAAATGCTCACTATACTCCTTGATGAATTCTCTGAGGGGTGTAGTTTCCAAAATGGGGTAACTTTTTGGGAGTTTCCTTTGTATTGGTACTCTAGGGGCTCTACAAATGAGACATGGCACCTGAAAACTATTCCAGCAAAATCTGCTTCTCATACCCCCAGTCTCCCTCCTTCCCTTCCGTGCGCTGCCATGTGCCCAAACATCAGTTTACAACCACATGTGGGGTATTTCTGTGCTCGGGAGAAATTGCATAACAAACTGTGAGATGCATTTTCTCCTTTAACCCTTTCTGAGTGTGTTAATTTTAGAGCTAAATGAATGTATTATTGAAAAAAAAATGAAATGTCTAAATATCACCTCCATATTGTTTTAATTCTCGTGAAATGCTTAAAGGGTTAACAAACTTCCCAAATGCTGTTTTGAATTATATGAGGGGTGCAGTTTTGAAAATTTGGTGATTCATGGGGGTTTCTAATATATAGGGCTTTATAATCGTCTTCAGAACTGAAGTGGTTCCTAAAAAATTAGTTTAAGAAATTTTCTTGTAAAGCTAGAAAATCACTGTTACACTTGTAAGCTTTATAATGTCCAAAATAAATTAAATGACAATTAAAAGATGATGCCAATATATAGCAGAGATATGGTAGATAATATTTATTAACTTATTTGGGTGGTATGACTATCTGTTTGAAAAGCAGAGCATTTCACATTTTGAAAATTGAGATTTTTTTCCAAATTCCCATCAAATTTCCTATTTTTTTTTTTTTATATAAATAAATACAAAAATATTGATCAATGTTTACCACTAACATGAAGTACAATGTCTCATGAAAAAACTCTCTCAAAATCACTTGTGCAAGTTAAAGCATCTTAAAGTTATTGCCATATAAAGTGACATGTCAGTTTTGAAAAACGAGGCCTGGTCCTTAACGCACTTTTGGGCTGGGTCCTTAAGGGGTTAAGGGAGCCTACCAGAAATCCAGACTAATTGGTCAAACTGAGGGTATTTTAAACAAGCACTGCAAAAACATTAAAAGAATGGAAGACTACACATGCAACTTTATCACCACATTGACTACAGATCATATATCAAAGTCACCTTTTACTAACCTTCAAGTTACAACAAATCTAAAGACTATATGCAAAAGGAAAAAAAAAGGGCAGGCTAGAACTTTAGTCACTTCAACTGCTTTAAATCTTTAACTCCCAGCATACTCCATTCACTTCTGTAGAGTACCAAGAACAGTAGAGCAACTACTAGATGCATACCAGGAGTTATAGTTTTACAACAGCTGGAGTGACCAAGTTTGCTGACACCTGGGCAAGATAGACTAAGTAGTCTTTTTGCAATTAAACTTCTATGATCAGAATAGCGCCATCTAGAATATGAAAGAGCAAACCTACCTTTGTCTCTCCATTTCTCTTATTTCTCTCTCTCTCTGCCTCTGGCGTTCATGTTCCCTCTGTTTTTTGATTTTATCAAAAGACAGTATCTCCTTTTTTTCCTTACTCTCAGATTTTCGATCCCGGCTTTTTGAACTCTAAAATAATTTTAAATAGAAGTTTAGTCATTGAATAAATGTACTCTAACAGATAAAAGCATTTCCCTTTAAAGTACCTTTACCACTTGTCCATTGTTAAAGGGAGTTTATCAAGTCCAAAATGCCTCTCAAATCAAAATTATTGCTGTGTAAAGGCCTTCAAAAAGGAGCAGAAAATACCTCTGCAGCCACACATAGCAATGAAGCAAAGCAAAAAGAACAGGCAAAAAGAACAGTCACATATGCATATAGTAACTTTTTTTTTTTCATAGGTTGTTTTTAAAACATTATATTCCATTGTACAGACTGACATTCTGACATCAAGCACAGAATGACATCTTACATGGATTGCAAAGGACTGGGGTAAAGTCATTCTCTCGTTTAAAAGCTTAAGAAATGCTAATAATCATACTTCAGTATACCATAGAAAACATCCGATAAAAAGATCTAAAAACACTGAAGCAGCAAACTTGGTGAAAAACATTGTGTCAGCATCTGGCAATGACACTATACTAAATATCTGAAATGGTGCCTTTGAAAAATAAAACTCACCCAGCAAAAAAACAAGAATACATACCTATATTGATATTGACAAAAAATTAAAGATATGGCTCTCAAAAGGTGTGTAAAAAAAAAAAAAAAAAAAAAAAAATAGAATTGGTATTTACCAACTAGTAGCAATTCTGTTTCCTCAAAACAGGAGAATTACCAAATAAGTAATTTGGAGGGAATCTATCACTTAAAAAGACCTTCCTGATAAAGAAAAGTCCCTACTGTGAGTAAAATCTACTCTGTAATGTCTAATGAAAGTAGCTGTCCCTCCCACTGCATCTCCTACCAGTTTTTATCTATCTATCTATCTATATGTACAGTTGGTGAAATAAGTATTTAACACGTCCCCAACTTTCTAAGTAACTATACCTTATTTCTAAAAATGCTACGGACATGAAATTCTCACCAGATGTTGGTAGCATCCAATACACACGAGCAAAGAAATCAAACCATAGATGCCCATAAATTAATATAAAGAGAGTAGTGGCGTAACTAAAGTCTTGTGGGCCCTGGAGCAAACTTTTGTCTGGGGCCCCCTACCCCCTCCCTAGAGCGAATTCTTGATAGTGACTGTTACGGGTGCTGCAGCGGTATCTCAGATACTTGAAAGGGATACAGCTTTAGTACCCACAACTGCAGTTATCAAGAATATGGCGAGTGAGCAGCGCAGCGCCCAGCATGTAAACAATACTGGGACAGTATAATATGCTCCACAGTGGCCCACACACAGTATTATATGCTCCCAAGGGCCCCCATACAGTATTATATGCTCCGAAGAGCCCCCCCCTAGAGTTAGTGCTATTATTATACTCTGGGGTCTCCTCAGACCCCAGAATATAATCAAGTAGAGGCCCAGGGGAAGTGATTAAAAATAACAAACACTTATACTCATCTTGCCTCACCTCTCCTGGGCATCCTTGCTCTGTCTGTCTTCAGCATCTTCCTTAGTCTTCTTCTGCCTGGCGACTGAGGTAAACGCGCACCAGACGTCACTGCTGGGGCCTGTGATTCGGCCTCAGGGGTAAAGTGGGGCGTGATGACGTCATTACGCCGGCAAACCCCATGTAACAACTGGGGCCCATTCACAGGCCCCAGCAGTGATGTCTGGGGGCGCGAGACCTCAGTCACAGGCCGGAAGAGCAGGTGAGTTTAAGTAATGATTATTTTTAGTCATCTCCCCTAGGCTGGTATGTATTGGAAAGGGACATGACGGTTGGCATCTATTGGTGGTCCAGGGCTCCCGCCATTTCCAGCTGGCCGTGGCCCCCGGCACCGCTCCAGACCATGGTTTATTCCATGTCTGTAACGTTTCAGCTCCTCAGAGCCTTTGTCAAGCCTTGCAGACTTGTCCAAAAATTAAGTTAAGTTATGTGTAATAAGAAATGACACAGGGAAAAAATATTAAACACATGAAGAAAGAGGTTCAAAAAGCCATGGAAAGTCATGACAACAGGTGAAAACCATCAGTAATTAGAAAGCAATCCTTCCACAGTGAGAAATATTATCAGGTTAATAGTAAATAATAGCTGGTTCAACTGACAGCCTATAAAAAGTCTCATTACTAAGGTGCCACACAAATAAGATCTCATGATGGGTAAAACCATACAGCTGTCTCAAGACCTTCGCAACCTTATTGTTGCAAAACATACTGATGGCAGAAGAATTACAGAAGAATTTCTAAACTACTAAAGGTTCCAGTGAGCACTGTCGGGGTCATAATCCAAAAGTGTAAACAACATCATTTCACCATAAACCTACCACTACCAGGTGCTCCCTGCAAGATTTCAGACAGAGGAGTAAAAATAATCATCAGAAGAGTTGTACAAGAGCCAAAGACCACCTGTGGAGAGCTAAAGAAAGACCTGAAATCAACAGGTACAATTGTTTCAAAGAAAACAATAAGTAATGCACTCCATGGCCTGTATGTACGCTCAGCATGCAAGACTCCATTGCTGAATAAAAAGCATGGTCAAGCACGTTTAACATTTGCTCAACAACATTTAGACAAGCCTGTGAAATACTGAGAGAATATAGTCTGGTCAGAGGAGACCAAAATTAAACTCTTTGGATGCCATAATACTCACCATGTTTGGAGACCCACATACGAACAGTGAAGTTTGGAAGCGGGAATATCATGGCGAGGGGCTGTTTTTTAGCATCCTGGCAAACTTCATATAATTGAAGGAAGAATGGACAAATATACAAAAGACATTCTTGATAAAAATCTGCTGCCAACTACCAGGATGATGAAGATAAAATTAGGGTGGACATTTCATTAAGACAATTGAAGCTTTCAATTTTAAAGGCCACTCCAATGTGCCATTAGCTTAAAATTTGTTTTTTTAATGATAGACTCCCTTTAAAGGGGTTTTCCAGGCAAAAATTAAAAAAAAAAAAAAAGTCTGCTATAAATGGGTTAATAAGTGCACACAACTACAGTACCTTTAGCAGTGTTTGAGTGATTTCTGGGTTTATCTAGGAGCTCCTGGCTTCCTCTGCATTTGTTTAGCCTACAACTACCTATAAACCTAAAAAAAAAAAAAAAAAAGCCTACAACTACCATGATGCATAACATTAGCTAATGTAACGCATCATGGTAGTTGTAGGCTGACTCACACTACCTCCCTCTCACTTCCCCACCCTTCCTCTCTCACACCCTCTCCCTGTCTCCCTAGCTATTCCGCCCACTACTAGCCCTTGCCAACTAAATAACTCAGCCCACCCTTCCACCCCATCATACTTACGTGTGTCTTCCTCTCCAGATTTCTCTTCTAGAAGGGCTCCTCTTTTTCTTTGACTCTGTCGGCATGTGCGCAGGCTCTCTGCACAGGCGTCAGAGGCACCTCCAGCCAGCGCAGCCGCTGGCAGAGACAAAGAAGAGGAGTCGTCGTTCCAGAATGTAAGTCTGCAGAAGAAGACACGCAAGTATGATCGGGTAAATGGGAGGGAAGATTAGTATTGGTGACATTCCGTTTCCGGAAATGGGGAAACGGAATGTCACCAGATAATCTTAAAACGTGGATAAAAAAAATATGGGCAACTATAGATTTTTGCTAGAAGTATGTCATTTAGAAAGTTTGTTCAATACTTTTTTCCTGTGTCATTATTACAAATAACTTAATTTATAGACATCTATGGTTTGATATCTTTGCCTGTGTTGATTGTATGAGTTGATACCAACATTTGGAATTTTATGTAAATAGCACCTTTAGTAAAATATATTTAGTTAGAAAATTGGTGACGTGTTCAATGCTTACTTCACCCGCTGTATAAGTGCGAATGTATGCGCATGTATAGTATATAAGAATATGTATGTGTATCTGTATATATATTGACTAAATGTCTGTAAAGCACAATTACACAATTGCCATCACGTTGCACCTGCAGCTCCCAGAGCAGACACAGAATGAATAGTGAAGAAGGGAACAGATGGCTCCCTGCTTCACCATTCCATTAAACTTGAAGTTGGGACACCTAGGGCCCACTGCCCGGAACAGTGGGACAGCAAATCTTGGACTGTCCCGCTGTCCCAAGGTGGCCCCTGCTACCATAGGGCCCAGTGCAAGTGCACCATTGGCCCTATGATTAAAGCGGTCCTGACTGACAATTGATCCAGTGCAGGTTTTATTTAAGACTTGCACATATCATGATGCATTTGGGCACTCGATGTCTGAAACATGTATATATTGACAGTTATTGTTACTGTTGATTTTCATGAAGGACTCACAAGAAGAGGGCCTGGATATTGCAGATCCTTCTTGCTGTGGTAACGGCTATCAGGTTGGCTGTTTTCCAGGAAATTTTTCAATGGTAACACCAAAAATTGGTTCAAAGGGAAGTATAGTCAAGCCTTTCAACACTATATTATGATCCCAGAAGGAAAGATAAACTACTTTAGGATGTATCCTATACACCCCTGTAGAAACATTTTAACCAATATGCAAGGTCTTGATCAAAGTAGTTTACTAAGTGCAGATACTTGTGTCAGAAGTGTTACATCTGTCGTTGCTGCTTTAAGGTTGCCGTGTCAACATAGGGAAGCTTCCTGTCCTAGACCTTCAGGTCTTGACTCAGAGAGGTGTATTGCCTTCAAGTAGCATTTTCTACTGTTCGCAGTTGTCAGCCCATTTCTGCTGCTACTCTCCTGTAGACTTGTGCATGTCATTTTGGCCCTGCATCGGAAGCCTAACAACTTGCACTTTAAAAAAGGTACTGGATTTAAAAGCTTTAGTAAAACCAGTCTCTAGTAAATTAATATTGTAGCAAAGTTGGGATGATTAATATCCAGAATATCATCTTTGCACCAGAATAAAAAAGTTTTCCATATCTTGTTGAAAATAGTACTAGTAACCTCTTTCCTGTCTGAATGAAGGGTTCTGATAGACATATCTTAGACCCCTGGCTCTTATGATAGTTACTTCAGAAACCAGAGCACCAACTGTACAGTCATGGCCAAAAGTTTTGAGAATGACACAAATATTATATTTTCACATGATCTGCTGCCCTATGGGGTTTTTATGTGTGTTTGTCAGATGTTTTTATCACATACAGAAATATAATTGCATTCATATTATGAGTAACAGAAGCTTATATTGACAGTTAGAATGAGTTAATGCAGCAAGTCAATATTTGCAGTGTTGACCCTTCTTCTTCAGGACCTCTGCAATTCTCCCTGGCATGCTCTCAATCAACTTCTGGACCAAATCCTGACTGATAGCAGTCCATTCTTGCAGAATCAATGCTTTAATTTTGTCTGAATTTGTTGGTTTTTGTTTGTCCACCCGTCTCTTGATGATTGACCACAAGTTCTCAATGGGATTAAGATCTGGGGAGTTTCCAGGCCATGGACCCAAAATCTCTATGTTTTGTTCCCTGAGCCATTTAGTTATCACCTTTGCTTTATGGCAAGGTGCTCCATCATGCTGGAAAAGGCATTGTTGAGCGCCAAACTGCTCTTGGACGGTTGAGAGAAGTTGCTCTTGGAGGACAATCTGGTACCATTCTTTATTCATGGCTGTGTTTTTAGGCAAGACTGTGAGAGAGCCGATTCCCTTGGCTGAGAAGCAACCCCACACATGAATGGTTCCAGGATGCTTTACAGTTGGCATGAGACAAGACTGGTGGTAGCGCTCACCTCTTCTTCTCCGAATAAGCTGTTTTCCAGATGTTCCAAACAATCGAAAAGGGGATTCATCAGAGAAAATGACTTTACCCCAGTCCTCAGCAGTCCACTCCCTGTACCTTTTGCAGAATATCAGTCTTTCCCTGATGTTTTTTCTGGAGAGAAGTGGCTTCTTTGCTGCCCTCCTTGAGACCAGGCCTTGCTCCAAGAGTCTCCGCCTCACAGTGCATGCAGATGCACTCACACCTAACTGCTGCCATTCCTCAGCAAGCTCTGCACTGCTGGTAGCCCGATCCCGCAGCTGAAACACTTTTAAGAGACGGTCCTGCCGCTTGCTGGTCTTTCTTGGGCGCCCTGGAGCCTTTTTGGCACCAATGGAACCTCTCTCCTTGAAGTTCTTGATGATGCGATAGATTGTTGACTGAGGTGCAATCTTTCTAGCTGCAATACTCTTCCCAGTTAGGCCATTTTTGTGCAGTGCAATGATGACTGCACGTGTTTCTTTAGAGATAACCATGGTTAACAGAAGAGAAACAATGATGGCAAGCACCAGCCTCCTTTTAAAGTGTCCAGTGGTATCATTCTTACTTAATCATGACAAATTGATCTCCAGCCCTGTCCTCATCAACACCCATACCTGTGTTAATGGAGCAATCACTGAAACGATGTTAGGTGGTCCTTTTAAGGCAGGGCTGCAATGATGTTGAAATGTGTTTTGGGGGATAAAGTTCATTTTCTAGGCAAATATTGACTTTCCAAGTAATTGCTGTTAAGCTGATCACTCTTTATAACATTCTGGAGTATATGCGAATTGCCATTAGAAAAACTGAAGCAGTAGACTTTGTAAAAATTAATATTTGTATCATTCTCAAAACTTTTGGCCATGACTGTAGTCTGTGAGGGATTGTGTGAAACAATGGTCATCGATATAGGCAATATGAAGATTTTAATAGGATTAGCAGTTTCGCTATTTTCAGATTAATTAAAAGGCCAAACTAAGCTCTTTTTGGCAAAAAGGGAGCTATCTTTATGATTTTCATTATTAATTTTTTACAGAACCATCGGAAGACAAAAAAGGGTATGTCAGCAGAAAATTCTATTGTGGACTAATGCATCTACCCCTGTACAGGAGAAGAACTGGTGTGCTTTGGTGTTTTGTTGATTGGCAAATAGAACGGTCTCTAGTATTCTCCTCACTTGAGTGATCAGGTGCAACACTTCGTAACTCAGGCACCAATCTCTGGGATTTAGTGGTTTCCAGTTTAGGAAATCCGCCTGTAGCCTGTATTGTCAGAGCATATATCTTCACATGCGCTGCCTCTATTATATCATATAACTTTTGGAGCAGAAAACACTGTTCTCAACTTCAGAGTAGATCCCTGGAAGGTTTTCTAAGAAATGACAGTCCCTAGAACAGTTATTGTCTACACGGGTTGTGGGGCGCCAAAATATGACCAATCCAAATCTCACTGTGCTTCTACCCAGGGCCGGCACTTGGACAACAAAGCCTCTGTTGACCCATTTTAGAGCAACTCATGCGCACCACAGCAAAAAAAACAACCAAAATTTGGCGTTTTTTTTTTTTTTTGCTGAGGCAGACCTACTGGCGTGGATTGTAATACAGTCTTTTCCATTCACGTATATAGAACCTGTTCAGATGTTGGAAAATAAAGAGGAATTTTGAGGCGGATGGTGGTGGATGCATGGCATTAGCATTCTGTTGCGGCTTTCCATCGCTGATTAGGGCAAAATGAATGGGTCTCATCAGTGGGGAATCTCAACTCAATGCTTTTTTTCCCCAGCCTCCTGCTCCAATGGTTTTCAAGGTGAGGCAAAATAAGGGAAGAATCTTCTGCTGATTTGGGGGTGAAGGCTGCTGCAAAATCAGCACCAGGTTCAAACGTGTAAAAAGGGCATGATACTGTTAACTGTGCAATAAACGCTTTCATCTGTATTAATGGAGAAACTATATATGGTATAAAGCACCATTTACACGCACTACAATGTCCCACAGTGGCCCCTCCACACAGTATTATGCCCCACAGTGGATCCTATGGTGTTCCTCACAAATATTACAAAAATTTCGGGTTCAACAGGGGTTCCCCACCCAAAAACTATTATTATGCTTGAGGGTCTTTTCAGACCCCCCAAGTATAATGATCGGAGGCCCTGGGCAGGTGAGCAAACATAAAAGCCAGCGTTATTTACCTCTCCTGGGCTCCACCGTGACTCCCTACTGTCTTCAGCCTTCTACAATGATGTCACAGACATGGGTTACACTGGCATCAAGACACCAGCCTGACCCACGTGACGTCATTGAAGAGGCCTGAAGACCGTAGGGAGCCCAGGAGAGGTGAATAACATTTTTTTGTTTATCTTTGATCACCTCCTCTAGGGCTCCGATCATTATACAAAACCTCTAGACGAATCTCATGGGGTTCGCCCAACAAATACCCTTGCACCAGGCCTGCAGCCCTACTTACCGAACCCTGCTCCTGCCCATGGCAGTCTTTACTTCACTTCATCCCTCCAAGGGGTGTCGAAGCAGCAGCTGCAGTCAGCAATCAGCAGCCGAGTGCACCCCCTCAGGAGCTTGGGGCCCCAGCATTTGCCCCATTTTGCCGGGTGTCGACACCAGCCCTGCTTCCACCAGTTGAACTCTCACCAGGCTAGACAGATACATCTTTTTATCCAGACACAAGAGGAATTTGTCCATATTTGGCATGGTTCCTATTATAGACATGACCTCTCAGACACACCCAAGTTATTTTCTGGAGGTTAGATTTTTTTTTTTTTATAACAAGCAATGACCTCTACTTTGGAGCTAGAACGAACATCTGTTGATGGAGACTAATAGGATGCCCAAAAGAATTCTTTGGAGCAAACCTAAGAGATGTTTATCTTTTCTTAATTTATTATTCACCAAACTTGTTGTAGTGTCTAACAAAACAGGTTTACCAGTTAATGAAGAATAGGTGTCTTTAGCCAGTAGCCATAGTTAGTCCAGGTATGGAACAATGATCATGCCTTGTTTTCTGAAAAAAGGCCACTAGTTTTGCTATGCTTTCTGGAGCCTGGAATTAGAAGTGATACACCTTCTGATCTTAATGATTGATGTATGTTAAGAATGTGTGTTAAACTGGATGGATTGGGATGTGATAATATGCATCCTGGAGGTGGATTATTGCCCTACTAGTGGGACTGCACATTTTAGTTGATTCCATTTTAAAGTAATACGTCAGATTTGTTTGATGGTTTTAAATTTATAATTCTGTAAGTGCCACTTTTTTTCTTTTAAACTTGAAACAGGATAAGCAATGACCTTCTCCAATCTCTAAGTGAGGAACAGGTGACACTATATCCACTGTCTTAAAGGGGTATTCCCACGAACATAACCATTTCTATATTTGTAGATAATTAAAAGTTAAACATTTTTGCAAATATAAGTAATTTAACATTTTGCAGAGTTTTACAGATTTTCTCTAAATATCTTGTGGCCACAAGTTGTTGTCTTGATTGGTTGCCAATGGATACGACCTTCGATGCAGGACCTTTCTAAGGTCAGAAAATCAGCCATGATTTCCTTAATGTGGCTGGGATATCTTCTGATACATGTAGTGTCCTTGCCTGATAACCCTACTACAATAAGAAAATCATAGCTGGGTTCCTCACAAGTCCCAGACCATAGAAAGTTTCTGAATTAGTGGTCGTATCCATTGGCAACCGATCAAGACAATAGACTGTCACCACTAAGGTGGTTAGAGAAAATCTTTAAAACACTGAAAAATTTTTAACTACTTATATTTGCAAACATGTTTAACTTTTAATTATCTACAACTATAGATATGATTATGTTCATGGGAATACCCCTTTAAGGGTGAACTGAAGAGTGGCAGATTGAAGAGCAGCAGCAACAGCCATTAGCCACATATAGGGAGAAAATTATATTCTTTAACAGCTTTCAACGGAACCTAGAATGCATTTCTTAGAAATAATGTACTGGCGAACCAATCACATACGACCATGAATGTAGGCACTTTCTATGGTCTAGCACTTGGCAGAAATCCAACCATTGAGGCCAGATTATCAGGGTTATGTATGAAAAGATACAATGGAATGAAAAGACACTACTCTCTCTGCATAAACTGTATAAGACCCCAGGGGTTGGGGTAATATGGACTTCTGTTATCTTATCACCACCTTATCAGACAGCATACTGTCCTTTTGCTCTCTCTGACAGTGGTATTGCGGTAACCCCTTGTTCCTAATCAAAGGGGTATTGTTATGTAATACCCCTCTGAAACTAGTCAGGCCATTTATTGACACCATAACCCAGATGTTTACTAGTGTCAGGATCGCAGCACCGAAGGAGTTGCAACACACACCTACACCACAAACACAAAAACCATCAGTTAAGTTTATTTTTGACACTGTCCTTATCCTGTCCATACCTGATCATTACAGCGTAAAATATGCGGACCTCCTCTTTTGTGATATTCGTTATAAGAGATAACAACAATGATAATGATTATCACTCGAGACGAGTATATAATACATTTCTGATAGGCGGAAAAAGTTCCATCAGTCAGATAAGACCCATTGAGTGTCCCAATACCCAAAAAAAGAAAAAAAAAAAAGTTTTAGGCAGCTTTGAGAGGAGTGTAATAGTGGGTGTTTTTTTTTTTTTTTTTGCACCTATAGCAGGGACAAAACACCTGAACTTCCAGCAGCTCCCAGTAATGATGAACCACAGGAACTTCAGAGGTTGCATCCATAACATGTGAACAATAAAGCACCCATATTATTACAAACGGAAAGCGGCCCTAGTTATCACATTAGTTAGGTATATAGATTATAATTATTTAATTAAGTTGATAGTGTATACAGGGGAATGGAAAATTAAATGGTTCGTGTTTGTTTAAAAAGAGGTTGTCATATAAATAAATAAAAACCTCACCTGTCTCTGGTACTCCAGTGTCTTCCAGTAAGGTTCGGTCCTTCTGCTCTGGAGTTTTCTTTCGGCGGAAGAACTAAACATGACCGCTGAGGCCAATCACTGGCCTAAAGTATGTGCGGGAGGTCACAGTGCGGCAGGGACTTCCGCCAGAAGAAAACAGCGGAGCAGCAGGAGCGAACCACACTGGGAGACACCGAAGCATCGGGGACAGGTAAGTATGGGTTTGTTTGTTTGTTTGTTTTTTTTGACCTTCCTCAGCCTCATATTTTAAAAAAGAGGCCATCCTGGACAATCCCTTTACCACGTGCACCTGTGTGGTATATATGAACTACAAACATCTTAGTGTTTTTTGGAAAGTACATTTTCTTTGCAGAAAGAGTTTGTTTCAACATTGCCTTTTTTTGAAGATTTCAATTATTGCTTGTAATCTCTGTTTGCTACAAAGCTGCATGAAGGTTGATGGCTATATGAAATATTAAATGGGTTATCTGATATCTAATATTGATAACTCGCAGATATGCTATACCAAGACTGCGCAGTTTTCTGTAATATTTACATACCGTGAGCTAGGCTGCACACTCGCTCTACAAACTATAGCAGAGAGTGTAGATACTTCAGCACTGTCCCACTGAGGTCTAAGGCCATCAATATTAAAAACCGGATTACCCCTTGCTGTGCACTCTCCAAAAATGTAGATTTTAAAAAGACTAAATCCAGAATCCAAATAAATTAAAAAGAATAAATAATTTCCAATATAACGCCTCATAACATCTGAATTTTCTTGCTCTTTTCTCTATATCATAAATACAGAGTACGAAAAATAGTTTAGAAAAAGCAGTGTTTTATACTCCATGGCAGCTGCCATGTTTTTCACCCCTCCCTTTCACACAGTTTCAGAAGAGAGGAGGGGTTTAGCATGCATACTTTTTGTCTATACAGCATGTGGTAATTTTGTTGGAAGGAATCCCATAAGTAACTGGCAGTATGAAATAGATACGAACAGTAGTACAACTAGTACCTGTAGTAATTATCAAACATAACTACCATAACCCACATTCCTATATCCATGGAATATCTTGTATGTTTACTAGGGTGAATGCGTTCTATAGAAAAAAATAAAAATTAGTTTTATTCAAAGTCTCATACTCTATAATTGTTACAAATAATGATCTATAAACATCCTTTAAAACATTGTTTCTTTTGGTTGTGTTTAAAAAGTGGCTTAATGTAAGCCTTTGAACATGTAATAGCCATTAAAATAGGTTTTGGGTAGTTTTAATATTGAGCAGCAATAAGAGCCACACTGCTCCTTCAAACTGTCTCCAATTTACTTATTTGTAATGTGTAAAGAATATTTAATATTATTATTAGTTTATTTTTCCTGTTTCAACATAAACTTGCTACAATACAGACAACATTCAGTATTATTCACTGTTTTAGGTAACACTAATCTCTAAACATTTACGCAGCAGCCTACATCACTCCCACTATGTGTCTTTTACTATTTAAATTTTTGCCTGAAATTCCCTTACTTTAATTTATAATAGTAATTTGTAAGTTTTGATAAGCGATATTAGGGTGATTTGCTGAAGAAAAAAAGTTTTCGGCTGGAATGCAAGATAACAGTTTCAACTGAGCTAGGTCCACTTATGGAGTGTCTAGTTGAATTTTTCACCAACCAGCTTGCACAATGCCATCCAAGAGATGATTACAAGGAATTGTTAACACTGGCACTCCTGATTCTTGGTTCACCGGCAATCCCAGACGTACACATCAACACTCCAGGCGCCTGCCATCGGGCCCGATGGATGGCCAAACTGATATACACTCTGAAGATCTTCATGTTTCATCATCATTTTCGTTTAACTTTGACACAGTTAAAAAATCTCCGTCAATTTTGCACTTTTACTGTCCACTTATATTTTAAGGATTGGTACCTTTGTCAGATCCCAGCCACATCGCCAGGAAATGACTTGACATTCGTAGCATACAAAAGGAATCAACGTGCCTGTTGCTGATGCAGCAATAAAAACTTTCAGCAGACACCTGTAGTACCTCAGTGAGATTATGGTGGGTCTGGCTTTTTTTTTTTTTTTGACTGTGAGATACCAACCACAGAAAAGTTTGAGATGGTACTGGCAATGCAGAAGGAAGGCAAAAATGACTGCTCAACTCGCGTGCAGCTTGCCGGTGTCACACAAGAAGCTTCATCACTTCGTATTGTCCAACACAAAAAAAAAAAAACTGTTCGTTGCAATGGAAATAAACCAAGATTTTCTTCATCAAGATCCTTGTCCGTGCAACACTAAAGCAAATTATAGCAATTCATCCTTAAAAGTCAACGGATTGAAAATCGTGAATGATGCCGCAGAACGCTCTATTGCACTCATGAGTACATTCAATTCGTCACTGAGCACTCAAGAAGACCAGAAACAGTTTATTCTCCAGTGTGTAGAGAAGCATCGCAATGACTATCCTGAACCAAATAAAGTGTGTTTCGCAAAAAAAAAAAAAAAAAAAAAAGAGAAACTGTGAAACAGTCATTTACTTTGCAAGACATTACAAATGGTTTTTTTTTTTTTTTTTTTTTCCCAATTCAAAGTTTATTGGGTTTTCAAAATATAACACGAATACAAATCACAAACAAAGTCTGCATACAGTTGATATAGCAAAAGAAAACGGGTATACAGAGAGAATCCAAATAAGTACAGAGTCCAAGAAATAAATGGTGAAAAGGAGAGAGTTCAACCAGCTACGGTTGTCAATTTAGCAATAACAAAATGACAAAGTTCACACCAAATACATAATACTGTATACAACAAATGGGGGGGGGGGGTAAAACAGAGAGGAAAAAGGGGGGTGGAGTGAGAGAGGAGGGGGGAGGGATTAGTCAGGTTAGTCAGAACAAAGAAACAGAAACTAGTATAAAGAGCAGTTCAAGTCATCATTTTCAGCCATAGGGACCAGATTTCCAAATATTTAGAATGTGTACAGAGTTTCCAGCTAAAGAGTTCTTCAAAGCGAGCAAGTTGGTGGACTTTGTTCAGCCAAAGTTGCACAGACGAGGTGGTCATTTGGAGCCAGAATTGCGGGATAATTGATTTGGCACCAGCCAGTAAATGCACCAGCAGAAAGTCATTGGAGCGGTTTAGGTCCGCAGAGGGCAGGGCCAGGAAGATTTTTTTCTAGTGTGAGAGAGACATTTGTGCCTTTGAGTTTGCAAAGATAATCCTGTACTTGAGACCAGAAAGGAGAGATTAAGGGGGAAGTAACACCAGATATGAGAGAGGGTGCCTACTTGTGATTTGCATCTCCAACAAACAGGCGATAGTTGCAAACGATACAATCAGGCATCCGATACCATCTAGACAGAATTTTGCAGTGGTTTTCTTGCAATCGGATACATTGCAAAAAGCCATGAGAGTGCTTCAATATCCTTTGAACATCATCAGAGTCCAAGGAAATGCCAAGCTCCTGTTCCCAAGAATGGATGAAGGTGGGGGTCTATATATAAGTGGACAGTAGACAAGATATTCTGCGTAACATTTTGGTCTTAGACATTAGAAGTTTCTCAAAGGGCGTCAAAATGGTACGAGGTTGAAATGACGCAGGTGAAGAAAAATCAGTTTGAGGTCTGGTGAAAGATCCAAGATTTGCTGGGTGGTGAGGGGAGCACAAGCAGGTGCTAGATCTCTCAGGGTAAACATGTTCAGTTTGTCCTATATGAAATTGTATGTTGGTGCTAACTGACCGAGTATGATCGGTATAAATCTTGCTGGGAGAAGAGGGGACTGACCCAAATCTTTCCAGACATCAGAGGGGCCCATTAGTAGTGGATGTAGAGAGGACTTGGGTTGCAGTCGGGGTAGCCAAAATACGGACTCCATGGGGGTCTTCAAGAGAGCTCACATTAATTTAACCACCAGAGATGTAGTTGTCGGTGCTATCAAGTTTATCCAACAATTCAATTGTACTGCCTTATAGCATTTCCAGACCTCAGACTTAGAAAAGTTAGCCTTATATCCCAAAATTTTACCATATGATTAGAGGTCAACTATGGCGGGAAGGCCCTCTTTAGGATTGGTGATTACAAATAGGACATCGTCCACAAAGGTGGTAGCCTGTTGAGTGTGATCTTCTATGGAAAAGTCCTGAGTACCTGGGTGCTGTCGGACCACCTGCAGGAGAGATTCCAGTATTAATACAAAGAGTGTGGGTGACAGGGGGTAGCCCTGTCTTGTGCTGTTGGAAATTTGAAAGCTCTCCGAAAGCGTACCATTGATTCTGATACAAGCTGAGGGTCGTTCATAGAGAGAAAAAATTGCAGTGACGAGGCCTCCTAGGAAAGCCAAATTTGTCCAGAGTAGCTCTCATGAAGACCCAGTCCACCCTATCAAATGCTTTTTCTGCATCTACAACCAGAAGTATCCGCGGGTGGCGTGTCTGCTGTGCAAGGTATATAAGGGGTAAGAGTTTTGCTTTGTTATATTTCTTCCTGTGACAAAGCCAGATTGTTCTTCATGGACCAGAGAGGGTTTCAGACGCAGTGCCAATATTTTCACCCATATTTTAATGTCTACAGTCATGGCCAATAGTTTTGAGAATGACACAAATATTATATTTTCACATGATCTGCTGCCCTCTGGTTTTTATGTGTGTTTGTCAGATGTTTTTATCACATACAGAAATAGAATTGCATTCATATTATGAGTAACAGAAGCTTATATTGACAGTTAGAATGAGTTAATGCAGCAAGTCAATATTTGCAGTGTTGACCCTTCTTCTTCAGGACCTCTGCAATTCTCCCTGGCATGCTCTCAATCAACTTCTGGACCAAATCCTGACTGATAGCAGTCCATTCTTGCAGAATCAATGCTTTAATTTTGTCTGAATTTGTTGGTTTTTGTTTGTCCACCCGTCTCTTGATGATTGACCACAAGTTCTCAATGGGATTAAGATCTGGGGAGTTTCCAGGCCATGGACCCAAAATCTCTATGTTTTGTTCCCTGAGCCATTTAGTTATCACCTTTGCTTTATGGCAAGGTGCTCCATCATGCTGGAAAAGGCATTGTTGAGCGCCAAACTGCTCTTGGACGGTTGGGAGAAGTTGCTCTTGGAGGACATTCTGGTACCATTCTTTATTCATGGCTGTGTTTTTAGGCAAGACTGTGAGAGAGCCGATTCCCTTGGCTGAGAAGCAACCCCACACATGAATGGTTTCAGGATGCTTTACAGTTGGCATGAGACAAGACTGGTGGTAGCGCTCACCTCTTCTTCTCCGAATAAGCTGTTTTCCAGATGTTCCAAACAATCGAAAAGGGGATTCATCAGAGAAAATGACTTTCCCCCAGTCCTCAGCAGTCCACTCCCTGTACCTTTTGCAGAATATCAGTCTGTCCCTGATGTTTTTTCTGGAGAGAAGTGGCTTCTTTGCTGCCCTCCTTGAGACCAGGCCTTGCTCCAAGAGTCTCCGCCTCACAGTGCGTGCAGATGCACTCACACCTGCCTGCTGCCATTCCTCAGCAAGCTCTGCACTGCTGGTAGCCCGATCCCGCAGCTGAAACACTTTTAAGAGACGGTCCTGCCGCTTGCTGGTCTTTCTTGGGCGCCCTGGAGCCTTTTTGGCACCAATGGAACCTCTCTCCTTGAAGTTCTTGATGATGCGATAGATTGTTGACTGAAGTGCAGTCTTTCTAGCTGCAATACTCTTCCCAGTTAGGCCATTTTTGTGCAGTGCAATGATGACTGCACGTGTTTCTTTAGAGATAACCATGGTTAACAGAAGAGAAACAATGATGGCAAGCACCAGCCTCCTTTTAAAGTGTCCAGTGGTGTCATTCTTACTTAATCATGACAGATTGATCTCCAGCCCTGTCCTCATCAACACCCACACCTGTGTTAATGGAGCAATCACTGAAACGATGTTAGGTGGTCCTTTTAAGGCAGGGCTGCAATGATGTTGAAATGTGTTTTGGGGGATAAAGTTCATTTTCTAGGCAAATATTGACTTTGCAAGTAATTGCTGTTAAGCTGATCACTCTTTATAACATTCTGGAGTATATGCAAATTGCCATTAGAAAAACTGAAGCAGTAGACTTTGTAAAAATTAATATTTGTATCATTCTCAAAACTTTTGGCCATGACTGTAGATTTAACAAATGAAATTGGTCTGTAACTTCCACAGTTAAGCGGATCCTTCCCCTCCTTAGCAATCAATAAGAAGCAGTAATAATTGCTTCTTGGGCTTGTCGTGGGAGTTGTTTGACTATAATCAGAGCATTGCAAACCCTAGAGAGAGGGGGGGGGTTAGGGTGGACCGGAACTTCCTGTAATAGAGCAGCGATAGACCATCTGGGCCAGGACTCTTCCCCATTGGAAAACTATTCAAGGCAGATTGCAGCTCTTTCAGGGAGACAGGTGCTGTCAGAGTCTAGAGAGTCAGGTTCCAGTGATGGAAGGGATAGGGAAGATAGTAAATCATCTGTCAAACAGGTTTTCTCTTCCAAGCTAAGTTCTGCGCTATTGTCCACAGCTGGGCTTGCATATTTGAGGGGTCTCTATATATACCATTCCCTACTTGCTGCATATGTCACCTCCTGAGGAAGCTTTTTTAAGCAAAACATGTTGAGATGCGTTTCCACGCATACCTTCTTGTGTGCACTGGGACTCTACTTTGCTACTTTCATGGCTACTGTTAATTATTGCTATTATGCACTCACTTACTGGTCTATTTGATATTACCACTTATTGCTTTCTGTATTTATCACATTTACATATGGCACATACTAACATTTAGGGGTATGTGTTTAGTACCTTGACATTGTATCACCATATATTTCACTTTTAAAATCTTTTTCTTGCTTATGTGGTATATGATACGGCTTGCAGTTTGGGTGATCCCATGTTTTGACACACATATATGGATTACTTTAGGTCTTGGACCAGGTGCTCTATAATTTAATATCCTCAGCCATATATATTGTCAGCTTTATATTTGTATGCAAATTACTGTTGAGCCTTTTACTGTGATACGTGTCTTGTGTTCTCTTTCATCTGTGTCTTTTTGTATCATTGGATTAACAATTTTTCATGTATTTATTTTTTATTAATAATTATATATTTTTATATATAGGATTTGAGATTTGTTTTTTTCTTTGACCATTATTCTTCTGGTGTTTAGAGGTTGTAAAAGGACTTATAAAAATGTACAAACTCTTTTGCTTGATCTGGGGTGGAGGTGAGATGAGAACCGGATGAGTTTTTGATAGAGGAAATAAAAGTCCTAGATTGAGTTCTGCGAATAAGGTTGGTCATAAGATGTCCACCCTTGCCTCCAAGGGCATAGAGAAGTTTCTGATAATGCAAATGATATTTAGCTGCCTTCTTATTCAGGGCAGTGTTCATTTTCTCGCATAGAGATGTCAACTCTTCTTGTGCAGAGGCTGAGAGCGCTTGTGAAGGCATTCCAGTGTAGCTATACGACAAAGAATGTCATCAAGAGCTTTCTGTACAGTCTTCTTGGTTCTGAAAGTCAGTGAAATGAGAATGCCTCTGATGTAAGACTTGTGAGCTTCCCATATGATCGTAGGGCAGACGTCAGGAGTAGAATTAAGTTCAAAATAATCTGTTAAATGTTTGGTTAAGAAGGCTACATTCTCTTTGGAGTCTAGGAGCGACTCATTAAGGCGCCAGTTCAATTCTTTGGCAGAGAGTTGGTGTAATGATGTAGTAATTGATATCGGTGCGCGATCGGAGACTGTGATAGGTCCCATCAGGGACTTGGCAGAATGGTAGAGAAGGTCACGAGAGACGAGAATATAGTCTAACCTATGATAAGATCTGCAAGGAACCGAAAAGAAAGTATAGTCTCTAGTATTTGGGTGCTGAGATCAACAGATATCCATAAGACCAAGGTCTTGTAGTGCACCTGAGAGTTTAACAAGTAGTTTCTGGGATATGGGAGTGACAGAAGAGGAAGAGTCTAGAAATGGATTCAACGCCAGTTTAAGGTCACCGCCCAATACAATTTGCACTTCAGCAAAGACTTTCAAGGTTTCCAAAATGTTCAATAGCCAGGGGACCTGACTTTTGTTGGAGGCATAGGTGTTCACAAAAGTGTATTTGACAGAAGCTATCGTCCCTTTGAGGAAAAGTGCTCTACCCTCCAAATCTTTATACTACTGCATACATTTGAAAAGAATTGAGTTGTGAAAAAGAGTGGACACTCCCTTAGATGCTGAAGTCGGGTGAGAATTATGAAATCATTGAGAGTAATACTTGCTGAGTAACTTGGGGATCCTATCTCCTTTGAAATGTGTTTCTTGCAAAAAGGATATGCCAGAGTTCATACATTGAAGGAGTAGGAGTATGTGATGTCTTTTGTTAGGTGAGTTAAAGCCTTTAACATTAAAAAAGGAAAAAAAAAACAACTTGGACATGGTTAAGATATCTGAAACTGGCTGAAAATTGAGTAGACTTAAGGAAGTAGAGAGGAAAGGGAAAGAAAAAGATGTGGGAGGAGGGAGAGACAAGACGGAATGAAAAGGGGAGGTAGAACATAAAAAAAAAAAAAAAAAAAAAAAAAGCTAGTGTAGTTAGTGTGGTTAAATAGAGGGAAGGGATTAAGACTACTAAATCTTTGGTGTGACAACAGACCCATTTGCCTACCAAAGTATTAGCCTGTCAAGAGTTAGCGAACCAACTATCACTGATAACAGACTGAGGTTGAGGAGAAAGTCCTGATCGGGAAACCGGATTGTCGCTCCAAAAATGAATTAGACAACAAAAGAATATCAACTCAGGTCGGATAGGCATAATAAACAATGTAATGCAAACAATTAGTTAATCTTAAAACAATGGCATAACATTTACAAATGATACACCTACTAATTTAGCTAAATGAAAGTATCGTCAACACAACTGTCAGCAACACAAGGAATTGTGTGGTAACTGGAGATGAGCGAAGTTTTCAAAAATTCGATTTCGGCAACTTCACAGAATTTCGCGATAGGATTCTATTCGATCCGAATTAAATCATGGTGAATCGTTTAACAAAAACAGCTATTTATTGGCTGCTGAGAGCCGGGGTGGGCACCAAAATGGCAGAACCCCTTGGATGCCGTGGTTATGACCTCCATATCCCCCTGGCCTCAATTGTGGAGCAGGGTGTTAGCTGTCAGTTACAGCTAACACCCTGCTCCATAACCGATCAGGGGGATCTAACACCTTGGATGCAGCAGTCAAACATGCCGTGTGTGCTTGCGAAGGGGTTAAAAGGATGTGACATCACAGGTCTGGCTAATGATTGGCTGTACACATGGCTTTGTGGGTGATCCCGCGTTCCCAGAGTTCCTTGCCCCATGTACAGCAGCCATTTTTAACTAAATGCGAACCGTTACCACGAAGCGTGAGAAAATTAGGATTTGATGTGAATCGAATAATTCTAGAAATTCGGATCGAATTCCACTTCTGCAGGTTCAATTCGCTCATCTCTAGTGGTAACCATAGGTGGTGTCATAAAATTAATAATAAGAACCACCGCTGGCAGAGCAGCAACACGAAGCTAACCTTCACTGCAACTGCAATCTAAGCAAAATGGAGGGGAGGTGAGAAGGGAGAGGGGGCGTCTTGGTTTAGCGGAAAGGCAGTAAGTAAGCATATCTAGAGGAGTTTGTGTCAGGTAGTAAACGGCATATTCATTATTTAAGTATGGAACAGAAAGGGGGATTTGATTATTTTATTATCCACCTACATGTCACGGGATACGTAACTCCACTAACATCGGTGGAAATTGTATTTCCATATGGAGCAAGGAGTAAGGGCAGTGGAGTCGAATACCAAGGCTAGGGGAAGTCAATGTGAGACTTATGAGTCTTATGATAGAGTGAGGCCCCCCCACCCAATCATAGGACCGGGTAGAGGAAAGGAAATCCCCACCCAGAAGTATAGGCTTGGTTCAGGTGTTCTGTTTGAGAGTCCAGGGTTCTAGTCACTGCACGGGAATGCAAGGACAATTCTGCAAATGCTCCTTCTAATGATTCCACTCTACGCCCCACTGTCTGGACTTCTGACCGTAAGTCCGCCAGCTCTGATAAAACAGGTGCCACGGCCTGCGCCAGAGCCTTCTTTAGAAAATTTTTGGTGATGACAGTAGGGCTGAGGTCACCTTGTGAGCCCTCTTTGTCAGAGTCTGCAGTAGCTTCTTCCTGACTGTAATCTTCGGACGCCATCTTAGATGTAGTTGCCGGAGAAAAAGATTTAGAAAATTCTGCATATCCCCTTGGGGGTTAGGTGTTTTGAGCAATTCAGAATGATCAACATCACGGTCTCTACCATTCTTGACCATGATAACCCTGAGAGAAGTGCTAATGGAGTGACGTTTCCAGTTTAGTTGAGATGAGCCACAGGGTCATGTGGTCATCACGGTCTACCGTCAGGCTCCGTCCCTAAAGGAAGAATGTTATGAGGAGGGTAGTAACAATATAGCTTGATAAGGGTCTTCCAGGTTGTGATTTGATGCCACTGTAGTCGCCGTGTGGCATGCACAGTAGAGAGTTATGCCAGAGGAGAAGTACCTGGTGACCGTATAACTAGAGTCTCGACTAGGGCAATGTGATAGCACACAGAGAACGGTAGGCCTGGGTGATGCTGGAGAGGGGTGAGGAGTCTCCCTGATGGTAGTGTAAAGTCTCAGCACTCCCCCTCTCCAACTAGGAAGCTATAGATGAACTCTGCCAGAAAAAGCAACTGGAGTGCCAACTACCGAGGTCAGCTTATTAACCAACAACTCCAGCCCTTCTGGGACAGAGCCTCTCTCTCTGTCCTAGCTGGTCCACCATTTCCTGCTTCCTGCAGGGTACTCCAGCCCCTCTGGAGATACGTGCCACCCCCAAAGGCGTGGCTGAGAGCCTTTTCTGGCCTGGCCTGGGTCGCTCAACATTACCCTCTGGCTCACATACTTACATACCCTCCCCCTCAGCTCACTACCCATGGGGTGAGCTACAATGGGACGAGACATCCTATGATGAAGTCCCTCTTCAACCATGTATGCCTGTCCAGTGTCTCTCCAGAAGTTCCAATCTGGCGGTCTCTTCTTCCAGATTCCGGCTACTCGACATTTCCGGTTTCTCCTCACTTTAACTGCTACACCAAGATCCTGGTCCTTCTGTACAAAGGCAAGTTTTACTTCATCATCTTCACAATTCACCATACAGGGGATCACATCATTTTCATCACAATTCTCGCCATAGTCTTCAGCCATCCCATTGCATGACTTTGATCCCTTTAGTGAATAGCCGTAAAAATCTTCATCTTCTCCTATCATGAATTCACAGGAGCTCAGAGACCAACTAACATGTATTTCATGCACATCAATGTCTTTAGAGTATAACTGTATCACGGGAACTTTTTCCGTAACCTTCATCTCAAAGCAAACTTTGCCATCACCATCAAGGCTTAGAAGTTTAGGAGACATAGGCTGCTTGCTCTCCTCTTTCTTTGAGATACACAATCTCTGTACTGCAATATCTTCTCCTTCTGCACGAGGGCCATACTGTACACCCTCACATAATAGATCACGCTGAACTACATTTTCTGGCATGTCTTTAACAACTGTCACATCATTGGTGACATGTAACCATCTCTTACTTCTGCATGCAAATCACGGCTGCTCAGTCTCTGCATTAGAACCTCTACCACGGTTACTTCCATTAGTTAGGGACATAGCAACATTGTATCTCAGCCTCTTCTTGTTGCTATTAGCATCAGGCAGTAAAACAACTTCTGCCTCTTCTCTTCTTTTTGGGTTGACTGTATTACTTCCTGACTCCCCCTTCACAGACAACATGGAGTCATTATTCACCATTTGTCCACCAAACATTTGGCTAGAGACAGGCACAGCAACACCTTTATCCACAATGGCTTCCGACACTTTATCTGTTGGGACAACACATGCGTGGTCAGTCTTCTTACGGACTCTTGTTCCACACTTTTGATGACCCTTCACCTTATTTACCATCTCACAGCCCTCTAGGCTTTGGACCTCATTGGTTTGAGGCTGGACCCACTCTGTCACAGGCAATGTGTGACCAATCACAGTTTCTTCTTCTGTTGGACCTTCTTTGGCCTCCTCACATTTTGCAGGAAGTCCACCTTTAGCAGCATCTTCCTGGGGAACTATACCCTCTACTTGACGTTTTACCGAGTCACGTGGTTTCATCATAATCTGATCATTGGTATCAACATCAGTGGACAGGTCACTCATGTCTGACTGACTTTATGATTCTCCTTTCTCTGCCTCTATGCTGGCAGCTTTTTCCAATTCTAACGCCTTCTGTAGCGCACAAATCTCTGATTCCAGCTCCAGAACTTTCTTCACTGCGACATTTTTCTGTGCCGCTTCCATTTCAGTCTTTACTAGTGCACCTTGCAGCTCTGATTCTTTAGAGGTTAACAGGCTCTGCAGCGAATCCTTCTCAGCTTCTAGTGCTGACAGCTTTGAAGATAGGGCAGATGCCGACTGTTCAGTATTGGATAGAGACTGCTGCAATCGATCCAATTCTTCTCTTTTAGATTCCACTTCGGTTTTTAACTGTTCAATCTGAACAGTGCGCTCTTCCAACTTTATTTCTGACTCGCGCTTCACGTGATCCATCTAAAACTCCAGCTGTTTCTTGATGCATGCAACTTCCTCCTGCTGGTTCACTTGCACCTTTAGTTTAGCAACAAGCATTTTTAGATCTACAATCTCAGCAGACAAATTATACAACAGGTTTCCCTCAAACTGAATCTTCATGTCTTTTATCTGGAGGTCCAATTCTCTCTTGGCCTTTTCCAGCTTGTCAAAAGCATTAGCTTTGTTCTCATACAATATCTGCACAGATTCCAGGTTTTTCTCAACTTCATCCTTGGAGCTAACCAAATTCTCCATTTCAGTGCCCAGTTGCTTGTTGAGCCTCTCTAACTCGGCCTTCAATTCAAGGGCCTCTGCTTCAGCACGGTCACGTTCTTCTGCATACCTAGCAGAAAGAGTCTTCTCTTCACCAAGCAGCTGATCAAACTTTTTCTGCTTCCTTTCCAAATTTGACACCATCCGACGTTGATGATTAAGGTCTACACCTACATCTTCTAGTTCCTGCTGCAGTCTAATTTTCGCCTTCTCAAGTTTGTCATAAGCAGCAACCTTCTCCTCAAACCGTTGATTTGTAGCTTCTAGCTCCTTTTGCAACCTTTCCTTTAGTTCTTCAACAGAGTCCAAGGACCCAATACTATCTTCCATTTTTTTCTTCATATCAGTCGCCTGAGCCTGTAGTGTTGAAATCTGCTTTGTCAAATCTCTTTTTGCTATCTCCTCTTCCTCTAGTTGCTCAAGGAAACCATTTTTCTCATCTTCCATTTGTTTTAGTTTTGTACTAAGGTCAAGCTTCTGACAAGTTTCTTCTTGCAAAAGTTCCTGAGTGTCCTGAAGCTGAGATTCTAGTGTAGAAAAATCTTTGGAAAGTTTGATAAACTTGCTGTCTTCTTGAGAAAGAAGCCCTGTGACATTATTCAATTCCACTTGTAGTCTATTTGCCTTGTCAAGCAGTTCTGCTTGAAATCTGTCCCCTTCTGTGACTTTTAGTTGCATCACTTGAAGTTGAGTCTCTACTTTTTTATGACTCTCCTGTAAGGCTTGCACTTTCTGAGCATGGACAGACGACATTTCCATCAAATCTTTGTCTTTATTTTGCACCAAAACAAACAACTTCTCATTATCTTCACAAGATCCTGACAGCGCCCTCTCCAGGCTACATATTCTAGCTTTGAGTTCCATTTCTCTGTTCCAGAACTCCAGCTCTGCTTCGCCATTCGTGGATTTCACCAATTAGGTGAACCTGATGCAAGTTTTGCTCTGACTGCAATGTCTGCACCACAGATTCTAAATCACTCTCTCGGTCAGACACGTGCTTCCTCAGCTCTGCAATTTCATTTTCTTTGTCAGTTAGTGCAGCCGAAAGTTTTTCACACATCCTGACTTTGTCATCCAGACATTCTGACTGACTCTGCAAAAATTCACTTCTCTCATATTTAGCAGTTTCAAGGTCATCTCTTAATTTTTCAATAACACTCTCTTTGGCACTGGAGTCTTGAACATGCTGCTCCTTTAAATCCTGCAATTGCTTCTCAAGCACTTGCTTTTGCTCTACACTCTGTATAACTTCATTTAATTTCTGCAAACTCCTTCTTAGTGACACAGTCCATTCCAGGCAAACCCAGTACCACATTTTCACAATGACTAGGATATAACCTCTTCATAGAGTCAAGCACTGTCTTTAACTTAAGGTTCTCTCTTTCTGACACCAAAAGTTGCCATTTCCAATCAGATATTTCATTCTCATACATGAACCTGATGGTTTTATTCTCATCTTGAAGCTGCTGCACCATAACATTTTCATCTTTGGCGCCTTGATGCACTCCAATATGAGACACACCCTCAACAGGTACATATTCCATCATAGAGCAGAGGTGCTTTAGAAAAATTGAGTCACTGTCATGCAACCCTTTATCTTTACTTGCACTCCACCTGATCTGCTCCGGGTTTTGTCTCTCTCTGCATTCAGACTGCTGCACTAATAAACCTGTGCATAACTTCTCTGCTTTTTTACAAGCTGAAATTCTCTTTTTCTTGCCCATGGTTTACTAACAAGATTACACAATATTCCACAGCAACCTTGGGTTCAACCGGCAGCAACTTCTTGCTATCTTCTGCAGTCACCTGTATTCACACAGTTAACTTATGTGGCACTACAACAACCAGCATTTTCTTCTGTCTTCCACAGAAAACACCAACATGGCACCATAGCCTTTCACATAGACTGTTTGCAATATCCAGCTTCTATACACATTGCATACTTTCTTGCCATCAGCAAGCACTTTGCAGACTTCTCTACCACAGTATACACAAAGTCCATTCCCTGGATTCCTCTTCCAGAGTTTTACTTTCACCAGTTTTTGCACACACTTTGCTATGTTGCAATTCACTCACCCCTTCCTGGGCTTCTCAGTTGAAATCACAGATTTCTTCCAGCTGTAGGCCACAATGCACACTTAGCAGTACTGCAGTCACCAACCACTTGTCTTCCAGGACTTGCGTGGATCTCTTTATGCGCGCGTTCTCCACCATATGTGATAATTTGGGGAATTAAACTCAAAATGGCGGCTTTTCCTGGTCCGGACAGCGGTGGTTCATGGTACTGGGCGCCGGAAAGATAGCTTTCAGACGGTCCAAGTGTAAAATAAAAATGGCTTTATTCAGCTTAACAGCAACATAGCAAAACAACAAAAAACCTAGACCACAGTTAGGGTCCTAACTCACTCCTTGAGCCCCTAACTGTCCTGACTGTTGCTCAGCTCCAGCAACAGTCCCCTGTGGACGCCAGCCCTTCTGGGACAGAGCCTCTCTCTCTGTCCTAGCTGGTCCACCATTTCCTGCTTCCTGCAGGGTACTCCAGCCCCTCTGGAGTTACGTGCCACCCCCAAAGGCGTGGCTGAGAGCCTTTTCTGGCCTGGCCTGGGTCGCTCAACAGCGCCCTCTGGCTCACATACCTACAGTTGTAATTCATCTTGAATGAACGAACGAACGAACGAGCAAACTATAGATTTTCATGGATAGGAAAAAAATAATTTTTTTTTACACTAAGTTGTGCAAACATTTGATCATGGATTGTATGTAAGAACCAGCAACTTGACAACCATACAAAATATATACAAGGGCAGTACCAAATTGTCCCTATTCAAGTAACTCATATATACACACGTGGACAAAATTGGTGGTACCCCTCGTTTAATGAAAGAAAATCCCACAATGGTCACAGAAATAACTTGAATCTGACAAAAGTAATTTGCCAAACTATATGTTGACAAGCCACAAAGCTTCCTATCGAAATTTTTGGCAAGGCACATCAGCTCTATGTTCACAGATGGAAAAATGAAGCATATCTTGAAAAGAACCCTGTCCCTATTGTGAAACATGGAGGAGGCTCTGTTATTTTCTGGGGTTGCTTTGCTGCTGCATCTGGCACAGGGTGTCTTGAATCTGTGCAGGGTACAATGAAATCTCAAGACTATCAAGGGATTCTAGAAAGAAATGTGCTGCCCAGTGTCAGAAATCTTGGTCTCAGTCACAGGTCATGGGTCTTGCAAAAGGATAATGACCCAAAACACATAGCTAAAAACACTCAAGAATGGCTAAGAGGAAAACATTGGACTATTCTGAAGTGGCCTTCTATGAGCCCTGACCTAAATCCTATTGAGCATCTTTGGAAGGAGCTGAAACATGTGATCTGGAAAAGGCACCCTTCAAACTTGAGACAACTGGAGCAGTTTGCTCATGAGGAGTGGGCCAAAATACCTGTTGAGAGGTGCAGAAGTCTCATTGACTGTTACAGGAATCGTTTGATTTCAGTGATTGCCTCAAAAGGTTGTGCAACAAAATATTAAGTTAAGGGTACCATCATTTCTGTCCAGGCCTGCTTTCTTTTTTAAAAAATTCTGTTGAAGCAAGGTTGAAAAGTAATGTCTGACTTTCATTTGTTCATTTTCATAGAATTTTTATATATTATTACTTTTGTCAGATTCAAGTTATTCTTGTGACCATTGTGGGTTTTTCTTTGAGTAAACGAGGGGTACCAACAATTTTGTCCATGTGTGTATACACTTCAAAAGTTTGGGGTCACCCAGACAGTTTTGTGTTTTCCATGAAAACTCACACTTATTTATCAAAAGAATGCTCCATTTGCAGCAATTACAGCATTGCAGACCTTTGGCATTCTAGCTGTTAATTTGCTGAGGTCATCTGGAGAAATTTCACCCCATGCTTCCAGAAGCCCCTCGCACAAGTTGGATTGGCTTGAGGGGCACTTTTTGCGTACCATACGGTCAAGCTGCTCCCACAACAGCTCAATGGGGTTGAGATCTGGTAACTGGGCTGGCCACTCCATTACAGATAGAATACCAGCTGCCTGCTTCTTCCCTAAATAGTTTTTGCATAATTTGGAGGTGTGCTTTGGGTCATTGTCCTGTTGTAGAATGAAATTGGCTCCAATCAAGCGCTGTCCACAGGGTATGGCATGGCGTTGCAAAGTGGAGTGATAACCTTCCTTATTCAAAATCCCTTTTACGTTGTACAAAATCTCCCACTTTACCAGCACCAAAGCAACCCCAGACCATCACATTACCTCCACCATGCTTGACAGATGGAGGCAGGCACTCTTCCAGCATCTTTTCAGTTGTTCTGCGTCTCACAAATGTTCTTCTGTGTGATCCAAACAACTCAAACTTCAATTAGTCTGCCATAACACTTTCTTCCAATCTTCCTCTGTTCAATGTCTGTGTTCTTTTGCCCATATTAATCTTTTCCTTTTATTAGCCAGTCTCAGATATGGCTCTTTCTTGGCCACTCTGCCCTGAAGGATAGCATCCCTGAGTCGCCTCTTCACTGTAGATGTTGACACTGGCGTTTTGCGGGTACTATTTAATGAAGCTGCCAGTTGAGGACCTGTGAGGTGTCGATTTCTCAAACTAGAGACTCTAATGTACTTGTCTAGTTGCTCAATTGTGCAGCGGGGCCTCCCACTTCTCTTTCTACTCTGGTTAGAGTCTGTTTGTGATGTCCTCTGAAGGGAGCAGTACACACCGTTGTAGGAAATCTTCAGTTTCTTGGCAATTTCTCACATGGAATAGCCTTCATTTCTAAGAACAAGAATAGATTGTCGAGTTTCACATTAAAGTTCTCTTTTTCTGGCCATTTTGAGAGTTTAATCGACCCAACAAATGTAATGCTCCTGATTCTCAACTAGCTCAAAGGAAGGTCAGTTTTATAGCTTCTCTAACCAGCAAAACTGTTTTCAGCTGTGCTAACATACTTGCACAAGGGTTTTCAAGGGTTTTCTAAATAGCCATTAGCCTTCTTACACAGTTAGCAAACACAATGTACCATTGGAACACTGGAGTGATGGTTGCTGGAAATGGGCCTCTATATACCTACAGTATGTAGATATTGCATTAAAAACCAGACTTTTGCTGCTAGAATAGTTATTTACCACATTAACAACGTATAGAGTGTATTTCTGATTCATTTAATGCTATCTTCATTGAAAAAAACTGCTTTTCTTTCAAAAATAAGGAAATTTCTAAGTGACCCTAAACTTTTGAACGGAAGTGTATATATATCACATAACAGCTCAACACATTTCGACCACAAAATGGTTCTCATCAGGGGATTTCCATATGGAGCTTGTATCCTATAGAGAGCGGTTCACACAAGGGCTCTACCCCGGCTAGCAGGGGAGCAAAGTTATTCCCACAGTGATGGCAGAGTAACGGCATTACCCCATGTGAACTACCCATGGATGTTATAAAACTCCAAATGTGAACCCAAGCTCTTCTGATTGGTAAGACTATTCTTAATTTTAAGTTCCACAGGTGTTGATTTGTTATGGACCCAAGTTTTTATTTTAACTGTATTTATTAAAAGTTATATTTTAAAGACTTATATTCAAGTCATAGGATTCAAGATTTGCTGTTCATGGATTGTTTGTGTTTCTTGTAAATGTTCAATATCCCATAGTTCTTCAGAGGGTGGGTTCACACCTGCGCTTCAGTCCGTCCGCTGCCAATCCGAGTGAAAATCTCGGGGAACGGGATCGGCATCGGATACCGACAGGTTAGCGATGCATTGGTTAAAAACCAATTCATTTGTGGGAGAGGGAGCTGGGGGGTCTTGTTCGCGCCAGATGTGTGGTCATCGGCATTCCAGGCGTGCCACAAATTCTCTATTTCCTGCAAGGCACAGGAGACTAACTATAAGATACTCTCCCAATGGTACAGAGTCCCATCTGTTCTCCATGAGATGTATCCCTCTACCTCAGATCGATGTTGGAGATCTAACTCTGGCCGGGGTACGATGAAGCACGTCTGGTGGGACTGTACACTCTTACGCCCCTACTGGTCAGAAGTTCAGCGTATAATTAAGAGGGTTACGGGCATTTCATTAGGCGATGACCCGGCTCCCCTCCTTCTCTCCATCTTCCCTAGTAAATATGAGAAACACATCCGCAAATTGATAGGCTTTATGCTGGTGGCCGCAAGGTCTGTGATTCCTAGACTATGGAAATCTCAGACGCCCCCCTCCCTAGTGTCCTGGCTCAGAGATTTTGCTCATCCATAGTATGGAAAATATGATGGCGGAGCTGCGACATGATGACAGGACCCACCACCAAACATGGTTCCTTTGGAATCTTTTCTACCATTCCAGGGAATTCCAGTCTGCCTTCCCCTCTATATCCCCCCAACAGAGACCTCCCCCCCCCCCCCGACTTCTTCTAATTTCTAACTTCTAATCTCTTGTCATAATAATGTAAATGTGTTTTGACTTAACCTTACATTTTACTGCATTCTGTGTTAGGCTCTGTCGCAGCAGTGCCAATGTTGTTCCCCATACCCTATTAACCTCTTCTCATCTCCTATCCCCCTGCCTCCCCCCCCCCCCCCACCATCCAGGTACTTCCCTGATTATTTTATTGTATAAATTGCTTTATCTATGTCAACATGAAAAGTTATATCTTTGTTCGGCTCTGCTGTGACAGAGCTCATGTTATCTCCTCTGATTTGCTCCATTTGTCATTTCTCAACCCCAATCCCCTCCCCCTACCTCCTTCCCCACCCATGTGTTTCCAGCTCCAAAATGTTGTTTGAAATGTTTTTATGTTTAAATGTAAAAATTTCAATAAAATCCTTAAATGTCAAAAAAACAATTCATTTGAATGGGTTTTTAAAGCAATGCGCGGGTGTGCGCTTACATCCTCTGCGCTGCGAATCCTTTTTTTTTTCGTCGGAAACAAAGTCGGACATGCAGGACTTCGTGTCCGACGGAAAAAAAACGGCTTTGCAGCGTAGAGGGTGTGAGAGCACACCTGTGCATTGCTTTAAAAACCCATTCATTTGAATGGGTTTTTAACCAATACGTCGCTAACCTGTCGGTATCCGATGCCTATCCCATTCCCCGAGATTTTCACTCGGAATGGCAGCGGACGGACTGAAGCGCAGGTGTGAGCCCACACTGACTGCAAATGAACGCTCCTGAGTAAATTCCAGGGAGAAAGAATATATTCTATCCTTTTCTGCTATGGAAACCAATGATTCCCCATTTTCCAGAAAATCTTTTGATGAAACAGAACTTTCACTATCCTCCGGAGCCATGGTCAACAACAAAATGTTAATTTTTTTTTTGGAGCTGGAAACGATTCAGTGGGAGTGAATGACAGAGAAAGACAAGCAAGTACTGAATCTCTTATTTTATTTTTCCCTTGATTTATTCCATTAAAATGGCTGCTCTTTAATTATTTTTCAGTACATGCTTGACATAATACTATTTTTCTCTAGTTATTTCCTTATTTTAAATAAATACGCAAGTCGGGAAAGAAGGTAAAACCTCCTCCCCCTAATAATTGTAATATACTGTTGCCAGATACTTACTAGGGCTTCGGACATGATAGGCTCACAGTCAGAGCTACATAAATCCTCTCCCAACATGGGTAAACAACCAGCATGGTAAAGCATGGGTAAACAACCAGGTTCTACCTAAAAGGGGGACCCCCCCTTTAGTCTGGGGCAGCTTAAAACTTGGTCTATTCGACCAGTGGGAAGACTGAATTCCTTCTTCCAGCTTACATTTATAGTTGCCAAGAACTCCTGCACCCACCCTAAAACCAAAAGTGCACACTCCAGACCTCAGGAATATACTCAGAGGGATACAGCGTGGCTGAAGTTTCCTGAAGGAGTACTGAAGCCCGCTAGAGGAGATGGAAGCAGCTATATGGGGCAGTGAATCTGGGACACATGCTACAGGTACCAATGTGATGGAATTTTTTTTCTTCAGTAAGGTGGCAACCTATTGCATACCCCTAATAAGGATAGAAAAAAAAAATCACTGAGGAAGGAGGACCATTTCACTTCATGAGTGCTTTCCTGTCCCTATGAGTGGGTGGAGATTTAACCTTCTGTGGTGCCGTCATAGATGGCATTTTGAGAAAATAAAAGGTTACATGTTAAAAAAGTTAAAGTTAAATATGGCCAAATACAAACCAAGATCTCAGGGTTTTTTTTGTTTTTTTTAACAGATGTTTGGCATGTCAAAAAAGGAACAACTGTGTGACTAAGGCCTTACTCTTTCAGAAGATGTTTTGACACTAATTACTGGCTCTCCCTTTGATTTATCCATAACAACAGTCCTTTCAGCGCCTCTGCTTCCTAAAAAGAGAGAGAGAGGAAAAAAAAAAAAGTAAAGAACCAAGAGATAAAAATAGTGATCATCTATTCTGAGGATAGGTAATAAATCAGATTATAGAGGATCTGACATCTGGCATCCCCAATGAACAGCTGTTCTCATCAGCTGATTTACCTGAAGGTGCAGGAGAAACTCCATTTAGTTTAGTAGCTGAACTGAGTCACTGCAGCTTAGCTCCCATTCAAGAAAATGGGAGTTGATCTGCAAAACCCTGGCCTGGCCAATAAACAGAACGGCACTGTCTGCTTTCTGTTTGATTTTGTGCATCAGCTGTATATCAGAGTTCCTTCAAAAACCGTGTGCAAATGAGAAGAATTGATGCAGTTTTGAAGGGGTAGTCACATCAAATATTGATTTAGTTTAGATTTCTCTTTTGTTTACTTAATTTTATTAAATTAACAAAAATAATGTATTAACATATTCTTAATTTACAGCACTTTTTTCACACCTACTGCACAATATTATAGGGAGAGTATGATCCACGCACAGCAATTGTCAGTTTTGTTACAAGGTAAGAAATGGTCATCTACATCAGTGGTTCTCAATCTGCAGTATAAGTAACCTGGTGAGTAAAACCTGAAATCCCCAAATGTATGCTCTGTGGCTGAGAATCACTGCTCCCCACCTCCCAACCAGGATGGATTGCCTGTGGGCATCATCCTTAGGCCCAATTCACATCTGCGTTTGGCCATTCCGTTCGCAATCAGTATTTGAAATCTTCAAAAACTGATTACATATTGATTACATACTGGATTACAAACTGATAGCAATCAGTTTGTGTCTGTTTTTGACCAGTTTTTTTTTTGTTTTTTTTTACCTTCCCCCTTCTTCATTCTGAGCATGCGCAGAGGGAAAAACAGATTGCAAAACGGACACAAACTGATTGGTATCAGTTTGTAATCCGTTTTCCATAGACCTCAATGTTAAAAAAAAAAAAAAAAAAAAACACACAACACGGATTGGTTGCTGTCAGTCTGGAATCCTTATTTTCAGTACAGGAGAGAAAGTACTGCAAGTTCAACTTTTCGCTCCGCACGAAAAAACCGAAACCATACGGAAAGGGCAAATGCGGATTGCTTTGAAAACCCATTGAAATCAATGGGTTGTCATCCGGACCGCACAAAATCAGTTTTTGAAGATTTCAAATACTGATTGCGAACGGAATGGCCGAATGCAGATGTGAACCGGGCCTAACTTGGAAGTGCAATGAGCGCTTCCATCAGTACTCACCACACTGCTTCCCCATTTCCATGGACATGGAGCAAAATGGCGAGTAATGTATGTAGCTCACCAATCACTCCTTAGACATCACTAACGGAATGGCCATTATAATGAGTGTGGGGGACATTTTATTACATGTGGGGGTACTGAGGATACCATTATACTACATATAAGAGCCATTACATAACTTAAGTGATTGCTACTTTGAGGGTACTCAGCTGGGACTATTTCTCACTAGGGGATATTTCACTTGAAAAGTATGAGAAACAGTGATCAGCAACAATGCATATAGGGGCATGAAACTTTGCTATGTATTTAATTAATCCTACAATATTAAAATATTTAAAGCGCAACTATACTTTCAGACAATTGATTGTCTGGCAAAATTTGTGTCAAATAAATTTTGTAATTTACTTTATTAACAAATTTTGGATCCTTTCTGCGAAATCCTGCATTTTTTCACTCTCTCGTTTCTGTATTAAGAGCAGTTTCTGCCTCTCACTGAATGTTACTGTGTACGGGAGTAGGGGCTGTGTAACATAAGAAGATGAGTAGGGGAGAGTCACTTCGAACAGTTATATCTCAGACATTGTAAAACACACAAACTTGCTTTTGGGGTCACATGAAAGAGGAGATTCTAAGGTTGCATTTCTATCTAAACTATTTCCAGAGATATCACTGATTGAAAACAGTGTCAGAATTGGGAATTTTATATCATATTATACAGCTGCATATAAACATAATCCAGACTGTGTTTTTAACCAGTGATATCTCTGGAAATAATTTAGATAGCACTGCAACCTTATTACACATCCTATACACAGTAAGATTAAGTGAGGCAGAAACAGTTCTCAATAGAGAAACAAAGGAAAGGGTGAAAAAAATGTAGAATTTCACAGAAAGGATACAAAATTTGTTAAAAGTATATTACAATATTTATTAAAAAGATACAAATACTGCCAGAAAATCAAAAGTTGTCCGAAAGTTTAGTTAAGCTTTAAATCATTCAATTTTACAACCATTTGCTATTTTTTTTCCATCTTCACCCAAAACGGACTATGACTCCAACCCCACAGCCCTGGTAACAAAACTCAACCCCCAATCTTTCCTTTCCAACTGCTAAACTTAAACTCAAAATCGAATTTTTACAGTGTTCACTTTGTAGTAAAAATGACCATAACATTCTATTGAGTTGAGTGGGTTTTTCAATATATTATTTGATATACTAAACATAGAAAAGGCCTTCATATAAATATATTGATGTAAAAATAAAAATGGTTATGGCTCTTGAAAAGTGGGAATTAAAAAAAAAAAAAAAAAAGGGGCTGAGGTGTCAAAAGGATTAGAGGTGAGGTTCACCTTTGCTCTGTTAACAGCTTTTAGTGTTAAGCTTTACTGAGCATAGGCAGCAATATACTGGAGATGACACAATGAGGTCGATGGGAGAGTTTTGTAGACAGGATTTGTGCAAGGAGAAGGAACAGATCTGATATGACATCTATTGTCAGTAGCATATGCTTAATGAGTCAGCTGTGTTATTCTCTATTGTAAATATTTTATTCACCATATCAAAAGTTTTCCAGTTCATGGGAAAGATTAGCTCATTTACAAATTGATGGCAGCAATAATACATTTTATTTATATAGCGCCAACATATTCCGCAGCACTGTACAATTTGTAGGGTTCAAGTACAGACAAAAAATACACATTACAAAGAAATAGTCAATTCACACACTGAGACTGAGGGCCCTGCTCGCAAGAGCTTACAATCTATGAGGTAGAGTGGGTGACACAAGAGGTAGTAGGGGCTTCTATTTTGTTTCACTGCTAAAAGAAGTATAGGGATTGGAGTGGTTAGAGAGAGTGAAAAAGTGTGTGAGAGCTGTACATGGGAAAAGGAAGAGGAGAGGGACTGATATGGATAGTGTGCACTAGTGTTAAAGATGGAGGGGAGTTCTGCAGTAAGACAATTGCTAAGATTAATAATAGTGACAGTGCAGCTCTATGTTACCATGTGTTAAAGCATATATCAATGTACACCCCAAATTTAAAGGTTACGAGGAAAAAGAGACCAGAAGTGAAATAGAATGAAATAGAATGAAATTTGGTGTTCCCAATGTACTCCGCCCAGCTTACATATTAATTTCTCACCATCCGCTGTGCATTCACGTCTGGGATACTAATGCTCACTACACCCCTTGATAAATTCTTTGAGGGGTGCAATTTTCAAAATGGAGTCACTCCTTTTTGGGCAGCGGTCCCAGTCCTTTTTTTCTCCGTGGCCCGGCAGGGGGGGCGGGGCTTTGGTCATATAGGGGCGGGGTTATACAGTAAACAGCGCTTTAGACGAGACGGGTCGGCAATCTGGCCACAGTGTTGTGACTCCTAGAATAGCTAATGATGGGGACCTGGTCTACAGCGCTGTACACCGAGGTCCCACACCATTAGCTATGCTAGGAGCCACAACACTGTGGCTAGATCGCCGACCCGCCCCACGTAATGTGCCGAGAGCCGCCTTTACCAAGGCCAACCCACCGCCCTGCGGACCGGCAAAAGACCCCCAACGGCCCGGTCCGCGGACCGGTGGTTAGGGACCCCTGTCTTAGGGGATTCAACTTTTCTGATACCTTGGAGGCTATGCAAACATGACATGGCATCCAGATACCAAACATCTAAATCTGCACTCCAAAGGCCAAATAGTGCCCCTTCAAATCTGTGCCTCGCTATATACCCAAGCAGCAGTTTATGCCCATATGTATGACACAGTTGTACCCAGGATAATGTACTTAATGTCATATGTGGAGATAAACTGCTATATGGGCACACAGCCAGGCATTATTAGAAACACTTTATTTACTATTCATATAGTAGCACTATTTGATGTATGGAGCAAATACACTGTTTGATTTTTGGATGCCTCTGACACATGACCCCATTTTGGAATCTACACACCTGAAAGAATTTATCCAGGGTTACAGTGAGCATTTTTAACCCCCAATTGTTGCTATGATTTATTTTCCAGAAATAAAAAGGAAGCTGATGCTGAAAGGAGAAAATGGCAATATTTCAGTGCGCAATATGTTGTGCCCAGCTTGTATCAGAGACAAATGTTCCAAACGCTGTAGTCCTTGGCATGCCCGCTTAACAGTTTTTGTAGTGTGTGTATCAGTAGAGACAAGCTGGGCACAACATATCGGACATTGAAATGGCTTTGAAAAAAAATGGATTTTTGTACTCACCGTAAACTCCCTTTTCTCGCTGCATTCAGTGGGGGACACAGCATCATGAAAATAGACCTGGCCACTAGGAGGCTGACACTAGGAGTATCCAAGGATGTCGTTTCTGCAGCCAGGCTAAGCCCCACCACAGACACTGTGCTAGTCAGCTTGTACTGCAGTAGTAGGAGAGACACACAAATAACCAAAAAAAAAAAAAAAAAAAAAAACCACGGAACCAACAACCACCACGTCTTGAATGCGAAAAAGTAGTAAAAAAGCCCAGGGCAGGAATAACAAAGAAGGGAGCAGAAGGAAGAGAGCAGGAGGCTTTTTATATGGCTACACGAATCCTGAAGCCCCCTTGATGGATCAAGTAGGCGACCGCGGTGGAGTAGTTGGTCTGGACTCTGACTGGACATCCTTGAGACTCTTGAAGAAGACAGCCAGCAAAGAAACTCTCGACTAACCAGGGGAGGCAAGAGTATCAAGCGGTCGGGGCTGGACAGAATAATCCCAGCAGTCCAAAATCTCCAATTGAAGAGGATGCAAGTGGAACTAAAGCATCATCCAAGTACTTGGAAGCGTTCAGGACAGGAGAGACGAGCAGCTGGTTGTCCAGGAGAGGGAGTTCATTGGAGAGACCCTTTCTGGAGCTGTTTGACCAAGAAGATGCAGGCCTTGATGACTGAGGACGCAGCGAAGTAAGGCCACAGGGAGGAGCTAGTTGCTATGAAGGCTGTCTTGGCAACCTCCACCCTCTAGTCCGAGGGATAGTTGAGGGAGGTGGAGTCCGCAAAAGGAAAATAGTAGCCTGGGAGAGCCTAGCTATCACGGGGTCATCCGTGGGACAGCTTCTAGAGCTGGAGTGGGAGCAATGAGGGTTCCCAGGGAGGGGCCTAGAAGACGCCAACTGAACGGCAATCTGGGAAGGCAGCAATTCCAGAGATTTCCACCACAGACTGGTTAAGTCTGGCAAGATTGTTTATGGCCCAAAATAAGGGAGGGGCCGGGAGGGTCTTGAGCTGGCTTAGGCGGAAAGCAGAGAGAGCAGATGGGCTTAGGTAGACCGCATGGTAGTTTTTTTTTTTTTTTTTTTTTTTTTTTATTACAGGGGGCGCACTAGGAGAACGTGGCGGCACCAGAAGGGGTCAAGAGGCCGGTTGGTTCATCACGGGATTACATTGTGGAAAGAGCCCTAAGGGGTAAATCAGGGAGGATAGCCTACCAGATCACCGGAGCAAGTGCGATCACCAACTGCAGCAGGAGGCTGCACAGAGATGATTCCCAGGTGCTGAAGAGCTGCAGTAGCCAGCAGGGCTGCACAAGGTCAGCAAGCCCAGAAAAAAACAACCTCAGAAAAAAAAAAATATTCCTGAGGAAAAAAGGAAAGGAACTCCACAGGAATTCCTGCCAGGACCAGCAGCCAGGGGATTATGAGAAAAAGATGGGACTTAGTTGCGAGACTGGGGACTAGAGTACGATCGCAGGGAGACCCGGCTGGGAGTTCCAGAAGGCCTGATGAAGGCGTGAAAAAGGTACCATGGGCCAGGAAAGGGGGTCCCCACAACAAGGGAGGGAAAACCGGGTGGCCCTTCCGTAGGAGGTAGGGTTGGGGGAGGTTGAGGGATATCTCATACTCACATATCTTCTCATACTCACCTTATCCGCTGTCTTCGGGCATCACTGGCATTCCAGCTGCTGATGCAGCGAGTGGGGACTGGATGACAAGCGAGGAGCTCTTTTGTAGAGCGCTGCGCCTGCAGGGGAGTACGACTAGTGTGGCATACACACTGAAAACCCTCCTGCATATGAAAGTAAAGAAAGAACCTACGGACAATAGGTTAAAAATGACTAGCACAGTGTCGGTGGATGGGTATAGCCTGGAGGAAGATCCGACATCTTATAACATTCCTAGTGTAAACTTTTTAGTGTCCAGGTCTATACCCATGGTGCTGTGTCCCCCAAAGAAATTTGTAAGAAATTGCCATTTTCACTTTTCATTATCAGCTGCGCATTCATTTCTGGAAATTAAATTAATGCAACACTCAAGGGTTAAAAATGCTCGCCACACCACTTGATAAATCCCTTGACAGGTGTAATTTCCTAAATGGGGTCACATGTCTGCAGATACCACTTTACTGGCAATTCAGTGGCTCTTCAAAAGTGGCAGGACGTCCAAAAAACAAACTACTACTCTTTCCATTCTAAGCCCCACCATGTACCCATACAGCAGATTACGACCACATATGGGGTATTCCCATATTCAGGAGAAATTGTTTAACAAACTGTAGGGTGCTTTTACTCCTTTAATCCCTTGTAAAAATAAAAAATTTGGGGATAAAATAAAATTTTAGTAATTTTGAATTTACACATCTCACATTTTTCATTTACACATGTTAATACAATTTGTGAAACAGCTGTGTGGTCAAAATGCTCACTACCCCATACTATACTTTTTTTTTTTTTTTTTTTAAAGACATTGTGCCCCATAATAAGGTTATAGTAGACCTTAGGGAACATATTTTTTACTTTTTTTTTTTTTTTTGTAATGATTTCTCCTATAACTGGGGTTCATACATAGCCCAGTTATATGAGCTCCAGTTAAAGGATGGAATACAGCCTCCTATGCTGTACTTCATAGTTCATCTGGGTCCTCTAGGACTCAGCAGTTCTCAGAGTTCCTGTCTCCCCAGCGGCAATTGAGCACTGCTTTCTCCATGGGATGTCCGGCTGTAGTAACAGCAGGTATCCCGAGCCCAAAGCTGCACAATCTCGTGCAACAGTTTAACCCTGCAAGAATGTATATATACATCCTTGTAGAGTTGTAGATGGACCGCCCGGACCTATATAGTCTATGGGTGGTCCAGAAGACAGAAATACGCTGGATGCTGAATGCCACTTCAGATCACATGACCTGAACCCCGAGTCCATCGTCTGCAATAACCCGGGACAGAAAAGAAAATAACCTACCCCCACACAACTCCTTTAATGTCAGTTGCTCTCATCCTATGACAAATGACAACAACAGACTATAATAATAATGACATACCCTTATTCTGTTGGCATGTTTGTAGTCATTAAAGAGGACCTTTGACGTCCTCATAGATGTGCGGTATTTCATACCGCTAGAAAGCCGACAGTACACACTGGTATGCGCCCCGGTGCTGGAGATATCGATGTCGGTAATTTTTGCCTTACAGCTCAGCATCATCGCTGGGCTGTTAGGAATGCCCCCCAATACTTATCCCCCTCGACTGTACTCTTCCATAGACTTGTACAGTACAATGATGCTGAGCTGTAAGACCCACCCTTCTGCCAGTGGGGAGAGATCGGTGCCAAAATTAACGGCATCAATATCTCCAGCACTGGGGCGCATACCAGCAGACAGTTTGCTGAATTCAATGCACTGTCTGCTTTCTAGTGGTATAAAATACTGCACATTTATGAGGACTTGAAAGGTCCTCTTTAGGTACCCCATACAGCTTGATTCTGCACTCTTGCACAGCATCAAAATCACAATTTACACTACATTATTTAACTTGTGCCTTTTTTCAATCTTACTGTGAAACAGTTGTGATTGAAATAGGAGCAAGACTCCTCAAATACTGTTTGAAAGAGAGCATTCTCAACTGAAACAGAATCAATGTTCAGCACCAATATTCTCTGGCTCAAGGCAGAGCTCTATGGTGACTTAGTTTTATTGTCCTCTAGATAATCTCACAACCAGCTATTTAATAAAAGAAAAAGCAATACAACTCAATAGACATACCAGATTTGCTAGTCCTGGAATGATCAGAAGTTCTACTTCTGCGCCCTTCGCTATCCTTCACCTTATGTCTGCCATCATCTTTGTCAGACACTTCATCTTTCTTGCTTGGTGAAGACCTTTATAAATATAAACATTATAAATATCACATAATGTATCACAACCTTGGAATTTAAGTCAACTGTAATGCTATGAAAAAGTGACATACCTTCACAAAAATTCAAGACAAGTTATTTATATCTATGAAAGGATTTATATTATAAAATACAGTTCTCACATACGATTGCATTAAGTGCCCATATTAACAGAAGAAACAAATGATCTAATTTTAGCAGCTATAGTAAGTAGATAATAAAATGAATGTCAATGTTTACCTTTTGGATGTGGACCTCAATAAAATGTAAAATAATGAGATAAAGTACGATACAAAATAAAAGTAAAAAACATTTAATTAATGGGACTCTCTTATGAAGACAATTCCTATATATACATTCCCTATTAGGCCAAAATTCATCATGATCTAGAGCCTAATCCACAATTTCAATCACACACATCCTGACAGGGATGTACTACAGTAGCCAAAGATATATCATATTCCCCCCCCTTCACCTCCCCTTTTAAAGAGATTTTCTGAGATACAAACATTCATGGCATTTTCTGCCAAATAGCAAAGTGAAAGTGCTTCAGTCCTCTTAATTGTTTACACAGGCACAGCATCTTTATCTGGTAATGAAGAATAATGCCATTCACATGAAATGCTGCAGCCTCCTCATTAAGCTAAACCATCCCCACTCAACCCCACACTAATCAAATCAAACAGTGAAAGTCTATCCCAAACATGGAGCATCAATACTGAAGGGTCGTCATTGTAGATATTTCACTGGCAGATTCAGTATGATCTAAACCAGCTACTACCTGTGTATGATACAGTAAATACCCTGCTTTAACAGCCAAGTTCAGATAACGCTAAACCCAGACCGTTTAACTCTTTTTAAAAATACTGGAGGATTTAAATGATCGATTTTTCTAAGCATTGTCTCGACACACAAGAAATGCCTGTTAGTGGCTACAGTGATAATTGTCAGAGAATGGCTGAGCGGTCATTTGCTATTTCTTGAGATTGAACCAGGAAAAGAAGACCACTGTAAGCTTTGGAATATAAACATCAGATGAATGGTGGAGTATTGCTATTCTGACAGAAAGTGATTAGCTCTACCCCAGTGGTAGCGGAGTATTCCAGCAATTTGATTTTCTAAACTTATGTCTATGCTGAAAACCTGGAGCTTAATATTAAAAACTAGTTACTGCAAAGATATATGAAAAATTTAAATAAGCACTCAGTAAGAACTTATTTTTTTATTTTGAAAATTAGCTTAAGCGTAGTGTAATTTCACTGAAGAACTGATAGATTTTGTAGTTAAGTGCATCTCCTCTCTGGAGCATTGATACGCTGTTCCTCTAAAGCACTAAGATGGAGGAATTTATAGATTGCCATTTCATGTGCCAGTCTTGATAAAGTCTCCGACTGGTGCAAGACACGTTTGAAGGCTGGCATATATTTCCAATATTACTCACGCCACTTTCCTGTCAGGTATTCTAATAAACTTATCAAGCTGAGACATCCCCTTCCTGGCTCGCATCCTTCTGTTCACATTTGCAGAAAGTGCGCAGAAAGGGCCATGCACAAAGGTGCGCCACATTATCACCAGTCTATGCTAGAAAATTGGCATTGATGGGTTGATAATGCAGGATACCCTGGGGAAAATTTAAAAGGTCAACCTCACATTACAAGTCTATGACTGCCTGCATCTGATTCCCATTGACTTTCACTGAAAGACCTCATAACTTTTCACAAAAGCTGTCAGGAGGTTTGACTTTCTAATCTTACTTTCCCAAATTTTCAGTTGAATGTTGCTGGTCACTACTTGAAGATTTCTCTCTTTTTGGCTCATTTTCTTTCTTGTCTGAAGGTTTCTTACCAGCAGGCTCATTTTTTGCCTAAAGTCCGGGAAAAATACAAACGCCAGAAATAAATTACAAACAAATAATGTGAACAGAAAAATCACTGTTAATCGCTACACAAATCATGCTATGTGCTGTTAACCCCTTTAGGAACAAAGGTTTTTTTTTTTTTTTTTGGTTTTTTTTTGGGGGGGTGGGGGGGAGTTTATAGTACCATTATCAGGTACAGTGGGGAAAAAAAGTATTTAGTCAGCCACCAATTGTGCAAGTTCTCCCACTTAAAAAGATGAGACCGGCCTGTAATTGACATCATAGATAGACCTCAACTAAGAGACAAAATGAGAAAACAAATCCAGAAAATCACATTGTCTGATTTTTAAAGAATTTATTTGTAAAATTATGGTGGAAAATAAGTATTTGGTCACCTACAAACAAGCAAGATTTCTGGCTCTCACAGACCTGTAACAACTTCTTTAAGAGGCTCCTCTGTCCTCCACTCATTACCTGTAGTAATGGCATCTGTTTGAAATTGTTATCAGTATACAAGACACCTGTCCACAACCTCAAACAGTCACACTCCAAACTCCACTATGGTGAAGACCAAATAGCTGTGGAAGGACACCAGAAACAAAATTGTAAGACCTGCATCAGGCTGGAAAGACTGAATCTGCAATAGGCAAGCAGCTTGGTGTGAAGAAATCATCTGTGGGAGCAATAATTAGAAAATGGAAGACATACAAGACCACTGATAATCTCTCTCGATCAGGGACTCCACGCAAGATCTCACCCAGTGGGGTCAAAATAATCACAAGAACGGTGAGCAAAAATCCCAGAACCACACAGGGGGGACCTAGTGAATGACCTGAAGAAAGCTGGGACTAACGAAACAAAGGCTACCGTCAGTAACACACTACACCGCCAGGGACTCAGATCCTGCAATGCCAGAAGTGTCCCCCTGCTTAAGCCAGTACATATCCGGGCCCATCTGAACTTTGTTAGAGAGCATTTGGATGTTCCAGAAGAGTATTGGGAGAATGTCATATGGTCAGATGAAACCAAAGTAGAACTGTTTGGTAGAAACACAACTCGTCATGTTTGGAGGAGAGTGAATGCTGAATTGTATCCAAAGAACATCATACCTACTGTGAAGCATGGGGGTGGCAATATCATGCTTTGGGGTTGTTTCTCTGCAAAGGGACCAGGACGACTGATCCGTATACATGAAAGAATGAATGGGGCCATGTATCGTGAGATTTTGAGTGCAAACCTCCTTCCATCAGCAAGGGCATTGAAGATGAAACGTGGCTGGGTCTTTCAGCATGACAATAAGCCCAAGCACACCGCCAGGTCAATGAAGGAGTGGCTTCGTAAGAAGCATTTCAAGGTCCTGGAGTGGCCTAGCTAGTCTCCAGATCTCAACCCCATAGAAAACCTTTGGAGGGAGTTGAAAGTCCGTGTTGCCCAGCGACAGCCCCAAAACATCACTGCTCTAGAGGAGATCTGCATGGAGGAATGGGCCAACATACCAGCAACAGTGTGTGCCAACCTTGTGAAGACTTACAGAAAACGTTTGACCTCTGTCATTGCCAACAAAGGATATATAACAAAGTATTGAGATGAACTTTTGTTATTGACCAAATACTTATTTTCCACCATAATTTGCAAATAAATTCTTAAAAAAATCAGACAATGTGATTTTCTGGATTTGTTTTCTCATTTTGTCTCTCATAGTTGAGGTCTACCTATGATGACAATTACAGGCCTCTCTCATCTTTTTAAGTGGGAGAACTTGCACAATTGGTGGCTGACTAAATACTTTTTTCCCCCACTGTATATGGACAAACCCACCTATTTTTGGAGAAAACACATTATTAGATTTAACATCGCATTACTTTAGTAAGTGCAAAACATCAATGGCCCCTCTATTAATATAAGAGTTGCATAATAGCTACTTACTATTGAGATATAAATATCCTCATGTGAACAAGAAACATGGAGCCACTATCATACCTTCCTTTGTTCCCTGCTGGGAACGATGTGTTGTATACACATATCCAGAAAGCATGATCACATGACTACATTGTTCTGCCCACATGAGTGCCAAATATGAAAATTCCTAATGTAGATGTGATCATGTGATACATGGTCACATGATCATATTTGACCAATAATAATCCAATAAGAAATTTAAGGTCAAAACAGCGGTAATTCTGAAAAACAAATTGTACAGTGCTGCGGAATATGTTGGCGCTATATAAATAAAATGTATTATTATTATTATTATCCTGTTACCAAAAGGAAAAATAAAAAATAAATTATTTACAAAAAGTGAACATTTAATCCTTAGGCGCACCAGGACGTACAGTTACGTCCTGTTGCACGTGACTAAACATGGTGGCCGCTCTGAAAAAGAGCGGCCCCACTAGCTGCCGGGTCTGAGCGGTTTCATACAGCAGGGACCTGGCAGAATTGCCCGTGATCAGAGATGAGACTGATCACAGGCATTTAACCACTCAGATGCCGCGGGAGGCGTCCCCTTACCATGGCAGCTTAGAGCCTTCTGAAGGCTCCCAGCCCTGCCATTGTATTGTAACTACTGAAGCCTTCGTGTAGCAGGCTTCAATAGTTATATTGGGGGGGCCAAAAAAAAAAAAAAAAAAGTTAAAAAGAAAAATAAATGTAAAATATTAAAATATGAAAAAAAAACTATATACATTTGGTATCACTGTGATTGTACTGACCTTCAGAATAAAGCTAACATAGCATTTTTACAGCAGAGTGGAAGCCAAAAGAAAAAAAAAACAAAAAAAAAAACGGCGGTACTGCGTTTTTTTTCTCAATTCCACCTCATTCTGAATTTTTTTTTCCACTTCCCGTTACATTGTGCAAAATAAATGGTACCACTTTGAAGTACAACTTGTCACGCTAAAATCAAGCCCTCATATGACTACGTAAACAGAAAAATGAGAAAGTTATGGCTTTTGGAATGTATGGAGTAAAAAACAAAAAACACAAATGAAAAATGTCTGCATCTCCTAAGTGTTAAATTAAAACAAAAAAAAAAAAAAAAAAAAATGAACACACACATATTTGTATCTTCCTTTTTTGGCAAAATATCTCCAATCCCATGACCAAATCATGAATATCAAAAACAACACACTAATACAAACCAAAAAAGAATTCGAGTTTTTAATGATCAAATAGTGCACCCAAGATAGTACATGTAATTTTGTGTAGGACATATTTAGATTTAGATAATTGATAACATTTTTTATATTATATGTCTTGGTATTATCTTAATTACTGAAGGTAGCAATTTTGAAAGCATGTTTACAAACTTGACAACTGGAAGTGCCACATTTGAAAAAAACTTTCATGTTTAACCAAGTTAGATTGGTGTTCTTCTCTCACTATATAAAAACTTAGATCCCAAACTTTTCTCTCTTCTTGCAACAAATTGACAACCAATCTGCAGAATGGATGTTAAAGTTTCATCTTGATATACGATAGGAAGATTTTGTTTTACAATTTTGACTATGTTGTCATAATCAACATTATATGAAGTGGAAAAATACACTTTTATTGAACTGTCATTATTCTTTCTTGTTATTGGATCCTGAAGACGAGAAGACCTACTTTTTTTTTTATTTATTATATTATAAGCTCTACCCAGTATCCATCTTGGATATGCTCTATTACTGAGTCTGTAGTATTATGAGTATTATGTTCACAAAATTGATCTACATGAACATGCTAGTTTTAAACGTGTCATTTCTGCTAAAGGATAGCCTTTAATATTGCATTTGGGATGGCAACTCCTAGCATGTAGAATTGTATTCCCTGCTTCTGATTTTCTATGGAGTGAAGTTTGAACTACTCCATTACTCCCATCTCCTATCACACTTAAGATGTCAACATTATGTGTAAACTTCAAATTGAAATCATTATTATTCATATAGCTAACAAACTGTGGTATGGCCGCCACATCTCCAAACCATACAATAAGCAGGTCGTCGATATAGCGACCATACCACTAAATGCACTGAAAAAACTGATTTTAATTTGTGTCAATGAAAAGTTCCTCCCACCAGGACAAACTTAGCAACAGAGGCAGAGAAGCGAGCCCCCATCGGGGCTCCACAAATCTGCAAATAAAAACTTCATTAAACATAAAAAAATTATGATTAAGATGTAATGAAATTAAGATGTATTATGTAAAATTATTAAGTAAATCTGTAACATTAACCACTTCAGTACCGGGCCAATTTCTGGTTCAGGGACAGACACATTTTGGGGTTTTTTGTATGTGCGGTTTTGAGAGCTATAATATTTTTATCATTTGCGTTATTCAACCAATTTCTGCGTCTGTTTTCGGTGACACATAGGGCTTTATTTTTATCTTGTTTTTATTTTTGCATGTTTTTAAATTATTTTTATATCCAGGAAAATATAAACAAAAAAGAGGAGGGAAAACATGACTGATTTTCACTTTTTTTTTTTTTTTTTTATTTAATAGCACAAAGTGCTACTAAAAAACTTAAAATAGTTTTTCCTCTCAGTTACGGTAATTGTTATTTTGTATGGTGTCGTCAAGGTTGGGACTAGAACCTGTAATAAGGGCGTGCTATTGGTGTATTTATTTTTTTTTTCTATTCATTTTATTTATTTATTTTTTTACAGTGTGTCCCCATAAGGTCATAATAGACCTTTGGGGGCATCTGATCACTATTTTTTTTTTTTTTTTTTTATGGGGGGCTGATTTCCCCTGTAACTGGGAATACAGCCTCCTGCCCATTACTACAGAGCTGATCTGGGTCCTGTAGGACCCAGCACCTTTAAAAGATGTGGATCACGTAACCGCCGGGTCAAAGGGGAGCCGCATCATGGCGGTGTCCATAGCGGTGTATACAGTACTGACCCCTGTGGCACCCCACTGGTGACTGTGACCCAATCTGAGTATGTATCACTAATAATCATCCTGTTTGCTATCCGTGAGCCAGTTATTAAACCAGTTACAAATATTTTCCCCTAATCACAGTACTGTCATTTTATGCACCAACCTTTTATGTGGTATAGTAACAAACGCCTTTGAAAAGTACAGATATAAAAATTCTACGGCATTACCCAGGTCCAGTCTAAACTTACTTCCTCCTAAACGCTGATCAGATTAGTCTGACAGGACCAATCCCTCATAAATCCATGGTGATACTATGTTATAAGGTTATTATCAGTGAGATACTCGAGGATAGCATCTCTTAGAAACCTTTCAAACTATTTTCCCACAAAAGAGGTTAAACTTACCAGCCTATAGTTCCCAAGCTCACTTTTAGACCTCTCTCTGTGGAAAAGACCCAGTCATTATTGAATCCTTAAATCAATCTATCTATCTAACTCAAAATCTGTAGTAGCCCGTTCCATACAAATCCACAGTTCTCGCCCGATTTGGGTGAAATTTGGCACGCCCCCTCTCCACCCACAGGAGCAGAATACTGCGCACGTTACATCTCGCTAGCGTCCCCCCGTCATGAGATTGGGGCCCCCGAAGTTAGTCCCTATACATACAATGGGGAAATGTGAAGATGAAAGTGACAGTGCCGAGGGGAAAACAACAGTTGTGACCAACAGAGATGGATTATAGCGACGGTGCCAAAGAGTCGCTGCTAAAGGAGCGGCACCACCACACACACCACAAACACCATACAAACATCACACAGACAGCACACATACACCAACCCACAAGCACAACACCACACAAATGCCACAACACACCACACAAACACCAGACCACGCTAGACACACACACAACACAAACACCACCACCAAACAAAATATCACAACACCACTTCATAAATACCACATGCACACCACACAAACACACACACACACACGAACGCAAGGACCAGACACGTCTGGTATCCTTACTGGCTGCTTGCACACTACAGTATTTTTCATGGGCCTCCGGGCCATGGATTTGGCAGTTCCATAGACGACTTTGTGCACAAAGCTGTGAATTTTGCAGGCATCTCTTATCAGTGTCAGGTGAAGACTAAAGGGTCATAATACTAAGGACTGTTTTTTAAAATGCCGCCTAAAAAACGACCATCTATTGGGCAAGTTCATCCAAAAGCTAAGAATGCTAAATTGTGTCAAAGTGCTGAGACAAGTGAACAACGTGACTTGCAGCTTGAAAAGAAACGGATGGGACAGGCTAAAATGTAAGGCAGCTGAGACATCAGAGCAACGGGAATGTCGTCTTCACAAAAATCAGATAAGGCAGGCTGAAGCAAGGAATATGGAAACATCTGAACAAAAGGATGAATGTTCTGAAAATGACCGCATACGACATATGCAACTTGTGCAAAGATGTAGGCAGGCTGATTTGTATTTGGAAGCATTTCACTACAACCCAATTAAGACTATAGGTCACATCAGAAAATCATAATTGGCAAAATGGACATAATATGCAAACATTGTCAAGCAAAGAAGTTTAACTTGGAATCGCCTGGTATGTGCTGCTCTAATGGCAAAGTCAGTTTGCCACCTTTAGATCTACCTCCTGAACCACTTCTTTCATACATGTCAGGATAAACTCCCGAGTCAAAGCATTTTCTGCAAAATATTAGGAGATACAATTCAAATTTCCAGATGACATCCTTTGGTACGACAGCTGGACTCCAGGAAGCAGGATGTATGCCAACTTTTAAAGTCCAGGGCCAAATATATCACAAAATCTATTCAATGCTATCAGTAGCAAATGAAGATCCAAAGTTTTTACAAATGTATTTTTTGGGAGACGAACAAATGGAAGCTGATAGACGTTGTGAAGCTATACTTGAGACAAAAAAAGAGATTGTGTTGAATTTGCAAAGATATTTTCATCAGCACAATCAGTTAGTAAACCTTTTCAAAACAGCCTTAGAAAGAATGTCACGTGATGAATATCAAGTTGTAATAAGAGCAGACAAGACACCGTTTGGTGAGCATGAAAGGCGATTTAATTCTCCCACTGTTAACGAAGTAGCTATTGTACTGGTTGGACAGGACTTTCAAAGCCGAGATATAATTATTCAGCAACGAAGCGACAATCTTCAACGTATTGCAGAAACACATAGATCATATGATGCTCTGCAATATCTGATAATATTTTGGAATGGCCAAGATGGCAATCACTTTAATCTAACACAGACTGATCCCAAGACTGCTAGGCCAACCAATAAAAAAAATATCAGCTATGGACTTTTATGCCTACCAAATAATGATCAGACATGGGTCTTCTAACCACATTTTACAATGTAGGCAACTTTTTCATCAATTTATAGTTGATATGTATGCCAAGGTGAAAAGTGACCATCTTTTGTACATACCATTGAACCAACAAAAGTGGATGAATACATTCATTTAAGGGATGCTGTTGCTAATGATGGCAACGTGGCTGACATTGGGTGTATGTTTATTTTACCAGCTACATTTAATGAAAGTCCCAGACATATGCATGAGTATGCTCAGAACACCATGACATATGTTCGGATATATGGTCGTCCTGATTTGTTTATTACAGTTACATGTAATCCAACTTGGCCAGAGATAAAGGAAAAGCTTCTGAATGGTCAGGGCCCCTCCGATCGACATGATTTACTAGTAAGGGTTTTTAAAACAAAAACTGATCAAGCTCATGGACGTAATTACAAAGTGTTACATTTTTAGTGAAAGTCATCGTTGGATGTAATCAATTGAGTGGCAAAAAACAGGTCTTCCACATGCTCATTTACTAATATGGCTAAAGAATAAGATACACCCTGATCAAATTGACAGTGTTATTTCTGTTGAGCTTCCAAATCCAGAAGGAGGATCTGGTACTTTTTGAAACTATTTCTAAAAATATGATCCATGGCCATGTGGCCCACTTAACCCGAGATCACCATGTATGAAGGAAGGAAAATGTACTAAAAAGTATCCTCGCAACTTGACTGTAGAAACACAAACAGGAGATGATGGTTATCCCCTTTACAGAAGACAGAAACCTGAACAGGGAGGATATACTGCAACAATCAGATTAAAACGGGTTAAACAAAACACAGATCTTGAAATAGATAATTGATGGGTTATTATGGGTTATAGAATATTGTAACTCTGTTAAGTCAATTAAATACATTTGCAAATATGTTAACAAGGGCAGTGATATGGCAGTTTTCCAGCTCGTGAATCCAAAATGTACATCTGATGAGATTATGCTGTATCAGATGGGACGGTATATAAGTAGTAATGAAGCAGTGTGGCGATTACTAAATTTTCCCATCCATGAAAGACATCCGACTGTAGTTCTTCTCAGTGTCCATCTTGAAAATGGATAATGAGTTTATTTTACTCCCAAGAATACAGAGGAAAGAGCTGCTCGACCACCCAATACAACATTGACAGCTTTCTTTTTCCTATGTCAAGCAGATCCATTTGCAAGGACTTTATTATACATGGAATAAATCTAGAAAAGTATTTTACAAGAGGAAACAAGGTGCAAGGGTCCCAGGATGGGACGGACATTCCAGTGATGCTCTTGGACGTGTGTATACAGTGCATCCAAACAACGCAGAGTGTTACTACCTCCGATCACTGCTTCATACTGTCCGTGTACTAGTGCAAAAAAAAAAAATATACGACACCGAGCAAAAACCTCGTGTTATACCGTTTAAACACGTAAATACCAAAAGTTATATTCAAAAATGGTCGCTCACCTTAAGAAGTTGTGAAAGAGTAGGTCACAACTCCTAAATTATCAGATATATTGGATAGAAACAGCAGCTGGATCCACGCCAATGTTAGCGAGATGCAAATGAGATAAAAAGACCATTCCAAAAAGGGATAAGGATCAGCGCTTGATCCTTATCCCGTTTTGGAATGGTCCTTGTATCTCATTCACACTGTCCGTGGGCCAACTTCTTTCACAGATTTGAAAATAGTTGGGAGAGCGGTGTCAAACTTACAGGGAAGCATGCCAAAAGCGTGGTCTGATCGAAGAAGATCAACAATGGGACATGACATTGCAGGAAGCATCTGTCACTCGCTTTCCACCTAAACTAAGAGACCTGTTCGCTATAATAATTACAATTTGCGCACCTTCCAATCCCTGCGTGCTTTGGGACAAATACAAAGAATATCTTAGTGAAGACATTCTTAGAGTGCAAAGGAGAGTTAATCCAGACTTAGACTTAAATTTCACTGCTGACATATTCAACAAAGCCCTCTTGATGTTAGAAGAAAGGTGCATATCTATCAATAGTAAAACTCTAATAGAATTAGGTTTATCAGCACCAAATCGACCAGACTTTGATATTATGAAAAGAGATATTCTGCAAGCTATGATTTGGAAAAATGTAAAGAATTTGTTATATTAAATAAGCCTCTTTTGGTTGATGACCAAAGATCGGTCTATAGGGCAATTATGGATCAGATTTCCAGTGGAAATGGGGGACTATTTTTCCTAGATGCACCAGGAGGTACTGGTAAAACATTTTTAATTAATTTGCTGCTTGCAGAAATTCGCTCAAACAATGGCATTGCCTTGGCTGTTGCATCATCTGGGATTGCGGCCACTCTTTTAGATGGAGGGCGCACGGCTCATTCAGCACTAGGATTGCCCTTTAATATAGCGCTATCAGAAACTCCTGTCTGTAATATCACTAAGGGCTCTGGGAAAGCTAAGGTATTACAAACTTGCAAAGTAACTGTTTGGGATCAATGTAGCATGGCACACAAGAAATCGGTCGAGGCCCTTGACCGCACCTTGAAAGATCTGCGGGGAACCGATTGTTTAATGGGGGGAATTGTTGTAATTTTTGCAGGTGACTTCTGCCAGACGTTACCTGTTCTTAAGAGAGCAACACCAGCGGATGAGCTGAATGACTGTCTAAAATCTTCTTATCTGCGGATACATGTTCAGAAACAAACTCTTACTACTAATATGCGGGTTAATTTGATGGAAAATACAACTGCGGACAAATTTACACAGTAGCTACTATTCCTTGGAAATGACAGGTTCCCTGCTGATTCCATTACTGGTCTCATTTCCTTTCCAGAAGATTTTTGGGAAATGACATCTTCGGTAATGAAACTTATTGACCAAGTTTTCCCTGATATTTGGAACAATTTTAACAACCATCAGTGGCTTTGTGAACGTGCAATCCTAGCGCCTAGAAATGACAGTGTCAGCTCCATAAATCTACTAATTCAGGGAAGGCTGCCTGGTCTAGCTACCACATACATGTCCATTGATTCAGTCATGGAGAGTGAAAAAGCCGTAATGTATCCACTGGAGTTCCTGAATTCTTTGGAGCCTCCTGGAATATCACCGCATAAGTTCACTTTAAAAATAGGAGCCACAATAATTTTGCTTCGGAACCTTGACCCACCAAAAATGTGTAACGGCACAAGATTGTGCATTCAAAGTCTCATGCCCAATGTTATTGAAGCCACTATTCTTATGGGAAACTCTAAGGGAGCAAATGTTTTCATTCCGCGTATTCCTTTGCTACCAAGAGACATGCCCTTCAATTTTAAGCGTCTGCAGTTCCCAATCCGACTTGCATTTGCTATGACTATAAACAAAGCACAAGGTCAATCACTTAAAGTAGTTGGCATTAATTTGGAGAGCCCGTGTTTTTCACATGGACAGTTGTACGATGCTTGCTCTTTTCATGTATGCACCTGAAGGTAACACCAGAAATATTGTTTACCAAAAAGCACTACAATAGATAGTTGTTTAACTGTAAACCAATTTTATTATTTTGTCCTTGAACTACTTATAGATTACACTGGAGGGAGGGGGGAAGGGTTGCACTATGTTGTTAATTGGGTGTAAATGTTTTATATGTTTGTGTACGGTGTAATCCTAGGCACATTGTGATTAAGGAGCAAACTTGCTGTAAGGACATTGAACTATTAGCTGTGAGCATGAGACCTTTCTATCTACCAAGGGAACTATCACATGTCATCGTGATAGCTGCATATGTCCCCCCCTCTGCGAAAGCTGACACTGCCTGCGAGGTCCTACAAGCCACGCTGAGCCAGTTACAGTTAAAACATCCCCAGGCCCTCTTTCTTCTGTCGGGTGATTTCAGCCATGCCTCTCCATCATCCACACTGCCCAGTTTAACACAGTATGTAACCTGCCACACAAGAGACAACAAAACACTGGACTTGTTCTTTGCCAACGTGAGGGAGGCATATAACTCATCACCCCTACCGCCCCTGGGGAGATCGGATCACAACCTAGTACATCTCCAACCTGTGTACAAGCCACTTGTACGTAGAGAACCAGCTGTCACCCGCACAGTGAAGATATGGTCCGAGGAGAGTGATGAGGCTCTGAGGGATTGTTTTGACACAACCGCATGGGAAGTGCTGCAGGATTCTTATGGAGAAGACATAGAAGGACTCACACACTGCATGACAGACTACATTAATTTTTGTGTGGATAACACAGTACCCACAAAAGTGGTGAGGTGCTTCTCCAATAACAAACCATGGATTAACTCTGATATAAAAACACTACTTAAGGAGAAAAAGATGGCATTCAGGACAAGAGATAAGGAGGGGTTGAGGGAAGTACAAAAGGAGCTGAGGCATCAAATCAGGCAGGGAAAAGCCAGTTATAAAGAAAAAATGGAAAAGCAAATGGAAAGAAAAGACATAAGGGGGGTCTGGGAGGGGCTTAAGTCAATTTCAGGTCATAAACAGTCTGTCTGCCAGATTGAGGCAGATGTTAATTGGCTTAATGAACTAAACCTATTCTTCAACAGATTTGATCACACACCAGCTCCTCCCACCCCAGTATGTCCTTCAGCTTCCCCCACCACAATGACTTCTCCCCATGCGGCCACTTCCCAACAGACCAGTAAATCCAGAAATCTGTCTTTATCTGGCCACAGTCTGACCTTCACACGGGCCCAGGTGAGGAAGGAGATGAATAAGATCAAGGCGAGGAAAGCCGCAGGGCCAGATGACATCAGTGCAAGGCTAATTAAGACTTGCGGGGACCAGCTGTGTGGTATAATTACATATATGTATAATATGAGCCTGAGGCAGGAAATAGTCCCTGAATTATGGAAATCTTCTTGTGTGGTACCAGTTCCAAAGAAACCCCACCCTATGGACCTCAACGACTACAGACCTGTAGCACTGACATCCCACCTGATGAAGATCTTGGAGAGATTGGTTCTCACACATCTCCGCCCTCTAGTGAGCCCCGCTATGGACCCCCTCCAGTTTGCTTATCGGCCGGGCATTGGGGTAGATGATGCCATCATCCATCTTCTGCACAGGGCTCTGTCTCACCTGGAGAAACCAGGGAACACAGTGAGAATAATGTTCTTTGACTTCTCCAGTGCTTTTAACACCATACAGCCCAGGTTATTGAAGGACAAGCTGGGCCTTGCTGGAGTGGACCACCATCTCTCCAACTGGATCCTAGACTACCTCACAAATCGACCTCAATACGTGAGAGCCCAAGACTGTGTGTCAGGTACCGTGATCTGTAATACGGGGGCACCTCAGGGTACGGTTCTCGCCCCTTTCCTCTTCACACTGTACACTGCAGATTTTAGGTGCAACTCATCCAGCTGCTACCTACAGAAGTATTCTGACGACTCTGCAATAGTGGGTCTCATCACAGATGATGATGACAGGGAGTACAGAGAACTGAACCAGGATTTTGTGGACTGGTGCCACCGGAACCACCTGAAGATTAACGCGGGGAAGACCAAGGAGATGGTGGTGGACTTCCGCAAAGGCAGAAGCCCTCCTAAACCAGTGGACATCCTGGGGACGGGCATTGAGATTGTGAACACCTATAAGTACCTGGGTTTGCTCCTTAATAATAAGCTGGACTGGGCAGATCATATGGAGGCCCTGTACAGGAAGGGCCACAGCAGGCTCTACCTGCTTAGGAAACTGAGAGCCTTTGGAATCCGGGGGGCACTTCTTAGAACTTTCTTCAACTCGGTAGTGGCATCAGCCATCTTCTTTGGAGTGGCCTGCTGGGGGAGCAGTATATCAACCAGGGACAGAAATAAACTTGACAAGCTGATTAGAAAGGCCAGCTCTGTCCTGGGGAGCCCACTGGACCCAGTGCAGGTGGTGGGTGACAGAAGGATACTGTCCGTGGTGAGCTCCATGCAGAAGAAGAAGTCCCATCCCATGCATGAGACTGTGATCGCGCTGAGCAGTACTGTCAGTGACCGACTGCTCCACCCTAGGTGTGAGAAGGAGCGCTATCGGAAGTCTTTCCTCCCCACCGCGGTTAGGCTGTACAACCAACACCGACCTAAGCGGAGATCATTACACACAGAGAACTGAAATATCTCTCTGCCTGTTAAATCCCCCCCCCCCCCCCCCCCCCCGCTACTTCCTATCTGTCTGTCTGCTATTAATGTAATGCCTCTCACCTTGGAACATTCCTGTACATGTTGTATTTGTATTTGTATCTGCTTATCTTATCTTTGCTGCTGTAACACACTGAATTTCCCCATTGTGGGACTATTAAAGGACTATTATTATTATTATTATTATTATTATTAAATTTTAATTTTTGATAAACAATAGTTCAAAAAATAGTTTTAATAGTTTATACTACATAATATGTATTCAATATGTAAAAACCAATAAAAATGTTGAAATAAAAAAAAAAAGTTGTTGCTCACATCAATGTTATGACATAAGTAAAATGCGAAAATAAGAAAAATTTCAAGTGGAAAAAAAGATTTACTGTAGCACTCTGAAAATGTCAATTTCAGTGTGAAGAAATCAGGCGATACCTTTTAGAGGCTAACTGAGTATATTTATAAGTAAGCTTTCAGGAGTACTCGCTCCCTTCATCAGACATGGTGTGATACAAGAACTGAAAATTAACAGATTTTTATACACATGGTTTTCAAAGCATTTTAGAGTCCTTAAAAAAAATTGCAATCTAAGTAGAGAAGTTATTTACAACAGGTCAAAAAAAACAGTCTGGAAACTTGTGGTGCGTGACGGAGGGATCAGTAATTCTTGCTGTTATCTGTTTGCTATCAGGAGGTGATTTGTGACCCTCACAGGTCACACATAGTGTGATTTGAAGCTAGCATGAATATTGAGTTCAGTTCATGGTTCAAACATAGTGTGACATGAAGCTGGCATGAATATTAAGTCCAAATTGCAGAGTTTGAAATTTTTGCATAAATTTATACTCCATTTCTTTTCTTTTCTCCTGTGTCTTAAAATGTCCCATTAAAACCACAACCCGCAAATCTTCAATAGAGTGGTTTTCTCCGGAGAAATGTGCGGCCACTGGGAGATCGGTTCTGCTGTTATTAATGGTGGATCTGTGTGAGTTCATTCGTTGACTGAGTCTCTGCCCTGTTTCCCCCACATAGAGGCCTGTGGTGGGACATTGCACACACATTATGAGGTACACCACATTGGAAGACCTGCAGGAAAATGTCCCCCTAATTCTGTGCACCTGTTGTGACTGTGGGATAGGTACACTGTCAGCGGTGTGGATGTGCTTGCAGGTCATGCACCTTTTATGTAGGCAAGGTGAGGTGCCATTTTCAGTTGGGGTCTTCAGGGCACTCCGGACGATAATGCGCCTCAGGTTTGGTGGTTGTCGAAAGGAGAGGAGAGGGGGGACTGGAAATATGTCCTTGAGTCTGTTGTCCCTATGTAGTACAGGTTGGAGCTCCTTGGCAATCCTTCGTAGGATCTCCAGCTGTGGGTTGTAGGTGACAACTAGGGGCACTCGGGCATCTTTCTGGGTCTCTCTATATGTGAGCAGACTGTCTCTGTTAATGGCTGCTGCTTTGTTTAATTGGTTGTCTGTCACTTTTGGTTTGTATCCCAATCTGAGAAATTTCAACCTCAGATCCAGGAGATGCTTGTCCAGGTCTGTTTTGTCGGAGCAAATACGATTGTATCGTATAGCCTGGCTGTAGATTATAGATTGTCTTGTGTGCTTGGGGTGGAAGCTGTCGTTTCTCAGGTAGGCCGTTCTGTCTGTGGGTTTGTGGTATATTGATGTGAGTAGCCGGTGGTCTTTAATGTATATTGTGGTATCCAGAAAGTGAATTTCACTCCCTGAATAGCTAAGTTTAAGGTTGATGGTCGGGTGAAAGTCATTGAAGTCATTATGGAATTGAAGTAGGGCCTCCTCACCTGCAGTCCAGATGACAAGGATATCATCGATATAACGAAGGTAAATCATAGGTTTGGTGGTGCATGTTGATAAATATGTTCCTTCCATTTCTGCCATAAAGAGATTTGCATATTGGGGTGCACATCTGGTCCCCATTGAAGTTCCCATTCGCTGTAGATATAGATCCTCTCCAAAGGTAAAATGGTTGTGGCTAAGGATGAATTGTATGAGCTGCGTTACTGGTTCTGTTGGGAGGTTTTGTTTTGCCAGGTGTACCCGACATGCTGCAACTCCATCCTTGTGGGGAATGTTAGTATACAGGGATTCCACATCCATGGTGGCCAAAATGGTACCCTCAGGTAGATGGCCCAGGGCATTCAGTTTGTTAAGAAGGTCAGTGGTGTCCTGGATATAGCTTGGAGTATCCCTGACAAGGGGTTTTAGGAGATTTTCCACCCAACCTGAGATGTTTTCTGTCAGTGTCCCAATGCCAGAAATGATAGGCCTCCCAGGGTTGCCATCTTTGTGTATCTTTGGGAGCATATAGAAGCAGCCCGGCCTGGGATCTTGGGGGATAAGTCCTTTTACCTGATTCTGGATCTGGACTGGAAACTCCTTGATCATACTCTTTAGTTCTTTCATATAGGCCTCTGTGGGATCACTTCCAAGTTTGGAGTAATGGATGGGATTTGACAGTTGCCTGTTTGCTTCCTGGATATAGTCTGAGGTGTTCATTATGACTATTGCGCCCCCTTTGTCAGCGGGTTTTATTATTATATCCTGATTTTCTTTCAGTGATGTAATAGCCTTCTGTTCCTGCAGGGTTAGGTTATGCACCTGTTTCTTTTGTTTCTCTAGGATTTCTGATTTTACTTTGCTTCTGAAACAGTCAATATATTTATCCAGTGCTGCATTAGCTCCAGGGCGTGGGGTCCAGGTAGATTTTTTGGTAGGATTCCTTATGGGCTGTTCCATCTCAGAGTCACTGCTGTATGGAGGGTCTTTGTCATAAAAATATTCCCTTAATCTCATTTTTCTTTAAAACTCCTCCATATCATTGCAGAGTTGGATATGGTCAGTGTGTGCCGAGGGGCAGAAGGAGAGACCTTTGGAGAGAACTGACATTTCGTGTTTGTTTGGCTCATAAGAGGAAAGATTCACAACACAGCTTTGCTGAGCTGGGCTAGTACTTGCGGTTGTAGTAATGAGGCCTTTTTGTCTCAGTCTGTGGAGCTTTTTCTTTTTGTTGTTAATAAGCATATCCTGAAGTTTCCAGTAGTATGTGTGGAGTCTGGCCTTCATTTCCTCTGTGTCATTAGCCAATGATGATTTCAGGGCCTGTATCTCATCCTGTGTTCTTTTTTTGTTGTTATAGGAAATTTTTATCATATTGTTCCGCAGCCTTTCAGATGTCCGAATACATAGTTGTTCTGCATATCGGCTGTTGTAGGTGTTCCGGGTTGGGTTACGTAAATTGAAGCCTTTTGGGATGAGTCTCTCCTTTTTGCATTTTGTTAAGAAGAAGATGTCGCTGTTGAGTTGTGCAAGTTTCTTAAGCCGGTTTTTCAGTTCCATTCTTTTGCGGTACATTGTGGTATCTTTCAAGTTGATAGTAGTATAATGTTGTACCGTGTTAGCCATTGAAAGTAGTGGAAGAGTGAAGAAATCAGGTGATACCTTTTAGAGGCTAACTGAGTATATTTATAAGTAAGCTTTCAGGAGTACTCGCTCCCTTCATCAGACATGGTGTGATACAAGAACTGAAAATTAACAGATTTTTATACACATGGTTTTCAAAGCATTTTAGAGTCCTTAAAAAAAATTGCAATCTAAGTAGAGAAGTTATTTACAACAGGTCAAAAAAAACAGTCTGGAAACTTGTGGTGCGTGACGGAGGGATCAGTAATTCTTGCTGTTATCTGTTTGCTATCAGGAGGTGATTTGTGACCCTCACAGGTCACACATAGTGTGATTTGAAGCTGGCATGAATATTGAGTTCAGTTCATGGTTCAAACATAGTGTGACATGAAGCTGGACACACCGCTGACAGTGTACCTATCCCACAGTCACAACAGGTGCACAGAATTAGGGGGACATTTTCCTGCAGGTCTTCCAATGTGGTGTACCTCATAATGTGTGTGCAATGTCCCACCACAGGCCTCTATGTGGGGGAAACAGGGCAGAGACTCAGTCAACGAATGAACTCACACAGATCCACCATTAATAACAGCAGAACCGATCTCCCAGTGGCCGCACATTTCTCCGGTGAAAACCACTCTATTGAAGATTTGCGGGTTGTGGTTTTAATGGGACATTTTAAGACAGGAGAAAAGAAAAGAAATGGAGTATAAATTTATGCAAAAATTTCAAACTCTGCAATTTGGACTTAATATTCATGCCAGCTTCATGTCACACTATGTTTGAACCATGAACTGAACTCAATATTCATGCCAGCTTCAAATCACACTATGTGTGACCTGTGAGGGTCACAAATCACCTCCTGATAGCAAACAGATAACAGCAAGAATTACTGATCCCTCCGTCACGCACCACAAGTTTCCAGACTGTTTTTTTTGACCTGTTGTAAATAACTTCTCTACTTAGATTGCAATTTTTTTTAAGGACTCTAAAATGCTTTGAAAACCATGTGTATAAAAATCTGTTAATTTTCAGTTCTTGTATCACACCATGTCTGATGAAGGGAGCGAGTACTCCTGAAAGCTTACTTATAAATATACTCAGTTAGCCTCTAAAAGGTATCGCCTGATTTCTTCACTCTTCCACTACTTTCAATGGCTAACACGGTACAACATTATACTACTATCAATTTCAGTGTGACACTGAAAATGTTACTTTAGCTAGCAAAGCCAACAATTTAACATATTTTCCGCGAGCGAAGCCACGGGTACTCTACAAGTATTAGCTATAAGAGTCACCGTACATAATCTCTCAGTACTCAGGGGTATATGCCATCTGGACCCGGGGATTTGTCCATTTTAGTATTTTGAAGTCGGTGGTGCACTTCCTTGGTTAAAAAGGTGACATTTAATGAAAAAAAATACATTACCCCTATTCAGGTCATTGGATTTTCCTGTGTAAATACAGTAGAGAAGGCAGCATTTATCCTTTTCCTCATTCCCCATCCACTCAGGTTATTTTTGAGAGAGCCCACAGTGTCGGCGTTTAGTTTCTTATTTATGTAGTTTAAATATAATTTTGGATTTTGTTTGTACAACAAGGCATACAGTACAAAGAAGAAACACAAAGCAAATAAGATAGGTACAATAAAATTCTGTACAGGAGACACCAAAATTGAACAAGCAATTCAAAAGAAACAATCAGAACCGTTGCTGCCATAATGAGTCCATAACGTATAAATCCTGAAAATAGAGACCATAAATAATCCCAAAGCTGGGAAAGAAGTAGGCAGAAGATCCAAACGAACCAGCCTGTAGAGGACAAAAGGTTAACGAGCATAGCAGTACAATAGTTAAAATCGGGCCCACGTGGCCTGAACAGGTCTAGGGGTACCATAGGGGTCAGGAAACAGGGGAAGGCAGGAGAGTGCACAGTAGGAGCACCAAATTAAGTTATAAACGCATCAAGGGCTGCACGAAAGGATGGGGCAGTATATAAGGTCAATGGTGAGTTACACCAGAGACCCCAGCCCTTGTTGAATTTGGTAAGACAACCTCCACCCTTTATATACCAGTTGATTATACGGTGAGATTAAGTTCACTAGTTTTCTCCACTGTGAGAGGGATGGTGGGCGAGGAGCCATCCACCGTAGAGCTATGGCTTTCCTAGCTAAGAATAGAGATTCCTGTAACATAATACGAGAATGGTGTGGGCACAGCTGCTCGCCCACAATGCCGAACAAACATCAGGAACGATTGGAACAGGGGCACCAAGGATTTCTAACAAAACATCCACAACCTTTGCCCAGAAATCTTTAATGACAGGACAATTCCATATCACATGTCACAAGTCTGAATATTCAGCTGTACTACGCAGGCACCCCCATCTTATGCAACCATACAGGAGTCAAATAGCTTTGGTGTATGATATACACTTTAATCAACCCATTGTAAACTGACAGGGATACAAATTGTGCTGATTCCTGAAGTTCTGAATAGGACTCATCAGTAAGAGCAGTAATCCGGCTGTGCCATTTCAACAAAGTAGGGGCAGCCAGGTGAGACATTTTGACCTGTATGAGGTGGGCATATAAAATCAAGATGAGACCCAGTGGACCCTGGGAACAAAGTAGCCATGGCATGCTGGGGAACTGTGTAGCCATGGCATGTCTAATTTGTAGAAACCAGAAAAACTGTGTGCGAGGAATATGAAACAGTGCGCTTATGGAGTCAAAAGAGCAAACACACACACCCTGTTCATAAATACCACCCAGAGACACGACTCCAAACTGCTCCCAGCACCATGCAATTTTGGATTATTTTTACTCACCTTGGTGATTATTCTCATTTCATAATTTTTTAAGTGTCATGTCACTACCTTCTTTTTGTACTGTAAACGCTTCCTTTTTAATCACTCATTGCACTCATTACCATTTTAGTTAGAAATCACAGAAAAGCGATGTGGCTAACACAATTATTCCCATAAGGTAATTTTTTTTTCACTAGACCTATTAAGAAATGTTCTGAAAATGTACCACTGACATTATGTTCCCTTCACATTGACTCAGTTTATACGGTTAAGCGTTTCTGAACCCCTTCTACTAAACATCCTAATAAAGTGCACATGAAATCTAATGTTGTGATCAATACTACCTAGGTGAGTGCAGACTTCCACTTTTGACAATCTGTCAGGTCAGATTGTCAAAATTAGGTCTAAAAGTGCTTTGCCTCATTAGTTCCTGAACTAGTTGTGAAACGCAATGGTGTTATTACTCACAAACAACGGTTCTGGAGGACCTGTAGGTTTTCTGCTTCCCAATATATTTCTGGGTAGTTGAAATCGCCCATAACAATGACTGCTTTGCAGCCTCACCTACAGTGGGTACGGAAAGTATTCAGACTCCTTTACATTGTTCACTCTTTGTTACAGCCATTTGCTAAAAGCAAAAAAGTTCATTTTATTTCTCATTAATGTACACTCAGCACCCCATCTTGACAAAAAAAAAAAAAAAAAAAAAACAGAAAAGTAGATATTTTTGCTAATTTATTAAAAAGAAAAACTGAAATATCACATGGTCATAAGTATTCAGACCCTTTGTTCAGTATGGAGTAGAAGCACCCTTTTGAACTAGTACAGCCATGAGACGTCTTGGGAATGATGCAACAAGTTTTTTACATCTGGATTTGGGGATCCTCTGCCATTCTTCCTTGCAGATCCTCTCCAGTTCTGTCAGGTTGGATGGTGAGTGTTGGTGGACAGCCATATTAAGGTCTCTCCAGAAATGCTCAATCGGGTTGAGGTCAGGGCTCTGGCTGGGCCAGTCAAGAATGGTCACAGAGTTGTTCCGAAGCCACTCCTTTGTTATTTTAGCTGTATGCTTAGGGTCATTGTCTTGTTGGAAGGTGAACCTTCGGCCCAGGCTGAGGTCCAGAGCACTCAGGAAGAGGTTTTCTTCCAGGATATCTCTGTACTTGGCCGCATTCATCTTTCCTTCAATTGCAACCAGTTGTCCTGTCCCTGCAGCTGAAAAACACCCCCATAGCATGATGCTGCCCACCACCATGTTTCAGCGTTGGGATTGTATTGGGCAGGTGATGAGCAGTGCCTGGTTTTCTCCACACATACAATAGAATTAACGCCAAAAAGTTCAATCTTCATCTCATCAGACCAGAGAATCTTATTTCTCATAGTCTGGGAGTCCTTCATGTGTTTTTTGGTAAACTCTATGCAGGCTTTCATATGTCTTGCACTGAGGAGAGGCTTCCTTTGGGCCACTCTGCCATATAGCCCCGACTGGTGGAGGGCTGCAGTGATAGTTGACTTTGTGGACCTATCTCCCTACTGCATCTCTGGAGCATTATACTATGTGGCTCAAAAAACCACAGCAAAATCTGCAACCAAAAAGCCGCGGTTCCGCAATGTGGAACCTCAGCCTTAAAGGGGTTGGCCACTTTTAGACCAATATTGGGACACAAATGTTATTGTTTGTATAATAAAATAAGTTATGCATCTGGGTAAAAATAATCTGCATGTAACATTTGTCCAAGGGGGAGTAAAGCTGAGAGTGTCACTGGTGGAGAAGGACCTGGGTGTACTTATAGATCAGAGGTTAAAATACAGCATGCAATGCCAATCGGCAGCTTCTAAGGCCAGCAGGATATTGTCATGTATTAAATGGAGTATAGACTTGAGGGACAGGGATGTAATATTACCACTTCATAAATCATTGATTCGGCCCCCATCTGGAATATACAGTTCAGTTCTGGGCACCAGTTCATAGAAAAGATGTCAGATTGGGAAAAGATACAATGGAGGGTCACAAAACTGATAAGGGGAATGGAGAACCTCAGTTATGAGGAGAGATTTAGGCTAGATTCACACAACAGGTGAAACTCGGTACGTGTCTTCAACTGATTAATGTGAATCTAGCCTAAAGGAGTTAATTCTGTTTAGTCTGGAGAATAGGGGTTAAGGGGAGCAATGATAAACCTGTATAAATATAGAAATGGACCATACAACAGATATTGGGAAAAGCTATTCCATGTAAAAGACACTCAAAAGACAAAAGGGCACTCCCTCCATCTGGAGAAAAAAAGGTTTAAGAGCTGACAAGGCTTCTTCACTGTAAGAACTGTGAATCTGTGGAATAGTCTACCCCAGGAACTGGTCGCAGCAACAACAGCTGACCGCTTCAAAAAAGGATTAGGATATCTTTTTAGAGAAAAAAAAGCATTGATGCCTATAGAATGTCATGCCTTTTCCCATCCCCTGGCTAAACTTGATGGACAGAAGTCTTTTTTTCCACTCAGATACAGTAACTGCTGCACATGAATCCTCGGTTTGCAAAGAGTGATGGGTCAATAGATGACAGAAGAAACCTGTCTTTGCACTTGTATCAGTAATCAATAACTGCAAAAAACTGAATAAGTGTTCAGGCACTCTGTCCATTTTATTCTGACCATCTGATGGATCAAAACACCCAACACTACAATAGTAGTGTAAAAGAGGTTTTGTATGGAAAAAAACAAGTCAAGGTTAAGGTAAAACAAGGTGTAGATAGTAAAACATGTAACTGCATCCAAAATTAGCCTAAATCTCTTTAGGCTATTGTGAGAGTGTGAACCCAGAGGGCGCTAGTGAGCGACCCAGAGCCAGGCTTGAAAAGCTCCTCAGCCACACCCATAGGTGGGGGCATAACTCCAGAGGGAGTGGATACAGCAGCAGAGCTGCTGTGTCGAGACCTGCAAGAAGCAGGGAGACTGGGAACCAGGTGGGGGACAGACAAGGCGGTCTGTCCCAGGAGGACTGGGGTCCTGAAAATACTGAGCATGAGTCAGGCTGCTTGTTGCCCCAGAGGCTAGATAGGGGTCAAGCAGTAAGTTAGTGCCCTAAATGTGGCCCAGGCTGTTTATTGTTTTGTTTATGTTCCACTCTTAAAGCTGAAATAAAGCCATTTACTTTACACGAGCACCGTCCGAATGCTGCTTCTCCGGCACCCAGTACCACCAACACCGCTGTTGGGTCCAGGAGTCTGATGCTTTTGAGGCTAATAACTCAAATTGCTACATATGGTGCTACGGATGCGGGCATAAAGAGATCCACGCAAGTCCTGGAAGACAAGTGTTGGGTGACTGCAGTACTGCTAAGTGTGCTTTGTGGCCTACAGCTGGAAGAAATCTGTGATTTCGACTGAGAAACCCAGGAGGGGAGTGAGTGGAACTGCAACATAGCAAATTGTGTGCAAAACTGGTGAAAGTAAAACTCTGGAAGAGGAATCCAGGGAATGGACATTGTGTATACTGTGGCACAAAAGTCTGTAAAGTGCTTGCTGATGGCAAGCAATGTGTGTAGCAATGGTAAGCAATGTGTGTAGAAGCTGGATATTGCAAACAGTCTATGTGAAAGGCTATGATGCCATGTTGGTGTTGTCTGTGGAAGACAGAAGAAAATGCTGGTTGTTGTAGTGCCACATAAGTTAACTGTTTGAATACATGTGACTGCAGAAGATAGCAAAAAGTTGCTGCCGGTTGAACCCAAGGTTGCTGTGGAATATTGTATAATCTTGTTATTAAACCATGGGCAAGAAAATGAAAATTTCAGCCTGTAAGAAAACAGAGAAGCTGTGCACAGGTGTATTACTGCAGCAGTCTCAAGGCAGAGAGAGACAAAACCCGGAACAGAGCATGTGGAGTGCAAGTAAAGATAATGGGTTGCATGAGAGTGACTTAGTTTTTCTGAACCACCTCTGTTCTATCAACGAATACAGTGGGGAAAAAAAGTATTTAGGGTCAGCCACCAATTGTGCAAGTTCTCCCACTTAAAAAGATGAGAGAGGCCTGTAATTGACATCAACTAGGAGAGACAAAATGAGAAAACATATCTAGAAAATCACATTGTCTGATTTTTTAAGAATTTATTTGCAAATTATGGTGAAAAATAAGTATTTGGTCACCTACAAACAAGCAAGATTTCTGGCTCTCACAGACCTGTAACTTCTTCTTTAAGAGGCTCCTCTGTCCTCCACTCATCACTTATATTAATGGCACCTGTTTGAAATTGTTATCAGTATAAAAGACACCTGTCCACAACCTCAAACAGTCACACTCCATACTCCACTATAGTGAAGACCAAAGAGCTGTGGAAGGACACCAGAAACAAAATTGTAGACCTGCTCCAGGCTGGGAAGACTGAATCTGCAATAGGCAAGCAGCTTGGTGTGAAAAAAATCAACTGTGGGAGAAATAATTAGAAAATGAAAGACATACAAGACCACTGATAATCTACCTCCATCAGGGGCTCCACACAAGATCTCACCCCGTGGGGTCAAAATGATCACAAGAACGGTGAGCAAAAATCCCAGAACTACACGGGGGGGGACCTAGTGAATGACCTGCAGAAAGCTGGGACTAACGTAACAAAGGCTACCATCAGTAACACACTATGCCGCCAGGGACTCAGATCCTGCAGTGCCAGACGTGTCCCCCCTGCTTAAGCCAGTACATATCCGGGTCCGTCTGAAGTTTGCTAGAGAGCATTTGGATGTTCCAGAAGAGTATTGGGAGAATGTCATATGGTCAGATGAAACCAAAGTAGAACTGTTTGGCAGAAACAAAACTCGTTGTGTTTGGAGTGAATGAATGCTGAGTTGCATCCAAAGAACACCATACCTACTGTGAAGCATGGGGGTGGCAACATCATGCTTTGGGGCTGTTTCTCTGAAAAGAGACCAGGACGACTGATCCTTTTACATGAAAGAATGAATGGGGCCATGTATCGTGAGATTTTGAGTGCAAACCTTCTTCCAACAGCAAGGGCATTGAAGATGAAACGTAGCTGGGTCTTTCAGCATGACAGTGATCCCAAGCACATTGCGAGGGCAAAGAAGGAGTGGCTTCGTAAGAAGCATTTCAAAGTCCTGGAGTGGCCTAGCCAGTCTCCAGATCTCAACCCCATAGAAAACCTTTGAAGGGAGTTGAAAGTCCGTGTTATCCAGCGACAGCCCCAAAACATCACTGCTCTAGAGGAGATCTGCATGGAGGAATGGGCCAACATACCAGCAACAGTTTGTGCCAATCTTGTGAAGACTTACAGAAAACGTTTGACCTCTGTCATTGCCAACAAAGGATATATAACAAAGTATTGAGATGAACTTTTATTATTGACCAAATACTTATTTTCCACTATAATTTGCAAATAAATTCTTTAAAAATCAGACAATGTGATTTTCTGGATTGACATCATAGTTGAGGTCTACCTATGATGTCAATTACAGGCTTCTCTCATCTTTTTAAGTGGGAGAACTTGCAAAATTGGTGACTGACTATATACTTTTTTCCCCACTGTATAACTTATTGAATAAATAAACTCTTTCTGGGTGGATTTAAAAAAAAATAAATAAATAAAAAAAAACAAAATTCTGGCATTGCTTTTTACCTTAATTTTTTTGCCGTACAGAGTAACATGTTACCTTTATTTTGTGGGTCGGTAGGATTACGGTGATACCTCATTTATATTGGTTTTTTTATGCGTTACTAATTCTGCAGAACAAAAACCCATTTGTGGACATAAATCAATTGTTTTTGCATCACCATCTTCTGAGATGTGTAATTTTTATTTTTCGTTTGACAGATTGTTGGGGGCTTATTTTTTGCAGGAGGACATGTGCTTTTTATTGGTATTGTTTTGAGGTACATATGAGTTTTTGATCACTTTTTATAGCTTTTTTTTTTTGTAAGCGAGATACCCAAAAATTATTATTTCCTATGTTTTCTTTCCCCAACATTCACAGTGTACATTAAATATTGTTTCAGTTTTATTGTACAGGTTGTTACAGACGCGGTGATACAAAATATGTAATTTTTTAGCTATTTTTAGTTGTTTTTTCAATATAATTCATTTTATTTAGGAAAAGGGAATTTTGGCTTGGATCCCAGGGTCATGTTTGGTCATGTCTGGTCATGTCAGTTACAGCTAACACCCGCTCCTGATCCCTCTCACAGTCTCTCTGAAGTGCCGGCAGTAAATTTACAATTCAGTGAACTTCAGAGATCCAGACCGCCGGCCGGTTAAACATTCTCCTATCCAATATTCTTCACATTTCCTTATCACTGTATTCTCATAAATAACCTAAAACACTATGAGTACGTAGTTAGGGAAGTGGAGTTGTGATCTCCTTCTTTATAACTGTGTAACAGAAACTGTCCACTCATCAGTAGTCGTGGAGAGTCTGTGTGGAACAAGCCATAATACAGTCACTGACCTTTTTAACTCCTGTACAGGTTAGAGTAAGAGTCACATGACCTTGCTGCGGAGAAAAAAAAAAAAAAAAAAAAAAAAGGTAAAACTGCGAAATTTTTTATATTTTGGGGGAATACGTAAATAATTAAATGGGGGGGGAAGTCACTAGAGTGCTTCTTTAAAGAGTAGTCATACAAGAGACACATGACAGAACTCTTCAGTATTTTAGAAAATACAGAATGTCCCAGCAAAGCAATATGAATAAACTGAAAGAAAGGGCTGTAACATGGCAGATAAGGCTCAACATTGTAATATAAAAGGTTATACATTTTGGGGCAAAAAAAAAAAAAAAATACACTTGCTACTTATATTATAAATGGATCACACTTGGGTGAATTGTGTTCATAAACTGAATTACTAAATGCAGTGCCAGTCTACCTCATCAAAATCCATTACAATATTGCCTTCTATTAGAAAATACATTGTACCTAGAGAAGAAAGTAATATGAGCTGGTGCAGCTGCGTTTTACAGTATGTGGTGCTGATCTGGGCCCCAGTCCATAAAAAAAAGCCATTAGAAGACTGGGAGTGCAACTAAATTAATATGTGACTATTCGTTATTACGACTATCACTTCTCAGCTTTCCCTAGGGTAAATAACTGAATTAAAGAATATATTTATAGAAATATGTAAATGGTTCCAATAATAAAAGCAATAAAATTACAGTAAAGTTGAAAGCAGAAAGTTTCACAGCCCATGTCGCAAAATCATCAAAAATTATTCTCACAGGATTTTTTAATGGATGAAAATATGGACAGATTTATGAGCATGTTAGATATCTTTGTTAGCAGTCATCAGGAAGGAAGAAATTTCTAATTGTATGGTTAATTGGCCATTAAAAGTGTGCACATGTATACGTTACAAGTATATTGTAACCCCGAAATAAATGGAGTGCTATCTCAAGTAGTCAAGGAAAATGAAAGGAGTCGTAGCGCACACTCTCAATTAGCAGTTCCAATCATAAGAGGGAATGGGACCCATATTCTCACTACTGGTGGTGGTCCCTAGCAATTGGACCTCTACCAACCAGCAAGTTACTGCCTATACTATAGATAGGAAATAACTTGAAATATATGAAATATCCCTTTAGTACAAAAATGTATATACACACAGGGGAACTCCAGTAACAAAGTTATCCCTTGTAACAGTCTGATCGTGGGCTTCCATACACTAGAGTTCCCTCCAATTGGCAAACTATAGAAGTGAATCGAGTGACTGCTTCAGCATGGAGAGTAGCATGCATATTTGACACTGTAGGCTTTACCCCTAATATTGTGTAATCTTTGCAGATACTCAGTAGTTATATGAATAGTATATAGTGTTATGAGTTTCTACCACAAGTCTTGATGAACACAACATATATGTGAAAAACACATTGAAAACAAGCGATTCAATGTATTAAGACGTTGATCCATGCATAAGTTTCAACTGAATTTAAGCTGGGGCAGATTTCTTATGAGTTGCACACCATTTTTCTTCAGCATTTTGTGCAAAAAAATTGGGACTATTTTCACTTCTGTACCGCCTTCACCATGTCCCTGAAAATGATGCATGGCGAGGGTTGGGCCATTGGCTCCGCCAGATTTATCATCATCTACACTATCTGGCGTAAATGTTGTGGGATACATACACCAGCTTTGAATGCATATTTCGCTTTCAGGTGCATTGCCTATCAAAAAGTGTGCACCATTACTTTTAAAGGTGTTTTACAGTGGATAGGTTATCAGTATGAAAAATGAATGTGGGTCTGTTAAATTTTAGATTTTGTTTTCCACCTTAGTCAGTGAAATCTATACTAGGTCTAATGTAAGTTTATACAGTCTAATTCTTAGAAACTCTTCGGAAATCTGCCTCAAGGTTATTTATACCATATGGTGAGTGTTAGAAAAATGCAAGCCAAAATTGTTGGTTTTATATTCACCTCCCCTCCACCCATAAAAAAGGGGGTTTTGCTCTTTATAAATGGTAAATCAAGAATACACACTGCAGCTGCTACACTAAATAAAACTATAGTCTTTTTAAGTCTATTAAATCTAGTAAAATAAGAGTCTACCACTGTACAGAATTAGGCAATACATCAATTACTAGCTGATACCAGTCTCCTCCTCCCCCTGTCAATAGACTTCTGTATGTGACACTACAGAAGGAAACATGCTGTAATAAAAGATATTCCAAAAAGTTTTATATTAATCCATAATTTATGAAAGGTTCTTTTATAACTGGGGGTATACTTTAAAGAGGCTAATGACTGAAGCACGGATTGGTCCAAAACCTGATTCTTTTTAACCTTCCTCTAGTGTTAGGGTCGTGACCGACCCGTTTTAGGTTTTAAATGCATACAAATTCTACATACATTTGTTTATTGCATCAAGACTTTTTGACTTTTTCAGGAACTTATTTTTAAACAAAATACAATAAAATAAAACTATTTTACTAAATTGTAAAATGCTCTTATTAAAATTATAGCATTTGTGTTGTTGGGGTCAATTTCGACCCAGGACTAATATAAGAGTAAAAAAACAATAATAAGTCCCAAAACTGAACTCATAAACACAATATAAACCAACAGCCCACAGCCAGCTCTACCTCCAACAACTTGAGTTAGGGACATGTCCAGGCATGTATGGCCAAATCAGCTTACAGTTGGTACTTTGCAGAGTATACATCTTCAGTTTACACCATGCAACAATGAGGAGAAGATTAGATGCAAGCCAAATTCTGGATTATATCTTGGATGATAATGAATCAGAGGACACACAGCAGCAAACTGATACAGATGAACAGGTTTCTGAGGAGGAAGATGATGTGGAGTATCAACCGGAAGACACAGACAGTTCTGATCAGTCTGATGAGGAGGTCACCGGTGCTGAAGCTGCTCCCGCTGAAAGATTCAAATCCAAAAGTGGCAAGATCATTTGGAGCTCAGTACCTCCAGATGTACATGGCAGGGCAGATGCTGCAAATGTCATAAAAATGACCCCTGGGATCACAAGGTTTGCTGTGACAAGAGTAAGTGACATCAAGACATGTTTTGATCTGTTTATGCCACTGTCAATAAAAAAAGTCATTATTGCTATGACAAACCTTGAAGGAAAAAAAGTCCACGGCAACATGTGGAATGACCTTCATGATGATGACCTGGATGCCTACATTGGTGTTCTTCTCCTTGCTGGAGTGTACAAATCCTGCAATGAGGCCACTGATAGTCTCTGGGACACAGACAGGCAGGAATATTTTCCGGGCAACAATGTCACTTCAAAAGTTTCAAATGATATCAAGAGTCCTCAGATTTGACAACAGAGACACCAGAACAAAATCTGACAAACTTGCTCCCATCAGGGATGTTTGGGAGAAATGGGTGCAGCTCCTTCCACTGATGTTCAACCCAGGGCCAGAGGTGACAGTAGACGAACGTTTTCTCCCTTTCCGCGGAAAATGCCCCTTCCGGCAATACATGCCAAGTAAGCCAGGCAAATACGACATAAAAATCTGGGCAGCCTGTGATGCAAAAACTAGCTATGCATGGAATCTACAGATTTACACAGGCAAGTCTGCAAGCGGCATCCCTGAAAAAAAACAAGGAAAACGTGTAGTCCTCGATATGACTACTGGACTGCAGGGTCACAACATTACTTGTGACAATTTTTTTACCAGCTATGACCTTGGACAAGAACTTCTCAGGAGGAAAATCACCATGGTGGGCACAGTGAAAAAAAACAAACCTGAGCTGCCCGCTGAATTCTTTCAGATGAAGGACAGGGCTCCACTTTCCTCAAAGTTTGTTTTTACAGACACCACCACTGCTGTTTCATACTGCCCCAAAAAACGACGGAATGTGGTACTGATGTACACACTTCACAAAGATGCAGCTGTGTCATCAGGAAGTGACAAAAAGCCCAGAATCATCCTGGACTATAACAAAAACAAAGAAGGAGTGGACAACCTGGACAAGCTGACTGCCACCTACACTTGCCAGCGAATGACTAGGAGATGGCCAATGGTTGTATTTTCCAACATCCTTGATGTGTCAGCATACAATGCATTTGTGTTGTGGACCCACATTCACCAAGGATGGAATGCAAAGAAAAAAAACAAGCGGAGGATGTTTCTTGAGGAACTAGGAAGATCCCTTGTCAAGGCGCACATTGACCAAAGGGAACGGGTGCCCCGAGACCCAGCCGCTGCAGCCTTGGTCCGACAACTCCAGAGCTCAACAAGTGCTTCGCCCACACCCACAGCAACACAAAGAGCATCATCACCAGCATCCTCAACCAGCCCTGCCTCAACATCAACCACAACAGCCACAACCCCAGTGAAACCACCTGATTCTAAAAGAAAGAGGTGTCAGGTCTGCCCTAGCAATAAGGACAGAAAGACAAACACATCGTGCTTCGCCTGCAAAAAATACCTCTGCAAAGAACACACAAAGTGTCACTTTTTGCCACACATGCATCTAAATACTAATGCATCTAAAAACTAGTACTTGATTTCTGTTGATTTGATTTGCTTGATTGATTGTTATTTGTTTGTTTGACCTAGAAAAGCTACTTTTTATTATTATTGCTATTAATGTTAATATAATTTTCATCTTTTATTTGTATTAAAGTTCTATAAAAAAAAAAAATCTGTTTTTTGCCTTTTTCATATAGTTAGATATGGGTCAAAATTGACCCGTAACACCATAGATGTTACTAGAGTTAATAATATAAAATATATATATATATATATATATATATATATATATATTTTTTTTTTTTTTTTTTTTTTTTTTTACATTTAAGAAATGTGTTCTAAAACCCTTCAGTAATAGTCAGGTAATATAACAAACTTTTTTAAGTTTATATTATTCTCTTGAGGTTCATTTGACAATATTTTTATATTGAAAATGAAGGGTACGCTCTCAAATGAAAGGCCCAGGGGGCCACAACAAAAATATTAAAATCAATCCTTCCATGGATGAGAAACCCTAACAAGGTAACTAAGAGGTAAGAAACAAATTGGATCATAAATAACTGTTTCTAGGGTATCCTAGGGGTGATTTAAGACACGGGTCAAAACCGACCCGTTAACATAAGAAAGAGTAACAGAAAGTTAACACTAGAGGAAGGTTAAACTGATTAGTCAATGGGTGTCAGACAAAAAAACAAACAAAGGCTGAGGCTGTGTATAGGGAAAAAAAAAACGGATTGCAAAACAGACTTAGGGTGGGTTCACACCTGCGCTTGAGTGCGTCCGCTGCCAATCCGAGTGAAAATCTCGGGGAACGGGATAGGCATCGGATACCGACAGGTTAGCGATGCATTGGATAAAAACCCATTCATTTGAATGGGTTTTTAAAGCAATGAGCGGGTGTGCGCTTACACCCTCTACGCTGCGAAGCCGGTTTTTTTTCGTCGGACACAAAGTCCTGCATGTCCAACACTGTTTCCGACGGAAAAAAAGGATTCGCAGAGCAGAGGGTGCAATCGGACACCCGCGCATTGCTTTAAAAACCCATTCAAATGAATGGGTTTTTAACCAATGCGTCGCTAACCTGTCGGTATCCGATGCCTATCCCGTTCCCCGAGATTTTCACTCGGATTGGCAGTGGACGGACTCAAGCGCAGGTGTGAACCCACCCTAACTATCAGTTTGCAATCACTTTGTGTCCACCTTCCATAGACCTCAATGTTTACAAAAAAAAAAAAAAATAAATAAATATTGTATGCTGTATGTCTGGTTTCCTTACTTTTTGGATGTTAGTCCAACTTTTTTCTCACCCAAAAGAGCGGATACCAGACAGAAATGGTACAAACCAATGGGTTTTAAAATGAACCGTTCAAAATAATAAGTTTTCTTGTACACACTAAAAAAATGTTCAGTAGAGGGGGAACAAAAACACTAAACTTCAGGAAGGCCAATTTTAACCAGCTGAGAGAGGAGATAAGCAGCATAAACTGGAACAATGTCCTCAAAGTGACCGGAACACAAACAAAATGGGACATTTTCAAAAGCCTTCTAAATAGGACCACTAAAAAACATATCCCTTATGGGAATAAGCAGGCCAGAAATCATAGAAAACCAATATGGCTAACTAAAACGGTAAGGAGTGCAATGAGGGATAAAGTACTAAAAAAAGAAAGTAGTGACACAGCATTAAACAACTATAAAGAGAAAAATAAATTGTGTAAAAGACAAATAAAGGAGGCAAAGATTGAGGCTGAGAGAAAAATTGCCAAGGAAAGTAAAAATAATCCAAAAGTATTCTTCAATTACATAAATAACAAGAGAATAAAAACTGACAATGTGGGCCCTCTCAAAAATAATCTGGGTGTAATGGTGGAGGAGGATGAGGAAAAAGCACAACTATGAAATGCCTTCTTCTCTACGATGTTTACACAAGAAAATTCAATGGCCAGCAACATGATTAGGGGTAATGTTAACTCTCCATTAAATGTCACCTGTTTAACCCAGGAGGAAGTGTGGTGCCGCCTTCAAAACACTAAAATAGATAAATCACCAGGTCCAGATGGCACACACCCCCGAGTTCTGAGGGAATTATGCACGGTGATAGACAGACCCTTATATCTAATATTCATTAATGACTGGGTCTGTGCAACTTGATTGGCGCATAGCAAATGTGGTGCCAATTTTCAAAAAGGGGTCTAAAAGTGAGCTTGCAAACTATAGGCCAGTAACCTTGACTTATGTGGTGGGTAAGATATTTGAGAGCTTTCTAAGAGATGCTATCCTGGAGTCCCTCAATGTAAATAATCTTATCACACCCAATCAGCATGGTTTTATGAGGAATCGGTCCTGTCAGACTAATCTGATCAGCTTCTATGAAGAGGTAAGTTCAAGACTAGACATGGGTAATGCAGTGGACGTGGTGTATCTGGACTTTTCAAAGGCTTTTGATACTGTACCATATAAAAGGTTGGTATGCAAAATGAGAATGTTAGGACTGGGGGAAAACATATGCATTTGGGTTCGCAACTGGCTCACTGATAGGAAACAGAGGTTGCTTATTAATGGTAAATATTCAGACTGGGTAACAGTCACCAGTGGGGTGCCACAGGGGTCAGTATTGGGCCCTCTGCTGTTTAAGATCTTTATTAATGACCTGGTAGACTGTTTGCAAAGCAGGGTGTCCATATTTGCAGAGGATACTAAACTTTGTAAGGTAATCAAAAATGAGGAGGATAGTAGAATATTACAAGGGGATCAAGGAAGCTGGAAGCATGGGCGGAGACTTGGCAAATGAAGTTCGATATTGACAAATGTAAGGTTATGCATTTTGGACGACGAAATAAAATGTATGATTAGGTACTTAATAGTAAATTACTGGGTAAAACTGCCAATGAAAAAAGACTTGGGGATTGTGGTGGACAATAAGCTTACCTTTAGTGACCAGTGCCAGGCAGCGGCTGCCAAGGCAAATAAAATTATGGGATGCATCAAAAGAGGTATAGATTCTCATGACAAGAACATAGTTATGCCTCTATACAAATCACTGGTACGGCTACACTTAGACTATTGTGCACAATTCTGGGCCCCAGTATACAAGAAAGACAAAATCGAACTAGAAAGAGTGCAAAAAAGGGCAACCGAAATTATTAGGGGAATGGGTGGATTGGAGTACAACGACAGATTAACAAACTTGGGGTTATTCAGATTAGAGAAAAGACGTCTACGAGGAGATCTAATAACAATGTACAAATACATGAAGGGACAGCACAAAGATCTTTCTAATGATCTTTTTACTCCTAGGCCAGTGACAGTGACAAGGGGACATCCTCTATGACTGGAGGAGAGAAAGTTTCACCAGCAACATAGAAGAGGATTCTTTACAATAAGAACAACAAGGCTATGGAACTCTCTGCCCCAGGAAGTGGTGATGGTGGATTCATTGAACAAGTTCAAAGAGGGCCTGGATGCCTTTCTCGAACAGAACAACATTATGGGTTATGGGTTTTAGATTTTAAGGGCACGTTGATCCAGGGTTTTATACGGATTGCCAGATTGGAGTCGGGAAGGAATTTTTTCCCATGAAATGGGGCAATTGGCATAAGCCTCATGGGTTTTTTTGCCTTCCTCTGGATCAACACTGTAGGGTTATAGGTTGGACTTGATGGACTGACGTCTTCATCCAACCTCATCTACTATATAACTATGTAAAATCAGCTGTTGAGAATTTTTAGACGGTTTCAAAAACTGATTTCGCACGGAGAGCCAGAAGCTGAGGTGAACCCTTACATCATTTTTCCAAAGCACACATTTGAATAAACAAGTCAAAGATGAGATGCATACAATTACTTGCCTTTTCCACTGAAATCATTTTTCCATGAAGTTCTGTCCTGTGAAGATGGTTTATGCATTTTGTTGCATCTACTGAGGAGGACATTGTTACAAAACCATAACAGCGTGCTCCAGGACTACGAGCATTGGTTACCACCTTTGCACCAACAACCTTAAAGAGAGTTTAAAAATCTAAATTAGTGCCAGTTTTTATACAAACATTAAAGAACAGATGATGTAAACCATTCACCGATTAAAAAAAAAAAAAAAAAAAAAGTACCAGCTGCACATAATGCTTACTTCTACCCACGTGAATTTAGTAAAGACTAAAGTTCAATCTCTAAACCAATATTCCTCAGAATAAAGTTTTTTTTATGAATGTGTTTCTCTACATAGACCCATACATTTAGCAGAAACCAAGGCATGTGTGCACAGTGCAATTAGGTGTGTGTTTCAGATTTCTTTTCTCAAAGCATAAAATTCTCTAACTATACAGTGCACTTTTACTATGGGTCTGTATTTTCTGGCTTTTTGTGATCAGTGAAGGTTTCACTTCTGTTAAATATTATTTGACTGCAATATTCCTGACCTAATAGTGTTAAGGCTATTCTGCTGACAAAACTCTTGTATCTTATGGTGCATGGGTGTGGTTAGGGTTTACTATTCTAGTATTGTCCAAATACAGTATTAGAAAGTATAAGGATGGTGGGAAACGCCCCCTCTCATGAATATAAATGATTGACAGACACATGTCTGGGTCTCTCTCTTTGGGTGTCTCTCTCTTCCGACCTGTCTCTTTCGTCCTGTCTTACTTCCTCTGACACCTTGGAAGGATGGCAGAATTGTCCTACAGAAGACTAACACACATTGATGAATAAGCATGAACCAAGACGTCTGTGCAAGAGAACCATCTTGAAGAAACCTAACTCTGAACTTCTCCTATGATGTAAAGACATTGACTGACATTTCTGTTATGCTGGAAGGTTTCCATTTATCTGTTTTTCCATGAAGACTTAAATAAACTTCCAGTTTTTAAAAGAAGCTGAATCCTCCAATAATGTTACCTTATGGGTCAACACGTGAGTAAGGATTTCATTAAATTGTAAAGTATTTTACAATTAACAGATATTATTTTACAACTTCCAAAACACATTGGGGGAAAATTAGTAAAAAACTGACTACTGAAACTGGGGTTTCAAAATCTCATGGGTGGTTCTGCATCAATATTTTAGTCTTATAAATTAAAGTCACAAGCTATAGACATGAAAACTGTACATTGGGATGGAGTTTTAATGGCGTTCTCCTGCAGCCTGGCACTTTTGCTATAATTTACTCCCAATTAATAGAATAAAATATGCTGATTGTGCCTCCTGCAATATCAATTACATAGCACCAGAATAGCAATAAATATCACAAATTTATGTCTACTACATTTCTGATGGATGGAAAACGTTTCCATCAGTCAGGAAACATTTTTACCCACTGAGTATTGTTGCAAAGAACAGCTTTGAAAGGGAGTGAGGGGGGTGGGATAGTCTCCCGAACATGGCAGTGTGAAGCAGCTCATAGCTGGAGCTCCCGCCGACTGAGCCGATTAAACAAAACACTCTCCTACAGCCACCTAAACCACCCTATGCACCGGGTGGGTGGTAATGTGCAGACACACCGGCAGACAGGGAAACAATTCACCATCGTCAGAAGCAAAAATAGCCAAGTACTTGTGCTCACCACAGCCGGTCCGCTTGCCTCCCCTGCTCTCAAGATGGCGCCTAGAGCACGTTATGCCTCCTCTCTCCACAGTGCTGCACAAAGTCAGCTCCAGGACTGAACAGCCTCCTGGGACGAGCCCTGCTCCATAGCACAATGGAGCTTCACAATCAGGTGCCCGATCTCCCGTATCCTGCAGATGTCGGAATCCCCTGCTATTATGGGGACTGACCAATCAGCCCCATAATGTTTTGTTTTGTTTTGTTTGTTTGAGTTGGAAGGGACCTCAAGGGCCATCGAGTCCAACCCCCTGCAAAAGCAGGAATTCCTAGATCATCCCAGCTATATACCTATCCAGATTCCGCTTGAAGATTTTAATTGATGAAGAACTCACCACCTCCCGTGGCAGCCTATTCCACTCCCTCACTACCCTTACTGTTAGAAAGTTTTTCCTAATGTCTAATCCGAATCTCCTTCCCCCTTAGTTTCATCCCATTACTTCTCGTGCTTCCTTCTGCTAATGAGAATAGGGTAGATCCCTCTGCACTGTGACAACCTTTCGGATATTTAAATACCGCTATTAAGTCTCCCCTTAGCCTTCTCTTCTGCAAACTAAGCAGTCCCAATTCTTTTAGCCTTTCTTCGTAGGACATGGTTTGTAGACCTTCCACCATTTTGGTTGCTCTTCTCTGGACCTGCTCCAATAAATCGATGTCTTTCTTAAACTGGGGAGCCCAGAACTGTACACAGTATTCCAGGTGGGGTCTGACCAGGGCAGAGTACAGCGGAATAATTACCTCTCTTGATCTAGCTTCAATGCTCGTCTTGATACATCCTAGAATTTGGTTAGCCTTTTTAGCCACCGCACCGCACTGTTGACTCATGTTGAATTTGTGATCTATTATTATGCCCAGATCCTTTTCCCCTGTACTCTCACTTAGTACTATTCCTCCCATACTATATATGCTTTTTGCATTTCTGTTACCCAGATGTAGAACTTTGCATTTGTCCCTGTTGAATACCATTTTGTTCACCTCAGCCCATTGTTCCAGTGTGTCTAAGTCCTTTTGGATGCACTCTCTCTCCTCTCTAGTGTTGGCCATTCCTCCTATCTTTGTATCATCTGCAAATTTTATTAGTTCCCCATTAATCCCATCATCCAGATCATTTATAAAAATATTAAAAAGTACTGGGCCCAGGACAGAGCCCTGCGGCACCCCGCTTTTTACTTTCTTCCAGTTTGATGTATAGCCATTTAGAATTACTCGTTGTGCCCGATCATTTAGCCAATTGTGAACCCACCTTACTGATATTTTATCAAAGCCATACTTGATCATTTTTTCAATAAGAATGTTATGTGATACTTTATCAAAGGCCTTACTAAAGTCAAGATATACTATGTCCACTGCATTCCCCTGGTCCAACCATTCAGTGACTTTATTATAGAAGGAAATAAGATTAGTCTGACAAGATTTATTAGGCATAAAGCCGTGCTGGCTCTGATTAATTAAAGCCTTCCCATCCAGGTACCTAATTAAATGTTCTTTAACGATTTGTTCAAAGATTTTTCCTACTATCGAGGTCAGACTTACCGGCCTATAATTTCCTGGGTCGTCCCTATTCCCCTTTTTGTAGATGGGGACCACATTTGCCCTTTTCCAATCTAGAGGGACCACTCCTGTTTCCCATGACTTATTAAAGATTATTGCAAGGGGTTCTGTTATTTCCTCTGCTAATTCTTTTAAAACTCTAGGGTGTAAATCATCCGGTCCTGGGGACTTGGTTTCCTTAATCTTAGCTAAATGTTCTCTTACCAAACCTTCACTTATAATCAGCTTGGAGTCCTCATTCCCCTCATCACTATCACCATTAATGTTGATATTTCCATCCATTTCTTGGGAGAAGACGGATACAAAATATGAATTTAGTAACTCCACCTGCTGATCCACCATGTTAACTTTTTCACCCTTTTCGTTCTTCAGGACTCCAAAGGTTTCCTTCACTTTTCTTTTGCTCTTAACATATCCCCAAAAACCTTTTACCTTACTCTTAACTTCTTTTGCAAGCTTCAATTCGTATTCAGCCTTAGCTTTTTTAATGCTTATCTTGCAGAGTCTGCAAACTGCTGTATACTCTCCCTTAGATATAGCTCCCATCTTCCACTTGTTGTATGTTTCCTTTTTCTTTTTTAGTACGTTATGTAATTTTTTGGTCATCCAACCTGGAGTTTTTAGGGGATTCCCATTTTTCTTGCTTCTAGGTATTGTTAGTTCCTGTGCATTAATGATTTCCCTACGGAAAATTTCCCACCCCTCATGTGCATTTTTGTGCTTAAGTATTTTTCGCCATGGAATTCTACTAACCCTTACCTTTAGGCCCCTAAAATCTGCCCTACTAAAATTGAGCCTTCTAGTCTTTGTCTTCTCAGGTCTTCTTCTTACAACCCCAAACTCGAGTATAGCATGGTCGCTGAATCCCAATGTCCCTGCTATCCTTAATTCCTTAACCATGTCCTCCTTGTTAGTTAAAACTAGGTCCAGAATGGATGTTCCTCTCGTGTTTTTTTCTACTAACTGGGCAATGAAGTTGTCTGCTAGAGAGGATAAAAATTTGATAGAGCTTTTACTCGTAGCTGTGTGAGTTTCCCAATGAATATCTGGGTAATTAAAGTCTCCCATGATAACAATTTCAAATTTCTTCGAAAGCGTGGTCATTTGCTGTGAAAAAAATCTCATCCATGTCTTCTGTCTGTCCTGGTGGTCTATAATAAACACCTATTATGATGTCCTTATCATTGTTTTTCCCCTGAATTGTTACCCAAATATTTTCCAATAAGTTATCATTTTGTAAAACTGTGATTTCCGTGGAAATGTGGTCTTTTTTAACATACAATGCAACTCCTCCCCCTCTTTTATTAGTTCTATTTTTTTGAATAAGTTGTATCCTTCCATCTGTATATTCCAATCATGCTTATCGTTCCACCAAGTTTCTGTAATACCAATGACATCATATTTTTCCTTCTGTATTATCAGCTCTAATTCTCCCTGTTTATTTCCCAAGCTTTGCGCGTTTGTGTAAAAACATTTCAGATTGCGCTCTGGTACTTCCTTTTTCTTAATTTCATTCTGAGTATCCTGTCTTGGGTCCTCATTACCACATCTAGTAACCTTGTTTAGTATATCCTTTAGCTGCATGTTCTTGTCTTCCTTTTTACTTCCCATCCCCTCCTCTTCTAGTTTAAAGCCCTCCTGATAAGTGTGGCAAGTCTTCTGGCAAATATGTGTTTCCCAGGCTTTTTGAGATGTATCCCATCTCTAGCAAGGAGTCCATCATAGAGGTAATTCACTCCATGGTCCAGAAATCCAAATCCTTGCTCTCTACACCACTGCCGAAGCCACTTGTTTACCTCTAGTATTTTATTCCATCTCCTGATACCATAACCATCAACTGGGAGAATTGATGAAAATACTACCTGCGCATCCAGTTCCTTCACTTTCTTTCCTAGATTTTCAAAGTCTTTACGAATAGTTGGTAAATCATTTTTAGCCGTGTCGCTTGTACCCACATGTAACAACAAAAATGGGTAGTTATCCTTAGAGCTGAAGAGGCATGGAATCCTATCGGCCACATCCCTAACTTTTGCTCCTGGGAGGCAGCATACTTCTCGTGCAGTTAAATCTGGCCTGCAGACAGCTGCCTCTGTGCCCCTTAGCAGTGAGTCGCCCATAACCACTACTCTTCTTTTTTTCCTCGCTACGCTATTTCTTGTTGCTCCCTCTTGTCTCTGGGTGACTTTTGTTTCTTCTTTTGCTGATAGATTATTCTTATCGTTTTCATCAGTCTGCATAAGAGTTTCATATCGGTTACCTAGCTGTGTAAGTGGTGATGGCCTTGTGATCCTTTTGCATCTCTTGGTCACCTGTATCCATTTATCTGCCTCTGTAGGTTCACTCAAGTATTCTTCCCTTACTATATTTAGGAGGTTTGCTTCAGCCTCCACCACTGTAGGTTCTCTCATACTTTCTTCCCTTACTATATTCAAGAGGCTTGCTTCTGCTTCATCAATAAAAACCTCACTTTCTTTGATGCCTCTCAACGTCTCTATTCTTTCTTCCAACCTCTGCACTTTATCTACCTCCAGCCTCCACTGCAGAACTGAGGTGAGACACGGTGGCCACCATACCTCCTAGGGAGCCGGACTCATGTTTGAGGTACCACAACCTAGCAGGGCATTTCAGCTCCTGTTATCCCTCGGGGCCATGATGCAGCCAAGACACGCCAAGCCTTAGCCACTCCTGGGTGCCCTCCCAACAATGTACTGAAGCTCAGACTGCTCAAGGTGATGGGCAGCCCTTAGAGACAACAAGGGCATACTTTACCCATGAGGACACTTAATCGAAGCCCCTGGACCACAAATCACCACCTTAGCTAGCAGCTACTGACCCCTGGTCCGATAAACTCCAGTTCGCAGTCTAAGGCACCCCCACTCTCCCCACCAGTATCCCAGGACCTCCTCACTACTCTGGCCCCGCACACGGTCATCCCAATCCAGAGATGTGCTAGGTCATATACACTTGTACAGAGAAAAGGAGGAGGTGCTGCAGAGAGCCTTGCAAAGAAGAACAGTGACCTTCATGGGAAAGCAGATCCAACTTCTACCTGATGTCTCCTGCCGCAAGCTAGCAACCCATCAGACATTGGAGCGATGTAACCATGGGGCCATTCCTTCCACCTCATAGTTCGAAATCATGGATCTACCTTCATCCTTCACTACACTGATCAAACACCTGCACCAGCTTCCTTGGTCTACCTGATATTTTCCTTCCAGACTGGCCGGAGTTATCCTTGCCTCTTCCGCAATAACCCTCCACCCTGATGCCGAATGAAACCTCCCATCGCTCCTGACACTCCACCTCTCTCACTGTGACATCTGTCAATAGTGTCTCTTACCTGATGGGTTTGTGCTGGTAACATGGCTGACCAGATACTTAGCGCAGCTACTCTCAAGTTGTCAGAATTGTCTAGCTCTATTCTCCTGCTCAATACTACTAATTTTTAAGCATCCGCTCTGGACACTGACCCTCATTACTTCTGCGGTGCTGGAACTCCTAGTGCACGCATCTGAGTATACCACACTCCCCTCTCTCGAAGCCTGGTGTCTAAGGGAGGTTACAGGTTTGCACCTAGTTGGCTCTCAATATCTGCACTCCCTGGGGTAGTCATGGTTGGTGGGTTGCTTATCTTATGTGTAATTGCATTTGTTTATTCCCTCCCAAAATAGTTGGGGACTCCAGGACTCACTGTTTTAAGTTCTCTCACATGCTCTTGAAACCCTTCTCTCCAGCACCCCTTTATTTCCCTGACCAGTCCATTGTCCCCACATCCACCCCCTTTTTTTTTTTTTTTTTTTTTACACTTTTTCTCTCGCATCCCCTACCTCCAGTGCATGGCCGACATATTGATCATCAACGCTCAACATGCCGGAGAAACACTCATCACTCCTCCTTTAGCTCTGGAGCAACAGGGTCCAGGTGGGAGAGTTCCATACAGTCACTCCATTCTCCAAGGTCCCCTAACGCGTATCACAATTGTTTCTCTGACTCGAGAGGGCTAAGCAACCAGGAATATCCCATGGAGGCTGCATGCTATACAGTCAGTAATGTCAGGTATCTTTTTGTTAAGGGTGAGCTAGCAGGCAGACTGTTCACAAATTATTATGCTTACTTACCAACATCTAACTCCCTAACACTAACCAAATCACTGTCCTGGAAACCATCCTGGATAGACTCGAGGAATTTTCAGCAAGTACTCTCTTGCTGGGCGCAGATTTGAATTTAGTACTGGACCCATTGGTTCAGGGGTTCTTTCCACCTAGCTTACTCCTATCTCAGGCAGATTAAACGTTTGCGTTTTGCACAATTCATCCCCACCTCCATAGCACGTAACTGGCAGTGGCATCTCAATGAGTTGCTACTCCAGGATCCTCAGGCCTCTCAGAAAGTTAAGTGCGTGCTAGGTTTGCGGAAAACTGGGAGGAAGACACACACGCTTTCGCGGCCCACAAGTGTGTATATATTCTATGCTGCTTCCGGAAGATACACACATCCTGTGTGCAAGAATAGATCCCTGGAGAGCTGCATTAGTGATCAGGTAAGTATAATGTAATTATAGTTACAGTATGTGCGGGGGCTATTACTGTGTTATTAACGGTGTATAAGGGGGAGGGGGGGCACTGTAACTGTAATATTGCCCTATTACAGTTATAGTGTCCCCCCATCCTACAGCTATTAACAGTCCCCACACAGGTAATGTTATACCCAGGGTCCCTCCACAATGTGGCTCCCTACTGGACGCACTCAGCACTCTGGCCCAGCTCTCACCCAGGGGACTCCAACTCCTCCTGGCACCAGCACCTCCCAGCATGCAGCCACCCTGGGCGCGGAGTCCTCTCATGCTCCTCCAGATCCCACTGCTACCGCATCCCGGGCTACTCCATTGGTGGACACCCTATGCAAACAATGCTCACCTTAGTGCCATACCTACTAAAACCGACATGGAGGCCTGTGTGTCGAGGCTGGAGCAGTCTTATAAAAGCAGAACTATCTTCTGTTTCTTCCTCTGATCAACGTCTGGAGCATCGGGTTGCCTCGGTTGAGGCTTCTTCCACCAGTGTCTCTGAAAGCCTCTCTGTACAGGACCCTACCTTGCAGACTCACTCCAATCAGCTTCAATACCTAGCAGACCTCCTCAATGACCTGGAAAACCGCAAAAGATGCAACAACATCCGCGTCCGGGGGATTTCTGAATCTATTGGCCCTCAGCACCTGGATACAACTCTCCGCTCAGTGTTTAACTTACTCCTGGGGGTCCCCCCAGACTCGCCTTTGGAACTTGACCAAGTAGACCCCTCTCTGGGCCCTCGTGCTCTTGAACCTAGCAATCCAATTCAAGGGATGTCATCTGTAGGGTCCACCATTATCAAATGAAGGAAGCTATAATGCGTAAGGCCATAGACTCAGGGCAGGTCCTCTTCCAGGATCACCCGCTGACTTCTTCCAGATCTTTTTCACCTCACCTTGGCTAAGATGTGCTCTCAAACCACTGCTGGAAGATCTGGTCCGTAACCACATTTCCTACACCTGGGGTTTCCCATTCTTTCTTCAGGTTCGCATAGAAAGGCGGCTTCTGGTCCTACAATGCCCTGACGACATCTCTTCCTTCATGGCGCTCTCGCCTGTGCACATCCTCGACTGGCCTGCCCTTCTGCGTGCCCAAGTAGCTTCGCAACAAATGTGATCATGCTTCTAATACTGACGGAAGCCCAGCGAGACGTGAAGCCTCACCACCATGATACCTGTCTGTCTGCTGCTCTGTACTTTCTGATACGCGTCAGACACACCCAGGTAGGCTAGAGGTTAACTCTATCCTCTTTACTTAGTCCTCAGGGGACTTTGTTGTCCCTTTGCCACTCCTGGCATCCCTGGGTGGTGTAGCCACCTCCTGTTCTCAACTCACTACTTCCCACATCCTTCCCCTCTTTTGCTGTATTTAATGTTTTACTGCAGTTATTAGCCCAGTTGGTTATATTATATTGATGCTGTTCTCTGTCTTATTACTCGGCCCATGGGCTCCGTGAGAAAGGAGCAGCTACGTCATTGGAAAGCTCCTCTCCCATCGGGGGTCCTCGTGCTACTGTGTAGCGTGATATTTGGTGCCTTCACCACTTCCCCAGCCTTTTCGAGGGAGGTTCTTCCTCCCTCACTTTGTGGTTTTTTGCATTTGTTTTCGTTTTCCCTTTCCTTCTTTTTCTGACTGCTAACTGTAGTTTGTCGTTTTTGTCTCGTCTTCCCTTTTTGTCTGCCCCTACCTATTGTTTCTTCCCCTATTGTCCTCTCTGGGGTATGTCCTCTATTACCTTTTGCTCCGTCAACACTAGGATCCTCGATATCTGCCAAAAGAGGACCCAAATCCTGTACCAACTGCATAAGGCTCATTCTCATGTTTTGATTCTACAGGAGACCCACTTTAGGAAGGACCACGTTCTGGACATCCACAACAGACACTAGCCCTCCTGGTTCCACAGTGTCAATCCGACTTACTAATCCAAGGAAGTATCTATTGCTTAGCATACGTCTCTCCAATATGAGGTACTGGGAACGGTGCTAGATCCTGCGGGCAGATATGTTTTTTTGGAACTACGTGGCACAGTGGCCACCATAGCAAGCTTTTACCTCCCCAATCAGCAGCAGATGACTTATTGCAGTTCTCTCCTGTATAAACAGGCAGAACTGTGTTGTGATCTTGGAAGGGGACTTTAACTTTGTACCAGATCCGACTACTGACGCCTAAGTTTAGCTAAGATTCCCTTTCTCGAGAAGGCCTATATACAGACTCTGACGAACTCGACACTAAAACGTGCGTGAGGAGCTCCGTTCCTATATAAATGAAATGTATGTTCATACTGGGCACAAGATCAAGAAGCACTACTACGAGTTTGCCTAGAAATGTGGTCACTCTCTCGCCAACATGCAGTCTTCACCCTCGAGTCTCCACCACGTATATATCCCAGATGCCTTCCATTCATACAACCACAACTTATACAATCTCAGAGGTCAATATACTGAACGGAACCCTAAGTCCACATTGGCGAAAATGCAGGACTGTTAAAAAAAAAACAGCCCTCCCTACTATTTCTGAAACAGACAGAGCTGCCCTTTAAGAGCCTTTCACCGAGGTCTGCGGTAATCCAAGCGTCCCCATCAGGTAAATCCCCCGGGCCAGACGGCTTCATCCCACCACTTCTATAAGACCTGTAAAGACCAACTTGCCCCTTCTCCATTGTGGGTATTCAAACAGCCTAGATGCTGACACTCCATTCATGCACAAATCTCTCTCTGCCCTTGTCACGGTTCTCCCCAAACCCAGCAAAGACCCAGTCTGTTGCGCGAGTTACCACCCAATCTCCCTTCGTAACATCAAGATATACGCTAAATTACTTGCGAATCGTCTCTATCTAGGAGTAACATATGCAAAACTCTTCTCATTTCAGAAACAAAGCGCCCGTAATCTCCCACTCTGTATCCTCTCTGTTGATGTTGTTGTGTCTTTTTTTCACCCAGCCGCTTTCTGTTCTACTTCCTACTGGTCTTACTTTCTTGCCCTTCTCCCTTATATCATGGTTCTTTTAGGGTTCCTTGTTTCTCGTCTACTTGGGAGATCTGGGGGGGGGGGGGGTTCTTGTTTTGCTACTTTTCACCATTATTTTTCATTCCCCTTGAGAAACCTGTCTTTGGACCCGATGGCTTACATATGCACTGTTTTTTTGCATTGTTTATGCACGTTCTTACATTTTATGCTTTGTACTTGTTTTGTACTATACAAAATTTCAATATAAAATGATTAAACAAACTTCTCCACAACTTTGTCTCTGACCTGTCTGGCGAGTTTCTTGGTCTTCATGATGCTATTTGTTCACTAGTGTTCTCTAACAAACCACTGAGGCCTTCGCAGAACAGGTCTATTTATACTGAGATTAAATTACACATAGCTGGACTCAACTAATTAAGTGACTGCACTGGATTTTATTTAGGGGTATCGGAGTACAGGGGGCTGAATATTTTTTGCACATCACACAATTCAGATTTTTATTTGATTAAAATTTAGAAAATCATGTGTCATTTTCATTCCAATTAACAATTATGTGCTACTTTGTGTTGGTCTATCACTTAAAATCTCAATAAAATACATTTAAGTTTGTGGTTGTAATGTGACAAAACGTGAAAAAGTTCAAAAGGGTATGAATACTTTTGCAAGCAACTGTAATTATCATCATCATCATTAGGTTGGTCACTATATAAATTGTTCTATCTACTGTTCAGCCGGTTTTTTGACCACCATCTTCCATTAATATACTCCTCTGATATGAGATTTCCCTATGTGGATTTGTTATAACTGGTATAATCCACTGGGAATTTGTCAAAGTGAAGTGTACTCCACTCATCACTTTTTTTTTTCTTCCCAGGTTTCCATTCTTGTGGAAACAGGTTATATTTTATACCTTTTTCTCACTTCTAATACTTGTGAGTATGTGAACCAGAGGGCGCTGTTGAGCGACCCAGGCCCAGGCCAGAAAAGGCTCTCAGCCACGCCTTTGGGTGGGGGCGTGTAACTCCAGAAGGCTGGAGTATCCTGCAGGGAGCAGGAGATGGTGGACCAGCTAAGGACAGAGGGAGAGGCTCTGTCCCAGAAGGGCTGGGGTCCACAGGGGACTGTTGCTGGAGCTGAGCAAGTCAGGACAGTTAGGGGCTCAAGGAGTCAGTTAGTGCCCTAACTGTGGCCTAGGTGTTTGTTGTTTTGTTATGTTGCAGCTGAATAAAGCCAGTTTTATTTTACACTTGGACCGTCTGAACGCTATCAATCCGGCGCCCAGTGCCACGAACCACCGCTGTCCGGACCAGGAGTCTGCCGCCATTTTGAGTCTAATTTCCCAAGTTGTCACATACTGCAGTTATGTATATTGCCTGTTTGATATATATGTACTGGATGTATTAATAAAAATTTTTGCCATTTGTCATTATCCTTTTCTGCTGTTGGTGAGTTTTTGTAGTTCAGCAGGAAACAGAGCATCTCAGACAGAGAGATATTAACAATATATAGAGACCGTTGACACAGCTGAATTGTCAAGAATTAGTATCTTTGGGGTGTAGCCTGGACTTGGTGCTATAGGGACACACACAGCCAGAGCTCCAGGACGTCGGCGAATTACCTTCAGGGTTCGACGCTTATTTGGTTTCCCTGGAGCATTCTGGGAGGTGAGCGGATTGATCCCTGACCTCCTGCCACGCCGCGCTCAGTATTGGCCCATTTTGCATGTTAATACTGCTGTTCAGCCAAATCTCAAACATGGCAATTATCTTGTTCCCCTTTCTCTGCAGTGTCACAAACACTACCTCTCTGATACAGACGGCCTACTCCTCCAGCTTCCCCTAGTATCCCTTCGGGCCTACTACCTCCTGCTCACCCTTAGGGGCCCACAAGCCAGAAATAACTACAGGGATAATATGCAATTGGCAACAAATATAATACATATTCAAAATGAAAGTGCAATCTGAATTCACCAACCCAAATGGAAATATAACGCACCAAATATGTATAATATAGATGGACTAAGATCTAATAAGCGCAATTTGTCAAAATTGCAAAAATCGGTATAAATAAACTTATAGAGCCTTGCAAAAGCATTCATACCCCTTGAACTTTTTCACATTTTGTCACCTTACAACCACAAACTGAAATGTATTTTATTGAGATTGTAAGTGATAACCAACACAAAGTAGCACATAATTGTGAAGTGGAATGAAAATGATACATGTTTTTCTGAATTCTAATCAAATAAAAATCTGAAAAGTGTGACATGCAAAAGTATTCAGTCCCCCTATATCAATACTTTGAAGAGCCACCTTTCACTGCAATTACAGCTGCAAGACTTTTTGGGTATGTCTCTACCAGCTTTGTGCATCTAGAGACTGAGACCACAGATGCTGAATGGGATTTTGGTCTGGACTTTGACTGGGCCATTCTAACACATTAATATTCTTATATCTAAACAATTCCACTATAGCTCTGGCTGTATGTTTAGAGTCATTGTCTTACTGGAAGGTGAATCTCCTTCCCAGTCTCAAGTCTTTTGCAGCCTCCAACAGGTTTTCGTCCAGGATTGCCCGGTATTTAGCTCCATCCATCTTCCCATCAACCATGACCAGCTTCCCTGTCCTTGCTAAAGAAAAGCATCCCCACAGCATGACGCTGCCACCACCATGTTTCACAGTGGGGATGGTGTGTTCAGGGTGATGAGCAGTGTTACTTTTCCGCCACACACAGCGCTTTGCATTTAGACGAAAATTCAACTATGGTCTCATCTGAACAGAGCACCTTCTTCCACATGTTTGCTGTGTCCCCTATATGGCTTGTGGCAAACTGTAAATGACACTTCTTATGTCTTCCTTTAACCCCTTAATGACCGGGCCATTTTTTGTTTTTGCATTTTCGTTTTTCCCTCCCCACATTCTAAGAGCCATAACTTTTTCATTTTTCAGTTCACAGAGTCACATGATGGCTTATTGTTTGCGAAACAAATTGTACTTTGTAATGTCACTATTCAATATTCTGTGCAATGTACTGGGAAGCTGGAAAAAAATTCAGAATGAGGTGCAATTGGAGAAAAACTGCATTTGCGCCAAATTCATATGGGTTTAATTTTTACACCATTCACTGTGTGGTAAAAATGACATGTTACCTGTATTCTGTGGGTCAGTACGAACACGCCGATACCAAATTTATATAGTATTTGTAATGTTTTGATACCTTTTAAAAAATTAAAAACTTTGCTAAATAGAAAAAAATTTTTGCGTCGCCATATTGGGTCACCTGTAACTTTTTCATATTTACATGTATGGAGCTGGGTAAGGCGTCTTTTTATGCGGGACAACATGACGTTTTTATTGATACCACTTGGGGAAAGATCTGATGGTTTGATCACTTTTTATTCCATTTTTTATAGGAGACAAAGTGTTGAAAAAAAAACGCTATTTGGCCATTTTGATTTTTTTTTCCCCGCTACGCCGTTCACCGTATGGGATAAATATTTTAATATTTTAATAGTTCGGGCATTTTGGAGCGCGGGGATACCTAATGTGTTTATGTTTACTTTTGTTTATTTACTTTTATATCTGATCTAGGGAAAGGGGGGTGATTTGAACTTTTGTGTTTTTTTTAATTTTTACATACTTTTAAAAACTTTTTTTTTTATACTTTTACTTGTATGATCAGACTCCCTAGGGACCTTGAAACCTAGGGAGTCTGATCTCTCATACTATTCACTGCGATACTACTGTATCGCAGTGAATAGCAAAATGCCTTCACTGCTATTACACGATGCCTCTGGCATCGTGTAATAGCTATACTGAAATGACAGGCCTGGGAGCCTTCAATAGGCTCCCGGCTGTCATGGCAACCAAGCGCCGCCCTCCGATGACGTTCCGGAGGGCGGCGATGAGGTAAAAATGGCGGCGCCCTTGTCGGCTCCGCAATTTAGATGCCGCGGTCGCGTTTGACCGCGGCATCTAAAGGGTTAACAGCCGCGATCGGTGCAGGCACCGATTGCTGCTGTTAGCTGCGGGTCCTGGCTGTATTATACAGCCGGCACCCGCGGTGTATGGAGAGCGCACAGCTCCTGAGCGCTCTCCATATATCGTCATGCGACTCAGGACGTACTATTACGTCCTGGGTCGTTAAGGGGTTAAACAATGGTTTTCTTCTTGCCATTCTTCCATAAAGGCCAGTTTTGTGCAGTGCACGACTTATAGTTGTCCTGTGGACAGATTTTCCCTCCTGAGCTGTGGATTTCTGCAGCTCCTTCAGAGTGACCATGCGCCTCTTGGCTGCTTCTCTGACCAGTGCTCTCCTTGCGCGATCTATCAGTTTAGGTGGATGGCCATGTCTTGGTTTGCAGTTGAATACTTTTTCCATTTTTGGATGATGTACTGAACAGTGCTCCTTGAGATGCTCAAAGCTTGAGATATGTTTTTATAACCTAACCCTGCTTTAAACTTCTCCACAACTTTATCTCTGACCTGTCTAGCAAGTTCCTTGGTCTTCATGATGCTGTTTGTTCACTAGTGTTCTCTAACAAACCACTGAGGCCTTCGCAGAACAGGTGTATTTATACTGAGACTAAATTACACACAGCTAGACTATATTAACTCATTAAGTGACTTCTGAAGGCAATTGATCGCACTGGATTTTATTTAGGGGTATCAGAGTACAGGGGGATGAATACTTTTGCGCATTCACACTTTTCAGATTTTTATTTGATTAAAATTTAGAAAACCATGTATCATTTTCGTTCCACTTCACAATTATGTGCTATTTTGAATTGGTCTCAAAATCTCAATAAAATAGATTTAAGTTTGTGGTTGTAAGGTGGCAAAATGTGAAAAAGTTCAAAGGGGTATGAATACTTTTGCAAGCCACTGTATACATAGAAATGGTGAATAAAATGTACAAATCACCATACTGAACAGTTTATCTGGCCAGCAACAGAAAAGCCCATAACAAAAGATATTAATAAACCAGAATAGGGGAAGAAACCAGGGACTATAAACTATGCCAGATGATAAAGCCATAGGACATCAATGAGATACCATCCTCATATATTGGATATTGCCATATAGATGTAAACTGAATAATTATTAAAACAAAAGTCCACCCTAGTACAAATACCTATCGTACCATATCATATCCAAAATGTAGTATCCATAAATGTTGCCATAACTAGGTAGCCAAAAGATAGATCATATGGCATATAGCAATTGCATAAAGTATAAAAAAATAAGGTAAGGAATATATATATATATATATATATATATATATATATATATATATATATATATAGCATAATCACCTACACTATCCAAAGAATATGAACCCGATATACTGTAATAACAAAACCGAAAAACAACCGAATTATATAACTACAACCCGGTCATAGATGGACTGTGGAAAAGGGACCCAACTGCCATGCACAAAGATTTCTTAAATGAAGGAGGCAAATGATATATTCTCGTTGAGGCTGCAAGGGTTAACTGTACCCAACATATTTATATCCAACGAGCTTCCCTCTGAAGAATCTTACGGTCAAAGTCACCACCATGGGGTGCAGGAAAGACTTTTTAAACAGCCTGAAAATGTAGATGTTTGAGGTCACGCCCATGATGTTCACACACATGGCAGGCCACCAGAGTAGATTCATTTCTGAGAAGATCTTTGACATGGTCCCTGATCCTCCTGTGGAACTCCCTTATGGTCTCATATATATAAAAACGAGTTTCTGTCTGTCTGTCTGTCTGTTCTTTATGCGCAACCAAACGACTGGACTGATCCTCACCAAAATTTGGCACATACGTATATCAGGTGTCCGGGGACATTTTAGACCGGGTCTCAGCTCTCCTAACGTAACGTTGCTGAGATACAGCATTCCCAAAAAATGACCTGCATTAGCCAATACAAACCTGCAAGTCTTTCACTCATGTTCCAACTGCCATACACGTGGTCACATGTCCTTTATCAGCCAATAGAAGCTCACAGGCGCTTACTCTCCACATGCAAACAGATGTACTCCAGGTTTTCATAACAACCCCGCCATTTTTCTACACTACACCCTTGGCAGAGCGGTGCGTGCTGTGTATATATGTAGAGATGCAGCAGAGCTGTGTGTCCATGTCCATGTAGAGATGCAGCAGAGCTGTGTGTCCATGTAGAGATGCAGCAGAGCTGTGTGTCCATGTAGAGATGCAGCAGAGCTGTGTGTCCATGTAGAGATGCAGCAGAGCTGTGTGTCTATGTAGAGATGCAGCAGAGCTGTGTGTGCTGTATGTATTTAGAGATGTAGCAAAGGCAGTGTATGTAAAGATGAGCAGAGCTGTGTGTGTATGCAGAGAGGTAGCAGAGCTGTGTATGTAGAGATGTAGGAAAGCTGTGTTTGCAGTGTTCATTTTTGCACTGACAATCTCTCTCCTTTGGTTTTCAGGAAACGGCAAAATATGCCGCTTATGTTGCTTAGGTTCCCATAACAACTCAGCCATTTTTCTTCACTGCTGTAGGTCAGATTTAAAGAAGCAGGGCGCTGTGGAGCCACTACACAAACAAAAAATGAAATCTACCCGTGCGAAGCTGGGTCCTTCTGCTAGTATTTTATATATCTTGTTCGTGTTATGACAACTAAATGTCTTTCCTTTAGTAATAAAATTCACAGGCCTTACAGCCACCACATGGAAAAGTGCCCATTCCCTGACTAGCAACCTGGTGTAGCCATGTCTTATTGGCCAATGGTGCCAGATGACTATGCACCAATTTGTCTCTCAGATGAAGGCCCCTCCTAAATGTGACCGCTGCTCAAGGACTTCTTGTATAATCAACATCTGGATCATAAGATGTCACAAAATGTTTGAATAATGTCTCGAATCTCATCTGTGGCTACATCATATGTAGCAACAAACACGAACCTCGTCCATTTTACTTTCACGTATACGTGGATTAAGTAATTGCGCCTGACCTACACTCAGAGCGTGATGGTATGCCTTTTTTGTGTGTGTCGAGTCTGGGTACCCCCGTCTCCTAAAACAACCCCTCAAATCCTTGGCTACCGTCTGGAAGTCCGCAATATTCAAACAATTTCTACGCACCCAAAAGGTACTGCTGTTTAGGTATACCCACTCTCAAAAAGAGTGGGATGCCAACTATCCCATAACAGAAGGAAGTTGGTGGCAATAGCCTTTTGGAATATTGTAGTAGTCAGTTTCCCAGTCTGAGATTTCGTATTTATCAAATCCAAAAATGTCATTTTGTTGTCCTCAATCTCAAATGTGAAGAACAACCCAAGGTCGTTGATGTTAAGGTTTTGAACAAACAATTCAAAGTCCTCTCTTGTACCTTCCCATAGAATAAGGACATCAATAAAATCAGACGCAGAGTAAAATCTTCTGAGTCCAGCCGTCCATATTGTCTGAGAAGAACACTTTTTCCCCACCAGCCCATGTAGAGATTTGCAAAAGTGGGAGCACAAGGGCTGCCCATTGCAACTTCCCTGAGCTCGTGGAAAATCTTCCCATCAAACAGAAAGAAATTAATGTTTTAAACACAAACAAACAATTCGAAAACAAAAAGGTTATGGTCCCTCAGAAAATTAACTCGACTATTAAAGAAGTCCTCCACAGCCTTATACCCCCTATCATGGGGGTCTTGACACTAGCAAGCATAACGCCTGGTAGAGCCTGTATGTCCTCCAAACATCGGAGAACATCCATGGTGTCCCTCACATAAAAGGCAAATTGGTCACAAACTGGTGCAGCACATCATCCACATAAAGAGTAGCATTTTGAGTAAGAGAGGAAAGTAGGAACATGTGGAGAGGCGTGGTTCCCTGACATCTTTGCTAGGAGCAGCGCCGGCCCTACGTCAGGGGGCTAAGCCCAATGATTGGGCGCATCTACTGATGACATGGTATTAGGGGGCGGACCTAGGCTATATATACACACACCACTGTCCGTGTGTGGGGGGGGGGGGGGGAGAGAGCTAGACACTAATCGTTGTAGTAGAAACGCAGCATCAGGTAGTTTTTCAGCGAGGTAACTGAGTCAGTGGTCAGTGCTGTATACATAGTTAATCTATGAGTCATTGAGATAACTCCCAGTCAGAGTTGTATGTATGAGAGATGCAGTGATCTTTATTGAGTGCACTCCTATTTAATTTTGGATAGTCCTGGGTATTCCTGATATAGTTGCAATAGAGATATTAACTGCACTATGATTGAGGTTAGTATCAGGGGATTTGGAAATTGGGATATTTGTTAGGGGATAATAAAGGATGGTAACTGAGCTAAGTATATTTTTATATAGTGATTCGGTACATTTCTTGCTGTTGGTCACTTTCTTTACCCAGGCTACCACAGGCTTTGCATGGCCTTATCTAGCAGTTGGCACTAAATTGGTGTTTCTTCTCAGAGTTGCTACAATTTTATCGTAAAAATATACACGTGGACAAAATTGTTGGTACCCCTCGTTTAATGAAAGAAAACCCCACAATGGTCACAGAAATAACTTGAATCTGACAAAAGTAATATTTAAAAATTCTATGAAAATGAACAAATGAAAGTCAGACATTGCTTTTCAACCATGCTTCAACAGAATTTTTTTAAAAAAAAAAAACTCATGAAACAGGCCTGGACAGAAATTATGGTACTCTTAAAGGGTTATTTCCCATGAACATAATCATAACTATATTTGTAGATAATTAAAGTAGTTAAAAATTCTGCAGCGTTTTTCTCTTAGTGGTGACAGTCTATTGTTCTTCATCGGTTGCCAATGGATACGACCACAAATGCAGAAACTCTCTATGGTCTGGGACTTTTTTCAGGAACACAGCCATGATTTTCTTCTTGTATCTGTGTCATCAGGTAGGGACCCTACATGTATCAGAAGATATCCCAGTCACAATAAGGAAATCATAGCTGATTTTCTGACCTTAGAAAGTTCCAGCATTCATGGTCGTATCCACTGGCAACCAATCAAGACAACGTGTGACCACAAGATATTTAGAGAAAATCTTTAATACTCCTCAAAATTTTTAATTTACCTATATTTGGAAAAATGTTTGACTTAATTATTTACAAGTTTAAAAATCGCTATGTACGTGGGAATACCCCTTTAACTTAATATTTTGTTGCACAACCTTTTGGAGGCAATCACTGCAATCAAACCATTCCTGTAACTGTCAATGAGATTTCTGCACCTCAACAGGTATTTTGGCCCACTCCTCATGAGCAAACTGCTCCAGTTGCCTCGGGTTTGAAGGGTGCCTTTTCCAGACAGCATGTTTCAGCTCCTTCCAAAGATGCTCAATAGGATTTAGGTCAGGGCTCACAGAAGGCCACTTCAGACTAGTCTAATGTTTGCCTCTTAGCCATTCTTGGGTGTTTTTAGCTGTGTGTTTTGGGTCATTATCCTGTTGAAGACCCATGACCTGCAACTGAGACCGAGCTTTCTGACACTGGGCAGCACATTTCTCTCTAGAATACCTTGATAGTCTTGAGATTTCATTGTACCCTGCACAGATTCAAGACACCCTGTGCCAGATGCAGCAAAGCAGCCCCACAGAACATAACAGAGCCTCCTCCATGTTTCACAGTAGGGGCAGTTTTCTTTTCAAGATATGCTTCATTTTTCCGTCTGTGAACATAGAGATTATGTGCCTTGTCAAAAATTTTGATTTCCATCTGTCCATAGGACATTCTCCCAGAAGCTTTGTGGCTTGTCAACATGTAGATTTTTACCATTCGTATTATCCTTCTCTTTTGATTCGTCATCAATTTTCCTCCTGCAGCCACATCCAGGGAGGTTGGCTACAGTCCCATGGATCTTAAATTTCTGAATAATATGTGCAACTGCAGGCACAGGAACATCAAGCTGCTTGGAGATGGTCTTATAACCTTTACCTTTAACATGCTTGTCTAATTTTCTTTCTAAGCTCCTGAGACAACTCTTTCCTTCACTTCCTCTGGTCCATGTTGAGTGTGGTACTGATTACAAGATTGTAGACACATGTGATGCTAATTAGTGGACACACCTTAATTTAACATGTCCCTTTGGTTACATTATTTTCAGGGGTACCATCATTTCTGTCCAGGCCTGTTTCATGAGTTTTCTGTGTTTAAAAATTCTGTTGAAGCATGGTTGAAAAGCAAGGTCTGACTTTCATTTGGTCATTTTCATAGAATTTTTATATATTATTACTTTTGTCAGATTCAAGTTATTTCTGTGACCATTGTGGGTTTTTCTTTCATTAAACGAGGGGTACCAACAATTTTGTCCACGTGTGTATATACTAGAGAGAGGCCCTTCACTTAGTTTGGCACATTACAATATTAGTGCTCACACAGCGAGGGACAAACAAACATTCTTCACCATGTCTCGACTTCACCAAGTCGATACTGGCCCTTCTTTCTACAAATGCCAAAAAGCTCTTTGATTGGGTGGCTTTGAGCTTAATCTCTGGTACCCTCTCCCATATTGGCCTTGGACCTCTCATGCAAGATTGGATTGCCAGTTTATGCTCCTGCCCATCGTCGTTGTTGAGAGTGAACAATCTACTGTCTGATCCCTTTCGTGTCACCAATGACACCCATCAGGATTACACATTTTATGCTTTATAGGGGTATACCTATCTCAAGGAGCCTATCTATACTTAAAGCTTATGTTAATTCAAGAGTTTTCCTAAATACATTGCTTTAGAAATGCCACTTCATTTGCCTGCTATATGAAATTATTTCCCCTATTTACACCACATTGTCAAGGCATCAGGTCTGTGTACAGTCCCTGACAGAAGTTCTGTCGCTTATCCATATTGTGGAATCAAAAGCTTATAACCTGACTTTAAATTCATCCATTGGTTTTAGAAATGACTCACATGAAAGCTGAAACCCTCCCAAATGATTTTTTGGTTAAGAAAATAAATTGGCTTGACTGCTGAAATATTCATCATTTAATGAACACAGAAAGGTCAGATTTTGGCAAGACAAAAGTTGTCGCACACATAAAGTAATGTGAAAATCAAACCAATAATTCTGTTCAAAAACAAAGATATGTTTTATAACATTGGTGAATGAAGTTGTGGTGCTATTAGAGCCATATTTAATATTTTGTGTGACTTCCATGAGCTTGAAGGACTGCATCCATGCGTTTCAACAATGATTCATACAATTTATTGATGAAATCATCAGGAATAGCAAAGAATGCAGTCTTACATGCCTCCCAGAGTTCATCAAGATTCTTTGATTTTGTCTGACAAGCTTCCTCTTTCATCCTACCCCAAACATGCTCATTGATGTTAATTTCTGATGACTGGGCTGGCCAGTCCTGGAGCACCTTGATCTTCTTTGCCTTGAGGAAATTTAATGTAGAGATGGATGTATGAGATGGAGCACCATCCTGCTGCAAAATTTGACCCCTTTTATGATTGGAAATGTAAGAGGAAGCTAATACTTCTTGATATTTTAGGCTATTGATATTGCCTTCCACCTTGCAAATGTTTCGCACACCCCCATACTGAATGTAACCCCAGACCATGATCTTTCCACCACCAATCTTCACTGTTTTCTGGATGTATCTTGGATCCATACGGGCTCCAGTAGTTCTCCTGCAGTATTTGCGGCGGCTGTGGTGTAATTCAACTGAAGATTCATCTGAGAAATCCACCTTCTGCCACTTTTCCAGCGTCGATCCGTTTAGCAGGCTGTGGGCCTTGGCAAATGCCACACGTTTTTTTAAATTGCCTTTTGTTTAGTGCTGGCTTCTGGGCACTGATTCGACCAGGGAGGCCATTTCGAGACAGAATCCTACAAACTGTTCTAGTTGACACAGGGACTTTAGGTGACCAGGCCTGTTGGAACTCTGCTGCAGTGGAAGAGGGGCTGGCTTTTGGTTTTCTAACCAACAAACGTTCCTCCTGAGCAGTTGTCTTGCGGGGTATGCCGGACCTGGGCTTGTCAAAAACATCTCCAGTCTGTTCAAATCTTTTTTCAATTCTTTGTACTTGACGCAGAGACACATTAAAAGGTGCCAGCCACCTCTGCAGTGGATCTGGTCTTCAGCCTCTTGAAGGCTTTGGTTGCAGGGTTGATTTTTGGCATGTTGTCAGAGGTGAAGTTGCAGTTCAAGTGAAGGTCTGGGGTGCTGGAGTTCTTTTTATACACACCCACTAATTAAACAATCAATTAGTGAGCACAGGTGAGGCTTTAAACTAGGATTGGGTGCATTATATGACAAGGCGACAAAACTTTTGTCTTGCCAAAATCTGACCTTTCTGTGTTCATTAAATGATGAATATTTCAGCAGTCAAGCCAATTTATTTTCTTAACCAAAAAATCATTTGGGAGGGTTTCAGCTTTCATATGAGTCATTTCTAAAACCAATGGATGAATTTAAAGTCAGGTTATAAGATTTTGATTACACAACATGGATAAGCGACAGAACTTCTGTCAGGGACTGTATAGCATTATAGGACAGACGACGTGACGCACGGCTCTCTGGAGGGGAGGGGCCTGAGTTCTCTGGTTTACATTTGTTTTTACAGCTGATATGTTCTGCTAATTACAGTCTACTGTAAGAGAGTGTCTGTTATAACTATATAAAGTCTAGGCTCTCTCATACATAAATTGACTTGCAACTATTTAGCATATGATTAGTTATGCGGACTCTTGTCATGTAACTGCATTGTTACTGTTTTGCTCCAGGTGGTGGAAAAATCTTTTTCTTCTTGTATACTACAAATCACAACCTGTTCTCACATTCCCTAATTGCACAGTGTGTTATTAGGTTGATTCCCAAGCAAAAGGTCAGTGGCTCAAATTGAGAATCACCCATGAAGATGATTTTCCAAGAAAAGAGAAACAATCATCCAGCTCATCGATAGCTGTCTCTGGGTCAAGAAAATTGCCAAAGTGCATCATGTGAGGTGGACGTCCAGGCAAAATATCGGTGTCAACAAGTCGACTCACCATCAGTTCTGGCATGACAAACAGCAGTGGAGGGGCCTTACATGCTTCATAATAATGAGCTCAGCCGTCCATGCAAGCACCGTGCAAAGAGCGTTACACTAGTCTGGAATGGCTGCCCGAAAAAAAAGGTGAAGAAGAATCAAGTTCAATATCATCATAAGAATTGTCGGCTCAAGTTTGCAAACAAAGTACAAAAAGTGGACAGTAGAAGATTGGAAACAGGTGAATTGGAACGATGAGACAAAAGTCAACAGATTGCACTCTGATGAGTGCAAGTGGGTCTGGAAGAAACAAGGGAAAAGGGGACTAATGTATTGAGAAATTGAAGGAACTGTCAAATTTGGTGGAGGAAGCCTGCTGATATGGGGGTTCACAGCCAAAGGCGTTGGATACTTGGCCAGGATCAAACGGTAGTCTCAATGCTAAGCTAAATGGGAGTATCCTACAAGACGAATTACTTTGCACACTCGAGTTAAGATGGGTATGAAAACAACGACATGGTGTTCTAGCAGGACAACGACCCAAAGCATACTTCAAGATTAGCAAAGAAATGGTTCAGTGAGAAAGTAAAGTTGCTGGATTGGCCTTCACAGTCCCCAGACCTCAACCCAATCGAACACTTGTGGACAGAGTTGAAGAAAAAGCTGTATTCGTAGCCAAGTGAGTCGAACAGTATGCACCAACCCTGAGAACGTGTAGAAGAGACCAGGGATCAGATTTCGGTCGAAACATGCTTGAATCTGATCGAGGGCATGACCAGAAGGATTCAGTTAGTGTTGAAAGCCAAAATGTGGATTTACAAAATAATAAAAATTTAAATTCTTAGGAGCAAAAACAGTAACAATGTAGTTACAGGAGAAGAATCTGCATAATTAAACATATGCTAAATAATTGCAAGTCAAATTTATGTATGAGAGAGTTAAGATCATCTATGATGATCGTTTCACCTTCAAAGCTGTGGTGGATGGTGAGACATGAAGCCGGAAAGTCAGAAGTTCAAAACGTTGTTACCCTTTTGATTATCAAATGTACATGAAATTGAGGAATTAGTAGCAGAGGACTGTGACACCTCTGATGCCTGCTTGCACACATGCCTACCTAGGCTAAACTTTCAGTTTACCCCATTATGATCATAATACTGATCTCCAACCCAATAATAGACCACACATTTATACATGGTTAAATTAAATTTAATTACATTTACTTAGTTTGTTCTTGTATAACAACTATTTCTCTTCTCTTGCTTAGGGACTATTTTCTACTTGTTTTTCTATTCAACCCTTACTTTATTTACTTGTGCACTCTTCATTCATCTTGCACGTCTCCCCTCCCTGTGCAGGATTATACAAACAGATTAGTCTCCTTATTACTCGGATTTTAAACTATAGTTCTTTTCATATGTATTAGTTTTATTTGTATAGTGCAGGGGTAGGCAACCTTTTTTGTTCGGCGTGCCGATTTTAATTAAAAAAAAAAAAATCGAAGCTCAGGTACTCGGAGTGTCGGTCAATAATTGTAAGTCTGACGACCCCTAAACTAAAGTCATATACCACAAACCATAACACAGAAGTGCTGCCACCAGATGCTTTAGGACACATGCGTTTACTGCCATTTCCTGGGACGCTCCTGTACTTTCCGATTAGAAGCAATGAAAGTACCTGTGCAGCCCCCAATTAGTAGTAAATGTGTCCAGGATCACCGTATGGCGGCATCCTTATGGTGAATACACACTATGTATCTGGATGCAGATATAGTCTTAGGCCACTGGAACTTTTACTTCAATGTAAAACTGTGTTCACATGGTGCATTTTTGCACAAAAAAAATGCCTGTGTTTTCTGTGCAAAAACACATCCTTAATGCATAAAACACACAGTTATACAGAATAATGTCCCATAGTGACCCCTGCACAAGGTATTATATCCCATAACAGCCTCTGCACAAGCTATTATGTCACATAGCGGCCCCAGCACACGGTATTAGGTCCCATAGCGGCCTCTGCACACGGTATTAGGTCCCATAGCGGTCCGGTATTAGGTCCCATAGCGGTCCCCGCACACGGTATCAGGTCCCATAGCGGACCCCGCACACGGTATCAGGTCCCATAGCGGACCCCGCACACGGTATCAGGTCCCATAGCGGTCCCTGCACACGTTATTATGTTCCATAGCTCTCAGACTTCCGAGTACAGTAAGTGCAGGACCAAGAGAGGGGACAAACATAAAAAAAACAATTAACTCACCATTCCACGCTCCGCAGCGGCTCTGTTCTCTTCGGCGCTTCTGCCGCTGATTGTGTCTCTGGGGTCACGTCGCGTAATGACATATGCGTAATGAATGCCAGACGTGACCCCTGTTAGCTGTTAGAAGTGCCGGCAGATCGCACAGTCGCCGCGTAGCGCAGGGAACAAGGCGAGTATCATTGTTTTTTATGTTTATTCCCTTCTCCTAAGTCTCCGCTTATTATACTGGGGGTCTGAAGAGACCCCACAGTATAATAATAGCAGTTTCATTTCGGCCGTGTTTGGTCCGATCGAAGCTGCTGGGTGAGGACTCCGCTGCCGTGCCAGGGGAATAAGCCTCGCATGCCACTCTTGGCACGCGTACCAGGGGTTGCCGACCCCTGGTATAGTGATTGTTTTGTATTCCCTACTGTGTAAACCCAAATTCCACTTTTCTTCTATTCTGTACCCTACCTAGTCTTCAGTCTTATTAATAGACCATTGCTAAACAAAATTTGGTTTGCACTGGTTTCATTTTAGAGTTTCTTTAAAGCGTACCTTACAAATTAAGAGTATATTTGAATATAAAAACTCTTGTTCCTCATCTTTGCTGTGCCTTCAAAGAATCTCTCTCCATATTCAGCTCACACAAAGTAGAATATAGAGAGGGGAGGGGACAGATAGCAGCTAACTAATTAATCTATTGCCTTATTGTGGGCAATGCTAAAGTCTTATCCTGAAGATACAGCAGTTTCAGAATAGCTCCTTCACTCTTGCCCTACAATATGAGTATATTGTAAGGCGTGTAGTGGAAGCAGTTATTTGTCTTTACAGCAGACACTTCCTCTCCCTACCACCTCCAAAGAAGTCTCTGTAACAAGTAACAGATTTATAACTAAAGGTACACTTTACACATGCATCTGTGAATGTAGATTAAGCAATTATTGCTTATAATCACTTTGTTGCAAAGTTTCTTTAAAGTTATTGATCATTTAAATCCATGTTTATCATTTCTTTATCTTTCAAAACATTCTGTGACATGTGATATGGTCAAAAAATAAAATTGACAGACATGTGAATAAACCTATTCACAAACTCTATTTTGAAAGCAGCCGTGTGACAGTCCTTCAAATAACAGCCGCCACATAAAGGAGGTCCAAGTGGTTACTTGCGGTATGCATGACAATTTGTTTACACACTATACCTGATGTGTACATATTAACTTGGATGTAAGTGTTCAGCGCAAATTTTCTTAAATTACTGCTTCATGTAAAGTCACATGTAAGTGGATACAGAGGTCAAAAACCCGTCAAGACAATTGTAATCAACAATTTGTTTTTAGTGTATAGGAAATGTATAGTGTGTATGTCATGCACTTTTCATTCAGAGTCTTCATGGGGAGACAGAATGAAGGGTCAGAATCAGAGTTTTTTTTTTTTTTGGGGGGGGGTAAATCACCCTATTTTGCTTGCACATTGATCTACAGTTCAATCAGAGCAATGTGCAAGAAGCAAGCAAGGTGGGTACACAGTGTAATCCTCTGGCAGTAGTTTACTGAGCAACACTTCCCATGAGGCACAAAGCAATTTTCTATTTAAATATATAGATATTAAATAAACATATATAAAATGATCTTGCTAGTTATGGCACTATCTGGGAAGATCTTATATGGAATGTATACTAAACAAGTCTGTGGCCCCATATGCATTATCCCTCACAAGCACTACTCACCCCATAATGAGTTAGAGTTAACTAATTTGCTGTCTTTCCCTAATTAGTCTTTCACAGGCCAGTATCTGCACTGTAAACATACCTCACTCTGTCCAGTTAAGGGTGGGTTCACACTTGCGGCAGCACTCTGACCGCCCCGGAACCCGACCTAAATGTCGGAAAACTGGATAGGGAAAGATTTGCGACGCTTTGCTTAAAAACCCATTCAAGTGAAGGAGCTGATAGGAGAGAATGCCTTTCCAGAAATGCTTGTGAAGGAGCCACCTATTACTTGCATTTCTGTCTCTGCAACCTCTGCTGCTAAGGACAAAATTTATTTAGTAACTAGTACTGGACAGCAGGACTTTCTGAAGACATTTTCAAGTGGAATTTTTTTTTTTTTTTTTTTTTAATTAAAGTGATCTGCAAGTATGTTCAGTATGGGGTATTCTATGAATTAAAGTTGTGTGAACAGTTACTGACCATTTAAGTTTCTGCTTGGGTCATACTAAAGTAATTTTTGTTTTTGAAGTTTTTAATGAAAAATTTGCTAGATCTCAGTTTTCCCCATTTTCAAAAAAATATGGTTACACACACTGATTTTTATATATTTGCAATGTTTTGGCAAGGGGGGGGGGGGCGTGTATCTTCTATGCAGTAAGTACAAAAAAAATAAAAAGTCATTCTGAAATTAAAATAAATACTCTACCTTTCCATGCTTGCTGAAGAGATTTTTCAAGTCCGTTGCTCTTGTGGTAGATGAAAGTCCACTCACCCACAAATTTTTACCACAGCTGGCATCAATGTTTCCTATTATCAAATAAAGTCATGTCTCAATCATAGGTTCATGTAGAATATGGAACATCAATGCTCTCAGAGCTAAATTAATTCAACACAATATTCAATAGAATTAAATACTATATTTATTATACACACACACACACACACACAAAAATACATCTGTCTAAAGAACACTATACTATATTTAGTATCGACCCCATCCCACGGTCATTGTGAAAGGACCAAAAGTAGCCAAAGTTGCTTGCACAGCCATTTTCATAGCCAAGTGAATGAAAAGGCTTCCGCAAGTATGGCCATCTTTTCCTTCACAGTGGACACGAGACAGGAAATAGATGTAGGTACTATAAGGCTAGGTTCACACCTGCGCCTGGTACACATTTGGGGTTTCCGTCCCCAAACCCGTTTAAAAAATGCGAGGAGAAAAAGTGCTGCATGCATTATTTTAAATTTTGGTTTAATGCATATTGCACATTTTCTGTTAGTACAATAAACCTCATTTCAATCCTGAAATATTACTGTGTCCATCAGTTATTAGATATATCAAATTGAAATGGCTGTTGCAAACACCCAAATATTTAGAACTAAAAATGATTAAGATTAATAGGGGTGCCCAAACTTTTTCATATGACTGTACCTGCATCTATTGGCATTTAAGGCATATCCTGCAGATCTAGCCTAAATGCCCAGGTGGGAATTCCTCGAAGAGGATAAGTTTTTATAAGCTGAATCAAAGAGGGATGAGACAAAAAAAAAAAAAAAGTTATATATATATATATACATATACACACACACACACACACACACACACATACATACATATATACACACACACACACACACAGTACAGACCAAAAGTTTGGACACACCTTCTCATTCCAAGAGTTTTCTGTATTTTCATGACTATAAAAATTGTAGATTCACACTGAAGGCATCAAAACTATGAATTAACACATGTGGAATTATATACTTATCAAAAAAGTGTGAAACTGAAAATATGTCTTATATTCTAGGTTCTTCAAAGTAGCCAACTTTTGCTTTGATTACTGCTTTGCACACTTTTGGCATTCTCTTGATGAGCTTCAAGAGGTAGTCACCTGAAATGGTCTTCCAACAGTCTTGAAGGATTTCTCAGAGATGCTTAGCACTTGTTGGCCCTTTTGCCTTCACTCTGTGGTCCAGCTCACCCCAAACCATCTCGATTGGGTTCAGGTCTGGTGACTGTGGAGGCCGGGTCATCTGGCGTAGCACCACATCACTCTCCTTCTTGGTCAAATAGCCCTTACACAGTCTGGAGGTGTGTTTGGGGTCATTGTCCTGTTGAAAAATAAATGATGGTCCAACTAAACGCAAACCGGATGGAATAGCATGCCGCTGCAAGATGCTGTGGTAACCATGCTGGTTCAGTATTCCTTCAATTTTGAATAAATCCCCACCAGTGTCACCAGCAAAGCACCCCCACACCATCACACCTCCATGCTTCACGGTGGGAACCAGGCATGTAGAGTCCATTCGTTCACCTTTTCTGCGTCGCACAAAGACACGGTGGTTGGAACCAAAGATCTCAAATTTGGACTCATCAGACCAAAGCACAGATTTCCACAGGTCTAATGTCCATTCCTTGTGTTCTTTAGCCCAAACAAGTCTCTTCTGCTTGTTGCCTGTCCTTAGCAGTGGTTTCCTAGCAGCTATTTGACCATGAAGGCCTGCTGCACACAGTCTCCTCTTAACAGTTGTTGTAGAGATGTGTCTGCTGCTAGAACTCTGTGTGGCATTGACCTGGTCTCTAATCTGAGCTGCTGTTAACCTGCGATTTCTGAGGCTGGTGACTCGGATGAACTTATCCTCTGCAGCAGAAGTGACTCTTGGTCTTCCTTTCCTGGGGCGGTCCTCATGTGAGCCAGTTTCTTTGTAGCGCTTGATGGTTTTGGCCACTGCACTTGGGGACACTTTCAAAGTTTTCCCAATTTTTCAGACTGGCTGACCTTCATTTCTTAAAGTAATGATGGCCACTCGTTTTTCGTTACTTAGCTGTTTTTTTCTTGCCATAATGCAAATTCTAATACTCCAATCAGTAGGACTATCAGCTGTGTATCCACCTGACTTCTGAACAACACAACTGATGGTCCCAACCCCATTTATAAGGCAAGAAATCCCACTTATTAAACCTGACAGGGCACACCTGTGCAGTGAAAACCATTTCAGGTGAGTAGCTCTTGAAGCTCATCAAGAGAATGCCAAGAGTGTGCAAAGCAGTAATCAAAGCAAAAGGTGGCTACTTTGAAGAACCTAGAATATAAGACATATTTTCAGTTGTTTCACACTTTTTTGTTAAGCATATAATTCCACATGTGTTAATTCATAGTTTTGGTGCCTTCAGTGTGAATCTACAATTTTTATAGTCATGAAAATACAGAAAACTCTTGGAATGAGAAGGTGTGTCCAAACTTTTGGTCTGTACTGTTTTTATATATATATATATATATATATATATATATATATATATATATATAATACAAACCTCAGCTATTTCTCAGTCTCAGACAAACATACATTTCATGCTGAAAACAACAAATGTTTACTGTTACCTCCCTAACAGATTACATAATACTGGAAAGAGTTTAGATTATATATTAAAACTTGTAATTTATTTTAAATGCCTACTCAACTATCATCATAAAGTACAGCCTGCAGAGTTGATCCTCTCACTGCTATGACATCACCCATTCTACCCAAGCGCTTACAGCCAGGGCTGAAAGACTAACCACCCCCCACCCTCCAGTGCACTAACCACCTCATTTGCTTTAGAGACTTAAAACTTTTTTTTTCTCCATATCTACAAGTTTAACATGCATAACAAAAGGAATGATAGGTATTATTGTAATGTGCTTCATAATGCAGTGGTAGCAGTTGAATATGCTTGGAGAGGTGACAGACTCCCTTTACAAAAGATTTAAAACGTAACTAAACTTTCAGACAACTTTTTTGATTTTCTGGCAGTATTTATGTAATATACTTTATTTACAGATTTTGGACCCTTTCTTTGCAGTGCTATCTATATTATTTCTAGATATATCATTGGTAGAAAACAGAGTCAGGAATAGGATATCTACAGTGCCTTGCGAATGTATTCGGCCCTCTTGAACTTTTCAACCTTTTGCCACATTTCAGGCTTCAAACATAAGGATATAAAATTTTAATTTTTTGGTGAAGAATCAACAACAAGTGGGACAATTGTGAAGTGGAACAAAATTTATTGGTTAATTTAAACTTCTGTAAAAACTAAACTGAAAATTGGGGCGTGCAATATTATTTGGCCCCTTTACTTTCAGTGCAGCAAACTCACTCCAGAAGTTCACTGAGGATCTCTGAATGATCAAATGTGGTCCTAAATGACTGATGATGATGATAAATATAATCCACCCGTGTGTAATCAAGTCTCCGTATAAATGCACCTGCTCTGTGATAGTCTCAGGGTTCTGTTTAAAGCGCAGAGAGCATCATGAAGACCAAGGAACACACCAGGCAGGTACGTGATACTGTTGTGGAGAAGTTTAAAGCCGGATTTGGATACAAAAAGATTTCCCAAACTTTAAACATCCCAAGGAGCACTGTGCAAGCGATCATATTGAAATGGAAGGAGTATCAGACCACTGCAAATCTACCAAGACCCGGCCGTCCCTCTAAACTTTCATCTCAAACAAGGAGAAGACTGATCAGAGATGCAGCCAAGAGGCCCATGATCACTCTGGATGAATTGCAGAGATCTACAGATGAGGTGGGAGAGTCTGTCCATAGGACAACAATCAGTCGTACACTGCACAAATCTGGCCTTTATGGAAGAGTGGCAAGAAGAAAGCCATTTCTCAAAGATATCCATAAAAAGTCTTGTTTAAAGTTTGCCACAAGCCACCTGGGAGATACACCAAACATGTGGAAGAAGGTGCTCTTGTCAGATGAAACCAAAATCGAACTTTTTGGCCACAATGCAAAACGATATGTTTGGCGTAAAAGCAACACAGCTCATCACCCTGAACACACCATCCCCACTGTCAAACATAGTGGTGGCAGCATCATGGTTTGGGCCTGCTTTTATTCAGCATGGACAGGGAAGATGGTTAAAATTGATGGGAAGATGGATGGAGCCAAATACAGGACCATTCTGGAAGAAAACCTGTTGGAGTCTGCAAAAGACCTCAGACTGGGACGGAGATTTATCTTCCAACAAGACAATGATCCCAAACATAAAGCAAAATCTACAATGGAATGGTTCACAAATAAACATATCCAGGTGTTAGAATGGACAAATCAAAGTCCAGACCTGAATCCAATCGAGAATCTGTGGAAAGAGCTGAAAACTGCTGTTCACAAACGCTCTCCATCCAACCTCACTGAGCTCCAGCTGTTTTCCAAGGAAGAATGGGCAAGAATTTCAGTCTCTCGATGTGCAAAACTGATAAGAGACATACCCCAAGCGACTTGCAGCTGTAATCGCAGCAAAAGGTGGCGCTACAAAGTATTAACTTAAGGGGGCCGAATAATTTGGCACGCCCCACTTTTCAGTTATTTTTTTACAAAAGTTTAAAATATCCAATAAATTTCGTTCCACTTCATGATTGTGTCCCACTTGTTGTTGATTCTTCACCAAAAAATTAAAATTTTATATCTTTAGGTTTGAAGCCTGAAATGTAGCAAAAGGTTGAAAAGTTCAAGGGGGCCGAATACTTTTGCAAGGCACTGTATATGCAGCTGTATAATAAATACGATATAAATCTCGACTGAGTGATATCTCTGGAACTAATACAGATAGCACTACATCCTTAGTGTCTTACATGACACTAAAGATGAAATGGCATATTAAAGAATAGAATCAAGTCTTTCATATGATACCAAAATCAAGATTGTAAGTTTTATAATTTCCAAGATATAACTGTTAACAATTTAGATGCTGCGGTCAAACACGTCCGTGGCATCTTTGAAAAATTGCCGCCCTCCAGATCATCATCAGGGGCAGTGATCGGTTGCCATGACAGCCGGGAGCCTATTGAAGCATGTAATAGAAGGCAATGTATTTTACTATTCACTGCAATATATTAGTATAAAGTTCTAAGTAAAACGTTCAAGTCACCCCTCTTTCCCTAGATCACATAAAAATAAACAAAAGTAAACACTTTAGATGTTCCCACGCTCCAAAATGTCCTAAGTATTAAAATATAAAAATATTTATCCCATATGGCGAATGGTGTAGGGAGGGGGGAAGTGGGGGAAAAAAATAAAAAAAAATAAAAAATAAAAAATCGAAATGGCTTTTTTTTTTTTTTTTGCCTCCTATAAAAAAAAAAAAAAAAAAAAAAAAAAAAAAGAAGAAGAAGAAGAAGAAGATCAAACCATCAGAACTTTCCCAAAATGGTATCAATAAAAATAATAAAAATGCCATCGTGTCCCGCATAAGAAGGCACCTTACCCAGCTCCATACACAAAAAATATATAAAAGTTACAGCTGTCAATACATGGCGACACAAAAATTTCTCTATTTTGCAAAGTTTTACATTTTTTAAAATAGGTATCAAAACATTACAAATACTATATAAATTTGGTATCGTTGTGATCATACTGACCCGCAGAATACAGGTAACATGTCATTTTTACCACATAGTGAATGCCATAAAAATTAAACCCATAAGAAATTGGCGCAAATTCTTTTTTTTTCCCCAATTCCACCTCATTCAGAATTTTATTCCCAGCTTCTCAGTACATTGTACAGGATATTGAGTGGTGCCATTACAAAGTACAATTTATCCCGCAAACAATAAGCCATCATGCGACTCTGAAAAATGAAGAAATTATGGCTCTTGGAATGGGGAGAGGGAAAAACGGAAATGCAAAAACAAAAAAAACTGACAGAGGCATGAAAGTGTTAAGATTCCATACAATGTACTGGAAAGCTGGAAAAAAATTCTGAATGGAATGGAATTGATGAAAACCGTGTGTGAGACTTTCTTACAGGCTTTGTTTTCATGGCATTCACTTTGTAGCCAAAAATTACATGTCACCTGTATTCTATAGGTCAGTACAATTCAGATACCAAATTTACAGGTTTTTGTTTACATTTCAACCCCTTAAAAAAATCCAAAACTTTGCAAAAAATAAATAAATAAATAAAATAATAATAAGAATTATATATATTTCTTGGAGTCACCATATTCAGACACCCGTAACATGTTTATATTTTCATATTCATGGATGCCTAAGGAGTCGTTTTGCGGGGCCAGATGTATTTTTTGCAGTTGTGCTAAAAAGTTTACATACCCCGGCAGATTTTTGGGGGGTTTTTTGGCCTTTTTTCAGAGAATATGAATGATATCACAAAAACTCTCTCCACACTCATGGTTAGTGGTTGGTTGAAGCCATTTTTTGTCAAACTTCTGTGTTTTCCCTTTTTAAATCATAATGACAACCAAAAACATCAAAATTACCCTGTTCAAAAGTTCACATACTCTGGTGATTTTGGCCTGATAACATGCCCAGAAATTGACACAAAAGGGTTTGAATAGCTACTAAAGGTAACATTCTCACTTGTGACCTGTTTGCTTGTAATCAATGTGTGTGCATAAAAGCTGAGTGAGTTTCTGGGATCCAGACACACTGTTGCATCTTTCCTTCAGCCACTGAAGTTTCTGGATTGTGAGTCATGGGGAAAGCAAAAGAATTGTCCACGGTTCTACGGGAAAAGGTAGTTGAAATGTATAAAACAGGAAAGGGATACAAAAAGATATCCAAGGAATTGATAATGCCAGTCAGCAGTGTTCAAACTGTGATTGACAAATGGAAACTCAGGGGCTCTGTAAAAACTTCTGGAACAAGGTAATTTGGAGTGATGAGACAAAAATCAAACTTTTTTGCCACAACCATAAATGTTACATTTGGAGAGGTGTCAACAAGGCCAATTATGAAAGGAACACCATTCCTACTGTAAAGCACGGAGGTGAATCACTGATGATGTGGGGATGTGTGAGCTTCAAAGGCACAGGAAACTTGGTCAAAGTGTAAGGAAAGATGAATGCAGCACGTTATCAGCAAATTCTGGAGGCAAATTTGCACTCATCAGTCAAGAAGCAGCGGATGGGACGTACTTGGGCGTTCCAACATGACAACGATCCAAAACACAAGGCCAAGTCGACCTGTCATTGGCTACAGCAGAAGAAAGTGAAGGTTCTGGAGTGGCCATCTCAGTCTCCTGACCTCAATGTCATTGAGACACTCTGGGGAGATCTCAAGCACGCAGTACATGCAAGACAGCCCAGGAATTTACAGGAACTGGAGACTTTTTGTCAAGAAGAATGGGCAGTATTACCATCAGAGAAAATAAAGAGCCTCATCCACAACTACCACAAAAGACATCAAGCTGTCATTGCTGATAGAGGGGGCAATACACAATATTAAGAACTGAGGTATGTAAACTTTTGGACAGGGTCATTTTGATGTTTTTGGTTGTCATTATGATTTAAAAAGAGAAAACACAGAAGTTTGACAATAAATGGCTTCAACCAACCACTAATCATGAGTGGAGAAAATGTTTTTGTGTTATCATTCATATTCTCTGAAAAAAGGACAAAAAAACAAAAAAATTTGCCGGGGTATGTAAACTTTGTAGCACAACTGTATATACCAATTAAGTAATACCAAGTTTGTAGACAAAGCGTTTTCAAACACAGGGATACCTAATGTGTATGTGTTTCACTTTGTACTTATGTGCAAAAGAGTAAGAGGGAATGATTTGAATTTTTAGTTCTTAATTTTGTTTTGTTTTTTGTACTCACTAATTTTTAGACCCACTTGGCCAACATATTTAAATACCTGACATCTGCTGTACTATTAGATCGGATGTCGGGAAAAGATTAATCTCTTTCAGCCACAGCCAGTGTTGCATGTTTTGACAGAGCCCCATTTTTAAAACCAAACAAGTGTCATTTTATACGGTAATAACTGTGGAACACTTAAAGGGAATCTGTCAGGTCAATCTGGGACACCACCCACAGGTCCTTATAGACCTGGGGTTTAGTGTCCCAGATCGCCCTGTTGTAATGCTATCTGCAGGTGCATTAAAAATAAAAAATAAAAAACCTGGTGAGATCGGTCCAGCTTATTCATAAGCCACGCCTCCCGGCGCCAGGAGTACAGACGCAGGGTGAGTATACAGCTTTTTTATTTTTAATGCAGCCATGGATTGCGTTATAACAGGGTGATTAGGGACACTAAACCCCAGGTCCATATGGACATGTGGGTGATTTAGTGTCCCAAATTACCCTGACAGATTCCCTTTTAACTTATCCTACTGACTGAGAGGGTGTTTCATGACACATTGTACTTCATGTTAAGTGGCAAACTTTGGTCAATAACCTTTGCATTACATTTTTGAAAAAAAAATAGCAGATTTGCTGAATCCTCCGGCCTTCCACGCCTGCGCAATAGAGATGGAGTGTCTTCTACAGTGCAATGACGGGACTCCGGCTATATTGCGCACGTGCCAGCAAAGGGTCAAAGAAAAGGAGGAGCAGTCCTCACAGAAGGAAGTCTGGACAGGAAGACTGGTAAGTATGATGGGGTGGTGGGAATGGGGGGGGGGGGGGCTAGCATTGGTGACTTTTGGTTTCCGGAAAAGGCGAAACTGAACGTCACCGCATAAATCAGAAAACGTGCCTGTGGCAGTCACATGACCTCCCCAGAGATTTGGGTAAATATATATTTTTGCTAACGGAAGCAATTTAGAAAGTAGGCAGGGGGAGGGCGTTTAACCCCTTAAGGACACAGCCCAAAAGTGCGTTAAGGACCAGGCCTTGTTTTTCAAAACTGACATGTGTCTCTTTATGTGGCAAGAACTTTGAGACGCTTTAACTTACTCAAGTGATTTTGAGATTGTTTTCTCGTGACACATTGTACTTCATGTTAGTGGCAAACACTAATCAATATTTTTGTATTTATTTATAAAAAAAATAAGATATTTGATGTAAATTTGGAAAAAAAAATAGCAATTTTCAAAATGTGAAATTCTCTGCTTTTCAGAGATAGTCATACCACCCAAATACATTAATAAATATTATCTACCATATCTCTGCTTTATATTGACATCTTTTAATCGTCCTTTAATTTATTTTGGATGTTAGAAGGCTTACAAGTGTAACAGCGATTTTCCAGATTTACAAGAAAATTTCCCAAACTAATTTTTTAGGGACCACTTCAGTTCTGAAAGGGATTATAAAGGCCTATATATTAGAAACCCCCATAAATCACCCCATTTTCAAAACTGCACCCCTGAAATAATTCAAAACAGCATTTGGGAAGTTTGTTAACCCTTTAAGCATTTCACAAGAATTAAAACGATATCGAGGTGAAATTTAGACATTTCATTTTTTTACACTAATCTCTTCATTTAGCCCTAAATTTAACACATTCACAAAGGGCTAAAGGAGAAAATGCATCTCCCAGTTTATTATACAATTTCTCCCGAGCACAGAAATACCCCACATGTGGGTGTAAATTGATGTTTGGGCATTCGGCAGTGCACAGAAGGGAAGGAGCGACACTGGACGTTTGAAAAGCAGATTTTGCTGGAATAGTTTTCAGGTGCCATGTTGCATTTGCAGAGCCCCCAAAGTACCAAAACAATGGAAACCCCCAAAAAGTGACCCCATTTTGGAAACTACACCCCTCACAGGACCCCACAGCTGTTTCACAGATTTTACTAACACTGGGATGTATAAATGAAAGATTACTAAAACGTCACTTTATCCCCAAAGTTTTCATTTTCACAAGGGGTTAAAGGAGAAAAAGGACCCCATAGTTTGTTAAACAATTTCTCCTGAACACAGCAATGCCCCATATGTGGTCATAAACTGCTGAATGGGTACATGGCAGGGCTCAGAATGGAAAGAGCGCTATTTTGCTTTTGTAGGGCAGATTTTGCTGGAATAGTTTTCAGGTGCCATGTTGCATTTGCAGAGTCCCCAAAGTACCAAAACAGTGGAAACCCCCTAAAAGTGACCCCATTTTGGAAACCACACCCCTCACAGAACATGTCAAGGGGTATAGTGAGCATTTTGAACCCACAGCTGTTTCACAGATTTTATTAACATTGGGACATGAAAATGAAAAATTTCTTTTTTTTCCAATAAACTGTCAATTTAGCCCCAAATTTTTCATTTTCACAAGAGGACAAAGGAGAAAAAGCTCCCCAAAGTTTGTTACACAATTTCTCCTGAACACAGAAATGCCCCATATGTGGTTGTAATCTGCTCCATAGGTACATGGTGGGGCTCAGAATGGAAAGAGCGCTATTTAGCTTTTGGAGGGCAGATTTTGCTGGAATAGTTTTCAGGTGCCATGTCGCATTTGCAGAGCCCCTAAAGTACCAATACAATGGAAACCCCTCAAAAGTGAACCCATTTTGGAAATTACACCCCTCATAGAACTTATCTAGGGGTATAGTGAGCATTTTGACCTCACAGCTGTTTCACAGATTTTATCATCATTGGGACGTAAACATGAAAAATTACTTTTTTTCCAATAAACCGTCCATTTAGCGGCATATTTTTAATTTTTGCAAGTGGTTAAAGAAGAAAAAACACCCCACAGTTTGTTACACAATTTCTTCTGAACACAGAAATGCCTCATATGTGGTTGTAATCTGCTGTATGGGAACATGGTGGGGCTCAGAATGGAAAGAGCGCTATTTAGCTTTAGGAGGGCAGATGTGGCTGGAATAGTTTTCAGGTGCCATGTCGCATTTGCAGAGCCCCTAAAGTACCAATACAATGGAAACCCCTCAAAAGGAACCCCATTTTAGAAACTACACCCCCCAAGGAATGTATCAAGGGGTATTATCAGTTTGAGCCTAAAAATGCTTCCCAAAAATTAATGTACAAAGTGAAAATTGAAGTTTTTAAAGAAATATCCAATTTCAGAATATGTTGCGGCCACTTTGTGGCATCAGAGACATGCACTCCTAAAACTATTAAGTGGGCTATCCCGGGGGGAAAAAATTATATATGTGGGTGTAACCTGCTGCTTGGGAACACAGCAGGGCTCAGAAGGGAAGGAGCACTGTGTTTTTTAGCTTTTGGAGTACAGATTTAGAGGGACTTTCTGGTCGCCATGTTGTTTTTGCAGAGCCCTGGAGGTGCCAGTAAACTGGAATTCCCCAAGAAGTGACCCCCATTTTGTAGGGGCGATTTTAGGGTCTCTGCAAATGTGACATGGCGTCCAAAAACCAACAATCTAAATCTGCGTTCCAAAAGCACATAGCGCTCCTTCACATCTGCACCCTGCTGTGTGCCCAAATGACAGTTTATGCCCACATGTATGACACTGGTGTACCCAGGATAACATACTTAATGCCATATGTGGGTATAAACTGCTGTTTGGGCACAGCTGAGCACAGAAGGGAAGGAGCGCTATTTTGGTTTTTAGAGCACAGTTTGGTTTATGGACACCATGTCACTTTTGCAGAGCCCATGAATTGCCAGTAAAGTGGAATCCACAGACCTGTGACCCCATTTTGGAAACTACACCCTTCAAGGGATTTATCAAGTGGTGTAGCGAGCATTATTAACCCTTAAGTGTTGCATTCTTTTCATTTCCAGAAATGAATGCACAGATGATAATGAAAAGTTAAAAATAACATTTTTCCTTAGATACGCCATTTCAGTGCCCGATATGTTGTGCCCAGCTTATGTCTGCAGAGACACACACTCCAAAAACTGTTAAGCGGGTATCCCCGGCACAACAGCTTTTGGAGCGTTCATCTCTGATACAAGCCGGGCACAACACATTACGCACTGAAATGACGTATTCCTGGAAAAATTGTCATTTTCACCTTTCATCATCAGATGCGTATTCATTTATGGATAATAAATTATAGCAACATTTGGGGGTTAAAAATGCTCACTGTACCCCTGGATAAATTCCTTCAGGAGTGTAGTTTCCAAAATGGGGTAACATGTCAGGGGATTCAGCACTGCAAAAGTGCAATGGCGTCCAAAAACCAAACCGTCCAAGCCTGTGCTCCAAAAACCAAATAGTGCACCTTCCACTCTGTGCCCAGCTGTGTCCATACAGCAGTTTATACCCACATATGACATTAAGTACATTATTCTGGGTACGACAAGTGTAATACATGTGGGCATAAACTTCAGTTTGGGCACACAGCCGGGTGCAGAAGAGAAGGAGCGCTATGTGGCTTTTGGAGTGCAGATTCAGATGTTTGGGATCTGGATGCCATCATGTTTGCAGAGCCTGTAAGGTACCAGAAAAGTGGATTCCCCAAAGGAGTGACCCCATTTTGAAAACTGCACCCCTCAAAGAATTTATCAAGGGATGTAGTAAGCATTAGTATCCCAGACGTGAATACACAGCGGATGGGGAAAAGTGAATATGTAAGCTGTGCGGAGTACATTGGGAACACCAAATTCCCTACTATTTCCCCAGTAGTTCCTATTATTGGGGAGGTCACTTCTGGTTTATTTTCCCTCATAAGCTCTAAATCTGGGGTGTCCCCTGATATCCGCTCACACAGCTTATACATTCCCTTCCTGACGCAGCCAGTTATGTTCTAAAGATTTGGCGATTTTTGGGGTTTTTGTCTTCACGTTGTACGAGCTATATTTTCTTTATTTCTCTGGTGATGTAGCCATATGAGGGCTTGTTGTTTGCGGGGTGAGATGTATTTTGTAATTACATCATCTTTGGGCGCCTATAACCTATTGAATAAATTTTATTAACTCTTTCTTGTTGGATTAAAAAATACCCCATCAATTCTGACACTGCGTCTTACCTTTGAAATTTTTCACCATGCAGCATAAAGCATAAGTAACATGTTACCTTTTTTCTACGGGTCGGTACGATTACACAGATACCTCATTTATACTGTTTTTTTTATGCGATACTAATTTTGCAGAACAAAAACCCATTTGGGGACATAAATTAATTGTTTTTGCATCGCCATCTTCTGAGATGCGTAACATTTTTATTTTACGGTTTACAGAGTTGGTTTAGGGCTTATTTTTTGCGGGACAACCTGTGCTTTTTATTGGTACTGTTTTGGGGTACATATGACTTTTTGATCACTTTTTATGGCATATTTTGTAAGGGGAGATGGCAAAAAATCATTACTTTTGGCGAGTTTTTTCCGTTTTTTTTTCTCCGGCGTTCACCGTGTACATTAAATATTGTTTCAGTTTTATTGTACAGGTTGTTACAGACGCGGCGATACCAAATATGCATTGTTTTTATTAATTTTTAGGTTTTTTTTTTTTATATAATTCATTTTATATAGCAAAAGGGAATTTTTGGGGCTTTATTCTTTTATTAATTTTTTTAAAGCACTTTATTTTATTTTTTTTCACTTTTTTTTTACTTTTTCATGTGTCCCATTAGGACACCTGAGCCAGCAATGCTTTGATTGCTGGCTCAGCACTTTAGACTGCAAGACACGAGCTTACAAGTGTCTTGCAATCTATACAGGAAGTGAGGCTATGCAGACGCATAGCCTCACTTCCGCAGGTCTCGGCAGGATCAACCAGGTAGTGGGGTCTCCAGGCAACCTGGGGTCACTGAGCAGACCCCGGGCTGCAGGTTATAGGTATCGGCACCCCCCGATCTCGCCGCGGGGGGTGCCGATTGGAGCGGCAACATAGCGGAACCCCTTGGATGCCGCGGTCATGTTTGACCGCGGCATCCAAGGGGTTAAAACCTCGGATCGGAACTCAGTTCCGACCGGGGGATATGGAGCAGGGTGTTAGCTGTCAGTTACAGCTAACACCCGGTTCCGATGCCGCCCGCTCAGATAGTGAGCGGGCGGCCGCCCCAGGGCGTATTAGTACGCCCTGTTGCGCTAAGTACCAAACGCACAGGACGTAATAGTAAGTCCAATGTCGTTAAGGGGTTAAATTTGTGTAGAAATTGCATTTTATCCCGGAAAACCCCTTTAACCCCATCCTGTAAAATCCAGTTTTTGACTTCCTGACGAAAGCTCGATTTTTCAAATCTGACATGTGTCACTTCATGTAGTAAAAACTTTGGAACACTAATTCAAAGTGGTTTTGAAATTGTACTTCATCTTAGTGGTACATTTTAGTCAATATGTTGAAAAATTTAAAAAGAAGTGTGAAATTATTTGCTTTTCATACAGATAGTCACACCACCCAAGTTAAATCATAAATCTAATGTACCATATCTCTGCTTCATGTTGGAATCAAACTTGAGTCACCCTTTAATTTTTTATGGACATTATAAGGCTTACAAGTCGAAACTTTCAAGAACATTTACAAAACTCATTTTTCAAGGGACTAATTCAGTTCTGAAAGGCCTGAGTTCTGAGTTTCTGAAAGAAACACTCAAATCACCCCATTTTCAAAACTACATCCCTTAAATAATTCAAAACAGAATAAATGCAGTAACTTAAATGTATAAGCATGTAAAAGGAATTAAGACAAAATGGGAGGTGGTAATTTATACGTTTCAATTTCTTTTATTTTCGTTTAGCCCTAGAATTTAAAACATTAACAAGGGGTTAAAGGAGGAAATGCATCACACAATTTGTTATGCAAGTTCTCCCGAATACGATAATACCCCACATGTGAATGTAAATTGATATATGGGCACACAGCAAGACTCTGAAGGGAAAGAGCAAAATGTCGCATTTACAGAACCACTGAGGTGCCATAACAGTGGAAACCCCCAGAAAGTGACCATTTTAGAAACTAGACCCCTCAAGGAATTTATTAAAGGGTAGAGCAAGTATTTTAGTATTTTGACCCTACAAGTATTTCACAGAATTTATCACCATTGGGATGTGAAAATTAAAAATTCCTTTTATCCAATTAAATGTTGCTTTAGTTCCAAACTTTATATCTTCACAAAGAGTTAAATGAGAAGAACCAGCTAACACTTTTCTCCTGAACATGACAACATGTACGCTGGTACACATGTAGCTGGTACACTGGTGTTCAGGCACATGGCAGCGCATGTAACAGAAAATGTGCTATTCCGCTTCTGTAGTACATATTTTGCTTGAATAGCTTTCAAGTTCTAAGTCCCATTTGCAGAGGCCCTGGAGGTGCCAAAATCCGCAAAAGTTACCCCATTTTGCAAACTAGACCCCTCAAGGAATTTATGAAGAGGTATAGTGAGTACTTTGAACTTACTTTTTTCTTCCTTGGAAAAGAGCTCGAGCTCAGTGAGGTTGGATGGAGAGCGTTTGTGAACAGCAGTTTTCAGCTCTTTCCACAGATTCTCGATTGGATTCAGGTCTGGACTTTGACTTGGCCATTCTAACACCTGGATATGTTTATTTGTGAACCATTCCATTGTAGATTTTGCTTTATGTTTGGGATCATTGTCTTGTTGGAAGATAAATCTCCGTCCCAGTCTCAGGTCTTTTGCAGACTCCAACAGGTTTTCTTCCAGAATGGTCCTGTATTTGGCTCCATCCATCTTCCCATCAATTTTAACCATCTTCCCTGTCCATGCTGAAGAAAAGCAGGCCCAAACCATGATGCTGCCACCACCATGTTTGACAGTCGGGATGGTGTGTTCAGGGTGATGAGCTGTGTTGCTTTTACGCCAAACATATCGTTTTGCTTTGTGGCCAAAAAGTTCGATTTTGGTTTCATCTGACCAGAGCACCTTCTTCCACATGTTTGGTGTGTCTCCCAGGTGGCTTGTGGCAAACTTTAAATGAGACTTTTTATGGATATCTTTCAGAAATGGCTTTCTTCTTGCCACTCTTCCATAAAGGCCAGATTTGTGCAGTGTACGACTGATTGTTGTCCTATGGACAGACTCTCCCACCTCAGCTGTAGATCTCTGCAGTTCACCCAGAGTGTTCATGGGCCTCTTGGCTGCATCTCTGATCAGTCTTCTCCTTGTTTGAGATGAAAGTTTAGAGGGACGGTCGGGTCTTGGTAGATTTGCAGTGGTCTGATACTCCTTCCATTTCAATATGATCGCTTGCACAGTGCTCCTTGGGATGTTTAAAGTTTGGGAAATCTTTTTGTATCCAAATCCGGCTTTAAACTTAAACTCCACAACAGTATCACGGACCTGCCTGGTGTGTTCCTTGGTCTTCATGATGCTCTCTGCGCTTTAAATAGAACCCTGAGACTATCACAGAGCAGGTGCATTTATACGGAGACTTGATTACACACAGGTGGATTATATTTATCATCATCAGTCATTTAGGACAATATTGGATCATTCAGAGATCCTCATTGAACTTCTGGAGTGAGTTTGCTGCATTGAAAGTAAAGGGGCCGAATAATATTGTACGCCCCACTTTTCAGTTTTTTATTTTTTACAAAAGTTTAAAATAACCAATAAATTTCGTTCCACTTTACAATTGTGTCCCACTTGTTGATTCTTCACCAAAAAATTAAAATTTTATATCCTTATGTTTGAAGCCTGAAATGTGGCAAAAGGTTGAAAAGTTCAAGGGGGCCGAATACTTTCGCAAGGCACTGTAGCCAGCAGGGGACATTGCAAGATAGGGAGCTTCCAAGGAAGGACAGAAGCCTGCGTCCATCGTCTGCATTTTATCCATGGGGTGCAAGAGGAGGAGGAAAAGCAAAATCTCCACAGGAGATCAGATCAGTTACTGTGGATACAGTCGCACTGGACCCCATACTACAAGAATATTGTTATCTTCACTGCTCATGCAAATACAGCAACCTCTTGTCTGCCCCTAATAAGAGAAAAACATTGGAAAAAGCATTGAAGAGGGAGGTGGGAAGGGGCTTTTTAAAGATGGTGGCCGCAATGTGGCCTCCATAGCTACCAGCGGAGACGCAGAACTAATGCCCACGATCAGAGTGACCTGAGTTAACAGTTGTATTGCAGTGTATGGGAACAAAAGACTGCATATTGAAGCCCTCTAGAAAGGGCTAATAAAATAGTTAAAAAAAAAAAAAAATTAAAAAAATAATGTATTTTAAAAGGATATAAAAAAAAAAAAAAATTACCTAAGAAGTTCAGATCATAACCCCCCCTTTCCCTAGAATACATAAAATAAAAAATTACTGTGAAACACACACACACACACACACACACACACACACACACTAGGAATCCCTTTGTCTGAAAATGCCCAGTTGACAAAATTCCTGTACAATGAACACTGTTGTCGAGGGGTGAATAAAAAAAGTGCCAAACTGATGATTTAATAAAAATTGATCAAAGCAATAGACATTCCCCAAAATGGTATAACTAAAAAGTACATCTGGGCCCGCAAAAAAGACCTATGCATCCCCGTACACAAATATATAAGTAACCAGTGCAGAATATGGCTTGTTTCAATTTTTTTTTTTTTTTTCCACAATTTTGGATTTTTTTATGCACTTTTTCTCCAATTCCAACCCATTTTAAATTTCTATCTAGTTTCTCAATACATTTTACAGAATAATAAATGTTACATTAAGAAGAACAATATGTCCCACAAAGCTCATATGGCTCTGCGAAAAGAAAAAATAAAATTTACGGGGTTTGGAAGGCAGGGAAAAGAAAAAAAAAAAAAAAACACAAACACACACACTATAAAATGGGATATCGCCGTAATCGTACCGATCCGCAGAATGAAGGTAACGTTAGTTTTGTTGTACACTGCGTGGAAAAAACATTAAAAGGTAAAAAAGCATTACCAGAATTGATGGGGTTTTTTTTAATCCACCAAGAGTTAATAAAATTTATTCTATAAATTATAGGCACCCAAAAATGGTGCCATTACAAAATACATCTCATACTGCAAATAAGCCCTCATACGGCTACATCACCAGAAAAATAAAAAAAATATAGCTTGTACTATGTGAAGACAAAAACCAAAAAAAAAAAAAAAAACGCCAAATCATTAAAGCAAAACTGGCTGCGGCAGGAAAGGAAGGTATAAGCTGTGCGAGCGTATATCAGGGGACACCCCAAAGTTAGAGCTTGCAAGGGAAAATAAACCAGAAGTGAACCCCCTAATCATAGGAGCAACTGGGGATATAGTAGGGAATTTGGCATTTCCAATGTACTCCGCACAGCTTACATATTCACTCTTCACCATCTGCTGTGCATTCACGTCTGGGATACTAAAACGCACTACACCCCTTGAAAAATTCTTTGAGGGGTGCAGTTTTCAAAATGGGGTCATTCCATAGGGGATTCCACTTTACTGCTACTTTAGAGACTCTGCAAACATGACATGGAGTCCAGATACTAAACATCTAAAATATACAAAAGTCACAAAGCACGCCTTCACAGCTGTGCCTGCTGTGTGCCCAAACTGCAATTTATGCCCAGATGTATGACACTGGTGTACCCAGAGTAATGTATTTAATGTTATATGTGGGTATAAAATGCTGTTTGGGCACAGAAGGGAAGGATCGGTATTTTGGTTTTTGGACGCCATGACACTTTTGCAGAGTTGCTGAAACACCAGTAAAGTGGAATCCCCTGACATATGACCACATTTTGGAAACTACACCAATGAAGGAATTTATCCAGGGGTACCGTGAACATTTTTAACCCCCAAATGTTGCATTAATTAACTTTCCAGAAATGAATACGCAGCTAATGGCGATAGGAGAAAATGACAATTTTTCCAGGAATACGTCATTTCAGTGTGTAATATGTTGTGCCCGGCTTGTATCAGAAACAAATGCTCCCAAAGCTGTTCTGCCCAGGATACCCGCGTAACAGTTTTTGGAGTGTGTGTCTATACTGACATAAGCTGGGTACAACACATCGAAAACAAAAATGGCATATCTATGGAAAAATTGCAAATATCAGCTGCGCATTCATTTCTGGAAATTAAATTAATGCAACGTTCAAGGGTTAAAAATTCTCACTACCCCACTTGATGAATCCCTTGTGTGATGATTCCACTTAAATATGGCTATAACTCAAAGCTGTATTTTGATCTCTGGGTATCGTATCTCCCTCTTAGTTCCATTTACTCATAATGTGCGCAGCTATAATCCTAGATGTATGTTGTCAGTAGGGCAACCTTGTAACAATAGGGCTTTGGATCCATCCCAAGTAATTATTTCACCTTTATTCCCTTTTATTTTATTGTACTGTATCTTGTAACTAGTAATTGTTAATGCTTGTATATATCTACATATCTGTTCTGAACTGTATATGTTAGATGTTAATACCGACCCATTTAGGGGTTAATAAATATATAAAATTTAGAAAGCTTGTCTTGTATTTATCTTGTGAATCCAGCACTCACTGGCGGTGAGTGTGGTTTTTATGAAAGAAGTCTCAGGTGTGGGCCAAAGCGGTGTTGGCGCACTGAGGATTCTTCACACCTTGGGTGGTGTAGTTTTCAAAGCAGGGTTATGTGTCTGAGGGTTCTACTTTACAGCCAATTCAGGGGCTCTGCAAAAGTGGCATGATGTCCAAAAACCAAACTGTGCTCCAAAAACCAAAAGAGCGCTCTTTATCTTCTGTGCCCAAACAGCAGTTTATACCCACATATGACATTAAGTATGTTATCCTGGGTACAACAGTGTCATACATGTGGGCATAAACTGCCCTTTAGGCACACAGAAGGGCGCAGATGTTAAGGAGCACTTTGTTGGTTTTTGGACGCAATGTCACATTTGTTGAGACTAAAAATACCCCTATAAAATGGGGTCAATTCTTAGGGAATTCCAATTTACTGGCACCTTGAGTGCTCTGCAAAAACATGGCGTCCAGAAAGTTTCTCTAAATCTGTACTCCAAAAGCTAAACCCCTTCTGAGCCCTGCTGTGTGCCCAAGCATCAGTTTACACCCACATATGTAACGTCTTTCAACCTGGGATAGCCCACTTAATAGTTTCAGGAGTGCATGTCTCTGATGACACAAAGTGGGTGCAACGTATTGGGCACCGAAATGGCATATTTAAAAATTTAAATTTTGCGAGAAGCACTCTTGGGCTCAAAATGATAATACCCCTTGATAAATTCCTTGAGGGGTGTAGTTTCTAAAATAGGGCTACTTTTTGGTATTGGTACTTTAGGGGCTCTGCAAATGCGACAAGGCACCTGAAAACTATTCCAGCAAAATCTGCCCTCCAAAAGCCAAATAGTGCTCTTTCCTTTCCAAGCCGCACCATGTACCAGCAGTTTACAACCACATACTGTATGGGGTATTGCCGTGTTCAGGAGAGATTGTGTAACAAATTTTGGGGAGCTTTTTCTCCTTTATCCTCTTATGAAAATAAAAAATTTGGGACTAAACTGACGGTTTAATTAGAAAAAAAAAAAGTAATTTTTCATTTTCACGTCCCACTGTCAAAATCTGTGAAACAGCTGTAGGGTCAAACTGCTCATTATATCCCTTGATATGATCTGTGAGGGGCGTAGTTTCCAAAACGGGGTCACTTTTTGTGGTTTCCATTGTATTGGTAGTTTAGGGGCTCTGTAAATGTGACATGGCACCTGAAAATTATTCCAGCAAAATCTGCCCTTAAAAAGCCAAATAGTGCTCTTTCCATTCCAAGCCCCACCATGTACCCATACAGCAGATTATGTTAACATATGGGGTATTGCCGTGTTCAGGAGAAATTGTTTAAACTGTAGGGTGCTTTTTCTCTTTTAACCCCTTGTGAAAATTAAAATTTTGGGGATAAAGTGACATTTTAGTAATTTTTTATTTACACATTCAAATGTTAATAAAATCTGTGAAAAGGCTGTTGGGTCAAAATGCTCACTATACCCCTTGATAAAATTCTGTGAGGGGTGTAGTTTCTAAAATGGGGTCACTTTCAGGGGGTTTCCATTGTCTTGGTACTCTAGGGGCTCTGCAAATGAGACATGGCACCCGAAAACTATTACAGCAAAATGTCCGTGTACATGAAAGAATGAATGAGGCCATGTACATCTCTGCGAGATATGGTAGATATTTAGTAACGTATTTGGGTGTTATGACTATCTGTTTGAAAAGCAGAGCATCAAATATTGGCATCATCTTTTTTAATTGACATTTAATTTTGTTTTGGACATTCTAAAGCTTGCAAGTGTAACAGCGATTTTTTTATCCAGATTTACCAAAAAAATTTTCAAAACTAGTTATTTAGGGACCACTTCAGACTTCCTCCTGCGGGACGGCTCCTCCCTCTTTCCTGACTCTGCTAGCGTGCGCAATAGTCCCAGCACTGCTCTGTGCTCTGCAAACAGAAATCTACCTGCGCAATAGAGATGGATTGTCAGCTGAAAAACACAGAGCAGCGCCAGGACTATTGTGCGCGCCGCCAGTCAGAAAAGAGGGAAAAGCCGTCCCGCAGGAGGAAGCCTGAAAGGAAGGGAGGCAAGTATAATGGGGTGGATGGGTATGGGGGAGGGGCTAGTAGTAATGACATTCCGTTTCCAGAAATGGGGAAACTGAACGTCACTGGTAACCAGAAAATGTCCCTGGGGCGGTCCGACATACCAGGTACATCATTTTGGGGGAAGGGATAAAATATACTGCAGGACACAAACTCAATTTACAGAGGTAGTAGATGTGCATTAACCCATTAATGAAGCAGCCCAAAAGTGCGTTAAGGACTCATTTTTCAAAACTGAAATGTGTCACTTTATATGGCAATAATTTTGAGATGCTTTAACGTAATTAAGTGATTTTTCATGACACATTGTCCTTCATGTTAGTGGTAAACACTGATCAATATTTTTGTTTTGTAAAAATAATTGCAATTTTCTAAATATGAAACGTTCTGCTTATCAGACAGTCACACCACCCAAATAAATTAATAAATATGATCTATCATACCTCTGCTTTATATTGGCATCATCTTTTAATCGTCCTTTCAATTATTTTGGATGTTACAAGGCTTACAAGTGTAACAGCGATTTTCCAGATTAAACAAGAAAATTACCCTAAATAAATTTCTTAGGGTATGCGTGAAGTCCGGGCAGATAGAAGGCAAGACTATGCCCCAGGAGATGTGGAAGGAGGAAAACACTGTAGGCAGAAAGGAAGGAGGCAGGCGGACGGACGAACGAAGGAAAACCAGACCCTGTGGAGAACTAGAAAGGGAGTCTGCTGGAATTGGACAGCCAGCCGGAGACCCCACGGATGGAGGAAAGGGCCCCTGGGAGAGAGACCTTCCAGAACAGAAGGCAAAGAGGGGTATCCCGCAAGGCATGAAGGGGGGAGCCTGAAGCACGTCAAGGACGATGTTAAGAACCCACAGTTAACAGCCGAGGTGGAAGGTGGAATAAAACATCGATGCTTGAAACAGAAAGTCAACCTGCAGAAGAAGAGGCCAAGAAGTGTATGCCAGCAGGAACATAAGAACCACGTACCAGGCCTGGCAAGCCAAGCCAGAGCCACCAGTGTGGCTGGAACCCCCTCGGTCTTGAGCTTCTAGAGAATCACGAGAGCGGTGGCGGCAATGGGCAGAGGGTCAAGAACATAGCGGGAAACCTTGTGGATCAGGCGGGAGACTAAGATCTACGGAGGAGGAGGCGGATGATCTACGGAGGAAGATCTACGGAGGAAGAGGAGGATCTACGGAGGAAGATCTACGGAGGAAGATCTACGGAGGAAGATCTACGGAGGAGGAGGAGGAGGAGGCAGAGGATCTACGGAGGAGGAGGAGGCGGGAGGATCTACGGTGGAAGAAGAGGAGGATGAGGAGGAGGATCTACGGAGGAGGAGGAGGAGGAGGATCTACGGAGGATGAGGAGGAGGATCTACGGAGGAGGAGGAGGATCTACGGAGGAGGAGGATCTACGGGGAGGAGGAGGATCTACGGAGGAGGAGGATCTACGGAGGAGGAGGATCTACGGAGGAGGAGGATCTACGGAGGAGGAAGAGGAGGATCTACGGAGGAAGATCTACAGAGAAGGAGGAGGATCTACGGAGGAAGATCTACAGAGAAGGAGGAGGATCTACGGAGGAAGATCTACAGAGAAGGAGGAGGATCTACGGAGGAAGATCTACAGAGAAGGAGGAGGATCTACGGAGGAAGATCTACAGAGAAGGAGGAGGATCTACGGAGGAAGCTCTACAGAGAAGGAGGAGGATCTACGGTGGAGGAGGCGGCAGAGGATCTACGGTGGAGGAGGAGGATCTACGGTGGAGGAGGAGGATCTACGGAGGAGGAGGAGGATCTACGGAGGAGGGGGAGGATCTACGGAGGAGGGGGAGGATCTACGGAGGAGGGGGAGGATCTACGGAGGAGGAAGAGGAGGATCTACGGAGGAAGATCTACAGAAAAGGAGGAGGATCTACGGAGGAAGATCTACAGAGAAGGAGGAGGATCTACGGAGGAGGAGGAGGAGAAGGAGGATCTACGGAGGAGGAAGAGGAGGATCTACGGAGGAGGAGGATGAGGAGGAGGATCTACAGCGGAGGAGGAGGAGGATCTACGGAGGATCTACGGAGGATGAGGATCTACGGAGGATGAGGATGAAGAGGATCTACGGAGGAGGATCTATGGAGGATGAGGAGGATCTACGGGGGGGGAGGAGGAGAAGAATCTACGGAGGAGGAGGAGGAGGAGAAGGATCTACGGAGGAGGAAGAGGAGGAGAATCTACGGAGGAGGAAGAGGAGGAGAATCTACGGAGGAGGAAGAGGAGGAGAATCTACTGAGGAGGAAGAGGAGGAGAATCTACTGAGGAGGAAGAGGAGGAGAATCTACGGAGGAGGAGGAGGAGGAGAATCTACGGAGGAGGAGGAGAATCTACGGAGGAGGAAGAGGAGGAGAATCTACGGAGGAGGAAGAGGAGGAGAATCTACGGAGGAGGAGAATCTACGGAGGAGGAAGAGGAGGAGAATCTACGGAGGAGGAGAATCTACGGAGGAGGAAGAGGAGGAGAATCTACGGAGGAGGAAGAGGAGGAGAATCTACGGAGGAGGAGAATCTACGGAGGAGGAGAATCTACGGAGGAGGAGAATCTACGGAGGAGGAGAATCTACGGAGGAGGAGGAGGAGGAGGAGAATCTACGGAGGAGGAGGAGGAGGAGGAGGAGAATCTACGGAGGAGGAAGAGGAGGAGAATCTACGGAGGAGGAGAATCTACGGAGGAGGAGAATCTACGGAGGAGGAAGAGGAGGAGAATCTACGGAGGAGGAGAATCTACGGAGGAGGAAGAGGAGGAGAATCTACGGAGGAGGAAGAGGAGGAGAATCTACGAGGAGGAGAATCTACGGAGGAGGAGAATCTACGGAGGAGGAGAATCTACGGAGGAGGAGAATCTACGGAGGAGGAGGAGGAGGAGGAGAATCTACGGAGGAGGAGGAGGAGGAGGAGAATCTACGGAGGAGGAGGAGGAGGAGAATCTACGGGAGGAGGAGGAGGAGGAGAATCTACGGAGGAGGAGGAGGAGGAGGAGAATCTACGGGGGGAGGAGGAGGAGGAGAATCTACGGAGGAGGAGGAGGAGGAGAATCTACGGAGGAGGAAGAGGAGGAGAATCTACGGAGGAGGAGAATCTACGGAGGAGGAAGAGGAGGAGAATCTACGGAGGAGGAGAATCTACGGAGGAGGAAGAGGAGGAGAATCTACGGAGGAGGAAGAGGAGGAGAATCTACGGAGGAGGAGAATCTACGGAGGAGGAAGAGGAGGAGAATCTACGGAGGAGGAGAATCTACGGAGGAGGAAGAGGAGGAGAATCTACGGAGGAGGAGGAGGAAGAGGAGGAGAATCTACGGGGGGAGGAGGAGGAGGAGGAGGAGGAGAATCTACGGAGGAGGAGGTGTGGAGAATCTACGGAGGAGGAGGATCTACGGAGGAGGAGGAGGAGGAGGATCTACGGAGGAGGAGGATGAAGAGGATCTACGGAGGAGGATCTACGGAGGAGGAGGAGGAGGAGAATCTACGGAGGAGGAAGAGGAGGAGAATCTACGGAGGAGGAAGAGGAGGAGAATCTACGGAGGAGGAAGAGGAGGAGAATCTACGGAGGAGGAAGAGGAGGAGAATCTACGGAGGAGGAAGAGGAGGAGAATCTACGGAGGAGGAAGAGGAGGAGAATCTACGGAGGAGGAAGAGGAGGAGAATCTACGGAGGAGGAAGAGGAGGAGAATCTACGGAGGAGGAAGAGGAGGAGAATCTACGGAGGAGGAAGAGGAGGAGAATCTACGGAGGAGGAAGAGGAGGAGAATCTACGGAGGAGGAGGAGGAGAATCTACGGAGGAGGAGGAGGAGGAGAATCTACGGAGGAGGAGGAGGAGAATCTACGGAGGAGGAGAATCTACGGAGGAGGAAGAGGAGGAGAATCTACGGAGGAGGAGAATCTACGGAGGAGGAAGAGGAGGAGGAGAATCTACGGAGGAGGAAGAGGAGGAGAATCTACGGAGGAGGAAGAGGAGGAGAATCTACGGAGGAGGAGGAGGAGGAGAATCTACGGAGGAGGAGGAGAATCTACGGAGGAGGAGGAGAATCTACGGAGGAGGAAGAGGAGGAGAATCTACGGAGGAGGAGAATCTACGGAGGAGGAAGAGGAGGAGAATCTACGAGAGAGGAGGAGGAGGAGGAGAAGGATCTACGAGGAGGAGGAGGATCTACGAGGAGGAAGAGGAGGAGAATCTACGGAGGAGGAGGATCTACGGAGGAAGAAGAGGAGGAGAATCTACGAGGAGGAGAATCTACGGAGGAGGAAGAGGAGGAGAATCTACGGAGGAGGAGGAGGAGAATCTACGGAGGAGGAGGAGGAGAAGGAGGAGGAGAATCTACGGAGGAGGAAGAGGAGGAGAATCACAAAAAACAAGAGAGGACACAAGAGGAATCTACAGAGAGGAGATCACGAGGAGGAGGAGGAGAGTCTACGGAGGAGAGGAGATCTACGAGGAGGAGGAGAGTCTACGGAGGAGGAGGAGAGTCTACAGGAGGAGGAGGAGAGTCTACGGAGGAGGAGGAGGAGGAGAATCTACGGAGGAGGAGGAGGAGAATCTACGGAGGAGGAGGAGGAGGAGGAGGAGAAGGAGAATCTACGGAGGAGGAAGAGGAGGAGAATCTACCAGGAGGAGAATCTACGAGGAGGAGAATCTACGAGGAGGAGAATCTACGGAGGAGGAGAATCACGAGGAGGAGGAGGAGGAGGAGAATCTACAGAGGAGGAGGAGGAGGAGGAGAATCACGAGGAGGAGGAGGAGGAGAATCACGAGGAGGAGGAGGAGGAGGAAATCTACGAGGAGGAAGAGGAGGAGAATCTACGAGGAGGAAGAGGAGGAGAATCTACGGAGGAGGAGAATCTACGAGAGAGGAGGAGAGGAGGAGGAGAATCTACGGAGGAGGAAGAGGAGGAGAATCTACGAGGAGGAAGAGGAGGAGAATCTACGGAGGAGGAAGAGGAGGAGAATCTACGGAGGAGGAAGAGGAGGAGAATCTACGGAGGAGGAAGAGGAGAATCTACGAGGAGGAGGAGAATCTACGAGGAGGAAGAGGAGGAGAATCTATGAAGGAGGAGAATCTACGGAGGAGGAAGAGGAGGAGAATCACGAGGAGGAGAATCTACAGGAGAGAATCTACAGGAGGAAAGGAGAGAATCACAGGAGGAGAATCTACGGAGGAGGAAGAGGAGGAAATCACAAGGAGAGGAGAACACAGAGGAGGAGGAACACAGGAGAGAACACAAGAAACAAAAGGAATCCAAGAAAGAGTCACAGGAGGAGGAGAGCACAGGAGGAAACACAAAGAGGAACACAAAAGGAGGAGAATCACAAGGAGGAGAATCACAGGAGGAGGAGGAGGAGGAGGAGAAGAGAATCTACGAGGAGGAAGAGGAGGAGAATCTACGAGGAGGAGAATCACAGAGGAGAATCTACGAGGAGGAGAATCTACGGAGGAGGAGAATCACGAGGAGGAGGAGGAGGAGGAGAATCTACAGAGAGGAGGAGGAGAATCACAGGAGGAGGAGGAGGAGGAAATCACAGGAGAGGAGGAGGAGGAGAATCTACAGGAGGAAGAGGAGGAGAATCTACAGAGGAAGAGGAGGAGAATCTACGAGGAGGAGAATCTACAGGAGGAGGAGGAGGAGGAGGAGGAGAATCTACGGAGGAGGAAGAGGAGGAGAATCACGGAGGAGGAAGAGGAGGAGAATCTACGGAGGAGGAAGAGGAGGAGAATCTACGGAGGAGGAAGAGGAGGAGAATCTACGAGGAGGAGGAGGAGAATCTACGAGGAGGAGGAGAATCACGAGGAGGAAGAGGAGGAGAACTATAAGGAGGAGAATCTACGAGGAGGAAGAGGAGGAGAATCTACGAGGAGGAGAATCTACGAGGAGGAGAATCTACGAGGAGGAAGAGGAGGAGAATCTACGGAGGAGGAGAATCTACGGAGGAGGAAGAGGAGGAGAATCTACGGAGGAGGAGAATCTACGGAGGAGGAAGAGGAGGAGAATCTACGAGGAGGAGGAGGAGGAGAATCACGAGGAGGAGGAGGAGGAGAATCTACGGAGGAGGAAGAGGAGGAGAATCTACGAGGAGAGAATCACGAGAGGAGGAGGAGGAGGAGGAGAATCAAGGAGGAGAATCACAGGAGGAGGAGGAGGAGGAGGAGAATCTACGGAGGAGGAAGAGGAGGAGAATCTACGGAGGAGGAAGAGGAGGAGAATCTACAGGAGGAGGAGGAGAATCTACGAGGAGGAGGAGAATCTACGGAGAGGAAGAGGAGGAGAATCTACGGAGGAGGAGAATCTACGGAGGAGGAAGAGGAGGAGAATCTACGAGGAGGAGAATCTACGAGGAGGAAGAGGAGGAGAATCTACGAGGAGGAGAATCTACGGAGGAGGAAGAGGAGGAGAATCTACGGAGGAGGAGAATCTACGGAGGAGGAAGAGGAGGAGAATCACGGAGGAGGAGGAGGAGGAGGAGAATCTACGGAGGAGGAGGAGAATCTACGGAGGAGGAGGAAGAGGAGAATGAGGAGAATCTACGGAGGAGGAGGAAGAGGAGAATCTACGGAGGAGGAGAATCTACGGAGGAGGAGAATCTACGGAGGAGGAGGAGGAGAATCTACGAGGAGGAGGAGGAGAATCACGGAGGAGGAGGAGGAGAATCACGGAGGAGGAGGAGGAGGAGGAGAAGGAGAATCACGAAGAGGAGAACGGAGGAGGAGAATCTACGGAGGAGGAGGAGGAGAATCTACAGGAGGAGGAGGAGGAGAATCTACGGAGGAGGAGGAGGAGAATCACGGAGGAGGAGGAGGAGGAGAATCTACGGAGGAGGAGGAGGAGGAGAATCTACGGAGGAGGAGGAGGAGGAGAATCTACAGGAGGAGGAGGAGGAGAATCTACAGAGGAGGAGGAGGAGGAGGAGAATCTACAGAGGAGGAGGAGGAGGAGGAGAATCTACAGAGGAGGAGGAGGAGGAGGAGAATCTACAGAGGAGGAGGAGGAGGAGGAGAATCTACAGAGGAGGAGGAGGAGGAGGAGAATCTACAGAGGAGGAGGAGGAGGAGAATCTACAGAGGAGGAGGAGGAGGAGAATCTACGGAGGAGGAGGAGGAGGAGAATCTACGGGAGGAGGAGGAGGAGGAGAATCTACGGAGGAGGAGGAGGAGGAGAATCTACGGAGGAGGAGGAGGAGAAAGAGGAGGAGGAGGAGGAGGAGAATCTACGGAGGAGGACGACGAGGACCGCAGGCCCTGAACATTCAAGTCACAGAAGACTGCTCCACAGCCAGGGGACTGGCGACAGAGGGATAACCTGCCAAAGAAGGGGGAGGAGGAATTCCCCTGAGAGATTACTAGAGAGGAGAGCCAACAAAGAAGCACCCAGCAAACCTGGGAGGCAGTAGAGACAGGCGGTCGATCTAGACAAGAGTAGTTCCAATGGGCCAGCAACATCGACAGCAAGCAAGGGCTCAAGAAGAAACGGAGCCAAAAGGGAGATCCTCGAGAGTCACAATCATAGTGCCCATGACTCGCAGGCAGAAAAAAAGGCGGGACGCACCAGAACAGGAGTTCAGGATCTCGGATTGCGGAAGGAAAAACTTGACCAGGTGTGTATCGAGGGTAGCAATTCCACGCGCAGAGAAGGCACGAGGTAGGACTTTCCTTCACTGAGGAGCCAGTGAAAACAGCGAAAGGGATCCAAGGTGATCCACAAGCTGATCAGAAAGTCCATCTTAGAGGAAGCATTCACCCGGAGGACAAACCACAGCAACTCTTGTAGATCAGAGGTTGGCCAGATGGGACGCCATTACCTAGAGAACTCGGGGAGGTAAGCGTCGCATTAGTTGAGGGGCAACAGGAGGCCGTCCAGGGAAGCCACCACCGACCGCAGGGGCTTCATGCAGAACCTGCGAATATGGACAAACCTGTTAAGCCTCTTCAGGTCCAGGATGGGACGAAAAGTCCCGACACGGAAGTGGGAACAATGACACCCTATCACAGCAGAGTGGAGGCTGCCTGGAGAAAAAAGAAAAAAAAAAAAAAAAAAAAAAAAAACACACAACAACAACAACAACCCACACACACACACACACACACACACACACACACACACCACACACACACACAAACTTCCGCTAGAATGGAGGAAAACTCTCCCGGACCCAGGAGAAGAGGCACTGGCAAGCCAGGTCTCCGGGAAACAGAGCAGCCGTATCCCCACTCAAGAGGGGAAGGACCTAAAGCAGAAAAGGGCTTGGGATAGGAAAAAACCTGGGAGGCTCAGAACAAGAATGCCAGGGGACCTGGGCTAAAAGAAAGAGAGGGCTGCTTGGAGTGCAAGTCCAGTTAGACTGACCTCTGCAACGACGCAGAGAGCGGCTGGTAGAGATGCTGGCGCAAGGGTGCCGCTGGTGGAGGAAAGAGCTACTTCCTCCTATAGCCACAGAGAAGGGCTAGGCAGGGCCTAAACAAAAAGCTGACCCTGAATTTACATGAGGAGGAACGGGCCGCAACCACAGTCTAGGAGATACAGTATGAACGGACCAAGAGGAACCGCGGGCTGCCATAGCATAGGCGGCTGCCTAGGCAAAATAGCGAGTTGCTTCGGGGAAGCATCACACAGAAAACTGAAGGCGTGCAGGATTTCAGAGACAAGTAGCTGATAGCCCTGGTCCATGCCCCAGGAGGAGCAACACAGGAGAGACACCATGGAGCTGTCTAAGCCCAGAAAATGCAGGCCTAGCTGACCAGAAGGCACAAATGAAGGCCGCAGGGAAGAGCCAGTCGCTACAAAGACCCCCTTACAGCTCCAGCAGAGTCCACCCTCATTCAGGAGGATTGCAGAGGGAGGCGGAGTCCTATACCAAAGGCAGCACAGTAGCCTGGGAGAGCCTTCCTATCACCCAGGGGGCTCCGACCACATGGAGACAAGTTGTCTTCGTAATGCATCGCACAGGCGACCTTGTGGAACGCCACAGTCGGCTACTACGTATCAGGCTGCGACCTGGCTTGGACTGGAAAGAAGGACGTCCAACTTCCAGAGGAAGGAAGGGGACAGGCCATTATTCCATCATGATATGGTTCACGACCCAAGGTTGGGCGAGGACAGAGGAGGGCAGCGACTAAGTCTATCGCAGGACCACCGTGGGGGGCTAGAAAGAGATGTCCTCTGAGAAGCAGGATCCGGGTCCTCAGATTTGTAGAGGACCTCTGATCATACAGTTGAGCTCCTGTGTAGCAGCAGATATGAATGTGTCTAGCTGATACTCCAGGTCGGAGTCAGAGGCGTCCACAGTGGAAGCAGACCGTACAGGAGGAGACAGGGTTCTGCCTGTCAGAATGGAACCGTAAGCTGTGGCCCTATCCGGGGAATGCCCAGAGGAGGGAAGGACAACCGTGTCCTGTAGGCGAAATCCTCGTCCTTACGCAAGGACGTCTCCTGGAAATGGAACAATGAGGGCGCCCAGGAAGAGGCCTACAAGTCGCCGAATGAGCAGCGATCTGGGAAGGCAGCTGTTCCATAGTTTCCACCTCAGACTCAGTAAGTCTGGCCCGAGTAAGAGAGGCCCCCCCCCACTCCGGGAGGGAAAACTGCCATGGAGGGGCCAGGAGGTAAACCACACGGCTGAGCTTAGGCTTTAGCTCTACATGTGTGGCATCCTTGTGCAGGGGGCCCGCTAATCTTCTCTGCAGCAGCTTCTCTGCATTCCAACTTTAATATTTGCTGCGAAGCGAGCACCGGAACGCAGAGCGGACAGATGGGCTCAGACCGGTCGCACAGCAACGTTAGCTACAGCGGGCGCATGTATGAACGTGGCAGGAACGGGGGTGGGAGCCAATGGGTGAGAAGACAATATATGGCAGAGTGGCCCAAGGAAACATTGGGGTAACCCAGGCGGCTGACCTACTAGACCACTGGAGAATGTCCTATTGCTGACAGCTTTAGTGCAGCCTGCGCAGTAAGAGATCAACAGGAGTTATGTGTCTACAAGAGCAGAAAAGAAGCCTGAGAAAAGAGCAGCATAAGCTGCAGAATAGGAAAAAAAAAGGTGTTTTTTTTTGTTTGTTTTTTTTTTAGCAAATAAAGCCCTCCCTCCTGGATTTCTCGCGTTCAGGGAAAAGGCAGAGGAAGAAAGACCACCCCAGGAGTGCCCCCTGGCCAATAGGAAGGCCTAGGAGGAGTTTGGAGGCCCGGGAAAGGGGCAGGCCTAGTTGCACACTAGTCCACGGCCGGGATCTAAAGTAGAATCGCGGGCGGCGGAAGTGAACTGCCGGCAAGGAAGGAGGCTATAGTGAGCATTTTGACCCCACAGCCCTTTCACAGATTTTACTAACATTGGGATGTGTAAATGAAATTTTTTTTCGTTTTCACAAGGGACTAAAGGAGAAAAAGCACCAGTTTGTTAAACAATTTCTCCTGAACACGGCAATACCCCATTATGTGGTCGTAATCTGCAGTATGGGTACAAGGTGTGGCTTGGAATGGAAAGAGCACCATTTCGCTTTTGGAGGGCAGATTTTGCTGGAATAGTTTTCGATGCCAAGTCGCATTTACAGAGCCCCTAAAGTACCAATACAATGGAAACCCCAAAGAGTTACCCCGTTTTGGGGTATAGTTAGCATTTTAACGCCCCGGCTGTTTCACAGATTTTATTAACATTTTATTCCAATAAACTGTCAATTTAGCCCCACACTTTTTTTTTTTTTATTTGATGTCCCAGTAGGAGACCTGAACCTGCGATGCTCTGATCGCTGGTTCAGTACTATACACATACATTGCAGACACATAGGCTGACTTCCTAACATCTCAACAGGATCAACCAGTTACTGAGGGCTCACTGGTCAGACCCCGGGCTGCAGAAAATAGAAAACAGAACCCCCATCTCGCTGTGGGGGGGGGTGCCAAGGGGGTCATTTACATGTTGGAACCCCTTGGATGCCGTGGTCATGTTTGACCGTGGCATCCAAGAGTTTAAACCCCACAATTGGAGCTCAGCCCTGACTGGAAGTTATGGAGCAGCATGTTAGCTGTCAGTTACAGTTAACACCCACTTCAGACGCTGTCAACTCAGATAGTGAGCGGGCGGCCATCACAGGGCGTACTATTATGCCCACTTGCGCCAAGTACCTAATAGTACGTCCTTCGTAGTTAAGGGGTTAATGCACTCATCATGTAGAAATTATATTACACTAAACATAAAATAACATTTATAAATAAAATAACCTCTAGGTTTGCAATTTCTCTAATAAAGGAAAATCTTCCATGTGCAAAGGATACAAGTAAAAGCAAAAAGAGGAAAATATACGTTTACAATTAAAATAGGAGTCTTTGTTTGGGCACTAAAGCAATGATCTATTTAATTCACAGTAAAACACATATGCACCAATTTATTTTGTGGAATAAATATTAAGAAATCACATTTTAAAGAATTTTTTTGCTACTAATTATTAACCCTTTTCTTTACTATAATATGCACCCTAGCAGTCACAAAATTGAAAAAAAGAAAGAAAAAAATATTTCATACTATTTAAAAAAAATCTCTGATGGTCAAATGGAGTGGAAGAATCAGTGTCACTTACCTGCTATTTTAGGGAAGATAAAAGGGGTTATTAGCCAAAAGGCTACTCCTTCTGCACACACAGAACACACATTCTATATACACAGGGCTCTGTTGCAAACCTACACACAAAACTCTTATACACCAATTTAAAGGAGGTTATCCAGTTTTTAAAAAATATGGGCAAAACAACAGGATACATCAATACAAAACATTTCCGAATATATATCCAGTTTAAACTCGGCACCCCTTATCTGCTTTATTTTCAGGTCATTAACCACAGCTGTGGCATTTCGTTTACATGCTCAGTACCCCTTCCTTGTTAGCAGTTCAGCCAGCAAACGAAACATCACAGTAGCATATGACATCTTTACTGACCTCGGATGAAGGAGCAATTTATTACCTGGTCATATGTGGGCTGAAGAAGAAATCTGACAACACAGACCCCAGGGAGGGAGAGTGACAGCAGGATTCACTGCATGTAAATAACAGTGATACAAGGAGCAGCAAGCAAAATACAGATAAGCAAAGAATGCACAAAGGGAACAGTGAGTATTTAGCACTGCTGTGGCTGTATTTGCAGAAGATTTTTGGAATTTCCTACAGAATTGCTAGCTGTCAAATCCTACTTGTGACATCATGAGAAGTCCTAGATTAGATATTTTGTTTCTTTTGCTGCTGCCGGAGATGGAGTGTTTTCACTCTCCATGCAGAAAACTAACTATTAGCTTCTGATTCTCTTCTGCCCTCCACTGCTTTGAAAAAAAAACAAAACAAAAAAAACAAAACAAAAAACAAAACTGAGTCGGTAATGGAGGGAGAGAAATGTGTAGTAAAACATTAAAGCATAACTAAACTATAGGACAACTTTTGATTTTCTGGCAGTATGTACAGTGAAGGAAATAAGTATTTGATCCCTTGCTGATTTTGTAAGTTTGCCCACTGACAAAGACATGAACAGTCTATAATTTTAAGGGTAGGTTAAATTTTAACAGTGAGACATAGAATATCAAACATAAAATCCAGAAAATCACATTGTATAAATTTATTTGCAATTTGAAGAGAGAAATAAGTATTTGATCCGTCTGGCAAACAAGACTTAATACTTTGTGTCAAAACCCTTGGCAAGCACAGCAGTCAGATGTTTTTTGTAGTTGATGATGAGGTTTGCACACGTCATGAGGAATTTTGGTCCACTCCTTTTTGTAGATCATCTCTAAATCATTAAGATTTTGAGGCTGTCGCTTGGCAACTCGGAGCTTCAGCTCCCTCCATAAATTTGGGATTAAGGTCTGGAGACTGGCTAGGCCACTACATGACCTTAATGTGCTTCTTTTTGAGCCACTCCTTTGTTGCCTTGGCTGTATGTTTTGGGACATTGTCCTGCTGGAAGACCCAGCCACGACCCATTTTTTATGTCCTGGCGGAGGGAAGGAAGTTGTCATTCAGAATTTTACGGTACATGGCTCCATCCATTCTCCCATTGATGCGGTGAAGTAGTCCTGTGCCCTTAGCAGAGAAACACCCCCAAAACGTAATGTTTCCACCTCCATGCTTGGCAGTGGGGATGATGTTCTCTGAGTCATAGGCAGCATTTCTCTTCCTCCAAACACGGCGAGTTCAGTTAATGCCAAAGAGCTGAATTTTTGTCTCATCTGACCACAGCACCTTCTCCCATTCACTCGCTTAATCATCCAGGTGTTCATTGGCAAACTTCAGAAGGGCCTGCACATGGGCTTTCTTGAGCAGGGGGACCTTGCGGGCACTGCAGGATTTTGATCCATTACGGCGTAATGTGTTACCAATGGTTTTCTTGGTGACTGTGGTCCCAGCTGCCTTGAGATCATTAACAAGTTCCCCCCCCGTGCAGTTTTAGACTGATCTCTCACCTTCTTCATGATTAAGGATACCTCACGAGGTGAGATTTTGTATGGAGCCCCAGATCAATGTCGATTGACAGTCATTTTGTATTTCTTCCATTTTCTTACTATTGCACCAACAGTTGTCTCCTTCTCACCCAGCGTCTTACTTATGGTTTTGTAGCCCATTCCAGCCTTGTGCAGGTCTATGATCTTGACCCTGACATCCTTAGAAAGTTCTTTGGTCTTGCACATGTTGTAGAGATTAGAGTCTGACTGATTAATTGAGTCTGTGGACAGGAGTCTTGTATACAGGTGACAATTTAAGAGAGCTGTCTTTAATGCAGGTAACGAAGTTGATTAGGAGGGTCTAACTGGTCTGTAGGAGCCAGAGCTCTTAATGGTTGGTAGGGAATCAAATACTTATTTCTCTCTGCAAAAAGCAAATATATTTATAAAATGTATACAATGTGATTTTCTGGATTTTATTTTTGATATTCTCTCACTGTTAAAATTAACCTACCCTTAAAATTATAGACTGTTCATGTCTGTCAGTGGACAAACTTACAAGATCAACAAGGGATCAAACACTTATTTCCTTCACTGTATGTCATAAATAAATATTGTATTCTACTTTAACAAATTTTGGATCCTTTCTGTGAAATAATGCAATTTTATTCATCCTTTCCTTTGTTTCTGTATTGAAAACTAGTCCTGCCTCTCACTGAATGTTACTGTGTATGTTGTTGTATGGGGCTCATTTTCTCTACATTTTACACAGCCCCGAACAACAACATACACAGTAACATTCAGGGAGACGCAGGAACAGCTCTCAATACAGAAACAAAAGAAAGGTGAAAAAATGCAGTATTCCACATAAAGGATCCAAAATTTGTTAATAAATTATAATAATTAATTTGACATATTGCCAGAAAATCAAATCTTTTCGAAAGATTAGTTACACTTTAAAGAAGTGGTCAGGAGGGCCTGGCACTGCTGGAACCTCCTGACTTCACCCTCTAAAATGCAGGCACTTTAGCAAGATATTTCCTTACCAAGAGGTGTGCATTAGACTAAGGCCCAACATAGCAGGCCGCAGCAAAAATGAGCTGCGGGGAAAAAACCGCAACAGCAATGCATCGCGTTTTTTCCCGGAACTCTTTCCACAGAAAGTCTGCAGAGGTTTCCGCTGTGGACTTTCTCCTTTCATTCTACCTATAAGGAAACCACTAGAGTTTCCGTAAATATAATTGACATGCTGCGATTTTTAAAACTGCAACGCTTTTGGAAATAGCAGCGCTTCCACTGCGCATATTTTTCTGCAATGTGTGGATGGGATTCTAATGAATCCCAGCCACTTTACAGTAACTGTAAAACACATTTATGCCACGTGGGGCCCCGGCCTTAAAGGGAATCTGTCAGGTCAATCTGGGACACTAAACCACCCACAGGTCCTTATAGAGCTGTGGTTTAGTGTACCAAATCGCCCTGTTGCAATCCGCAGGCGCATTAAAAATGAAAAAACCTTTATACTTACTTAGAGAAGGGTCCGATTTACGCTGTTCGGCGAGAACAGTCCAGCTTATTCATGAGCTTCTTCGTTGGCACGCCTCCCGGCGCTGTTCTTCACAGATGGACACCCCGGCTTCACTGCGTAATTGCGGGCCATGCGCACTGAAGCAGAGGTGTACTCCTCTGACTTCACTGAAGAACTGCGCAGGCGCGGGAAGTACAGCGGCAGGGTGAGTATAAAGCTTTTTTATCTTTAATGCCATGGATTGCGTTATAACAGGGTGATTTGGGACACTAAACCCCAGGTCCCTTTACAGATTCCCTTTAAAGTCAGAAAATGGGAAAAAAAATAAAAACAAACTATACAGCATTACAAATAGTAAAAGTGTGCTCTCGCCATAATCTTTATTTTTTCCTACTGAAGTGGGAGAATATGACATCTTATTACCCACATGCTTAAGCAGGACATTTGTCAACATTTAGGCTCTATTCAGATCACTTTTTTTTTTTTTACATCCTTTGAACAAACCAAAGGTTGGCTATCCATTTACAGAGACATCAATTTATTTATTTTATTTTTTTTCACCCATTTTTTGAATCCGTTAAATGAATCATTAATAGCACCTAGATCCCAGAATTTTGACCTCTTCAGATTTCCCTGGAGTGCTTTATTAATGTATTAGTTCACTTTTCAATTGCATAATTCCAAACAATACATACCTTTCTCATCTTTTATGATGCCTGTAACAGGCTCTTCATCAGCTGAACTAAAGAGGGAAAAAAAAAAAAAAAAAAAACAAACACACACACACAATTAGTAAACAAAAACAGGGAGAACTCCCACAGAAAAATCATGTGCACAGCTTACTTCAGGTCATCTTAAATCAAAAATCAACAGCGGCAATTTAACACCTACCCAGGGATACAACCATAAATAGTGACAACACAACCCATATCTAACAAAAATCATTTATAATAAAAATAAACGCAAAAATAAAACGCTCTCTCTAATACTGAGAAGCACAACAAACCTCAGTTTCTGAGCATCCTCTTTTGAAGAGGACTCTCTTACAGCGGCACCTTCTTCTTGCGCATCTTCAGTTTTCTTGGAGACTCTTTCACCACCAGGTGGTTTTTCTTCTTTTTCCAAGTTTTTAATAGGATCAAGTTGAGTCTGGCTACTCTGACCACTTGCTTTATCTAGAGTTCTTACTTCAAAGTCTGTATCCTTGTTTGTGCTTTGTTTTTTTCTCTCCCTATCATCTGAAGCTAATTCATTAATTTCTACATCTTCACACCCATGATTTGCTTCTCCATCTAAATCTAAGGTGCTGTCTGCAGATTCGATTGTCACAAAAACCTCTTCTCCCTCTTTGGGATTCTCCGAGTCAACACAACTGTCCTCTTGATTAACTTCTACTTGCGGAACCTCTTCTTTAAGCTGTTCATAATTATCATTTTCCCCCAATATTTCGAGCACTTTCTCATTTTCTATAGATTTAATAGGAATAGAACAGCACAATTTAATTACCAATAAAAAAAAAAAAAAAAAAAAAAAAAAAAAACATAATTCTGGAAATGGCATAGCTGCCAAATTAGAACATAACACAGAGATTGGAAAGTTGCTTCATTCTTTATGTGTTTACTGAGATAAACACAAGTAAGATTAATTATTGAATGCAGACAAAATTTAAATGCTGCAAGCATGGAAGCTACTTAAAAATTCATGTTGTCTTGAATTCACACTTCTTTGACTTTATGTAGAAATTCTGTCTTCTTCGCTCCAAATTGTCCATTAATTTATTGTAGGATTTCATTGAAAAATAGCATTCCAAATTTCTGAGAAATCCATTAAGAGAAGGTCATCCTACAAAAAAAATCCAGTATGTAAAAACGCAATGAGCCAAGGCATATCCAATAGGAAAAGTAGAGAAGTCCAAATTACGTTTATCTTCTTGCATCAGGGGACTTCTCATTGTAACCAAATGCCAGTTATCACCAGATCTATGGAATTCAGGTAATTTTAATTGGATGTTTTAGGCAGACAAATTCCACAGATCTGGGAGTTTATTTTTCCAATCTCTGTGGCCCATGATTTAACAAAGCTGCAGGAAGTAGGGCAGAAATGAAGAAATGATTTTTTTTTTTTTTTATATATATATATATATATATATATATATATATATATATATATATATATACACACACATATACAAACATCTAAACTTTTATATTACCAAATAAATTTAGACAATACCTTGATCCAGGGTTGTTTCTTCATTCTCCTGTAGTAGGGGAAAAAAAAAAAAATTTATATATATATATATATATATATATATATATATATATATATATATATATATACACATATGTTTTTTGCTAGGCTAGTTTCACTGAAACATTGCAAAAAAAAGAATTCTACATTTGTATATCACTCAGTGTTGGTTGAGGGAAAAACTGACAATTTAGATGAGTGCTGAAACTGTATTCCTTCAGAGCTCAAAAAAGCATCTCAATACCAAGGCAAAGACCCAAGTCATTATGTAAAAAGACTTTTCTTTTGGAAATCATGAAACATGCTTCAGTCAATTAATTAATTAAATATTATATGGTGTAGGCTGCACTCCTTGGGAGGTGTGAGGATAGGGTCCCACCCCTTAAATCCAAGTAAAATAACGGATCTCACACTTCAGCGGATGCTCATGAGAATAATTTGTGTTTATTTAAACACGTTTGTACAAGTAGAGCAGTATATTATATGACTTTTCGGCCTATACAACCTTCATCAGACTCAGAATTCTTAACAGTAAGAGTAAAGCAAATAAATGCAAAAGATAGGCGGCTCTGGGAAAGCTGGGTTGGCTTGGTCCAATAAGCCTGTAGAGGAAAGTGGAACGCCAGGGTATATGTGGATAGAGTCTTATTACAAATGTACTGCTGAAGTGTGAGATCCATTATTTTACTTATATGCTTCAGTCAATAATACTGCTCATGGCCATTACACTGAAATACCTCATAAGACCTCACTAACAAGTATACATCTGCTGTGTGTGGGCATCGAGTCACTAGACTAAGTACAACACTTTGATTTCATGCATGCTGCCCTGTAGAAACTTTGAATCCAACACACCTGGGATGAGAGAAAAAAAAAAAAAAAAAAAAAAAAGAAGAAGAACGATTCCTTATAATGAAATAAATATTTGCTATTTATAACATAAATGATTAACTTATACCTGGCTATCACCTGAATCATCCTCCACACCATTATCATCAACTTCTCCATGTTTCTGCACTTTAAGAATAAAAACAGAATAAAACAAAAATTAAAAAAAGTATAAGCCTATCATCTCTCACTTATAACAAAGTAATGGCACTTTTGAAATCTCGCAGCATAAAAAACATTTCTAAATTATGATTATTAAACAACTTTTCATTGATAAGTAGGTGCAGGTGAATTTAAGAAACTTTGTAATATATCACGTTAAAGAAATATGCGTTTCCTTATCCACATAGAATTCTATAGAGAGGGGAGGGGGAGGACAAGGCTGCTGAAAGAAGAAAAAAAAAAAAAAAAAGCTGCAAATGAATTGAATCAGGGTAACCAGACAATACAGAGTAATAAATACTCAGATCAATACAGTTGACGCTGTGCAAAAAAGTACCAATCTAAGTCTGGCTATGAGAACAACTAGTAGAGATGGAAAAACCCATCCTATGCAGTCACACTGGTGTAGAATATGATGTAGAAATTGGGATAGGAAATCTCTGGCACTCACCACTATCATAAAAAGGCTGGGTTCACAGTAATTTTTTTTTCCCTCAAGGAACATTACCAAATTAAGTTTGTAAACCTTAAAAAGTGGTAATAGTCTTGCTTTGATCGGTTACCAATGGATACAGCCATGAATACAGGAACTTTCAATGATCTGGGACTTCTCAAAAACCTAACCTGATTAAGTTACTGTGGCCAGGTTATCAGGCACGACAATGCATGCAGGAAAAGTTTCTAACAAGAGGCAGACAAAGTTCCTGCATTCATGGTCGTATCCCTGGTCAACCTTTAAAGACAAAAGACGGCCATCACTAAGATGGTTAGAAAGACTCTTCAAAACTCTCCAAAATACTTAAATATGCAAGCATGTTTAAACTTCCAAGCCACTTTTTTTTTTTTTTTTTTTTTTTTTTAAAATGAAGAGCTGCATGCAGTTTTTATTAGCAGTTATAAGTAGAGCATGTTGCTATCCATTTCATCTGTAAGCTAATCAGCAGTACACCAAAAGTTTCAAATTAATGGCTGTTAATATACAGGTGAAATGCAGAGCAATGTGCTACTCATTACTACAATTAAAAACCACACACAGTTCCTCAGCAAAAAACGCTGCATAAACCCAGCCTACGGTTAAGGCCCCATGTGGCGTCCCCCAGCAAAAAAGCGAGATGCCACATGTATTCTTCATCAATAGGTGGCAGAGGTCACAGCAGGACGCAGAAAAAAAAAAAATAAAATAAGCATTCTACTCAAGACTCCCTGCTGATTAGGCCCATTCATCTGAGCATAATCAGTGGTGGAAAGCCATGACAGAATGACGATACCCCGTCAAAGCTAGACCATGGTTGAATACGGCGGCAGAAAGAGGTGGAAAAGCATGAGTTTTTCTCTGTGGACTTTATGCCCCTACCATACCTATACAGAAAACGCCAGTATTCTGTAGGAATAAATTGACATGCTGTGATTTTCAAAAATGCTTGAGTTTTTGAAACCGCAGCTTTTCCACTGCAGACTTATTTAAGCAATGTGTGGATGGGATTAGCCAGAATCCCATCCACTTTACAGGTACTGTAAAAACACAGCTTTTTTTTGCCACCAGGACGAAAACGTTGCGTTTTCGTAACATGGCTCCTGGCCTAAGATGGGAATACCCCTTAAACGATGAAGGTCATACTATTATGTCCCTGGCGCCAGGTACTTGGCACAAATGGGCTTACTAGTATGCCATGTGATGGCCACCTGCTTACTATCTGAGCGAGAGGCATCGGAAGTGGGTGTTAGCTTTAACTGACAGTTAAAACCCTGCTCCATAACTCCAGGTTGGCGCTGAACTCCGATCGGGGGTTTTAATTTCTGGGTGTTGCGGTCAAAAATGCCTGCAGCATCCAAGGGATTCCGCCATGTAGATGACCTCCATTGGCACACCTCCGCGGTGAGATCAGGGGGTGCATTTATCTGTTTCCTGCAGCCCAGGGAGTGCAGAGATGTGTTGAGCCCACATAGGTTGACTTCCTCTATAGATTGCAATGCATGTGTATACACATGTATTTACAGTGTATAGTACTAAACAAGCAATCAGAGCATCACTGGTTCGGGATTCCTAGTAAGACATCACCACACACAACAACAATACTTATATGGTATCGTTGTGTCCATAACAACCCGTACACTATAATTTAAAACATTATTTTACCTACACAGTGAACATCAGAAACAAAGAAAAAAAAAAAAAAAAAGCAAAGGGCATTGAAGATGAAACGTGGCTGAGTCTTTCAGCATGACAATGACAAGCCAGGGCAACGAAGGAATGGCTTCGTAAGAAGCATTTCAAGGTCCTGGAGTGGCCTAGCCAGTCTCCAGATCTCAACCCCATAGAAAACCTTTGGAGGGAGTTGAAAGTCCGTGTTGCCCAGCGACAGCCCCAAAACATCACTGGTCTAGAGGAGATCTGCATAGCGGAATGGGCCAACATACCAGCAACAGTGTATGCCAACCTTGTGAAGACTTACAGAAAACGTTTGACCTCTGTCATTGCCTACAAAGGATATATAACAAAGTATTGAGATGAACTTTTGTTATTGACCAAATACTTATTTTCCACCATAATTTGCAAATAAATTCTTTAAAAATCAGACAATGTGATTTTCTGGATTTGTTTTCTCATTTTGTCTCTCATACAGTGCCTTGCGAAAGTATTCGGCCCCCCTTGAACTTTTCAACCTTTTGCCACATTTCAGGCTTCAAACAAAGATATAAAATTTAAATTTTTTGGTGAAGAATCAACAAGTGGAACACAATTGTGAAGTGGAACGAAATTTATTGGATATTTTAAACTTCTGTAAAAAATAAACTGAAAAGTGGAGTGTGCAATATTATTCGGCCCCTTTACTTTCAGTGCAGCAAACTCACTCCAGAAGTTCAGTGAGGATCCAATCTTGTCCTAAATGACTGATGATGATAAATATAATCCACCTGTGTGTAATCAAGTCTCCGTATAAATGCACCTGCTCTGTGATAGTCTCAGGGTTCTGTTTAAAGCGCAGAGAGCATCATGAAGACCAAGGAACACACCAGGCAGGTCCGTGATAATGTTGTGGAGAAGTTTAAAGCCGGATTTGGATACAAAAAGATTTCCCAAACTTTAAACATCCCAAGGAGCACTGTGCAAGCGATCATATTGAAATGGAAGGAGTATCAGATCACTGCAAATCTACCAAGACCCGGCCGTCCCTCTAAACTTTCATCTCAAACAAGGAGAAGACTGATCAGAGATGCAGCCAAGAGGTCCGTGATCACTCTGGATGAACTGCAGAGATCTACAGCTGAGGTGGGAGACTCTGTCCATAGGACAACAATCAGTCGTACACTGCACAAATCTGGCCTTTATGGAAGAGTGGCAAGAAGAAAGCCATTTCTCAAAGATATCCATAAAAAGTCTCGTTTAAAGTTTGCCACAAGCCACCTGGCAGACACACCAAACATGTGGAAGGTGGTGCTCTGGTCAGATGAAACCAAAATCGAACTTTTTGGCCACAATGCAAAACGATATGTTTGGCGTAAAAGCATCACCCTGAACACACCATCCCCACTGCCAAACATGGTGGTGGCAGCATCATGGTTTGGGCCGGTTTTTGTTCAGCAGGGACAGGGAAGATGGTTAAAATTAATGGGAAGATGGATGGAGCCAAATACAGGACCATTATGGAAGAAAACCTGTTGGAGTCTGCAAAAGACCTGAGACTGGGACGGAGATTTATCTTCCAACAAGACAATGATCCCAAACAAAGCAAAATCTACAATGGAATGGTTCACAAATAAACGTATCCAGGTGTTAGAATGGCCAAGTCAAAGTCCAGACCTGAATCCAATCGAGAATCTGTGGAAAGAGCTGAAAACTGCTGTTCACAAACGCTCTCCATCCAACCTCACTGAGTTCGAGCTGTTTTCCAAGGAAGAATGGGCAAGAATTTCAGTCTCTCGATGTGCAAAACTGATAGAGACATACCCCAAGTGACTTGCAGCTGTAATCGCAGCAAAAGGTGGCACTACAAAGTATTAACTTAAGGGGGCCGAATAATTTGGCACGCCCCACTTTTCAGTTTTTAATTTTTTACAAAAGTTTAAAATATCCAATAAATTTCGTTCCACTTCACGATTGTGTCCCACTTGTTGTTGATTCTTCACCAAAAAATTAAAAAATTGTATATCCTTATGTTTGAAGCCTGAAATGTGGCAAAAGGTTGAAAAGTTCAAGGGGGCCAAATACTTTCGCAAGGCACTGTATGGTATATTTGGATGCCTTCTGGGTGGAAAAAGGAACATACCTCTGCCATGATCTACTTGAAGATACACAGGGCTGAAGTGCAGATGCACTAGTGTGCCATCTTCCAGGAGAGTCTCCGAGTGAATTGGGAAGTGATAGTAGACGTCCATAAGGGCGAGACTGACCATACAACAGTCTTTGGATAATAGATTCACCATGGAACAAATGGTCTCCATCTTGAATCTCTTGTAGGAAATGTAGCAGTTCAGAAATTTTAAATTGATGATGGTCTGGAACAAACCAATGGGTTTCAGGAGAAAGAACATAGCCTTCTTCCCAGAAGGTACAGGAACCAGGACATTCTTGCTAAGGAGCAAGTCTGTTTATAACTCCAGGGCAGCCTGCATAGAAGGGTGTGGCGGCCTTAATGATGAAAAACTTCTTTGAGGGTGGTTTTAGAAGTTCCAACATGTAACCCTGGTGAACCACATCGATGATCCATGGGGACGAGGAGATCTTCTGCCAGGATGGAAGGAATCCCTTAGCCTACCTCTTAGCCGCAGGGCTGGCGTCATTGGCTTGATTTGCGGTCCAAGGAAGCAGGGGTGAAGAGTAAACCTTTTCCTTTACCATTCTGCTGTTGGCGAGACCTGTCAAAGCCTCTCTCTCTGGTCTTGACTACCTCTCTTTTGATTCCGAAAGGAGTGCTTCTGGTAAAAAAAAAAAAAAAATCTGGACTCTGAAGGGAACCCCTTTTTACTGTCAGAAGCCTTCTCTAAGAGGTCATTTGACCCAGACCTGAAAAGAAAGTCTATCCCCTTCACATGGGATCTGACATAATTTGCTTTTTGAGCCTGCGTCACCTGACCAGGACCTCAGCCATATGGTTCTTCCAGAAGCATTGGCTAAAGCCAAAAGACCTGGCAGATCTGCAAAGGCGTCAGCCAAAAAGTTGGGGGCATCATGAAGCACCAGGAGATGCAATGAGGTCTTCTCTGGGGGTACTTGACGCCAGATGGGACTGGAGCTGATCCAGCCAGATTTCCAAGGATCTTGTAGTACAGGTGGCGGCAATACTGGGCCTTAACATAGCTTCCCTAGATTGAGAAATCCCTATGCCTTATTATCCATGGGATCCTAGAGTAATCCCATATCGTCAAGGGGAAGGGAGGACTTCTTGAAGATCTTTGTTACTGGATCAACCTTTGGTGTGCCATCCCATAGGGCCACATTCTCATCAGCAAAAGGATATTTCCTTTAAAATAACCTAGAGGTGGTAGCCTTCTTGTCCAGATCCTCCCACTCTTTGTTGATTATATGCGAATGTTCTCGTGGACAGGGAAGACCCCCCAAGTTACTTCTCCTCCCAAACTCTGAAACATCTGATCAGGGATGGAAAGCGGCTCCCTTGATTCTTCCAACCCCATGGTAGAAAACACAGCTTTGAAGAGCGAATCAGTGTCTTCTGCCAGGAACATTGGATGACCTGCTGTCTCCTGGGAGGAGTCGGCGTCAACCACTTCCCAGTCTTCATCCTCGCTGTCTGAAACCTGGACCAATGGTTGATGTGAAGATGTAGCAGTAACTGCCGCACTGGAGGCAACAAGAATAGCCAGACACTTGTCCACTTCTTCCCTAATGACAGACTTTAGGGTCTAAAGTAGGGATGAAGATTCCTCCACTACCACTTTGTCAGCACATGTCTGACAAATTAGTTTTTGACTGGAGGACAACAGACCCTTTTTGCATAAGGAATAGTGCTGGGCAGTATATAGAGGTTTCACAGCAGCATATGCTCACATCCAGACAAAATCTTTCAGGAAAGGCCTTGCATACATCATCAAGACCATGCCGAACCACATACTGCATTGATCACAACACCATGACTTTGTAGAAGGAGAGTCCGGATGCTGAACTGGCCTACCTGTACTCAAGACCTTTCAATAATAGAAGTCCCTTGGCGAATTATGAAGTGAAAAATCCTGCAAAAAAGAAGACCTAGGATTCTAGCTGTTGAGCAGCTAGAACCCTACATTGGACAAGAATGAAAAAACATTGCTCTGCAAAAACTCTGTACAAAAAGGAAGTTCTACACAATGGTAGACACGGCCTAGTCCCAACTTTGATGACAGCAACACATCTCAAAAATGTTTAAAGCTTTTTTAATGAAATGTTTTTGTTTTTTTTTAATGAAATGGAAAACTTCTAATGAAATGCTCAAACAGTATTAAGAATGTGAAACAGAGACTGCTACAGCCTGGAACTATGTCGTCTCAGGTTCAAGCATGGAGACCTCGTGGTGTGCATTTCCATCCTGACTTTGTGGAGTGAGACATTGCCCCAAACGCTGGTTTGATGATCTGGGGAGCCATCACATAGACCAGTTGGTTAGCCATAGTTGGGATATGAAGGATACTAAGTTTAGAAATATAAGCAGGACATCCTGAGACGTGGCTTCCAACTGCATTTTCCAGGAGGATAATGCTCATCCACACAGCAAGTGTTTTCTAGGAATGTCTCCACCACATTGGCCTTCCTAATCACCAGTTTTATCACCAAATCTAGCATTTATGCGACCATCATCAGCAACCTATGCTATGCGGAAACGCATCATATTTTTTTTTTTTTTTAAATGGATTCCATCATTAAAAAAAAATTGATTTGTAGCTAAAAGCACTTCAGAATAGCCTTTAGAAAGGCTATTCTTCTCCGACCTTTATTTTTAAAGTCCGCTCCGCTGTTTTTGAGTTTTGTCTTTCTTCGTTATGCAAATTAGTCTTCAGAAAGCACAGGAGGCGTTCCCCCTGTGCTCAGAAAGCACAGGCTCGTCATAGGTTCCAGAGCTGGCTCTCTCTTCTGCTCCTGAATAATCTCCTCCTCTTCACTCTTCTTCTTACACGAGAACACCATAAAATGGCGACGGAACATGCACAGTCGGATGTTCTGTCGGCCATTTTGCGGTGGTCTCACGTAAGAGGAGGAGACTCGTCAGGGCACGAGAGAGAGTCAGCGCTGGAACCTGACTAGTCTCCTTCTCTTCACTCCTCTTCTTACACGATACCACAGCAAAATGGCCGACAGAACAGCTGACTGTGCATGTTCCATCGGCATTTTGTGGTGGTCTCGTGTAAGAAGAGGAGTGAAGAGGAGGAGACTTGTCAGGAGCAGAAGAGAGAGTTAGTGCTGGAACCTATGAGGAGCCTGTGCTTTCTGAGCACAGGGGGCATTTCTAAGCACAGGAGGAACGCCCTCTGTGCTTTCTGAAGACCAATTTGCATAATGAAGACAGACGACAAAACTCAAAAACGGCGACGCGGAACTGAAAAATAAAGGTAGAAGAATAGCCTTTCTAAAGGCTATTCCAACATGCTTTTAGTTTAAAATCAATTTTTTAATGATAGAATCCCTTTAAATAATTTTTTTGCCCATGTATGCCTGGACCTGGACAACCCCTTTATGCTCTGCATATAGCTTAGCTATAGAGGGTTGGTAGGAATGATACAGCCTGTTTTATAATAAAATTGAAGATATTTAGAATAATAAAATATTACAAAAATGGTCACCAAACACCCCCTAACACAATAGCGGAAAAAAAAAAAAAAAAAAAAAAAAAGAAGTTACACTTGAAAGCGTTTTGGTCACCGTATTGAGCCCTGCAAAGCCCATTAAGATATATAGGACAACTTAAGTCTATAATATATGCAATTAAAGAATAAAGATTGACTCCAGGGGTGGTCTAAATAAATTCCATAAACAGCAGGATTGGCCCAGGAGAGGTTCTCCAATAAAAATAGTGCAAAAAGGGAAAGTTTTACTAACTTACCTCTACCCATGCGCTTTGGAATCTTTTTGCTAGGAGTATCTGTAGTTAATTGGATCTCATTTGGATTTCCACCCTCCTCCTCAATAGCCTTTAAAAGAAATGCATATCATAGTGGTTAAAAGGATTCCCAAGGATAAATGGAAAACCCAGGACTGGTGTTAAAAAAATATAAAAATAATTGGGGGGAAAAAAAAAAAAAAAAAAAAAAAAAAAGTGTGATACTTGCTTACCCTAGTCCTTGATCAGATGGCATGTACCCCATTCCCTACAGTGCTGAGGCTATTGTGACCACTGCAGACAAACACTTGCCTCAACAGTCACATGTGAGGCACCTGTGATCTCACTGCTAATGCATCACTGGTACCCAACTTGTGAGCCTCAGCACTTCTGGCTCAGGATGTGAATTTAAAGTGGGATGTGCTTCCTGAACGAATGATCAGCTCTAGTATTTTTTTATTTTTTTTTTTTTTTAAATGTTACACCACCCTGTGCCACACTTGGGTTTTCGAATCTGGTAAACACATTTACATTTTTTAAAGAAAATAAACCACAGAAATTGCCTAGCTAAGTGCTGTACTCAGCAATCCTAGGTGGTCCCATAAAGAATGACTAGACTACAGTTTGCTGCTTCACTCACACAGGGGAGACGTGACACCACTCTTGTGATCACTGGTAGCCCTAATGGTCAGACGCAACCCCACAGATCAGCAAGTTATGACATAGCCTTTAGATACTTTAATTTTGTAAAAAAAAAAAAAAAAAAAAAAGAGGGAAAAGGGCAAAAAAAGGTTTAAAAAAAAAAGCTTTTTCCTACATTTATACACATGATTGATAGCCTCAAAAAGAAATTGTAATAAAAAAAAAAAAATGTATATACATATACACAGTGCAGATCAGTTTGGACACACCTCATTCCAAGAGTTTTCTGTATTTTCATGACTATAAAAATTGTAGATTCACACTGAAGGCATCAAAACTATGAATTAACACATGTGGAATTATATACTTAACAAAAAAGTGTGAAACAACTGAAAATATGTCTTATATTCTAGGTTCTTCAAAGTAGCCACCTTTTGCTTTGATTACTGCTTTGCACACTCTTGGCATTCTCTTGATGAGCTACAAGAGATAGTCACCTGAAATGGTCTTTCAACAGTCTTGAAGGAGTTCCCAGAGATGCTTAGCACTTGTTGGCCCTTTTGCCTTCGCTCTGCGGTCCAGCTCACCCCAAACCATCTCGATTGGGTTCAGGTCTGGTGACTGTGGAGGCCAGGTCATCTGGCGTAGCACCACATCACTCTCCTTCTTGGTCAAATAGATAGCCCTTACAGAGTCTGGAGGTGTGTTTGGGGTCATTGTCCTGTTGAAAAATAAATGATGGTCCAACTAAACGCAAACCGGATGGAATAGGATGCCGCTGCAAGATTCTGTGGTAACCATGCTGGTTCAGTATTCCTTCAATTTTGAATAAATCCCCAACAGTGTCACCAGCAAAGCACCCACACACCATCACACCTCCTCCTCCATGCTTCACGGTGGGAACCAGGCATGTAGAGTCCATTCGTTCACCTTTTCTGCGTCGCACAAAGACACGGTGGTTGGAACCAAAGATCTCAAATTTGGACTCATCAGACCAAAGCACAGATTTCCACAGGTCTAATGTCCATTCCTTGTGTTCTTTAGCCCAAACAAGTCTCTTCTGCTTGTTGCCTGTCCTTAGCATTGGTTTCCTAGCAGCTACTTTACCATGAAGGCCTGCTGCACACAGTCTCCTCTTAACAGTTGTTGTAGAGATGTGTCTTCTGCTAGAACTCTGTGTGGCATTGACCTGGTCTCTAATCTGAGCTGCTGTTAACCTGCGACTTCTGAGGCTGGTGACTTGGATGAACTTATCCTCCGCAGCAGAGGTGACTCTTGGTCTTCCTTTCCTGGGGCGGTCCTCATGTGAGCCAGTTTCTTTGTAGCGCTTGATGGTTTTGGCCACTGCACTTGGGGACACTTTCAAAGTTTTCCCAATTTTTCGGACTGACTGACCTTCATTTCTTAAAGTAATGATGGCCACTCGTTTTTCTTTACTTAGCTACTTTTTTCTTGCCATAATACAAATTCTAACACTCCACTCAGTAGGACTATCAGCTGTGTATCCACCTGACTTCTGAACAACACAACTGATGGTCCCAACCCCATTTATAAGGCAAGAAATCCCACTTATTAAACCTGACAGGGCACACCTGTGAAGTGAAAACCATTTCAGGTGACTAGCTCTTGAAGCTCATCAAGAGAATGCCAAGAGTGTGCAAAGCAGTAATCAAAGCAAAAGGTGGCTACTTTGAAGAACCTAGAATATAAGACATATTTTCAGTTGTTTCACACTGTTTTGTTAAGTATATAATTCCACATGTGTTAATTCATAGTTTTGATGCCTTCAGTGTGAATCTACAATTTTTATAGTCATGAAAATACAGAAAACTCTTGGAATGAGAAGGTGTGTCCAAACTTTTGGCCTGTAATGTGTATATATAGATATATATATATCTATTCTAAAATATATTTTATTGTTTTTGCCATTTTCATAGATACCAAATGTAGGTGCATTCCTTACTTGCTGGGTCTACAGCAGAGCCTCCAACAAATTGTGCGCAAACAGGATTCCGGAGGCCAAATTTTCCATAGCTGGTTTGCTGACACCATACTATCATTACAGCTGCTGTGAAGGCCCAAAATAGTATGGACACCCCCAAAATGACTCCATTCAATAAATTACCCCAAGGTATTCAATAAAGGACATATAAAAGATATTGGACCTCTGGTTTTTTTCCAGACTTTTCAATAAATTTGGTGGGAAAAATAAAATTGAAAACGACATTTTTTTTTTCTCCAAATATGTGAATTCAGGTGACTATTTTTAAAATCTGGTGAGTACTACTTGAGAAAAACATCTGATAATACAGTCATATGAAAAAGTTTGGTCACCCCTATTAATCTTAATCATTTTTAGTTCTAAATATTTGGGTGTTTGCAACAGCCATTTCAATTTGATATATCTAATAACTGATGGACACAGTAATATTTCAGGATTGAAATGAGGTTTATTGTACTAACAGAAAATGTGCAATATGCATTAAACCAAAATTTGACCGGTGCAAAAGTATGGGCACCTCAACAGAAAAGTGACATTAATATTTAGTAGATCCTCCTTTTGCAAAAATAACAGCCTCTAGTCGCTTCCTGTAGCTTTTAATCAGTTCCTGGATCCTGGATGAAGGTATTTTTGACCATTCCTCTTTACAAAACAATTCCAGTTCAGTTAAGTTTGATGGTCGCCGAGCACGGACAGCCCGCTTCAAATTATCCCACAGATGTTCAATGATATTCAGGTCTGGGGACTGGGATGGCCATTCCAGAACATTGTAATTGTTCCTCTGCATGAATGCCTGAGTAGATTTGGAGCTGTGTTTTGGATCATTGTCTTGCTGAAATATCCATCCCCGGCGTAACTTCAAATTCGTCACTGATTCTTGTACATTATTCTCAAGAATCTGCTGATACTGAGTTGAATCCATGCGACCCTCAACTTTAACAAGATTCCCGGTGCCGGCATTGGCCATACAGCCCCAAAGCATGATGGAACCTCCACCAAATTTTACAGTGGGTAGCAAGTGTTTTTCTTGGAATGCTGTGTTTTTTGGACGCCATGCATAACGCCTTTTTGTATGACCAAACAACTCAATCTTTGTTTCATCAGTCCACAGGACCTTCTTCCAAAATGAAGCTGGCTTGTCCAAATGTGCTTTTGCATACCTCAGGCGACTCTGTTTGTGGCGTGCTTTCAGAAAGGGCTTCTTTCGCATCACTCTCCCATACAGCTTCTCCTTGTGCAAAGTGTGCTGTATTGTTGACCGATGCACAGTGACACCATCTGCAGCAAGATGATGCGGCAGCTCTTTGGAGGTGGTCTGTGGATTGTCCTTGACTGTTCTCACCATTCTTCTTCTCTGCCTGATATTTTTAGCAATTTATGCCATTTTCATAGATCGCAAATGTAGGTGCATTCCTTACTTGCTGGGCCTACAGCAGAGCCTGCAATGAATGGTGTGCAAACAGGCTTCCGGAGGCCAAATTGTCCATAGCTGGTTTCCTGACACCATACAATAACAATAACCTTCATGTATATCTGCTTTTATAAGACAAACGTAGTTTAGGCTGCAGAAACATGCAGCGGCTCTGACCACACGTCAGACAGCCAGTAACAAGTTGTACAGTCATGGCCAAAAGTTTTGAGAATGATACAAATATTAATTTTTACAAAGTCTTCTGCTTCAGTTTTTCTAATGGCAATTTGCATATACTCCAGAATGTTATAAAGAGTGATCAGCTTAACAGCAATTACTTGCAAAGTCAATATTTGCCTAGAAAATGAACTTTATCCCCCAAAACACATTTCAACATCATTGCAGCCCTGCCTTAAAAGGACCACCTAACATCGTTTCAGTGATTGCTCCATTAACACAGGTGTGGGTGTTGATGAGGACAGGGCTGGAGATCAATCTGTCATGATTAAGTAAGAATGACACCACTGGACACTTTAAAAGGAGGCTGGTGCTTGCCATCATTGTTTCTCTTCTGTTAACCATGGTTATCTCTAAAGAAACACGTGCAGTCATCATTGCACTGCACAAAAATGGCCTAACTGGGAAGAGTATTGCAGCTAGAAAGATTGCACCTCAGTCAACAATCTATCGCATCATCAAGAACTTCAAGGAGAGAGGTTCCATTGGTGCCAAAAAGGCTCCAGGGCGCCCAAGAAAGACCAGCAATCGGCAGGACCATCTCTAAAAAGTGTTTCAGCTGCGGGATAGGGCTATCAGCAGTGCAGAGCTTGCTGAGGAATGGCAGCAGGCAGGTGTGAGTGCATCTGCACACACTGTGAGGCGGAGACTCTTGGAGCAAGGCCTGGTCTCAAGGAGGGCAGCAAAGAAGCCACTTCTCTCCAGAAAAAACATCAGGGACAGACTGATATTCTGCAAAAGGTACAGGGAGTGGACTGCTGAGGACTGGGGGGAAAGTCATTTTCTCTGATGAATCCCCTTTTCGATTGTTTGGAACATCTGGAAAACAGCTTATTCGGAGAAGAAGAGGTGAGCGCTACCACCAGTCTTGTCTCATGCCAACTGTAAAGCATCCTGAAACCATTCATGTGTGGGGTTGCTTCTCAGCCAAGGGAATCGGCTCTCTCACAGTCTTGCCTAAAAACACAGCCATGAATAAAGAATGGTACCAGAATGTCCTCCAAGAGCAACTTCTCCCAACCGTCCAAGAGCAGTTTGGCGCTCAACAATGCCTTTTCCAGCATGATGGAGCACCTTGTCATAAAGCAAAGGTGATAACTAAATGGCTCAGGGAACAAAACATAGAGATTTTGGGTCCATGGCCTGGAAACTCCCCAGATCTTAATCCCATTGAGAACTTGTGGTCAATCATCAAGAGACGGGTGGACAAACAAAAACCAACAAATTCAGACAAAATTAAAGCATTGATTCTGCAAGAATGGACTGCTATCAGTCAGGATTTGGTCCAGAAGTTGATTGAGAGCATGCCAGGGAGAATTGCAGAGGTTCTGAAGAAGAAGGGTCAACACTGCAAATATTGACTTGCTGCATTAACTCATTCTAACTGTCAATATAAGCTTCTGTTACTCATAATATGAATGCAATTATATTTCTGTATGTGATAAAAACATCTGACAAACACACATAAAAACCAGAGGGCAGCAAATCATGTGAAAATATAATATATTTGTGTCATTCTCAAAACTTTTGGCCATGACTGTAGATAATAAATTTTGTGCCGCAAAAACCGCTGCATGTCTGCATCCTAAAAGCGTAATCTTTATTTATGGGTCACAAAATAAATATGAAATTATGTAGATAGATAGATGAAAAAATAGAGACAGATAGCTACACATACCTGGAGACCTCAAAGAGTGGTCTCTGGGCAAAAATCTGAGTTCTCCACAGCGGGACCTCAGAGCTCAGTACAGTGGGGATGGGGGGGGGCGCAGTAGAGCAAGTTCTGCTGGACGTACCAGTACGTCCTTGCAAAACTAGACAACCACCTTCCGGATGTATATACCCAAAGGGCGGTCCGGCAGTGGTTAAAAATGACATGGCAACTTTGTCCAGCAGGTCTTATCGATTAGTGCTATGACATATTTATATAACTTTTATCAAGTTTTACCACTTTTACAAATAAAACTTCACTTTTTGAAAATGAAAATTTTCCTGGATCACAGGCTTCCTATTTGTTATAGGGAGCAGCAGTCGGGAAGCTGTCGCTTGGCCTCCAGGCTGCTATGGCAACCCCTCAAACTCCACCATCTCATCGCAGGGATCCAAGGTGTCGCTATTGATCACAGTATCCGAAGGGGTATGCCAGAGTCGGAGTATTTTCCGACTTCGGCAGCTAGTCCCAGGCCTCTGCCTGAAGTAATGTCGCAGGTACTGCTCTTGTACCCAGAGGCATTACAGCATCGTACTATTATGGTGGTAAGCAAGAAAGGGTTAAAAGCACTGCAGCACTCACAGTGGCCCAGATTTACTAATAATTCAACAATACAGATTTATCATAGTAATAGATGCTGAAATAGCTACAAACTTGACAAAACAAGTGGTGAAGAAAAGTTTGTGTCCTAAAATAATATTGTAAGGTTTGCCTGAAAGAACACTTAAAATTTTTTATCTTTATTCAAACAAATATAAAAACATATGATCCTAACCAACTCAGTAGGACTATGCTGGTGGTTACTCAGGCTAGCTTTCACTAGCAGGCACATTATTCACTATCTATGAGGAGAGCTTCAGGAGATAGGAGCACCTCACTACAGTGAATGGTTAAAGCTTTTTATTACCTCTGATGAACCTCTCTGTGAACAGTGAAGGGAGAAACGCGCATCAGGTTGATGAATTATATATACAAACAAGGTTTCAATCATTGAACCTTAGTCTCGTGCTATACCTCTGTCTCAAACTAATAAAGGAGACAGAAGAATGGTCACTATTATAAACATCTAACAACTATGTATATATAGTATAGTAGTATGTTGTACCGTGTTAGCCATTGAAAGTAGTGGAAGAGTGAAGAAATCAGGCGATACCTTTTAGAGGCTAACTGAGTATCAAAAGGTATCGCATGATTTCTTCACTCTTCCACTATATAGTATAGTGTGACCAGCTTTTGATCCCTATGTATTAATGGGATCAAAAATTTTGCCTTCTTTTGCCTAGTTATCACATAAGTTTGAGTGTGGTAACTTACTGGTGCTATCAACTGGTGATATACAATACTTATAATATGTGTGGGTAGAATGAATATCATTGCATATATCTGCTATACTTTATGTATTCACCAGCATTGCATCAGGTTAGCTATATCTAACTTAGTTGGTGTAGAGGTCATACATCTAGCACCTGTTTTTTGTAAACATATCTAGTTTTATATTTTCAGTATTATATCTGAAAAGAGTGTAGTCCGTGGTATGTACTTACATACATTATTCACTCTTGGCAACTCTTCTCTAACAATAGAATCCACAGAGATTTTTTTTAGCTAGCCCGAGTAACCACCAGCATAGTCCTACTCGGTTGGTTAGCATCATATGTTTTTATATTTGTTTGAATAAAGATAAAAAAATTTTAAGTGTTCTTTCAGGCAAACCTTATAATAGATGCTGGATGATAACTCTGGCATATCTTTAGACTGTACAGTGTAAGTTCATACCTCCTTTTAGTTGGCTTACTTTGAGTCAGAATTATACTACACAATTTTGATGCATTGTGGCCCATTTAAAGAGGACCTTTCACCACCTCCATCAAGTCCATCTCTCTGCATCATTTAATTGGCACTGCTCCACTGATTTCAGTACAGTTGAAAATGTTCCTCTAGCCTCCACCTTAAAGGGAGTCTATCACCTATAGCATGTGTTTTAAACTACTGGCATAGTAATGTTGATGCTACAGATACAAATCCAGGCATACTTTTTTTTTTTTTTTTTTGAAGATTAACCCGCCAGGATGCATGTAATAACCTTTTTTCTATTTATGCAAATGAGGCTCACAGAGAATCAGGGGCGTTCACTTGCTTCCCAGAGCTCAGCCGTGTCATTACAAAGTACACCCATCCATCGATGTAACCCAGCCCCCTCATCCTCTTCAGATCTGCATTATCCAAAGAACTTCACAGAGGAAGTACAAAGCCTAAGGTTACCTTCACATCTATGCCAAAGTCTCCGTTGGAGACTCAGTCGCAGTGTCCACCAAAAATTGGTGCAGGACTTTTTTTTTTCTCCGATGTTTTCTGTTTAACAACAACACTTAAAGTCAATGGGGTCTGTAGACTGTGTGTAACTGCTGTTTTAGCAGTCCACCTCTCCATTGTTCAGGCCCCCCAACGAAGAGGCAACACTACTGTAAACCTAGCATCAGAAGCATATCAGGCAACAAAACTAACTGCATTGATTCCTTGAGAATGGTGGGAGCTAGCAAAAGAATTCCAACAGTCCCAGAAATTTTTTTTTTTTTTTAAAAAAAGGGTCTGCTAGTGCTATTAATAGGTTAATAAGTGCATCCAAATATCTTTAGCAGTGTTTTGAGTGATTTCTGGGGTTCCCTTTGAGCTCCTAGCATCTTCCGCATTTGTTTACATGGGTATTTTCCTGTGTTTATCTACAACTACCATAACGCATTCTGCTTTACTCAGAGCTGACTCACACCTCCTCCCTCTCTCAACACTCCCCCTCCCAGTTTCCCTAGCTAGCCCGCCCACTACACCTTCAGAAGCCATCTTTAGACTCCTAGTTCTCACTCACTCATGTATTTGCACACATACATAAACGGTATAATATCATCCACAGTGGCCCCAGCACGGTATAATATGGATTGCGTATTCACAGTCCATATTATATGGAACTATATTACTCCCCGCCGTCAAACTTGTGACGTGTAACGGCCGAAACCTCCTCTTTGACCCGCCCCATTACGCTTATATTTTATCCACTGGTTCACCTATTCAACATCATCAATACATTGACTGAGTGTAGGCCATTAATAGTACTTGTTGTGTGCTCGTCAGCACGCTATTTCACCTCTATGTGCTGAGAGTCAGACACCTAAGACATGGAAACCCACCGTTTCCCGACGGAAAAGGGACGTCTGCGCATGCGCAGATAAGACTAAGCTTCTTCTGAAAAATTACTCTACAAAACGCTCCTAATGGCGCCGGTGGTCTTTTGAAGGTAGCGTGTATGCTTCATAGCAGCATTCCGCAAGACATCCCCAAACCTCTCACCCTTTTCAGTCTCTCCGTGAGGATGCTTTTGTTCCCGCCGGTGTCCAAGTTCCGCTTCTTCAGTTCTGCTTTCAGATCGATAACACGCAGTTCACTCAACTTCTTGGTCTCCACCTCGGTGTTAGCACCGGCATCAGAGGTAAACTGCTCATCTGCCATACTAAATTCCAAAGCTTATTCACTAAGCACTTACGTGATTGTACTGTATACGCTTATGTATAGCGAGCCACACAATGTATCGCGTTCTGCACCTGCGCAAACTCTAAGAAGCGGAACTTACGTAAGTTAAAGGCGACTGAGCGTGCTTCAAGTAAGGGTTGTATTTAGAATGGTGTTGCTGCAGGTAGCTCCTCCCTCTAGCGACTCCATTTTAGACTGCTCACTAGTGAGGTGACCAGAATGGAGTTGTCGGAGGGAGAACATGCTAGAACAACTTCAAATCTATTTCATTACTAGAATGAGTTGCAGTATGCAGGAGCTACCCACAGAAACTCCATTCTAGTCACTACAGGACAAGCTAGAGTGGAGATTATATTGGAAGGGTCCTAGAGTACAGTCTTAGCTGGCCAAGAGGGCCATTAACCCCTTCCTGTTGCTGCCATTTTTTCGTTTTGTAGTCCCACCTTCCAAAATTCATAACTTTATAATTTTTTTTTTTTTTTTGCCACAGAGCCATGTGAAGGTTTTAGTTGTGTCTTACCCGTAGGTCATGTGACCTGCATATGCCCATTTTTTGGCTTTTTGCAGATGTTGCAGGGACTCAGTCTAATTTATTTTATTATGCTTACTTAAATAGCGCCAACATATTCCGCAGCGCTTTACAGATATATTGTAGTTATCCATACCCACGATGTCAGTGAAAAGGGCTCATCCCCCAGCCCCATTAGACATACCTTTTCTTCCTGGCAGCTCTGGACCCGGGACGTCATCGCCGGCCAGCACATGTGCAGTACAGTGGGTACAATGCAATGCTGACCAGCACCTCTGTAGAGTTGGGGAATGTAGCGCAGTATAATATGGACTGTGCCTGGGCAATCCATATTACACTGTGTGGGGTCCACTGTGAAGCATATTATACTGTGCAGGGGCCAATGTGGAGCATATTATACTGTGCAGGGGACAACGTTAAACATATTATACTGTGTGGGGCCACTATGGAGCTTAGTATACTGTGCAGGGCCACTGTGCAGAATATTATACGGTAGATGCTAAATCCTAGTGGGCTAAAGCACCTCTGATGATGTCATGACCACGTGATCAGACTCTTGTGTGGGCGGAGCTATTCTGGATTGTACAGCACAATGCGGTGTTACACAGGAAGAGGAAGCTGCTGGCAACGGAGACGGAAGGTAAGGAGTAGGCAAGAGGGGGACATGGGGGTGCAGGCTGTGTGTGAGCAAGATTGGGGGTGACGTGTGTGAGCAAGATGGGGTGCAGGCTGTGTGAGCAAGATTGGGGGTGCACGTTGTGTGTGAGCAAGCTGGGGGTGCAGGCTGCGCGTGAGCAAGCTGGGGGTGCAGGCTGCGCGTGAGCAAGCTGGGGGTGCAGGCTGCGCGTGAGCAAGCTGGGGGTGCAGGCTGCGCGTGAGCAAGCTGGGGGGGACGTGGGGGTGCAGGCTGCGCGTGATCAAGCTGGGGGGGATGTGGGGTGCACGTGTGTGGGGGGGGGATGTGGAGGTGCAGGCTGCGCGTGAGGAAGATGGGGGTGCAGGCTGCGCGTGAGGAAGAGGAGGGACGTGGGAAGTGCAGACTGTGTGTGATCAAGAAGGGGTATGTGGGGGTGCAGGCTGTGTGTGAGAAAGATGGGGAGGAATGGGGGTACAAGCTTTGACAAATGGGGCAGTTTCATTGAAGCTAACATTTAAAATATGAGGGGCTGTGTTCACTGTTTTGTTTTTCATGGGGCCTGTGCTTTTGCTGTCACATGGAAATCTGGACGCTCCTCTGGTTCTGATACTTGCTTTTTTTTTTCTAGGTTTATGTGGGTAGAAGAAAGTGACCTCAATGGTGTGAAAACTCCATTACTAGATCCCTAGGTTCTGGTGCTGTAGACTGATGGTGTCCAGAGCTTCTACCTCATGTGTCCTGTATAGTATATGATGTGTAGACCTCACTACAAGATCCCTAGGTGCTGGTGCTGTAGTTTAAGTCCATGGCTTCTACCCAGGGGCCTTCCATGAGGCAACCGTAGGGGATTGCCTTATTGCATGTTTTATTGCAATAAGTAGCTACTGATAATTTTTACTCACCTCTCGACACACTACAGTTACGTCACAACACTGAAGAATGCCGGGATGCTACGTACAAGTCGGCTACGGTGCACACTGAAGGGCGGCCAAAACAGTGTTTCCTCACCTGTCTACGATCCTATTGGCCACTACTCTGTGGTGAAGGGCGGGGGGTTTCTAATTTTAGTTGCTGGGGGGGAAGGTGTGTGTGAAAAGAAACAAAAAGGGGGGTGAGGTCATTCACGGCTTTAAAAAGGGGGTCATAAAAAAGGGTCAGATATGGTGTGGAGTCCATAAAAAGGGGTCACATTGTGGTGGGTGCCATAAAAAAGGGTACATATACTGTGTGGGGCGAAAAAAGGGGGTCAGATATTGCGTGGGGGCCATAAAAAGGGGTCAGATATTGTGTGGGTGCCATAAAAGTGGGTGGTGCCATAAAAAGGTGTCATATACTGTAGACGGCAAAAAACCCACTAGGATTTAGCATTCTCTTCTCCCATTCTTGACACACCGAGAGCAATACCGCAGAAGAAATGCTACCACAGGCGTCCTGTATCCGTTGTTTCAGGTGCCCCACTTCCCGGATCTTCACAGAGTATACCATAGCCTTGCTCTCGGTGTGTCAAGAGTGAAAAGAGAATCGCGTTGACAATTCAACACAATGGGCAGCACTTTGAGCACATCCTTTAGTGGGTTACTGTCGTTGCTCCATGTCATAAATGTGTCAATAACTCAATAATGAATAAAGCTATGTTAAAAATTTTCTTGTGCAATTCTACATGTGTTTGAGGTGTAACATGACCCCCTTCCCATTGAAAAACGTAAAGTTGAATCCAAAATGGCGGCTTTGCAGATGGCCGCCATGGGCGTCACCCGGCCTCAAATGTTTCCCCCCTCCCATGTACTAATATGCCACAAACGGTAAGGTGATATCAGCAACCACTTCCATTTTATCTGGGTGTATCCATACTTATGGCCCACCCTGTATAAAATGACTCTCACAGTGCGACCACTTATAATAAAATGGCCCCAAGCTAAGTTATTTTTAAGGAGCAAGTGGTAAGCTGCATTCATTACTTACCATTCAGGTGGATTTAGGGTTCCTTTGGCTGCTCAGAAAGCGAGGTCCCCCCATTCATGCCAAAGATCCCTGTGACAGTATGTATCCTATTGTGTGATATGTTTATTTCTTTGTCATATTGTAATGTCTCATATTGTCCATGTGTACTCTGGTTTGTAAAGTGCTACAGAATATGTTGGTGCTATATAAATAAAGTTGTTATTAATATTATTATTATTGGCTGCCACCTGAGCATCAGTCCACACTTTGACCAACTTCGAATGGATCCATTCTGTGGCCTCTTAAAATGCTAGCTTGGGTTGTAAGGTTCTTCAAAAATCAAAAAATAACAAAACCCCTTTACACTTCTATATACATTACATGTCCTTTAGCCCACTAGGATTTAGCATTCTCATATTAGTTGAGCTAGTACAGGCATGAGTATTTTTGGGAATGATGCAACAAGTTTTTCACATCTGGATCTGGGGATCCTCTGCCATTCTTCCTTGCAGATCCTCTCCAGTTCCGTCAGGTTGGATGGTGAACGTTGGTGGACAGCCATTTTCAGGTCTCTCCAGAGATGCTCAATTGGGTTGAGGTCAGAGCTCTGGCTGGGCCAGTCAAGAATGGTCACAGAGTTGTTCCGAAGCCACTCCTTTGTTATTTTAGCTGTGTGGTCATTGTCTTGTTGGAAGGTGAACCTTCGGCCCAGTCTGAGGTCCAGAGCACTCTGGAAGAGGTTTTCTTCCAGGATATCTCTGTACTTGGCCGCATACATCTTTCCTTCAATTGCAACCAGTCGTCCTGTCCCTGCAGCTGAAAAACACCCCCACAGCATGATGCTGCCACCACCATGTTTCACTGTTGGGATTGTATTGGGCAGGTGATGAGCAGTGCCTGGTTTTCTCCACACATATCGCTTAGAATTAACGCCAAAAAGTTCAATCTTTGTCTCATCAGACCAGAGAATCTTATTTCTCATAGTCTGGGAGTCCTTCATGTGTTTTTGACAAACTCTATGCGGGCTTTAATATGTCTTGCACTGAAGACAGGCTTCCTTCAGGCCACTCTGCCATAAAGCCCCAACTGGTGGAGGGCTGTAGTGATATCTCTGGAGCTCAGCCACGGTGATCTTTGGGCTCTTCTTTACCTCTCTCACCAAGGCTCTTCTCCCACGATTGCTCAGTTTGGCTGGACGGCCAGGTCTAGGAAGAGAGGAAGGGGGGGAGTGAGGTGAGAGGGAGCTAGTGTGGAAGGTATACAGGAAGCTACACAGCAGGAAGCTACACCATGTAAACAAATGCAGAAGATGCCAGGAACTCCAAGAGAAACAGAAATCACACACAACACTGCTAAAGGTATTTGGGTGCATTTATTAGCCCATTAATAGCACTAACAGACCTTTTTTAAAAAACATTTTTGCCAGGAAAACCCCTTTAATCCCTGGGCACACAACGACACTGCCGAAAACGCTATTGGGCATTGAGATTCTAATGCAGATCTCAATTCCTGACATTATTTTTAACAGCAAATTGCTCCGGATCTGTAAGGGCCATCATGATGATCTCATTGAACTATTAGCTGTGAGCATGAGACCTTTCTATCTACCAAGGGAACTATGACATGTCATCGTGATAGCTGCATATGTCCCCCCCCCCCCCTGCGAAAGCTGACGCTGCCTGCGAGGTCCTACAAGCCACGCTGAGCCAGTTACAGTCTCAGCACCCCCAGGCTCTCCTTCTTGTGTCTGGCGATTTCAACCACGCCTCTCCATCATCCACACTTCCCAGTTTCACACAGTATGTAACCTGCCACACAAGAGACAACAAAACACTGGACTTGTTCTTTGCCAACTTGAGGGAGGCATATAACTCATCAGCCCTACCGCCCCTGGGAAGATCGGATCACAACCTAGTACATCTCCGACCTGTGTACAAGCCACTTGTACGTAGAGAACCAGCTGTCACCCGCACAGTGAGGATATGGTCCGAGGAGAGTGATGAGGCTCTGAGGGATTGTTTTGACACAACCGCATGGGAAGTTTTGCAGGATTCGTATGGAGAAGATATAGAAGGACTCACACACTGCATAACGGACTACATTAATTTTTGTGTGGACAACACAGTACCCACAAAAGTGGTGAGGTGCTTCTCCAATAACAAACCATGGATTAACTCTGATATAAAAACACTACTTAAGGAGAAAAAGATGGCATTCAGGACAAGAGATAAGGAGGGGTTGAGGGAAGTACAAAAGGAGCTGAGGCATCTAATCAGGCAAGGAAAAGCCAGTTATAAGGAAAAAATGGAAAAGCAAATGGAAAGAAAAGACATAAGGGGGGGTCTGGGAGGGGCTTAAGTCAATTTCGGGTCATAAACAGTCTGTCAGATTGAGGCAGATGTTAATTGGCTTAATGAACTAAACCTATTCTTCAACAGATTTGATCACACTCCAGCTCCTCCCACCCCAGCATGTCCTTCAGCTCCCCTCACCACAATGACTTCACCCCATGTGGCTACTTCCCAACAGACCAGTAAATCCAGAAATCTGTCTTTATCTGACCACAGTCTGACCTTCACACGGGCCCAGGTGAGGAAGGAGATGAAAAAGATCAAGGCGAGGGAAAGCCGCAGGGCCAGATGACATCAGTGCAAGGCTAATTAAGACTTGTGGGGACCAGCTGTGTGGTATAATTACATATATGTATAATATGAGCCTGAGGCAGGAAATAGTCCCTGAATTATGGAAATCTTCTTGTGTGGTACCAGTTCCAAAGAAACCTCACCCTATGGACCTCAACAACTACAGACCTGTAGCACTGTAGACATCCCACTTGATGAAGATCTTAGAGAGATTGGTTCTCACACATCTTCGCCCTCTAGTGAGCCACGCTATGGACCCTCTCCAGTTTGCTTATCGACCGGGCATTGGGGTAGATGATGCCATCATCCACCTTCTGCACAGGGCTCTGTCTCACCTGGAAAAACCAGGGAACACGGTGAGAATAATGTTCTTTGATTTCTCCAGTGCTTTTAACACCATACAGCCCAGGTTACTGAGAGACAAGCTTGGCCTTGCTGGAGTGGACCACCACCTCTCCAACTGGATCCTAGACTACCTCACAAATCGACCTCAATACGTGAGAGCCCAAGACTGTGTGTCAGGTACTGTTATCTGTAATACGGGGGCACCTCAGGGTACGGTTATCGCCCCTTTCCTCTTCACACTGTACACTGCTGATTTTAGGTGCAACTCATCCAGCTGCTACCTACAGAAGTATTCTGACGACTCTGCAATAGTAGGCTTCATCACAGACGATGATGACAGGGAGTACAGAGAACTGAACCGGTTTTTTGTGGACTGGTGCCACCAGAACCACCTGAAGATTAACGCGGGGAAGACCAAGGAGATGGTGGTGGACTTCTGTAAAGGCAGATGCCCTCCAAAACCAGTGGACATCCTGGGGACGGGCATCGAGATTGTGAACACCTATAAGTACCTGGGTTTGCTCCTTAATAATAAGCTGGACTGGGCAGATCATATGGAGGCCCTGTACAGGAAGGGCCACAGCAGGCTCTACCTGCTTAGGAAGCTGAGAGTCTTTGGAATCCGGGGGCACTTCTTAGGACTTTCTTCAACTCGGTAGTGGCATCAGCCATCTTCTTTGGAGTGGCCTGCTGGGGGAGCAGTATATCAACCAGGGACAGAAATAAACTTGACAAGCTGATTAGAAGGGCCAGCTCTGTCCTGGGGAGCCCACTGGACACAGTGCAGGCGGTGGGTGACAGAAGGATACTGTCCGTGGTGAGCTCCATGGGGGAGAATAACTCCCATCCCATGCATGAGACTGTGATTGCGCTGGGCAGTACTGTCAGTGACCGACTGCTCCACCCTAGGTGTGAGAAGGAGCGCTATCGGAAGTCTTTCCTCCCCCACCGCGGTTAGGCTGTACAACCAACACCGACTTAAGCGGAGATCATTACATACAGAGAACTGAAATATCTCTCTGCCTGTTAAATCCCCCCTGCCCCTCTGCTACGTCCTATCTGTCTGTCTGCTATTAATGTAATGCCTCTTACCTTGGAACATTCCTGTACATGTTGTATTTGTATTTGTATCTGCTTATCTTATCTTATCTTTGCTGCTGTAACACACTGAATTTCCCCATTGTGGGACTATTAAAGGACTATTATTATTATTATTATTATTATTATTATTATGAGATTCTCATCTTTAAAATGAATCCAAGGTCCTCTTCATAGCCCTAACGAATCCTGAGAGAATAAAAAAAAAAAATCAAAAACTCTCCTCTCCCCTGTTGTTTGGCTGCCCTCTGTGAATGGTGATTGCTGGAAAGTGGAGGCTGCCACAGGTCCCTCGCTGGTGAGATCAGAGTATCAGCTGTTTCGTATAGCTGATACTCCGATCTCCTTTTTTTCAGGCACTGTTAGTTATAACCGTAAGCCCCTGCGCATAGCTGCACTGTGAATGGTGGGTCTGTACAGACCCACCAATCACAGCGATCACCGGCGAGGGGAGGCTTCTAGTGGTCAAAGTTTGTACTTTTTTTATATTTTGGATCATCTTTTAGAATTAGTTAAGAAGAAATCTAGTATACTTCCAGGACACTCAGTGTTATAATGCTTAATTAGAAAAAAAAGTGGAAATATCCTGAAAAAAAAATTTAAAAAATTAAACTTTAAAACAATTTTTGATTTTCTGGCAGTATTTGTGTCATAAATAAATTGTGACAGTTTATTAACAAATTTTATCTTTATTCTTTCCCTTGCTTCTATTTTGAGAGCTGTTCCTGCCTCTCACTGAATGTTAGTGTATGGGTTATAGGCTTGGAGTAGGGGGCTGTGTAAAATGTAGAAAAAATGAGTGTGAGGGAGAGTCAAGAGTAGAATATTTCTAGCACTTATAAAACGAACAAACCTGCTTTTGGTATCATATGAAAGAGGGGATTGATATATGATATTTATATTGTATATATTATACAGCTGCATATAAATATCCTAATTCCAACTGTGTTTTCAACCAGTGATATCTCTAGAAATAATATAGATATCACTGCATCCTAGTGTCATATAAAAGAAGAGAATCTCCTCTTGCATATGACACCAAAAGCAAGTTTGTATGTTTTGTAAGTGATAGAAATATCCCAATCCCAACTCTCCCCATCCTCATTTTCTCTACATTTTACAGAGCCTGTGAAGGATCTCGCCTTGCCAAGCCTCTTGGCCTACCTGCGATCACCCTCCTTACCTACCACTCACGCCCCGTGAGTGTCCGGGTTCATAGGATAATATGAAACGAACTTTATAAATTTTATATATTTATTAACCCGAGAGGGTCAGTACTAGCCACTAACATATACAGAGTACACATCAGAGGATTGTCAAGCAAATACAGGTAAAAGCTCAATACAGTACAGAAAATAAAATGGGAATAAAAGATAGGAAAATACCAGAACAAGTTTGTAGTTGGTTCGCTAGGCCACAGCAGTTTGGCCTAGGGCACTTTCTTAAATCGGTCATAGAGCATGTGTCCCCTACATGCTGTCCAGCAACAAGAAGACTCCTTTGTCCCTCAAGTGAGACCATATACTATCCCAGTCTCCTCCCTGAGTGATGTCACTAGGAGGGGAGAGTCCTGCCCTCCTTCCTGAGATCAACTAACTATGAATCGTCTTACTTCCTCGCCAGATGACCGTAGTGTAAAGCAAGGGGTATGATGGGGTTCGTGGTGAGACCCCCATCGTGTAGAAACCAAGAATGACACCCCAATCCCCTTTGGATAATGATTTCAGTGTCTGGACCCTTTCCCTGCTTCCAGCAGTACCTTGTGTGGATTTGGAGCAGTCATCTCCGCCTTGCGCACCTGAGGAATTTATTGGGGAGACTGTAAGAGGTTCTCCAGGGAAGATATTGCCATAAAACCATATTTCCTTTGTTGGGGTAGCTGGCTCCATGGAGTCTGGGTTTTGTGTGCCCAGAGTTCTCCCACCACATCCTTGCGGGAACTCCCCCCTGCTGTGATAACGATTGTTACAAGGGTATGCAAATGGGGCTATAAATTGGACTACAAAGGGTCTTTGATTGCAGAGTAGAAATACCACATTCCTGAAGCCTATGAGCAAAGGGCTGATAACAGTCATAAACGCCACACTGTGTAGGAGTAATATGAGCAAGTAGTAATACGTCACAGAAAAATGCCTAACTGGGGGTCTTTCATCATCACACAGCCCCTTACTTCAAGCTTGTATTCCATATACTAGCATTCAGGAACAGCACTAAATACAAAGTCAGGGAAAGTGGGAAAAATTGCAGGATTTTGCAGAAAAGAGATGAAACTTAATAAAGTAGATTACAAAATTTATTAATGACACAAATACTGCCAGAAAATCAAAAAAGGTTGTCTGAAAGTTTAGTTAAGCTTTAATTCTGTTCCAGATTCAGAGCTATATACAAGCTGGACCCAGCAGAATTGGACTCTTGGGAAAATCCAGCAAAGGTTGATCCAGTAGTTGTAATTTATCAAAAAAGGCATTTTCTTTTTCCTGCAGGCAATTTCAACTTATTGTGGGATCCCATGGGTCACAAAGCCTAAGCATTCTTGAAAAAAAATATTATTCCAGTTTAACGGCTTTAAATAAGGCTCTATAGCCACAGTGCACAGTTTCTTGTACCCTAAAATTTGACATTCAAGATGGAGTCCTTCATGAAGAATTACTAAAGTAGATGTTTTGTCTTAAACTGGCTGGATACTACTTGTGTGATTTTTCCCTTAGATATTTTACCTATTGCTTAAAAAAAATTAGCTATATCTAATGCAATAAGACATACAATATGGCTTAAACCCTGGGCTGAAGAAGAGACTGGAGAATAATTTGTGTTCTATTTCTTTTGAGCCTGGATGTTTATTTGGGGCAAAATTGGATCGGCTATTTAAGGCTAATAAAAAAGGGAAAACAATGTTTCCACAGGTGAATAGAAAACAAGGTCTAGATTTCGTTTTTGTTGTAGCAATTTGATGTGCAGACCAAATTCTGCTAAATACCTTCTGTGAAACCTAATAAATGAAACAAACATAGATCACAGGGCTCGGGAGACTGTCATACATCTTATTAATGGTATGTGTAAGTGTTCCATTTTATTGTAATTCAGTCTACCTTATATACCATTTTATAGATAAGACATCACAATGCATTGACCAGATTTCAAGGTTGTGCAAAGTCTACATTGAGCAAACCAGAGTCTTTTAGCTGAGTTATCAAATTAGCTTATTTGAAAGACAAATGCAAAAATTTGGTCTTTCGCATAACACTATTGTGTAACCCTTCATTAAGACTTTCAAAGAAGATTTGTCTCATTTTCATCAAAAGGAAACCACAGAAGAAATTACCTACTAGAACCAATCAACACTATAGATCAGTTTTTCCCGATAAATCCAAGGAGAAAGCAGATGATCCAACCACAAATAAGTTTGAATTATAACGCAGGGCTGCCTTTGGAGGAAGGGCATCTAGCACAATTTTTTTCCTCACTGGTCAAGTATTAACTCAGACAAATGGATTAACAAAGACGGCTATGTTATAGGTTTTCAACATACACCTCGAAAAAGATTTCTGGTTTAAAAAAAAAAAAAAAAAAAAGATCCAAGCACTGTCTCACTTGTAGAAGAATTCCTAAACAAAGGACACTAGAGTCAGTTCCAAAAGCAGAAGAGGGACACAGTTTAATCAAACTTGTTTCCTGTACCTAAGCCTTGCCCAGGATCTTCACAAAAGTAGTGGTGGCAAGCCTGTGTCTCCAAGCCATTCAAGTTTTTCCCTACCTGGACGATTGGCTAGTAGCAGCTCAGCAGAATGTCCTGCAGTCTCAACTTCACATAATCATAGCTAAATGACAATAATAAATATTTGTAATACGCTTTTCTGCATGGGACGTTCTGCAGGACTCTTACGGAGAAGATATAGAAGGACTCACACACTGCATAACAGACTACATTAATTTTTGTGTGGACAACACAGTACCCACAAAAGTGGTGAGGTGCTTCTCCAGCAACAAACCATGGATTAACTCTGATATAAAAACACTACTTAAGGAGAAAAAGATGGCATTCAGGACAAGAGATAAGGAGGGGTTGAGGGAGGTACAAAAGGAGCTGAGGCATCAAATCAGGCAGGGAAAAGCCAGTTATAAGGAAAAGATGGAAAGGCAAATGGAAAAAAAAGACATAAGGGGGGTCTGGGAGGGGCTTAAGTCAATTTCGGGTCATAAACGGTCTGTCTGCCAGATTGAGGCAGATGTTAATTGGCTTAATGAACTAAACCTATTCTTCAACAGATTTGATCACACTCCAGCTCCTCCCACCCCAGCATGTCCTTCAGTTCCCCCCACCACAATGACTTCACCCCATGCGGCTACTTCCCAACAGACCAGCAAATCCAGAAATCCGTCTTTATCTGACCATAGTCTGACCTTCACACGGGCCCAGCTGAGGAAGGAGATGAAAAAGATCAAGGCGAGGAAAGCCGCAGGGCCAGATGACATCAGTGCAAGGCTAATTAAGACTTGCGGGGACCAGCTGTGTGGTATAATTACATATATGTATAATATGAGCCTGAGGCAGGAAATAGTCCCTGAATTATGGAAATCTTCTTATGTGGTACCAGTTTCAAAGAAACCTCACCTTATGTACCTCAACGACTACAGACCTGTAGCACTGACATCCCACTTGATGAAGATCTTAGAGAGACTGGTTCTCACACATCTCCGCCCTCTAGTGAGCCCCGCTATGAACCCTCTCCAGTTTGCTTATCGGCCGGGCATTGGGGTAGATGATGCCATCATCCACCTTCTGCACAGGGCTCTGTCTCACCTGGAGAAACCAGGGAATACGGTGAGAATAATGTTCTTTGATTTCTCCAGTGCTTTTAACACCATACAGCCCAGCTTACTGAGGGACAAGCTGGGCCTTGCTGGAGTGGACCACCACCTCTCCAACTGAATCCTAGACTACCTCACAAATCAACCTCAATACGTAAGAGCCCAAGACTGTGTGTCAGATAGCGTGATCTGTTATACGGGGGCACCTCAGGGCAAGGTTCACGCCCCTTTCCTTTTCACACTGTACACTGCAGATTTTAGGTGCAACTCATCTAGCTGCTACCTACAGAAGTATTCTGACGACTCTGCAATAGTAGGTCTCATCATAGACGATCATGACAGGGAGTACAGAGAACTGAACCGGGATTTTGTGGACTGGTGCCAACGGAACCACCTATAGATCAATGCGGGGAAGACCAAGGAGATGGTGGTGGACTTCCGTAAAGGCAGACGCCCTCCTAAACCAGTGGACATTCTGGGGATGGGCATCGAGATTGTGAACACCTATAAGTACCTGGGTTTGCTCCTTAATAATAAGCTGGACAGATCATATGGAGGTCCTGTACAGGAAGGGCCACAGCAGGCTCTACCTGCTTAGGAAGCTGAGAGCCTTTGGAATCCGGGGGGCACTTCGTAGGACTTTCTTCAACTTGGTAGTGGCATCAGCCATCTTCTTTGGAGTGGCCTGCTGGGGGAGCAGTATATCAACCAGGGACAGAAATAAACTTGACAAGCTGATTAGAAGGGCCAGCTCTGTCCTGGGGGGCCCCCTGGACCCAGTGCAGGTGGTGGGTGACAAAAGGATATTGTCCGTGGTGAGCTCCATGCAGGAGAAGAAGTCCCATCCCATGCATGAGACTGTGATAGCGCTGGGCAGTACTGTCAGTGACCGACTGCTCCACCCTAAGTATGAGAAGGAGCGCTATCAGAAGTCTTTCCTCCCCACAGCGGTTAGGCTGTACAACCAACACCGACCTAAGCGGAGATCAGAGAACTGAAATATCTTTCTGCCTGTTAAATCCCCCCCCCCTCCTCTTCTACGTCCTATCTGTCTTACTACTATCAGTGTAATGCCTCTTACCTTGGAACATTCCTGTACATATTGTATTTGTATTTGAATCTGCTTATCTTTGCTGCTGTAACACACTTTCCCCATTGTGGGACTATTAAAGGACTATTATTATTATTATTATTATTATTATTTCTCACGGAGACACAAAGCTCAGCGAGCATTATGGAGTAGGGTAGTTAGTAGCTGCCATACAGACACTCATCACCAACACCCACAAGGGTCAGTTGTTTTTACAGGGACGGTAGACATTATGGGGGAGGTGAAACATCTGTGCAGACAGAAGGCAGCCTCTCCCTTGACGTCACATAAATGGGGACGCAATATTAAAGGTCGAATTGTGAAAGCTGATTTAGACCCAATGAGAACTAGGCAAATACTATTGGGTCAATCTGTGAGTGGCAATTTTCCATGCCCTAACTGTTCCAGTATGTTAAGGAGAGATTCATTTTTGGACCCCTAGACAGTTAACAATAGGGAAGGTTTATTACCTTTCCTGCCTTTCCGATCGCTGTGTATATAGCGCTAAATGAGCCCATGATACGGTTCCCCTCTAACCCGGTGGTCACGTCGTGATCCGCCGGGATCAGAGCCTGTTAGAGCTGCTCTGGGTCCTACAGGACCCAGATCAGCTCTATAGTAATGGGCAGGAGGCTGTATTCCTTCTGCAACTGGGGCGAAATGTACCAGCATCAGTTACAGGGGAAATCAGCATCCTTCCCCCTCCCCCCCAAAAAAAAAAAAGTGATCAAATGTCCCCAAAGGTCTATTATGACCTTATGGGGACACAATGTAAAAAAAAAAATTATAGAAAAGTAAAAAAAAAAAAAATGCAAATAAAATAATAAAAAAAAAAATAAAATAATATTTCAATAACACGCCCTTATTAAAGGTTTTAACCCCACCCTCGATGACACCATGCAAAATAAAAACTACCACAACAGAGAGTAAAAACTATTTTAAAACATTATTTAATAGCACTTTATGTTATTAAATAAAAAAAAAAAAAATTAAAAGTGAAAAAACAGACAAGTTTTTCCTCCTCTTTTGTTTATATTTTCCCTAATATAAAAAAATTAAAACACATGCAAAAATATAAAAGCAACATAAAAATAAAGCCCTATGTGTCACAGAAAAAAGACACAGAAATTAGTTGAATAATGCAAATGATAAAAATGTTGCAGCCCTCAAAACCGCACATTCAAAAAACCTGAAAATGTATCTGGTCCTGGACCAGAAATTGGCTTGGTACTGAAGTGGTTAAAAAAAAAATTGCAACAGGGGCCCGCCGGGTCCCCTAAGGTCGCAGGCCCCGTGACAACTGCTATGGCTTGTATGGCAGTACGTACGGTTCTGGTAGGGGGAAGACAATTGAAGTTGAAACACAAAGAATTATCAAGACTCTGATATTTGAGGAATCAGAATACTTTCCCAGTGAAGTTCCAAAAACTACAAAGAAAGGAAAGACCCAAAAAAGCTGCAGAGTGTGCTTCAAAAGGGGATAAGGAAAGATACAATTTATCAGTGTGACACCTGCCCTTAAACACTATTAATAAAGGAGAGCTTCAGACTGTACCACACATCCATAGATTATTAATTTTATAATTTAATTTCCCTGGTAGATCACCTCCTTATACCATGATATGCTCTGCACAGATTTACCATTTAACCTCTGTTATGCAGTAATTTCTGGAAAATAAACCTGGTGGGGTCTAAATGCCCGCTATACCACTTCATAAATTTAAGGGGTGTAATTTCCGAACTGAGATCATTTGTTGAGGGTTTCCACTGTTCTGCATGTCAGGTGCTCAGCACATGGTACCTGAAAGCTATTACAGTAAAATCTGCCCTCCAAATATTTCTCTTTGTTCAGCTAGGTCCTGGAGTGGCTAGGCCACTCCAGGACCTTGAAATGCTTCTTACGAAGCCACTCATTCGTTGCCCTGGCGGTGTGCTTGGGATTATTGTCATGCTGAAAGACCCAGCCACATTTCATCTTCAATGCCCTTGCTGATGGAAGGAGCTTTGCGCTCAAAATCTCACGATACATGGCCCCATTCATTCTTTCATGTACAGGGATCAGTCGTCCTGGTCCCTTTGCAGAGAAACAGCCCCAAAGCATGATGTTGCCACCTCCATGCTTCACAGTAGGTATGGTGTTCTTTGGATGCAACTCAGCATTCACTCTCCTCCAAACACAACGAGTTGTGTTTCTACCAAACAGTTCTACTTTGGTTTCATCTGACCATATGACATTCCCCCAATACTCCTCTGGAACATCCAAATGCTCTCTAGCAAACTTCAGATGGGCTCGGATATGTACTGGCTTAAGCAGGACACGTCTGGTACTGCAGGATCTGAGTCCCTGGCGGAGTAGTGTGTTGCTGACGGTAGCCTTTGTTACGTTAGTGCCAGCTTTCTGCAGGTCATTCACTAGGTCCCCCCGTGTGGTTCTGGGATTTTTGCTCACCGTTCTTGTGATCATTTTGACCCCACGGGCTGAGATCTTGCGTGGAGCCCCTGATCGAAGGAGATTATCAGTGGTCTTGTATGTTTTCCATTTTCCAATTATTGCTCCCACAGTTGATTTCTTCACACCAAGCTGCTTGCCTTTGCAGATTCAGTCTTCCCAGCCTGGTGCAGGTCTACAATTTTGTTTCTGGTGTCCTTCCACAGCTCTTTGGTCTTCACCATAGTGGAGTTTGGAGTGTGACTGTTTGAGGTTGTGGACAGATGTCTTTTATACTGATAACAATGTCAAACAGGTGCCATTACTACAGGTAATGAGTGGAGGACAGAGGAGCCTTTTTAAAGAAGTTGTTACAGGTCTGTGAGAGCCAGAAATCTTGCTTGTTTGTAGGTGACCAAATACTTATTTTCCACCATAATTTACAAATAAATTATTTAAAAATCAGACAATGTGATTTTCTGGATTTGTTTTCTCATTTTGTCTCTCATAGTTGAGGTCTACCTATGATGCCAATTACAGGCCTCTCTCATCTTTTTAAGTGGGAGAACTTGCATAACTGGTGACTAACTAAATACTTTTTTTTCCCCACTGTATATATACATACACACTCATATAAAGGTAAAACACAATTTTCACTATATTTACACAAAAATGTGTATGTTTATTAGGGCTGGGAAATTAATCAAAAAATAATCGAAATCGAAAGCTGTGAAAATCGTTGTGAACTTGCTGACATCGATTATTTCAATTATTTTGCATCCATACCATCCTGTTTTACACTGCCATTGGTTAAATAATATGTGCGCTATCCAATCAGGATTAGTGATATTCAAATAACCAAAACAAAAATTCAGTCACATGGAATGGCATATAAAAAGTAGAGTGTCCTAAAACAATCGTTCATTAATCATAATTGTTCAATTAATCGTGATTTTGATTCATGAATATATGTGAGGTTCGGCCCTCCAGTTCTCCCCAGACCCAAAAGTATAGTGAGTAAAAATAACAAACACTTATACTGACCTTGCCTCACCTCTCCTAAGGATCCATGCTCTGTCTGGCTCTCTGCAGCATTCTCTTCGTGCCTCTCCTGTCTGCAACTAATGTCACATGTCCTAGGGGTCACTAGTGATTGGGCCTCAGTAGTCACGTGGGACCCATCATAGGCCACAGCAGTGACCCCACGCCTGGGTGCGTGACAACATTGGCAAACTGGATACATGGATAAAGGTATCCACCTCACTTTGGATCATCAACATTATTATAGATGATTATTCCCTAGAATTCGAAGATCTTCATCCAGTAAGGTTCAGGAAGATAAAAAAAAAAAAACAACCTTTCACCTTTAGATCATCTAGACATGCTTGCAGGGTCCTTATTCTAGTGCCAGAACAAGAGAACAGCAGTAGTTTCTACTCTGTTTTTACTTGTGAAGAATTCAGAGATCCCACAGAGCAAAATGGGCTGGATGATCAATATGAAAAACTCATCAAAAGATTTTTCTAGAGATTCTTTTACATTCACATGTAATGATGTCCTTCCTCTTTCAAGCAAAACAACAAAACCATCATGAATTGGATCTTTTCCTTTTGGTATGCACCTATTGTAAACATCAGAAACATATTGAAACTTCTTGATCATTAACCTTCACGATCACTGCAGTACTCTGGGCTCAGGCCCACACTCAGGCATCTTCAAAATTTAGAAAACCTGTTTGGGACAAAAACAGTCTTCACTGGACAAGAGAGTGAAGGTACCAGTATGTGCAAAGACTTCGCTATGCTGGTGGCAGATAAAAAAGAATCTGAGGGGTCATGTGAAAACATAGTTGTAAAAATGGATGTCAGCGAGAAGGGTTGCGGGGGCCATAGCACCCTCAAATGTCAGTAGTCTCTTCAAATCTTAGAGAATTGTCTGTCATATGGGAGGCTTTAAAGAAGATTGGACTTTTTGTAAAAGGAAATCATATGAAGATTCTTTTGGACAATATGACAGCTGTGACCTTTATGAACAAATATGGAGGCATAAGAATTTGCTCCCTCTCTCAGGTCTAAACCAAGATCTTCAACTGGGCAGAAAAACATCTTTGCTCCCTGACAGTAAGTGATCTTTGCGGGAGGTAGGGATCTAGTGGGAAGAATGGGTCTCCTGTGCATAGACCTTTTTGCCTCAAAGATTAAAGTTACAGCCTTTGGTACCCTATCCAGACATGACAACCCCAGGACAAAAGATGCCTTAAAGGGAGTGTATCATTAGAAAATCACGTTTTTAAGTAATGGCACGTAGGCATAGCCTTTAAATAGGCTATTATACTCATACATTTCTTTCTGTTGTACTCCCTGCCGTTTCTGTAAAATACAGTTTCTTCTGATATGCAAATTATGCTCAGGGGGCATTACCCCTGTGCTCCGTGCACACCAGCATCATCCCCTGATCGTCGCCCCTTAGTGCCTCCTGTTCACTCCCCCCTACATTTTCTCCTCTTCTCAGCCTTGTGTAAGCATTCAACGCTGTGCTTTTCGCGGTTGAAATCCCGCGCATGCGCAGTCGGCTCTGCCACTTTGGGTTCAGGCAGAGAAAGAAAGGTATGAGTAGAATAGCCTTTTTAAAGGCTATTCCAAAGTGCCATTACTTAAAAACATGATTTTCTAATGATAGACTCACTTGAAGTCAAGAGTGGCCAAAAGGTCTGATGTTTGCCTTCCCTTTCTCTCTCGTTCCCAGGCTTCTGGAATGGAGTATACTAATAGCCCCATTTTGGCCCAGGATGGCCTGGTTTCCCTTCATTCTGCATTGATTAATGGACATACTGGACTCTACCTCAGTGTCAGGATGTATTATCCCAAGGCCCAGTTTGCCAACTGCTTAGTAAAAGCCTGGAGACTGAGAGGTCCCTACTGAAACAGAGGGACTTTTTGGAAAAAGTAGTCTCTACACTCCTACTCTCCAAAAAAAAAAAACTATCACCTCCAAAATATATTGATATGGATTGAGTTAGTTGGGAAGGGCTAGTAGTGGGTGGGATAGCTAGGGAGACAGGGACGGGGTGTCAGAGAGGCAGGGGAAGGTAGTGAGAGGGAGGTAGTGTGAGTCAGCCTACAAGTACCATGATGCATTGCATTATGTAAGACAGCAGGAAGCTACACCATGTAAACAAATGCAGAAGACGCCAGGAGCTCCCACAGAAAACCAGAAATCATTCAAAACACTGCTAAAAGTATCCGGGTGCTCTTGTTAACCCATTAATAGCACTAACAGACCTTTTTTTTAAAAAAAAAAAAAACATTTTGCCCGAAAAACTACTTTAAGTGCTTTCTTGGTAGAAATTATGGTTTTCAAAACGTTTATGAAAGGTGCTACAATTTTGCTTCCCCCAGTTCACTCCACAGTGTCATCTTGGGACCTTAACCTGGTCCTGTGTGTCTGGAAATCCTTTTGAAGCTGTTAGGATTCAGATGCAAGGTAAGAAACAAACAGGTCTTCAGGAGAGCAGCAGCAGAAATGAGCTAACTACTGCGAGCAGTAGAAAATGCTAAGTAAAGGTAATACAGTACTGCGAACCAAGACCAGCCTCAGACACCTTCACCAGAGCTCCTCGAAAGAAAAGATGGACTTTAGCTGAATTTGAAGACCGGAATTGTCACCAGAACAGAAAGTGTATCACAAATAAATGCACTGCAGCAGGAACCAAACACCAAATCCACACACTACTCACAGGGACAGAGATAACAGTCGACAATAACGGGTCAGCAGCTGAAGAGGGCAACATGGATCCAAATTATGAGATAAAGACAAATCCAGAAAACCAAGCCAATAGTCGAAAACCGATCAGGAACACCAGAACAAAATCGCAATACAGAGAGTAATCCAAGAACACAGCCAGAAGTCAGTAATAGAGCAGTCAAATCAAAGTCAGGAGCCAGTCAGGAAGTAGTAAACTAATTAGCCAGCAAAGCTGGGTGATTAAGGAGTGGTTAATAAAGGCCTGCTCAGGAAGCTTCCCTATGTTGTCATGGCAACCTTAAAGCAGCAACAACCAATCTTAACAGAAAGCTTCCTTATGTTCATACGGCAACCTTAGAGTGGCAACAACAGATGTCACATTCCTGACAGAAGCTTTGATATTCTTTTAAAACTGCTTACTTCAAAATACATTTCTACTGGCCATTCCGAAAGCTAGACGAGTGGACTAAATTAAGGCCTTTTCCAACAAGGCCCCTTACTTAAAAGGGTGTTCCCATCTCCCTGACACAGTAGTTTGCCTGCTGTCTCTTCTTCTCAGTTCCTGTATTCTTAAACAAGCTTGTGGGTAGGCTTTCACTGTTTGATGAGCAGTACACTATGAAGAACCTCACTAGATAAAGACATTGCCTTTACCATGAGAGATTATGTATTATCCTTACTAGATATTTAATGTAAATGCAGATCAAAACATATTCACAGTAAATTTACATTACATTACACAGGTTTGCATTGAATTCAGGAAATCAGACTATCTTCTGATACAGTACCAGGGTAGAAATAAAGGGAATGCGCAAGTAAAGTTATATATACAGTACAGACCAAAAGTTTGGACACACCTTCTCATTCCAAGAGTTTTCTGTATTTTCATGAATATAAAAATTGTAGATTCACACTGAAGGCATCAAAACTATGAAATAACACATGTGGAATTATATACTTAACAAAAAAGTGTGAAACAACTGAAAATATGTCTTATATTCTAGGTTCTTCAAAGTAGCCACTTTTTGCTTTGATTACTGCTTTGCACACCCTTGATGAGCTTCAAGAGGTAGTCTTCTGAAATGGTTTTCACTTCACAGGTGTGCCCTGTCAGGTTTAATAAGTGGGATTTCTTCCCTTATAAATGGGGTTGGGACCATCAGTTGTGTTGTTCAGAAGTCAGGTGGATACACAGCTGATAGTCCTACTGAATGGAGTGTTAGAATTTGTATTATGGCAAGAAAAAAGCAGCTAAGTAAAGAAAAACGAGTGGCCATCATTACTTTAAGAAATGAAGGTCAGTCAGTCTGAAAAATTGGGAAAACTTTGAAAGTGTTCCCAAGTGCAGTGGCCAAAACCATCAAGCGCTACAAAGAAACTGGCTCACATGAGGATCGCCCCAGGAAAGGAAGACCAAGAGTCACCTCTGCTGCGGAGGATAAGTTCATCCGAGTCACCAGCCTCAGAAATCGCAGGTTAACAGCAGCTCAGATTAGAGACCAGGTCAATGCCACACAGAGTTCTAGCAGCAGACACATCTCTACAACAACTGTTAAGAGGAGACTGTGTGCAGCAGGCCTTCATGGTAAAATAGCTGCTAGGAAACCACTGCTAAGGACAGACAACAATCAGAAGAGACTTGTTTGGGCTAAAGAACACAAGGTATGGACATTAGACCTGTGGAAATCTGTGCTTTGGTCTGATGAGTCCAAATTTGAGATCTTTGGTTCCAACCACCGTGTCTTTGTGCGACGCAGAAAAAGTGAACGAATGGACTCTACATGCCTGGTTCCCACTGTGAAGCATGGAGGAGGAGGTGTGATGGTGTGGGGGTGCTTTGCTGGTGACACTGTTGAGGATTTATTCAAAATTGAAGGAATACTGAACCAGCATGGTTACCACAGCATCTTGCAGCGGCATGCTATTCCATCCGGTTTGCATTTAGTTGGACCATCATTTATTTTTCAACAGGACAATGACCCCAAACACACCTCCAGACTGTGTAAGGGCTATTTGACTAAGAAGGAGAGTGATGGGGTGCTACGTCAGATGACCTGGCCTCCACAGTCACCAGACCTGAACCCAATCGAGATGGTTTGGGGTGAGCTGGACCGCAGAGTGAAGGCAAAAGGGCCAACAAGTGCTAAGCATCTCTGGGAACTCCTTCAAGACTGTTGGAAGACCATTTCAGGTGACTACCTCTTAAAGCTCATCAAGAGAATGCCAAGAGTGTGCAAAACACTAATCAAAGTAAAAGGTGGCTACTTTGAAGAACCTAGAATACAAGACATATTTTCAGTTGTTTCACACTTTTTTGTTAAGTATATAATTCCACATGTGTTAATTCATAGTTTTGATGCCTTCAGTGTGAATCTACAATTTTTATAGTCATGAAAATACAGAAAACTCTTGGAATGAGAAGGTGTGTCCAAACTTTTGGTCTGTACTGTAGCTTGATGGATCAAACAGACCATATCCATCTGCCATGCTTCTTGGGACATTCTGGCTCCTCTGGGACTAAAGGCCCACTCCACAAGGGCAATGGCTGCCTCCAGAAAGTGCTTCGGTCTCCATTGATCAAATATGCATTGCTGCTACGTGGGCAAATCCTTCCATTTCCTACAAGCACCGGACATTGTCTCTAATAAGGACTTATCATTTGGTAGTAAGGTCTTCTCTTCTGTAGTCCCACCCTAACAAATTTCTGCTCCTCTTATATTCCTCCTGACAGTGCCATTGTGGAGGTGTGGTGAAAGATCAAGTTTACATTTACCAGTAATTGGATTTCCCCTTTAAACTCTTCCTGCCATAGCCATTTTTCTATTTTTTAATTTGACTACTCTCCTTCCATATCTTATTTTTACATTCACAGAGCTGTATGAGCGCTTAATTCTTGTGGGACAAGTTGTACTTTGTAATAGTACCATTTAATATTCTGTACATTGTACTAGGAAGCTGTAACAAAATGCAGAATGGGGTGGAATTTGAGAAAATCTGCAACTGTCCTTTCCAGCTACCCCCACAGCATCTCCTCATTCCCCTGATGCTCTGTCAGCAGTCTCTGCTCCCAGAGGCTTCAGGGAGCTGCAGGCATGATGTGAGTGATGTCAGGACATACCTCCCACTGACTGGACGCAGATGAGTTGAGGCTGGAATCTGGGACTGTCCCACTGAATCCGGGACAGTTGGGAGGTATGGTCTAGGTAAAGAGGAGCAGAGGGATTGCCATTATACTTGAGACCGGCAGAATCCCTGCCCCGGTCCTATAAGACTGACTTTTGGCGCCAAAATACTGGCAGCCCCTCCCTCCATATTCCGCATCCTATGACTTTTAGACTGGCCTTGTCTATTATATCAAAAACCAGAAACAAAGTGAATTTAAAAGCAACCTGAAAGGACCACACCCTCCAAAATATTAACTCTTAAATCACCGCAACACAAATAACACAAGTCTACAAATTTTCAAAAGTTGTTTGGTTCAGAAATTAAATGAGCCATTTCTTAATGATTTTCATGTGCTGAATTAAATATCACAAGGAAAACTGTCAATTGGCTCTAGTTTCTATGATATCGAAGAATTCTCGTTTTACTGTTATGTAAATTGTATAGATTATAATATAAAATTGTGACTTCTGCAATCATATAGGTGCAAGTTTATTGTTCATAACATTTTGAATTATATTCTGAGGAAACTTAACTGTATTTAAAATCAACTATAATTTACAGACAAATTATAATTATATTTAGGCCAATATGTTATTGAACTCTGCAACGTAGGTCCTCATTCATTGGCTACTCGGCTCTTTTTCACAAGTTTCTTGTATTCAGGCATTGGATTGTCTCTGGTAACTGTCCAGCAGTAGTCTGCAAGCATTGATGGGTTCCATTTACCCTGATATCTTTTTTCCATAGTCGCAGTTTCCTGGTGAAATTGCTCACCATGTTCATCGCTCACCGCTCCACAGTTTGGTGCAAAGAAGTCTAGATGAGAGTGCAAGAAATGAATCTTTAAATACATGTTACATCCCAGGTTTTTATATGCCTTGAGGAGATTTTCCACCAACTCTTCATAGTTATCTGCCTTGGTGTTTCCCAGGAAATTTGTTACTACTAACCAGATTACTTCCCATGCAGCCTTTTCCTTGCCACGCAGCAAACAATGAAACTCATCATCTTGAAGAAGCGCACAAATCTGAAGACCAATAAAGACTCCTTCCTTTATCTTTGTTTCACTCAACCTTGGAAACTTACATTGGAGATACTTGAATGCCTCTTTATATCCATCGTCTTTACGAAGTTCTTCATAAGACCCAGCTTGATATGCAAAGAAGGTAGCAGAATCTTTGTTGGTTCAATGAGCGCTGGATGCATAACATTTTTAGTTCTTAGCTTCAGTGATTGTCAGAGTGGCCAGTCTCTTTTCTTGTAGTGGTCTGATCTTGCATGACTGTCCCAGTCACATAGGAAGCAGCTGTACATTGTGTATCCACCCTGGAGATGAAGCACTAGTGCAACCACCTTCAAGTCACCACAGAGGCACCACAGATGTTGATAATAGTTTATGCATCTCAAAAGCTGTTTCATGTTGCTACATGTTTCCTTCATGTGAACTGCATAACTAATTGGAACTGATGGTAGTGCATTGCCGTTATGCAGTGAGACAGCTTTAAGACTCAGCTTGGTTGAATCGATAAATAGCCTCCATTCATCTGGGTTATAGCTGATGTTGAGAGCTTCCATTAAACTGCAGTGGTTATTGCATGCAACAAGATCACCCTCCTTGAAGAAGAATTGGAGAAGATGCTTTTGACGGTCCCGGAACAAACAAGTGTTGAAGTCTGTAAACTAAGTTTAATTAGGATTGCATCACCTGGCATTTATTGACATCTTTCTATTGGTCATTCTGAGATGATGCAATTCTAGTAGATGATGCAATACTGATGATGCAAACTTTTCCCAGTATTGTATTAAAGGCTGTGAGAAATATCAAAAGCACCTTTGTATCATGAAACTTAGAGCCAATTTCAAAATTTGAGCATCATTTTCGATCTCAGCACCCCAAAATTAGTTAAGATCAACTGTATTCATGTCTGAACCAATTTGGCTGTAGACAAGTGTAATCAACATGAAAACTGAAACTTATGTAAAGCCTAAGCAAAATTTAACTCAATACATGCATTAATAAATGCAATAAACATCACCACATTGCCATATTACCTGCCGAACAAATAGATCATTATCCACAAAAATCCACAACTGGACACCTTGATTTATTACAAAGAATCAAATCCAACACAAACAAATCCAACTAAAAAATAACAATAGAATAAGATTTTGAGACTTACCGTATCACTGAAAGTATGCGTCTACACAGAGCCATATCGTTGTTACCACTTCCTGTCGAAGAAAGTGAAAAGTCATTTTATGCATTCTGCTGCAAGCAGCAAAATTAAATATATGAAAAATTATGTAATTCATCCTACTGTGAGGACTAAAGTTAAATATTGGTGTATCTGCATGAAACATCGAAACTCGATCGCTCCCACACTCCGAAATCTTAAAGATCACCGTAGAATAAATATCAAAACCCATGTCAAATATCTCCAATTATTTTATATTAGATAACACAATAGATTACAGAAAAAAACTATGTTAAATAACAAATGTAATACTAAAATCTAACATCAACATAGTCAGAAATTATATCTAATAAAAAATCTAATAAATTGCAACAAAAACACATAAATAAGTACTTAAAAGTTACATATTATACACATAAATATGTCTAATCGCAACCCAAACACATAAGCCCTGTGTAAACACAGACTGAAATCTTTAGATCTAATGACAATATACAGGTGCACCTCAATAAATTAGAATATCTTTGAAACGTCTATTTATTTCAGTAATTAAATTAAAAAAGTGACCTCCTATATTTTCTAGATTCTTTACACACAAGTCTTTTATTTCTGTAAATGTTGATTATGGATTACAGGTAATTAAAAAACAAAATCTATGAAAATTTGAATATTGTCAAAAAGTTCAGTATTGTAAATTCAGTGTGTCACATGCCAAGGTTTCCTAAGCCTTTAAATGGTCCCTCAGTCTGGTTTAGTAGGACACACAATCATGGAAGACTGCTGATTATGAATTGAATTACTGAAATGAATGAACGTTTCCAAAATATTCTAATTTATTGAGATGCACCTGTATGTAACCAAATTTTCAACTTAACCAAATACAAGAATATGAGACCATAAGAACCCAATATAAATTACTTACACTAATTTGAATAAAAAACCAAAGGAATCATTTTCAGCTTTCTGTGCATCTGAGGACAAATTTAAAAGCTAAGTTATAAATCGACTGTGTGAGCTTGCAAGTGTGTTTGGATTCCCCCACAATCACAAGCTTCAAGAAGGCCCTGAAGACTCACCTATTCAGGAAAGCCTGCAACATCCACTAACGCTGCTTTCACCACACCACCACCTGAACAGCCTCTACCCCCACCTTCTGTCTCTATCCCTCTTCCCTCATAGATTGTAAGCCTTTGTGGGCAGGGCCCTGTATCCCACTGTGCCAGTTGGTCACTGTTAGTATTATCTGTTTTGTATATCTTGTGTACCGTATGTAAACCTTCAAATGTAAAGCACCATGGAATAAATGGTGCTATATAAATAAACAATAATAATAATAAAAGTGTGCTTTTGTTTTACAGGTGCATCTCAATAAATTAGAATATTTTGGAAACGTTCATTCATTTCAGTAATTCAATTCATAATCAGCAGTCTTCCATGATTGTGTGTCCTACTAAACCAGACTGAGGGACCATTTAAAGGCTTAGGAAACCTTGGCATGTGACACACTGAATTTACAATACTGAACTTTTTGACAATATTCAAATTTTCATAGATTTTGTTTTTTAATTACCTGTAATCCATAATCAACATTTACAGAAATAAAAGACTTGTGTGTAAAGAATCTAGAAAATATAGGAGGTCACTTTTTTAATTTAATTACTGAAAGAAATAAACTGTAAGGGAATTGCCAGAGGAGCGATTCCGCAGTAGCCCTAAGTGAACTCTAAGCTGAACTCCCCCCCCCCCCACTGTCCCTGGCTAACTTCCCAGATCTGTCCTAGGCGACAGCCAGCAACTGGTCGACAATCCCTTCTTAATATAAGTGACAACACAGAATGCAGACAAGACAAACAACAAGAAAGGGAGGTCAGCTAGCCAAGGGGTTGGTAACAGTCCAGCAATGCAGTACAGAATCAAAATCCAAGAGAATAGTCAAAGTCAAAGCCAGCGGTCAGGAATAAGAATACAAGTAATGAAAACGCAAGAGTAAAAGCCAGTACGCTTTCTACTGTAGGAACGAGAACCAAGACCCTGTCACCAGGGTTGAAGTTCCTTACTTTAGCAGACCTGTTGTAAACCCGGGACTTATTCTCCTAAGCTTGCTCTAAGTGTTCCTTTACAATAGGCATCACTTTCTCAATTCTATCTGGCATCTGGGCAATATGGTCAATCACACTTCTGTGTAGGATAGCCTCATGCTCCCAGGTCTCTTTAGCAATATCCAAAAGACCACGTGGATGTCAACCATACACTAGCTCAAAAGGAGAAAACCCCATAGAGGCCTGACGTACTTCCCTTACAGAAAACATCAGATATGGTAAGAGCTAATCCCAGTCTTTCCCATCCTGTGCCACCACTTTTTTAAGCATCCCTTTTAAGGTTTTGTTGAAGCTTTTGGGCAACACTTCAGTCTGAGGATGGTAAACTGATGTATGTAAATGTGTTATCTTCAACAGTTTACACAACTCTTTTGTGACTTTGGACATAAAGGGTATCCCCTGATCTGTAAGTATTTCTTTAGGTAACCCAGTTCTGTTAAACATAAGAAACAGTTCTTTTGCAATGTTTTTTGCTTTATATGAATATGTGGGAATATTTTCTCTGCACCAGATTCTTGGGGTACCCCATTTATGACTTTGACATTTTCCCAAGCAGGGGCTAATGTAGGGTCCTTGAGTTGAGCAGTCCCAAAGTTATCACTGTAGACTGGAGTTTGGCTGGTGCACAAACTCAGGAGGTACACATCCTAGAATAACATTATGCAGTAAAGTCTTTACAAAGAGTTTGTTTGCACAACAGAGAGTATTCTCTGAACTACTAGGCCAAACCCACTTAATCAAACATAACTGGCAAATCAGGGAGACCAATTTCAGGAGTGTCTTCCTCAACATCCCCTGTAAAAACCTCTACAGGAAAGGTCTCATTCTCACCCAGAGATACACCTACAACTTGTACCTGGTCCGGTTATCCCAAGGGAACTGGATCAATAACAGATACATTTATACATTTCTCCATCATTTCCCACAACTGCCAAAACAAAGGAAAGTCACATCCTAGAATGACATAATGCAGTAAAGTCTTTACAACTCCAACTTCATGAGTAATTTTTCAACATGGAATCTCAAAAGACAATATGGCAGTGGGGTAATCTTTTGTATCGCCATGTATGCAAATGACTCCCATTTGCCTGTGTTGTAATTTCCTGGTGTCGACCAGGCTGGCATTCACAAGAGTCACTAGACTACCAGAGTCCAACAGAGCATTAGCAGAGCGTCCTTCAACAGTCACAATACAAGTTTGTTGCTCTATGTTTTGAGAGAGCGAGGCAGAGTAGGCAGGACTAGAAAACAGGGACATCCTACGCCCAACATCACACTGCATAGACTCATCCACCAGTGGACAATTGGCAGCAATATACCCAGTCCATGACAACGCCAGCAAGTAATGTTCAAAGGCACTTTGGGGCGAATTGGCCTAAAATTCCTGGCTAGTAGTTCTGAGCCAGTTCCTACTCTACGGGCCTCCTTCATCCCCTTTACATTAGGAACAGTCTTACCCTTTTCAGGTTCAGGTATCCACTTCTGGTTCCTTGGGGCTGGCTGAGCAGAAGTGTCATCTTGAAGATATTCCTCCGTATTCAGATAACGCTCTACCAGGGCAACTAGCTGGTCCACATCCTTCAGCTCTGTTTGTCCAACACAGCATTGTATCTGCACTGGCAAGGCTTGAATAAATCGGTCCAGGACGACTCCTTCCACCACCTTAGCAGCAGTAGAAAATTCTGGCTGTAACCACTTTTTAGCCAGGTGAAATAGGTCGTACATTTGTGACCTCACAGGTTTACCCATCTGGAACTTCCAGGCTCTGACAGCAGGGGTAACACCTAAGCGAGCAAGGATTTCCGCCTTCAGTTTGTGGTACTGCTTGGCATCTTGCTCACTTAAATCAAAGTAGGCTTTCTGGGACTCTCCACTGGTCAGCTGGAAGCATTTCCCTCTCAGCAGCTCTTTCAAAAATGGTGAGGAATGCTTCAAAATCATCCTCTGGGTTCATCTTTTGTAGAGATGCTTGTACTCTCCTTCCAGGAGTGACATTTTGAGCTTGGACTTGAGGCCTTTCTGCCAGCAACTTTATCTGCTCCAGCAGACTTTTATTAATCGCCTGCTGTTCTCTGAAGGCTGCTTGGGTGGACTCTATGAGCAGAGGGTTGGTCTCATGTTGGTTGGCATTAGTCTCTTGCTGGTTGACATTTGTGCCAGTGCAGCCTCCACCATTTGTAATGGGATTAGCTCAGGGATCGTCATCTCTTCAGATAGACAAGCACTTTCTGGCACAGCAATTAGAGTCCAGTCCAGTCAAGTATGATGCAACTAGCCGCAAGCAGTTTTATTAGTGTTTTAAGGAAAACAATACAAAATAAAATCCTAGCTGTCCGGCTACTACCTATAACACAGGTACCTAGGTACCTAACTACTGAGAGCTGGGCCTCCTTCTACCACTTTGCCCCTGGTCCTGTCACAATGTATTCTAGGTAATGGGGGGTGATTTGAACTTTTAGTTTTTTGTTTTTTTTTTTTATATATTTTTTTGAACTTTTATTTTCTTACTACTGTTTTATTAGCACCCTAGGGGGCTTGAACCTGCAATAGTGTGATTGCAAGCCCCATAGACTGCAATACAACTGTATTGCAGTCTATGAGACTTTCGGTATGTTACTACTGTAGATGATCATAGACCAGCCGCAATAGTAATATCCCTATCGCAGGCCTGGAAGCCTTCAAAAGGCTCCAGGCTGCCAAGGAAACAGGTCAGCTCCCGCAACGGAAAAGGTAAGGGGCTATTTTTTTTTTTTTTTTTTTTTTACTTTGGGGGAGAGGGGAATCCTGGCCTCCAATGCCAGCATCAGAGTGGACTCTGATCGTGGGCATAAGCTCCGTATCTCCACTGTACATTACAGCAGAGATCCGGTAGCTATGGCAGCCGCTCTGCAACAGAGTGGCCGCCATCTCTAAAGACCCGGCATCCACCATACTATTACGGCAGATGTTGGGAAGGGGTTAAGGCCAGGGCCCCACGTTGCGAAAATGCTGTGATTTGGCCGGTTTTACAGTATTTGCAAAGTGGATGGGATTCTCGCTAATCCCATCCACACATTGCAGAAAAATATCTGCAGTGGAAATGCTGCAATTTCAAAAACCGTCGCGTTTTGTAAATCGCAGCATGTCAATTACAGTGGCGAAATAAAAGTATTTAGTCAGCCACCAATTGTGCAAGTTCTCCCACTTAAAAAGAAGAGAGAGGCCTGTAATTGTCATCATAGGTAGACCTCAACTATGAGAGACAAAATGAGAAAACATATCTAGAAAATCACATTGTCTGATTTTTTAAGAATTTATTTGCAAATTATGGTGGAAAATAAGTATTTGGTCAATAACAAAAGTTCATCTCAATACTTTGTTATATATCCTTTGTTGGCAATGACAGAGGTCAAACGTTTTCAATTACAGGCCTCTCTCATCTTTTTAAGTGGGAGAACTTGCACAATTGGTGGCTGACTAAATACTTTTTTTCCCCACTGTATACCAACGAAAATGCTAGCGTTTTCCAAATAGGTATAATAGGGACAGAAAGTTCTCAGAGGAAAACTCTGCAGACTTTCTGTGGAAAAAAACTCAATGCGTTTCCGCAGTTCACTATGTGGGGCCTTAGCCTAAAAAGGACCTGCCATCAAATTCAAGATGCTGAGTAACATACCTCATTTTATTTATCAATTTGACGTGATTTTTTTTTTAAAATCTATCAACCCATTCATAAGATAAGGCCCCTAGTAGTTTTTATGTGAATAACATTTACCAAGGAGGTGGTTAAGGTTGCCATCCACATGGTGAATAAGAGTTATTTCACATACAGTATAACCTAACAGGGAGCCATAGCTTTTGAATATGTGAATGGCTTTAAGAAAAAAAAAAAGGGCACAGCAGTAATCAAAAAAGGTATGTAATTTAGCATTAAGTAGCAGTTCCTATTTAACCCCTTAACGACCCAGGGCGTAATAGTACGTCCTGAGTCGCATGACGATGTATGGAGAGCGCTCAGGAGCTCTTATTTCATTTTTTGAAACAGTGCAGAGAGTGATATCGAAATATGTGTGGAATGGCAGAAGACCTAGAATTAACAGAAGCTTTTTGTCTAAACATAAGTTGGCTGGAGGCCTGGGTGGTCCGATTGTGCCTAACTATTATTTGGCTACTCTCACTGCACAATGTTCTAGGCAGGGGCGTAAATACCAGAGTAGCAGTGGTAGCGGCTGCCACAGGGCCAGGACATAAGGGGCCCGGAACCCTGTGGCAGCCACTACTGCGAACTCCACAAACACTGCTATCATCAAACCCCGGGGTCTTTTCAGACCCCAGAGTATAATGATCCGAGGCCCAGGGGAGGTGAGGGAACATAAAAACCACTGTAACTCACCTCTCCTATGCTTCGCAGGCTACGGGCCTGTTTGGCGATGTCCCCGACGTCAGCCGACGACATTATGCATTTCGACGCCGGCCTGGCTCACGCGAGATCAGGTCCAACACTGAAGAGGGCCAAAGTAGCGCACCGGAGTGCAGCAGAGTCAGGGAGAGGTAAGTAGCATTGTTTTTTTTGTGTTTGTATCCTCCCCTGGGTCTCCGATCATTATACTCTGGGTTCTGAAAAGACCCCAGAGTATAATAATCGTTCATGGGTGGTCCACAATGGGGCATAATATTGTGTGCAGGGGCCACTATGGGGCATAATACTCTGTGTAGGGGCCACTATGAGGCATAATACTGTGTGAAGGGGCCACTATGGGGCATAATACTGTGTGCAGGGGCGACTATGGGGTATAATACTGTGTGCAAGGGCCATTATGGGGCATAATACTGTGTGCAGGGGCCACTATGGGGTATAATAGTGTGTGTAGGGGCCACTATGGGGCATATTCTTACATAGCTCCTTTGAAGCTCAGGGATGCTTTGTTGATGCCCTTTTGGAACATCACACCGCCTAGATCATTCTCCCTGAGTATGTGTGCCTCATTGGCAGCATGGTCAGCGCTGCATGCGAAGTCGCACCCAAGCAGCATTTCGATATTTCTAACACGCCTCTGTCACTCTTGCCTTGGGCAGTTGCGGATCTATATGTCTAAGTGTGGGAGGAGAAGGGAATTTCTGAGATATATGCGGACAGTAACCAGGCATTATCCTTTACAGAGTTGAGACAACTGTTTGGAGTTCCTTTGGGGCATTTTTATAAACATTTTTAAATATTACAATTCCTGTCCAAATATCCCTCTGCACCCATACCTCATAATAGTATGGTTTTTACATTGATATCAAAATGCTTGAGGGGACTTTGGTTCCTTTATGACCTGATTTATGACCTGATGACCTTTTCGGTATTGGGAGAGGGAACTGGGAATGGTTTTTACCCCATTAGAATGGTGCCAAACTATCAAATTGATACACTCTTCCTTGAAATGCAGTACACATGTTGAAACAGCATTGAAAATAACTTTGCAATGGTACAATACTCCGTCTATCTTGCAATTGGCATACCCTTCCGTTTCTGGAGAATGTTGGCGAGGGTGCGGTGGCAGAGGAACCTTATTTCATATTTTATGGCAGTGCCCTATTATTTACTCTTATTGGACAGAAGTGTTTGACATGCTCTCAGAGCTGTTTGGTCTCCAACTCCCGTGCACTCCACATTTAGCTATTTTGCTACTCAGAATCCCCCGTGCTTTGTGCCCTTATAAGCGGCTTCCTAGTAAAATTCTGACTATGGCCAAACTCATATTGGTACAAACATGGAAATCTGTAGCCTCCCCTCCCATTTCAGCTCTGATAAATATTGTTAATGCCACCTTCGACAATGAAAAGGTCATTGCTTTGGGTAACCACTCATTCCACTACTTTGCACACATCTGGGAGAGGTGGACTCAGTCCAGATTTTTATTGTAAACTTGTTTATGTAGACCTTGTTTCATAAAATATATATATATATATATATATTGTAAGTATGTGAGACAGAGGGCGCTGTTGAGCGACCCAGGCCAGGCCAGAAAAGGCTCTCAGCCACGCCTTTGGGGGTGGCACGTAACTCCAGAGGGGCTGGAGTACCCTGCAGGAAGCAGGAAATGGTGGTGGACCAGCTAGGACAGAGAGAGAGGCTCTGTCCCAGAAGGGCTGGCGTCCACAGGGGTGGGACCAGCTAGGACAGAGAGAGAGGCTCTGTCCCAGAAGGGCTGGCGTCCACAGGGGACTGTTGCTGGAGCTGAGCAACAGTCAGGACAGTTAGGGGCTCAAGGAGTGAGTTAGGACCCTAACTGTGGTCTAGGTTTTTTGTTGTTTTGCTATGTTGCAGTTAAGCTGAATAAAGGCACTTTTATTTTACACTTGGAACGTCTGAAAGCTATCTTTCCGGCGCCCAGTACCACGAACCACCGCTGTCCGGACCCGGAGTCTGCCGCCATTTTGAGTTTAATTCCCCAAATTGTCACTATATATATATATATATATATATATACACAGTGGGGAATAAAAGTATTTAGTCAGCCACCAATTGTGTAAGTTCTCCCACTTAAAAAGATGAGAGAGGCCTGTAATTGACATCATAGGTAGACCTCAACTATGAGAGACAAAATGAGAAAACAAATCCAGAAAATCACATTGTCTGATTTTTTAAGAATTTATTTGCAAATTATGGTGGAATATAAGTATTTGGTCACCTACAAATAAGCAAGATTTCTGGCTCTCACAGACCTGTAACTCCTCTGTCCTCCACTTATTACCTGTAGTAATGGCACCTGTTTGACATTGTTATCAGTATAAAAGACACCTGTCCACAACCTCAAACAGTCACACTCCAAACTCCACTATGGTGAAGACCAAAGAGCTGTGGAAGGGACACCAGAAACAAAATTGTAGACCTGCACCAGGCTGGGAACACTAAATCTGCAATAGGCAAGCAGCTTGTTGTGAAGAAATCAACTGTGGGGGCAATAATTAGAAAATGGAAGACATACAAGACCACTTATAATCTCCCTCGATCAGGGGCTCCACACAAGATCTCACCCTGTGGGGTCAAAATGATCACAAGAACGGTGAGCAAAAATCCCAGAACCACACGGGGGGACCTAATGAATGACCTGCAGAAAGCTGGGACTAACGAAACAAAGGCTACCGTCAGTAACACACTACGCTGCCAGGGACTCAGATCATGCAGTGCCAGACGTGTCCCCCTGCTTAAGCCAATACATATCTGGGCCCGTTTACTAGTTTACTAGAGAGCATTTGGATGTTCCAGAAGAGTATTGGGAGAATGTCATATGGTCAGATGAAACCAAAGTAGAACTGTTTGGTAGAAACACAACTCGGCGTGTTTGGAGGAGAGTGAATGCTGAGTTGCATCCAAAGAACACCATACCTACTGTGAAGCATGGGGGTGGCAACTTTATGCTTTGGGGCTGTTTCTCTGCAAAGGGACCAGGACAACTGATCCATGTACTGTACATGAAAGAATAAATGGGGCCATGTATCGTGAGATTTTGAGTGCAAACTTCCTTCCATCAGCAAGGGCATTGAAGATGAAATGTGGCTGAGTCTTTCAGCATGACAATGATCCCAAGCACACTGCCAGGGCAACGAAGGAGTGGCTTCGTTGCAAAAGCACATAGAGCTCCTTCACATCTGTGTCCTGCCGTGTGCCCAAACGGCAGTTTATGCCCACATGTATGACACTAGTGTACCCAGGATAATGTACTTAACAATGCCATATGTGGGTATAAACTGCTGTTTGGGCACACAACCAGGCACAGAAGGGAAGAAGCGCTATTTTGGTTTTTGGAGCACAGTTTGGTTTTTGTACATCATGCCACTTTTGCAGAGCCCCTGAATTGCCAGTAAAGTGGAATCCGCAGACATGTCACCCCATTTTGGAAACTACACCCTTTAAGGGATTTATCAAGTGGTGTAGCCAGCATTTTTAACCCTTGAGTGTTGCATTCATTTAATTTCCAGAAATGAATGCGCAGTTGATAATGAAAAGTTAAAAATGAAATTTTTACATAGCTACGCCATTTCAGTGCCCGATATGTTGTGCCCAGCATATGTAAGAGACACACACTCCAAAAACTGTTAAGCGGGGATCCCGGGCACAACAGCTTTTGCAGCGTTCGTCTCTGATACAAGCCGGGCACAACATATTACGTACTGAAATGACATATTTGTGGAAAAATTGTCATTTTCACAATCAGCTGCGTATTCATTTATGGATAATAAATTATAGCAACACTTGGGGATCAAAAATGCTCATTATACCTCTGGATAAAATCCTTCCGTGGTGTAGTTTCTAAAACGGAGTGACATGTCAGGGGATTCCACTTTACTGGTGTTTCAGCTCTGCAAAAGTGCAATGGCATCCAAAAACCAAACCGTCCAAGTCTGTGCTCCAAAAGCCAAATAGCGCTCCTTTCCTTCTGGCGGTGTCCAACAGCAGTTTATACCCACAAATGACATTAAGTACGTTATCCTTGGTACACCACTGTCATACGTGTGGGCATAAACTGCAGTTTGGGCACACAGTAGGGCACAGAAGGGAAGGAGCGCTATGTGGCTTTTGGAGTGCAGATTCAGATGTTTGGTATCTGGACGCCATGTCATGTTTGCAGAACCTGCAAGGTACTAGAAAAGTGGATTCCCTAAAGGAGTGACCCCATTTTGAAAAGTGCACCCATGAAAGAATTTATCAAGGGGTGTAGCGAGCATTAGTATCCCAGGAGTGAATGCACAGCGGATGGTGAAAAGTGAATACATAAGCTGTGCAGAGTGCATTGGGAACACCAAATTCCCTACTATTTCCCCAGTAAGTTCCTATTATTGGGGGGGGTCACTCTGGGGGTCACTTCTTGTTTATTTTCCCTTGTAAGCTCTAAATCTGGTTTGTACCCTGATATACGCTCGCACAGCTTATACATTCCCTTCCTGCCGCATCCAGTTATGTTCTAATGATTTGGCGATTTTGTACAAGCTATATATTTTCTTTATTTTTCTGGTGGTGTAGCCATATGAGGGCTTGTTGTTTGTAGTATGAGATGTATTTTGTAATGACACCATTTTTGGGTGCGTACAACTTATTGAATAAATTTTATTTTAACTCTTTCTTGGTGAATTAAAAAAAAAAAAAAAACAGTAATTCTGGCATTGTGTTTTACCTTTTAAAATTTTCACCATGCAACATACAGCATAAGTAACATGTTACCTTTATTCTGCGGGTTGGAACAATTACGGCAATACCTCATTTATATTGTTTTTTTATGCGATACTAATTTTGCAGAAGAACCCATTTGGGGAAGGAAATCAATTATTTTTACATCTCCATCTTCTGAGAAGCGTTACATTTTTATTTTTCGGTTCACAGAGTTGGTTTAGGGCTTATGTTTTGTAGGAGGACCTGTGCTTTTAATTGGTATATGTCAGAAGCGTAGCTAGCGGGGGGGGCAGAGGGGACGGCTGCCCCGGGCCCACTGAGTTTTTGGGGCCCACCCCGGGGCCGCCATTAATACAGCCTTTATTTCTAACTAGATCGGTGTCTGCAGACACCGATCTAGTTATAATGCTTCCTGGTGCTTAACTGTCTTGTATACCGCAAGCCAATACAGGCCTGCGGTTTACAAGACGCCGAGACTACAGACCGATGTTTGCTTCTCAGCACGGGCGGCGCGATGACATCATAACATCGCGACGCCCGCGCTCAGACACAGACATCCTGTGCGTGGACAGGGAGGAAGCGGCGGCGGCTCCATTCATCAGCATCACAGGTGAGTATGACTTTTTTTTTTCTGGGTATATTAATAGTATAAGGGGTAGATAGGAGGGAGAAATATAACAGGAGGATTCATTAGGGGGCATTATATAAGGGTTATTGGGGGGTCCTTTATATAAGGGTTATTGGGGGGTCCTTTATATAAGGGTTATTAGGGGGTATTATTAATACAAGGGGGAGGTTATTTATATAAGGGGACATTAGGGGGCATCATTTATATTAGGAGGCATTATGAACATAAGGGGGTGGTCATTGATATAAGGAGCCATTAGAGGTGCAGTATTTATGTCAGGGGGAATCAGGGGCATAATATGAGGGGGCAATTAATTTAATGAAAGTGGCACTTGGGCTTTAGTAAGACTAAGGCCCCACGTAGCGGGCTGCAGGAAAAACCATGGCGGTAACATTGTGGTTTTTCCTGCAGCGCTTTTCACAGAAGGTCTGCAGAGGTTTCCCCTGTGGACTTTCTGTTTTCAATACAGCTATATGGAAACCGCCAGTGTTTCCATAGGTATAATTGACATGCTGCGATTTCCAAAACCGCAACTGTTTTGGAAATCGCAGTGCGTCTGCTGCACATATTTTTCCGTAATGTGTGGATGGGATTTGCTAGAATGCCACGATTTTTTTCTGTGGGTTTTCGCCACAAGGGGCCACATCCCATCCCCACTTTGCAGTAAAATATGCGCAGTGGAAACGCTGCGATTTCCAAAACAGCCGCAGTTTTGGAAATCTCAGCATGTCAATTATACCTACGGAAAGGCCGGCGGTTTCCCTATAGATATAATTGAAGCAGAAAGTCCGCAGAGGAAACCTCTGCAAACATTCTGTGCAAAGTGCTGCTGGAAAAACCACGATGCGTCACCGCCGTGGTTTTTCCCACAGCTGTTTTTTGCTATGGGATGCTACATGGGGCCTTAGCCTTAAGGAGTTTTCCAGCTCATTTTTATTGATTATCTATCCTCAGAATAAATCATCAATAAGAGATAAGTTGATCAGCTGTATGAAGGGGCTATGGCGCCTGTTTATATCACACGCTGTCTGTTTATAGTGACCGTGTGATGTCATTCCAGCCTTGTCACATAGACGTGGATAGGATGAGGTTGTAGTTACATTACATGGCCGCTATGAAAAGAATGACACTATGTAAACAGAGAAGGGGTCACGGCGCTTACACAGGTACCACAGTTCATTTAAACAGCTGATCCTGGGGGTCCCGGGTATTGGAACCCCAATAGTTTTTCAATTGGGAAATACCTGGGACATTATTAATAATAATAATAATAATAATAATAATAATAGTCCTTTAATAGTCCCACAGTGGGGAAATTCAGTGTGTTACAGCAGCAAAGATAAGATAAGCAGATACAAATACAAATACAACATGTACAGGAATGTTCCAAGGTGAGAGGCATTACATTAATAGCAGACAGACAGATAGGACGTAGCAGGGGGGGGGGGGGGATTTAACAGGCAGAGAGATATTTCAGTTCTCTGTATGTAATGATCTCCGCTTAGGTCGGTGTTGGTTGTACAGCCTAACCGCGGTGGGGAGGAAAGACTTCCGATAGCGCTCCTTCTCACACCTAGGGTGGAGCAGTCGGTCACTGACAGTACTGCCCAGCGCAATCACAGTCTCATGCATGGGATGGGAGTTATTCTCCCGCATGGAGCTCACCACGGACAGTATCCTTCTGTCACCCACCACCTGCACTGGGTCCAGTGGGCTCCCCAGGACAGAGCTGGCCCTTCTAATCAGCTTGTCAAGTTTATTTCTGTCCCTGGTTGATATACTGCTCCCCCAGCAGGCCACTCCAAAGAAGATGGCTGATGCCACTACCGAGTTGAAGAAAGTCCTAAGAAGTGCCCCCCGGATTCCAAAGGCTCTCAGCTTCCTAAGCAGGTAGAGCCTGCTGTGGCCCTTCCTGTACAGGGCCTCCATATGATCTGCCCAGTCCAGCTTATTATTAAGGAGCAGACCCAGGTACTTATAGGTGTTCACAATCTCAATGCCCGTCCCCAGGATGTCCACTGGTTTTGGAGGGCATCTGCCTTTACGGAAGTCCACCACCATCTCCTTGGTCTTCCCCGCGTTAATCTTCAGGTGGTTCTGGTGGCACCAGTCCACAAAAAACCGGTTCAGTTCTCTGTACTCCTTGTCATCATCGTCTGTGATGAGGCCTACAATTGCAGAGTCGTCAGAATACTTCTGTAGGTAGCAGCTGGATGAGTTGCACCTAAAATCAGCAGTGTACAGTGTGAAGAGGAAAGGGGCGAGAACCGTACCCTGAGGTGCCCCCGTATTACAGATCACGGTACCTGACACACAGTCTTGGGCTCTCACGTATTGAGGTCGATTTGTGAGGTAGTCTAGGATCCAGTTGGAGAGGTGGTGGTCCACTCCAGCAAGGCCCAGCTTGTCTCTCAGTAACCTGGGCTGTATGGTGTTAAAAGCACTGGAGAAATCAAAGAACATTATTCTCACCGTGTTCCCTGGTTTTTCCAGGTGAGACAGAGCCCTGTGCAGAAGGTGGATGATGGCATCATCTACCCCAATGCCCGGTCGATAAGCAAACTGGAGAGGGTCCATAGCGGGGCTCACTAGAGGGCGAAGATGTGTGAGAACCAATCTCTCTAAGATCTTCATCAAGTGGGATGTCAGTGCTACAGGTCTGTAGTCGTAGAGGTCCATAGGGTGAGGTTTCTTTGGAACTGGTACCACACAAGAAGATTTCCATAATTCAGGGACTATTTCCTGCCTCAGGCTCATATTATACATATATGTAATTATACCACACAGCTGGTCCCCACAAGTCTTAATTATCCTTGCACTGATGTCATCTGGCCCTGCGGCTTTCCTCGCCTTGATCTTTTTCATCTCCTTCCTCACCTGGGCCCGTGTGAAGGTCAGACTGTGGTCAGATAAAGACAGATTTCTGGATTTACTGGTCTGTTGGGAAGTAGCCACATGGGGTGAATGGGGTGAAGTCATTGTGGTGAGGGGAGCTGAAGGACATGCTGGGGTGGGAGGAGCTGGAGTGTGATCAAATCTGTTGAAGAATAGGTTTAGTTCATTAAGCCAATTAACATCTGCCTCAATCTGACAGACTGTTTATGACCCGAAATTGACTTAAGCCCCTCCCAGACCCCCCTTATGTCTTTTCTTTCCATTTGCTTTTCCATTTTTTCCTTATAACTGGCTTTTCCTTGCCTGATTAGATGCCTCAGCTCCTTTTGTACTTCCCTCAACCCCTCCTTATCTCTTGTCCTGAATGCCATCTTTTTCTCCTTAAGTAGTGTTTTTATATCAGAGTTAATCCATGGTTTGTTGTTGGAGAAGCACCTCACCACTTTTGTGGGTACTGTGTTGTCCACACAAAAATTAATGTAGTCCGTTATGCAGTGTGTGAGTCCTTCTATATCTTCTCCATACGAATCCTGCAAAACTTCCCATGCGGTTGTGTCAAAACAATCCCTCAGAGCCTCATCACTCTCCTCGGACCATATCCTCACTGTGTGGGTGACAGCTGGTTCTCTACGTACAAGTGGCTTGTACACAGGTCGGAGATGTACTAGGTTGTGATCCGATCTTCCCAGGGGCGGTAGGGCTGATGAGTTATATGCCTCCCTCACGTTGGCAAAGAACAAGTCCAGTGTTTTGTTGTCTCTTGTGTGGCAGGTTACATACTGTGTGAAACTGGGAAGTGTGGATGATGGAGAGGCATGGTTGAAATCGCCAGACACAAGAAGGAGGGCCTGGGGGTGCTGAGACTGTAACTGGCTCAGCGTGGCTTGTAGGACCTCGCAGGCAGCGTCAGCTTTCGCAGAGGGGGGGACATATGCAGCTATCACGATAACATGTGATAGTTCCCTTGGTAGATAGAAAGGTCTCATGCTCACAGCTAATAGTTCAATGTCCTTACAGCAAGTTTGCTCCTTAATCACAATGTGCCTAGGATTGCACCATCTATTATTCACAAACATTGCCAGCCCCCCTCCTTTCCTCTTACCGCCCTCCCTTGTCCTGTCTGCCCGAAGGAGTTTAAAACCATCCAAGGAGACCAGAGAGTCAGGAGTAACTTCAGTGAGCCAAGTCTCTGTAAGTAGCATCATGCTGCACACCCGAAACTCCTGATGGTGCCTGGTGAGCGCTGTTAGTTCATCCATCTTGTTTGCAAGAGATCTCACATTGCCCATAATGATGGAGGGAACAGTTGGTCGGTAACGCCTCTTTTTAATCCTCTGAAGAGTTCCTGCTCTGCAGCCCCTCCCCCGCTTTTTCTTTCTCCAGAGTTCTTGGGGGATGGGTGGGCAAATGGTATGCAGCCCTGTTGTTGTGACTCTAAGCTGCAGTAATTTCTCTCTTGTGTAGACAAAAGAAATGCCTGCAGACACAAGAGTCCCCATTTCAGCAGGACAAAAAGACAGATAAAAACAAAAAAAAAAAAAAAAAGTATCACAAAGGTCCAATTCCAAGTCTTTGTTTCTTCATTTCTTCATAGTGTAAAGTCCATTAAGTAGAGAGATAAAAAACAGACAGAGAAAGAAAAAATAAGAGAGAGAGAGTCTCAGAGCTGCCGACAAGGCAGCCACTTCAGCGGCGCCATCTTGGAAAAAACTAGGGGCACTATTTAAAGGGAGTGCACAGGGAAGTTATTAATTTAAAGATGCACTTAGGGGTATTATTCATTATGGGGGGTTATATTATATATTTTATAATTGGGGGTAGCAGCAGGATGGGGGCTTTGTGCAGGTGAGGACAATGTGGGTCAGGTGCCTGGAAAAGTGAGGAGCCAAAGATGTCTGTGTTGCAAACTTTACAGAGACTGGAAGAAGTGGTCATGGCCGTTCGGATGAAAGAGATGGGGAATGTGACCGATTAGTCAGAGACGTCACCGGTAAGTCACAAAATGTTACTGCCCTGTATTCACCTAAATTGTCTGCAGAGCCCTGTGTAGAGCTGCTATATACCACTATACGCTCACCGTATACTCATAGTATCGGTATACGAACATGTCCAAGTTGGGGGCCCACTTGGACATGTTGGCCCCCCCTGTGCTGAACCCCTAGCTACGCCTCTGGTATATGTTATAGCATATTTTGTAAGGTGAGATGTAGAAAAATCATTACTTCTGGCATTTTTTTTTCCATTGTTGTTACGGATGCGGCGATACCAAATATGTATTGTTTTTATTAATTTTTAGGTTTTTTTTAATATATATCATTAATTTTATATAGGAAAAGGCAATTTTTAAAAACTTTTTTTTACATTTTTTACTTGTTCTATAAGGACACCTGAACCAGTGATGCTCTGATCGATGGTTCAGTATTATAGACTGCAATACATGAGCATACATGTGTATTGCAGTCTATAGAGGAAGCCAGCCTATGCAGAGGCACAGGCTGACTTCCTGAGGTCCCGGCAGGATCAACCAGGTACTGGGGGCTCCTGGCAGCCTGGGGTCACTGGCCAGACCCCCCGGATGCAGATAATAGAAAACGGCACCCCCTGATCTCGCCACGGGGGGTGCTGGGAGGAAGGTGGGTCGAAACATGGCAAAACCCCCGATCGGAGCTCAGATCCGACCGGGGGTCATGGAGCAGGGTGTTAGCTGTCAGTTACAGGTGGCCTCGGGCATACTATTACACCCTGGTGCGTGAACTACCTAGCGCACAGGACGTAATACTATGTCCAAGGTAGCTAAGGGGTTAAACTTGTAAACCTTCTAACATCCAAAATAAATTAAAGGACGATTAAAAGATGATGCCAATATAAAGCAGAGGTATGGTAGATAATATGTATTAATGTATTTTGGTAGTATGTCTGAAAAGCAGAGCGTTTCACATTTTAAAAATTGCGATTCTTTTCCAAATTTCCATCAAATTTCCTATTTTTTAAATAAATAAATACAAAAACATTAATAAGTTTACCACTAACATGAAGTACAATGTGTCCCGAAAAAACTCTCTCAAAATCACTTAACTTACTCACTGTAAGTTAAAGCGTCTCAAAGTTATTGCCATATAAAGTGACACATATCAGTTTTGAAAAATGAGGCCTGGTCCTTAACGCACTTTTGGGCTGTGTCCTTAAGGGGTTAATGGGGTTCTCCCCATCTTCCTCTCTCACTAGTTTGCCTTCTTCTCACTTCCTGTATTCTTCAACAAACTGGTGGGAGGACTAACTGGATGGGTGACTGTTTGATGGACAGGGCACTTTGAAGTACCTTAGTAATTATAGACATTGCCATTACCATGAAAGATTATTTATTATGATTTCTAGAAAATTTTAATAATGCAGATCAAATAATATGCACAGTAAATATATACTATATAGCACAGGTTTGGACTGAAAAAAACTTATGCATGCCACCTGGACTGACAACGGACTTGCAGTAATTTCAATGTTATCTTTGTGTGTACATAGAGAAATAACTGACTCTGTCCTGGCCTTTGTCAGCAAACTGCAATATGTCTGGACGGAAGAGCAGGAGAACAGCTCTGAAATTAATCCAATGAACTCAGCGCCCCTCCAGACAGCAGTGAGTCATGTCATCTGTCCTATAATGCTAGATAAGGAGAGATACAGGCCATGGACCAAGAAAACGATGTGTAAACAATGGGAGGAATAATTTTACATAGCAAATGAAGCAGCATTTCCAAAGCAATGTATTTAGGAAAACTGTTGAATTTATGCGAGCAAGCAGTTCAGACCCTTTGGATGATAATACCCCTTTAAAGGGAATCTATCATTAAGAAAACAACTTTTAAGCTAATGGCACATTGGAATGGCCTTTAAAACGGCCATTCTTCTCCTACCTTTCATTGTTGTCTTCTCCCAGCTGTTTTTGTAAAAATCCGTTTCTTCAATTATGGAAATGATCCTCACGGAGCACCTGGGGCGTTCCTCCTTAGCAGCGAGCAACGATCGTGTCATCGCTTGTCACCGCCCATTAGTCTGTCGTGGTGACTCCCATCTTGGTCTTCCCTGTATGTTCTTTCTTCTACTTCCTCTTCTCTGAAGGAGTCCCTGCATTGTGGGTAACTTCTTTATACAGCAATGAGCATCAGTTTGGTGCTAGTGCAGTGTAGTGCATTGCAGGGTTGGAAAGTGAGCAGTGCACAATGTTTATGCATACAGCTAACACCCTGGACATGAAAGGGTGGGGAAGTAGAATGTTTGGGCCATTTTATTTATAATGCAGGAGGCGTGGGAATATATTTAACACAGGGGCACTACTGTATGTTATAACTTTAGCGTCCCTGTGCTATGTAACCAGAGCCACGTAATTTACACAGCTCTACAACTCTGCTCACAAACAATCAGCCCCCCTCCCCCAGGACCCCAACCACCTCCTCCACACATGCAGCAACACCCCAGGGTCTCCGCACACACTCGAAAAGCGACACACCCCAGGGACCCCCACCCCCCACAACACACAGCCCCTCATTGATCCCCCCACATGCAAACATGCGGCAGCCTGCCCAGGGACTCCCACAGCCTCCTCTCACACATAGGCAGCACCCCAAGAGACCCCCCACTTACATGAAGACAGCACCCCACACAGACAGCAACCTCTGAGGGACCCCTCTTCCCAAGGCACAGACGGAAGCCCCTAGGGACCGGAACCCCCAGCACACAGGCGGCAGCCCCCCAGGGTCTGGATCACAACAGCACACAGACGGCAGTCCTCCAGGTACCGGAGACCCTAGTACACAGGCACAGGCTCCCAGATGCCCAACATACAGTTGGCAGCCCCCCAAGGACCAGACCACCCCTCTTCCCCAGCACACAGGCAGCAGCCGCCCATGGACCAGACCAAACCCCCCCCAACACACAAGTGGCAGACCCCCAGTTTCTGAAACACCTCAGCACACAGGCAGCAGCCTCCCAGGGTCCAGATCACAACAGCACACAGACGGCAGCCCCCAGGTACCAGAGACTCCAATACACAGGCACCCAGGTCCTGGATCCCCCTAGCATACAGATGGCAGCCCCCCCCTCACACCCCTCTGACCCTCTCAGAATACAGACAGCAGCCCCCCAGGGACTGGAGGCCCCCTCCTCCTCAGCATACAGCAGGCAGAACCCCAACACATAGGTAACAATACCCCAGGTGCCAGACCCCTCCAACACACAGGCAGCACTCCCACACGCACACAGGTGACAGCACCTCAGGCCCACCACCAACAACCCTCACCCACACACAGGCAGCACCGCAGGAAACCCCCCACTTACATGAAGGTAGTACCCAAGGGACCCGCACACTACATGGCAGCACCCCTCGGACCCTTCCGCCACATGCCCACAGGTGGAAGTACCCAAGGGACCACCACCAGCACCCCCTCACACACATAGGTTGCACCCCAGGGACTTCCAAACATGCACACAGGTGGCAGCACCCTGGGACTACCTCCAGAGCTCCCTCTCACACACAAGCAGTACTCCAGGAACCCAACAAACAAAGTCAATACCCCAGGGATCTCACACAGACACATGCAGCAGACCCTCAGGGACCTGAAACCCCATAGGGCCCTGCCCCCCATTACATGCAAGCAGCACTCCAGGGACCCTTGCTTCCCCTTTAGATGCCAGCAGCACCCCAAGGACCCCTGCCCCCCTGTAGATGCCCGAAGCACACCAAGGATGCATGCCTACATAAATAGATGCCGATGGCACCCCAGGGACCTGTGTCTCCAACCCCTTTAGTTGCCAGAATCACACCAGGGCACATGCCCCCCATCCATGCCAACAGCACCCCAAGGACCTCCCCCTTTAAGCCAGCAGTACCTCGAGGACCCCTGCCCTCCTTCAGATCCCAGCAGCACCCCAAGGACCCCTGCCCCTCCCTTAGATGCCAGTAGCACCCCAAGAACCCCTGCCCCCCTTTAGGTGCCAGCATCACCCCCAAGGACCCCTGCCCCCCTGTTTAGATGCCAGAAGCACAACAAGGACGCATGCCCCCATATTTAGACGCCAATGGCACCCCAGGGAGCCATGTCTCCACCCCCTTTAGTTGCCAGAAGAACATCTGGGACCTCTGCCCCCTATCCATGCCAACAGCATCCCCCTTAGATGCCAACAGCACCCCAAGGACCCATGCCCCCCTTTAAATGCCAGAAGCACTCCAAGGACCCCTACCCCCCCTTCAGATGCCAGCAGCACTCCAAGGACCCCTTCCCCCATTCAGATGCCAGCAGCACTCCAAGGACCCCTGCCCCCCCTTCAGATGCCAGAAGCACCCCAAGGACCCCTGTCCCCTTTTCAGATGCCAGCAGCACCCCAAAGACCCCTGCCCTCTTTCAGATACCAGCAGTACCCCAAAGACCACTGCCCACCCCCCCTTAGATGCCACAGCACCCAAAGGACTCTGTCTTCCTCGATGCCAACGACTCCTATACCACCCTAAACATCAATCCCCCAGACCCTTGAGGATACAGTCCCATGTAAAACATCACTCCCTCCTCTCAGCCTCCTCCAATATGCAGTCCCATGCAAAACAATCCTATCATTCCACTTCCATCATGCAGTCCCACAAGACAGTCCTCACTGGTTTCTGTTCTCGGCTCGGCTCCCGCTTCCTCTATAGAGCACAGTGGCCTGCCCCTTCCTGTGATATCACACTTACCAGGAGCAACTCCACTCTAGTCACGACCCTCTGCACATGCTCGGCGGCCATCTTTATTCTTTTCCTGCAAGAGCTAGAAGGACCGGGACATCGCAGGGGGTATGATACAATGGCAAAGATAGGCGTAGAATAGTCTTTCTAAAGGCTATTCCGACGTGTCCTTAGTTTAAAATGTGATTCGTTACCACAAAGCATGAGGTAATCCGGATTCGATGCGAATCGAAGATTTCCTGAAATTCGGATCGAATTCCACTTCATCAGCTTCGATTCGCTCATCTCTACTCCTCACCACTGGAAGTTTCCAGAATCTGCTTCTCGAAAGACTCAAGGCAAGAGCGAACCAAACCTTCTGGGGCCAGAATGGAAGAATTGCAGTCGCCTCTGCCTTGTCGTTGTGGATCTTCTCCAGAATTTTTTGGGATCAGAGGAAATACATACAGTCATGGCCAAAAGTTTTGAGAATGATACAAATATTAATTTTTACAAAGTCTACTGCTTCAGTTTTTCTAATGGCAATTTGCATATACTCCAGAATGTTATAAAGAGTGATCAGCTTAACAGCAATTACTTGCAAAGTCAATATTTGCCTAGAAAATGAACTTTATCCCCCAAAACACATTTCAACATCATTGCAGCCCTGCCTTAAAAGGACCACCTAACATCGTTTCAGTGATTGCTCCATTAACACAGGTGTGGGTGTTGATGAGGACAGGGCTGGAGATCAATCTGTCATGATTAAGTAAGAATGACACCACTGGACACTTTAAAAGGAGGCTGGTGCTTGCCATCATTGTTTCTCTTCTGTTAACCATGGTTATCTCTAAAGAAACACGTGCAGTCATCATTGCACTGCACAAAAATGGCCTAACTGGGAAGAGTATTGCAGCTAGAAAGATTGCACCTCAGTCAACAATCTATCGCATCATCAAGAACTTCAAGGAGAGAGGTTCCATTGGTGCCAAAAAGGCTCCAGGGCGCCCAAGAAAGACCAGCAAGCGGCAGGACCGTCTCTTAAAAGTGTTTCAGCTGCGGGATCGGGCTACCAGCAGTGCAGAGCTTGCTGAGGAATGGCAGCAGGCAGGTGTGAGTGCATCTGCACGCACTGTGAGGCGGAGACTCTTGGAGCAAGGCCTGGTCTCAAGGAGGGCAGCAAAGAAGCCACTTCTCTCCAGAAAAAACATCAGGGACAGACTGATATTCTGCAAAAGGTACAGGGAGTGGACTGCTGAGGACTGAGGTAAAGTCATTTTCTCTGATGAATCCCCTTTTCGATTGTTTGGAACATCTGGAAAACAGCTTATTCGGAGAAGAAGAGGTGAGCGCTACCACCAGTCTTGTCTCATGCCAACTGTAAAGCATCCTGAAACCATTCATGTGTGGGGTTGCTTCTCAGCCAAGGGAATCGGCTCTCTCACAGTCTTGCCTAAAAACACAGCCATGAATAAAGAATGGTACCAGAATGTCCTCCAAGAGCAACTTCTCCCAACCGTCCAAGAGCAGTTTGGCGCTCAACAATGCCTTTTCCAGCATGATGGAGCACCTTGCCATAAAGCAAAGGTGATAACTAAATGGCTCAGGGAACAAAACCTAGAGATTTTGGGTCCATGGCCTGGAAACTCCCCAGATCTTAATCCCATTGAGAACTTGTGGTCAATCATCAAGAGACGGGTGGACAAACAAAAACCAACAAATTCAGACAAAATTAAAGCATTGATTCTGCAAGAATGGACTGCTATCAGTCAGGATTTGGTCCAGAAGTTGATTGAGAGCATGCCAGGGAGAATTGCAGAGGTCCTGAAGAAGAAGGGTCAACACTGCAAATATTGACTTGCTGCATTAACTCATTCTAACTGTCAATATAAGCTTCTGTTACTCATAATATGAATGCAATTATATTTCTGTATGTGATAAAAACATCTGACAAACACACATAAAAACCAGAGGGCAGCAGATCATGTGAAAATATAATATTTGTGTCATTCTCAAAACTTTTGGCCATGACTGTAGATCAGTTTGCATGACCATGGAATTGATAGGCCATCCACCGCCAGGGCTTGGCTGCAAAGATTTAGAGAGCAGAATTGAGGAAGCTTGATATTCTGACATGTTATCATTTCATCTATTGATGGAACCCCATATTTTCCTGTTATCATATTTCCTGTTATTCCTGTTGAATATTTCAGGGTTGAGGTCCCATTCTGCCAGATGAAGATGGTTGTGGCTCGACAGATCTGCTGTGTGATTACAAGCCCTCTTGATGTATACTGCTGGCAATCCCAGAATATACCCAGTTCACCTTACATTGTGCTTCTGGCACCTCCCTGTTTGTTCAGGTAGAAGACTGTTGCAAGATTGTCTGATTGCACCAATACATTTAAGCCGTGCAGGTGTGAATGAAAATGAATCAAGGCCAATCTGACTGCTTTCAAATCCTTTAGACTGGAGGACAGGATCCGGTCTGCTGGACCTCAGCTTTTTCGAACCCATTTCTGATCTACATGTGCACCCCAACCCCAAGAGGATGCATCCGTAGTCAGGACTCTCTGGGGCTGGAGAGCCAGGAGCCTCCAATGATGAAGAGTCTGAGGTATAATCTACCACTTTAGGTCCAAGATTGTGGCAGCGGAGATCTTGAAGGTCTCATCCATGGATTTTGGACATCTGTCCCATGATCTGAGTATATCTTTCTGCATGGACCTCAGGTGCACTTTTGCCCATGGTACAGCCTCTATGGATGACGTCATGAGGCTCAATACTCACATAGCTCTTCTGAAGGAAAGTTTGGGAAGAGAAGCCAGGTGAGAGGTTTCTCTGTGAGTTATTCTTATTCTCTCTGGAGACAGACTCTCTAAGCATGACTTTAAAGCTATCACTAAGCCTAGAAACTTTAGGTTCTGAGAGGGCACCAGTTGGGACTTTCTGAAATTGATTAGAAAACCAAGATCTTGCAGAAAGGTGATGCACAGGTGATGTAGTTGATCTTTTGAAGAGAATCTCACCCACCAGTTATCCAGATAAGGGACCACACTGACCCCTCTCATCCTTAAGGCTGCTGTCAAAACCATTCCCAGCCTCCACATGCCCCCTAGTTTGGGCATCAGGAACACCCTGGAAGAGACGCCTTTCCTCAGATGCAGATGGGACTTCTTCTATGGATGCTTTGCTTCAGAACTCTGATATCAACTGAAGAATCATTGGATTTTTCTCTGAGTTCAGCACAAAATGATTTGGGAGAATCTTCCAGAATTTGAGGGAGTATCTGTTTTTGATGGTTGATGTGACCCATGCGTCTGAAGATGTCTGGGACCACAGAGAAGCAAACCTTTTAAATCTTGCGCCTACAGTTGTCGGCCTGGCATCATAAGTCTTGAGATGTAATATTTCTTCTCTATGAGCATCTTCTTCTAGATACCTAGTTAGGTGGCTGAGCCAGATTTTGACAGAACTGGCTACTGGGTCAGGGATAATGCTGCTTTACAGGCCCCCATTGCAGAAGTATATGATTTTTTTTTTAAGAGAATCAGCTTTGAGGTCCATTGGCTCTTTCAGTAGTGCTGAGTCTTCAGATGGGAATACAGCTTTTTTTGGACAATCTGGCCACTGGTAAGTCCACCTTGGGGACCGCGTCCAAGCTTTTTGTCACAGAATCATCCAGTCTGTAAATAGTTTTATTTCTTGACCCTGGGTCGGCTTTCTTTATCTGGTTTATCCCAGTCACTCCTCATCTATTCCTCCAGCACTGTGCGACTTATTCTTGGAAACCGAAAAATAAAATGACCTTTGCCTTTTAGGCTTAAACTGTACATCTTTATCTGACTTGACTGTCTTTTTAACACTTAAGTAATTTATTAAGTCTGTATTTAGACATCAAATAATATTTTTCAGGATCATCTGAATTAGAGAATTAGAGAAGGAATCTACTTCAGAGTCTGAAGATGCAGATGACTCCTGTCTAATCTCATGGGGAGAAGATTCTCTGGTTTTTAGCTCCTTTTGTAGATTTAACATTCTGCAATACCTTTGATATTTGCTTTTTAAACCATTTTAAGAAACCACCTGGATCATTCCTGGATAATGGAGTAGCAAGAGATACACAAGCATCACAACATGTGTCAGAGATTAAAGGGATTTTCCCAGGTAAAATTATTATTTTTTTTTATGTCAGTGCTATTAATGGGTTAATAAATACACCCATATATCTTTAGCAGTGTTTTGAGAGGTTTCTGGGTGTCTCTGGGAGCTCCTGGCATCTTCTGCATTTGTTTACATGGTTCAACTTCCTGCTACGTAGCTTCCACACTAGCTCCCTGTCACCTCTCTCCCTCCCTCCCATACACCCCCTCCCTGTCTCTCTAGCTATCCCGCCCAACCCCAAACCCATTATACTTACGTGACTTCCTTCCAGTCTACCTCCTGCGGGATGGCCCCTACCTCTTTTTTGATTCTGCCGGCGCGCGCACTAGTTCCAGTGCTACTCTGTGCTCTGCAGCCAACCATCCACCTTTGCTGAGCAGGCATGGGAGCTGCTCGCACGTCTGTGCAGTAGAGGTGGATTATTGGCTGCAGAGCATAGAGCAGCGCTGGGACTATTGTGTGCACCGGCAGTCAGAAAAGAGGGAGGAGCCGTCCTGGAGGAGGAAGCTTAGAAGGAAGAGACGTAAGTATAATGGAGTGGATGGGGGTGGGGGAGCATTAGTGATGTTCCGTTTCTGGAAACAGGGAAACGTAACCTCACCGGTAACCAGAAAATGTGGGTAAATATACATTTTTGATAAATTATGTTATTTAGAAAGTAGGCGGGGGGAGGGTGTTTAGATTAGTGTAGCAATTAGCTTTTATCCCAGACAACCCCTTTAAGTCATCAGTTAGTGGCTGTTTACACATATTACAGACTCTGTGGCTTGTTTTATGCGACCTTTTCCTAGAGCTTTCTTGAGAAGATGACATCTAAGTAAAGTTAGTACACAGTAAAGATATGCTTAGAAAGCATAATACACAGTGGCGTAACTAAAATCTTGTGGGCCCTGGTGCAAACTTTGAGTAGGGTGCTAACCCTCCCTACAGCAAATTCTTGATAGTGACAGTGGCCCCAGATAGTATTATATGCTTGACAGTGGCCCCCGCCCAGTAGTATATGCCCACAGTGGCCCCCACCCAGTAGTATATGCTCCACAGTGGCCCCCACACAGTAGTATGTGCTCTACAGTGGCCCCCACACAGTAGTATGCGCTCTACAGTGGCCCCCACCTAGTATTATATGCTCCACAGTGGCCCCCACACAGTATTATATGCTCCCAACAGCCCCCCTCAGACAGCTGCTGCCAAGGCAAATAAAGTTATGGGATGCATCAAAAGAGGTATAGATTCTTATGACAAGAACATAGTTATGCCTCTATACAAATCACTGGTACTGCCACAATTAGACTATTGTGCACAATTTTGGGCCCAAGTATACAAGAAAGACATTTATTTATTTTGCTTATATAGCGCCATCATATTCCACAGCGCTTTACAGACATTGACAGTCAGTGTCCCATATAGGGCTCACAATCTATATTCCCTATTAGTATGTCTTTGGAGTGTGGGAGGAAACCCATGCAAAGACGCCTATGGGGAGATCTAATAACAATATACAAATACATGAAGGGACAGCACAAACAACTTTCTAATGATCTTTTTACCCCTAGGCCAGTGACAGTGACAAGGGGACATCCTCTATGACTGGAGGAAAGAAAGTTTCACCAGCAACATAGAAGAGGATTCTTTACAGTAAGAACAGCGAGGCTATGAAACTCTCTTCCCCAGGAAGTGGTGATGGTAGATTCATTGAACAAGTTCAAAGAGAGCCTGGATGCCTTTCTCAAACAGAACAACATTACCAGTTATGGGTTCTAGATTTTAAGGGCACGTTGATCCAGGATTTTATACTGAATGCCAGATTGGAGTCGGGAAGGAATTTTTTCCCATGTAATGGGGCAATTGGCATAAGCCTCATGGGTTTTTTTTGCCTTCCTCTGGATCAACACTGTAGGGGACTATAGAGTTATAGGTTGGATTTGATGGACTGAAGTCTTCATCAAGCCTCATCTACTATGCAACTACTGTATACAGTATTTAGACAGATTTATGAAAACTGGTGTGATCAATGCCAGTTTTCATAATCCCATCGCCAGCGGAGGCGCACTCTACACCGGCTGGTGTAGATTTCCAGTTTTATTTATGCCAGTTTTTTGGCGTAATGATAATAAATCTATTCCCTGCCCCCTGCACAGCCTCATCATGGCCCCTTTAGCTGTGCCTTTTTATTAAGGCCACATTTCTGGAAAAGGCCACTCCTACTTTTGCCACAAAATGCTATACACAAATCACCCTGTGAAAGGATCTTCCAGATTGACATCTTTGTCACTAGGAGCTTCTGACACATGGAAAGCGGCTGTAGCAGTTGATCTTTGCAGGATCCATGTTTCGGACCCCAGCAGATAACATCCTGATCCTGTCCCACTGTCCCGGTCGGCGGTAGGTACTGTATGTCTCGGTGTAATTCATCTGCGTTCAGAGGAGTTGAATACAATGGTGAATGAAGCAGGAGCCGCCTGTGGACAACTCCTGCTTCACTGCTATGCCCCTGTGTGCTGGGGAGCAAGGAGAGATGACTATCAGTGTTTTTTTTTTTAACTTAAACTTTGGGGGCAGATGGAGGGGGGATATTGAACTGGGGGGGGTGCAGATGAAGAGGGACATTAACCACTTTCATACCGCCCATAGACTATATACGTCCTAGGGGTGGTTGCCTTGTTCAGCAAGGACGTACAGGTACGTCCAAGCAGAACTCAGCAGCTGCATGAAATCGTGCAGTTGCTGAAACTGGTAGCCGGCTGTAACTTCAGCTGGAGCTCCCAAAGAGAAGGCAGGGAAGGTTTATTACCTTCCCTGCCTTCTCGATCGCTGTGTACATAGCGCTCAATGAGCCATCTTGCGGCTGCCCTCTGACCCGGCGGTCACATGATCCGCCGGGATCAGCGTCTGTAAGAGCCCCAGTTACAGGGGAAATCAGCCTCCCCCACAAAAAAAAAGGTAATCAGATGTCCCCAAAGGTCTATTATGACCTTATGGGGACACAATGTAAAAAAAAAAAAAAAAAATTAATAGAAAAGTAAAAAAAAAAAAAGTAAATAAAACAATTAAAAATATAAATAAAATAATTCGCCAATAACACACCCTTATTACAGATTGTAGCCCCACCCCCGACAACAACATAAAAAATAAAAATTACCGTAACGGTGAGGAAAAACTATTTTATAAAGATTTTTAGTAGCACTTTGTGTTATTAAATAAAAAAAAAAATGAAAAGTGTAAAACAGACATGTTTTCCCTCCTCTTTTGGTTATATTTTCCTGGATATAAAAAAAAAAAAAATGAAAACCCTATGTGTCACCGAAAAAAGACGCAGAAATTAGTTGAATAACCCAAATGATAAAAATGTTACAGCCCCCAAAACCACACATACAAAAAAAAACGAAAATGTGTCTGGTCCTGGACTAGAAATTGGCCCGGGACTGAAGTGGTTAACCTGGTGGTTGGAGATCGAGGGAGACATTAAGCTTTGGGGACATATGGAGGGGGACATTAAATTGGGGGCGCAGATGGAGATGGACATTAAACTGAGGGTAACTGTAGAAGTACATTAAACTATGGGGGTAATTTCCCCCTCTAGTTGCCCCCAGTTTAAACTGGAGCACCAGGAGGACTTTATACTGTGGGGGCAATGGGAGGGGCACATTATAATGTGGGGGTATATAATGTTAGGGAGACAGTAGGAGCATTATACATTATCCCTCTTTCTGTCCTTTGAAAGTGGGGAGGTATGCTGATGACTTATCCTGTAGACAGGTCATCTGTATGAAAAATTGATTTGGGGCTTGAAAACCCCTTAAAATTTTTATTAAGGGGATATACTTGAATTATTCTTTAATTTAGTATTTTGCAATATTTTAATTAGCGTTAACAAAACATGGACATGTTGTACTACGTCAAAAACTCTATTGTCATATTCCTAGCTGTTCACAACATATCATGTCCCTCTTTCCAGCCTTATTTCCGGCATTATCTGTACCTTTAAGAAACCCTTTTCCACTAGGATGAATCTGATTAATGACTGGTGAGTAAAAAGAAAAGCACAGCCTAACGTGCTGTTTGTTTGAGTGACTGCTACCTCCACCAATCACTCTGTGATCTTTTTCTACTCAACTCTGTGTCTAATAGTTCCATCCTATCAACATCTACCTTTACCTCATACTCGTATAATAGAAGGGAGAACCCTTAGCATATCACATTTCAGGAATGGTGCAACGAGGCAGACGTCTTAACCAATAATAGCTGAGAGACGGAGCTTATTAAAGCACGACTGCGAGACAAACGAGGCAAGAAGCAAAGTTTAATAACGGAGGTGATGTAGTATTGTTTGGCGAATGTATATCAGTGTGTAGCGGAGCAGCTTCGCTGCCTGGGTAAGTGTTTTCTTATTAGATTGGCAGTAGAAGAGATCCGTATTTAATGACCTGCAGAGATTACATGACCTCCTGTAATGGTAATGTATATTTCTATGGGCAGCCTTGGTTCCCTTGTTTATAGTATAGTATAGCTGGTTTGTGGAAGTAGTAGTAGTAGTAGTAGTAGTAGTGATGAAATCAGGTTTGCCTTCACCTTATTTTGTTTGTGTGTGTGTATATAAATATAGATGCTAAAGAGAAGTTTGTGTGTGTGTGTGTGTGTGTGTGTGTGTATATATATATATATATATATATATATATATATATATATATATATATATATTATACACCTCTCGAGAAGATCACTGCTTTTATCATATGTAAATACCCATTTTCCCAGTGACTGATTTTTCTTCCCATTATACTATGGAAGCTACCTCCTTAGCTTTTTGTGGATGTTGCGTTGTTGATGTAGAGCCTAATTATACCTCTCCTATATGCAACCCTGATCAGCCTGTTTTGTCGTGGATACAGCAGGTGGTACCTCATGGAAACGGTCACAAGTCAGTGCCTCCTAATGAAACCACAGCATACCAAGCAGCTCCTGGTTTTACCCATTCCATTCTAGCATCTATCCTTTAAACAGAACACCCACTTAGACTTAGAGCTAGAGGATCTGTCGCAGTGGCCTCTTGAAATCAGGGGATAATAAACTCCAGCATGAGTTTCGTGTGTGTGGGTGTTTTTTTTTTTCTGGTTTCACTTTTAACCCCTTTATGCAAAGTCACGTACATGTACGCGATTAGTTGTGAGGGTTGTATGGAGAGTGCTCAGAAATTGAGCTCTTTCCATCTACAGGGGATGTCATTTTTCAACTGCAAACTTAAATGTATTATTGAGATTTTAAGTGATAGACCAAAGTGTGACGTGCAAAAGTATTCAGCCCCTCTATATCAATACTTTGTAGAGTCACCTTTTTGCTGCAATTACAGCTGCAAATCTTTTGGGGTATGTCTCTTCCAGCTTTGCGCATCTAGAGACTGAGATCTTTGCCCATTCTTCTTTAAAAAATAGCTCAAGCTCAGGCAGATTGGATGGAGAGCATTTGTGAACAGCAAATTTCATGTCTTGCCACAGATGCTTAATGGCATTTAGGTCTGGACTGGGCCATTGTAACACACGAATATTCTTTGATCTAAACCATTCTACTGTAGCTCTGGCTGTATGTTTCTCCTTCCCAGTCTCAAGTCTTTTGCAGCCTCCAACAGGTTTTCTTTCAGGATTGCCCTGTATTTCGCTCCATCCATCTTGAACAGCTTCCCTCTCCCTGCTGGAAAAAAGCATCCCCACAGCATGATGTTGCCACCACCATGGTGTGTTCAGTGTGATGAGCAGTGTTAATTTTCTGCCACACATAGCACTTTGCATTTAGGTCAGAAAGTTCAACTTTGGACTCCTCTGACTAGACCACCTTCTTCCACGCTTGCTGTGTCCCCTATATGGCTTGTGGCAAACTGCAACGGCGTCATGACATATAGACTTAAGCCTCCTTGACCTCCTCCATGAGGCCCATAGAGGAGGTGGGAACCCCACCAGAGCCCAGGGTAGTTGATTAACGCTGTTTATGTTTGCTTGACTCCTCAATAGTAGTTTAGTCCAAACTAAACTGTCAGACGAACCTAAGGAGACAAATCTTGCTAGGTTCTTCCAACACCTACTCTCCCCACATATGCTCCACAACAGTAATCAACTGTATTGGCACATGCTGATACGGTGGATTGCGAGTTTGTATTATCAAGAGGACATATGGGCAATTGCTTGCCTTTGGGCTACAACCCATTTGGTCCTTATTATAATTTCTTTTAAAAATGGGCATGGCCTAAAATAATCATTCATTAATCGTTATTGAGGCAAAATACCCAATTCAGATTTTGATTTGGGTCATAATGTAATGGAGTTGCCTATTAAATAGGGCTGGGTTATTTCTATTTTTAACTGCATCTTATTGATTGTCCTCCATTAACCAATTCAGTTTAGTAGGGAGCAGTCTGAAAGTCATCAATAGCTTGGAGAATTTAAAGGGGTTGTCGATTCCCAAATCTGTGTAGTAAGCAGGGCTACTGGGCTGATTCCCAGTCTTCCCTGCTCTCGGCATAAGTCTGCCAGTAGCGGCAGACCCTGTTGTTACCTTCTTTCCTGGTGGCAATGCTGCAGAGCTGTTGCTGGCTCTTGAAGGGGCTTGGAAGCTGGCTTAAGCAACTGAATATCCCCTTCTCCTTTTGGAGCCGTACAGCCAAGCAGTGCTGTAATTCTAAGCAGCGGAGTTAAAGGGGTGGTCATATGGCACTGGAAGGTGCGTCTTGGTCTTTGGTTTGGCACCAAATTCTAATTTTAAAGTGTGCTTCTTTGTCCTTCTCTCCCCTGTATTTGTGCTTGGTGTATTTTCTCATGCCTCTGTCTTATTGTTTATGCTATTTCCCTTTGATTGGGGGTAGTGTGTAATGGGTGCTTTACCTGCTTCTTTTACTATTTTTCAGGCCGAAGATTCATCTCGGCTTAAATCCTTTGGCAAATGGTGCACTATATGCCAAAAAAATGCTCATCAACTGTGCAGGAAATGCACAGAGAAGATAGTGTCAGAAAGCATTAGGACTATTATAAAAGACAGTCAGTGCGGCTATTGGCCAGCACCAATCTGCAATTCCTTTGCCATCTCAGCCTTTTACATTCTTCTCCACCAATGGTCTGGTGTTCTTGGTGAAAAAAGAGTAAGGGTCTTTTCAGTGCATGAAAATGTAAAAAACATGATTTTGTATGAGTAGAAAGATCTAGATAAAAAACGCTCAAATTTCTATAGCATTTATAAGGAAATATCCATTCACAGAAGAGGATTCTGCATCTTGGGACAATACCAGTTACGTAGATGCACCAGTTGCAAAAATCTCAAAGAAATTCTTTTGTGGATATGGGTCTTCTAAGAGACCCTATGGATGAGAGCTGAAAGTTTTCTGAAAATAGGCTTGGACACTTCTGCAACCATGATAACACGTAGTATTGCTGCTGTGTGTACATCCAGGTCTCTGGACATTTGTTTAGCCCAAAATCAGAGGGTGTATATCCATTCCCCTACAGGCATATATGTCACAGAATTGGAGTGGAATTCAAAAAAAATATTATAATGAAACTTAACATTTATTATAATCTAATAAAAGTGGACAAGCCACTATTTGACAATCGCTGGAAACTCATAAACAGAACAACTCTGATTACAGCCCAATACTCGCATCCCATATAGATTACCCAAAGCTATAATTAACACATCAGCTGAGTGTCTGGTGTCAGAGCAGTATGTGCAACTCAAAAATCACCTAAACTGCTATACAAACAAAACGTTAAGAGTAATTAATCACAACACGAATTTGCAAGCTCTAAACTGCTAAACAAACAGTCCCAAGAACAATTGATCCCAGTGCTGATTTAAGCTCAACGCGTTTCCCCCATTAGATTATTGAAATGAGTTCATCAGGAGCAAATGGAAGTGATTGTATATACCACATAGCAGGACCTATAATATGTCCAAACGCTACCCCTGCCTCCAGAACCTGACAGTGATAAAGCTAGATCCTAGCGTTAGAGTCCATCCCCCTATGCCTAACTCCCCTCTGATTCTCAGGCAATTAGGTATTCTCACAGCATTCAGAAATCAGTAAAAAACTGCAGTTCCTGGGGCTCACCATTAGAGCCCCGGGAACTGCAGTTTTTACTGCTTTCTGAATTTATCCCAGCTTAAGTGTCCTGGGATAAATGACTGAGCACCGCTGTTTGTATACCAGCCTAGGTGATCTTGGAGTTGCACATACTGCTCTGACACCAGACATTCAGCTGATGTGTTAATTATAGCTTTGTGTTAATTATAGCTTTGGGTTATCTATATGGGATGCGAGTATTGGGCTGGAATCAGATTTGTTCTATTTATGAGTTTCCAGTGATCGTCATCACAATACCATATATATATTTTTAGACACTCCCATAAATAGTGGCTTGTCCACTTTTATTAGATTATAAAAAATGTTTTAAGTTTTATTTATTTTTATTATTTTTTTTGAATTCCACTCCAATTCTGTGACATATTTGTTTAGCACAGCTTGAAAACCACCTTTCAGCAGGAACTTTCTTGCTTCCATCCCTGCCCTTTGACAAGCCTCAAATTTCCTGGCTCAGTGGCTTTAGCTAATGAGAAAATAAGTTTCCCGCCCACATGAAGAATCAGTTTACACATAATTTTCCAGAGACTATATCTTTTGAATGGGTGGACTGATTTTAAAAAGAAAAATGCCAAATTGATCAGGGGCACAGCCACAATGTATATGATGTATTTTGTATGTGGTAACAGGTCCTCCCCAGGTACTCCTTTTCTTTTTTTCTTTTTTTTTTTTTTTTTTCCCTCTCAAATGCCCTCCATGACAGCACCACAGAAGGTTGTATCTCCACCCACTTTTAGGGACAGGAAAAGCACACACGAGGTTAAATAGCCCCTCCCCTTCCTCCCTCTTCAGTGTGTTTTTCTGTCCCTATTAGTGGGCAGACAAAGAGGATCGATATATACTTACCCGGCAGAGTGTAGTCCATCACTGCTGTCCCTGCAGGTCTGCGCCGTTACTTCGCGGAGTCTTGGTGGGTCCGTCTCCTCCTGCACCATCCTGGGACAGTGGAGGTGTGTGATGCGGGCCTTGGTCCCTCTTTGGAGGCTCCCTGGCCTGTAGTGTCCCTTGCCTGTTCTGAGAGCCTGCGTTCCACGCTGGGATGCATGCTGATGCTGCTTCCGGTTGTGGTGATGTCACTTCCGGTTTCGGAGAAAGACGCTAAAGGAGTGAAATTTGAAAAGTTTAGCCTGTTGAGCAGATGCAGGCAGACCAGAAGCATTCCTTTTGGTGGAATGGAATACACAGCTGTTGTAGCAGCTGGATCTTTTAAGGGTGCCATCTGTGTGTAGGCAGTATCCGTCGAATGGACGTTCGACTGATGCCACACTCCAGGGACATACGTCGAGTGCTACGCTGTGGGCTCTTGGTAAATGCTGCCAGGACAGCCACTGATGTTTCATCATTGGTGACAGTTTTCATACGTCCAGATTTGGGCTTATCCAACACCAAACCAATTGCATGAAATTTGGCAAGCAGTTTGCTAACTGTGGCATGTGAGATGGGTGGTCTCGTAGGGTTTCTTGCATTGAAGTCTGCTGCAATGACCCAGGTACTGTGTTCTCCAGACATCAACAAAATGTCTGTCCGCTCCTTGTCGGTTAACCTCTGCAACATGTCAATGGCTGTAACAATAAGAAACGTGTCAATAACTTGATAACGAATAAAGCTACGTTAAAAATGAGCACACCATTATTTTTCTTGTGCAATTCTCCATGTGTTTGGTGTCACATGACCCCCTTCCCATTGAAAAAAGTAAAGTTGAATCCAAAATGGCCGCCATGGGTGTCACCAAGCCTCAAATGTTTCCCCCCCTCCAATGTTCTAATATGCCACAAACGCTAAGGTGATATCAGCAACCACTTCCATTTTATCTGGGTGTATCCATACTTATGGCCCACCCTGTAGATTGGACCTTTCTCGCATGTGGAACCTCTCCTTTGGAAGGAAGGTCCTGCAGGCGATAACTACTCTGAGGGAGGGACTATCTGGCATTCCTCCTGTGGTACTGTCATGGAGTGCATTTGAGAAAATAGAATTAGTACTTACCGGCAATTCGATTTCTGGTAAGCCCTTCATGACAGCACCCTGATTTCCCTCCCATTAACTAGACTATATTTTGGTTTAGGATATACTAATAGTGGTCATCTGGAATTCACTGAAGAGGGAGGAAGGGGAGGGGCTATTTAACTTGTATGCTTTTCCTGTCCCTAATGGTGGGTGGAGATACAACCTCCTGTGGTGCTGACATGGAGGGCTTAACAGAAATCGAATTACCGGTAAGTGCTAATTCTATTGTTCCCTCCTGGGACCTGAACCTGATGTTGTCAGAATCCCTATTTCAGCCTTTGGAGAATATCATTTTGAGATTATTAACTCTAAAGATCACACTTCTCTTTGCGGTCACCACAGCTAGGAGGGTGGGAGAAATTCAGGCCTCTTGTTGCAGAGTCCTTTTTCTTGACCATTCTGGTAGACAAAATAATATTAAAGGGGGTGTCCAAAAAACCTTTACCCCCACAAAACCCCTAAAAAAACATCACCCCCCCCCCTCCCCAAACCCCCACTAAAACCCACCCTCCCCTGGGTTTTTTTTCCCCCCCCCTTCCTCCCCCCCCCATCAAAAAAAAAAAAAAAACCCCCCCATAAATAAAAATTAAAAAAATTTTTTCCCCCCCCTCTACAAAAATTAAAAAAAATTAAATTTTTTTTTTTCCCCCCCCTCCAAGAAAAAAAAAAAAGCCCTGTATAAAAAAAAATATCTTCTCTTTTTCCCTCTCCCCCCCCCCCCCCCTCCCCTTGGTTCCCCCCCCCCTCTGCTACACCCCCTCTTTTTTAAAAAAAAATTATTTCTCCACTTCTTCCTTCCTCCAAACAAAATAAAATAAATAAAAAAAAAAAAAGTTTCCCCCCTTTTTTTTATTTATTAATTTTTTTATATATATTTTTTTTTTTTTTACCCCTTTTTTTTATTTAATAATAAAAAAAAAAAAAAAAAAAAAAAAAAAAAAAAAAAAAAAAAAAATAAAAATAAAAAAAAAAAAAAAAAAAAAAAAAAAAAAAAAAACCAAAATTTGACCGGTGCAAAAATTTGGGTACCCTTATCATTTTATTGATTTGAATACTCCTAACTACTTTTTACTGACTTACTGAAGCACAAAATTGGTTTTGTAACCTCACTGAGCTTTGAACTTCATAGCCAGGTGTATCCAATCATGAGAAAAGGTATTTAAGGTGGCCAATTGCAAGTTGTTCTCCTATTTGAATCTCCTCTGAAGAGTGGCATCATGGGCTCCTCAAAACAACTCTCAAATGATCTGAAAACAAAGATTGTTCAACATAGTTGTTCAGGGGAAGGATACAAAAAGTTGTCTCAGAGATTTAACCTGTCAGTTTCCACTGTGAGGAACATAGTAAGGAAATGGAAGACCACAGGGACAGTTCTTGTTAAGCCCAGAAGTGGCAGGCCAAGAAAAATATCAGAAAGGCAGAGAAGAAGAATGGTGAGAACAGTCAAGGACAATCCACAGACCACCTCCAAAGAGCTGCAGTATCATCTTGCTGCAGATGGTGTCACTGTGCATCGGTCAACAATACAGCACACTTTGCACAAGGAGAAGCTGTATGGGAGAGTGATGCGAAAGAAGCCGTTTCTGAAAGCACGCCACAAACAGAGTCGCCTAAGGTATGCAAAAGCACACTTGGACAAGCCAGCTTCATTTTGGAAGAAGGTCCTGTGGACTGATGAAACAAAGATTGAGTTGTTTGGTCATACAAAAAGGCGTTATGCATGGCGTCAAAAAACACAGCATTCCAAGAAAAACACTTGCTACCCACTGTAAAATTTGGTGGAGGTTCCATCATGCTTTGGGGCTGTGTGGCCAATGCCGGCACCAGGAATCTTGTTAAAGTTGAGGGTCGCATGGATTCAACTCAGTATCAGCAGATTCTTGAGAATAATGTACAAGAATCAGTGACGAATTTGAAGTTACGCCGGGGATGGATATTTCAGCAAGACAATGATCCAAAACACAGCTCCAAATCTACTCAGGCATTCATGCAGAGGAACAATTACAATGTTCTGGAATGGCCATCCCAGTCCCCAGACCTGAATATCATTGAACATCTGTGGGATAATTTGAAGCGGGCTGTCCATGCTCGGCGACCATCAAACTTAACTGAACTGGAATTGTTTTGTAAAGAGGAATGGTCAAAAATACCTTAATCCAGAATCCAGGAACTGATTAAAAGCTACAGGAAGCGACTAGAGGCTGTTATTTTTGCAAAAGGAGGATCTACTAAATATTAATGTCACTTTTCTGTTCAGGTGCCCATACTTTTGCATCGGTCAAATTTTGGTTTAATGCATATTGCACATTTTCTGTTAGTACAATAAACCTCATTTCAATCCTGAAATATTACTGTGTCCATCACTTATTAGATATATCAAATTGAAATGGCTGTTGCAAACACCCAAATATTTAGAACTAAAAAATATTAAAAATAAAAGGGGGGCCAAAATTTTTTAAAAAGGCTGTAACAACACTAAAAGGTGGGTGTAAAAACCAAAAAAGTTTTAACTTTTTTTTTTTTTTTTTTTTTTTTTAAATGTTAAGGGTGGGGGGGGGGGCGGCCGGCCCTGGCGCCGGCCCAAAGGTAAGAAAAAAAAAAAAAAAAAAATTTTTTTTTTTAAATTTTAAATTTTAAAATATAATATATAAAAAATAAAAAATAAAAAAGTTTTAGAGTAAAAAGCCAATTTTATTTGCGCCGCCCCCGCCCCCCTTTTTTTTTTTTTTTTTTTTTTTTTTTTCATTTTTTGTGTATTTATTAAAAAAAAAATTTAAAAAAAAAAAAAAAAAAAAAAAGAGAAAAAGGGGGAAGGGGCGAGGGGGAGGAGAAGGGGGAGGGCAGAGGCGGTTGGGAGGCCGGTACGGGTGTGGGGGCGGGGGCTGGGGGACCCCCACCCGGGGGCGGGGGGCGGGCCCCCGCCCCAGGCTGTGGGCGGCGCCGGCCCCGCCGCGGCCCGGGCCGGGGCCCGGGGCCGGGGCTGATCCTGATATGTGGCTGGACAACAGTTTTAAAGGCTCTAAAAAAAAAAATATATATATTTTTAACTAGGCTGGGAAGATGGTGGGTGGAGGGAGGGAAATACTACCCTGTTCCTAGTGCTCCGATGTCTCCCAGCAGTCCGTTCCTACTGCTTGGCTTTCTTCTTTTGTGAACGTACCCGCTGACTGTGACTTTCCGGGTCCCTTCCTTAGGCTGCTGATTGGCCTCAGCAGTCACGTGTGGCGGGGACTTCCACCAGACTAAAACGAAGCTGTAGGACCAGACTGCACTGGGAGGCATTGGGACAGGGCGTATGTTTTTTTTTTTTTTTTTTTTTTTTCACCTCACGTGGCCTAATTAAAAAATAAAGCCTGGACAACCCCTTTAAGGCTTCTTGCACATGAGTTACAATCTGTTTCACGTCTTTTAAAAAAGGTCCCTTAGACTTGCGTTGAGCCTGTAAGGCTGTCAAAATCGCCATAGATAGAGCATGTCAGTTTTTTGATGAATTAAATGTGTTCTCAAAATGAACGAGTGAGGGATGCTGCAAAAACATGTCACATGTCTGTTTTTCACTGTTGTATGCAATGACCCTAAGTCTGCTTGCCCGTAAGACAACATTAGGGGAATAGTACTAACTAGTAATAGTAATAACTTATGCTGGTACTGCAGCTTGAGCTATAATATGCAGATCGTCCCCTGCCAGCAGTAATCGGAGGTTTTATTTCAGAGCTGCTCCGTGTGCAGTGCAGATGCAGCTTTGGGCGACACAGTAGCTATAGCAGTTCTCCCAATACACAGAGTAGTTCTGTCAGCTAAGTATGATTGCTGCTGGTAGGGGGTGCTCTTTGTGTTGACTGCTCATGTTGCAGGAACAACCATCTATAACTTACTATTCTTCTTTGGCTGTTTTGTTACTGAAACCTGGAGAAATCAGCTTTAGTTTTGTTTAAGCACGGCTTCCATAGTGGTGCTATCTGTGGTTAGACCTGACTGCTGCTTTATCTGTTTGGAATTACCACATAAGACAGTCCTGAAATAACTGGGTGGGCCAGTGTTAACCAACTTAGAATAAAGCTGTAGCTTCATGGCTACATTGACAGCAACTTCTGTGTCTCAACCAAAGATTGTAGGGTTGCCCACCGACTCCTTTACTAATGTCGCATTCAGACCTCTAGGCTACCGCAACTTCTAGACGCAAATTTATCAATCTGCTGTGGCTCCCATTACTATAAACTTTAGATTGGGGGGCGGAGGTGTCAAACTAAACCTTTGCCGTGGGTGCAGAAAAACCTAGCTATACCTCTGACCAAACATAAGTATGTAAAGATCAACGCAGGCGTGAACTTACCCTTATTAGTAATAGAAAAATGTAAACATGGATGCTCCAGATCTATCACTTGATTAATGTGAACACCTGACTCATTTTGTTGAGTTGTGTGTTTTTTTTTTTTTTTTTTTTTTTTATAGATTTGTGAAACTTGGTGCAGCTTTCATTTTTTGATGCTTAGGCTCTTCTACTTTTCCTGTAATAAAGATATCCCAAGAGAACAGTTTATATCTCCTCAATGTAATCTGCCTAGGTGTGCACAATGTGATGAAACATGCATAACAATTAGGGCAGGGGATAAAGTGTAAAAGAGTGAAAAAACAGGCAGTAAGGAGATATTAAAATAATAATGCTTAACCTTTATTGAGGTTGAAGGGGGTATTCCCATCTGAAGGTTGCTATCTATACTGCTAGCTTATGTAAATTGAAGAGTTTTGCTAAATACATTGCTTTAGCAATGCTGCTTTGTTTGCCTGCTATGTGAAATCATTCACACATCGTTTCCATAAAGGCTCTAAGAGCCCTGTCTATTATCTCTCTATGTATGTGCATATTGTTTGACTTGATTTCTAGTAATCATAATTAATCTCTCATGATAAAGGCAGTCTATTGATACTTCATAGTGTGCTGTTCAGCAAGCTGGGGGAAGCAGCTTTGACGGTTTGTTGAAGAATATAGGAAGTGAGAAGAACAGACAGCAGGCAAAGCTGCTGAAACGGGGAGATGGGGAAAACCCCTTTAATGAGAGAGAGAAGTGTAAACAATAAAACTAAAGATGTTTTTTTCAGAACGAAAGCCACTATCTGGACGTATATGCCCAATGGGCAGTCCACAAGTGGTTAAGGACCTAATCTCTTTGCACGCAAATTTAATTTATAAAACTATAGCCAGCAAGAACAGCAGAATCCATATTTATGATCAGCTATTGCCTGTGGCAATATTGGAGGGCTTGTCCTCGGATGAACAATGTTCGGAAGGTGTTGGTGTAGTGTAGGATAGATATGTCGGAAATTTCTAATCCTGTGACTCTTTATCCTAAATACAGGCGTAAAGCCAGGTGAATGAAAATGGCAATGTTAGATAAATGCACTTTGGTCAAGGCCTTTGTAGAATTGGTGTCTGATATTTGTGTTCTACCCAAACAGCATGTATCATCTGATCTAACTAGAGAGGAGATACTAGCCTTGCAAAAGTTAAAAACTTGGGATGATGTTTATAAAGAGGCAGATACAGGTGGGAAAACAGTTATCTGGCCGGTTGACATCAGGGAGGCAAGGCGACAATTATATGATTAAAATTGCTACAAACTGCTTAGAAGCTTTCCTATTGAACAATTCCTGCGGGAATATAATTGATTCAAAAAGAACTGCGATTGCGAAATCAGAATATGACTCGGCAAGCATCCCAGGACACTAACCTTCTATATACTGCCCAAAATACATAAAAATCCAATCTCTCCCCCAGGACATCCTATAACTTTGGGGCTGGAGTGCCTGACCGAGAAATGTAATCCATGGCTAGATCATAAACTAAGGAATTATATTTACCAACTTCCATTTTATTTAATCCCTTCACATCGAAGGCCTTTTTTTGAAATTTTGCTTTATACTCCCCGCCTTCCAAACCCCATAACTTTATTTTTTACATTCACAGAACCATATGAAGGCTTAATGTTTGTGGGACGAATTGTACTTTGTAATAGTACTATTTAAAAATTCCGTACAATAATGGGATGGAACTGGAAAAAACTTTGTGCAACTTTCTTATGGGCTTTGTTTTTACGGCGTTCACTGTACAACCAGAATGACATGTCAACTGTATTCTATGGGTCAGTACGATTCTGGGGATACCAAATTTGCATAGGTTCTCAAGTCATCCTCCAGGGACAGGAGACAGAGGGTAAAAGGCAGACCCCTCCCCATAGGTATCCAGTCTTTCCTGTCCATATGGGACACATGCAGAGAGTGTGTAGATTGTCTGTCTTACTAGAGCAATCAATCCCTTGCCATGGTATCGGCCTTCCTTCCCACTTTCAACTTCAGGCTCTGGTTTTCCTCATCCTCCTGTGCTGTTGGGTCTTCTTCCCCACATGGTGGCTCAGCAGCAGTGTGCATGGTGTTGGCCGGACTGCAGCACTTCCAGCCAATGGAATGCATGCTGCTGACGTTATCGGGAGGGAAGGTTGCGATGATGACACTTTTCTGTTTTTGGCATAGCATCTGGAAACACATGGATTACAGTCTGCGCTCAAGAACTGATGGATTGAAAAGCAGTGTCAGCCTATTCTTATACCAGATCTCTGAAGGAAGCCATCTGATAGGTAGAAGAGGTTGCGAGGTCCAGGTATCATCATTTAAGTACCCGACCAGAGAACTTCTGCCTAAGGTAGGACAGTCTTTACTATCATGCCTGAAGGGGAGGTATCTCACTCAGAATTTGGGTTATGGGGAGTAGAGATGAGCGAATCGATTCTGCAGAAGTGGAATTCGATTTGAATTTCAGGAAATCTTCGATTCGCCACGATTCCGGATTTCCTGATGCTTCGCAGTAACGAATATTTAGTAAGGACCTTTGTGACATCAGACGGCCACATGATATTCTCTAGTGATGTGATTGGGTAGGCATGTCTTTGCTTGTTAGCAGATCCTTCCACATGAATAAAAGTTGCCCGTGCTGGAGATAAAGACATGACCGTGGCATCCAAGGGCTTCTGCCATTTTGCTGCCCACCCAGGCTCTCTGCAGCCTGGAAATAGCTGTTTATTCGTCATGAAGTAATTTGGATCGAAGCAAATTTTTTGGGAAATTCAAATCGAACTGCTGAATTGAACTTTTGAGAAATTCGCTCATCTCTAATGGGGAGGTACAGTTTTTAAAACCAACCAGGTAGCCCTTCTCGATCTTCTTTCCCCTGTTTTTTGGGGAGACAAGGATGAGACTCAAAGTCAAAGGGAAAACCCAGACTCACAGATGTGGTATTTCTGCGGTTAAACCCTTAAGGACACATGATGTACTATTAAATCCTGGCTGCCTGGGCCTTAATGCAAATGGACATAATAGTACGTTATGTGATGACCACTCTCACTATTTGAGCGGGTGGCATTGGTAGAGAGTATTAGCTGTCAGTTACAGGTAACACATGACCACGGCATCTAAGGGGTTGCGTCATAATAATCAAAAGTGTTCATACCAGAACTTGTAAGTGCAGCTTTGGGAAAAAAAAATTTAATAAACGAATAAAGCCCCAAATATATCCCTTTCCTATATAAAATGAATTGTATATTAAAAAAAAAACAAAAAAAAACAAACTAAAAATACATATTTGGTATTGTTGCGTCCACAACATGTATAATAAAACTAAAAGATTATTTAATCTACATGGTGAAGTCGACAAAATGGAAAAAAACCGCCGGAAGTAAATTTTTTTATTTATTTATTTATTTTATTTATTTATTTTTCCATCTCACCTTACAAAATATGCTATAAAAAGTGATCAAAAAGTCCTAAACAGTACCCCTAAACAGTACCAATAAAAAGCACAGGTTGTCCCACAAAAAATAAGTGCTCAACCAACTTTGACAGCTGTATAATAAAAATATTATGTATCTAAGATGGCGATGCAAAAATGATTTATGTCCCCAAATGGGTTTTTGTTTTACAAAATTAGTAATGCATTAAAAAGCAATATAAAGGTGTTGCCGTAATCATACTAACCCACAGAATAAAGGTAACATGTTACTTATACTCTATGCTGTACGGAAAAAAAAATATAAAAGGTAAAACGCAATGCCAGAATGATGATTCTTGTTTTTTGATTGAAAAAAAAAAAAAAAAAATTTAGTTATAGGCCCCCAAAAAATGGTGGTCTTACATATTGCATCTCATCCTGCATAAAAACAGCCCTCATATAGCTACACCAGAAAAAGAAAAAATATAGCTGGTACAATGTGAAGACAGAACCCCCAAAAATCAACAAATCGTTAGAACAAAACTGGCTGCTGCAGGATGGAAATGTACAAGCTGTGTAAGCATATATCATATTTACAGCTTAGGAGGTAAATGCACCAGAAGTAACCCCTCAACCAACCCACTCATAGGAGCTACTGGGAAAATTTACTGTTCCCACTGTACGCCGCACAGGTTACATATTCTCTTTTCACCATCCACTGTGCAATCACGTCCAGGAAACTAATGTTCACTACACCTCTTGATAAATTGTTTGAGGGATGCATGTTTCACTATTCAGGTATTCCTGGGTCACTAAGGGAATTCCACTTTTCTGGTACCTTAGAGGCTCTGCAAACATGACATGGCATCCAGATACCAAACTTCTAAATCTGCACTCCAAACGCCACATACAGCTCCTTCATATCTGTGCCCAAAATGTTTATACCCACATGTATGACACTGTTGTCCCCAGGATAACGTATTTAATGTCATAAGTGGGTATAAATTGATATTTGTGCACACAGCCAGACACAGAAGGGAAGGAGCGCTATTTGGTTTTTGGACGCCTTGACAATTTAGCAGAGCCCTGAAATGCCAGTAAAGTGGAATCTCTGTTTTGGTAACTACACCTTTGAAGGAATTTATACAGGGTACAGAGCATTTTTAACCCCCACTTGTTGCATTAATTTATTTTTCAGAAATGAATGCGCAGATAGCAATTTTTCCAGGAATTCGTCGTTTCAGCTTGTACAAGTGCATCTCAATAAATTAGAATATCAAAAGGGTGTGTGTGTGTGGGTTTTTTTTTTTTTTTTTTTTAGTAATTCAATTGAAAAAGTGAAACACATACAGTGCTGGCCAAAAGTATTGGCACCCCTGCAATTTTGTCAGATAATACTCAATTTCTTCCAGAAAATGATTGCAATCACAAATGCTTTGGTAATAATATCTTCATTTAATTTGTCTTCAATGGAAAACCACAAAAAGAATTGTCAAAAAGCCAAATTGGATAGAATTCCACACCAAACATAAAAAAGGGGGTGGACAAAAGTATTGGCACCCTTTGAAAAATCAGGTGATGCTTCTCTAATTTGTGTAATTAACAGCACCTGTTACTTACCTGTGGCAATAACTAAATCACACTTGCAGCCAGTTGAAATGGATTAAAGTTGACTCAACCTCTGTCCTGTGTCCTTGTGTGTACCACATTGAGCATGGAGAAAAGAAAGACCAAAGAACTGTCTGAGGACTTGAGAAGCAAAATTGTGAGGAAGCATGAGCAATCTCAAGGCTACAAGTCCATCTCCAAAGACCTGAATGTTCCTGTGTCTACCGTGCGCAGTGTCATCAAGAAGTTTAAAGCCCATGGCACTGTGGCTAACCTCCCTTGATGTGGACAGAAAAGAAAAATTGACGAGAGATTTCAACGAAAGATTGTGCGGATGGTGGCTAAAGAACCTCGACTAACATCCAAACAAGTTCTAGCTGCCCTGCAGTCCGAGGGTACAACAGTGTCAACCCGTACTATCCGTCGGCGTCTGAATGAAAAGGGACTCTATGGTAGGATACCCAGGAAGACCCCCACCTCTGACCCAGAGACATAAAAAAGCCAGGCTGGAGTTTGCCAAAACTTACCTGAGAGAGCCAAAAACTTTTTGGAAGAATGTTCTCTGGTCAGATGAGACAAAAGTAGAGCTTTTTGGGAAAAGGCATCAACATAGAGTTTACAGGAAAAAAAAAAAGAGGCCTTCAAAGAAAAGAACACAGTCCCTACAGTCAAACATGGCGGAGGTTCCCTGATGTTTTGGGGTTACTTTGCTGCCTCTAGCACTAGACTGCTTGACCGTGTGCATGGCATTATGAAGTCTGAAGACTACAAACAAATTTTGCAGCGTAATGTAGGGCCCAGTGTGAGAAAGCTGGGTCTCCCTCAGAGGACAATGACCCAAAACACACTTCAAAAAGCACTAGAAAATGGTTTGAGAGAAAGCACTGGAGACTTCTAAAGTGGCCAGCAATGAGTCCAGACCTGAATCCCATAGAACACCTGTGGAGAGATCTCAAAATGGCAGTTTGGAGAAGGCACCCTTCAAATCTCAGGGACCTGGAGAAATTTGCCAAAGAAGAATGGTCTAAAATTCCAGCAGAGCATTGTAAGAAACTCATTGATGGTTACCGGAAGCGGTTGTTCAGTTATTTTGTCTAAAGGTTGTGCTACCAAGTATTAGGCTGAGGGTGCCAATACTTTTGTCCGGCCCATTTTTGGAGTTTTGTGTAAAATGATCAATGACTTTGACTTTTTTTTTTCATTCTCTTTTGTGTTTTTTCATTGCAAGCAAAATAAATGAAGATATTACCAAAGCATTTGTGATTGCAATCATTTTTTGGAAGAAATTGAGTATTATATGACAGAATTGCAGGGGTGCCAATACTTTTGGCCAGCACTGTATATTATATTGAGTCATTACAATCCGAGTGAACTTTTTCAGGTGTTTATATGTTAATGTTGATGATTATGGCTTACAGCCTAGGAAAACCCAAAAGTCATTCTCAGAAAATTAGAATTAACACAAAACACCTGCAAAGGCTTCCTAAGCGTTTAAGAAGGTCCCTTAGTCTGGTTCAGTAGGCGACACCATCATGGGGAATAAAAAACTAGTAGGTTATAGGGTTGTTGTCCAATTGCATAAATTATAAAGAAAAAGTTGTAGTAATGAACAGCTAAAACGTAACTTAAGTGCACGTAAAAAAAACTTGTGAAATTGTAAAAACAAGTGAAAAGCGATAGCTCAAATGGTTAATAAACTTATTTTTCACCATTATAGGTAAATGGGGTCCACTCAAATAAATGTCATGGGTGGTGATACCGAATTTATTGCATCTCCCACCCCACTTTAATGTGGACACTAGATACCAATCATGAACGTATTATTACATTTGTGTTCCTATGTTCAATGACAAAGGCATAATACTGCTGCCAGGATAGCGGAGTCTGCTATATCACAAACCATATAACCAGCTATAACAGCCTTTAAATGTAAGACACCTAAGGAACCACGGCTGAACAAACATCCTATGAACGGCTAGCACTGACTCATCAGCGTCTATCTTATTAGCGTGTTTTCTAAAAGGGTAGTGGTCCCCTCATCACCATATACCTAGTCTCCCTGCCTCCCGATAGCTAATGTACAAATACCCTACGCGTTTCGCTGTAGGTTAAGTACTGCTCATCAGGGGATTCATGCTATCTCCAAAAAAAAAAAAAAAATTTTTTTTTCTGGCATAAGTGACGGGTTGGTAGGTGGCCACCGTCAAGTGACACCACTCTACACACCCGCGCCGGTACTAGTGACACCTTTTGTGCTCAACTGTGCCCAAACAGCAATTTGTAACCAGATATGACATTAACCACTTCCATACCAGGCACATTTTCAAGTTTTTTTGTATGTGTGGTTTTGGAGGGCTATAACATCTTTGTCATTTGCTTTATTCAACTAATTTCTGCGTCTTCGGTGACACACAGGGCTTTATTTTTATGTTTATTTTTGCATGTGTGTTTAATTTTTTTTTTTTTATATCTGGGAAAATATAAAAAGGGGAAAAACGTCTTTCCTTTTTTTTTTTTTTTTTTTTTTTTTTTTTTTTTTGGGGAGGCTGACTTCCCCTGTAACTGGGACAGGTATATTTAGCCCCAGTTGCAGGAGGAATACAGCCTCCTGCACATTGCTTTCACATAACTATAGAGCTGATCTGGGTCCTGTAGGACCCAGCAGCTGTAACAGACACGGATCCCGACGCTGTATACACGGCGATCAGGATGGCAGGGGAGGTAATAAACCTTCCCTGCCTTCTCTATGGGAGCTCCGGCTGAAGTTACATTCCTTCTGGATGTATATAGTCTATGGACGGTACGAAAGTGGTTAAAGAGGACCTTTCAGGTCTTCATGCACATGCGGTTTTATATACCTCTAGAAAGCTGACAGTGCGCTGAATTAATTTTCCATTCTGAGACCCACTATGTACCTGTATAGCAGTTTACAACCACATATGAGTTATTCCCGTCTTCAGGAGAAATTGTGTAACTAACTGTGGTATGTTTTTCTTCTCTAACCCTAGTGTATTGAAAAAAACACTCAACGCTCAATTTTAGTAGGGCAGATTTTAGGGGCCTAAAGGTAAGGGTTAGTAGAATTCCATGGCGAAAATTACTTAAGCACAAAAATGCACATGAGGGGTGGGAAATTTTCCGTAGGGAAATCATTAATGCACAGGAACTAACAATACCTAGAAGCAAGAAAAATGGGAATCACCAAAAAACTCCCGGATGGATGACCAAAAAATTACATAACCTACTAAAAAAGAAAAAGGAAACTTACAACAAGTGGAAGATGGGAGCTATATCTAAGGGAGAGTATACAGCAGTTTGCAGACTCTGCAAGATAAGCATTAAAAAAGCCAAGGCTGAATACAAATTGAAGCTTGCAAAAGAAGTTAAGAGTAATGTAAAAGGTTTTTGGGGATATGTTAAGAGCAAAAGAAAAGTGAAGGAAACCATTGGAGTCCTGAACGAAAAGGGTGAAAAAGTTAACATGGTGGATCAGCAGGTGGAGTTACTAAATTCATATTTTGTATCCGTCTTCTCCCAAGAAATGGATGGAAATATCAACATTAATGGTGATAGTGATGAGGGGAATGAGGACTCCAAGCTGATTATAAGTGAAGGTTTGGTAAGAGAACATTTAGCTAAGATTAAGGAAACCAAGTCCCCAGGACCGGATGATTTACACCCTAGAGTTTTAAAAAGAATTAGCAGAGGAAATAACAGAACCCCTTGCAATAATCTTTAATAAGTCATGGGAAACAGGAGTGGTCCCTCTAGATTGGAAAAGGGCAAATGTGGTCCCCATCTACAAAAAGGGGAATAGGGACGACCCAGGAAATTATAGGCCGGTAAGTCTGACCTCGATAGTAGGAAAAATCTTTGAACCAATCGTTAAAGAACATTTAATTAGGTACCTGGATGGGAAGGCTTTAATTAATCAGAGCCAGCACGGCTTTATGCCTAATAAATCTTGTCAGACTAATCTTATTTCCTTCTATAATAAAGTCACTGAATGGTTGGACCAGGGGAATGCAGTGGACATAGTATATCTTGACTTTAGTAAGGCCTTTGATAAAGTATCACATAACATTCTTATTGAAAAAATGATCAAGTATGGCTTTGATAAAATATCAGTGAGGTGGGTTCACAATTGGCTTAATGATCGGGCACAATGAGTAATTCTAAATGGCTATACATCAAACTGGAAGAAAGTAAAAAGCAGGGTGCCGCAGGGCTCTGTCCTGGGCCCAGTACTTTTTAATATTTTTATAAATGATCTGGATGATGGGGTTAATGGGGAACTAATAAAATTTGCAGATGATACAAAGATAGGAGGAATGGCCAACACTAGAGAGGAGAGAGAATGCATCCAAAAGGACTTGGACACACTGGAACAATGGGCTGAGGTGAACAAAATGGTATTCAACAGGGACAAATGCAAGGTCCTACATCTAGGTAACAGAAATGCAAGAGGCATATATAGTATGGGAGGAATAGAACTAAGTGAGAGTACAGGGGAAAAGGATCTGGGCATAATAATAGATTGCAAATTCAACATGAGTCAGCGGTGCGGTGGCTAAAAAGGCTAATAAAATTCTAGGATGTATCAAGACGAGCATTGAATCTAGATCAAGAGAGGTAATTATTCCACTGTACTCTGCCCTGGTCAGACCCCACCTGGAATACTGTGTACAGTTCTGGGCTCCCCAGTTTAAGAAAGACATCGATTTATTGGAGCAGATCCAGGGAAGAGCAACCAAAATGGTGGAAGGTCTACAAACCATGTCCTACGAGGAGGCTAAAAGAATTGGGACTGCTTAGTTTGCAGAAGAGAAGGCTAAGGGGAGACTTAATAGCGGTATTTAAATATCTGAAAGGTTGTCACAGTGCAGAGGGATCTACCCTTTTCTCATTAGCAGAAGGAAGCACGAGAAGTAATGGGATGAAACTAAGTGGAAGGAGATTCAGATTAGACGTTAGGAAAAACTTTCTAACAGTAAGGGTAGTGAGAGAGTGGAATAGGCTGCCACAGGAGGTGGTGAGTTCTTCATCAATTGAAATCTTCAAGCGGAAACTGGATAGGTATATAGCTGGGATGTTTTAGGAATTCCTGCTTTTGCAGGGGGTTGGATGAAATGTTTGCAGGGCTTAGGCCAAAGAAAAAATTTAGGTTTTTCCCATTCATGAGAATTTAGAGTCTAATTCAGGATGAATGGCTACATCCAGAGAAGACTGTTTCTGTCTCAAGAAATTAAGGACAGATTTCCCTTTTGAATCTAAAATCAAAGGTTGGGCAGAAGTGGCAAAAATTGATATACAGGTGGCTAAAGTGGGGAAAAAGACGACGCTTCCTTTTGAAGACTCGTCGCAGCTTAAAGACCCGCTAGATAGGAAAGCTGACAGCCTCCTTAAAAATCCTGGGAGTGCTCTTCAGCCGTATTACAAGTTTAATATTGGATCAACTTGTGTGGCAAGGTCTATGTATAGATGGCTAGAACAACTTGAGATCCATCTTGGAGAAGGCACCTCAAGGGAAGATATCTTATCCTCCATTCCGCTGCTACAGAAGGCCACTGGCTTTCTTGCAGACGCTTCGGCAGAGTCAGTAAGGATTGCCTCCAGATCTGATCTGGACTCCTCTCTAATACAACTCGCCGAGCATTATGGCTGAAGATGTGGGCCGGGGACCCAATATCTAAACAGCTCTGTGCTATTCCCTTCCAGGGAGAGTGTATTTTTGGTCCGGAATTACATATGTTGCTTGAAAAGGCAACGGATAAAAAGTTGCTTCCAGAGCCAAAACCTTCCAAAAGAAAACAGCCATTTCGTCCCTTTCAAGGATACAATTCTGAATATAAATCCAAGGATAAAACAGGAAGATGTAAGGGAGGCAGGGGGGAAAAATATAATCTTAAACCCCAATAAGCAATCCCGGGACAAACAGTGACGCCAGGAGGATAGGGGGCAGGTTGTTCAGGTATGCCGTACACTGGAAGGAAATAACAACCAACCTGTACATCCTAAATTCTATAACAGCCAGCTTCAAAATAGAATTTTCAACCTATCTCCCCAGGAGAGTAGTGTTCACATCCATACCATCTCCTACGCTTCACCTGGCTTTGATGGAAGGTGTCCAGAAACTTCTGGACACGGAAGTAATTTGTTCTGTTCCCCCCTTAGAAAGAGGGGAAGGTTATTATTCCCGCCTGTTTATGGTAAAAAAAACCAAGTTGGGCGTACAGAATAATAATAAATTTGAAGCCACTAAACAATTACATAGTTTATCATTGTTTAAAGATGGAATCAGTAAAGTCCACAATTTCCCTGGTAGGGCAGGACCATTTTATGGCCACAATCGACCTTCAGGATGCATACTATAAACATCCCTATTCATCCTCTCTACCAAACATTTTTAAGGTTTGCAGTCCAGCATGGGTGGGGGGGAGGGAGACACTCCATTTTCAGTTTTGGGCTCTACCCTTCGGAATATCATCAGCCCCAAGGCTATTTAAAAAGGTGATGGTGGAAGTAGTAGCTTTTCTAAGGAAAGAAAATGTGATAGTGGTCCCTTATCTAGATGACCTCTTAGTGGTAGACTTTACAAAAAATAGGATGGGTAATAAATTGGGAGAAATCCAATATAGTCCAAAGGTATCGCAAGATTTTCCTAGGTATCCTGCTCGATTCCCATCTGCAGATGTCCTTTCTCCCTCCAAACAAGATAGTGGCTCTAAAGTCCAAAGTTGCTACCTTTCAAAGGAAGACAAAGGTATCTATAAGGGAGGCAATGTCTGTACAGGGGACTATGACCGCTTGTATCCAGGCAGTTCCGTGGGCTCAAGCTCATTCAAGAGCTCTTCAGTCCTTGGGACAAGAGTCAGCTGTCATTAGACAAGATGATCTATGTGTCTCACCGTGTAAAAGTGTCCCTACAATGATTGAGGAAGAGTGCAATCTTACAGCAGGGAATGCCTTGGAACCCCTCTCCAGTAATTCAGATTACTACAGATGCAAACAGATTGGGTTGGGGAGCAACCCTTTCTCAGAGATCATTTCAGGGGGCCTGGCCTGCAGCTCTCCACAGCCATTCCTCAAATTTCCTGGAGCTCAGGGCAGTTTGGGAAGCCCTAAAAGCAACCAGACCATTGATAAGACTCGTGTCAGGATATTGTCAGACATGACAGCAGTGGCATTCCTGCGCCACCAGGGAGGTACTCAATAGCGGAACCTTCAGGCTCTCTCAGCTCAGATATTTGCCTGGGCAGAGACACCTAAAATCCATCTCTGCTCTCAATCTAAAAGGTTCTTCAAACAATCAAGTGAATTTTCTGAGCATCTAAATCCAGGAGATTGGAGCCTAAAGACAGAAATTTTCCATCAGGTTTGTCAGATCTGGGGAACTCCAGAGGTGGACTTATTTGCCAATCGTCAAAATGCGAAGGTTCCTCAGTTCTTCTCATACAACCCAAGAGAACCTTGTCTAGGGGTAGATGCCCTTTCCCACAGCTGGGATTTCACTCTGGCATATGCTTTTCCTCCCCTTCCTTTACTTCCAAGGGTTCTGCAAAAGATCGTCAAAGAGAATCTTAGGGTCATTCAAATAGCCCCAGTATGGCCCAAGAGAGCGTGGTTTGGGCTCCTAAAAGGTCTCAGAATGGCAGATCCATTGATACTCCCATTATTTCCAGACCTTCTACGTCAAGGTCAAATATTTCATCCAGATCCTCAAACTCCGGTTAGCAGCCTGGCTTCTGAAACTTCCATTTTGAAATCAAGAGAACTGTCTGTCGGTTATTCAAACCTTCCAGGCGGGGAGGAAGAAAGTTACCCATGCTATCTATAGTAAGGTGTGGAAGAAATTCCTTTCTTAGTGTGGCGGTAGCGTTCCTGATATCAACCACCCGAATATAGCAAAAATCTTAGATTTCTTGCAAGCATGTCTGGATAAGGGTCTAAAACCTAGTACTTTGAAGGTACAAGTATCAGCCCTTATCAGTTATTTTGATTCTGACTTAGCTAACCATCGCTGGGTTAAAAAAAAAAAAAAAAAAAAAATCTCTTTAAGTGGAGCCTGCAGGCTTCTCCCAGGGAGAGAGGTTTTACTTCCACAGTGGGAACTGTCCTGGATTTTCTGGGTGCCATAACATCTGCCAGAAGAGTTAACGACATTCAGGCTCTCTGAGAACCTTTCCTAAAAAATTTTAGAGGACAGAATAGTTTTTTGGCCTGACCCTACTCTTTTTTTTCCAAAAGTTTCAGATTTTCATGTGTCTCAAGAGATCATTCTTCCTTCCTTCCTTTTTGTCAACATCTGTCTAATAGGAGGGAAGAATCGTTTCATAGGCTAGATGGCCGTAGAACTATCCTTTATCTAAAAGCTTCTTCAGACTGGGGAAAGGATGAGAATCTTTTTCAGTTTTGTGGCCCTAACAGGGGGAAGAAACTGTCAAGGAAATCCCTTGCTAGTTGGATTAAAAACGCAATTTGTAACGCCTATTTGTGTCAGGGTTTATCTCCCCCGAAACACCTTAAAGCTCATTCTACCAGAGCCATGTCCGTTTCTTGGGCTGAAAGGGCTGATGCCTCCTTAGACCAAATCTGTAGAGCCACTACTTGGTCTTCGTTCCATACATTTACTAAATATTATAGATTGCACCTTTCTCGCTCGTCTCGCCTCTCCTTTGGGAGAAAGGTCCTGTAGGCGATAGTCCCCCACCTCCAGAGTAGTTATCTGGAATCCCTCCTGTGATGCTGTCATGGAGGGCATTTGAGAAAATCGAATTACCGGTAAGCAGTAATTCTGTTTCTGGTAAGCCCTCCATGACAGCACCCTGATTTCCCTCCTGCAAAACTAGTAACGCATAAAAAAAAAAATATAAATTGGGTATCACTGAGATCGTACTAACCCGCAGAATAAAGGAAACATGTTACTTATGCTGTACGCTATGCGGGAAAAAAAGATAAAAAGCAATACCAGAATGGATGGTCTTTTTTTTTTTTTTTTTTTTTTTTTTTTTTAAATCCACCAGAAGTGACCCCACCCCAATCATAGGAGCTACTGGGGATATAGTAGGGAATTTGTGTTTCCATTGTGCGCCGCACAGCTTACATATTCACTGTTCACCATCTGCTGTGCATTCACGTCTGGGATGCTAAAGCTTACTACACCCCATGATAAATTCTTTGAGGGGTGTAGTTTTCTCTGCAAACATGACATGGCGTCCAGATACCAAACATCTAAATATATACTTCAAAAGCCAAATAGAGCTCCCTTCCCTTCTGCGCCCTACTGTGTGCCCAAACTGTAGTTTATACCCACATCTAAGACACTGGTGTACCCAGGATAACGTACTTAATGTCATATAGGGTATAAACTGCTATTTGGACACAGAAGGGAAGGAGCGCTATTTTGGTTTTTGGATGCCATGACTCTTTTGCAGAACCCTGAAATGCCAGTAAAGTAGAATCCCCTGACATGTGATCCCAGTTTGGAAACTGCACCCCTGAAGGCATTTATCCTGGGGTACATTGAGCATTTTTACACCCCAAATGTTGCATTAATTAATTTTCCAGAAATGAATACGTGAAAATGAGAATTTTTCCAGGAATACTTCATTTCAGTGGGTAATATGTTGTGCCTGGTTTGTATCAGAGAGGTGAATGCTCCAAAAGCTGTTGTGCCCAGGATACCCGCTTAAATTTTTGGAGTGTGTATCTGACACAAGCTGAGCACAATATATCGGGCACTGAAATGGCATATCTATGGAAAAATTTCATTTTTAACTTTTCACGATCAACTGGGCATTCATTTCTGGAAATTAGATTAATGCAACACTCAAAGGTTAAAAATGCTCACTATCAATCCTCGGTTCCCTACTGGGATATCATACAGGGTGTTTAACTGGCGACACCATGGTTTGTTTCTTGTCTCCCATCTTCGGGATGTTGGCCGTTGACTCCGGGGGCATCGCATTCTAATGCTCTTCCTCCTCTTGGTAGCTGGCGTGAGATGCAGCTCCGCCATTTTGTTTCCTCTCTCCCGGCTCCTGCGAATTTTAAGACTAAATACACGCCTTTAGTACACCTCTGCATCAGCAACGAGCCTCTGCGCCATTCCCTTTCTGCCGTCTACAAGCTCCTGATTACACCTCCGCCCAAGGCAGTTCCTCGCTACATGCTGACATGGTAGTCGGATCTGGCACTTTCTTACCCAAGCCCAGAGGGAACGTATATTCCGTCTCACCCATGAGACTTCGATCAGCTTTCGCTACCAAGAGGCAAGTTTTAAGATCCTATCTAGGTGGTATAGGGTTCCCACAAAATTGCATTCACTCTTCCCATTGGTCGCACCTACCTGTTGGAAATTTGGGTTAGAAGAGGGCAGCATGTTTCATACTTTTTGGACTTGTACTGTTCTTGTCCCATTCTGGGAGGGAGTTAAGAGAATCATTCTTCAGGTCACTGAAACATTTCATTTTCTAGGCCCTGCTCTGTTCCTCCATCATTGCAAGTCTCCGGTGTCGACCATACAAGCGTTCCTTACCACGCTTCTTGATTCTGGCGGCCCGATCTTGCATACCGCAGTTTTGGAAGTGTATGTAACTTCCCCCTCTCTCTAATTGGAATTTGAAGGTCAATGAAATTATGTGCATGGAAAACTGTTACCTCTTTCCTGCATGATACGGTTGAAGTCTTCAACAAAACCTGGTTGTACTGGAGGGATGGAGGGAATTCCAGCGCTCTAGAGAATACCTGTCACTTCTTGTTTCTGAATTATCCGCGCAGATTTAAAGCTGGCAAAAGGGACGGCTACTTGACACTGCTGGACTACTTGACCCCCAACGGCCCACCCCCGCTCTAATTTTTTTTTTTTTTTTCCGCTCTCCCTTCTTACTCCTCCACTCTTCAGTTTCATTTCCCATTTGGTCTATTTCGCTGGCTTGTACTGTTTACACACATTTGTCTTTGTTTCTTTGCTTGTCTGTTTGTTTTCTGACTTTCAAAACTAATAAAACTTTTGAATTGAAAAAAAAAAATGCTCGCTATGCCACTTGAGAAATACTTTGAGGGGTATATCCTACAAAGTGGGGTTATGTCTGCTGGTTCCACTTTACTGCCAATTCAGGGGCTCTGCAAAGTGGCATGACATCCAAAAACCAAACTGTGCTCCTAAAACCAAAATAGCGCTCCTTCCCTTCTGTGCCCGACTATTCCCAAACAGCAGTTTATACCCACATACAATGTTAAGTACATTATCCTGTGTACAACAGTGTCATACATGTGGGCATAAACTGCTGTTTGGGAGCAGATGTCAAGGAGCGCTATGTGTTTTGGACTGCTAATTTAGATTTTTGTTTTTTGGATGCCATTTCACATTTGTAGAGACTCTACAATTGCCCCTACAAAATGGGGTCACTTCTTGGGGAATTCCAATTTACTGGGACCTACAGGGTTCTGCAAAAACATGGCGTCCAGAAAATCCCTCTAAATCTGTACTTCAAAAGCTAAAAAGCACACTGCTCCTTCCCTTCTGAGCCCTGCTGTGTGTCCCAGAAGCAGTTTGCACCCACATATACAACTTCTTTCTACCTGGGATAGCCCAATTTCATAGTTTTAGGAATCTGTCTCTGATGACACAAACTGGGTGCAACGTATTGGGCACCGAAATGGCAAATTTCTTTAATCTTTGGGAGGCACTCTTGGGCTCAAAATAATACCCCTTGAGGGGAGTAGTTTCTAAAATGGGGTCACTTTTGGGAGTTTCCAGTGTGTGTGGTTTTTTTTTTTTTTTTTTTTTTTTTAATTGAATTTTTACAGTTTTATAATTCCATATACAGACAAATACATAAGGCAGGGTTCACACTACCGTTGGAGTCCGTTATGAAGGTGTCCGTTAAAAAAAAAAAAAATAAACGGACACCTATCATAACGGACCCTAACTGAGCATCAGGTAGTGTCCGTTTTTTAATGTCACAACGCTAGAAAGCCGACAGCGCGCTGAATTCAGCGCACTGCCGGCTTTCCCGGTATGTGCCCCGGGGCTGGAGATATCGGCGGTGTAAGTTACATGTTTTACTTTACTTACTGTTTGAAGGGCGCTGCGAGGAATTCCTTCCCTGCCACTTCTCGTTCATCCATAGCGCTGTACGGAGGGGGCGTTCCTCACAGCTCAGCGTCATCGCCGGGCAGTAAGGAACGCCCCCTCTGACAGTACAGGGCTATAGACCAGTACAGAGAGAGGGGGCGTTCCTTACAGCCCAGTGATGACGCTCAGCTGTGAGGAACGCCCCCTCAGTACACTGAATTCAGCGTGCTGTCGGCTTTCTAGCGGTATGTAAAACCGCATGTGCCTGAGGACACGAAATGTTCTCTAACTGCTAGTTTTTTGTTTTTTTTTTTTGGTTTTCTTCTTTCTGAGCATGCGCAGGGAAAGATAATGGACAGTAACTGATGGCTATCAGTTACTGTCCGTTATAAGTCCGTTACCCATAGACTTCAATGTTTGAAAAAAAAACGGATTCTTGACGGACAGCAAGTGTCCGTTATTTTTTAACGGACAAAAAGTCCTGCATGTAGGATTTTTTGTCCGTGAAAAAGTAACGGACTTCTGACGGATTTGGTGTAAACGGACACAATATAAAAACCCATTGAAATGAATGGAAATTTTAACGGATTTCTGACGGTTCAACTAGTGTCCGTTGCTAAAATCTTGTAACGGACAATAGCAACGGACACTGCTGACGGACATAAACGGTAGTGTGAACGCTCCCTAACTGTTCTTCAAAGAGAGAAATGCATAAGTTCTTATAGCTAAACATATCCAGTTTATAGTTTGGAAATAATGTGAGGGTTCTCAGTCTGTTTTCGTAATGTTCAATCCTAGTTGGGTAGAGCCTCAGGGCGTAGACCAATGTGTTGGAGAATTGAAGGTTTCTTAGTTATCAGGTAGAAGGGGATTTTGCATGTTGAGTTAATGTTGGTGTATCTTAGATCTTTCAAATTAGGGATGGGGTTTGGACAAGGGGCGGAGGGTGGGTCTTATTTGGTAAAATCCCACCAGGGGGACCACACTCTCTGATACTGGTCATGTCTCCTTTTCATCCAGCTGATGAGTTCTTCAAATTTCGCTATCTGGTGGACTTTTTCTATCCATAATTGTAGCGAGGGGGGAGTCTTCTGGAGCCATAATAAGGAGATCAATGACTTTGCTGCCTCTCTAAGGTGTGCTGTTAGAGTAGAGTCTCCGGGGTGAGGGCCGGTTTGCTGTTTGGTGAGAAGTACTCTATCAGGGGTGAGAGAAAGAGGTGCCTTGGTTATCTGTGCAATAGTTTTCGACCTCTTTCCAGAAGCTTTGAATGTTCTTGCAAGTCCACCATATGTGGAGCATGGTTCCTGGAAGTTTTTGATATCTCCAGCACTGGTTTGAATCCATGAGGTTGTCTGTAGAGCCAGTCTGGCGTCCTGTACCACCTGGTTAGTATTTTGTAGTGTAATTCCTGTAGTTCAACGCAGGTGGCGGTGACATGGGAGTGTCTAAGAATTGCTGGGATGTCTTCCTCTAGAGAGCAGTTTTGCACGATGAGATCTTTCTGGGTAATGTCAGATTTGACGTCAAGCTTTTTTCGAACTGATTTAGCGGCCTATCTATGGGGGATATCCTATTTATGTCCGTTATTGTAGAGCACAATTGTGCATGGTGGAGAAAATGAAAACTGGTCTCAGGGACTAAGTGCTGTAGGCTTTGTGGACTAATTGGGAGCTTCTGAGCTATCAGGTCTTTGAGCTGTAGATGTCTAAGTTTGTGCCAGATGATGTCTTGAGGTGTCCTCGGAGGGTCTCTTGTCTTTGGAGTGTTTTTTTGGTGCAGTGGAGTGAGATCGGGGCTAGGGTTGCCAGTAAGATGGGGGAGGGGAATGGGAGGGGGTGAGATGGAAGTGAAAAAGAGGTGAGGCGATGAGGAGCAAAGAGGACAAGGGTAAGGTAGATAGGACTACAGTAGTCTGATCGTCACAGAGCTGTTGTCACTATAGACTAGGACTGGGGAGCAGTGAACTGATGTGGTTGCGGAGTGGGTTCCTGATCGGAGGTGAACCTATGAGATACCGTTTTGGAACGTGTAGAAAAATAGTGGGTGGTGCGGGCAAGGTCATGTGACATTTAAGCTAACAGAAAAGACATTGTCAAATTTCCGCAAACATTTTATCAAACATTTTTCAAACTAAGTATGTTTCCTCCTGTTCTAGGTATGAGGCAAGTATGAGTAGAGAAGGCCTACAGATTCGCAGGTCTAGCTAACTAGATCTTGTCAAGGGTATGCTTTAGTGTCCCTGGCTATCTAAAAATTAAGATAGAACTTTTCCCAATGGATGGAGGTAACTATTCAACAATTCTAACTGGACAATTCCTAGTGCTACAACGGGTCACCACAGGTGTCTCTGTGAAAGATCACCACTAGGTCTAGCATTGTAGGTTTAGGCCCCACAAAACAGGGAGAAACATATGTTAACACTTAATTAAGGGCTATAAACTGAGTCTTCTGACTGACAGCTAGTTCTCAGTTGGCTCTGATATACCAGGAGTGTCTCTACGGAGGTTGTTGTCTTCCCCTTAGGAGGTTCTTTTTCGGGCGTGGCGATCTGAATCTCGTAGTGCCGGGAGTTGTGAAACGCGGTCTAGGTGCTGGGATGGTAGCCAAGGCAGGATGTCTAGGGGCTCCATATCCAGGAGGGTCCGGACGGCTGCAAGGTCCTGAGGCGTGTGGATAGTTATGCGCTTGCCCCCCTGCAGAATGGCTAGGCCAAAGGGATACAACCATGTGTACTGTTTGTTTCTGGCTCTGAGTTCTTCTAGGAGTGGCTTGAGCAGTCTCCTCTTGGAGTATGGATGGCGCGACGTCTTGGTATATGGATATAGCTATCCCATCTAAGGATATTTGCTCCCTGCCTCTAGCTGCAGTAAGGATTGCAAGGGTATCAAGATATGAGGAGGCCGCAGAGCACGTCATGCGGCGGGTCACCTTGGTGCGGCTTGGGTCTTAAGGCCCTATGGATGTGTTCTACAACTGCTGCTGCACGTTCTGGGCCTAGTAATTCTGTGAAGAGGCCAGCCGCCATCTTAGGGAGCTCCTCTGGCATATAAGACTCTGGGACCCCTTTAAGGCGCAGATTGTGGCGGCGGCTCCTGTTTTCCTGGTCCTCTATCAACATTAGCAATCTGTCAATGAGTTCCTTGTGGCTTTGGAGCTGGTCTGTTACTGCCTCTGCGTGTGCTTTTACTGTGGAATATGTGTCTTCTAGGGCCTGTACTCTGCGTCCTACAGACTGTATTTCGGTCTTAATCTCTGTCAGTTCTGTGAGTACCGGGCTGACCGCTTTAGCTAGAGCCTTTTGTAGGAATGTGCCCTTTTGTGTGTTATGCCCGTTTCAGAGCACTCATCGTCAGGGACACGATCTGCCTCAGATTCATCTCAGTCTCTGTGTCCTGTCGGAGCTCCGGCGCCATCTTAGGAGGATCATGCGCTGAGGAGAAGTTTTTATCTAAGGTAGCGCTGTAGATCTCCTTGCTGTTTCTGTGCTTTTGGGGTGCTGGGTAGGTCACCCAAGTTGTCTTTGCCTATTTTGACCATTGTGCCTGCCCTAAATGGGGTGTAATGGCGTCTTTAGGGTTCTATGCAACGGAGCTCTAGCAAGTTGCTTCCACCATGCTGTGCGGACAGGCTCCGCCACTCGGGAGTTTCAATTGTATTGGTACTCTAGGGGCTCTGCAAATATGATATGGCACCTGAAAACTGTTCCAGCAAAATCTGCCCTCCAAAAGCCAAATAGCGCTCTTTCCATTCCGAGCAGGGGCGTAAATTTCGGAGTAGCAGCGGTAGGGGCTGCCACAGGGCCCAGGGCATTAGGGGCCCCTGAGCCCTGTGGTAGCCGCTACCGCAAACCCCACAAACCAGTAACGATCGTGGTTGCAGGGGGTGCGACCGCGAACGGACCCGGCAGGGTACGAAGCCCGTGGCCAGCTGGAGATGGCCGGGCCCCGGACCATTATGATAGCGGTCGTGGAAAGCCTGGTTCCCCGACCGCTATACATACTGTTATTGGAAAGGGGCCCTGGCATATTGTAGGCCCCTTTCCAATAGATGGCAGCCCAGGGGAGGTGACTGAAAATAATAAATAAATATTCTCACCTCTCCTGGGCGCAGCGTTCTCTCCGGCGCTCCTCTGTCATGACTGAGGGCTGTGACTAGGCCCCAGCGGTCACATGGGGCGCGGCTGCATAATGACGTCAGTGCGCCCCCATGTGACCGCTGAGGCCCAATCACAGGCCTCGGCAGCGACGTCAGAAGAGGGCCTGAAGACGGCAGGATGGAGCGAGGATGCCAAGGAAAGGTAAGGTGAGTATGAGTGTTTGTTAATTTTAATCACCTTCCCTGGGTCTCTGATTATTATACTCTGGGGTCTGAGGAGACCCCAAAGTATAATAGCACCGAAGCGGAGGGGGCTGTTGAGAGCATATAATACTGTGTGTGTGGGCCACTGTAGAGCATATAATACTGAGTGGGGGCCACTGTAGAGCATATACAGTAATGCTGAGTGGGGGCCACTGTAGAGCATATAATACTGGGTGGCGGCCACTGTAGAGCATATAATACTGGGTGGGGGCATATAATCCTGGGTGGGGGCCACTGTAGGGAGCATATAATACTGGGTGGGTACCACTGTGGGAAGCATAGAATACTGTGTGGGGGCCACTGTAGGGAGCATATAATACTAGGAGGGGCCCACTATGGGGGGCATATAATACTGGGTAGGGACCACTGTGTGGAGCATATTATACTGTGTGGGGCCACTGTGGGTAGCATATTATACTGTGTGTGGTGGGAGCAATGTAGAGCATATAATGCTGTATGGGGGCCACTGTGGAGCATATAATGCTGTGTGGGGGCCACTGTTGAGCATATTTTACTGTTTGGGGACCCGTAACCGGTTTGGGGGGGGGCCCCCCATGTCAAATGTTCGCCTTGGGGCCCAGCCATTCCTAGTTACGCCACTGATTCCGAGCCCCATCATGTACCCATACAGCATATTATGACCACGTATGGGGTATTGCCGCGTTCATGAGCAATAATTTTAAAACTGTGGGGTACGTTTTCTCATTTAACCCCTTGTGTAAATGAACTTTGAGGATAAAATGACATTTTAGTAGTTTTAAACTTGCACATCCCAATGTTAGTAAAATCTGTGAAATGATTTGAGATATGGGGTCAAAATGCTCACTATACCCTTTTGATAAATTCTGAAAGGGATGTAGTTTCCAAAATGGGGTCCCTCTTTTGGATTTCCTTTGTATTGGTACTCTAGGGGCTCTGCAAATGAGACATGGCACCAAAAACTATTTCAGCAAAATCTGCTTTTCAAGCGTGCAGTGTCACTCCTTTCCTTCTGTGCCACTGCCGCTTGCCCAAACATCAGTTTACAGCCACATGTGGGGTATTTCTGTGCTCAGGAGAAATTGCGAGATGCATTTTCTCCTTTAACCCTTTGTGAGTGTGTTAATTTTAGGGCTAAATGAATGTATTATTGAAAAAAAAAAATGAAATGTCTAAATTTTCCCATCACACACGACAGCACCCAGAGAGAGGATCCGCCCACAGGGACAGGAAACCTATGGTATAAAAAGGTGGAGCCTCTCCTCCCCCTCAGTTGTTTCCTGTCCCTGGAGGGAGACCTACATGCCTGCTTGAGGCAGGCTTACCTGATGGCATAGGAAAGAGATGGTCCTGGTAGGGGTTGCCTCTCTTCTTCCATGGGTGGCTGTTAGCTGTGTCCGTCTGGAGTCAGGTGCCATCCCCCCAGCTATGCGTCGCTGGTGTTTCAGGCGTGGGGGTTCTGATATCCAGGCAGAAGGAGTGTGTTTCCTCTGCTTTAGGCTGCAGGAGTTCCGGGCCTGCAGGGAGACACATGGTGGTGCCAGCCTGTGGGCGTGGCTTTCTGGCAGAAGGGGGCGTGGCCTAACGGCTGAATGGCCATATAATGCAGATTGAGGGATGGTGGAGCTGCTAAGCAGTTCCTGGCCCTCATGCACCGAGTCTCTACAGTATGGAAGAACAGCAGCCACAGCAGCTGTCACCACAGCAGCTGCCGCCGGCAAGAGGAAGACCCCAAGATGGAGGGCAAGATGAAGGTCCACCTTCCTCGGTATTCTAGGGGGATGTAAGTGGCTGCGTGCCAACCCTTTATTTTTTACTGATTAATGGTTTCCCCTGTCTTTTGTAGGATAGACCTAGGAAAGCCTTGGCGAAATATAAGAATAAGGAATGTGCCTTATGTAGAACTAGACTTTCTTCTTCTTATGAGAAAAAGCTCTGCCCATCATGCATTAATAGAAGTATTGCTGAGGAGTCCCCGTCATTCTTACAGGGTAACAGATCTATGATACAGGAGGTGGTCAGGAGTTCCCTTAAGGGTAAAAGTGGCCAGAAAAAGAAGTCCAGTTCCTCTACCCGGGGTCATGACTCCTCTTCTGAGGAGGAGTCTGTTCAAGGTGAAAGTGGAGAATTATCCGATGATATCTCTTCTTCCTCCATATCTGATGTAGAGGGAGGACAGTCGTGTTTTCCAGTTGAGGACATTGACAAGTTGCTCAAAGCCATTTGAGCAACTATGGGGATTGAGGACTCTAGACCCTCCCGTTCTATGCAGGACATTGTTTGGAATTTTGGAGGTTCGTCAAAGGAGACCCTTTCCAGCCCATAAAAATATTACATCGCTTATCAAGAGGGAATGGAAAAAGCCAGACAAGAAGGGTTTTATCCCTAGAGGAGTTAAGCGTAAATACCCATTTGAAGAGGGAGCTTGGTCTTCTTGGGATAATGTAACAAAAATTGATGTTGCCATAGCCAGAGCCTCCAGGAAGTCTGCACTCAGCACTGCCTTTCGAGGACATGGGTACCCTGAAGGATCCCTTAGACAAGAAAGCAGAAAGCTTCCTAAGTCGTTCTTGGGAGTCAGTAGGAGCGTCCCTCAAGCCCAATATAGCGGCTACCTGTACTGCTAGATCCCTTATGATCTGGCTAGGGGAGCTGGAAGATCAATTAAGGGATAAGGCCCCAAGAGAGCAGATTCTGTCAGCCCTGCCGACCATTAGAAAAGCTGCAGATTTTTTGGCAGATGCTTCAGCAGACGCTGTAAGATTATCAGCTCACTCCCTTGCCCTGACCAACTCTGCCAGGAGGGCTATATGGCTGAAGAGTTGGACAGGTGATGTAGGGTCTAAGACCCGGCTGTGCAATCTGCCCTGTGACGGTGAATATCTCTTTGGACCAGCCTTGGATGACATCTTAGCTAAGGCAGCAGATAAAGAGAGTTTTTCCTTTGCCTTCCTCTGGTCGGACACGGAGGTCCTTTTGTCCCTTTGGAGCATACAGAGGGCAAAAAATTGTCTAGTCCAGAGATAATAGCTGGGCAGAATCCAATAAGAAACACAAGGGGTTCTTTAACAACTCCCCCCGTAATAAAGATCCAAGACCCAATAGGCAATGACGCCAGGCCCCGGGTAGGGGGGGAGACTGAGGAAATTCCTTCCTGCCTGGAGGAAAATTTCATCAAGCCCTTGGATCCTGGATACAGTGGGAGTAGGCCTGAAGTTGGAGTTCTCTTCTCCTCCGCCTTCAAGTTTTCAGATTACCAGAACTCAGACTTCCCTAACCTCTCAATCGGCTCTGGAATTGGAAGTGAAGAGCCTGATCTTGAAAAGGGTGCTGATTTCAGTGCCCCAGGAAGAGGAGAGGCAGGGGTTTTATTCCCATCTGTTCTTGGTAAGGAAACCCGATGGCTCCTACAGAACCATAATAAATCTAAGGAGGTTAAATCAGTTTGTCTTACAAGAAATTCTGGATGGAGACAATGCAGTCAGCAGTGAGATTGTTAGCTCCCAATTGCTGGATGGCGGTGATAGACCTGAATGATGCTTATTACCATATTCCAATTTTTCCAGGTCACCAGAGGTTCTTGCGAGTAGCAGTAGAGATGGGAGGGGTGGTTCAGCATTACCAATATCAGGCTCTTCCCTTTGGAATCTCCATGGCCCCAAGAGTCTTTACCAAAATAGTTGCAGAAATGGGGGCACATGTAAGAGAGAGAGACATTCTGTTTATTCCATATCTAGACGATTTTCTCATTGTGGCAAGATCCAGAATAGAACGTTTAGAAAGTGTCATAGTAGTACTGAACATTCTGGAGGAATTAGGTTGGATGGTGAATCTAGAGAAGTCAAGTTTAGTTCCTTAACAGAAAAAGTTTCTAGGGATCATTTTAGATTCCACGGCTCAGATCTTTTCTCCCTCCAGAGAAAATAGAGAGGGTGCTGTCCCTAGTAAAAACCCTGATCCAGCCCCCCAGGGTCACTATAAGAAAGGCTATGTCCATCCTGGGGACTCTCACGGCCTGTATTCCAGCTGTACCTTGGGCTCAGAGCCACTCCTGAGACCTGCAGTGGGAAATCCTGGCAGCCTGGCGTCAGGAAGAGAAAATTCTCAACAAATTTATGTGGGTGTCTCAGCCAACAATAGAAACCCTGGGTTGGTGGTTAGTCAGGGGTCACCTAGAAATTGGAGTTCCATGGAAGATCTCAGACCCCCTAACTATTACCATGGATGCCAGCCCTCGGGGGTGGGGTGCCCACATGGGGGATCAGGTGTTCCAGGGCTGCTGGTCAAGGAGTCTTTCTCAGGCATCCTCAAATCAGAGGAAACTAATGGCGATTTTGGAGACCTTGAAAGTCGTAGGTCAGGGTATTCGGAATCGCCATGTAAGGATCATGTCCGACAATATGACTACAGTTTCATATATAAACAAGCAAGGGGGTACGAGGTCTCTTCCCCTTATGAAAATAATGGCCCGGATTCTACATCTGTCAGACCCCCTGGTTCTCTCCTTGTCTGCTCTGCATATCAGGGGGGCAGACAACTTCAGGGCAGATATCTTGAGCCGTCACAGTCTGAATCAGAGCGAGTGGGAATTGAACCCATCCATCTTTTTAGAGATCACAAGGGTTTGGGGAGTCCCGGAAATACAGTCATATGAAAGTTTGGGCACCCCTATTAATCTTAATCATTTTTAGTTCTAAATATTTGGGTGTTTGCAACAGCCATTTCAATTTGATATATCTAATAACTGATGGACACAGTAATATTTCAGGATTGAAATGAGGTTTATTGTCCTAACAGAAAATGTGCAATATGCATTAAACCAAAATTTGACCGGTGCAAAAATTTGGGTACCCTTATCATTTTGATTTGAATACTCCTAACTACTTTTTACTGACTTACTGAAGCACAAAATTGGTTTTGTAACCTCACTGAGCTTTGAACTTCATAGCCAGGTGTATCCAATCATGAGAAAAGGTATTTAAGGTGGCCAATTGCAAGTTGTTCTCCTATTTGAATCTCCTCTGAAGAGTGGCATCATGGGCTCCTCAAAACAACTCTCAAATGATCTGAAAACAAAGATTGTTCAACATAGTTGTTCAGGGGAAGGATACAAACAGTTGTCTCAGAGATTTAACCTGTCAGTTTCCACTGTGAGGAACATAGTAAGGAAATGGAAGACCACAGGGACAGTTCTTGTTAAGCCCAGTAGTGGCAGGCCAAGAAAAATATCAGAAAGGCAGAGAAGAAGAATGGTGATAACAGTCAAGGACAATCCACAGACCACCTCCAAAGAGCTGCAGCATCATCTTGCTGCAGATGGTGTCACTGTGCATCGGTCAACAATACAGCACACTTTGCACAAGGAGAAGCTGTATGGGAGAGTGATGCGAAAGAAGCCCTTTCTGAAAACACACCACAAACAGAGTCGCCTGAGGTATGCAAAAGCACATTTGGACAAGCCAGCTTCATTTTGGAAGAAGGTCCTGTGGACTGATGAAACAAAGATTGAGTTGTTTGGTCATACAAAAAGGCGTTATGCATGGCGTCAAAAAAACACAGCATTCCAAGAAAAACACTTGCTACCCACTGTAAAATTTGGTGGAGGTTCCATCATGCTTTGAGGCTGTGTGGCCAATGCCGGCACCGGGAATCTTGTTAAAGTTGAGGGTCGCATGGATTCAACTCAGTATCGGCAGATTCTTGAGAATAATGTACAAGAATCAGTGACGAATTTGAAGTTACGCCGGGGATGGATATTTCAGCAAGACAATGATCCAAAACACAGCTCCAAATCTACTCAGGCATTCATGCAGAGGAACAATTACCATGTTCTGGAATGGCAATCCCAGTCCCCAGACCTGAATATCATTGAACATCTGTGGGATAATTTGAAGCGGGCTGTCCATGCTCGGCAACCATCAAACTTAACTGAACTGGAATTGTTTTGTAAAGAGGAATGGTCAAAAATACCTTCATCCAGGATCCAGGAACTGATTAAAAGCTACAGGAAGCAACTAGAGGCTGTTATTTTTGCAAAAGGAGGATCTACTAAATGTTAATGTCACTTTTCTGTTGAGGTGCCCATACTTTTGCACCGGTCAAATTTTGGTTTAATGCATATTGCACATTTTCTGTTAGTACAATAAACCTTATTTCAATCCTGAAATATTACCGTGTCCATCAGTTATTAGATATATCAAATTGAAATGGCTGTTGCAAACACCCAAATATTTAGAACTAAAAATGATGAAGATTAATAGGGGTGCCCAAACTTTTTCATATGACTGTAGATCTCTTTGCCAGTCAGTCAAACAAGAAGGTGGAGAGATTTTTTTATTTTTCCCTAAACACAGAGGTATCCCCCTTTGGGGTGGATGCTCTGTCCCACAAGTGGGATTTCAGTCTAGCTTACGCTTTTCCTCCCTTCCGTCTTTCTCATTCCAGCAGTTCTGAGGAAGATCAGGGAGGATCGATCGAGGGTTATTCTGATTGCCCCCTTTTGGCCGAAGAGACTGGTTTACCTGGCTAAGGATCCTGTCCATTTCGGACCCTTGGATTCTCCCAGTCAGCCAGGACCTTCTATGTCGGGGCCCCATTCTCCATCCGGAGTCCACCCACTTACATTTGACGGCCTGGAATTTGAGCGGAGATTACTAGCTTCTAAAGGTTTTTCTCAGAATCTCATTTCCACTCTTCTAAAAAGCAGAAAACCGGTCACTACTAAAATATACGCTAGGACTTGGTTCTGGTTTTTTGAATTTCTAGGGGGTTCTTCGGGGGAGCTTAGGGATATACCTAGAAAACAGATTCTAGAGTTCCTTCAGAAGGGACTAGAAAAGGGGCTCTCTACCAGCACTTTAAAAGTCCAGGTTTTAGCCCTTAGTGCTCTGCTAAACGTTAAACTGGCTGACGATCCCTGGGTGATTAGGTTCATCAAGGCGGCCTCTAGAAGTAGACCGGTGGTTAGGTCCAGAGTTCCTCCCTGGGACTTAAACCTAGTTCTGTCTGCCTTAACTAAACCTCCCTTTGAACCATTGGACTCTCTCCCTATTAAATTTATCCCTGAAAGTGATTTTTAGTGGCCCTTACCTCGGCACGTCGCATAGAATTGCAGGCTCTATCAGTTAATCCACCCTTTACTGTTATTACAGAGGACAGGGTAATAATTAAACCAGACCCAGCTTTTTTTTCCTAAAGTAGCCTCAAAACTTCATAGATCTCAGGAGATAGTTCTCCGCTCCCTCTGTGCTAACCCAAGTTATGCTAAAGAGCAGGAATACCACTGTTTGGATGTAAGACGTTGCCTAATCCAGTATTTGTCCTCTACTTCCTCTTGGAGGAAATCTACTTCCCTTTTTATTCTCTTTTCAGGTCCCAACAAAGGGAAGGCGGCCTCTAAGTGTAGTCTGGCTAGGTGGATGAGACTAGCAATCTCCCTGGCCTACAGTTCTTTGGGCCCCCTCCCCCCCCCCCCCCCTCAGTGGGGCTCAGGGCACATTCTACTAGGGCGATTGCCACTTCCTGGGCCGAGAGAGCTGATGCTTCCATAGAATCTATCTGCAAAGCGGCAACCTTCTACCTTTTTTTGCAATTATAGGCTGGACATTGGGGCTTCTGCTGATCTTTCTTTTGGAAGGAAAGTTTTACAAGCGGTGGTCCCTCCCTAGTGTTTTCCTATTTTATTCTCTGGGTGATGGGGCAAAATGGTAATTACTTAACGGTAATTGGATTTTCCAGAACCCACGACAGCACCATCCTTTATCCCTCCCTTTTTTTCTTGGTGATGGACTTTTGTTTGGCACTGGGTGTAGCAAGCAAAAAAAAAAAAAATTAACTGGAGTCTCTCTCTCGCTTCCATACAACAACTGAGGGGTAGGAGAGGCTCCACCTTTTTATACCGTAGGTTTCCTGTCCCTGGGGGCGGATCCTCTCTGGGTGCTGTCGTGGGTTCTGGAAAATCCAATTACAGGTAAGTAATTACCATTTTCACCTCCATATTGTTTTAATTTCTGTGAATTGCTTAAAGGGTTAACAAACTTCCCAAATGCTGTTTTGAATTATTTTGAAGGGTTCAGTTTTGAAAATGGGGTGATTCATTTAATGGGGTTTCTAATATATAGGCCTCTATATTCCCCTTCAGAACTGAAGTGGTCCCTGAGAAATTAGTTTGGGAAATTTTCTGGAAAATCGCTGTGACACTTGTAAGCCTTCTAACGTCCAAAATAAATGAAAGTACGATTAAAAGATGATGCCAATATAAAACAGATATGGTAAATAATATTTATTAATGTACTAGCAGAAGGACCCGGCTTCGCACGGGTACATTTAATTTTTTGTTTGTGTAGTGGCCCCATAAGATTTGGCCAGTTTTGCACTTGACATCCAGTATGGCAGTCCAGTACAGTATAGGTATAGTCTATTTATGGCTGTGTTGCTATGGAAACCTGGTGAATGAAATGTGAACTTATATTGGCTGATGCACATCATATGACTGAATATTTAAGGACCTGCGAACTGCTATTGACTCATACAGGTCATAAATAGCTTGGTTGCCATGGAAACCTGGTGTAAAGCTGTGTGTCAAGACTGAAGAACCTGCGATTTTTCCATTGGTCCATAAGCGTCATGTGTATCTCAGTTTGGATATCAGTGAAAACCTGTGATCAGGTGTTATGGAAAACCTGGAGTAAAGCTGTGTGTATGTGACCTTGTGTAGCAGTGTCATCCACAGCACCCTGCCCATTTAAAGCTGACCCACAGCAGTGAAGAAAAATGGCTGGGTTGTTATGGAAACATGGAGTGCAGCTGTGTGCATGTGGCTGACAATGCCTTGTCAGATTGGAGACGGGCTTGGGTCTGCTGAGAGTTTTCTTTAGCTCGAGCAGCAGCCATGCATTTTGCAGCAGGGGGCATGAGTAGTTTAGAAACGTTTCAATTTATAAGTATGCTGAAATCCAGTATGGCAGTCCAGTCAGTGGCGTAAATACCGGGGTAACAGTGGTAGCGGCTGCCACAAGGCCCGGGACATTAGGGGACCCAGCAGGCCCCTCATGGGTGTTTTTTATTTATTTATTTATTTTTTTTTAAATAGGCCGTTACCTGCAGGTAAGGGGCCCTATTTACTTTACCGATCCTCGCTCCTGCTCACGGCTACCTGTGCTTCACCTTCTGCGGAGGCGGCTGTGAGCAGGAGCGGGGATCAGTAAGTAAGGCCTGCGGGCCGTGAACCCCACAAACACTGCTATCATTATACTCTGGGGTCTTTTCAGACCTCAGAGTATAATGATCGGAGGCCCCGAGGAGTTGAGGGAACATAAAAAAAAAAAAAAAAACACTGTTACTTACCTCTCCTGCACTCCAGCAGGCTTCAGGCCTCCTTGGTGACATCCCAGACGTCGGTGGGCCAGTCCAATGTCGTTATGCGTCGCGATGCGTGCCTGGCTCACGTGACATCTGGTCCAACATTGAAGAGGTAGCAGGAAGTGCGCATAATACTATATGAAGGGTCCAGTATGGGGCATAATACTGTGTGCAGGGGCCACTATGGGGCAGAATACTGTGTGCAAGGGCTACTATGGGGCATAATAGTGTGTTCAGGGGCCAGTATGGGGCATAGTAGTGTGTGCAGGAATGCAGTTTGTGCGGGGGGGTTCCATGTCAAATGTTCGCCTTGGGGCCCAGCCATTCCTAGTTACGCCACTGAGTCCATTATAGGTACAGCCTATTTATGGCTGTGTTACGGAAACCTGATAAATTAAATGTGCAATTATATTGGCTGATACACGTGATATGACTGAATATTTAAGGAACTGTGAACTGCTATTGACTAATACAGGTCATAAATAGCTTGGTTGCTATGGAAACCTGTGTGCCTGAGGAGAGGAAGCGCCTGCGAGCTCTTATTGGCTGATAAGGGACATGTGACCGTGTGTATGGCAGTTGGAATATGAGTGAAAGACTTGCAGGCTTGTAATAGCTAATGTTGGTCATTTTTTGGGAATACTGCATCTCAGGAACGGTACATCCAAGAGAGTTGAGACCCAGTCTATAATATTCCCGGAAACTTGATGTACATGTGTGCCAAATTTGGTGAGGATCGGTCCAGTCATTTGGTCGCGCATAAAGAACAGACAGACAGACAAACTCATTTTTATATATATGAGATTTGGGTGGTATTACTGACAAGTGACATGTCAGTTTTGAAAAATGAGACCTGCTCATGAAGGTACTGTACTTTTAGGCTCGGTCTTGAAGGGGTTAAATTAGCTGGGGCAGTGAAATAAATAAAAAAAATAATATGCATACTCGCTCCTCCTCCCACGCGTCCCGGTTCTTCTGCTCTGGCAGTGTCTCCCGGGTCTCTTCTGGCGTTCTGCTGAAGCCATTGATTGGCCTCAGGAAGAGGACAAGGATGTTACAGGTAGTGACTTTTCAGGCCCTTTGCTGATTGGCCTCAGCGGTTTAAGTGGAACTCCGGAAGATGCCGCCGGAGCCGAAGAACCGGCACATGCAGGAGGACATCGGAGCTACGGTGTCCTCCTGCACGTGCCAGTTCTGCTTCGGCGGCATCTCTCTCTCTCTCTCTCTATCTATCTATCTATCTATCTATCTATCTATCTATCTATCTATCTATATATATATATATATATATATATATATTTATTTATTTATTTATAATTTTTTTTTTTTTTTTGGTTTCACTAACCCTGGCTGATTTCAACATTCAAAGGATTGTCCATTTTTGCCTGAACTACCCCTCTAAACCGTCCCAGTTATTGTCATATAAAATGTCACGTCCCTTTTTAAAAATGAGGCCGTGTCCTTAAGATAGTTTTAGGTTGTTTCCCCAAGGGATTAAAAATTACTTGATTTTATTTTTTATATACTTTTTTTTTGAATTTTTTTTGAATTGAACCAGTCCCACAGAGACGTAAACCTAGGAACTCTGATCCCCAGTGCAATGTACATAGGCAGTCTCCTCCTGGCTGCCATGTCAACCCCTCAGACCAGATTATCCCGCCGTGGCAGAAGGGGATGGGTGGTGGTCTTGTTTTATCTCCTGTCCTGTGGCGGCTTTAACTGTACCCTCAGCGCTATGTAATATTACAATGCAGAGTGGGAAGGGATTAACTGCATAGCATACAGTTAGTGAAATACCTTTTAGCCAACGGCAAGTAATTGATGTGAGGAAGTTTGCGTCAATGTAATTGTATTGATTTTCATATTTGGTTATTTTGTGATTAACCCCTTTCGCCGCCGTAATAGTACGGCTCTGTTGAGAAGAACTTCCCGCAAACCGCCGTACTGCTACGGATGAAACATGGTGTGTAAACAAACTGTGTGTGCACTGTGCTTTGCGGGCGTCAGGGATATAACGGCTGACACAGTCCTCTAACACCCCCAGTCGGAGCTGAGCTCCGATCGTGGGTGTTAACCCCTGAGATGCAGTGGTAAAACATGACCACGGCATCTCAGGGGTTTCGTTATATATTGGGGTCCCAATCGGCACCCCCGCGATGTTTTCAGGGGCTGCTGGTGTACCTATTTTGCAGCCTGGCGTCTGATCAGTGACCCCGGGTCTGCCCCACATCTGTCCCTCCAACGTGGAGCAGATGCATAGGCTGACAGCCTCCTATACACAGCAATACACATGTATTGCAGCATATACCTATTGAACCAGCGAACAGAAGATCTCTGCTTCAATCTCCTATGGGGACAAAAAAAAAAAAAATGTAAAAAAAAAAAAATATATAAACATATTAAAAGAACAAATGAATAAAGCCCTAAAAATCCTATTTTCACATATAAAATAAAAAAATTACATATTTGGTATCACCATGTCTGTAACAACCCGACCTATAAAACTAAAACATTTAACCCGCACGCTGAACCACATTTAAAAAAAAAAATATATATATATATATAAAACGTACAAAATGATTTGCCATCTTGCCTCACAAAATGTTCAATAAAAAGTGATCAAAAGGTCAGATGACAACCAAAATGGTACCAATAAAAAGCACAGATTGTCCCGCAAAAAGTAAGCCCTCAAACAGCTATGTCAACAGAAAAATAAGTTATACCTTTCAAAAGATGGCGATGCAGAAATATTTTTTTTTTCTCTAAATGGAATTTTATTCTGCACAATTAGCAATGCATAAAAAAACAATATAAATGAGGTATCTATGTAATCATACGGACACGCAGAATAAAGGTAACATGTTACTTATGCTGTACACTGCATGGCAAAAAAATTAAATGTTAAGATGTAATGCCAGAATTGATGTTTTCCTTTACATCCCACCCAGAAAGAGTTAATAAAATTTAGTCAATAAGTTATAGGCACCCCAAGATGGTGGCCATATGGACAGAAAAAAAAAAATATATATATATAGATAGAGAGAGAGAGAGAGAGACATATTTAGAGCGTATGAGGGAGCATACACCAGTGCTGATCTCCCAGAATGCCCCCTTCCCCCATCTGTGTGATAGGAGCTACTGGGAAAATAGCATGGGATTTGGTGTACCCAATGTACTCTGCACAGCTTACATATTCACTTCTTGGTTACTAATGCTCACTACAACACTTGATAAATTCTTTGAGGGGTGCAGTTTTCAAAATGGGTGTCACTATCTGGCGGATTCCAATTTACTGGCACCTCAGGGGCTCTGCAAACATGACATGGTGTCCAAAAACCAAACCATCTAAATCTGCGCTCTGAACGCCGAACAGCGCTTCTTCCCTTGTGTTCCTCAACAGCAGCTTATGCCCACATATTTCACATTGTTGTACCCGGGCCACCTCACTTAACTAACATATGTGGGTACAAGCTGCTGTTTGGGCACACAGCAGGGTGCAGAAAAGAAGCAGTGCTATTTGGGTTTTGGATGCCATGTCACTTTTGCAGAGTTCCTGAAATGCCAGTAAAGTGGAATATCCTGACATGTGACCCCATTTTGGAAACCACCCTTCAAGGAATTTATCCAGGGTTACAGTGAGCATTTTTGCCCCACAAGTGTTGCATTAATTTATTTTCCAGCAATTAATGCACCATCAGCTGCGCAGAGTGAAAATGACAATTTTTCCAGGAATACATCATTTCATTGCACAATACTTTGTACCCTGCTTGTGTCAGACAAACACTCCAAAGACTGTTGTACCAAGGATAACACGTTTAACAGCTTTTGCAGTGTGTGTGTGTCTGCTCTCACAATCTGGGCGCAACATATTTGGCACTGAATTGCAATTTTAACTTTTCACTTCACATTTATTTCTGGAAATTTAAAATAATGCAAAAATCGAGGGTTAAAAATGCTCGCTATGCCCCTTTATAAATTCCTTGAGGGGAGTAGTTTCTAAAATGGGGGTGCTTTTTTTTTTTTTTTTTTTTTTTTTTTTTTTATTTTGCCTCAGACCCTCTGCAATTGCTCGCCAATGCAGTATAAATAACCAAATTAGGCCTCAAAAAAGTATGGTGCTTCTTAATTTTTGAGTCTTGCCATATAGTGGGGAAAAAAAAGTATTTAGTCAGCCACCAATTGTGCAAGTTCTCCCACTTAAAAAGATGAGGCCGGCCTGTAATTGACATCATAGGTAGACCTCAACTATGAGAGACAAAATGAGAAAACAAATCCAGAAAATCACATTGTCTGATTTTTAAAGAATTTATTTGCAAATTATGGTGGAAAATAAGTATTTGGTCAATAACAAAAGTTCATCTCAATACTTTGTTATATATCCTTTGTTGGCAATGACAGAGGTCAAACGTTTTCTGTAAGTCTTCACAAGGTTGGCACACACTGTTGCTGGTATGTTGGCCCATTCCTCCATGCAGATCTCCTCTAGAGCAGTGATGGTTTGGGGCTGTCGCTGGGCAACACGGAATTTCAACTCCCTCCAAAGGTTTTCTATGGGGCTGAGATCTGGAGACTGGCTAGGCCACTCCAGGACCTTGAAATGCTTTTTACGAAGCCACTCCTTTGTTGCCCTGGTGGTGTGCTTGGGATCATTGTCATGCTGAAAGACCCAGCCACGTTTCATCTTCAATGCCCTTACTGATGGAAGGAGGTCTGCACTCAAAATCTCATGATACATGGCCCCATTCATTATTTCATGTGCACAGATCAGTCGTCCTGTTCCCTTTGCAGAGAAACAGCCCCAAAGCATGATGTTGCCACCCCCATGCTTCACAGTAGGTATGGTGTTCTTTGGATGCTCTCTCGCAAACTTCAGATGGGCCCGGATATGTACTGGCTTAAGTAGGGGGACACGTGTGGCACTGCAGGGTCTGAGTCCCTGGCGGCGTAGTATGTTACTGACGGTAGCCTTTGTTACGTTAGTCCCAGCTTTCTGCAGGTCATTCACTAGGTCCCCCCGTGTGGTTCTGGGATTTTTGCTCACCGTTCTTGTGATCATTTTGAACCCACGGGGTGAGATCTTGCGGGGAGCCCCTGATCGAGGGAGATTATCAGTGGTCTTGTATGTCTTCCATTTTCGAATTATTGCTGATTTCTTCACACCAAGCTGCTTGCCTATTGCAGATTCAGTCTTCCCAGCCTGGTGCAGGTCTACAATTTTGTTTCTGGTGTCCTTCCACAGCTCTTTGGTCTTTACCATAGTGGAGTTTGGAGTGTGACTGTTTGAGGTTGTGGACAGGTGTCTTTTATACTGATAACAATTTCGAACAGGTGCCATTACTACAGGTAATGAGTGGAGGACAGAGGAGCCTCTTAAAGAAGTTACAGGTCTGTGAGAGCCAGAAATCTTGCTTGTTTGTAGGTGACCAAATACTTATTTCCCACCATAATTTGCAAATAAATTCTTTAAAAATCAGACAATGTGATTTTCCAGATTTTTCTCATTTTATCTCTCTTAGTTGAGGTCTACCTATGATGTCAATTACAGGCCTCTCTCACCTTTTTAAGTGGGAGAACTTGCACAATTGGTGGCTGACTAAATAATTTTTTTCCCCACTGTATTTGTAGGCAAAAGAGTAGGGCCACATATAGGGTGTTTCCAAAATCAGGAGACAGAGCATAACTGGCGAGCTGACATTTCATAATGATATGGGCAGGATCTATTGGCCACTGAAATGGCCTATCTGGGGAAAAATGTCAATTTTCATTTTGCACTGTCTGCTGCATATTTCTTCTTGGAAAGAATCTCTATACCTAGAGATTAGTGAATCGAAGCTGCAGAAGTGGAATTAGATCCGAATTTCAGTAAATCTTCGATTCACATGGAATCCGGATTTCCTGATGCTTCGCAGTAACGAATATTTAGTAAGGACCTTTGTGACATCAGATAGTCACAAGCTATTCTCTAGTGATGTGATTGGGTAGGCGTGTCTTTGCCTATTAGCAGATCCTTCCACATGAATAAAAGTTGTCCGTGTTGGGGAGAGAGAGACATGACGGCGGCATCCAAGAGCTTCCGCCATTTTGCCGCCCACCCCAGATCTCTGCAGCCAGGAAATAGCTGTTTGTTCACCGCAAATTAATTTGGATCGAATTGAATTGTATCAGAAAATTCGGCTAAGTTGCCAAATCGAATTTTTGAAAACTTTGCTCATCTTTAACTATACCCTTTGAGGGGTGCAGTTTCCAAAATTAAGTCACTTCTTGGTACTTTCCACTGTATTAGCACCTTAGGGGCAAATGTGACATGGCACCTGAAAAATATTCTTCCCTCCAAAAGCCTAATGGCACTCCCTGCCTTCTGTGCCCTGCTGTGTGCCAATACAGCAGTTTTCCGTCACATATGGGGTATTTCTGTATTCAGGAGAAATTGCGTAACAGTGTTGGATACATATCTCCTTTAATCCCTTGTAAAAACGAAAAATTTGTGGCTAAAGCAACATTTTATTGCAAAACATGTTTCATTTTCACTGCACACGACATTTTATTGGAAAAAAAGTAATTTTTAATTTTCACATCCCATTGGTAGAAAATTTGGTAAAACAGCTGTGAGTTGAAAATGCTGACTATACCCCTCGATAAATTCCTTGAGGAGTCTAGTTTCCAAAATGGTCATTTATTGGGGCTTTCCACTACGCTGGTACCTCAGGGGCTCTGCCAATGTGACATGGTGCCTGAAACTAATTCCAGCAGAATCTGCCCTCTGAAAAGCTCAATGGAGCTCCTTCTCTGCTGTTTGCCAATACAGAAAGTTGTATCCACATGTGGGTCATTTCTATAGTCGGGAGAAATTGTGGGGTGCATTTCTCCTTTAACCCCTTGTAAACTGAAACCTTTTGGGTTGAAGCTACATTTTATAGATAAGAATGTAATTTTCCATTTATATGGCCCAATTCTGTGAGAGCTGTGAGGTCAAAGTACTCACTATACCCCTTGATAAATTCCTTGAAGGTTCTAGTTTCCAAAATGGGGTCACTTTTGGGGGATTTCCCCTGATTTGGTACCTCAAGGGCTCTAAGTGCGACATGGTGTCTGAAACTGATCACAGCAAAATCTGCCTTCCAAAAGCTCATTGGCGCACGTTCCCTTCTGCGTCTTGCTGTGTGCCCATATATCAGTTTTCACCCACATGTGGTGTATTTTGGTAGTCGGGAGAACTTGCATAACAAATTGTGGGATACATTTTCTCCTTTAATCCCTTGTGAATGTGTAAATACTAAGCCTAAATGAACAGATTAGTAAAAGAAAATTGAAATTTGTAAACTTTACCTCCATTTTGTCTTAATTCCTGTTAAACACTTATAGGGTTGAAATACTTAGTATATATGCTGTTTTGGCTTATTTAAGGGTTTCTAATACAGGGGGCTTTCAAAACCCCTTCATAACTGGATTAGTCCCTTGGAAATGTTCTTGAAAATGTTGAATATTGTTTTGACTTGTAAGCCTTATAATGTCCATAAAAAAGTTAAAAGGGTGATTTTGATGCCAACATAAAGCAGAGATCTGGTACATTAGATTTATGATCTAATTTGGGTGGTATGACTATCTGTATGCAGTGCACATCATTTCAAACTATTTAAAATGCATATTTTTCAAAATTTCCTATTTTTCATAATTAAACACAAAACATATCGACCAAAATTTACCACTAAGACGAAGTACAATGTGTCATGAAAAAAATCTTTGTTGCGTTGAAATGTTCCTAAGTTATTACTGCATAAAGTGACACGTGTCAGATTTGAAATATCGAGCCTTGTCAGGAAGTCAAAAACTGGCTTCAGTGGGAAGGGGTTAAACTACCTAGCCCAAGTAAGGTAGTTTGTGTGTGTGTGGTTTTTGTTTTTGTTTGTTCCCCCCCCCCCCCCCCCCTTAAAGTATTTTAAGCCCATAGGAATGAATATATAAATATAAATATTTTTTTCCATTTTAATTGGGGGGAATTTTAGAAACCCTAGTGATATTGCACTTTGCTGTTCTTTTTAATTGTAATAGAAGTGTATGATTGCCGCATAAACAGTGTAGCACATTCATCTGAGCAGTTTCTGTAACTGTGCAGCTATGGAAACGGCTCAGGTCAGCTTTCTGTAGCTCCCATTTAACTTAGTGGGAATAATGGAGTGTAGAGTAGCGCCGCATAGCTATTTCCGTAAGTCCCTTCGTGGTTGTTAGGACTTGATGCCAGTTACTCCCATTTCTGTCAAGATTTGCTGAGATAGAGAATTAAATGATTATTTCTATTATTATTTATATTGCACCATTAATTCCATGGTGCTTTACATTTGAGGGTTTACATACAGTACACAAAATATACAAAACAAACATAATACTGACAGTGACCAACTGGCACAGTGGGATACAGGGCCTTGCCTGCAAGGGCTTACAATCCAAGAGGGAAGAAGGATAGAGACGCATGTTGCTTGTGCCTGCAAAAATGGCAATATATAAGATCTGACAATCATTTGTAATGTCTTTTCCTGCACTTTGAATCCTTGTGTGAGAAAAATGCAAGTCAACTCTCCCGGGATTTCTGGTTTTTAGTCCACTCAGCTGATGAGTATTCTCTATCACCTGGCTCATTAGTATTCACTATATCATAAAGGAGATCCCCCTATGAATTTAAAGTTTAATTTTATTCATTTGGTGTGACCCGAATTTGAACCCAAGACACAAAGCATGCAAGGGTCTACTGACTGATCCACATGCTCTGCTGGTGTCAATAGTAGGTTCTTTACTTATACCAAGCTGCAATAGTATTGTACTGGCCTTCATATTAAAATGATATATAGAGAGATCTCTCTGTCAGTACGTTCTTTCCTTAGGCTCTTCATGCAAAATCACATACATGTACATGATTGGGTGTGAATGGGTGTATGGAGAGAGCCCAGGAGCTGTGATCTCTCCATACATAGTGTGTACCAGCTTTATTATACAGCCAGCACCCACCGCTAACAGCTGTGATCAATGCCGATACCGATCGCAGCTGTTAACACTTTAGATGCTGCGATCAAATGCCGCCCCCCGGAACGTCATTAGGATTACATAGAAGAAATGGGATTTTACTATTCACTGCAAAATCATTATTGCAGTGAATAGTATGAGAGATGAGACCACAGAGGCAGCGTGTAATAGAAGCAATGAGATTTTACTATTCACTGCAATTCCCTAGGGGGTCTGATCATAAAAGTAAAAAAAAAAAATTTTCTCTTAAAGTATATAAAAAAAAAAAAAGCCCACAAAAAATATAAAAATCGCCCCCCTTTCCCTAGATCACATATTACAATAAATAAACAAAAAGTAAACATAAACACTTTGTGTCCCGACGCTCCAAAATGTCCAAACTATTAACATATTTATCCCATACGGTGAACGGCGTAGCGGGGAAAAAAAATCAAAATGGCCAAATAGCTGTTTGTTTCAACTTTTTGCCTCCTATAAAAAAAAAAAAATGGAATAAAAAGTGATCAAACTATCAGACCTTCCCAAAAATGGTTTCAATAAAAACGCCGTCTTGTCCCGCATAAAAACGACTTACCTAGGTCTGTACACATAAATATTAAAAAAAAGTTACAGGTGTCACTATGTGGCAAAACAAAAAAATGTATTCTAGTTTGCAAAATTTTTAATTTTTTTTAAAAGGTATCAAAACATTACAAATACTATATAATTTGGTATCGCCGTGATTGTACTGACCCACAGAATACAGGTAACATGTCATTTTTACCACATAGTGAATGCCGTAAAAATTAAACCCATAAAAAATTGGAGCAAGTCGTTTTTTTTTTTTTTTTTTTCTAATGCCATCTCATGCTGATTTTTTTTTTTTTTTTTTTTTTTTTTTTTTATAGCTTCCCAGTACATTGTACAAGATATTGAATGGTGCCATTACAAAGTACAATTTGTTTCGCAAACAATACGCCATCATGTGACATGTGAATTGAAAAATGAAAAAAATATGGCTCTTGGAATGCAGGGAAAGAAAGCTTGGTATGATGTACTTTGCTGTTAACTGTAAAAACTGTGTGAGTGCAGCAGAAACAGTGAAACTTTGATGGTAAAATTCTTAAAATAAGAATGTAGCAATTATTAAATTATATATATTCAGTATTGCTAAAAAAAATATTTAAAGAGATTACTAAGTGTTGCAATTATTTTAATTAACTAATAAGAGTCTGATGTTGTTTTGGGGTCTGGATATATGTAAGTGTGCCCTTTTTATAAAGGCCACTAACACTTTTGCCACAACTTCCCAGGTTGACCTCTGTGCTGAAAGTGGTGTGTAGGGGATTAAGTGGGTGCCATAAAGGCACTCATTCCCAACACCCAGTGTTCATGGGAAACTTACCTAGCTGTATATTTTTGGAATGTGGGAGGAAACTCACGCAAACACTGGGAATAACACACAAACTTCATGCAGATTTTGCCTTTGGTCAGATTTGAACCCAGAGTACCAAAGCTGCAAGACAGCAGTGCTAAGGGGAAATTTGTTAAGGCTGGTGTTAGTTTAAGACACACAATGTATTAAGGGGGTTTGTCAGCATTGTGGAAGTACAAGACAGTAGAACCATGGTCATTCTCAAAAAACTGTCTACATCTTTCTCTAACAGACCGTTGTTTAACAGATGTCGAAATCATGTCCCAAGCAGCAAAGCATCTCTCTGCAGTATTGTAAGTGCATTTTATCCTGTTTACACTTTAAGACCTTGTTTAAACGCAGTACAGTTTCTGCTTACATTATGTATGTACAATATATATGTGTGTGTATATATGATAGATATTAGTACAGTATTTTTATTATTTTTTTCCAGAAGAAACATGGCTTCTCAAAGTTATCTTTTATATATATATATATATATATATATATATATATATATATATATATATATATAATGAGACAAAATATAATCAAGGGAAAGGAAGAGCTGAAGGGTGGAAGTGTTGGAATATAATTTAATTGTGCATTTTCTGTATTCCTTTCAAATTACAGCATGCTTTTCTAAGGCTGAATTAGACACTGCCAACAGTTTTTGATTCATTTTTTTCCCCCCTTGGGCTTAAAAAGGAATGCAGCCAGATGCCACTTTTATAGCAAATTACTGAAATATGTGCAAACAAACCTTTTCTTGCATACCCTGAGTGGGGGGGGGGGGTGTGTGTGTGTGTTTTTTTTTTTTGTTTTGTTTTTTGTTTTTTTTTTTTTTTTTTTTCTCTCATAGGCTTCGATAGCAAGCTTGCAAAATGCCAAAAAATCCATGTCTTCAGTGTAATTAAAAGAGTCACCAAAAGTGCTTTCTTACATAAATTTAAAACCGCTGAAAATTGCATGTATCAAGAAAACCTCATATGTATTTTGCTTAACAACTTAAAGGGTTATTCCCATCTCCGCAAATTGCTGCCAAAATAGGTATAACTGCTTCTATATCCTGATCCCTAGGGCGTGGCTTACAGAAACAGCTGAGCAGTGCTGTTTGTGTCTTCCATAGGGGTGAATGGGAGTTGCAGAAACAGCATAGAGTTTCTACAGTTTCTGTAACTTTGGGAGTTAGATACAGCATAGCTCACTGTGTCATAACTCCAATTTACGTCTAAGGGAGTTACGGAAAACGTGTAGAACAGCTGTGTCAAGCTGTCTTCGTAACTTCCATCCCATGGGTTGGGAGTGGTGTATTCATGTTTCTGCCATGTTTGGCCAAAATGGAAATTCCCCCCTTTAAATGGGTATTCCCATCTCAAGGATCCTATCTAATCTGCTAGTTTTAAGTACATTCAAGACATTTCCTAAATACATTGCTTTAGCAATACTGCTTCGTTTGCCTTCTATCTCATTATTTCTCTTTGTTCACACAGCATTTCCTTGGTGCACGGCCTGTAGCTGATTTTTCTCTCTCAGTATAGGACAAGTGACATAGCTCTTGGCTCCCAGGAAGGGAGGGGGAGCTGAGTTTTCGGAGCTTTTGTATTTCAGAGCTGTTATCTCCTGCACTTCCGGTAATCAGGTCAGCTAGCTGAATTTTGCTGATAGGGCCTCAGACAGGGGTTTGTTCTTTGTATGTTATCTCCATATGTAAACAGGTACCTAATAGTGAGTTTATTGCAAACTGACTCTCCATCCTGCATCATGTAAGAGATAGATAGATAGATAGATAGATAGATAGATAGATAGATAGACAAACCTGTACAATGTAATATACAATTACTGTGCATATATTATTTGATCTGTATTTAGTTTTCTAGTAATCATAACAAATAAATAACTTCTCATGGTAAAGGCAATGTCTTTATTTACTGAGGTATTTCAGTGTCCTGTGAGCCCACCCACCAGCTTGCTTAAGAATACAGGAAATGAGAAGAAGAGACAGCAGGCAAAGCTGCCGAGACAGGGAGATGGTAAACCTCCTTTAAGGCCTTAGCTATGCCTTTTTAAAGGGTTATTGGCACCTCTGCAAATCATGGTCGAAACTGGAATAAATGATTGCAATTCCCAAGCACTAGGGCAGGACTTAAAGTGTACCTCCAGCTATCAAATAAAAATTCTATTTGACCCTCATGAATGGTAGATTGGACAGAATCTATTATCATTTGTCTATTGTCAGGGAAAAAAAACCTAAATATCCTATTCATGATATTAAATGTATAAAATAAGACTTGGCTTTTATTAATAATCAAATCAATAAAAGTGAACTGGTTAAAATACCAGCACTATGCCATCTATCCAAAAAGCTATTTTCTGTTATACAAGCACTCTCTAGACAGGCATATAACTGTGGATGCATAAAGGCAAATTTGCCAGTTATTGCTATAATATTTCAGCACTCCACAAATTCTATCAATTTTATATTCCTTCCACTGAAGGTTAAACTATAAATTGGATCGGTGTATCCATCTATAATGGTACAACACTCCTATAAAGATACATTACATTTAGTGTATTTCTCAATAGACCTGGGGGTGTCTGCAATACATCCCCAGGTATTAAGAGTCAATTGTTGAGAGCACAGTGCTGAACCTAAAAACTAAACACCCCTCATCCCCGACATGTTTCACTGAAATGGCATATTTCTATAAAAACTTCAATTTTCACTTTGTACATTAATTTTTGGGAAGCACTCTTGTGCTGAAAATGATGATACGCCTTGAGAAATTCCATGAGGAGTGTAGTTTCTAAAAAAAGTAACTTTTGGGGGTGGTTTCCATTGCATTAGTACTTTAGGGGCTCTGCAAATGCAAGATGGCACATGAAAACTATTCCAGCAAAATCTGCCTTTCAAAACCCAAATAGCGCTCTTTCCATTCTGAGCCCCACCACGTATTCCCGTGTTCAGGAGAAATAGTTTAACACTGGTGTGTTGTTTTTTTTTTTTTTTTTTTTTTTTTTTTTTTTTTCCCTCTTTAACCTCTTGTAAACATTAAAAATTTGGGTTAAATGGACATTTACTGGGGGAAAAAGTAATTTTTCATTTTCACATCCCAATGTTAATAAAATTCGTAAAACAGCTGTGGGGTCAAAATGCTCAATATACCCCTTGATATGTTCTTTCTATTGTACTGTAGCGCCTCTGCAAATGTGATATGGGACCTGAAAACTATTCCAGCAAAATCAGCCCTCCAAAAGCCAAATAGCGCTCCTACCATTCCAAGCCCCCCCATGTACCCATACAGCAGATTATGACCACATATTGCTGTAGTCAGGAGTAATTGTTTTACAAACTGTGGGATGCTTTTTCTCCTTTAACCCCTTGTGAAAATGAAAAGTATGGTGATAAAGTGACATTTTAGTAATTTTTCATTTACACATCCCAATGTTAATAAAATCTGTAACGGCTGTGGGGTCAAAATGCTCACTATACCCCTGTCAGGGGTGGAGTTTACAAAATGGAGTCACTTTTGGGGGTTTCCATTGTATTGGTACTCTAGGGGCTCACCTCTAATGAGGTGAAGTGAGGCGGCTGCCTCAGACGGCACTGTCCGCAAAAGCTAGGAGGGGTGGTATGGAGGAAGGCTGGTCTGCGTGCGTCCCGTCAGGTCACATCACTCTGCTGCTAAATTTACCTGACGTGACGCATGCAGCCTAGGCTGCCCTCTTACTCCTAGGTTTCCCTGGGCCCACTGCCTCTGTGGCGCCCACCCCGAGACCGCCATTAATATATGCTTGACTTTAACCACTTCCATACCAGGCACATTTTAAAGTTTTTTTGCATGTGTGGATTTGGAGGGCTATAACCTTTTTTATCATTTGCGTTTTTCAACTAATTTCTGCGTCTTTTTCGGTGACACATAGGGCTTTATTTTTGTTTTTGTTTGCATGTTTTAATTTTTTTTTTTTTTTTTATATATCTGGGAAAATCTAAACAAGAGGGGGAAAAAAGGGTCTGTGTTAAACTTTTCATTTTTTTATTTAATAACAGTGTTACTAAAAAAAAACTTTCTAAAATAGTTTTTCCTCTCCGTTACGGTAATTTTTTATTTTTTATGTTTTCGTCGGGAGTGGGGCTATAACCTGTAATAAGGGTGTTTTATTGGCGTATTTTATTTACACTTATAGACCTTTGGGGACATCTGATGACTTTTTTTTTTTTTTCAGGAGGCTGATTTCCCCTGTAACTGGGGCCTGGTATGTTTAGCCCCAGTTGCAGGTGGAATTCAGCCTCCTGCACGTTGCTTTCACACTACTATAGAGATGATCTGGGTCCTGTGGGATCCAGCAGCTTTAACAGACGCTGATCCCGGCAGATCACGTGACCGCCAGGTCGGAGGGGAGCGGCAAGATGGCGGCGCCCATAGCGCTGTATACAGCGCACATTGAGCACTGTATACACGGCGATCGGGATGGCAGGGGAGGGAATAAACCTTCCCTGCCTTCTCTATGGGAGCTCCGGCTGAAGTTACAGCTGGCTCCCCGTTTCAGCAGCTGCAGGATCTTGTGCAGTTGCTGAATTTTTCCTGGACGTATATAGTCTATGGGCGGTACGGAAGAGGTTTAACTAGATCGACGTCTACAAGACACCAATCTAGTTAAAATTCATGCTGTGACTGTCTTGTAAACCACAAGCCACTTCAGGCCTGCAGTTTACAAAACACCGAGAAGACAGGCACAAGACAACTGCCTCTCGGCACTGAGAAGCAGACGTCCTATGCGTGGGTGAAGAAGAGGAGGCAGCGGCTCTATCAAGGGATCGCAGGTAGTTGAGTAACTTTTTTTTACTTATTTTATTTATTTTTTTCTCAAATGCCCTCCATGACAGCACCACAGGAGGTTGTATCTCCTCCCACTATTAGGGACTGGTCATGTATTTATTTAGGAAAAAGAAGCTAAAGATGTGTCTTCTAAATCTAAGAAAGTGGCTGTAATTAAAAAAATGTGCCATCTGTGAGAGATTTCTTCTACGTCCTAAAAATCTTTGTCAGTCTTGCACTGAAAAGATAGAGTAACAGCTGTCTTTAATGGAAGAAATTAAAGGGTTGGTTTGGCATGAGATCCAGTTCTCCCTAGTTTCTTTTTCCCATGCCTTTTTCCTCTGCTAAGCCACAACTTGAGTCCAAAAAGAGGAAGTTGATTGATCCAGATTCGGATAATAGTGACGTTTACGTCCCATCTGTGTCCGAAGATTTCTTGGAGGAAGGGGAATTATCTGGGCCTTCAGATATTGAGGATAGAAGATATTACTTCTCCTCTTCATTTACTCAGGAGCTTCTTTCTGCCGTTAGAAGCACCATGAATATAGAGAATGTTCAGGAGAAGCAAACTATTCAGGATGAAATGTTTGCAGAGCTTAGGCCAAAGAAAAAATTAGTTTTTCCCATTCATGAGAATTTAGAGAGTCTAATTCAGGATGAATGGCTACATACGAAGAAAAGACTGTTTCTGTCTCAAGAAATTAAGGACAGATTTCCTTTTGATGAATCTAAATTCAAAGGTTGGGCAGAAGTGCCAAAAATTTGATAAAGTGGGGGAAAAAGACGACACTTCCCTTTTGAAGACTATAGCTTAAAGACCCGCTAGATAGGAAAGCTGACATCTTCCTTAAGAAATCCTGGGAGTGCTCTTCAGCCCTATTACAAGTTTAATATTTGATCAACTTGTGTGGCAAGGTCTATGTATAGATGGCTAGACCAACTTGAGATTCATCTTAGAGAAGACACCTCAAGGGAAGATATCCTCCATTCCGCTGCTACCGAAGGCCACTGGCTTTCTTGCAGACGCTTCGGCAGAGTCAGTAAGGATTGCCTCCAGATCTGATCTGGACTCCTCTCTAATACAACTCGCCGAGCATTATGGCTGAAGATGTGGGCCGGGGACCCAATATCTAAACAGCTCTGTGCTATTCCCTTCCAGGGAGAGTGTATTTTTGGTCCGGAATTACATATCTTGCTTGAAAAGGCAACGGATGAAAAGTTGCTTCCAGAGCCAAAACCTTCCAAAAGAAAACAGCCATTTCGTCCCTTTCAAGGATACAATTCTGAATATAAATCCAAGGGTAAAACAGGAAGATGGAGCTACCCTAAGGGAGGCAGGGGGAAAAATATCATCTTTAACCCCAATAAGCAATCCCGGGAAAAACAGTGACGGCAGGGGGCAGGTTGTCCAGGTATGCCATACCCTGGAAAGAAATAACATCCAACCTGTACATCCTAAATTCTATAGCAAAGGCTTCAAAATAGAATTTTCAACCTATCCCCCCAAAAGAGTAGTGTTACATCCATACCATCTCCTACGCTTCACCTGTCTTTGATGGAAGGTGTCCAGAAACTTCTGGACACGGAAGTAATTTGTCCTGTTCCCCCCCCCCCCCTTAGAAAGCGGGGAAGGTCATTATTCCCGCCTGTTCATGGTAAAAAAAAAAAAAAAAAAAAAAAAGTTGGGTGTACAGATTAATAATAAATTTGAAGCCACTAAACAATTACATAGTTTATCATTGTTTCAAGATGGAATCAGTAAAGTCCACAATTCCCCTGGTAGGGCAGGACCATTTTATGGCCACCATCGACCTTCAGGATGCATACTATAAACATCCCTATTCATCCTCTCTACCAAACATTTTTAAGGTTTGCAGTCCAGCATGGGTGGGGGGAGGGAGACACTCCATTTTCAGTTTCGAGCAGCCCCAAGGCTATTTACGAAGGTGATGGTGGAAGTAGTAGCTTTTCTAAGGAAACAAAATCTGATAGTGGTCCCTTATCTAGATGACCTCTTAGTGGTAGACTTTACAAAAAATAGGATGGGTAATAAATTGGGAGAAATCCAATATAGTCCCAAGGTATCGCAAGATTTTTCTGGGTATCCTGCTCGATTTCCATCTCCAGACAAGATAGTGGCTCTAAAGTCCAAAGTTGCTACCTTTCAAAGGAAGACAAAGGTATCTATAAGGGAGGCAATGTCTGTACTGGGGACTATGACCGCTTGTATCCAGGCGGTTCCGTGGGCTCAAGCTCATTCAAGATCTCTTCAGTCCTTGGGACAAGAGTCAGCTGTCATTAGACAAGATGATCTATGTGTTTCACCGTGTAAAAGTGTCCCTACAATGATGGAGGAAGAGTGCAATCTTACAGCAGGGAATGCCTTGGAACCCCTTTTCAGTAATTCAAATTACAACAGATGCAAACAGATTGGGTTAGGGTGCAACCCTTTCTCAGAAATCATTTCAGGGGGCATGGCTCTCCACAGCCATTCCTCAAACTTCCTGCAGCTCAAGGCAGTTTGGGAAGCCCTAAAATCAACCAGACCGTTGATAAGACTCGTGTCAGGATATTGTCAGACAACATGACAGCAGGGAGGTACTCAATGGCAGAACCTCCAGGCTCTCTCAGCTCAGATATTCGCCTGGGCTGAGACACACTGAAAATCCATCTCAGCAGATTTTCTGAGCAGAAAACATCTAAATCCAGGAGATTGGAGCCTAAAGACAGAAATTTTCCATCAGGTTTGTCAGATCTGGGGAACTCCAGAGGTGGACTTATTTGCCAATCGTCAAAATGCGAAGGTTCCTCAGTTCTTCTCACTCAACCCAAGAGAACCTTGTCTAGGGGTAGATGCCCTTTCCCACAGCTGGGATTTCACTCTGGCATATGCTTTGCCTCCCCTTCCTTTACTTCCAAGGGTTCAGCAAAAGATCATCAAAGTGAATCTGAGAGTCATTCTAATAGCCTCAGTGTGGCCCAAGAGAGCGTGATTTGGGCTCCTAAATAGCAGATCCATTGATACTCCCATTATTTCCAGACCTTCTACATCAAGGTCAAAGAGTTCATCCAGATCCTCAGAAACTCCAGTTAGCAGCCTGGCTTCTGAAACTTCCATTTTGAAATCAAGAGGTCTGTCTGTCGGTTATTCAAACCTTCAAGGTGGGGAGGAAGAAAGTTACCCATGCTATCTATAGTAAGGTGTGGAAGAAATTCCTTTCTTAGTGTGGCAGTAGTGTTCCTGATATCAACCACCTGAATATAGCAAAAATCTTAGATTTCTTGCAAGCAGGTCTGGATAAGGGTCTAAAACCTAGTTCTTTGAAGGTACAAGTATCAGCCCTTAGCAGTTCTTTTGATTCTGACTTGGCTAACCATTGCTAGATTAAGAGATTTTTTTTACTGGGGCCTGCAGGCTTCTCCCAGGGAGAGAGGTTTTACTTCCACAGTGGGATCTCAATATAGTCTTTAAAGGGGTATTCCCATTTACATAACCATTTTTAAATTTGTAGATAATTAAAAGTTAAACATTTTTGCAAATACAAGTAATTAAACATTTTACAGAGTTGTAAAGATTTTTTCTAAATATCTTGGGGTCACAAGTTGTTGTCTTGATCGGTTGCCAGTGGATACGACCATGAATGCCGGACCTTTCTAAGGTCAGAAAATCAGCCATGATGTCCTTATTGTGGCCGGGATATCTTCTGATACATGTAGTGTCCCTGCCTGATAACCCAGCTACAATAAGAAAATCATGGTTGGGTTCCTGACAAGTCCCAGACCATAGAAAGTTTCTGCATTAGTGGTCGTATCCATTGGCAACCGATCAAGACAACAGGCTGTCACCACTAAGATAGTTAGAGAAAATTTTAAAGCTCTGCAGAATTTTTAACTACTTATATCTGCAAAAATGTTTAACTTTTAATTATCTACTTTATAGATATTATGTTCATTGGAATACCCCTTTAAGAGCCTGACACTGCATCCCTTTGAGACAATCGCTGAGGCTAATATAAAAGAACTGTCCTGGAAAGTGGCTTTTCTGGTTGCCATAACATCTGCCAGAAGAGTTAACAAAATTCAGGCTCTCTGAGAACTTTTTCCTAAAAATTTTAGAGGACAGAATAGTTTTTTGGCCTGACCCTACTTTTTTTCCAAAAGTGGTTTCCGATTTTCATATGTCTCAGGAGATCATTCTTCCTTCCTTTTTGTCAACATCTGTCTAATAGGAGGGAAGAATCGTTTCATAGGCTAGATGGCCGTAGAACTATCCTTTATCTGAAAGCTTCTTCAGACCTGGGAAAGGATGAGAATCTTTTTATTCAGTTTTGTGGCCCTAACAGGGGGAAGAAACTGTCAAGGAAATCCCTTGCCAGTTGAATTAAAAATGCAATTTGTAAGGCCTATTTGTGTCAGGGTTTATCTCCCCCGAAACACCTTAAAGCTCATTCTACCAGAGCCATGTCCGTTTCTTGGGCTGAAAGGGCTGATGCCTCCTTAGACCAAATCTGTATAGCTGCTATTTGGTCTTCGGTCCATACATTTACCAAACATTATAGATTGGACCTTTCTCCCACGTCAGACCTCTCCTTTGGGAGGAAGGTCCTGCAGGTGATAATCCCCCCCCCCCCCCCACAGTAGTTATCTGGCATTCCTCCTGTGGTGCTGTCATGGAGGGCATTTGAGAAAATAGAATTAATACTTACCGGTAATTTGGTTTCTGGTAAGCCCTCCATGACAGCACCCTGATTTCCCTCCCATTAGCTAGGCTATATTCGGTTTAGGATATACTAATAGTGGTCATCTGGAATATACTGAAGAGGGAGGAAGGGGAGGGGCTATTTAACCTTTTGTGCGCTTTTCCTGTCCCTAATAGTGGGAGGAGATACAACCTCCTGTGGTGCTGTCATGGAGGGCTTACCAGAAACCGAATTACTGGGAAGTACTAATTCTATTTTTTTAGCACATTTGTGGGTTTTTTAAGGGGTCGTTAGGAGGGGGCTTTTTAAATAAGGGGGATTTATGAATTTAAGAGATGTTATATTATATAAGGGCTATTAGGGACATTATTAATTCCCAAGGGGGGGTATTTATATAAGGGGCCATTAGAGAGCGTGTATGTGGATGATAGATAGATAGATAGATAGATAGATATATATTATATATACACAGTACAGACCAAAAGTTTGGACACACCTCATTCCAAGAGTTTTCTGTATTTTCATGACTATAAAAATTGTAGATTCACACTGAAGGCATCAAAACTATGAATTAACACATGTGGAATTATATACTTAACAAAAAAGTGTGAAACAACTGAAAATATGTCTTATATTCTAGGTTCTTCAAAGTAGCCACCTTTTGCTTTGATTACTGCTTTGCTCACTCTTGGCATTCTCTTGATGAGCTTCAAGAGGTAGTCACCTAAAATGGTTTTCACTTCACAGGTTTGCCCTGTCAGGTTTAATAAGTGGGATTTCTTGCCTTATAAATGGGGTTGGGACCATCAGTTGTATTGTTCAGAAGTCAGGTGGATACACAGCTGATAGTCCTACTGAATGGAGTGTTAGAATTTGTATTATGGCAAGAAAACAGCAGCTAAGTAAAGAAAAACGAGTGGCCATCATTACTTTAAGAAATGAAGGTAAGTCAGTCCGAAATATTGGGAAAACTTTGAAAGTGTCCCCAAGTGCAGTGGCCAAAACCATCAAGCGCTACAAAGAAACTGGCTCACATGAGGACCGCCCCAGGAAAGGTAGACCAAGAGTCACCTCTGCTGCGGAGGATAAGTTCATCCGAGTCACCAGCCTCAGAAATCGCAGGTTAACAGCAGCTCAGATTAGAGACCAGGTCCATGCCACACAGAGTTCTAGCAGCAGACACATCTCTACAACAACTGTTAAGAGGAGACTGTGTGCAGCAGGCCTTCATGGTAAAATAGCTGCTAGGAAACCACTGCTAAGGACAGGCAACAAGCAGAAGAGACTTGTTTGGGCTAAAGAACACAAGGAATGGACATTAGACCTGTGAAAATCTGTGCTTTGGTCTGATGAGTCCAAATTTAGGGATCTTTGGTTCCAACCACCGTGTCTTTGTGCGACGCAGAAAAGGTGAACGAATGGACTCTACATGCCTGGTTCCCACCATGAAGCATGGAGGGGGTGTGATGGTGTGGGGGTGCTTTGCTGGTGACACTGTTGGGGATTTATTCTAAATTGAAGGAATACTGAACCAGTATGGTTACCACAGCATCTTGCAGCGGCATGCTATTCCATCCGGTTTGCGTTTAGTTGGACCATCATTTATTTTTCAACAGGACAATGACCCCAAACACACCTCCAGACTGTGTAAGGGCTATTTGACCAAGAAGGAGAGTGATGGGGTGCTACGCCAGATGACCTGGCCTCCACAGTCACCAGACCTGAACCCAATCGAGATGATTTGGGGTGAGCTGGACCGCAGAGTGAAGGCAAAAGGGCCAACAAGTGCTAAGCATCTCTGGGAACTCCTTCAAGACTGTTGGAAGACCATTTCAGGTGACTACCTCTTGAAGCTCATCAAGAGAATGCCAAGAGTGTGCAAAGCAGTAATCAAAGCAAAAGGTGGCTACTTTGAAGAACCTAGAATATAAGACATATTTTCAGTTTCACACTTTTTTGTTAAGTATATAATTCCACATGTGTTAGTTCATAGTTTTGATGCCTTCAGTGTGAATCTACAATTTTTATAGTCATGAAAATACAGAAAACTCTTGGAATGAGAAGGTGTGTCCAAACTTTTGGTCTGTACTGTATATATCTATTTATATATACAGTGTATATATAGATATATAGATGGATATATATATATATATATATATATATATATATATATATATATATATATATAGGGTGGTCATTTATATAAGGGTTTATTAACGGACATTATGAATAGAAGGGGGAATCATTTATATAAAGCAGGGGTAGGCAACCTTTTTTTTTGTTCGGCGTGCCGATTTTAATAAAAAAAAAATCAAAGATGAGGGACTCGGCGTGCCGGTCAATAATTGTAAGTCTGACGACCCCTAAACTAAAGTCATATACCACAAACCATAACACAGAAGTGCTGTCACCAGATGCTTTAGGACACATGCGTTTACTGCTATTTTCTTTGACGCTCCTGTACTTTGATTAGAAGCAATGAAAGTCCATGTGCAGCCCCCAAATAGTGGTAAATGTGTCCAGGAGCACCGTATGGCGGCATCCTTATGGTGAAAACACACTATGTATCTGGATGCAGCTATATTCTTAGGCCACTGAAACTTTTTCATTCGATGTAAAACTGGTGCATTTTTGCACAAAAAAACCCAAAAAAAAAAAAAAAAAACAGCCTGAGTTTTCTGTGCAAAAACACATCCTTAATATAGAAAACAGTTATACAGAATAATGTCCCATAGTGGTACCTGCACACAGTATTTGTCCCATAGCGGTCCCTGCACACAGTATTTGTCCCATAGCGGCCTCTGCACACAGTATTTGTCCCATAGCGGCTCCTGCACACAGCAATATGTCCCATAGCGGCCCCAGCACACTGTGTTATTCTCCATAGTAGCCCCTGCACACAGTATAATATTCTAACTTTTACAATATTCCATTTTGTGCCACTCACTAGCTATTATTATACTGTGGGGTCTCTTCAGACCACAGAGTATAATAAGAGGAGGGCAAAGAGAGGTGATGAAACATAAAAAACAATGTTACTCACCATTCCATGCTTCTCAGCCGCTCTGTATCTTCGGGCGCTTCTGCCTGTAGTCAGTGACCGCTCATTGAGTCTCAGGGGTCATGTTGCGTCATTATGCGTAATGACGTCAGGCGCAGACGTGACACCTGAGGCACTGTCAGCTGACTTCAGGCATAAGTGCTTGAAGAGTACACAGCGGCTGCGGAGCGTAGAATAGTGAGTAACATTGTTTTTTATGTTTGATCATCTCCCCGGGGGCTCCGCTTATTATACTCGGAGGTCTGAAGAGACCCCACAGTATAATAGCAGTTTCGTTTCAGCTGTGTTTGGTCCGATCGAAACTGCTGGGTGAGGAGTCCGCTGCCGTGCCAGGGAAATATGCCTCGCGTGCCAAGAGTGGCACGTGTGCTAGAGGTTGCCGACCCCTGATATAAAGGGTCATTATGGGAGCAGTATTTAAGACAGGAGGAATCAGGGGGGCAATTAATTAAAGGGGTTGTCCAATATAGGGTGTTGGGTGCGCTGGGAGACACCGGAGCACCTTCATATTAAAAAAGTGGTTATCCTGGACAACCCTTTTAAAGTGGCGCTTGGGCTTTATTAAAGGGGCTTTCCAGCTCATTTTTATTGATATATCCTAAGGGCAGATTATTAAGAGATCAGTGAATTTCCCCCCCCTTCTGATCAGCAATTTGAAGGGGCCATGGCGCTTGTTTATTTCACACGCTGTCTGTTTATAGTGACCATGTGATGTAATTAATTAAATTTTTGTCCTATAGACGTGTATAGGACGAGGCTGTAGTTGTATTACAATTACATGGCCACTATGAGGTGAATTACACTGTTAACAGAGAAGGGGTTACGGCGCTTACACAGATGCCTATAAGAGTCAGTGGGTTCGTCAGACACAACCCTTAGTTGGCATGGTCCGGGAGCAGGCCCTGTGCCCTCATCTGTCCTCAACCTGTGTCCTTTTCTGTTCCCTCAGCCACAGAAGTACTCTATGCTGTGGGCTCAGCTCCACTATACAGTGAGGACAAGCTACTAGAGGACAGTCAACAGATACTGCCCAGTCAAGATCTGGAAGAGACATCAGCCTCTTCCTCCGGTAGGCGGGCAAGTAGTGATGAGGAGAGTGGCGTGGGATCTGGTGTTGCGAGTGGTCAGGCTCCTGGCTCAGACCGTTGAGGAGGACATCAGTGACGTGCAGAGAGCACTTGATGATGATGTAGCCGATCGCATTTGGGAGCTGGGTGACGAAGGGGCTTCATCATTGGGAGAAGAGGGTGGCAGCTTGCACATGAGGCTGCGGCGGGGTCAGCAAGTCGGTAGCATGGCTGGAAGCAGCAGTGGGGGTCAGGAGCTAAACGTGCCTGGGGTACACCACCTGCTTCGCAGGAGCCTACCTGCCTGGAAAGCAGTGGTGCAGGGGTTCATGGAGGCAGTGGCGGTAGCAGTCAGTGCGCAGTGTTGGGGGTAAAATCACCTACTTGGCGATGTGGCAGGTTTCTGTTAAGCCGCCGGGAGAGTTGAACATGGCCATATGTCGAATCTGTGGGCAGAAGGTGAAGCATGGCCGGGGTGCCAATGTTGACCTCACAGCCGTGCATCAACATATGCAGCGTCACCATAAAGTGGCCTGAGAACCGTGACTCCAATGTGGTGGTCCAGCCTGCCGCAGCAACCGCTGCATCACCCAGTGACACGCACCCTATTTCAGGCAGTCAAGGCTCCACCACCTCAGCCGAAGGAAGCTGTGTCCTTCCCATCGTCTGCTGGTCCTGATGTTCCTGCTCCTCATCCTCCTAGTCATTCATAGCGTCAGCAATCAATCACCGAAGCGATTTCGAAGAGACAACACTCATCCAACGGTGAGCTTCTGCACTCATCCAATGGTGCAGAAGCTGAACGTGCTCCTGTTCAAGTTGCTGGTGCTGCAGTACCTCTCTTTCCAAGTGGTGGACTCTGCACCTTTCAGAGAACTGATGGCTTGTGCCAAGCCGAGGTGGAGAGTCCCAAGCCATCGTTTCTTTGCCGAAAAGGCAGTACCAGCCCTGCACAAATATGTAGAACAGAAAGTGGGTCTGTACTTGAGCCTGTCGGTGTCTGCCAAAGTGCACGGTAGCGCTGCCATGTGGAGCTGTAACTACGGTCAAGGACAATATATGTCATTTACGGCCCACTGGGTTAATGTGGTGTCTGCTCAGACACACCAGCAACTTGGACAGGTGACGCAGCTTCCGCCTCCACGTTCTCACCCCGTTGGTCCTGCAACAGTGTCTGCCTCATCCTCCACTGTCTCCTCAGCCTCCACTGCAGGGACAATTCCCATTGCTCCTCCAGCATACCACATGTGCAGGGCACTGTGGTGTCACGCTGTTCTGTACCTCGTTTGCCTGGGTGTACGGAGTCGCATAGGGGAGGAACTGCTCCATGTCCTTCATCAAGAAAAAGAATCCTGGCTTTCTTCGCGCCAACTCAAAAACGGGAAGAACATGGTGTCGGCGCTGCATCAAGGAGGGCTGAGCCATGCACCCTGCATGGCGCACGTATTCAATCTGGTTGTCAAGCGTTTCCTTGAGTGTTCCACCCATCTGCAAGACATCCTAAAAATGGCCAGGAAACTTTGCATGCATGCACTTGAGCCACTCGTACACCGCCAAACACACCCTCCTTGAGCTGCAGCGGCAGAACAGTGTCCCCCAACATAGGCTGATATGCGACGTTTCCACATGTTGGAATTCCACCCTCCATATGTTGGATCGACTATATGAACAGAGAGGCCATAAACGACTTCTTGATGATCCAAGCGGACAGAGGTACTCCCCTGTGTAACTTTGATGTTAGCCAGTGACAGCTTATGCGTGACACCTGCTGTTTGCTCGTGCCCTTTGGGGAGGCCACTTTGTCAGTCGCCAGGACTACAGGATGAACGTCATTCCACTTATTCATATCCTGGAAAACATGCTGGTAAATCTGGCTGGTCAGGGGACTGGAGACGTGGCGCCTACATCTCACGGCCACATGAGCCCTGTGGGGTATGAACTGGAGGAGGAGGCCATTGGAGCACAAGCAATGTGTAGTGAAATGGGTGTTTTTTCTACATAGGTGGCAGGAGAGGAGGAGCATGAGCAGCCGGAAGAACAGCTAGACAAAGAGCAGAACCTGAACCAACAGGTGGTGGCATACTTAGAGTGCACCCTGCCACCCGTCATCGAAGATCCGCTGGACTACTGGGCAGCCAAACTGGATTTGTTGCCGCAATTGGCAGAGTTTGCCCTGGAAAAGCTGTCCTACCCGGCCAGTAGTGTGACATCAGAGAGGCTGTTTAGTGCGGCGGGGGCTATAACCCAAGGAGAACTTGCCTGTCCACCCAAAATGTGGAGAGACTGACCTTTGTCAAGATGAATCAGGCGTGAATCAGCCAGGATTTCCACCCACCAATGCCTGATGCATCAGATTAAATCATCCATTCTGCCTCACCCAAACCTTAACAAAAGAGACTGGTTTCTTCTGGCTACCTGCCTCCGCTACTGTTCTGATGCTACCACCTGCCTGATGCTACATATTTGATGCCAAGTGCTCCTTCTTACAGCCACCATCGTCAGCAGGTACGGTTTGTGCCACCCACCTCCACTTTACCACTGGGTCATTCTATGGCCTCCTCATGCTGCTGTCACCTTCACATTATGTCACTTTGCCACTCTGTCGCCTACTTATGCTGCTGCTACCTTAACACTATGTCACTTCTCATGTTGTTCCCACCCTCCCCACTCCATGACTGGGCCACTATTTTGCCTTTTTGGCCTGGTTGACATCATTTATTTGACCTTTCTTCTGATCTGTAAGAAAGAAGGAAAAATGAGACGCACAACAGATCCTGTCTGTTGGCTTATGATTTGGTAGCCAAAAGCAGGAGCGGGTACAAAACACAGAAGACATGCAAATATTCCATTCACATGTCATCTCTGGATCCACTCGTGTGTGTGTGTGTGTGTTTTTTTTTTTTTTTTTTTTTTTTTTTAAACACTTAGTGTTGCGCCTGCCATTCTACGTCTGCCTTGTGCTCATTAGTAATTTTTAACTTGCACATTCCAATGTTAGCTGTTTCACAGATTTTACTACAGGGTCAAAATGTTCACTATACCCCTTGATATGTTCTATGAGGGGTGTCCAAAATGGGGTCACTTTATGGCGGCTTCCATTGTATTGGTATTCTAGGGGCTCTGCAAATGACATAGCACCTGAAAATTATTTCAGCAAAATCTGTTTCAGACGTCCAGTGTCGCCCTTCCGTGCACTGCCGTGTGCCCAAACATCAGTTCACACCCACTTGTTGGGTATTTCTGTGCTCGAGAGAAATTGCATAACAATCTGTGAGATGCATTTTCTCCTTTTAACCGTTTGTGTGACAAAAGAATGTAGTATTGCAAAAAAATGTCTAAATTTGACCTTATTTTAATTCCTGTGAATTGCTTAAAGGGGTATTCCCATCTGAAGGATCCTATCTATACTGCTAGCTTAAGTAAATTGAAGACTTTTCCTAAGTATATTGCTTTAGCAATGCTGCTTTGTTTTCCTGCTATGTGAAATTCTCCCATTGTTTATACAGCGTTTCCATAACGCTGGACCTGTGTGATAAGCAGGACAAGTGACATCACCCACTTTTCTCACTGTTATCTACAGCTCTGCTGTTTAGTTTTGGTAGTTTGCTGATAAAGCCATATCTGTTATCTCTCTATGTAAACACACAGATAACAGAGTCCTCCAGACCTTCTCTAGAAGTATGTGCATAATTTTTGATCTGCATTTATATTAGATTTCTAGTAACCCTGGTGAACATGATTTTTTTTTTTTTTTTTTTTTTTTTTTCCCACAAAAACATTAAATAGCAATTATAGTAGTATTTTACATCCTGAATTTGAATATGTTGTCAGAATTGTTCGATCAGGCTCAGTTTTTTGTTGCGTAATTTTACTAGTTCCGATAGTTTTGTATGATTTCTCATTAGATTCAACTAAATTAATTCGTGCTTCCCATTGTTTTATAAGAGGAATGAGGTCTTGTGGTGTTACAACACAAACCAGCAAAAATATGCAGGTTCATTCATGTTTAGACATGTTCAAACGTGCTTAGATATTGCACCTTTTGTAAGTGGAGAGCCAGTACTGAATTGTAAGTCTGTTAGGACAGGTGTTCGTTTTTCTGGTCATCAGTGTTTTGCTTGTTTGTCAAGTTCTATTAGTTGCTATAAATATTCCAATAGGCCAAAAAAGTGTATAAATCATCCGGATAATTTTTGTTACATGTGGTGAAGTGACGTTCAAGAGTCAGACGATTTTTTTTACACCACTTGTAAAAAAGTGTTCTGAGCTTTATTTCAGGTGTAAAGTTGGTGATCTCGAAAGGAACTGGGCACCACATATATGCTGTTTGTCTTGCGTTATGCTTCTTACTGGTTGGAAAAAAATGGTACACATCATATGCCATTTGCTGTTTCGATGGTTTGGAGAGAACCGAAGGACCATATAACAGATTGCTGTTTCTGCTTAAAGAACATTAAAGGAATCACATCTAAAACAAAATACACAGTTAAATACCAGAATTTAAAATCTGCAATGAGGCCTGTCTTACGTAGAGAAGAGCTTCCTGTACCGAAGTGTCCAGATTTAGTTAATGTAAGAGACAGCTCTGATTCTGACCTTACTCACACTGAAGACGCATACACCAATGTGAGAAATGATCCTACTTTCCAAACAAGTTCATCACCACCTCACTACTTATCGCAAGAAGATCTGAACAACCTCATTCTGGATTTAAACTTGTCTAAACAGCAATCAGAGGTTCTATCTTATAGGCTCAAAGGATGCAATCTACTCTGAGCAGACGTAAGAATATGCAGGTATTGTAACGGAGAGGGTGATTTTAAAAAAACTTTCTCTGAAGAAAATGGTGTAGTGTATTCAATTATGTATGTTCACTTATGGAGGCCCTTGGTATTCACCACCACGCAGATGAGTGGCAGTTGTTCATAGACTCATCAAAAGTTAGTTTAAAGGCCGTTCTTTTGCATAATGGCAATTCCTTACCGTCAATACCTGTTGCACATGCTGCTAATATGAAAGACATAGGAAACTTCTGTTAGATAAAATCCAGTATGAAAAATATAACTGGAATATCTGTGGAGATTTGAAGGTCATTGCTTTATTGCTTGGGTTGCGACTTGGATACACAAAATTCTGCTGTTTCTTATGTGAATGGGATAGCAGGGATAGGAAATTTCATTATATTAGGAAGGAAGGGCCAAAACATGATTCTCTTGTTTCTGGACATAAAAGTGTCAAATGTACCTTTAGTGAATCCTACAAAAGTATATCTATCTCCACTGCATATTAAGCTTGGATTGATGAAATAATTCGTCAAAGTAATTGATAAAACTTCTGCTGCATTTATGCATTGGAAATCAAAATTTCCAAAAGTTAGTGATGCAAAACTCAAGACATTTTTATAGGGCCACAAATAAGATTGGTCATGGACGACAAACAATTTCAGGAACTGTTAAATTCATTGCGAAAAGCAGCCTGGCTGTCCTTCAAAAATGTCTCCTTCTTTTCTTGGAAATCATAAAGCAGCAAACTAAAGTGATATAGTGCGTGATCTTATGAAATCATACCAAGCTATGGTATGCAAAACTTTATTTCTTGGACTTCTTCCCAGAAAATCTTGGTACTGTCAGTGACCGGCATGGGGAGTGTTTTCATCAGATTTCTGCGATGGATCGAAGGTACCAAGGCAAGTGGAGCACCACCATGCTGGATGACTATTGTTGGACTACAAAGAGAGACATCCCGGACGCAAAATATTCCCGTAAATCATGAAAGAAATTTTAGGTCAGCTGTGTTTTAAATAAGCTTGATTGAGTGTGTGTTATGTTAATATTAATTTTTCTATTAAAGTTTAAATGCCTGTCACAAAAAACCCTGCCTGATTAAAAAAAAAATCTGAAAACATATTTGAAATCAGCATAAAAAATATATTGAAATCTACATATTTTTGTTTGTGAAAGAAAAAAATACTACTTTTGTAGACCAGTGTAACCATAATAAGTATTGTGATACTCCCTGCTCAGCAAGCTGGGGGGGGGGTACAGGAAGTGAGGAGAAGAGACTGCAGTCAAACTGAAACAGGAAGATGGGAAAACCCATAGTATTTTAAATTATTTGAGGGGTGCAGTTTTGAAAATGAGGTGAATTGTTGGGGTTTCTAATATATTGGCCTTTATAATCCCCTTCAGAACTAGAGTGGTCCCTTTTTAGTTTGTGAAATTTTCTTGTAAATCTGGAAAATTGCTGTTAAACTTTTAAAGGATGATTAAAAGATGATGTCAATATAAAGCAGAGATATGGTAGATGATTTTTAATTTATTTGGGTGGTATGGCTGTCTGTCTGGGCTGCTTCCTTAAGGGGTAAATAAGAGTAGTACAAAGTTTGTTATATTTAAATGCACTTTTAATTTATGAAAAGTTGTTTATAACTGGAGGTACGCTTTAAGGATACAATTTAACCAAAGGAACCCTTTGGCGGTACACATGGGATTATTTCACTCCCTCCTTCCATGATGTATTTATTTTGTAATGCATGGTTATGTGGGTTTCAGTGGCTTCTACGTACATGTCTCTTATTTCACTATTATCGAGGTACCATATGTCTTTTATGCTTTCGAGGGTTGGGAGACAGACTAACAAAGTTTCATGGTGGCAGTGGTTTTTTTGGTGGTGAGTTTTTTTTTTTTTTTTTTTTGTATTGTAAGTACTTTGTGCTTTTTAATTGTGTTTTTAAACAATTTCCTCTTTTTTTTTTTTTTTTTTCCTTGACAGTTGTCTATATTTTTCTGTTTTTTTGGGGGGGTTTTTTTGTTTGTTTTTTTTTAATCTATTTGTCTGTTTACGTCATATACATACCAGTTATATATACAGGGTGGGCCCTAAGTATGGATACACCCAGATAAAATGGAAGTGGTTGCTGATATCACCTTTAGGGTTTGTGGCATATTAGTACATGGGAGGGGGGGAAACATTTGAGGCCGGGTGACTCCCATGGCGGCCATCTGGAAAGCCGCCATTTTGAATTCAACTTTACTTTTTTCAATGGGAAGGGGGTCATGTGACACATCAAACACATGGAGAATTGCGCAAGAAAAATAATGCTATCTGGGTGTATCCAAACTTATGGCCCATCGCGTGTGTGTGTGTGTGGATAGATAGATTGAAATGTACATACAGTGGGGAAAAAAAGTATTTAGTCAGCCACCAATTGTGCAAGTTCTCCCACTTAAAAAGATGAGAGAGGCCTGGAATTGACATCATAGGTAGACCTCAACTATGAGAGACAAAATGAGAAAACATATCTAGAAAATCACATTGTTTTTTTTTTTTTAAGAATTTATTTGCAAATTATGGTGGAAAATAACTATTTGGTCAACTACAAAGAAGCAAGATTTCTGGCTCTCACAGACCTGTATTGGGAGAATGTCATATGGTCAGATGAAACCAAAGTAGAACTGTTTGGTCAAAACACAACTCGTCGTGTTTGGAGCAGAGTGAATACTGAGTTGCATCCAAAGAACACCATACCTACTGTGAAACATGGGGGTGGCAACATCATGCTTTGGGGCTGTTTCACTGCAAAGGGACCAGGACGACTGATCCGTGTACATGAAAGAATGAATGGGGCCATGTATCGTGAGATTTTGAGTGCAAACCTCCTTCCATCAGCAAGGGCATTGAAGATGAAATGTGGATGGGTCTTTCAGTATGACATTGATCCCAAGCACATTGCCAGGGCAACGAAAGAGTGGCTTCGTAAGAAGCATTTCAAGGTCCTGTCTCCAAATCTCAACCCCATAGAAAACCTTTGAAGGGAGTTGAAAGTCTGTGTTGCCCAGCAACAGCCCCAAAACATAGTGATGTTTTCAAGAGGAGATCTGCATGGAGGAATGGGCCAACATACCAGCAAACCGTGTGTGCCAACCTTGTGAAGACTTACAGAATTCGTTTGACCTCTGTCATTGCCAACAAAGGATATATAACAAAGTATTGAGATGAACTTTTGTTATTGACCAAATACTTATTTTCCACCATAATTTGCAAATAAATTCTTAAAATCAGATTTTCTAGATTTGTTTTCTCATTTTGTCTCTCATAGTTGAGGTCTATCTATGATGACAATTACAGGCCTCTCTCATCTTTTTAAGTGGGGGAACTTGCACAATTGGTGGCTGACTAAATACTTTTTTTTCCCCACTGTACCAGATCTGTACAAGAGTTATTAGACATCTCTTGAGTTGTTCCATAAACCAATATATATGCTAATCTGGAAGTGGATTGCACTGAATAATGGCAAAAAAAATCTTAAATATAGAGAGATTAACCTCTTCCAGACCGCCCGTAGACTATAAACGTTCAGAAGGTGGTTGTCTAGTTCTGCAAGGATGTACCGGTACATGCAAGCTGAACTCAGCAGCTGCACGAAATTGTACAGCTGCTGAAACAGGTAGGCGGCTGAAACTTCCGCCAGAGAGAAGGCAGGGACGGTTTATTACTTTCCCTGCCTTCCTGATCACTGTGTATACAGCACTATGGGCGCCATGTTGCGGCTCCCCTGTGGCCCGGTGGTCACGCCGTGATCAGTGTTTATTATAGAGCTGATATGGGTCCTGTAGGACACAGCAGCTCTTACAATGGGCAGGAGGCTGTATTCCTTCTGCAACTGGGGCTAAATGTACAGGGGAAATCAGCCTCCCCCACAAAAAAAAACTGATCAGATGTAAAATCACAATGTGTGTGTAAAAAAAAAAAAAAAAAAAATACACCACTAGAACACTAATTAAAGGTTATAGCCCCACCCCCCAATGACACCATACAAAATAAAAATTACTCTAATGGAGAGGAGAAACTATTTTTATAATTTTTTATTTTTATTTTTTTTTGTGAAATACTGACACATTTTCCCTCATACTTTTTGTTTATATTTTCCCGGATATAAAAATAAAAACATAAAAATAAAGCTCTATGCGTCATCGAAAAAAGACGCAGAAAATAGTTGAATAATGCAAATGATGATAATGTTACAGCCCTCAAAACTGCACTTACAAAAAAAAAACTGAAAATGTGTCTGGTCCTGGACAAGAAATTGGCCCGGTACTGAAGTGGTTAAATAAAAACATGTAAGCAGGAATCTTACTTTGACTCCCAAAACATTCACTGCATCACACTCTGGCAGGGAAAGCGCGGCCCGAGGACTGCTGCGCATGTGCACTCTAGGTGACCATATTAAAAATTATCTAATTTCAGCATTATTTATTATGCTTACTTATATAGTGCCATCATATTCCGCAGCGCTTCACAGACATTGGCAGTCACTGTCCCATATAGGGATCACAATCTATATTCCCTATCAGTACATCTTTGGAGTGTGGGAGGAAACTCTCACAAATACAGGGAGAACATACAAACTCCTTGCAGATGTTGTTCTTGGCAGGTTTCTAACCCAGGACTTAAGCGCTGCAAGGCTTCAGTGCTAACTCCTGAGCCACCGTGCATTACTGAACAATAGGACGGCGCATGTGTTGTAAGGAACTATGTGCTATGAGTCATTAGAATAAAAGCTAGATAGGGTTAGCATACGTATATTACGCATGTGCTGTTGGATGACGGACGCATGTGCTGATAGAGTGCCTGTAAGTTAAATGCATGAACGTAGTTCTCATATTCATGCATTCTCACTTTTTCTCACGCCGTGGTCTTAGTATATGGCCAGAATAAACATCTTGGTTGGATAACAAAACAATACAGAATATTGCCAGTGATCATTGACCTCAAAGATATTGGGAATACTAGCAAAAATAGTACAATAATAATATAATACATCTATAATAGTATTAAGCAAAAATGACATCTAAAAGTTAATAAAGAAGCTGATGTCGGCTTAAAGGAACAATATGTTTTTTTAAGAACCTCTATCCGGTATTAATAGTAATTAGAGATGAGCGAATTCGATCCGAAATTCAGGAAATCTTCGATTTGCCACGATTCCGGATTTCCTCACGCTTCGATGTATCGAATTGCATTTTTTTTAAGAATTTGGGGTGGTTACAGGGTTAATTACAGCAAGAATATGCAGCATAATTCACATTGCAGCACTTACTGCTGTTATACTGCTGCTCATTTCTCATATCTGTCTTCAAGGTGGAACACAACAAGCCTTTTGCAGTGCAGTACAGCAAAAAAGTGAAATATCATACACTAATATCTGCATTTATCTATAAGAAAAAAGCCTTTTTAACCCCTTAAGGACCCAGCCCAAAAGTGTGTTAAGGACCAGGCCTCGTTTTTCAAAACTGACATGTCACTTTATATGGCAATAACTTTGAGACGTCTTAACTTACACATTGTACTTCATTTAGTGGTAAACACTAATGAATATTTTTGCATTTATTTATAAAAAAATAGGAAATTTGATGGAAATTTGGAAAAAAATCGCAATTTTCGAAATGTGAAATGCTCTGCTTTTCAGATAGATAGTCATACCACCCAAATACATTAATACATATTATCTACCATATCTCTGCTTTATATCGGTATCATCTTTTAATCGTCCTGTAATTTATTTTGGATGTTAGAAGGCTTACAAGTGTAACAGCGATTTTGCAGATTTACAAGAAAATTTCCCAAACTAATTTTTTAGGGACCATTTCAGTTTTGAAGAGGATTATAATGGCCTATATATTAGAAACCCTCATAAATCACCCCATTTTCAAAACTGCACCTCTCAAATAATTCAAAATCACATTTGGGAAGTTTAACCCTTTAAGCATTTCACTGGAATTAAAACAATATGGAGGTGAAATTTAGACATTTAATTTTTTCCCACTAATTCCTTAATTTAGCCCTAAAATTAACACATTCACAAAGGGTTAAAAGAGAAAATGCATCTCACAGTTTATGCAATTTCTCCTGAGCACGGAAATACCCCACAAGTGGGTGTAAACTGATGTTTGGGCGAATGTCAGCGCATGGAAGGGAAGGAGTGACACTGGGCGTCTGAAAAGCAGATTTTGCTGGAATAGTTTTCAGGTGCCATGTCTCATTTGCAAAGCCCCTAGAGTACCAATACAAAGGAAAACCCCAAAAAGTGACCCCATTTTGGAAACTACACCCCTCACAGAATTCATATAGGGGTATAGTGACCTTACAGTCGTTTCACAGATTTTGCTAACACTGGGATGTATAAATGAAACATTACTAAAATGTCACTTTATCCCCAAAGTTTTCATTTTCACAATGGGTTAAAGGAGAAAAAGCACCCCACAGTTTGCAAAATAATTGCTCCTAAACACAGCAATACCCCATATGTGGTCGTAATCTGCTGTATGGGTACATGGCAGGGCTCAGAATGGAAAGAGCGCTATTTAGTTTTTGGAGAGCAGATTTTGCTGGAATAGTTTTCAGGTACCATGTCGCATTTGCAGAGCCCCCAAAGTACCAATACAGTGGAAACCCCCTAAAAGTGACCCCATTTTGGAAACTACACCCCTCACAGAACATATCAAGGGGTATAGTGAGCATTTTGACCCTACAGCTGTTTCACAGATTTTATTAACATTGGGACATTAAAATGAAAAATTACTTTTTTTTCCAATAAACCGTCAATTTAGCCCCAAATTTTTCATTTTCACAAGAGGACAAAGGAGAAAAAGCACCCCAAAGTTCGTTACACAATTTCTCCTGAACACAGAAATGCCCCATATTTACCCATATCTGCTGCATGGGTAAATGGCAGGGCTCAAAATGGAAAGAGCGCTATTTTTAGCTTTTGGAGGGCAGATGTGGCTGGAATAGTTTTCGGATGCCATGTCGCATTTGCAGAACCCCTAAAGTACCAATATAATGGAAACCCCTCAAAAGGGACCCCATTTAAGAAACTACACCCCCCAAGGAATGTATCAAGGTGTATTATCATTTTGAGCCTAAAAATGCTTCCCAAAAATTAATGTACAAAGTGAAAATTAAAGTTTTTAAAGAAATATCCAATTTCAGTGCCTAATACGTTGCGGCCACTTTGTGGCATCAGAGACATGAACTCCTAAAACTATTAAGTGGGATATCCTGGGGACAAAAAAATGATATATGTGGGTATAAACTGCTGCTTGGGCACGCAGCAGGGCTCAGAAGGGAAGGAGCACTGTGGGTTTTTTTTAGCCTTTGGAGTACAGATTTAGAGGGACTTTCTGGTCGCCATGATATTTTTGCACAGCCCTGGAAGTGCCAGTAAATTGGAATTCCCCAAGAAGTGACCCCCATTTTGTAGGGGCAATTTTAGGGTCTCTGCAAATGTGACATGGCGTCCAAAACAACAATCTAAATATGCGCTCCAAAAGCACATAGCGCTCCTTCACATTTGCGCCCTGCTGTGTGCCCAAATTACAGTTTATGCCCACATGTATGACACTGGTGTACCCAGGATAACGTTCTTAACAATGCCATATGTGGGTATAAACTGCTGTTTGGGCACAGCCGGGCACAGAAGGGAAGGAGCGCTATTTTGGTTTTTGGAGCACAGTTTGCTTTTTGGACACCATGCCACTTTTGCAGAGCCCCTGAATTGTCAGTAAAGTGGAATCTGCAGACATGTCACCCCATTTTGGAAACTATACCCTTCAAGGGATTTATCAAGTGGGGTAGCTAGCATTATTAACCCTTAAGTGTTGCATTCTTTTAATTTCCAAAAATGAATGCGCAGCTGATAATGAAAAGTTAAAAATGAAATTTTTCTATAGATACGCCATTTCAGTGCCCAATATGTTGTGCCCAGTTTATGTCTGCACAGACACACACTCCAAAAACTGGTGAGTGGGGATCCCGGGCACAACAGCTTTTGGAGCGTTCATCTCTGATGCAAGCCGGGCACAACATATTACGCACTGAAATTATGTATTCCTGGAATAATTGTCATTTTCACCTTTCATCATCAGCTGCGTATTCATTTACGGATAATAAATTATAGCAACACTTGGGGGTTAAAAATGCTCACTGTACCCCTGGATAAATTCCTTCAGGGGTGCAGTTTCCAAAATGGGGTGACATGTCAGGGGATTCCACTGTACTGGCATTTCAGCTCTGCAAAAGTGCAATGGCGTCCAAAAACCAAACCGTCCAAGTCTGTGCTCCAAAAACCAAATAGCGCTCCTTCCCTTCTGTGCCCGGCTGTGCCCAAACAGGAGTTTATACCCATAGATGACATTAAGTACCTTATCCTGGGTACATCAGTGTCATACATGTGGGTATAAACTGCAGTTTGGGCACACAGCAGGGAGCAGAAGGGAAGGAGCGCTATGTGGCTTTTGGAGAGCAGATTCAGATGTTTGGTATCTGGATGCCATGTCATGTTTGTAGAGCCTCTAAAGTACCAGTAAAGTGGAATCCCCTAGGGAATGACCCCATTTTGAAAAGTGCACCCCTCAAAGAATTTATCAAGGGGTGTAGTGAGCATTAGTATCACAGACGTGAATACACAGCGGATGGGAAAAAGTGAATGAATATGTAAGCTGTGCGTAGTACATTGGGTACACTAAATTCCCTACTATTTCCCCAGTAGTTTCTATTATTGGGGGGTCACTCTGGGGGTCACTTCTGGTTTATTATCCCTCGTAAGCGCTAAATCTAGCTTGTACCCTAATATACGCTCGCACAGTTTATACATTCCCTTCCTGCCGCAGCCAGTTATGTTCTAATGATTTGGCGATTTTTATTTTTTTTTTTTTTTTTTTTTTTTTTTGGGGGGGGGGGGGGTTTGTCTTCACATTGTATGAGCTATATTTTCTTTATTTCTCTGGTGATGTAGCCATATGAGGGCTTGTTTGCGGGGTGAGATGTATTTTTTAATGACATCATTTTTAGGTGCTTACAACTTATTAAATTTTTATTAACTCTTTCTTGGTGGATTAAAAAACAACCCCATCAATTCTGGCACTGCGTTTTATCTTTTAAATTGTTCACCATGCAGCATAGAGCGTAAGTAACATTTTACCTTTATTCTGCAGGTCAGTACGATTACGGCGATACCTCATTTATACTGTTTTTTTATGCAATACCAATTTTGCAGAACAAAAACCCATTTGGGGACATAAATCAATTTTTTTTGCATCGCCATCTTCTAAGATGCGTAGCATTTTTATTTTTCAGTTTAGAGAGTTGGTTTAGGGCTTATTTTTTGCGGGACAACCTGTGCTTTTGAACACATGCGCCAGGGTGCATGGCTTAGCCCTCCTTGACGAAGTGTGTACACCATGTTCTTCCGTTGTCGGTCACAATGGTTCCGATTTTGAGGTGTCGCAGAGAAAGCCAGGATTTGATTTCTTGAGGAAGGACACAGAGCAGTTCCTCCCCTGTGTGACTCCGTTCGCCCAGGCAAACGAGGTGTAGAACAGCGTGACACCGCTGTGCCCTGCACATGTGGTATGCTGGAGGAGCACTGTGAATTGTCCCTGCAGTGGAGGATGAGGCTGACATTTTTGCAGGACCAACGGTGGGAGAACATGAAGGCTGAAGCTACGTCACCTGTCCAAGTTGCTGGTGTGTCTGGGCAGGCACCACATTAACCCAATGGGCCGTAAATGACATATATTGTCCTTGCTCGTAATTACAGCTCCACATGGTAGGCGCTGCTGTGCACTTTGGAAGACACCAACAGGCTCAAGGACTGGCCCACCTTCTCTTCTACATATTTGTGCACAGCTGGTACTGCCTTTTTGGGAAAGAAATGTCAGCTTGTGACTCTCCACCTCGGCTTGGCACAAGCCATGAGTTCTCTGAAAGGTGCAGAGTCCACCACTTGGAAAGGGAGTGACTGCAGCACCAGCAACTTGGACTGGAGCACGTTCAGCTTCTGCACTGTTGGAGGAGTGCGCGCTTACTGTTGTCTCTTCAAAATCGCTTCTGTGATGGATTGCTGACGCAATGACTGACTAGGAGGAGGAGCATGAGCATCCCGACCAGCAGATGATGGGAAGGACACACAACTTCCTTTGGCTGAGGTGGTGGATCCTTGACTACCTGAAATGTCGTGCGTGCCTCTGGGTGCTGCAGTGGTTGCTGCGGCAGGCTGGACCACCGCATTGGAGCCACGGCTCTCCCAGGCCACTTTATGGTGACGCTGCATATGTTGGGGCAGGGCTGTGGTACCAACATTCGCATCCTGGCCACGCTTCACCTTCTGCCCACAGATTGAACATATGGCCATGTTGACCTCCCCCGGCGGCTTTACAAAAAAACTGCCACACCACCAAGTACAGTGGGGGAAAAAAGTATTTAGTCAGCCACCAATTGTGCAAGTTAACCCACTTAAAAAGATGAGGCCTGTAATTAACATCATAGGTAGACCTCAACTATGAGAGACAAAATAAGAAAACAAATCCAGAAAATCACATGGTCTGATTTTGAAAGAATTTATTTGCAAATTATGGTGGAAAAGAAGTATTTGGTCACCTACAAACAAGCAAGATTTCTGGCTCTCACAGACCTGTAACTTCTTCTTTAAGAGGCTCCTCTGTCCTCCATTCTTTAGTAACGGTACCTGTTTGACATTATCAGTATAAAAGACACCTGTCCACAACCTCAAACAGTCACACTCCAAACTCCACTATGGTAAAGACCAAAGAGCTGTGGAACGACACCAGAAACAAAATTGTAGACCTGCATCAGGCTGGGAAGGCTGACTCTGCAATAGGCAAGCAGCTTGGTGTGAAGAAATCAACTGTGGGAGCAATAATTAGAAAATGGAAGACATACAAGACCACTAAGAATCTCCCTCCATCAGGGGCTCCACGGAAGATCTCACCCCGTGGGGTCAAAATGATCACAAGAACGGTGAGCAAAAATCCCAGAATCACATGGGGGGACCTAGTGAATGACCTGCAGAAAGCTGGGACTAACGTAATAAAGGCTACTGTCAGTAATACACTACGCCACCAGGGACTCAGATCATGCAGTGCCAGACGTGTCCCCCTTCTTAAGCTAGTACATATTCGGGCCCGTCTGAAGTTTACTAGAGAGCATTTGGATGTTCCAGAAGAGTATTGGGAGAATGTCATATGGTCAGATGAAACCAAAGTAGAACTGTTTAGGTAGAAACACAACTCGCCATGTTTGGAGGAGAGTGAATGCTGAGTTGCATCCAAAGAACACCATAGCTACTGTGAAGCATGGGGGTGGCAACATATATGGTTTGGGGCTGTTTCTCTGCAAAGGGATCAGGACAACTGACCGTGTACATGAAAGAATGAATGGGGCCATTTATCGTGAGATTTTGAGTGCAAACCTCCTTCCATCAGCAAGGGCATTGAAGATGAAACGTGGTTGGGTCTTTCAGCATGACAATGATCCCAAACACACCGCCAGTGCAACGAAGGAGTGGCTTCGTAAATAGCACTTCAAGGTCCTGGAGTGGCCTAGCCAGTCTCCAGATCTCAACCCCATAGAAAACCTTTGCAGCGACGGCCCCAAAACATCACTGCTCTAGAGGAGATCTGCATGGAATGGGCCAACATACCAGCAACAGTGTGTGCCAACCTTGTGAAGACTTACAGAAAACGGTTGAGCTCTGTCATTGCCAGCAAAGGATATATAACAAAGTATTGAGATGACCTTTTGTTATTGACCAAATACTTATTTTCCACCATAATTTGCAAATAAATTCTTTAAAAATCAGACCATGTGATTTTCTGGATTTGTTTTCTCATTTTGTCTCTCATAGTTGAGGTCTACCTATGATGTCAATTACAGGCCTCTCTGATCTTTTTAAGTGGGAGAACTTGCACAATTGGTGGCTGACTAAATACTTTTTTTCCCCACTGTAGGTGGTTTTCCCCCAACACGCTACGCTAAGTGATTGCTACCACCACTGCCTCCATGAACCCCTGCACCACTGCTTTCCGGGGAGGTAGGCTGCTGCGAAGTGGGTGGTCTACCCCTGGCACGTTTAGCTCCCGACATCCCGCTGCTGCCACCCTGCTGACTCCCCCGCTGCCTCATGCACAAGCTGCAACCCTCTTCTCCTGATGACGATTATGCTCCTCCCTATTATGATCAGCTACATAGTCATCCAGTACAGTCTGCAGTTCACTGATGTAAAGCAACAAAACATATGCACTGAGCAAAACATAGTGCTTTATCACTTTAAATATAGCATAAGGTAAGGGTAAAAGATATAGCTCCTCACCTTGTAACTCACTGTCGCCGAAATAGCCGCAAACAAGCATCAGAATTGCAGCGGAAATTATCAAACACCTTGAAAGGTGTAGGTAGAATAGTAGTTGGAAGACCAATAGAGAGAGCCACGCAAATCCACAATTTTGATAAATCTTTATTCCAAAATGAACAGATGGTACACGATGCGTTTCAGGGCAAACAGTCCCCTTTTATCAAGTGTATAAAAGTACTTAAAATGCTGTACAAACTGCTTAGAAGCAGAAAAGTTATGCAGGTACAAATTTGTACCTGCATAAGGAAGGAAGCGGCGGATGTCTCCTCCAGATCTTAGATGAGCAGTAGCTGCTGACTGTCCTCTACACTTACCCCAGTCCCATGGGTCCGCTGCCTTGGGATAAGCTTGGACTCTGACCTATCCTTCAAGCCGCACATCCAAACCCTCGACACCTGCTGCCGCCTCCAATTTAAGAACTTCCATCGAATCTGCTCCTTCCTCACCCCAGAAACTAAAAATATGCTAGTCCATGCCCTCATAATCTCCCGCTTAGACTACTGTAACACCCTTCTCCATGGCCTCCCAGCAAATGCTCTCACCCTCCTCCAGTTCACCTTAAATTGCGCCGCTCGCTTAATACATCTCCCCCCCCCCCCCTCCCCCCGTTCTTCATCGGCCACTCCCCTCTGCCAATTCCTTCACTGGCTACCCGTTGCCCAGCGAATAGAGTTCAAATTACTAACACTGACATGCAAAGCCATCCACAGCCTGTCCCCTCCATATATTTCTGACCTAATCTCCCGCTACCTGCCCACACGTAACCTCTGATCCTCCAAAGACCTCCTACTCCGCTCTGCTCTTATCCGCTCTTCACACAACCGTCTCCAAGACTTCTCCCGTACATCCCACATACTCTGGAACTCATTACTAAGACACATAAGACTGACCCCCACAATCACAAGCTTCAAGAAGGCCCTGAAGACTAACCTATTCAGGAAGGCCTACAACCCCCAATAACGCTACTGTCTCCATATCACCACCTGAACAGCCTCTACCCCCCACCTTCTGTCTCTATACCTATTTCCTCATAGATTGTAAGCCCTTGTGGGCAGGGCCCCGTATCCCACTGTGCCAGTTGGTCACTGTTAGTATTATCTGCTTTGTATATCTTGTACCGTACGTTAAACCTCAAATGTAAAGCATCATGGAATTAATGGTACTTTTATAAATAAATTAAATTAAATAAATAATAATAATACCTCCTCCCAGCAAATACCTCTTCCTTACTGTACAGTGAATCTGGGCCCATAGCATAGAGTACTTCTCTAGCTGAGGGAACAGAAAAGGACAGAGGCAAGTTCAGGACAGGGGAGGGCACAGGGCCTGCTACCGGGCCATGCCAACTAAAGGTTTTGTCTGACGAACCCACCGACTCTTGGCTGTGGGGGTGTCTGTTGTGATTTGGCATGAATTGGATGCCGACTCAACCAGTCTACAACCGTTGGTGTGATGAACCGACCCTCAGTTGTACAACTTTCTTAGAAATGTATTTTTACTTGCTCATGTCAGTCCTCCCCCTACTTGTTGGAATGTTGTGCTTAAGTTGGGTTTACACTGCTGGATGATACGCTTCACTGGTTTTATGTGTGTATCATGGGAGATGGCTTGCTATTATCCCTGGCCAGATGGCGATGGGGGATAGCAGGCCAGTGACCTTAACTTCACCCATCCCACCCAGCACCAAGGAAGGTACCCATCTCTCCGAGGATTCTGCAAAGGAGGGAGAAGGGGGGCTGCCTGGGTGGAAGGTGTTGGTGGGGCACTAGCCATATGCAAGGGGGAGACTTGGATTCTTTGGTCATTCAGCAAAGAGGCAGCAAGGAGCTCTGATCTGGGAGAAGATGAGAGAGCTTCCCCTACTGAGGAATGCAGTATGGGCCTAGAATTGAGGCCTGAAGCCTTTCCCTTTGTTCTGGACAACATGTAGAAGAATTGTTTTGTGCAACTCGCTTAAGCTTGCGCCCTAGGCCCAAAACCCTGCTTTGTCCTAGAGAAACGGACTACGAGCCTATGCCGGTATTTTCTCTATCTTTTATTTCCCTTTTTTATTTTGTGTGCTGTATCTTTACATTATCCGTAATCTTGCTTGGTAATTGATATATATTCCTGTATATGTTAATGCTTAGTACGGACCCACTTGGGTTAATAAATATATAAAATTTAAAAAGCTTGCTTCGTATTCTCCAATGACCCGGTCCGCTCACGGTGTGTGAGTGGGAGGTTAAGAAAGAAGGTTGATCGCAAGTGTGCCAGATGGCTTGGCGAGGCGAGATCCTTCACAGTGGTGGCAGCGTTGTGGGATATAGGATAAACAGCGTGTGGGTGTGTGGTATCACTCAAATGCTGGGGACTTGTGGTAAGTCCTACTAAGCGAGCTCGGTACTAAAAAAAAAAAAGCTTAAAAGATACGGTGAAAGTTGGTACGGTGCTGTCCCCTTCCCTTTCTCTTTGTTTTTCTATCCTATCTTTTATTTGGCAACGGCTTCCAGTGGATGGCTGGGTGTCTGAGAAGCAGAATCAGAGGTCTGCAGCAATTGGTTTCTAGTGAACTCCAGGAGATGACTGAGATGGAAGGTGTCACAGCCATGCAAGAGGAGGAGCAAAGTCCTGAGGTGTTGGGACAAGAACTTATTGCCAGACCAGTAGGTTCTGCAACTGGACCGGTCCCAGAGATCACTACACCTGGGACCAGTAGCCCCAGCCCTGTGGGGGGAATGGACTATTACTTGCAAGTGGCCCTACAGCAGCTAGACCCCAGTGACTCTGATGCTCACCTACAGTTGATCTTCCAGTTTCATGAGAGGGAAGCTGCAGAACGGCGGGCCGAGAGAGAGGCCAGGAATGGTGGGCCGAGTTAGAGGCCCAGGAACGGTGGGCCGAGCGGGAGCATCAGCTTGAGCTAAAAAGGCTAGAAATCTTCCAGCAGGCGCAATCTTCCCATGCGTGAACTCCAGAAGCCATAGCACCAAGGCCCCGATGAGAGGACTTTCCAGTCTTGGAACCAAACGGGGACTTGGACTCTTTCTTGCGGGGATTTGAGAAGGTGTGCGGACAGTACCATCTACCACAGACAGACTGGGTCCGTTACCTGGCTCCCCGGCTGAGGGGAAATGCTCTGGACGCTTATACCAACTTACCAGCGGTGCTGATACGGAGATACCAGCTCACCCCTGAGGTGTACTGCCTAAAGTTTCGGGGCCTGCTGAAAAAACCTATGGAGAGCCATGAGGATGCAGCGGCCCAGCTGTGCACGTGGTTCCGGCAGTGGACATAGGGCAAGTCCGCCACCACCAGAGAGGACCTCGTGGACCTCATGCTCCAAGAACAGTTCTTGAATATCTGTACCGAGGAGGTGCAGAAGTACCTCCTGGACCATGAACCCAAGGACATTCACGCGGCTGCAGCAATGGCGGATCGTTATGTCGCCAACCAGATGCCACGGAAACCTGCCAGCGACGGTTGGAGAGGGGGTAAGACAAACTCTGCCCCGGGGGGCCCTTCTACAGGCCGGTCCCCATAACCTCCTGTTTTCAAGTGGGGTAAGATAAACTCTGTCTCTGGTGGTCCCTCTACTCCCCCTGTCCCTAGAACTCTGGGTGCCCCGGCGACTTTCCATCAGCCCCAAGGGGAGATCCGGTGGTGCCATTCCTCTAACCAGCCAGGATATTTCAAGGCGGAGTGCCCCAACCGCCTTGAGAACCTCACTGCTTCCCAAGCCACAGCAGGTGGCTCATCTGTGTATTTGGTTGGGAGGGTGGGGGTCCAACCCAAAGACAACCATCAGCCGGTCATTGTGGGGGATAAAGTGGTCATGGGATTTCGGGACACTGGGGCGGATGTTACTCTGGTGCAACCTGATTTGGTCCATCCGGACAGTATTATCCCCGGGAAAACTTGAACCCTGAGGGGAATTGGACAGGAACGCTTCACTGCACTTGGCTTGTGTCCATCTGGACTGGGGTGTGGGAAAAGGAATGCGGACTGTGGGACTATTGACTGATTCGCCTGCTAACGTACTGTTGGGGACTGACCTAGGACCGATGATGTCCCAATATGGGGTGGGGAGCGCCGCAATTTACTGTGATAAACTGTCTATGATTACTGATGATGATGTGTCTCACACTGTCATATCTGCAGACAGGGCCCGTAACCCCCCCCCCCCCCTCTAAGATGCTTCCCATGGCAGTCAGGGTAAATGCTAATGAGTTGCCTTCAGCTGAGAGAAGGGAAAATGCTAATGAGCTGCCTGCAGCCCAGCTCAGCGTAGATGCTATTGATGCTTTGTTTACTCCTGTGCCAGAAGCTAGTGAGACCTGGTCTGTCGACAGGCCCACATCTGCGGGGCCTCTCCCTCCCTGCTTGTGACTGCATCTACCCGAGACCTCACTGAAGCTCGGTGTGAATTAACAATTGCTAATGTATGTATTGTCAATGGAATTGCCAAGGCTTGTTGTGAAAATGTACAGGGTAGTTCCTCTGAGACACTGGAGACGACTTCAACTATTTCGCCCAGTGCCTCAGATTAGCGCCCAACTGCTGACCATGTGCCAGGTGTTCAGGTAGGCTATGGAGATCTCAAAGCCGATCCAGGTGATGGACGGACTGCTGGTATTGCAGTGTTAGCCCGCAGCCAGAGTACTAAAAGGGTGGAGGGCATTCCGACCCTTTAGTCGTTCCCTATATCACCCGGAGTTGGTACTGCGACCGCCGTGACTAGCCTCACTACCTTGAAATCGGAGGATTCCGGTGGGTATGAGACATGCACGTCTCTTCTGTCTAGTTCTATTCCAGGAGAACCGTTGTCCAAGTGCATATGGCCTGGGGTGCTGGGGGTGGGATCTAAGAAGGGGTATGTCAAATGTATTACCTGTCAATGTATTGTTGGGGAATGGTTTGGGGGAATATGATCTCTGTCATTTGCCCGAGGTATTGCCATCACCCACGTACTTGAAGTAAGGAGTGTAGGCCCAGGGGGACAGCGTGTCTGGGAGGGAGGACAGGGTCTGGTTAGACCTGTGCCAGAACCAGAGGTGTCCCCATGTGAGGAGGCTCAGGGGGAGGTGAGGGTCCCCCCGAGAACTAAGGAGCGCTCTGGAAACTGACCCAGAGCAGACCAAAGGTAGCCAGGAGTGTGGAGATTGCCGGGAAGGGGTCTCTGAACTGGTACCTCAAGGACCTGGGGTTGCGAGTGTGGATCTGCGGTATGCCAGCACTCAGAACGAGGTCCCACTGCAGGCCGGGGGTAGCCAGGTGGGTGGAGACTGCCGGGATGGGGTCTCAGCACTGGTACCACAAGGGCGTTGGGTTGCGAGTGTGGGTCTGAGGGACGCCAGCACTCGGGGGAGGGACCCAGAGCAAGCAGGAGGTAGCCAGGTCTACTTAACTCAGAGCCTGAGCCTTAGAAGTGTCTCCACTCAGACTGGAGAGGAAGAGGGTATCAGTACGCCAGGCGGGGTGAGGCCGCCACGGTGGGGTTGCTGGTCAAGATACGACCGGTACTTGACACTGGGAGCTCAGGCCTTTGTAACTGACCCCTGCTGCCACGCCCCCTTACTCTGCTGCGACCTATGCCTGCGTCAGAAAACTTTAGGCCTGCGGCCCTCCCCTGTGCGTGGCCTCTCGCTTCTCTGTCTGACCTACTGTTCAATGAAAAAACATAATTGCAAAGGGAAAAAATGCTTGTTATTTTCTACTTTGAAGACAGTGGCAAATATGCCCCTTATTTCTTTCCCTACTAATGAACACCTATAACAAAAGCGTGATAAAGGCAGAGATTTGTGGCTCCGAATTATTGACAATACTGTATTGATAAATGGCCTGCAACTTTATACTGGGAACAAAATGGCGAATATAGTCCTCCTTATGGGTTTCCACACTAATAAATGCCTTTGAATAAGGCATATGCTCCTCCAGCATACCACATGTGCAGGGCACAGCAGTGTCATGCTGTTCTACACCTCGTTTGCCTGGGCGAACGGAGTCACACAGGGAAGGAACTGGGTCACTGTATGCCCTCCTCATGCTGCTTCCCACTGGGTCACTCTGTGTACTCCTCATGCTGTTACTGGGTCACTGTATGGCCTCCTCATGCCGCTGCCACTGCTGGGTCACTGTATGTTCTCGTAATTCCACTGACACTGGGTTACTCTGTGGCCTCCTCATGCTGCTGCCACCTCCATATTGTCGCCTTGCCACTCTTAAGACATCTATGTGGAATCTGCAAACGAGGGTGTAAAAGGAGTATGCTTTTTCACTCTACAGTAGGATGTTGGACCTCTGCATGGTTCTTTCTATCTGGCTCTAACATGGACCTGTAAGGCTGAGTTCACACTTGAGTGAGTTGGTCAGTTTTGGACCCGTAACTGTCCAAATAGTGAAGTGTGCAGTGATTCTAAGAGCGACGCCTGTCCTGTGCGTGTCATTCGGATTCACAGTATTGTTTGACTACCACAGTAGGCTCCCTATGCGTTTTACTGCAAGGCACAGTGTTCTACACCACTATACTGTACAGGCTCTCTGAAGCTAGTACAGTAGTATAATGTTGTACCGTGTTAGCCATAGAAAATAGTGGAAGAGTGAAGAAATCAGGCGATTACCTTTTAGATGCTAACTGAGTATATTTGATAAGCTCTGAAGCTAGGAAATAGGTGTTTTTTTTAGAGATATTCCCCGCGAAGTAATTCAGATCGAAGCAAATTTTTTTGGGAACTTCAAATCGAACTGGTGAATCGAACTTTTGAGAAATTTGCTCATCTCTAATAGTAATATATAAATCTATAAATAATTATCTGATGATTAATTATAAAGTAATACTGTAAATCAACAATGAATAAATGCATAAAAGAATCTAAAATAAAATATGAATAGATTAAAAAGTAAAACGTAAACAGAGGGCTATACTGAAACAAGTATATAATGCGTTTCAAAAGGGGTGTATAAACTAATATATTGGATGGAGACATAAAGAGTGGCATGTCAATAAAATACACTGAGCGTTGACTGACAAGTTCTGTTGCCTAGTTTTAAACCATGTGGCAAAATGGCATTTAATTTAAATATCCAGAAAATGTCATGCCGACGCAATTTATCAAATCTATCATGTACTGTGATAGAAATTTGCTCAGTCAGCATGACTCTAAATGCTTTCAAGTCACAATTATGATTCAAAGAAGCATGTCTTGACACATTATGCTTTAGATATCCTCCAAAGACTTTGGACCTGTGGTTGTTGGTTCCTATATGAAAAGGAAGAGTGGTGCAGCCCACATACTGAATGTCGAATCTGCATTCTATTAAATAAATAATACAAATTGGATTCAAAGTTGTATGATTCTGAAGTTTTTAAATTGTCTACCTCCTTGTTACATTACAATCTTTGATAATGATTGTTCAAAAAAACGTACCAAGGCTTCTTGAACATCTCGTATCACGTATATTCTCGTATCGTATATTGCGACTGGTTAACAGTCAACAAGTTAAATTGCCACCTATTATTCATATTGACAGATGTTCTTGGAATTAGGCAGTCTGTTTGGGATAGGGGTCCTGCTCGTTTAAAGGCAGATTGCATTACTTTTTCTGGGTAGCCTTTCTCATAAAATCGTTTAGACATTTTCAGTTCAAAATGCAATTTTGCCTTACGCGTTTTAATTGGCTATAAGGAACGTAGAATTTCCTTTTTTTTTTTTATAGTGGTTGCTTTTAAAATTCAAAAGGATGTTTCCATCAACCTTTTTGAAAACTGTTTTTTTGTCAGTATTTGTGACCCTTTTGCACTCAAAATAATGTCCAAATATTCAATATGGGACGATGAGGAGGAATAAATTTCAGACCTCAATCATTGGAATTTAAGTGGCTGCTGAATTTTTCAAGATTTGAGGGAGTACATTTCCATACAAGTTGGAGGTCGTCAATATATCTTGTGTAGAAGACTATATATTGGCAGACCAAGTGTGTGACTGGTAGATGGAAAAAGTTATCAAATCTGCCCATGTACAGTATATATTCGCCAAACTAGGCGCAAATTTTTTGCCCATTGCGGTACCCGTGCACTGCTTATAGAGGCTTCCTTTGAAAGAAAGTGTTGAAGAATAAATTGTGTACTAGACATTAAAAATTTGTTTTTGTACACAAGGTAATGATGGATCTGAATCTAGGAAATGGGAGACTGCCCTTTTATCTTGTATGTTAAAGTAAAGGGAACTAATGTCTAAAGTTACCCAAATATAGTCATTACAACCAACTCGGGTCTCTCTTAGCTTCGTGATCAAGGAGGAAGAATCTCTTAAATATGAGGAAAGTGCAATCACAAATCTTTGTAGATGGTGATCAATATACTCTGAAAGATTACTTGTTAATGAGTTAATTCCTGGGGATTTAGTTCAATATTGTGAACTTTGGGAAGATGGTAGTATGCCATCCTTGGAGGTTTAACTTTTTTTTTTTTCGTTAAAAATGCCGAGGGCATTCGCTTCCTCAATCAGAGCATTATATTCAACAGTGTATTTGGCTGTATGGTCGTTGGATAATATGGAATAATATTCCTTATCAGAGAGGATCATTTCTGCTTTTCTAGATAGTCAGAGTGGTTCTGCAGAACGGTTCCTCCTCCTCCTTTGTCCGCGCTCCTTTTTATTAGATCCGTATTACGGGTAGACTAATGAGGGCCTTGTTTTATGACCTCGTAAGGTTTTTGTTGCTTATGGAAGAATGTTGTAAATTAATTTTTCTGAATGTCCCCACCACTACGGAAAAAATGTCTATGTAATTCCCCTCATGATGAACAGGATACAATGAGTACTTTGTTTTTAAGGTTGTTTGTTTAGGATATGGAGTATTTGGAAATTGTGATTATATATCTTTTATATTTGTTTATTTATATGGGCTCTATCCATAATGTTTTTGGATTTTTGTAGTAGTTTAACCCTTAACGCAAAATTACGTACTGGTACGTCATGTGAAGGTGTATGTTCCCGCAAAATAACCTGCCAGTACGTCATTTTAATGTCACCCGCTCAGAAGCTGAGCGGATGACATAGAGAGCGGGTGTTAGCTGTAAGCAACAGCTGAGCTCTGATCGCGGGTGTTAACTCCTTAGATGCTGCAGTCAATTATCCACCCAGAAAGAGTTAATAAAATTTTGTTAGTAAGTTATAGATACCCCAAAATGGTGTCATTAGAAAATGCATCTCATCCCGCAAAAAACAAGCCCTTACATGGTGTAGGGAACAGCTCATATGGTGGGGGTCAGCAATGATGGAGTTCACACAGTCAGCAGGTTTCAAACTCCAACAGTGTTTTATTTAGAAGTTCCAGCACAAAAAAAAATCCGCTGTGCAATCAAAACAAAAAACCTAAGCCTGTCCGGCTCTAGCTATACACTAGCATACCTCACTAACCTAGTGCAGGCCCAAATACAAATCAGCAAGCAGACTGTGTATAACATCCACGCCAAGTGTGCTCTCTCACAGCCTGCCACTTGTGAACCCTCCTTTTGCCAGGCTTCCTTCCTCAAAAATCATTGACAGGAAGCCTCACCTGAGAGCACCTGGGAGTAGGGGAAAACCTAGTAGTGGATTAGGGGTGTGGACTGGAAGACTCCCACTACCAACCTGTCCTCCAGTCCAGAAAATCCAGCCATGTAATTTAAAGAAAATCCCTAGCAGACTAAGTTCTGCTAAGCCAACATGTATCTTGCTGGATTTCCGTTACCCTGCCTGGCTGAGGAAACCAGGCGAGATATACACCCCGTCCAGCACTTTACCATACACTTTACCACACATGGCTATAAGAAAAATAAAAAAAATTATAGCTTGTATAATGTGACAACCAAAAAGAAAACCAGCCATATCTTTAAGACAAAACTCGAATGAATGTATAGTGGGGCACCCCATATTTAGAGCTTTCAATGGAAAAGACACCAGATGTGACCCCCCCCCCCCCCAAAAAAAAAAAAAAATCATAGGAGCTACTGCTAAAATTGTAGCGAATTTGGTGTTCCCAATTCACTCTGCACAGCTTACATATTCACATTTTATCATCTGCTGTGCATTCACTCCTGGGATACTAATGCTCACTACACCCTTTGATAAATTCTTTGAGGGGTGCACTTTTCAAAATGCGGTCACTCCTTAGGGGGTTCCACTTTTCTGGTATTTTAGAGACTTTGTAAACATCACATGGCGTCCAGATACCAAACATCAAAATTTGCGCTCCAAAAGTCACATAGCCCTCCTTCCCTTTTGCGCCCTGCTGTGTGCCCAAACTGCAGTTTCTGCCCACATTTATGACACTGTTGTACCCAGGATAAGGTACTAAATGTCAGATGTAGGTATAAACTGCTGTTTGGGCACAGCCGGTTACAGAAGGGAAGGAGTGTTATTTTGGTTTTTGGACACATGACACTTTTGCAGAGCCCCTGAAATGCCAGTAAAATGGATTCCCCTGACATGTTACCCCATTATGGAAACTACATCCCTGAAGGAATTTATCCAGGGGTACAAGTGGGCATTTTTAACCCCCAAACGTCACATTAATTTATCTTCCAGACATCAATGTGCAGCTAACTGTGACAGGAGAAAATGGTGTGTCCACCTTGTATCAGAGACGAAAGCTCTAAATGCTGTTGTGTCCAGGATACCCGCTTAACAGTTTTTTGAAGAGTGTGTGTGTGTCTGCTTACGCAAAAATTGCAATTTTCACTTTTCATTATCAGTTGTGCATTCATTTCTGGAAATTAAATCATTGCTACACTCAAGGGTTAAAAATGCTTGCTATGCCACTTGATAAATTCATTGAAGGGTATAGTTTGCAAAATGGGGTCACATGTCTGCGGATTCCACTTTATTGGCAATTCAGTGGCTCTGCAAAGGTGGCATGACATCTGAAAACCAAACTGCTCCAAAAACCAAAATGGCGATCCTTCCCTTCAGTTTATACCCACATATGACATTAAAGGGGTTGTCCAGGCAAAAATGGACAACCCTTTTAATATTTAAATTTTTGCCTGGACAACCCCTTTAAGTACTTTATCCTGGGTACAGCAGTGACATACATGTGGGACATAAACTGCCCTTTGAGCACACAGGGCGCAGATGTGAAGGAGTGCTGATTTAGATTGTTGGTTTTTGGATGCCATGTAACATTTGCAGAGACCCTAAAATTGCACTACAAAATGGTGTCACTTCTTGGGGATTTCCAATTTACTGGCACCTCCAGGGCTCTGCAAAAACAACATGGTGTCCGTTAACCCTTTAGATGCCGCAGTCAAATGCGACCGCAGTGTCTAAACTGTGCAGGCGCCACGGGTGCTGCCATCTTTCACCGATCACCGCCCTCCTGGACGTCATCAGAGGCTGGCGATCAGTTTCCATGACAGCCGGGAACCTATTGAAGGCTCCCAGGCTTGTCATTACATTAGATCTATTACACGCTGCCAAATTTTTTTTCTATTTCGCAAAGTTTTTTATTTTTTAAAAGGTATCAAAACATTACAAATACTATATAAATTTGGTATCGCCATGATCGTACTGACCCGCAGAATACAGGTAAGGGCCGGTTCACATCTGCGTTCGGTTTCCGTTCGGAGAGTCCGCTTGGGAATCCCCCGAACGGAAACCTATACACATAGAAAAGCGGTTTACCTAAGGAAACTGAAGGAAGAGGAGGAGACCCCCTGAACGGAAACCGAACGCAGATGTGAACCGGCCCTTACCTGTATTCAGTGGGTCAATACGATCACGGCGAGACCAAATTTATATAGTAGTTGTAATGTATTGATACCTTTTAAAAAATAACCGGCCCTTACATGTCATCTCATTTTTACCACATAGTGAACGCTGTAAAAATTAAACCCATATGAAATTGGTGCAAATGAGTTTTTTTCATTTTGCACCTCACTCTGAATTTTTTTTCACCTTCCCAGTACATTATGCAGGATGCAGAACATTGAATGACGCCATTACACTGTACAATTTGTCCTGCAAACAATAAGCCATCATGTGACTCCGTGAACTGAAAATTGAGAAAATTATGGCTCTTGGAATGGGGGGAGGGAAAAACGGAAATGCAGAAACGGAAATGCAGAAACGAAAGGGGTTAAGGTGAGGTTTCTGGTAAAGTTGTTTAGGTCTAGGAAAAAAGATCGATGAGTTTAATCATCTGTAGCACAAAAGGACAGTCCCTTGGTTAACAAGTTCTTTCTCAGCTTGTGACAATATTTGGGAAGATAAATTGAACATTTTTACTGTTGATTTGTTTTGGATTGGGACTTTTTGTTGACGTCTTTTGTTGGTCACTCTTCCTCTAGATCCTTTTTTGGTTTTCTTTTTATAGCTTTTTTTCTTGGTGTGGTTCGGAAGAAGAAATTGGGTTATTTAGTATTCAGTGCAACCCACTACCAGATTAGTATACAGTACGTCACAAAAGTGAGTACACCCCTCACATTTTTGTAATTATTTAATTATATATTTTCTTGGGACAACACTGAAGATATGACACTTTGTTATAATCTAAAGTAGTCAGTTTAAAGCTTGTATAACAGTGTAAATTTGGTTTGCCATCAAAATACAGCCATTAATGTCTAAACCCCTGACAACAGAAGTCAGTACACCTCTAAGTGAAAATGGACAAATTGTGCTCAATTAGCCATTTTACCCCCATCCCTGTTGTCATGTGATTTGTTAGTGTTACACGGTCTCGGGTGTGAATGGGGGGCAGATGTCTTAAATTTGCTGTTATCGCTCTCACAGTTTCTCATACTGGTAACTGGAAGTTCAACATGGCACCTCATAGCAAAGAACTCTCTGAGGATCTGAAAAAAAGAATTGTTGCTCTACATAAAGATGGCCTAGGCTATAAGAAGATTGCCATGACCCTGTAACTGAGCTGCAGCATGGTGGCAGACAAGACAATTTGTCCATTTTCACTTAGGGGTGTACTGACTTTTGTTGCTAGGGGTTTAGCCATTAATGGCTGTGTGTTGAGTGATTTTGATGGCTCACTAAATTTACACTGTTATACTGTACACTGACTACTTTAAATTGTATCAAAGTGCCATATCTTCAGTGTTGTCCCATGAAAATATATATTGAAATAATTACAAAAATGTGAGGGGTGTAGTCACTTTTGTAAGAAACTGTATATATTGGTGTATGGAACAACTCTCAAGACATGCCTAATAACTCTTGTACAGATCTGGTAACTAAGAACTGTAGTCAATTTTCTTAACTAGTGTTTTATGTATGTATTTATATGAATTGTGATGTTGTCTATTTTATTGTTTTACATGTTAATTTTTTTGTCACCTTTGACCTACCATTTTTTTGTCCGAAAGATGGGTTAGGGCTTATTTTTAGTGGTTGACTTATCTTTTTTCCATGAACAATAATCCACTTACCAGACCCCCTTAGGTCCAAAACAATTTGGGTCTGTAAATGCCAATGGTGAATGCGCTCTCATCTGCATTGCTCCTGCAAAGGTGTGCATTTTCGGGATAGGTCTTATTTTTGGTGAAATACGATAACTACTTATCCAATCAATTTACTATGTTGGTAATTGGAAGTGTTATTTGTATTAGTATGATTTCCTTCCTTGTCTTGTATGTTTAATTTGATCTGATAAAGAGGTGCACTCCTTTGTGTGTGTATATACCTTGAAATGTGTTATCTGTGATATTTAATAAACCATTGAAAGCTATATTACCTGACGACTCTCGTACCAACTTATTGTGCCATACAGAAAGGTTTGTTGCCTGATATATTATTCTCAGAGAGTCATCCTGAGGTCACATTACCCAAATAGGGATTAAAAGACCCTGACTTTTCAGATAAAACGGAATAACTAACTAAGGTTATACTAGCTGATAGATATAGATATATACACACATACACACTGGGGGAATAGGTACATGATGAATGAATAAAAAAGTGCAAGTGTGTTTCTTTAAGGACGCAGCCCAATTTTTAAATCTGACTTGCCTAACTTTTTGTGGTAATAAGTTTTGAAATGCTTTAGCTTAGAGGACCTTTCACTACCTTAACTAGGTCCAGTTCTTATTACATCTTAATAGATGCTGCTCCACCTATTCCAGCACAGTTGGAATTTTTTTTTCTCTATCCCCACTGTTCCCGAGCAGTCAATGCAATTAATTACTGTCTGGTGGGCAATGTCAGGCAGGGGCAAGCAAGGGGGTATTTTTCATAACTCCAATAGGAGGCAGACCGTGTCAGAACTAGGAATCGCACCTCATTGTAATTCATGTTGCTGGTAAACTTTTATATCCATGTAATTTTTAGCACTGGCCAAACTGCTCATTTAGCACAAGGCAGGGTAGAAGAGGAAAGGCATGCCAATGGTTAGAACACGGCAGGGTGGAAGGGGAACGGCATGCGAATGGACTTTTGGGGGCAGATTTTACGGGAATGTTGCTGAGCCACTGAAGTTCTAGAACACTGGAAATACCCAATTAATTTTTCCATTTTAGGATATACACCACACCAGTAAACAACCCTAATTACACCAGTTTAGGTGTCGAAATGTGTTGTCATTTTACTTATACCCATTCATTAAATGATTCTAAGTTATCAGTAGCGCATTATTCATCCCAGATTACTTTTTACTCTTCCTTTGTACATATTTACTTACCGACAACACCCTGTTGTTTGGTCCCCCGGGTTGTGCAGAAGCTGACCACACACCCTCAAGCCCTTAAAAATGGCTACATTACTTATTTCCTGAGGCGCCGTGTTTTTTTCGCTTTCATTAATTTATTTAGAAATTGATGACACCAACATATCTAAAAAAACAAAAAAAACACATGGCTACCATGGTGTTCTTTTTACCACAGTCTGCAAAGTAAGGAGATCAATTGCTGGAGTTTTTGGAGAAGAATGTTGCCCTATTCTTGTGTAATGTGGGATTCTAGCTGCTTAACATTTTTGGATCTTGTTTCCTGGATTTATTTTGTTTTATAATGTGCCAAATGTTTTTATTATTGGTGAAAAGTCTGGACTGCAAGCAGCCTATAGCAGCACCTGGATCCTCTTTCTGTAAAGCCATGCTATTGAGATGGTTGCAGAATGTCTTTCCCTAAAAGATGTAATGCAAATCACTGCTTCTGAGAGAGTCTGCCTGTCTAACATGCTCTTTTTCACACCGTCCGACCCTCAGTGCGTCTTTCTGTTCACCCCCTATTCACACCCCCTTAGCTGCCTTCCCCCCTCCCCCCCTCAGTTTTTCTTTTTTTCTTCTCTTTCTCTCTCTTCTGCTTTTGTTGCTTTTTTTTTGCTCTCTCTCTTTCTCATCCTACTACCTCCATTCATTCTACCTTTTCTTCTTTTTCTTCCATACTCCTGTTGCTTTGCTGGCTGGGTCCGTCTAGGGGGTTCCCTGGGTGGTCCTGGTCCACATTGTTTATTTTTGTATGTGTGTGTTTTTGTGTAATTGGTCTATTTTGGACCTTGTTGTATTCTTATAAAAATACAATAAATATTTGAATTATAAAAAAAAAAAAAAAAAAATGTGATCGCTTATGCAGTGGTTCATGCTGTATATAAAAATCACATTGTCAACTGTTTTTAACTAGTGAAGTCTCTAGTTCTTTTATAGCTAGTACTGTAATCTTGCCAGCACATGAAAATTGAGAATCTCCACTTTCATGTGATACCTGAAACCGGAAATTCAGCTATTTGAAGAGACTCCCTGGCAATGCTTAGTTAAAGTGGGAACTTTACAGGCTGATTTCTATTAAAAGGAAGTTATGTTATTAAAGTATATTACATACAGTCATGGCCAAAAGTTTTGAGAATGATACAAATATTAATTTTTACAAAGTCTACTGCTTCAGTTTTTCTAATGGCAATTTGCATATACTCCAGAATGTTATAAAGAGTGATCAGCTTAACAGCAATTACTTGCAAAGTCAATATTTGCCTAGAAAATGAACTTTATCCCCCAAAACACATTTCAACATCATTGCAGCCCTGCTGTGAACCGAGAGCAAGGCAGGTGGTTTGGTCTCCGCAACCAGAAATGAACGCACACGCGGTAGTTCAAGAAAAGAATATATATTTACTATAAGTTAATAAAGGCTATTTGAAGGTAAAATGACAGGGATAAAGACAAGCAAAATATACAATATAGCATGAACAATTTCAAGGCAAATTCTGCAATGGTTTCTACTTTTACTCTGTCCAATTCTGCAGTATGGACACTGAATGAACAATATACTCAAAACTATCCCTAACTGACCCTGACATCACATTTGGGTGCACCCCCTTTTCCCCAGTGGTCCAGGTGGACCGCTTACAGTCAGTAGAAGCGCGCGGTGGGGCCCAAAGTCGTTCCTTTCTTTTATAGCGAAACGTCCTCTCCTCACGGTTATCAGGATCTTGGGAGAAATGAAGTCCTCTTTAACAGGGAAACCCAATGAATGCAATGTAATCCAACAGCAGATTCCACTCAGCACACTGACAGTCCTGCCGAATCCATACACTGAGCTGGGATGTAAGCCGGGGTTTAGCAGGTGCTGTCCAGTACATCAACAGCACTGCGAGTCTCTATCTGTGGTATCCATATACACAGTCACAATGTCAGTCTCACTGATCAGCCACTGAGCACAGTTCCTTTCACGTGGACTCACTAGTCCTGTTGTCTCTTTACACTCTGTTTGTCTCTGGACCAAGATACAGCTTAGCTGTACAGAAAAATCTCCACACCAGTTCAATACAACACTTGCTAAGATGGCTGCTGCTCTCTGTCTCGTCACTTCCTGCTTCTCTGCTCACATTCTGTCTGCAGAACAGGCAAGCTGACATAAAAGGGGGGGGGGAGTCACTCCAGCATCATGTCACAATTACAATGGCTGCTGTCTTAAAGGAACAGAATCACAGAAATACATTCAACATTAACAGTTTATACAGACAAATAAAGCTTAGGACAACATTGGCTGTCTCTTACACTGCCTTAAAAGGACCACCTAACATCGTTTCAGTGATTGCTCCATTAACACAGGTGTGGGTGTTGATGAGGACAGGGCTGGAGATCAATCTGTCATGATTAAGTAAGAATGACACCACTGGACACTTTAAAAGGAGGCTGGTGCTTGCCATCATTGTTTCTCTTCTGTTAACCATGGTTAGCTCTAAAGAAACACGTGCAGTCATCATTGCACTGCACAAAAATGGCCTAACTGGGAAGAGTATTTCAGCTAGAAAGATTGCACCTCAGTCAACAATCTATCGCATCATCAAGAACTTCAAGGAGAGAGGTTCCATTGGTGCCAAAAAGGCTCCAGGGCGCCCAAGAAAGACCAGCAAGCGGCAGGACCATCTCTTAAAAGTGTTTCAGCTGCAGGATCCGGCTACCAGCAGTGCAGAGCTTGCTGAGGAATGGCAGCAGGCAGGTGTGAGTGCATCTGCACGCACTGTGAGGCGGAGACTCTTAGAGCAAGGCCTGGTCTCAAGGAGGGCAGCAAAGAAGCCACTTCTCTCCAGAAAAAACATCAGGGACAGACTGATATTCTGCAAAAGGTACAGGGAGTGGACTGCTGAGGACTGGGGGAAAGTCATTTTCTCTGATGAATCCCCTTTTCGATTGTTTGGAACATCTGGAAAACAGCTTATTCGGAGAAGAAGAGGTGAGCGCTACCACCAGTCTTGTCTCATGCCAACTGTAAAGCATCCTGAAACCATTCATGTGTGGGGTTGCTTCTCAGCCAAGGGAATCGGCTCTCTCACAGTCTTGCCTAAAAACACAGCCATGAATAAAGAATGGTACCAGAATGTCCTCCAAGAGCAACTTCTCCCAACCGTCCAAGAGCAGTTTGGCGCTCAACAATGCCTTTTCCAGCATGATGGAGCACCTTGCCATAAAGCAAAGGTGATAACTAAATGGCTCAGGGAACAAAACATAGAGATTTTGGGTCCATGGCCTGGAAACTCCCCAGATCTTAATCCCATTGAGAACTTGTGGTCAATCATCAAGAGACGGGTGGACAAACAAAAACCAACAAATTCAGACAAAATTAAAGCATTGATTCTGCAAGAATGGACTGCTATCAGTCAGGATTTGGTCCAGAAGTTGATTGAGAGCATGCCAGGGAGAATTGCAGAGGTCCTGAAGAAGAAGGGTCAACACTGCAAATATTGACTTGCTGCATTAACTTATTCTAACTGTCAATATAAGCTTCTGTTACTCATAATATGAATGCAATTATATTTCTGTATGTGATAAAAACATCTGACAAACACACATAAAAACCAGAGGGCAGCAGATCATGTGAAAATATAATATTTGTACATGACTGTACATGTTCTCCAAACTCAACCCTACCTCCCCCCCCGACACAATTTAAAAAAAAAAAAAAAAAAAAAAAGGGAGTTATGCTTTAACCCTTTCCCTGCCAGTCACGTATCTATATGTCCTCCGTGGGTGGCACTTTTCTAGCAGAGGACGTATCTAATACATTCTTAGTACTAATGCTGATATCTCAGGATTTGGTTAGGGCTTTGAAGATAATGTTGGATTCATTTTAAAGATGAGAATCTCATCAGATCCTAAGCGATTCACTGTTTGGAAAGCACTATTTGGCTTTGAGATCTCAATTCCCAACAGCGTTTTTAACAGTGATTTAAAGATTCTCATCTTTAAAATGAATCCAAAATCATCTTCATAGCCCTAACCAATCTTGAGATATAGAGCTCTAAATGTCCCCCCCCCCCCTCCCCCGCCTCAGGTAGCATTTTAAGAGCTATGGTAGGGAGGGGGAGGAGCAGCCCTGCAGACTGCACAGAGATGATACATAATCTGTGCATAACCTGTATGTGACTCCAGTGTGTTTGGGGGGGAGGGGTTAGCATGGACTTCTGTCCATGTTATCACCTCTCCTGTCAATCAGAGAGCATACTGTCCCTCACATAGAGGGATAATGTAATACTCCTCTGAGCCTTATTAGAGGGGTATTCTTATATAGTACTCCTCCGAATATAACCAGGAAGTTTATTGGCGCTGTGACCCAGACGTTTACCATTGTCCAGGTCGCAGTGCCAAAAGCGTTGCATCAAACACTTACACAACACATACACAAAGTCATCAATAAAGTTTACATTTCACCCTGTCCATACCTGATCTTTCTAGAGTAAAATACGGCTCTCTAGCGATATGTTACACGCTAAAATAATAGTAATAACGATTATCACTAGAGATGAACGTATAACTTGCTACAATTTATATAGGGGGATAGAAAATTATATTTTTATGTATTTAGTTTGCATGCACAAAATTGCTTGGTGCATTTCTGCGGTTTTGGCGTTTCTTTAACACCCGCACCTGTAAATATATACTGTATATGTGTGGTATGTTTGAATTCCTCACATCTTGCAGTTTTTTGGAAAGTACATTTTGTTTGCAGAAAGGGACTGCTTGAGCATGCACTTTAGTGGCAAATTTGATTTTTTTTTTTTGTGTGCTATTTTTGCTTGTAATCTCTATTTGCTGCAAAGTTGCATGAAGGTGGTTGTGTATATGAAATATTAAGCTGTGTTTTTAATATACTGTATGCTGTGCAATCGCACATCACAATTTGCTAGGTTGAGTATAGATTTTTAACATATTAGTGAATAACAGCAAAATCTTGCTTGTCTTCTGTATCAGTTGTGAGAAGGTGACAGGCAGAGTGCTGTAGACCCTGTATATCTCCCCCAGATTTCTAACTTCTGTCTGGTCCAGGGCGGGTCTTGAATAGGCCTCAGCCCCAGGTGTAGGTCCCAAGCCACAAGTACAGTTAGTCTCAATTTGTACTAGTTATTGCTCGGACGAGCAGGAGTCTTGTTTTTCCTTTTGCCTGAAGTTAAGGCTGTATGATGCTTATTTTTTGTACCTGAAGTGAAGGTTTATTTATTTTGCTGTTTTTTTTTTCTAAATAAACCTCTTTGCACCAGATTTTGTGTCCCTGTCTCTAACTGGTTGGGTCCACACCATTGCTGCTACCGAGCTACCTTGTCAACACAGTGTTTTTGAGAGTACGAGCTCTTGTTGTAGCTGATGTTTGCGGTATATATAAATTGTGTACTCCTTGATCTTTTATGTGAAATGTATTTTGTGTGTAAGATTGAATGTGTGCATTTTTTCAAAAAATTGTGTTTGTCACAGTTACATGAAGGTGGATGTGGCTATTGATAACCCATTGAGACATTATATAATCTTCAGGTTGTCTACTTTCAATGGTCTGCACCATTGCTGCTGCCAAGCTACTTTCCCAATATATGGTGCTTTGGATGCGGGCATAAACAGTCTTAGAGACAAACAGCCATTTTTTTTTCTCCTGGGTGAAGGCTGCAGGAGAGATTAAAAAGGAGACTGCCAGCATGGAGAACTTTGTGAAACAGTTTGGGCAGGTCATCCTACAACAGCAGCAAGCCCAGGCACAGCAGCAGGAGATGAACTTTCTGCTTATGGAGAAGTTGACGCTTCTCAGCCAGGCTTTGGTCGACCAGAGGACAGCAGGAGAGTGTACTGATGCAAGAGAGACCCAGTGTACAGACCGCTGCCCGAGCTGCCGAGAAGGCCTACTATGACCTGTGTGAACAGGAGGCTAAGGACTACCCCAAACTTGGCACGTCTCGGGGTGCACTACTGGAATTTCTCTGAGAGTCTCCCACCCCGATCCCAGATGCATGATCTAGTGTATTTGATGAGGAAATGGCTTCAGCCTGAGGAGGCCACTCCGGCACAGATGGTGGAGAGAGTGGTACTGGACAAGTACACCAGATGACTTCCACCTCAGATTCAGCGCTGGGTGGGACAAGTGGGACCTACAATGGCTGACCAGCTAGTATGTTTGGTGGAACGGTACCGAGCCACCGAGGAGCTACTGCAGACGTCTCCCAGACCTGTTACCCCCAAGACTGGTAAGACTGTACCAACTACTATGGGGTGAGGAAGGTAGTGGTTGGAGGACACTCAGAGGGGGAACAGGCTGCTGGGACTGTGACCTTTAAATCCAGGTCTCAAAATGGAGACCCATACCACCTCAGGTGTTGGCAGTGCCATGAACTGGGTCATGTAGCTGCATACTGTCCCCTGACGACTGAGCCCATGGACTGCAGCAGTTCCAGGTGGATATTCCTGTTTGCTCAACCCGCTTGTTCAGCAGAAACTGCATCTGAACCGCAGATGTGCACTGTGACTGTGACAGGGCGTGCTGTACTGGCTCTCCTGGACTCTGGGAGCCTGGTAACCCTGGTGCACCCTGAGCTGGTCGACCCTGCACTGTACTTTGGACAAACTATTGGGATCTTGTGCATACATTGTGAAACTAGAGAGTAACCTATTGCAGAGGTCACCATAAAAACTACCTCTGGTACAGCCTGTAACAAAGTGGGCGTGGTTAAATCCTTGTTCCATAGTGTGATCATAGGGAGGGATTTTCCTCTGTTTTGGAATATGTGGAAAAAGCAGAGGCTACCATGTCCTAAGAATGCTAATGTTGGTGATGTCTTGCCTAACGTTAACCCTGAACCCTTTGATCCTGATAGGGAAACACCAGCTGTAGGGGTGACCCAAGATGGTAATAATTTTCCCCTGTCTGTGTTAGCTGGTGATGCTAAGGTCACGAGGGAGTTCCTGAGGTGCCTGAGCTCGAGGTGTCCCGTGACAATTTTGGGACTGCTCAAATTAGAGATCCTAATCTGTCTCATGCCAGGGAAAATGAAAGGATGGTAAATGGTGAACCCCAGTATCCAGGGGCTGACAAGGAGTTCCGCTATATGTCCGTGAACCAGGGCCTTCTGTATAGGGTAAATCAAATACGAGGAGAAATTGTTGAACAATTGGTGGTGCCTCGGCCCTATCAAAGAGTGGTTTTAGATTTGGCACATAAGCTTGTGTTAGGAGGACACCTGTGGTACAGAAAGACCAAAGAGTGCATTCTGTAGCGTTTCTATTGGCCAGGAATTGATAAGCATAGTCAAGAGTATTGTAACTCCTGTCCAGAGTGTCAACTAACCGCTCCTGTGTCACACTTCAGGAGTCCTTTGGTACCTCTACCCATTATAGAAGTACTCTTTGAAAGAGTGGCCATGGACTTGGTAGGTTCTGTTGTAAAGTCTGCTAGGGGGCATCAGTATATACTAGTGGTGTTGGATTATGCTACACGATACCCTGAGGCTGTACCTTTGAGACATACTTCGGCTACGTTAATTGTCAAGGAGCTCTTTTATATGTTCTTTCGGACAGGTATACCCAAGGAGATCCTGACCGTCCAAGGGACTCCTTTTATGTCGAAGGTAATGAAAGAAATGTGTAAGCTGCTGACAATTAAACACCTGCGAACCTCTGTGTATCACCCCCAGACAGATGACCTAGTGGAGAGGTTCAACAAAACCCTTTAAGGGCATGTTAAAAAGGGTGGTTAGCAAGGACGGCAAAGATTGGGATTGCCTACTGCCCTATTTAATGTTTACAATCCGGGAGGTACCCCAGTCCTCCACAGGTTTTTCTCCATTTGAGTTGGTGTATGGTAGACACCCATGTGGTCTCATAGACATAGCTAAGGAAACCTGGGAACAAGAGCAAACTCCTTACAGGAGTATAATTGAACATATTACCCTGATGCAGGACAGAATTGCAGCGGTAATGCCTATTGTGAAGGAACATATGAAGCAGGCCCAAATGGCTCAAAGCCGTGTCTATAACAGAACGGCTAAACTTGGAACCTTTAATCCAGATGATTGGATGTTAATATTGGTTCCTATGGTGAAAAGTAAATTTCTGGCCACTAAAACGGCTAGAGAAAAAACTGCTTTTGTCACCACAGGTGGCTTATTCCAATATGTGATGATGCCGTTTGGGTTTACATAGGGCTCCAGCAACCTTCCAGAGGTTCATGGATAGAGACCTTAAGCCCCATCAAAGGTACGGTTCAGCTTATCTAGACAACATTGTCATCTTTAGTACGGACTGGGAAAGTCATTTGCCAAAAGTTCAGGCTCTACTAAATTCCCTCCGAGCAGCCGGTTTAACAGCCAACCCAAAAAAGTGTGCTTTGGGCCTGGAAGAGGCCAGATATCTTGGGTATGTAATACGAAGAAGGGTGATAAAACCCCAGGTTAACAAAGTGGAGGCCATTCAAAATTTGCCTCGGTCCTTAAATAAAAAGCAAGTAAGAGCTTTCCTGGGAATTGTTGGCTGTTATCACAGGTTCATCCTAAATTTTGCAACTATTGCTGCGCCACTGACAGACCTAACTAAGGGGGCTAGTTCCGTCATGGTCAAATGGAGTGAAGTGGCTGAGGGGGCATTCCAGGTGTTGAAGTCCATTCTCTGTAAACAGCCGGTTTTGGTCACACCTGACTTTAAGGATTTGCAGTTCAGACTGACACCTCTGATGTAGGGTTAGACACAGTCCTGTCCCAAATGGTGGGTAGTGCAGAGCACCCAGTCACCTACCTGAGTAGGAAGCTTACTTCCTCTGAGAAAAATTACAGTATTGTGTAAAGGGAGTGCTTAGCCATTAAGTGGGCCTTGGAATCGCTAAGGTACTACCTACTGAGCCAACACTTTAAACTGGTCACTGATCACTCCCCTCTTACATGGATGTGCTGCGGCAAGGAGAGAAACGCCAGAATCACCAGGTGGTTTTTGACCTTGCAAAATTTAAAATTCACTGTGGAACACTGGGCAGGCAAGCTGCAAGGGAATGCTGATGCCCAATCCAGGACCCATGGTATGTGGGATAAAAGTGTCCGCCCCTACAGGTCCGAACAAAGGGGAGGGTGGGGTTGTATGTGAGAAGATGACAGGCAGAGTGCTGGAGACCCGGTATATCTCCCCCAGATTTCTAACTTGTCTGGTCCAGGGCGGGTCTTGAATAGGCCTCAGCCCCAGGTGTAGATCGCAGGCTAGTTAATGGGCCATAAAGGGCTACAGAGCCTGCACTTCAGGGCAGATCCTGGGAGTGAGAGGAGGTGCCTGGGTCTGTCCTGCTATACTGAGTCTGGTGAGACCTAACTGTGCTGTTTCGTTTGTCCGTGCGGCTGGAAGTAAGCCACACGTACAGTTAGTCTCATTTTGTACTAGTTAGTGCTCGAACGAGCAGGAATTTTGTTTTTCCTTTTGCCTGAAGTTAAGGCTGTATGATGCTTATTTTTTTGTACCTGAAGTGAAGGTTTATTTACAGTCATATGAAAAAGTTTGGGCACCCCTATTAATCTTAATAATTTTTAGTTCTAAATATTTGGGTGTTTGCAACAGCCATTTCAATTTGATATATCTAATAACTGATGGACACAGTAATATTTCAGGATTGAAATGAGGTTTATTGTACTAACAGAAAATGTGCAATATGCATTAAACCAAAATTTGACCGGTGCAAAAATTTGGGTACCCTTATCATTTTATTGATTTGAATACTCCTAACTACTTTTTACTGACTTACTGAAGCACAAAATTGGTTTTGTAACCTCACTGAGCTTTGAACTTCATAGCCAGGTGTATCCAATCATGAGAAAAGGTATTTAAGGTGGCCAATTGCAAGTTGTTCTCCTATTTGAATCTCCTCTGAAGAGTGGCATCATGGGCTCCTCAAAACAACTCTCAAATGATCTGAAAATAAAGATTGTTCAACATAGTTGTTCAGGGGAAGGATACAAAAAGTTGTCTCAGAGATTTAACCTGTCAGTTTCCACTGTGAGGAACATAGTAAGGAAATGGAAGATCACAGGGACAGTTCTTGTTAAGCCCAGAAGTGGCAGGCCAAGAAAAATATCAGAAAGGCAGAGAAGAAGAATGGGGAGAACAGTCAAGGACAATCCACAGACCACCTCCAAAGAGCTGCAGCATCATCTTGCTGCAGATGGTGTCACTGTGCATTGGTCAACAATACAGCACACTTTGCACAAGGAGAAGCTGTATGGGAGAGTGATGCAAAAGAAGCCGTTTCTGAAAGCACGCCACAAACAGAGTCGCCTGAGGTATGCAAAAGCACATTTGGACAAGCCAGCTTCATTTTGGAAGAAGGTCCTGTGGACTGATGAAACAAAGATTGAGTTGTTTGGTCATACAAAAAGACGTTATGCATGGCGTCAAAAAAACACAGCATTCCAAGAAAAACACTTGCTACCCACTGTAAAATTTGGTGCAGGTTCCATCATGCTTTGGGGCTGTGTGGCCAATGCCGGCACCGGGAATCTTGTTAAAGTTGAGGGTGGCATGGATTCAACTCAGTATCAGCAGATTCTTGAGAATAATGTATAAGAATCAGTGACGAATTTGAAGTTACGCCGGGGATGGCTATTTCAGCAAGACAATGATCCAAAACACAGCTCCAAATCTACTCAGGACATTCATGTTCTGGAATGGCCATCCCAGTCTCCAGACCTGAATATCATTGAACATCTGTGGGATAATTTGAAGCGGGCTGTCCATGCTCGGCGACCATCAAACTTAACTGAACTGGAATTGTTTTGTAAAGAGGAATGGTCAAAAATACCTTCATCCAGGAACTGATTAAAAGCTACAGGAAGCGACTAGAGGCTGTTATTTTTGCAAAAGGAGGATCTACTAAATATTAATGTCACTTTTCTGTTGAGGTGCCCATACTTTTGCACCGGTCAAATTTTGGTTTAATGCATATTGCACATTTTCTGTTAGTACAATAAACCTCATTTCAATCCTGAAATATTACTGTGTCCATCAGTTATTAGATATATCAAATTGAAATGGCTGTTGCAAACACCAAATATTTAGAACTAAAAATGATTAAGATTAATAGGGGTGCCCAAACTTTTTCATATGACTGTATTTTGCTGTTTTGTTTTTTTTTTGCACCAGATTTTGTGTCCCTGTCTCTGACTGGTTGGGTCCACACCATTGCTGCTACCGAGCTACCTTGTCAACACAGTGTTTTTGAGAGTACGAGCTCTTGTTGTAGCTGATGTTTGCGGTATATATAAATTGTGTACTCCTTGATCTTTTATGTGAAATGTATTTTGTGTGTAAGATTGAATGTGTGCATTTTTTCAAAAAATTGTGTTTGTCACAGTTACATGAAGGTGGATGTGGCTATTGATAACCCATTGAGACATTATATAATCTTCAGGTTGTCTACTTTCAAAAAATATATAGGGTTTAGTGGTGCACTTGCTTTCCACGGTGTGTAATCCCTACATTTTATAGGATGATACTTTAACATTTCCAGCTTCAAAGCAGACTCTGCACATGTTGAACTCCTTATTTTTAGGAGGTTTGGTGCATATAACTTGTTTGGTTTCCACTTTTAGCAACTAATATACATTTATTTGCATTTTTTTTTTTTTTTTTTTTTTAAACATTCACTTTAAATCAAAATTGCATGAAGGTGTGTGTTTGCATACAGTACCAAGTGGCATTCTGACAATGCTGCAGGTGTCTACTTTATGAAAATATATACAGTGCCTTGCTAAAGTATTCAGCCCCCTTGAACTTTTCAACCTTTTACCACATTTCAGGCTTCAAACATAGATATAAAATTTTTAATTTTTTGGTGAAGAATCAACAACAAGTGGGACACAATTGTGAAGTGGAACAAAATTTATTGGTTATTTTAAACTTTTGTAAAAAATAAAAAACTGAAAAGTGGGGCGTGCAACATTATTCTTATGTTTGAAGCCTGAAATGTGGCAAAAGGTTGAAAAGTTCAAGGGGGGCGAATACTTTCGCAAGGCACTGTAGGTATGGGGGTTAGCATTATTTTTTAATGTTGCAATTTAGGTTTTATTTGTCCATCTCAAAACTGTGAAAATTGCTCTGGCTTCTGGAGGTGCAAAATTTCTAGAGACCCCTGGCAGTGAAAGGGTTAAAAAAGTTAAGGGTGTCAGGGTTTATCAGGTATCTGTGACCAAATAAAATTCATGACCAAATAAAATTATCACATTACGAACTCTGTAAAAACGAAATCTAAAATGGTGCAATATGTTGCAATATTAGTGTGTTGTTTTTTTTTTTTTTTTTTTTTTTTTCTAGTTCCACCCATTTTTTTTTTTTTTTTCTTTTTTCTTTTCCTTCTTCAAGCTTTCATGTACTTATAGTACCTTACAGAATATTAATTGGTTCCTAAAAATCAAAAATATATCATATACTATTCTAATACTCATAAATATCGCCCATATCTCCTAATTCTTCCTAAAGTTGTCCAGGGTTCCACCGTTGTATGCATAAATTCGTTCATATTGGTAATTCAACGATACCACGGAAATCAGCTCCATCAATGTTGGACAAGAGGCAGACTTCCATCTACGGGCAATAAGTAGGGTAGCAGCCCCAAGTACTTGACACATGACGGTCCTATACCTGCTTGGCGTCATATGGACGCCCAACAGGAGCAGCGCCATCTCGGGTGTAGATCCTATCCCACCACCTCACAGTTTATCAATTAATGAAAAAACAGATACCCAAAAGGGCTGGATGATCGGCAGTGCCAGAACATGTGGAACGGGGAGCCAACCCCTCTGCAACCTCTCCACCAGCAAGAAGGACACGTAGGATAGAACTTAGCTAGATTAAGGAGAGGGTAATACCAGCGTAACAGCAATTTGCTTTATTGCTCCCAGTGTGAGGCACATACTGTGGATTACTTAGCCCATCTAATTGTCTCCCGCCAGCAACTGGCCTCAAATCTGCGCCCGAAATAGTCTTCCCACAGACGCATGTGTTTGGACTTCCAAAAGGTGCAGTCCATGTTCCCAGTACGGTACAGAGTTTTTGTGTTTATAAGCAGCTGGAGAAGTCTGTGTGTGTAGGTGGTCAGCAGCCGGCTGCAGCAAGCGTATTTGAGCCAAGGGAGTGTTGAATGATAGAAAACTAGTCTAGTATAGGTAAATCCATAATCCAACATTTACAGAAATAAATCACTTGAAATAGAACGCTGTGTGTAAATAATCTAGATAATATAGGCGGTCACTTTTTTTTTTTAATTACTGAAATAAACATTTCAAAGATATTCTAATTTATTGAGATGCACCTGTATATTAGTTTGTATCAGGCCAATTCCCTAAATCTGGTATTTGGATTCGTTAACTTTTGTAATAGGACAATGCTCCAAAATCCGACAGTCTGGGAAACTTAGAGTAGCTATCAGAATAAGAAAGGGACAGAATCACATCATCTGCAAATAAATTAATTTTATGGTCAGTCTGCCCCAGCTTGACACCAGTAAGGCGTGGGTGTGGCCGAATTGTTTCAGCTAAGGGCTCTATCATTAAAATATTAAGGAGGACAGCGAACATCCTTTTCTCGTGCCATTTGAGGTAGGGAAGGGGCGGGACAGAACCCCATTCGCCAGCGCTCGTGCGGATGGACTAGAGTAGAGTGTAGATATTGCAGTTGCTATGGGGCCCAAGAGACCAAATTTATGTGAAATCTCAAAAAGGTATCCCCAATGAACCCTGTCGAACGCCTTCTCCGCATCCAAGGACAGGAGCAGAGAAGGTGTCCGCTGGACGTGAGCTGCCGCAATCGGTGCGATTACACGTCTCGTCCCATCTGGGGCCTGTCTCCCTTTAGTGAATCCCACCTGGTCACGGCCTATCAACGTAGGCATGATGTCGAGGAGTCTGTTTGCAAGTACCTTGGCAAATAACTTGACATCTACATTTAATAGCGAAATGGGCCGATAGAAGGAAGAGAGGAATCCTCTCCCGGTTTAGGCAACGGTACAATCGTTGCAGACACCATCTCTAGGAGAAATTTACCTATCGACATAGCTAGGTTAAACACCTCCATAAGATAAGTAAGGATGAGTGGTTTGAACAACTTATAATATTCTCCAGAAAACCCATCCGGGCCAGGGGAATTATTAAGTTTGACCATCTATCGCCTTAGCCACCTCCTTAATGGATGTACAGTCATGGCCAAAAGTTTTGAGAATGATACAAATATTAATTTTTACAAAGTCTACTGCTTCAGTTTTTCTAATGGCAATTTGCATATACTCCAGAATGTTATAAAGAGTGATCAGCTTAACAGCAATTACTTGCAAAGTCAATATTTGCCTAGAAAATGAACTTTATCCCCCAAAACACATTTCAACATCATTGCAGCCCTGCCTTAAAAGGACCACCTAACATCGTTTCAGTGATTGCTCCATTAACACAGGTGTGGGTGTTGATGAGGACAGGGCTGGAGATCAATCTGTCATGATTAAGTAAGAATGACACCACTGGACACTTTAAAAGGAGGCTGGTGCTTGCCATCATTGTTTCTCTTCTGTTAACCATGGTTATCTCTAAAGAAACACGTGCAGTCATCATTGCACTGCACAAAAATGGCCTAACTGGGAAGAGTATTTCAGCTAGAAAGATTGCACCTCAGTCAACAATCTATCGCATCATCAAGAACTTCAAGGAGAGAGGTTCCATTGGTGCCAAAAAGGCTCCAGGGCGCCCAAGAAAGACCAGCAAGCGGCAGGACCGTCTCTTAAAAGTGTTTCAGCTGCGGGATCGGGCTACCAGCAGTGCAGAGCTTGCTGAGGAATGGCAGCAGGCAGTTGTGAGTGCATCTGTACGCACTGTGAGGCGGAGACTCTTGGAGCAAGGCCTGGTCTCAAGGAGGGCAGGAAAGAAGCCACTTCTCTCCAGAAAAAACATCAGGGACAGACTGATATTCTGCAAAAGGTACAGGGAGTGGACTGCTGAGGACTGGGGTAAAGTCATTTTCTCTGATGAATTCCCTTTTCGATTGTTTGGAACATCTGGAAAACAGCTTATTCGGAGAAGAAGAGGTGAGTGCTACCACCAGTCTTGTCTCATGCCAACTGTAAAGCAACCTGAAACCATTCATGTGTGGGGTTGCTTCTCAGCCAAGGGAATCGGCTCTCTCACAGTCTTGCCTAAAAACACAGCCATGAATAAAGAATGGTATCAGAATGTCCTCCAAGAGCAACTTCTCCCAACCGTCCAAGAGCAGTTTGGCGCTCAACAATGCCTTTTCCAGCATGATGGAGCACCTTGCCATAAAGCAAAGGTGATAACTAAATGGCTCAGGGAACAAAACATAGAGATTTTGGGTCCATGGCCTGGAAACTCCCCAGATCTTAATCCCATTGAGAACTTGTGGTCAATCATCAAGAGACGGGTGGACAAACAAAAACCAACAAATTCAGACAAAATTAAAGCATTGATTCTGCAAGAATGGACTGCTATCAGTCAGGATTTGGTCCAGAAGTTGATTGAGAGCATGCCAGGGAGAATTGCAGAGGTCCTGAAGAAGAAGGGTCAACACTGCAAATATTGACTTGCTGCATTAACTCATTCTAACTGTCAATATAAGCTTCTGTTACTCATAATATGAATGCAATTATATTTCTGTATGTGATAAAAACATCTGACAAACACACATAAAAACCAGAGATCATGTGAAAATATAATATTTGTGTCATTCTCAAAACTTTTGGCCATGACTGTAGAGCTATTCAAGAGCTGAAGCTGCGAATCGGTGACAGAAGGAAGGGACAAGGAGTTTAGGAACCCGTTAATTTCTGAACTAGAAGGCTGCACGGTGTCCGGGTCTTCCTTCAGGTTGTACAGAACCTGGTAATATTTACTAAATTCGTCTGCAATCTGCTGAGGATGGTAAAGTTTGTCCTTGGTCGATTTAGAAAGAACAAACGGAATTCTGGATTTAACTCGTCGCTTTAATTTGCTCGCTTTGTTATATGACCAATAATAAGAGACTTTCAATCGTTTGGAGTGTTTTTCAAAGTCCACCAGTAGGTGGGCACTTAGATCATCTCTAGCTTTTTGCACAGAAGCCAATAGGGTGGGGCTAGGGGCAGTCTTATGCTGCTGTTCTAAAGTCGCAATAGAAGTAAGCAGCTCCTTCATAGTTTGCAATCTCAGTGTCAGTGTCAGAAAGCTTGGTCTCAGTCGCAGGTCTTGCAACAGGATAATGACCCAAAACACACAGCTAAAAACACCCAAGAATGGCTAAGAGGAAAACATTGGAAGGGGCCTTCTATGAGCCCTGACCTAAATCCTCTTGAGCATCTTTGGAAGGAGCTGAAACATGCCGTCTGGAAAAGGCATCCTTCAAACCCGAGACAACTGGAGCAGTTTGCTCATGAGGAGTGGGCCAAAATACCTGTTGAGAGGTGCAGAAGTCTCATTGACAGTTACACGAATCGTTGGATTGCAGTGATTGCCTCAAAAGGTTGTGCAACAAAATATTAATAAGACTGACTTCAAAACTGTTTTGTTCACCGATGAGTGCCGTGCAACTCTCGATGGTCCAGATGGATGGAGTGGAGCTGTACGAGCCATCATCAGTCATGTCCTTTAACGTGCAGATGGTGCCTGGACATATAAAGTTACTCTGATACGGCATCATATCCTGTGAGATAATGTGGGATTCTAACTACGGAAGGGTTTACTTTAGGAGTTGTGATAGGCCTGTCTGAAAAGATATGTCTTTAGTTTACGCTTGAAACTGTGGAAATTGGTGGTTAATCTAATAGTCTGGGATAGAGCATTCCAGAGAAGTGGTGCAACTCAGGAGAAGTCTTGTATACAAGCGTGGGAGGTTCTTATAATAGAGGATGTTAGTCTTTGGTCATTGAGTGAATGGAGAGTACGGGTTGGGCAATAGAGATGAGGGAGGAAATGTAGGGAGGTGCAGCATTATGGAGACCCTTGTGATTGAGGGTGATAAGTTTATATTGTATTCTGTATTGAATAGGCAGCCAATGTAGTGACCGGAACAGACCGGAGGCATCGCTATAGTGTCTAGACTGATAGATGAGCCTTGCCGCCGCATTCAGAATAGATTGTAGAGGGGAGAGTTTAGTAAGGGGAAGACTGATTAGTAAGGAGTTACAGTAGTCAAGGCAAGAGTGAATCAGGGCAACAATAAGTGTCTTTAGTGTATTTGTGGTAAGGAAAGGGCGGATTCTGGAGATGTTTTTGACATGGAGATGACATGAGCGTGTGAGTTATTGGATATGGGGGGTGAAGGAAAGGTCTGAGTCAAACAAAACCCCGAGGCAGTGGGCATACTGCCCAGCAGTTATGGTAATGCCGGGTACTGTAATAGAGATATCAGGGACAGATCTGTTAGATGGTGGAAACAGCAGTAGTTCAGTCTTTGAGAGATTCAGTTTCAGATAAAGCGAAGACATGATATTTGAGACAGCAGAGAGGCAGTCACTGGTGTTCTGTATTAGTGCAGGGGTGATGTCACAGGATGATGTATATAATTGGGTGTCATCAGCATAAAGATGGTACCGGAAGCCAAATCTAGCGATGGTTTGTCCACTGAGGGCTGTGTAGAGAGAGAAGAGTAGGGGACCTAGGACCGAGCCCTGAGGAACCCCAACAGCAAGGGGAAGAGGGGAAGATACAGAGCCCGCAAATGATACACAGAAAGTGTGGTTAGAGAGATAAGAGGAGAACCAGGAGAGAGCAGTGTCTGTGAGGCCGACAGAACGAAGCATAGTGAGGAGGAGTTGATGGTCAACAGTGTCAAATGTTGCTGAGAGATCTAGAAGAATAAGAAGAGTAGTCACCTTTGGATTTAGCCGTCAGGAGATCATTGAAGACTTTTGTGAGTGCTGTTTCAGTAGAGTGCAGAGTGCGGAAGGCAGATTGTAAGGGGTCAAGAGGGTTAGCAGAAAGATAGCGGATTAAACGAGAATAGATTACGCGTTCCAAGATTTTGGAGATGAAAGGGAGGTTAGAGACAGGTCGATAGTTAGCAGCACAGGACGGGTCAAGGGAGGATTTCTTCAGTAGTGGGGTTTTGACGGCAGGTTTGAAAGAGGATGGGAAAATTCCAGAAGAGAGAGAGGTTAAATATTTTAGTAAGGTAAGTCGTGACAGCAGGCGACAGAGACTGGTTAAGGTGTGAGGGGAAAGGGTCACTACTACAGGTTTTAGGGCAAGGAGAAGAAAGTAGCTGAGATACTTCCTCCTCTATACCAGGTTCAAAAGATGAGAATGAACAGTATGAAGTGTGGTTGGTGAAGGGGGTCAGTGCCACCTGGGGTTTGGGCAGTTATTTCCTGACTGATCTTATCAATTTTATCATGGAAATAAGTGGCCAGGTCATCTGCGCTAAGGTCTGTGAATGGCATCTGCATCTTGGGAGTGAGTAAGGAGTTAAAAGTTTCAAATAGCCTTTTAAAGAAAAAATGGAAAAGCAAATGGAAAGAAAAGACATAAGGGGGGGTCTGGGAGGGGCTTAAGTCAATTTCGGGTCATAAACAGTCGGTCTGCCAGATTGAGGCAGATGTTAACTGGCTTAATGAACTAAACCTATTCTTCAACAGATTTGATCACACACCAGCTCCTCCCACCCCAGAATGTCCTTCAGCTCCCCTCACCACAATGACTTCACCCCATTCACCCCATGTCGCTACTTCCCAACAGACCAGTAAATCCAGAAATGTGTCTTTATCTGACCACAGTCTGACCTTCACACGGGCCCAGGTGAGGAAGGAGATGATAAAGATCAAGGCGAGGAAAGCCGCAGGGCCAGATGACATCAGTGCAAGGCTAATTAAGACTTGCGGGGACCAGCTGTGTGGTATAATTACATATATGTATAATATGAGCCTGAGGCAGGAAATAGTCCCTGAATTATGGAAATCTTCTTGTGTGGTACCAGTTCCAAAGAAACCTCACCCTATGGACCTCAACGACTACAGACCTGTAGCACTGACATCCCACTTGATGAAGATCTTAGAGAGATTGGTTCTCACACATCTTCGCCCTCTAGTGAGCCCCGCTATGGACCCTCTGCAGTTTGCTTATCGACCGGGCATTGGGGTAGATGATGCCATCATCCACCTTCTGCACAGGGCTCTGTCTCACCTGGAAAAACCAGGGAACACGGTGAGAATAATGTTGTTTGATTTCTCCAGTGCTTTTAACACCATAAAGCCCAGGTTACTGAGAGACAAGCTGGGCCTTGCTGGAGTGGACCACCACCTCTCCAACTGGATCCTAGACTACCTCACAAATCGACCTCAATACATGAGAGCCCAAGACTGTGTGTCAGGTACCGTGATCTGTAATACGGGGGCACCTCAGGGTACGATTCTCGCCCCTTTCCTCTTCACACTGTACACTGCAGATTTTAGGTGCAACTCATCTAGCTGCTACCTACAGAAGTATTCTGATGACTCTGCAATAGTAGGCCTCATCACAGACGATGATGACAAGGAGTACAGAGAACTGAACCGGTTTTTTGTGGACTGGTGCCACCAGAACCACCTGAAGATTAACGCGGGGAAGACCAAGGAGATGGTGGTGGACTTCCGTAAAGGCAGATGCCCTCCAAAACCAGTGGACATCCTGGGGACGGGCATCGAGATTGTGAACACCTATAAGTACCTGGGTCTGCTCCTTAATAATAAGCTGGACTGGGCAGATCATATGGAGGCCCTGTACAGGAAGGGCCACAGCAGGCTCTACCTGCTTAGGAAGCTGAGAGCCTTTGGAATCCGGGGGGCACTTCTTAGGACTTTCTTCAACTCGGTAGTGGCATCAGCCATCTTCTTTGGAGTGGCCTGCTGGGGGAGCAGTATATCAACCAGGGACAGAAATAAACTTGACAAGCTGATTAGAAAGGCCAGCTCTGTCCTGGGGTGCCCACTGGACCCAGTGCAGGTGGTGGGTGACAGAAGGATACTGTCCGTGGTGAGCTCCATGCAGAAGAAGTCGTCCCATCCCATGCATGAGACTGTGATCGCGCTGAGCAGTACTGTCAGTGACCGACTGCTCCACCCTAGGTGTGAGAAGGAGCGCTATCGGAAGTCTTTCCTCCCCACCGCGGTTAGGCTGTACAACCAACACCGACCTAAGCGGAGATCATTACATACAGAGAACTGAAATATCTCTCTGCCTGTTAAATCCCCCCCCCCCCCCTGCTACGTCCTATCTGTCTGTCTGCTATTAATGTAATGCCTCTCACCTTGGAACATTCCTGTACATTTTGTATTTGTATCTGCTTATGTTATCTTTGCTGCTGTAACACACTGAATTTCCCCACTGTGGGACTATTAAAGGACTATTATTATTATTATTATTATTATTATTTAGGGTTACAGGAGAGAGAAGAGATGAGAGCGCTGAAATATGCTTGTTTGGCTAGGTGAAGGGCAGAATTATAGGTTTTAAGCATAAATTTATAGTGGAGGAAGTCTGCAGGTGTACGTGATTTTCTCCGCAGACGTTCAGCACACCTAGAGCACCGCTGAAGAAAACGTGTCTGTGGCGTGTGCCAGGGTTACTGTCTCCTGTGTCTAACTTTTCGAGTGGAGGGGGGAGCCGCCTCATCCAATGTACTCTTAAGGGTTTCATTATAGTGACTGATGGCTAGATTGGGGCAGGACAGTGAAGAGATGGGGGACAGAGAGGACTGTAGAGTAGCTGAGAGGTGCTGGGTGTTAATAGCACGTAAATTCCTATATGTATGATGAGTAGGTGTGTCCTGTGAAGGAGAGAAAGCACTGATGGTGAGAGACAGAAGGTTATGATCAGAGAGTGGCAGAGAAGAGTTAGTAAATTTAGAAACTGTGAAGAATTGATGGAAGACAAGATCAATGGTGTTGCCATCTACGTGTGTGGCAGAAGAGGAAAGTTGTGAAAGACCAAAAGACGTGGTTATTGAGAGAAACTGTGAGGCAGCTGGGGAGACAGGGGTTTCAGTGGGGATGTTAAAGTGACCCATGATGAGGGTAGGAATTTCACTGGATAAAAAGAGGGGAAGCCAAGAATCGAAGTGATCCAGAAATTGGTAGGGTGAGTCGGGGGGACGGTAAATCACAGCTACATGTAAGGAGAGTAGGTAGAAAAGTCTGATAGCATGGACTTTAAATGAGGGGAATGTGAGTGAGGGTACCAGTGGGATGGCCTGAAAAGTGCACTGCGGTGACAAAGTAACCCTACCTGTTGTCAGGCCTAGAGGTGTGTGAGAATTGTAGGCCACCATGAGACAGAGCAGCAGAGGAGGCCATATCAGACTGCTGGATCCAGGTTTCAGTAAGGGCAAGCATGTTGAGAGATTTACTGAGGAATAAGTCATTAATATATTCTAGTTTGTTACACACTGAGCGGGAGTTCCAGAGAGAACAGTTAAGAGACAGGCGAAAGAAAAGGAGAGGGAACATGGTAAATATTGATTAGGTTTGTAGGATTTCTGTGTGTAGGAAGAGGAAAAATTAGGGAGAGGAGGGCCAGGGTTTGGAGAGATGTCCCCAGCAGCTAGGAGAAGCAAAATGGATAGAGACAGAAGGTGGTTCAGTGATTTATGTGGATGTTTATTTGGTTTCACTGATAAAAGCAGTATAGGGATTAGGGTGGTTGAAGAGAGTGAAAAGTGTGTGAGAGCTGTACATGGGAGAAGGCAGAAGAGAAGGACTGCTATGGATAGTGTGACCTGGTGATAGAGATGGAGGGGAGTTCTGCAGGAAGACAATTGCTAACATAGTGACAGTGCAGCTCTTTCATACCATGTGATAAAGCTTGTTGTTTTGGTTTTAAGTTTACCTGGTGGTCTTCCATGGTGTTCCTGTCTAGTGCCCTGTCTAAGTGCCATGTGTAAGTGCACTTTGGTTAATATGCACTTAGGTTAAGATGGAAATACTGTACGTTTGACTGAAATTCTTACTCACGTGTTGACCCATAAGATAACATTATTGGAGGACTCGGCTTCTTATAAAAACATGGAAATTTATTGAAGTCTTCATGGAAAAATAGTTACAGGGAAAACTTCCATAATAACAGAAATATCAGTCAATGTCTTATTAGCTTACATCATCATGGAGAAGTTCTTAGGTTTCTTTAAGCTGGTTAACTTGCAGACCTCTTGGTTCATGCTTATTCATCCATGTGTGTTGGTCTTCTCCAGGTGTCAGAGGAAGTAGACAGGAAAGAAAAGCCGAAAGACAGACCCAGACGTGTGTCTGTCAATCATTTATATTCATGAGGGGGTGTCTCCCAGAATCCTTATACATTTTACATCTGTATTTGGACTACACTAAAATAGTGTACCGTAACCACACCTATGCACCATAAGATACAAAAGTGTTGTCAGCAGAATAGACTTAATCCTTACAGGTCATGAATATTGCAATCTAATAATATTTAACAGAGCCTCCCTCCACAACAGTGAACGCTTAAAGGGACTATTTAGGCCCCTCGCATTAAGTCACAACATTTTAACACCCATTAGTATAGTCAAAAATTAAAGCATACTGGCAGCAGAAGGACTTAAGTGATAGTGTCTCCAAGAATACACCTGTTAGACCTAAAGGGGAAAAACTGGTTAAGAACAATATGGAACATACAACTTTTCAGCAGTAAGAAAAATAGTCGTACGAGAAAAGGCAGAATAACACTGCTCAAACTTAGGGGAAAGCTTGCCATAGGTAAAAACACATATCGCACCACGAAAGACTCAGTGTGTCCATTGTGGGCTTTTTAATCGTCTGAGACAGTAGGTTTCCACGGAGGATCCAGTTTGTGGGACTCAGGTTTTGATGATTTCTGAATATCAGGTGCAGGCGGTGGCATGTTCTATTGTAGCAATAGGCTTTTCCCAGTATCGAAGGAATGAAACGTATAGGTCACTCCATTTTTGATAATGACTTTTAGTAGGAAATCCCCTTCTATAGGGGACATAGTGTTGACGTAGGACCGCCATTATAGGAGCAAGCTTCTCTCTGGCAGTGCTGGTAGCCTGGGAAAGGTCGGCAAGAAGATGAATTGCCTTGAACGGCTCAGGCAAAGAGGATCTTTTCCTGAATTCAAACATGAGACGATCCTTGACATGGTAGAAATGTACAGTATAGACCAAAAGTTTGGACAGAGCCTTCTCATTCCAAGAGTTTTCTGTATTTTCATGACTATAAAAATTGTAGATTCACACTGAAGGCATCAAAACTATGAATTAATACATGTGGAATTATATACTTAACAAAAAAGTGTGAAACAACTGAAAATATGTCTTATATTCTAGGTTCTTCAAAGTATCCCCTTTTTGCTTTGATTACTGCTTTGCACAATCTTGGAATGAGAAGGTGTGTCCAAACTTTTGGTCTGTACTGTATGCGGCCGAGAGTATCCCTAGGGATCTGATCAGGCATACATTTCGGCTTGGGAAGAAGGTGAGCCTTATCTACTGTATAATCGGGTCTGCCTAAGAACTGTGCGGCAGGGTTGCTTTCATTAACTGTTGCCAGAAAGGAATTAAGTCCCTGGCGGTGACTGATTCCGGTATACCACGGAACTTAACATTGTTCCATCTATTTCTGTCTTCCATATCAGCAAGCTTAAGTTTAACTGCCGCCAATTCCTCCTCAAGATCATTATGGGCGTCCACTATGGTATTATGTGCTGAAGCAAATTCTCCCATTTTATTCTCAACATGGTTAAGTCTGGCACCGAGAGTGTCAACCATGGAGGAGACTGACGGTGCCATCACCATCACCTTGGTGATATCTTTCTGGATAAACCTATGCAAGACTACCTGCTTGGGCTGAGGTTGTTAACGGCAAGGTGTCAGATTGGCAGGTAGGGGCTGAGGAGGGAGCTAATGGGGGTTGTAGTCCCCTCTTCTGGGCCTGCCACTCTGCTGACTCCCTTGAAAATCCCTGCTATCTGTAGATGTTCCCAGATGTATTGGGGTCAATTGCTGCCCTTTCTCACTCAAGTGCTGCCTGTCTCTGCGTCCAGGTTTCCAGCAGCTCGCTGGAGGATAGGAGAGCTGGCGCCATCTTGTTCTGAGGTCGGCGCCGCAAAGAAATCTGTTAGTCTCTTTGGGGGACCTTTTTTCCCCCGTTTCGCCATTACCCTGATGTCCTGGAAGCTGAGGATCCCTGGTGGATCTGTTTTCTGTGCTGATTGCTGGCGCTGAGTGCCACTTTGAGCCACTGCAATGTGTGGAGTCCCGGAGCTCTCCTAACAAGCAGCCATCTCGCATGGCGTCAGGCCACGCCCCCCATGTAGTTGTTCTTAAAGTGTGAAAATTTAAAACTTGGATGAAACTTGCTGTTTGGACGCACCCCAGGGCACAGTAGGCGCTTGGTGGAAGATTTTGCTGAAATAATATTTAGGCATCATGACACATGCAGATTCCCTAAGTGCAAAGGAAAATACCATGAGGTGACCTAATTTTGGATACTTCACCCCTCAAGAAACTTATCAAGGAGAATAGAAATAATTTTTGTCTAAAAATTGCAGTAATTGGTGCAAAATGAAAGTACAATGAACATTTGAGGCTTAATTTGGTCATTTACACTGCATTAACAGGCAATTGTAGTGGCTCTGAGATTTAAAAAAAAAAAAAAAAATTAACCCCTGAGTTGACCCCATTTTAGAAGGAATTTCTCAAGGGTTATTTAGGGCTGTGAAGTTTCAATAAGGACAAGTTTTGGGCGGTGTCTGCCTTTGGAAAAAGTTTCCAGTTTCAAAATAAAATTTAGTTCATATTAATTTTAAATTGTATTATACAGTTATTTGATTATTGTATAATTAGATGCACAGTTGAATATTTGCGTTCTTAAGAATTGAATCACTAGTATTTTTCTACTTGAAGCTTGAAAGGGGTTATAAAAAATAAAGAAATAAAGTACACTAAAATATAGCTTTTAATGATCTCTCAAAAATAGCAAGGAAGCTGTTACTACAAATAGGAATAAAAAATGTGTGTGTATACAGTCATGGCCAAAAGTTTTGAGAATGACACAAATATTATATTTTCACATGATCTGCTGCCCTCTGGTTTTTATGTGTGTTTGTCAGATGTTTTTATCACATACAGAAATATAATTGCATTCATATTATGAGTAACAGAAGCTTATATTGACAGTTAGAATGAGTTAATGCAGCAAGTCAATATTTGCAGTGTTGACCCTTCTTCTTCAGGACCTCTGCAATTCTCCCTGGCATGCTCTCAATCAACTTCTGGACCAAATCCTGACTGATAGCAGTCCATTCTTGCAGAATCAATGCTTTAATTTTGTCTGAATTTGTTGGTTTTTGTTTGTCCACCCGTCTCTTGATGATTGACCACAAGTTCTCAATGGGATTAAGATCTGGGGAGTTTCCAGGCCATGGACCCAAAATCTCTATGTTTTGTTCCCTGAGCCATTTAGTTATCACCTTTGCTTTATGGCAAGGTGCTCCATCATGCTGGAAAAGGCATTGTTGAGCGCCAAACTGCTCTTGGACGGTTGGGAGAAGTTGCTCTTGGAGGACATTCTGGTACCATTCTTTATTCATGGCTGTGTTTTTAGGCAAGACTGTGAGAGAGCCGATTCCCTTGGCTGAGAAGCAACCCCACACATGAATGGTTTCAGGATGCTTTACAGTTGGCATGAGACAAGACTGGTGGTAGCGCTCACCTCTTCTTCTCCGAATAAGCCATTTTCCAGATGTTCCAGACAATCGAAAAGGGGATTCATCAGAGAAAATGACTTTACCCCAGTCCTCTGCAGTCCACTCCCTGTACCTTTTGCAGAATATCAGTCTGTCCCTGATGTTTTTTCTGGAGAGAAGTGGCTTCTTTGCTGCCCTCCTTGAGACCAGGCCTTGCTCCAAGAGTCTCCGCCTCACAGTGCGTGCAGATGCACTCATACCTGCCTGCTGCCATTCCTCAGCAAGCTCTGCACTGCTGGTAGCGCGATCCCGCAGCTGAAACACTTTTAAAAGACGGTCCTGCCGCTTGCTGGTCTTTCTTGGGCGCCCTGGAGCCTTTTTGGCACCAATGGAACCTCTCTCCTTGAAGTTCTTGATGATGCAATAGATTGTTGACTGAGGTGCAATCTTTCTAGCTGCAATACTCTTCCCAGTTAGGCCATTTTTGTGCAGTGCAATGATGACTGCACGTGTTTCTTTAGAGATAACCATGGTTAACAGAAGAGAAACAATGATGGCAAGCACCAGCCTCCTTTTAAAGTGTCCAGTGGTGTCATTCTTACTTAATCATGACAGATTGATCTCCAGCCCTGTCCTCATCAACACCCACACCTGTGTTAATGGAGCAATCACTGAAACGATGTTAGGTGGTCCTTTTAAGGCAGGGCTGCAATGATGTTGAAATGTGTTTTGGGGGATAAAGTTTATTTTCTATTCAAATATTGACTTTGCAAGTAATTGCTGTTAAGCTGATCACTCTTTATAACATTCTGGAGTATATGCAAATTGCCATTAGAAAAACTGAAGCAGTAGACTTTGTAAAAATTAATATTTGTATCATTCTCAAAACTTTGGCCATGACTGTAGGCACCAATCATATATAACGTATGAAAATGAGAGGGCCCTCTAAAATGCCAGGGTAAACGGTGTTTATGGTATGTTCAAATACACTTAGACCAAGGCAAGAGCACATAGCTCACTATTCAAGTTGATATGGCCAATTATTACTTCGTGTTTAATAAATCACTTTGCTCTAGATAGGGGGCTTAGTAAATAATATGAAATACCAAGACCCAAATCATATATCTATCCAGACAAACATGATATGTACAGTTCACAAGTGGTAAGGTGACTATAATAATCAGCAACAACTATCCCACACAAGTCTAAAGAGCCATATAAGTACTTGGTTAAATAAGTAGCAAGGAGCAACGCCTAATATGTAAGCATATCACTCCATAAACTACAAGGGAGGAAGCCTGATGATATTCTGACTGACTCCATAGAGAAGTTAGCTAGTGTCAGTGTAACCTGACGCTGCGTTTCTGCTAAGAAGTAACTACATGCTACCTAGCTCATCAGAGGTATGAGCTGAAACCTAACTAGCTTGCTGAATATAGGGTAATAGGAAACAAACATAGTCCCACCCCTCAGCTGTATTGTGTGGCCACGAGGAATAGAGTGGCTGGGCTTGGTTTATGAAGCGAAAAGCCCGCCCCCTATGAATGACATCAGTAGGTGGGTGCACCCATTCAGCAGGCGCATCCACCCCTTCATTGACGTCACCAAGCGGCACCGTTCAGCAGGCGGAATAGCGGGGCCGCCCATCACAGAGACTCATACAGCGTCCTTAGTAACTGTATGAAAAAACGTTGCAGACATATCCCATGCAAGGATAAATAATAGCAGACCACAAAAGGCCATCTAAGAAGAGAGAGATATAAAGATGAAAGAATACCTAGGCAAAAAATAATAATAATAATAATAATAAATCATCCACATATTAACGCCCGGTGGATAACACAACAAACCGATGTAACAAAGGGAAGATTATATGGTAAACACAAGGAGGAAGGTAATATATGCAGTACTATATGAAAGCGATGAAGAAAAAAAAAGACCCCATATATAGTATATTAGAAAATTAATACACCCGAGGCATGATTTAGGAGCCTAAACCAATAATGAGAGGATGGAAGACAACATGATAGCATACTGGTAATCAATCTGAAGATGGTAACCAGGAGTACATAGACATGTATACTGGTTCCAAAAACCATATAGAAAGAAAAACTTATTATGGTGGGGAGAATATACCACATAGGAGGACAAACGGGAAATGCGAACATGTGACATGATCTAAAAACCTCAAAAAAAAAAAAAAAGGGGCCAAAAATGGTAGGATAAACAGGACAATGACATTGCTGAAATATGGTAAATGAATTTTAAAGGAAAGACGTGAAGGAGATATTTTCGTTCAAGCCATTGGGATTAGTCCCCAGAAGAAATTACCAGTTAGCCTCCCTTTGAAGGATCTTGCGATCAAAATCTCCACCATGAGGTGCTGGAAAGACTTTTTCAATGGCTTGAATACGCAAATGTTTTGGAGCGCCTCCATGACAGTCACATATGTGATGGGCGACCGATTTCAATTCCTTACGCAGCACATCATTGACATGGTCTCTGATCCTCCTGTGGAACTCTCTTATGGTTTTACTCACATACTGGACTCCGCAGGAGCAAGTAATCAGAGCAAGCCAGAAGTTTTGCAATTAACAAAACTTTTAAGGTGGTAAATCCTACCAGTCATATTACATACAAAAGGTCCTACCCTTAGATATAACATCACAAACTTTACAGCTTCCACATGGGTAGGTACCTACCATTTTTGTCTCAATTTGGAGTAGCTAGGTAGTATTGGTACTTTGTGTGAAATGACTATGTACCAATCTATCCCTCAGATTGGAGCCCCTTCTAAAAATGATCACTTTTTAAGATGTTTCAAAATGTAGAGATATCACAAATTTCCTTGGTGGCTGAGTCGTACATTGCAATAATGCAGGCTTCTTTGTTCTGATTTGTCCTGTACGATCTGTGTTGAGGGCATGATGGGCCCTTTTATGTACACCCTCAGGATAGCCCCGTCTCTTAAATCCCCTGCCATTGCATGGAACTCAGCGATGTTAGAGCAGTTTTGTCATATCCGAAGGTACTGTCCTTTGGGTATACCTGTTTTTAAAGGATCGTTCGCTGACATCCAGGTGTCAGCAAATGTTATGTTGGCTAGTCTCGATGTGGAGGGGCTATGGGGCTGTGGAAGAGTTTCAATAATAATAATAATAATAATAGTAATAATAATAATAGTAATAATAAATATAATTATAATAATTAATAATATGATTTTATTTTTATTTTTTTGCAAAGGTATTGTTTCATCTTTATTGTTATATCTCTCTCTTCTTAGATGGCCTTTTTTGGTCTTCTGTTGTTTGTTCCTGCATACTTACCTTGTATGGGATTGGTCGTGACGTTTTGTCATACAGTTACTAAGGATGCTGTATGTGTCTTTGTGATGGGTGGCCCCGCTACTCTGCCTGCTGGGCGGTGCTGCTTGGTGATGTCATTGAAGGAGTGGATGCGCCTGCTGACTGAGCGCACCCACCTACTGATGTCATTCATAGGGGGCGGGCTTTTTGCTTTATAAACCAAGTCCCGTCACTGTATTCCTCATGGCCATACTCTACATGTGAGGGGTGGGACTATGTTTGTTTCCTATTACCCTATATTCAGCAAGCTAGTTAGGTTTCAGCTCATACCTCTGATGAGCTAGGCAGCATGTAGTTACTTAGCAGAAACGCAGCATCAGGTTACACTGACACTAGCTAGTTCATCTATGGAGACAGTCAGTTTTTCATCAGGCTTTCTCCCTTGTAGCTTATGGAGTGATATGCTTGTATATTAGGCGTTCCTCCTTGCTGCTTATTTAACCTTCGTCAGGCTGCATAATTTTACAACGTTAACAGGCTGCAGAGGTACAATTGTACCTTCATATATTTTGAATGAAGATAATGCAAGGAAAAAAGAATAATATTTTTTTTAATGATGATGCTATTTTATTATAAACAAGTAAAAAAACTGTTCATTTACATTATAAAAGAAAATGTATCACCGTCGACGAGCAATTATTTCCATTTAGAGGCCATACTAAATTTACCCAGTATATACCTTCAAAACCAGCAAAATATGGCATAAAGATTTTCTGGGCTTGTGACTCGTCAAACGCCTACCCATTGCAAGGTCAGCTCTACACTGGGAAACCAACTGATGGTCCTCGACAAGTAAACATTGGTGAACGAACAGTATTGGACCTAGTGAGCTCGTATAAAGGCTCTGGAAGAAATTTCACCACCGATAACTTCTTTACAACCATGGAACTAGCTAAGGTATTGACCTCCTGAAACATGACACTAGTTGGTACAGTGAGAAAAAACAAAAGGTTCCTACCTAGCAACATGCAGCCTGCCAAAGAAAGGCCTGTAAACTCGACAAATTTTGCCTACAATCATGATGCAACAGTCTGTTCATATGTACCAAAGAAGAACAAATCAGTCGTGCTTCTATCATCTATGCACATTACGGGAGAAGTTGAAGAGACACTAGCAGCCAAGCCAGAGATAATAAAATACTACAACAAAACAAAAGGCGGAGTTGATGTTATGGATAAAATGTTGGGAGAGTACACTGTGAAACGACGAACATTACGTTGGCCTCTGGCATTTTTCTACAATATGATTGACGTCACTGGTTTAGCATCCTACATCAACTACAGAGAACACAATCCAAGCTTCAGGACAAAGGATCAACGAAGAAAGTTCCTGAAAGATCTCGCAAATCAGCTGTGTATGCCTGCAATTGAAGATCGTAGTACAAACCGAATGATGATGAGAAACCATTTTCTTCGAGGTGCAGTAGAAATGGTGCTTGGACGATGCATTCTGGTAGCATCGCAAGCAGCAGCTGGCCCTCAAATACCCCATGGTAGTCGTGGACCCTCCCCTGTTGTTGGTAGTTGCTATGTCTGCCGAGACCTGAGGCGAAAACAACGTAAGACTAGAAAGTCTTGTGTGCTTTGTGTGAAACCCATTTGCGATGAACACTCGGTAGCAAAGACAACATGCATTACTTGCGAAGAAAATCAATAAAAAAAATTTCTTACATTTTCTTTTATAATGTAAATGAACAGTTTTTTTATTTGTTTATAATAATAAAATAGCATTATCATTAAAAAAAATATTATTCTTTTTTCCTTGCATTATCTTCATTCAAAATATATGAGGGTACATTTGTACCTATGCAGCTTGTTATGGATGCAAAAATATCTCAACCCCCTTATCTCGGAAGGGGGTGGAGATATTTTATTGAAATTTGGCCAATATATTCTGGACCAAAACTGCAGAGATGTCACGAAATTTCAGCCCTCTACGGCTTTTCGAAAAAAAGTTATTGCAATTTTAAAACTGAATAGTTACAATTGTACCTACTCAGCCGGACGAAGGTTAATAAAGTTCTTATATGGCTCTTTAGACTTGTGTGGGATAGGTGTTGCTGATTATTGTAGTCACCTTACCACTTGTGAACTGTACATATCATGTTTGTCTGGATAGATATATGATTTGGGTCTTGGTATTTCATATCATTTACAAAGCCCCCTATTGAGAGCAAAGTGATTTATTAAACTCAAAGTAATTATTGCCCATATCGACTAGTGAGCTATATGCTCTTGTCTTGGTCTAAGTGTGTTTGAATATACCGTGTTTACCCTGGCATTTTAGAGAGGGCCCTCTCATTTTTGAGCACTTCATATGTTATACATTTTTTATTCCCATTTTGTTGTAATAGCTTCCTTGCTATTTTTTTAGGGATTATCGTTAAAAGCTATATTTTAGTGTACTGTACTTCTTCTTCTTTTTTTTTTTTTTTTTAATTTCGTTTTCTATTTTTTGATACACAAACTATTTATTTATTTAGATCTTTTGCTTGAAAGGGTTTATGCAGGACTTCAAAAACATGCTACTCTAACTCTAGCTTTGCTCTTCGTTATCCTCAAGCTTATGTGATCTGCATGGGAGACTTTAACAAAGTATACACTTCTGCGGTAGACCACTTTAATCTGCAATAGCCACCTGCTCGTTCTCAACAGCATACCTCTACGTTACAGCAATTTTTGGAGGAACTGGGGTGGTTTGACATCTGGAGGTTCCTTCACCCCACGTTACTGGAATACGTATGCTACTCACAAGGATGAAACTCACTTTCAAGAATCGATTGTTTGTGGTAATGCTAAACTCTACTCCTGCACTTACCTCAGGGCCCTTCGGACCACACTCCCATCCTACTACAGTTGAAGACTACTGAACATTCACGCTCCCTTCCTGTTAGGAAAGTCTATCCCTTCTGGCTTGCTTTAGTCTCTTAATCGGATGCTGTACCTGAACAACTTGACATCTATATCACTCACTACAGACAACGTTTTTCTCACTCAGCTTATTGGGATGCCATTAAAGCGTACCTCAGGGATTGTCTACGCTTGTGAGGAACAGGAATTGACAACTGCCTTCTCAGTTTCTGAAAGCGATCTATATAAGTGGGTACTTTAAAGAGAACCTTCCTCTGAATTCAGCGCACTGTCAGCTTTGCCAGTTTAGCCCCGATGCCAGAGATATCAGCGCCATTCGTTTCGGCAAAGCTATCCCTCCACCGTTAGAAGGGAAGGCCTTACAGTTTAGCGTTATCGCTGGGCTGTGAGTAATGTCCCCCCTTCACAGTGGTGGGATATTGATGCTGGGGCGTATACCGCAAAGCTGACATTGCGTTGAATTCAGTGCATTGTCGGCTTTCTACCAGTATTCCATACTGCGAATGTCAGAGGACATGAAAGGTCCTTTTTAAATTAGGAAGACTTTCTGGAATTGAAATAAGGGGCACATCAGAAATATTATGCTTTTTTTTTTTTTTTTTTTTTTTTTTTTTGCCTCAAGAAACAATGCAAAGGTAGAAACTCCCCCCCCCCACCCCCAAATTAACTGCTGGGATCAGACTACAGAAATAGAATAGTTGCCTCATAAGTGGGAAGCTGGTGTATGCATTCCCTCCCTTTCCCTTAAATTCCTCTAGTGCACAAAAAGATTATGGAGGAAAAACCAAACTGGCTCATGGCTGAAACGAAGTTGGTTTCCAGCTCTGAGGCAGTTAGCGCTGGAAGATCCATTCCTTCTCCTATAGTTCTCATACCAGACCTGATATCACATGTCCTTTGTTTTATCCAGACTTTGCAAAACTGAAACTGTCAGCCTGTATCATGAAAGAGCCATATTGAAATGCACATGTTTATCAGATGAAGTTGTCCTAGCAATTTTATGTGTAGACCAAATTCTACTGAATACCTTCTGTGAAAACCTAATTTTTAAAACAAACCTTGATTGTGAGCTATACACACGGTATCATGGTATGTATAAATGTCACAATTTATTGTAACAAGTTCCAGCCTTTTAAATAATTTTACAGCTATGACAACACAATACATGTACCAAATTTCAAGGTTGTTTAACCCTTCATTAACAGTCATCACAACTTTCCTAAAAATTCACAAAAATGTTACTTCGTCCATTGGGAAATATGGAAAAAAAATTCTGTTCATGGCATGGTATCACTGCTCCTAATCCTCCTAAATTAAAACATGCTGAAAATACTAGATTTTCTAATAAAGGACTATCCTCAAACACAAGTGCAGATTTGAGCTTTAAGTTGCTTTTAAGATCGGTTAGCCTTTTGTAACTTCTGATCCATTTGTGCTTTGCCATCTCCAGGCGTTGACCTTGGCTCAAGAAATTGGTAGTTCCATATGACTTAAATTTGGTCCCCCTTTGTATTTGTCCCTTTTGAGTCCATTGATTTTTTTTGACTCTATTTATTTATTTTATTTACTTTATTGATTAATTATTGAAAATTTCTGTCAGTTAAGACTGTCTTCCTAGTTGCAATAACAGCTAGAAGAATTGGAGAAATTATTCTATTCATGAACAATATTTGAGTGTTAGAGGGTAAGATCATTCTAAAGCTCAATCCTTCCTTCATTCCCAAACCTATTGCCTCAACCTGTCATGGGAATCAAGAAATAATCCTACCTTCACTTTGCCCAGATCCAAAAAAATCCTCAAGAACAAATGTTTAATTTTCTGAATGTAAGAAGATCTGGAAAGAACTGCTTGTTCTCTTAGCGGGTAGGAACAAAAAAAAAAAAAAGCATCCAGAATTACGCTGTCCAGATGGGTCAGAACTATGCTTCAACAAGCATAGAGTCTACAAGTACACTGTCTGTCGAAAGCCATAAGAGCGCATTCTACTCGGGCAGTAGCCTCCTCGTGGGTACAAAGAAGAGGTTACTATAGATCATCTCTTTAGTACCATTACCTGGTCGAACTTTAATACATTCTTAAAACATCAAAGACTCAATTTACTCTGTAATTCTTATACTAGCTTTGGACAAAAAGTCCCGCAAGCCTTAGTCACCCCCTGAACGTTGTAATCTGACACTGCTCCTGTGGTGCAGTCATGTGGGGATGTCCTGGAAGAGAGGAATTAATCCTACCGGTAACTGATTTTCCAGGAGTCCTTCATGACAGCACAGCTCTACTTGATTTGTGTGATGTTAACATGGTCAATGTTTAATAAAATTGTGTTGCACCTATCCTGGTGAAGTAATATGAAAACACTAGAGGGTGTGGAGGGGGAGTTTAAGCTGTTTTCTTGTCCCCTCAGAGGTCATTAGGGAAAATTTCTGTTGTGCTGTCGTTAAGGACTTGAAAATTACCAGTAGGACTGATAGCTCCTTTCATTTTCACTGCCCAGTATTGATAAAATCTTTAAAACACCTGCTCAAATATCTTCAGTGGTGTAGTTTTCAAAATGGGTCACTTCTTGGGGTTTTCTGTTGTATTGGTATTTTAGGGGTCTGTAAATGAGACTTTGCACCCAAAAACTATTACATTAAATTTGCCCTCTAATAGACAAATATGGCGCTTTCCATTCCAAGCATCGTCATTTATCCATATACATGCCATATAAAACAGTTTCCAACAAATTCTGCCCTCCAAAAAGAGCATTGGTGATTCTTCCCTGCTGAGTGCCTGTACAGAAATTTGCATCCACAAGTGGGATATTTTGTTAGTCAGGAAAACTTGAAAAACGAACAGTGAAATGGATTTTTTTTTTTCTTTAGCCTCTTGTGAATGTGTAAATTTTAGGGCTAAATTAATGTATTGGTGAATGAAATTTAAATGTGTAAATTTCACCTCCATTTTATTTTAACTTCCCGTATGATTAAAGGGATAACTTTCTTTGTGCTGTTTTGATTTATTTATGGGGTTTCTAATACAGATGCCTTTCAAAGCATCTTCAGAACTGAATTAATCCCTTAAAAGATGGGTTTTGGAAAATTACTGTTTGACTTGTAAGCCTTAGTGTATGTTCACACTTTTTTTTTTTTTTTGCAAAAACCATGTCATGTCTACCCCCCCCCCCCCATTTTGATTTCAGTGAGTCTCAAGCTGGAATCCACCTGAAGATAGGTCATGTATGTGTTTTTTGTTTTTTTTTCCCCCCCTCTACATGAAAAAAAATCGGCTAATGATTCCCTTTGAAATGAATGGGAGACGGATTCTTTAAAAAAAAATAAATAAAAAAATGCAGAACACTCCATGTGAACTATCAGAATGTCTGAAAAAAATTGCAGGATGTTTGAAAGTTTGATGATAACGTAGCCCATAAATATAGTTTTGTTACGTTTGTATTGTTACTCCTTATGTACATTCACACAAAATCTTATCCTGGAAAGTCAAATGAAACTTGAGTTTTAAAATGAGCTTGTCAAATGGAAAATGCAGTGCAATCTGCACGCAGCATATTTATAGAGCAGGAGTTGATGAGTAGATTCATTATGTAGTTTTGTGGGACAAAATTAAATACAACCTGTATTTGATTAAGTTTCTAAGTTGAACTGATTTTCTGGCAGAATTTGTGTCATATTTTTTGTAAAATCATTTATTCATAAATTTTGGCTCATTTCTGTGAAATTCTGTATTTATTTATTCTTTCCCTTGCTTCCCTATTTCAAATGACACTAGAAGCAAGTTTCTAGGTTTTATAATGCTCGAGTTATAACCTTTTCAAGTCACCTTCCCCTACCCTTTTCTCTTCATTACACACACACACACACCCATACACCAAGGAGAACCTGTGTAGAGCTCAGATACAAAGTTTCTTATATTCACATGTACTATTCGTTTATGAAAAGTGGTTTTATAATTGGAGGTACCCTTTTAAGGTATGTAAATACACAGTGACAACTTATGCCGCAACTGGTGTGTAAAAAGTCGCAGCACTTTTTTTATGCCAGAAAACTTGCATAAAGTAATACCAATATCCTTTACTATGTAAACTATTTTTATTCTGGTTATGCCTCTCTGAGATATCCACCCAAAATTGCAGTGGAAATGGTCTTGATATAGGGAAATTCTCTCGCAAAAAGGATCAATATATCTAGTGTATAAAAGGAATTGACAAATCTGTTTTAGGTCAGAGAAAGTAGTATTCTCCACCATGTAGTATTTGGAGACTTTTCACTGTGTATGATTTTTGTTATGGGGCTTGCATCCTGTTTAGTCTGCAGATTTTATCTATGACCTCCCTAGATTATGGAGATTCTGTTAAGGTTATTGCTATATGGCTATCAAAAAGTGTATATTTGTTATCTATGGTATTTTTGAATGTAGTGTTTTTTTTTTGTTTTTTTTTTGTTTTGTTTTTTTTTTTTTGCAGGCATCCAATGGCCAAAAAACTTACTGGTAATTTTGTAGTTGCTGTCAAACAGGAAAATGTTGATATGCCAAGACCATACAGAGAAAAAGACACAGTCACTGAGGAAGAGGTAACTAAATATCCTTCAGACTTTACTACAGACTTTCCTACAGAATTTTTTTTAAATTTTTTTTATTTATTTTTATATATTTGAGAAATGATACACAACATATAACTGGCATAAATTGCATTAAAAGTGCTCATATATTGAATGTTTTCTGTCTTTTTATGTGACTATAGCCAGTGAAGAAGAGAGGATGGCCTAAAGGGAAGAAACGGAAAAAAGTCTTGCCCAATGGACCAAAAGCGCCAGTTACTGGTTATGTGCGATTTCTGAATGAGCACAGAGAACAGATTCGAATGCAGCATCCTGACTTGCCGTTCCCGGAGATCACAAAGATGCTAGGAGCTGAGTGGAGTATGCTGTCAACTCATGAAAAACAGGTCTTTGAGAAGAATCCTATTATTTTGTATTATAATAGCAAGGGTTTTAGTAACAAAGACATTGAATTGCTAGGCAATTCCAAACTACATTTTGTTGAAAGTTAAACAGTCACAAATTTTTCAAATATCAGTAGTATCTGTCAGCTTGCTGAAGTATGAAACATGCATCCATAGCAGTCTATGGAGAAGGGAGGTGAATGAAGAACAATGAGACAAAACATTTCTATTTCACCCCAAGTGCCTTATTCACATCAATATTCAGTTCTTATCTGTAATGTACTATATGGTGGTAATGCTGCAGCTTTTGACTGCGTGACAGAAAGTTAGGCTTCATTCACATATCACCTTGGTTGTCAATTTAATGTATATGCCAGGAAAACTCCTATCGCATACATTAATGGACACACAGACAAGTCCTAGTCCATCATGGTTTCTGTTTTTTTTTTTTTTTTTTTTTTTTTTTTTAATACTGGAGATTTGCCTCTGGGTGTTTTGTGTGGTGTGTAACATATGTATCACAAGGCATTATGGGAATGGAGCTGGGAGCTCATGCGCCCTCTGTTGGATGTAACAGATCCTCAGTTTGCTTTTGACTCACCGATTCTTGAGACAGCAAAAGGCATTTTAGCCAAGCCATTTTCACTTATCTGCATACAGCTCCGTTTCGGGATTTTTGTCCCTCATCAGTGCAGAGCAAAGTGTACTGGCTGGCTTTGTGGGAGGCAATGAGTGGGTTATGGACAGGGACATCTCTCCTTGAGGAGAGCACCAACATCCAACAGAGGGCGCATGAGCTCCCAGCTCCTTTCCCATAATGCCTTGTGATATGTAGATGCTTAGTAGAGTGTGTAACATATGTGGCAGAGATTTCTCAGGTCAGGGAAAACTAAGAATTTGAGAGAGAACCTGCAAACAGACTGGAATGTTTCATGAAAGTTCTCCACATGGGTGACACAAACTCTTATCACAGCTTTTGCTGAATAGACTGCTCCTGTTACATGGTTTAATGAAGACAGTGCAACCTCTTAACTGAATACTTATAGTAACATAATAGATGAGGTTGGATGAAGACACAGGTCCATCAAGTCCAACCTAAAACTCTTCCGTGTTGATCCAGAGGAATGCAAAAACCCCATGAGGCTGATGCCACTTGCCCCCATTTGTCTATACCAAAAATTTTAAACCTGTAATATTTTTCCATTTAAGAATAGCGTCCGGGCCCTTTTTGAACTTGCACAATGAATTTACTATCATCACATCCTGTGGCAGCGAGTTCCATCGGCTCACTGCTCTTATAGTAAAGAATCCACGTCTATGTCTCTGGTGAAATGTTATTTCCTCTATGTGTAGAGGATGTTCCCCTTGTTGCTATGATTAGATCTCCCCATAGCCGTCTTTTTTTGTTTCTAAACTAAACAAACAAATTTATACTGTCAATTTACGGTCTCCGCTCATTTAGAAGAATATGAAGAGAAGGATCATGCTGTGACATTGATGCTGTGCTTGTAGAGTAACATCACTTGTCTGGCAACAAGGTTACTGCTGGCTCACTCCCCCTGTGGGTGTTTTACTGTACTGGCGGTGGTTACTGTCCGGTGCATAGGGACCCACTATACAAAGGTCGCCATGAAGAGGCTAGTGTGGCTTATACAGCTTGATCAAAATACATACTAAAAACTTCATGTTCATTTTTATAAATTTTGCTAAGAATCAGAGGTGTAGCTAGAGGTTCAGCACGGGGGGGGGGGCGAACATGTCCAAGTGGGCCCCCAACTTGGGTATACCAATATTATCACTTTACGGTCACTAATGAACCCTTTTATAAATGACCACCTCCTTATGTTCATAATGCCCTAATGACCACTTATATCAATGATGACCCCTAATGACCCTATATAAATAACCTCCACCCTTGTATTTTTATAATGCCCCCTAATAGCCCTTACATAAATCCTCCCTTATAGTTATAATTCCCCCTCTTAACAACCCCTTATACTATTAAATTGCTCACAACTGCGCTAAAAACAAAACAAAAAAACAAAAGTTTTACTCACCTACCTGTGATCCTTTGATGAATGGAGGAGCCGACTCCTCACTGTCCACACACAAGACGTCTGCCTCTGCGCAGGAGGTGCAATGCTGTGACGTCATTGCTCCCGCCTGTGCTGAGAAGCAGATGTGTGTCTGTGGTCTTGGGATCTTGTAAACCGCAGGCCTGAAGTGGCTTGCAGTTTACAAGACAGTTAAGCTGCAGGATGCATTGTAACTAGATCAGTGTCTGCAAACACCGATCTAGTAAATAGTAAAGCACATATTAATGGCGGCCTCGGGGTTGGCCCCACAGGGTTAGTAGGCCCCGGGGCAGCCGCCCCCCTCTACACCCCCTTGCCCCCTCTGCACCCCCCTTCCCCCCCCCCCGCTAGCTACGCCACTGCTAAAAATAAATCAAGGTATAAATTTAGATTTTCTTTCTTTAGTTATTCCTTTTTATCTGAAAATTCATGTGATCTCATAGTGACCCTCTGGAAATTGTGTATCTTTTTACTTAGGTCATTATTTCAGGACCGAGAACTTATAATGTAATGAATCTGCATGTTCTGTCCAAGTTATCGATGGTGGGGGAGGGAGCAAACTCGAATGAAGCTACTGCTGATTGCACAGCTCCTGTTACATAGTAACATACTATGATGAAAGTGCAACTTTTGGACAGTATACTTATGTAGGAGATCATGAATAGAAGAACTGTTACAATGTTCTCCCAGTAATGGCATCATGTAATTGCTAATCGGGCCCAGCAAGAAATCTAAAAATCATAGTGCTTATCTTAACATATTCATAAAGGAGAGAATTACATTACATTGCATTTACATAAATGATTTGAGATTTATTTTTTTTTTTTCACTTCAACCCGCCCTCCCCAATCCGATGAACAGCACCACTTGGGGGTTGAACACCTGACCTCTTTAGTCGCAGAAAACAGCAAGTGTTTAACTGCTGGGGGGTTTTGGACATTTTGCACCACTGGTAGCCAGAACAATTTTCATGCTTTTGAGAGATACCAATAAAACTTAAACTACAACACAGAAAAATCATAATAACTTATCATACCTATATATTTTCTGAAATCAGATATTTGCTACATTGTTAAAATGCCATTCAGTACTGTATACACACAGGAGCCTTGATGTAATTTGTATTTCAAAAATGTATATAAATTTATATTACTTGTTAAAAGTGTAACCGAAGCAAAAATATGCTAAACATGAGAGATCAACATGTTGAACATGAGTTAAACATTCAATAAGAGTTCATTCATATCACTTCTAAAACCTACATGCACATACCTTCATAAAACGACCAGAACTGGAAAGGAACAAAAATCTACTTAGTTTTTGGAGATTACATACTAACGCACCCATGAACCCTATATATTTCTTGAAAGTGGACAACCTGAGGAGTACAATTGTCTCATTGAGCTATTATTAGCAACATCATGTACAAACACATTGTTTTTTTTTGTTTTTTTTATTTATTTTTTATGAAAAGGCATAAAAACATTACTTTGCATGTAAAATGCGTGTTCATGCTGACATTTACAGAACAAACACACACATAAAAGTAATGGATCAAGGTGTACAAAATGTGTATACAGTGCCTTGCGAAAGTATTCGGCCCCCTTGAACTTTTCAACCTTTTGCCACATTTCAGGCTTCAAACATAAAGATATAAAATTTTAATTTTTTTGGTGAAGAATCAACAACAAGTGGGACACAATTGTGAAGTGGAACGAAATTTATTGGTTATTTTAAACTTTTGTAAAAAATCAAAAAACTGAAAAGTGGGGCGTGCAATATTATTCGGCCCCTCTACGTTCAGTGCAGCAAACTCACTCCAGAAGTTCAGTGAGGATCTCTGAATGATCCAATGTTGTCTTAAATGACTGATGATGATAAATATAATCCACCTGTGTGTAATCAAGTCTCCGTATAAATGCACCTGCTCTGTGATAGTCTCAGGGTTCTGTTTAAAGCGCAGAGAGCATCATGAAGACCAAGGAACACACCAGGCAGGTCCGTGATACTGTTGTGGAGAAGTTTAAAGCCGGATTTGGATACAAAAAGATTTTCCAAACTTTAAACATCCCAAGGAGCACTGTGCAAGCGGTCATATTGAAATGGAAGGAGTATCAGACCACTGCAAATCTACCAAGACCCGGCCGTCCCTCTAAACTTTCATCTCAAACAAGGAGAAGACTGATCAGAGATGCAGCCAAGAGGCCCATGATCACTCTGGATAAACTGCAGAGATCTACAGCTGAGGTGGGAGAGTCTGTCCATAGGACAACAATCAGTCATACACTGCACAAATCTGGCCTTTATGGAAGAGTGGCAAGAAGAAAGCAATTTCTCAAAGATATCCATAAAAAGTCTCATTTAAAGTTTGCCACAAGCCACCTGGGAGACACACTAAACATGTGGAAGAAGGTGCGCTGGTCAGATGAAACCAAAATCGAACTTTTTGGTCACAATGCAAAACGATATGTTTGGCGTAAAAGCAACACAGCTCATCACCCTGAACACACCATCCCCACTGTCACACATGGTGGTGGCAGCATCATGGTTTGGGCCTGCTTTTCTTCAGCAGGGACAGGGAAGATGGTTAAAATTGATGGGAAGATGGATGGAGCCAAATACAGGACCATTCTGGAAGAAAACCTGTTGGAGTCTGCAAAAGACCTGAGACTGGGACGGAGATTTATCTTCCAACAAGACAATGATCCCAAACATAAAGCAAAATCTACAATGGAATGGTTCACAAATAAAGTCCAGACCTGAATCCAATCGAGAATCTGTGGAAAGAGCTGAAAACTGCTGTTCCAACCTCACTGAGCTCCAGCTGTTTTCCAAGGAAGAATGGGCAAGAATTTCAGTCTCTCAATGTGCAAAACTGATAGAGACATACCCCAAGCGACTTGCAGCTGTAATCGCAGCAAAAGGTGGCGCTACAAAGTATTAACTTTAGGGGGCCAAATAATTTGGCACGCCCCACTTTTCAGTTTTTTATTTTTTACAAAAGTTTAAAATATCCAATAAATTTCGTTCCACTTCACGATTGTGTCCCACTTGTTGTTGATTCTTCACCAAAAAATTTAAAGTTTTATATCCTTATGTTTGAAGCATAAAATGTGGCAAAAGGTTGAAAAGTTCAAAGGGGCCGAATACTTTAGCAAGGCACTGTATATACCGCAATCCTTATCATCAACAAGCGCTTGTATTGTCAAAAACACTGAAACCAAGTAATAGTTGGCCATCATCCATTAAGTATACAGCGCCCAACAGACAGCAGCTATGCTACCTAAATCTATATATTTTTTTAGTTTCAATTGTTTTATTAAAGATTTTCAAAACGAAAAGGACAATATTTATATGCAGTCAAGGCATATAGCATACAATGAGAATTTTTGGTTAAACTGAGATACAATATACAATCCATATGTCATTAATGTGAAGTTAAAAGTGCAAAATACTATGGAACAATAGTAATAGAACAACAGTAACATTTAGGCACATCTATCAGGCTACTATGAAAATACTCCAGACATAAATTCCGAGGATTGAAACTCCAAGGACTAGGAAACCCATGTGAGTGTATCTTATATCTGATATTTCCCTGAATCAGTGCGGTAATAGTTCCCATCCCCACCCCTCAACATAGTTGATGTAATTGGTACCAATATTAGGGAGACTAGTTTTCAATTAGACTATCTAAAGCAAGTTCGACTTACATTACTCTACAAATCTAGAATGAGTCCATCTATCCCAAATAGTCACAAAGGTATGAAACGAATGGTTTCCCAAGGCAATAACCCTTTCATAGGTATAGGTGTTGCTAATGGCTAACAATAGTGCTGAGATGGGCGGAGGAGTCACTGATTTCCATCTTTGTACCAACATGAACTTGGCTATAGTCAAAATTTTGCAGAGAAGCCTCCTGTATGGACTCAACAAGGGATTTTGAGTAACTAACAAAATTGCAAGTATATAGGAAAGCTGGAAATTAAACAACTCAGAGAGTATGTCAAAGGCCTCGTTCCAGTAAGCGTGAATTATGGGACAGTGTCCCAGGATTTGAAAAAGCATTCCCCTACCTCCACATCCTCTCCAACATTTTCCAGAGACGGAAGGGTAAGCTAACTGTAAAACAGACTGGGTCTGATACCATCTTAGTATAATTTTCATGGCTGTTTCCACATGGGTACTGCATTTCAGGGACAAATGGATCTGTTTAATTGCCTGTTGCCATTCACCCGAGGTAAAGGTCATTCCCAAGTCCTTCTCCCAGCACGGGAACGGGGTAGATTTAGTGAAGGACGAAGTCTCGTCCATCATATCATACAGAAACCGTAATCCCCTCATTTTAGTCGACAACCATGTAAATATCATACCATTATGGGATATAGTAGACACGGGGTTTTTGGATATGAAATGCAATATTTGAAAATGTTTAAAGAAATCTCCCAAAGGGACTCCATATCGCTGTCTTAATTCTGTAAAGGATAAAGGTTGTTTACCATCTGAATATAGTTGAGATATATGGATGATCCCCTTCGCCCCCCAACATGAAACGTCTAAGTCCTCTGTCCAGAAGTGAAATCTGAAATGTTAAAATGCTTCGTAGGGCCTGAGTTCATGAAGCATCTTCCAGGCAGCCAATGAGGCCCGCATAACTGGGGAAAAGGACTTAGGCGTAGGAATGTTCCGGAAGGGCAACCATAACGCACTCTTAAGTTTTAAAGGAGATATAAATGACTGCTCTATGAGTAGCCATGGAACTGAAGTGTCCATTGATCTCCACCTAGCGCATTGAATGACAAGGGAAGCTAAGTAATAATTCCACACAACCGGGACACCCAAGCCTCCCGCCATCTTTTGTTTAAACAGGAAGCTTTTTTTAATTTTAGGTCTCCTTCCATTCCACACATACTTCGAAACTACTCTCTGCACAGTTTCAAAAAAGGAAATGGAGGGAGATTGGGAGCATACGGAATAGATACAGGAGCTTAGGTAATAGTGACATCTTAAAAGCAGCAACACGACCTATCCAGCAGGCATCCGTCATCAACATGCGCTCAGTCTCCTCTTGCATTATTTTTAACATTGGTGAATAATTTGTGGACTGGTGCCACCAGGATTTTGTGGACTGGTGCCACCGGAACCACCTGACGATTAACGCGGGGAAGACCAAGGAGATGGTGGTGGACTTCCGTAAAGGCAGATGCCCTCCAAAACCAGTGGACATCCTGGGGACGGGCATCGAGATTGTGAACACCTATAAGTACCTGGGTCTGCTCCTTAATAAGTTGGACTGGGCAGATCATATGGAGGCCCTGTACAGGAAGGGCCACAGCAGGCTCTACCTGCTTAGGAAGCTGAGAGCCTTTGGAATCCGGAGGGCACTTCTTAGGACTTTCTTCAACTCGGTAGTGGCATCAGCCATCTTCTTTGGAGTGGCCTGCTGGGGGAGCAGTATATCAACCAGGGACAGAAATAAACTTGACAAGCTGATTAGAAGGGCCAGCTCTGTCCTGGGGAGCCCACTGGACCCAGTGCAGGTGGTGGGTGACAGAAGGATACTGTCCGTGGTGAGCTCCATGCGGGAGAATAACTCCCATCCCATGCATGAGACTGTGATTGCGCTGGGCAGTACTGTCAGTGACCGACTGCTCCACCCTAGGTGTGAGAAGGAGCGCTATCGGAAGTCTTTCCTCCCCACCGCGGTTAGGCTGTACAACCAACACCGACCTAAGCGGAGATCATTACATACAGAGAACTGAAATATCTCTCTGCCTGTTTAATCCCCCCCCCCCCCCCCCTCTGCTACGTCCTATCTGTCTGTCTGCTATTAATGTAGTGCCTCTCACCTTGGAACATTCCTGTACATGTTGTATTTGTATTTGTATCTGCTTATCTTTGCTGCTGTAACACACTGAATTTCCCCACTGTGGGACTATTAAAGGACTATTGTTATTCTTATTATTATTATTATTATTATTATTATTATTATTATTATTAATTATGTTCGTAAAGTGACCCAGGAGAGGATGTGACATGTATTCCCAAGTATTGAACGCTATCTTTCCTCCAAACAAAATTATAAGTTGACTTCAGGGAATGGAGCAAAGAAGAGGGGATGTTGAAAGGGAAGGCCTGCAATTTAGCCAAATTCAATTTATAAAAAGACAACTGCCCAAAACTATGAATGACGTCCATAAGACGAGGGATATAAGTTTGTGGGTTGGACAGTGTAAGAATAATATCATCAGCGTAGAGCGATATAAGGTGGGTTTTTATCTCTTACATCAATGCCTTTTATCCCAGGGTCCAATCTAAGGGTTTGCGCTAATGGCTCTGTGATGAACCGACCCTCAGTTTTATATCTTTCTTGGAAGTGTGTTTTACTTGCTTAGGTCAGTCCTTCCCCCACTTGGAATGCGGTGCTTTAGTTGAGTCCACATTGCTGGACGATACGTTTCACTGGTTTTATGTGTGTTCATTGGAGATGGCTTGCTATAGCCAGGCACTTTTATTATCCCTGGCCAGATGGGATGGGGGATAGCAAGCCTTAACTTCACCCTTCTTTCCGAGGGTTCTGCAAAGGTGGGAGAAGGGGGGCTGCCTGGGTGCAAGGGGTGGGTGGAGCACTAGCCATATGCTGTGGGCAGACCTGGATTCTGGGGTCGTTCAGCAAAGAGGCAGTGAGGAGCTCTGATCTGGGAGAAGATGAGAGGGCCTGCCCTACTGAGGAATGCATTGAGGGCCTAGCAGTGAGGCCTGAAGCCTTTCACTTGTTCTGGACAACATGTAGAAGGATTGTTTTATGCAACTTGCTTAAGCTTGCGCCCTAGGCCCAAAACTCTGCTGTGGCCTAGAGAAACAGACTAAGAGTCTATTGTGTTGAGCATGGAAGAGAGACAGCTAGGACAAAGCTGTGTGCTCAGGTATTTTTTCTAATCTTTATTTCCTTTTATTTTGGTGTATTGTATCATTTCCCTTTTGCTTGTATGTTTATGCTTGATCATATTAATATTGTATATTTCTGTATATGCTATTAATCCATACCGACCCACTTGGGTTATTAAACATATAAAATATATATCGCTTGTTTCGTTTTTATCCTATGACCCGGTCTACTCACGGTGTGTGAGTGGGAGATTAAGAAAGAAGTTTGATCGCAGGCGTCCCAGGCGGCTGGGCGAGGCAATATTCTTCACAGGCTCCATAGAACAAAAATCAAAGGCGACAAGGAGCACCCCTGCATAGTCCCATTAGTGATTGAAAAAGGATCTGATATAACCCCATTGGTGAAAACTCTAGCAGAAGGTGCTGAATAGAGCACCTCAATAGCTCCCAATATAGCCCATGAGAATCCCATAACTCTGAGTACCGAGAAGGCATACGACCAACAAATGCGGTCAAACTCCTTCTCGGTGTCCAATGCAAGTATCACCGACTCCACTCCTCCAGACTGGATATGATGTACCAAGTTCAAAATGCGCCTAGTATTGTCGTACGATTGCCATCCCTTAACAAATCCCACTTGATCATAGTTTATCAAACTCGGGAGACAATCTGCTAATCTGGTTGCTATTAGTTTAGCATAAATTTTCAAATCAGAATTTAATAAGGAAATAGGTCTAAAGTTTTGGGGATGGGTAGTAGGCTTCCTGGGTTTGGGCAGCGTAAGCACCAATGCCTCTTGATTTTCCCTTGGGAAAGTTCCGGACTCGACCGCTGTCAGAAAGGACAACAGCGGGTTAAGCAAAATCGGAGAGAAATGTTTATAATCATTAGTGAGGCCATCGGGGCCCGAAGACTTATGAGATGGCAATGATCTAATTATGGACAACAACTCTGCAGGGGTAATGGGCGTATTCCAAGAGTCCAGCTGAGCCTCAGTAGGTTTAGGCAGGTTTAGGCAGTCGGGCAGATTCAAGAAATAAATCAATATCAGACTGTGTGGGGCAAACTATAAAAGAGCCATCTGCTATATTATAGAGGTTTGCGTAAAAGGACCTAAAGGCATCAGCGATGCCTTTATGGTCATAAATTTTATGTGTACCATCATTACTTTGAAGGAACGGGATCCTAGACTTAGCGTGCCTTTGTTTAAGCTTGGAAGCCAAAAGTTTAGCTGCTTTATTTGACTGAAAATATGTAGCTTTCACCCGTTTTTAGATTTTTTTTTTCATATCTATGTAGCAAACAAGCAGTAAGTTATCAGTCTAGCTGCATTGGAAGGAGAAGGAAATTGCTTGTTACTAGTATCGATAAGTTTTATCTGGTGAAGTAATTTCTTTTTCTTTTCTATATGGCCAAGGCGGATAAATGTACCTCTAATAAAGGCTTTGTGAGAATTCCACAATATTGCAGGGCCAGAAGCAGATGAAGTATTGATCTGAAAGAATTCCCTCAGATCACTCTCAAAAGTTTCCTTAAATTTTGGATGTGACCTCAAATATTCATTGCGCATCCACACATAAGACCTTGGACAGTCATAATTTTCTGCCAATGTGAGTGTTATCGCCGCATGATCCGACCACGTTATTTGTGAAATGTCAGATTGTGTGGCAAGGGGAAGAGCAGACTGTTCAAGTAAAAATAAATTAATCTGAGAATAACTATTATGTACAATTGGAATAAAAGGTACAATCTCTTTCTGTATTGTGAAGAATACGCCAAACATCAAATAAGTCATGGCCCCACAGGGCTTGCGAAAAAGGAGGGAGACGCATCGAGAGACCAGAAGTAGTGTCTCTTAGAGGGTCAGCTGCGATATTAAAATCTCCCATCAGCAATAGACAGCCCTGTTTCCTTCTTTTCACTGCCCGCAAAAGTCTCCCAAAGAATGACACCTGTCTCCGGTTAGGAGCATAAACTGACACTAGCGTGTAGGTGACGTTGTTAAGGAGACATACCTACAGTATATAACAAATTGCCCTCCAGGGTCTGCATATTGGGACAATAATTGAAATGCCACCGAATCCCAATCGATGCTCCCACACATGTGGGTATGACGGATGATGAACGCGAATAGCGTCCGCTTTCAACAGGTGTGTCTCCTGCACTGCAAGAATGTCACAGTGGGGAGCTCGGGCCTCACGCCACAAGTTGGCTCTCTTTTGAGAGGAGTTCAAACCCCTGACATTCATAGACATAATTTTAAGTACCATAATACAAGTCAAGGGAAGCTATAAGAATCATAGCACATTTACATACAGTGGGGAAAAAAAGTATTTAGTCGGCCACCAATTGTGCAAGTTCTCCCACTCAAAAAGATGAGAGAGGCCTGTAATTGACATCATAGGTAGACCTCAACTATGAGAGACAAAATGAGAAAACAAATTTCAGAAAATCACATTGTCTGATTTTTAACCCCTTAACGACCTTGGACGTACTATTACGTCCTGGGCGCTAGGTACTTCGCGCACCAGGACGTAATACTACGCCCGAGGCCTGTATCTGACAGCTAACACCCTGCTCCATAACCCCCGGTCGGCCATAACTTCCGATTGGCGGTTTTAACCCCTTGGATGCCGCGGTCAAACATGACCGCGGCATCCAAGGGGTTCCGCCGTCTTGCCGACCCCCCCTGGCACCCCCCGCGGCGAGATCGGGGGGTGCCGATATCTCTAATGTGCAGCCCGGGGTCTGCCAAGTGACCCCAGGCTGCCTGGAGCCCCCAGTACCTGGTTGATCCTGCCGAGACATCAGGAAGTCAGCGCTGTGTTTCCATAGCGCTGACTTCCTGTATAGGCTGTAAGACACGAGTATGCTCGTGTCTTGCAGTCTATAGTGCTGAGCCAGCAATCAAAGCATTGCTGGCTCAGGTGTCCTAATGGGACACAAGAAAAAGTAAAAAAAAAGTGAAAAAAATAATAATAAAGTATGTGAAAAAAATTAATAAAAGAATAAAGCCCCAAAAATTTCCTTTCCCTATATAAAATGAATTATATTAAAAATAAACCTAAAAATTAATAAAAACAATACATATTTGGTATCGTTGCGTCCGTAACAACCTGTACAATAAAACTGAAACCATATTTAATGTACACGGTGAAAGTCGGGGAAAAAAAAACGGAAAAAACCCGCCAAAAGTAACGATTTTTCGCCATCTCACCTTACAAAATATGCCATAAAAAGTGATCAAAAAGTCATATGTACCCCAAAACAGTACCAATAAAAAGCACAGGTTGTACCGCAAAAAATAAGCCCTAAACCAACTCTCTAAACTGAAAAATAAAAATGCTACGCATCTTAGAAGATGGCGATGCAAAAAAAAATTAATTTATGTCCCCAAATGGGTTTTTGTTCTGCAAAATTGGTATTGCATAAAAAAACATTATAAATGAGGTATCGCCGTAATCGTACCGACCCGCAGAATAAAGATAACATGTTACTTATGCTCTATGCTGCATGGTGAAAAATTTAAAAGATAAAACGCAGTGCTAGAATTGATGGGGTTGTTTTTTAATCCACCAAGAAAGAGTTAATAAAATTTATTTAATAAGTTGTAAGCACCTAAAAATGATGTCATTAAAAAATACATCTCACCCTGAAAACAACAAGCCCTCATATGGCTACACCCACCAGAGAAATAAAGAAAATATAACTCGTACAATGTGAAGACAAAAACCCCAAAAATCGCCAAATCATTAGAGCATAACTGGCTGCGGCAGGAAGGGAATGTATAAGCTGTGCGAGCGTATATTAGAGTACACCCCAGATTTAGAGCTTACAAGGGATAATAAACCAGAAGTGACCCCCAATAATAGGAACTACTGGGGAAATAGTAGGGAATTTAGTGTACCCAATGTACTACGCACAGATTACATATTCACTTTTCCCCATCCGCTGTGCAGTCACGTCTGGGATACTAATGCTTGCTACACCCCTTGATAAATTCTTTGAGGGGTGCAGTTTTCAAAATGGGGTCATTCCCTAGGGGATTCCACTTTACTGGTACTTTAGAGGCTCTGTAAACATGACATGGCATCCAGATCCCAAACATCTGAATCTGCGCTCCAAAAGCCATATAGCGCTCCTTCCCTTCTGTGCCCTACTGTGTGCCCAAACCGCAGTTTATGCCCACATGTATGACACTGGTGTACCCAGGATAAGGTACTTAATGTGATATGTGGGTATAAACTCCTGTTTGGGCACAGCCGGGCACAGAAGGGAAGGAGCGCTATTTGGTTTTTGGACGCCATTGCACTTTTGCAGAGCTGAAATGCCAGTACAGTGGAATCCCCTGACATGTCACCCCATTTTGGAAACTGCACCCCTGAAGGAATTTATCCAGGGGTACAGTGAGCATTTTTAACCCCCAAGTGTTGCTATAATTTATTATCCGTAAATGAATAGGCAGCTGATGATGAAAGGTGAAAATGACAATTATTCCAGGAATACGACATTTCTGTGCGTAATATGTTGTGCCCGGCTTGTATCAGAGATGAACGCTCCAAAAGCTGTTGTGCCCGGGATCCCCGCTCACCAGTTTTTGGAGTGTGTGTCTGTGCAGACATAAGCTGGGCACAACATATCGGGCACTGAAATGGCGTATCTATAGAAAAATTTCATTTTTAACTTTTCATTATCAGCTGCGCATTCATTTTTGGAAATTAAAAGAATGCAACACTTAAGGGTTAATAATGCTCGCTACCCCACTTGATAAATCCCTTGAAGGGTATAGTTTCCAAAATGGGGTGACATGTCTGCAGATTCCACTTTACTGACAATTCATGGTCTCTGCAAAAGTGGCATGGTGTCCAAAAAGCAAACTGTGCTCTAAAAACCAAAATAGCGCTCTTTCCCTTCTGTGCCCGGCTGTGCCCAAACGGCAGTTTATACCCACATATGGCATTAAGTACGTTATCCTGGGTACACCAGTGTCATACGTGTGGGCATAAACTGTCATTTGGGCACACAGCAGGGCGTAAATGTGAAGGAGCGCTATGTGCTTTTGGAGCGCATATTTAGATTGTTGTTTTGGACGCCATGTCACATTTGCAGAGACCCTAAAATTGCCCCTACAAAATGGGGGTCACTTCTTGGGGAATTCCAATTTACTGGCACCTCCAGGGCTCTGCAAAAATATCATGGCGACCAGAAAGTCCCTCTAAATCTGTACTCCAAAAGCTAAAAAAAACCCAGAGTGCTCCTTCCCTTCTGAGCCCTGCTGCGTGCCCAAGCAGCAGTTTATACCCACATATATTAATTTTTTTGTCCCCGGGATAGCCCACTTAATAGTTTTAGGAGTGCAGGTCTCTGATGCCACAAAGTGGCCGCAACGTATTAGGCACTGAAATTGGATATTTCTTTAAAAACTTTAATTTTCACTTTGTACATTAATTTTTGGGAAGCATTTTTAGGCTCTAAATGATAATACCCCTTGATACATTCCTTGAGGGGTGTAGTTTCTAAATTGGGGTCACTTTTGAGAGGTTTCCATTATATTGGTACTTTAGGGGTTCTGCAAATGCGACATGGCATCCAAAAACTATTCCAGCAAAATCTGCCCTCCAAAAGCTAAATAGCGCTCTTTCCATTTTTAGCCCTGCCATTTACCCATGCAGCAGATTACAACCACATATGGGGCATTTCTGTGTTCAGGAGAAATTGTGTAACGAACTTTGGGGTGCTTTTTCTCCTTTGTCCTCTTGTGAAAATGAAAAATTTGGGGCTAAATTGACGGTTTATTGGAAAAAAAAGTAATTTTTCTTTTTAATGTCCCAATGTTAATAAAATCTGTGAAACAGCTGTAGGGTCAAAATGCTCATTATGTCCCTTGATATGTTCTGTGAGGGGTGTAGTTTCCAAAATGGGGTCACTTTTAGGGGGTTTCCACTGTATTGGTACTTTGGGGGCTCTGCAAATGCGACATGGTACCTGAAAACTATTCCAGCAAAATCTGCTCTCCAAAAGCTAAATAGTGCTCTTTCCATTCTGAGCCCTGCCATGTACCCATACAGCAGATTACGACCATATATGGGGTATTGCTGTGTTTAGGAGCAATTATTTTGCAAACTGTGGGGTGCTTTTTCTCCTTTAACCCATTGTGAAAATGAAAACTTTGGGGATAAAGTGACATTTTAGTAATGTTTCATTTATACATCCCAGTGTTAGCAAAATCTGTGAAACGAATGTAAGGTCAAAATGCTCACTATACCCCTATATGAATTCTGTGAGGGGTGTAGTTTGCAAAATGGGGTCACTTTTTGGGGTTTTCCTTTGTATTGGTACTCTAGGGGCTTTGCAAATGAGACATGGCACCTGAAAACTATTCCAGCAAAATCTGCTTTTCAGACGCCCAGTGTCGCTCCTTCCCTTCCGTGCGCTGCCATTCGCCCAAACATCAGTTTACACCCACTTGTGGGGTATTTCCGTGCTCGGGAGAAATTGCATAACAAACTGTGAGATGCATTTTTTCCTTTAACCCTTTGTGAATGTGTTAATTTTAGGGCTAAATTAAGGAATTAGTGGGAAAAAATTAAATGTCTAAATTTCACCTCCATATTGTTTTAATTCCAGTGAAATTCTTAAAGGGTTAACAAACTTCCCAAATGTTATTTTGAATTATTTGAGGGGTGCAGTTTTGAAAATGGGGTGATTTATGGGGGTTTCTAATATATAGGCCTTTATAATCCTCTTCAGAACTGAAGTGGTCCCTAAAAAATTAGTTTGGGAAATTTTCTTGTAAATCTGAAAAATCGCTGTTACACTTGTAAGCCTTCTAACATCCAAAATAAATTACAGGACGATTAAAAGATGATGCCGATATAAAGCAGAGATATGGTAGATAATATGTATTAATGTATTTGGGTGGTATGACTATCTATCTGAAAAGCAGAGCATTTCACATTTTGAAAATTGCGATTTTTTTTTTTTTCAAAATTTCCATCAAATTTCCTATTTTTCTATAAATAAATACAAAAATATTCATTAGTGTTTACCACTAACATGAAGTACAATGTGTCACGAAAAAAACAATCTCAAAATCACTTGTGTAAGTTAAGACGTCTCAAAGTTATTGCCATATAAAGTGACACATGTCAGTTTTGAAAAGCGAGGCCTGGTCCTTAACGCACTTTTGGGCTGGGTCCTTAAGGGGTTAAAGAATTTAGTTGCAAATTATGGTGGAAAATAACTATTTGGTCAATAACAAAAGTTCATCTCAATACTTTTATATATCCTTTGTTGGCAATGACAGAGATCAAACGTTTTCTGTAAGTCTTCACAAGGTTGGCACATACTGTTGCTGGTATGTTGGCCCACTCCTCCTTGCAGATCTCCTCTAGAGCAGTGATGTTTTGAGGCAGTTGCTGGGCAACATGGACTTTCAACTCCCTCCAAAGGTTTTCGATGGGGTTGAGATGTGGAGACTGGCTTAGCCACTCCAGGACCTTGAAATGCTTCATACGAAACCACTCCTTCGTTGCCCTGGTGGTGTGCTTGGGATCATTGTCATGCTGAAAGACCCAGCCACGTTTCATCTTCAATGCCCTTGCTGATGGTAGGAGGTTTGCACTCAAAATCTCACAATACATGGCCCCATTCATTCTTTCATGTACACGGATCAGTCGTCCTGGTCCCTTTGCAGAGAATCAGCCCCAAAGCATGATGTTGCCATCCCCATGCTTCACATTAGGTATGGTGTTCTTTGCATGCAACTCAGCATTCACTCTCCTCCAAACACGACGATTTGAGTTTCTACCAAACAGTTCTACTTTGGTTTCATCTGACCATATGACATTCTCCCAGTACTCTTCTGGAACATCCAAATGCTCTCTAGCAAACTTCAGACGGGCCCGGATATGTACTGGTTTAAGCAGAGGGACACATCTGGCACTGCAGGATCTGAGTCCCTGGCGGCGTGGTGTGTTACTGACGGTAGCCTTTGTTACGTTAGTCCCAGCTTTCTGCAGGTCATTCACTAGGTCCCCCCGTGTGGTTCTGGGATTTTTGCTCACCGTTCTTGTGATCATTTTGACCCCACAGGGTGAGATCTTGCTTGGAGCCCCTGATCAAGGGAGATTATCAGTGGTCTTTGTAACGGGATTAGCTCAGGGATCGTCGTCTCCTCAGATAGGCGAGCGCTTTTTGGCACAAAAATCAGAGTCCAGTCCAGTATGGTGCAACTGGCCGCAACCAGTTTTATTAGTGGTTGAAGGAAAAACAAACAATAAAATACAAAATAAACTCCTAGCCGTCCGGCCACTACCTACAATACAAAATGCAGGTAACTAACTAGAGAGAGCTGGGCCTACTGCACAGCTCCCTAAACTCAAAACACAGCAGTTTAACTCAGTGGATTTCCAGGAGCAGAGAGAGCCAAATACATGTGTGCTGTCTGTCCTTATATGCGCACACTTCAGGAACCAAGGATTTAACCCCCAGTCAACTCAAAACCTGAAATGGCTGAATGGAGAGCCACACCCAACTCTGCTTACTCCAGCCGCCAGACCTTTTACCAGGGTTTAGATAAAACCCTCCAGCAAGGATCACACCTTTTCCAGGTGCTTTTAGAAGGTATATGACGGGAACCTGGGAGAAATGTATACTCCTTCTTCCACTTTGCCCCTTGTCCTGTCACATCTTGTATGTCTTCCATTTTCTAATTATTGCTCCCACAGTTGATTTCTTCACACCAAGCTGCTTGCCTATTGCAGATTCAGTCTTCCCAGCCTGGTGCAGGTCTACAATTTTGTTTCTGGTGTCCTTCCACAGCTCTTTGGCCTTCACCATACAGGAGTTTGGAGTGTGACTGTTTGAGGTTGTGGACAGGCATCTTTTATACTGATAACAATTTCAAACAGGCGCCATTACTCCAGGTAATGAGTGGAGGACAGAGGAGCCTCTTAAAGAAGAAGTTACAGGTCTGAGAGAGCCAGAAATCTTGCTTGTTTGTAGGTGACCAAATACTTATTTTCCACCATAATTTGCAAATAAATTCTTTAAAAATCAGACAATGTGATTTTCTGGATTTGTTTTCTCATTTTGTCTCTTAGTTGAGGTCTACCTATGATGTCAATTACAGTCCTCTCTCATCTTTTTAAGTGGGAGAACTTGCACAATTGGTGGCTGACCAAATACTTTTTTTTCCCATCTGTATAAGAAACAATGCAAATAATAATGAGAAGTAAAGCTGTCTCCACGCCAAGTATTCATTTCGCCTGATGTGCCAAAACCGATAAAGAAACAAATCATACAAACTGCAGAACCGAAGGATAGTCAGTCCTGAAAAAAACAATAAAAGGAACATTATACAGCGGACCAGCAGCTGTCGTAATCTTGGGGGGATAAGTTCAACAGCAGCGGACATGTAGAAGTCCAAGGTAGGATGAGCCTCTAGCTTTGTAGCCCAGTGGGCGGACGTCTCCGGGATTTCCCTGGGTGCCAGCCATCCAACAAGGGGCCAGGTGGTTGTTTAAGTGGGAGATCAACAATAGGAATGTTCCATTTACTTAGCAGTGCTTTCCCTTCTTCCAGATTCTTAATTATATAAGCAAGGTTATCTCGGGATATGATCACGCGGATCGGGAATCCCCATTTATATAGAATGTTGTTTTGGTGAAGGGCCGCAGTAATATGGATGAGTTGGCGTCTCAGTTGTAATGTTGCAGCCGATAGGTCCGAAAAAATGGATATCTTCTGGTATGGGTCAGGTAGGTGGTCCATTTTACGGGAAGTTAGCAGCACTAGGTCTTTAGTGCGATAGAAATGAATCTTCGCCAGGACATCTCTAGGTATGGATTCATCTAAATGTGAAGGTCTGGGGACTCTATGGGCGCTCTCAATAGTTAAATCCATAGATGTGAGATTTGGTAGCAATGTTTGCATCAGATCCTGGAGAAAAATGGTTAGGTTACTCGCCGGCACAGTCTCTGGAATCCCCCTGAATTTCAAATTGTTTCTCCTCGAGCGATCCTCCAAGTCAGCTAGTTTAGCCTTCAGAAAAGACACGTCTCTCTCCACCATAGTGAGCATCTATAAGATCATTGTGCGACGTGGCAAATTCTGTCATTTTAGATTCTACATGCACAGTGCGGCCTTTCAATTCTTGATTATCTCGATCTAGCGGTTTAACCATAAGAGATATGTCTGCCTTTAATGACTTACAGAAGACCGTGAGCATAATTTTCATGGAGGCCTCAGTTAGTAAATTCTCTGTTGCCGGTATATCATCAAAAAAATCAGTGCAGATAGATGCATGATATGTAGCCTTTCCCACTTCACTGTCCTGAGGATCAGTACCCTGGAGCCTGGGTCTTTGTTTAGCCGGGATAGTGGTAGGGGATTGAGTTGTTGTTGCCATGGATATAGATGCAGGCCCAGACGCGCCATTTTGTGAAGGCCGGCGGTCCGCGTAGGCCTCGGCCTGTAGTGAAGAAGGCCCAGGCCATCGCGGTCCCAAGGACTCCATCAATTGTGGTAGCGATGGGGCCGAAAATGTTCTGAGTGCTGAGCAGAGAGGGTAAGTGGAGTTGTGGGAAGGAGTCGAAGCCACAGAGGTATTACCTGAGTGCGGTCTGGCGCCATCTTAACCTCCCTCTCTCCGTGGGGGAAATAAAAGTCCGATATTTTCTGCGGTTTGGCCACCGTTTTCCTTTTTTTAGGCATCCCTGAGGGTGTGAGGTGTTCGCCTTCCTAATTAGGTACACGTAAGCCACGGGCACGTCACTGGGAATGTCGCTTTGAAAGACAGTCCGGGAGCCAAGAAACTACGTGGCCATCTCGGTCCACAGCTAAGCCCCCGCCCCAAATCTATATATTTTTTAAAGTGCACAGCATACCAAACTAAAAGAAAATATATATTATGGTGACAGTCATTGGTCAAAAAAGTCTTTTCTGACTAAACTTTTTCTGCCTGTCTATCTGTTAGACATTCATCTCTAGTGATTGTTATCACTATTGTGGCTTGTAATGAAAATTGCTAGGGAAGTGGTCAGCATATTTTACTCTTTAAAGATCGGGTACAGACAGGATATGGATAGTATCAAATGTAAAACTGATTGATGTTTGTGTGTATTAGGTGTAACTGTTTTAGTGCAATTGTTTTGTTGAAGCATTCGGGGCAGTGGAAAATGCATGGATCATGGCATCAATAAAAAAAAAAAAATTGCCTGATTTGACAGAGCAAATGTCAAACAAGCCAATAAGGTTTCTTCACTGTAAAGACTTTGAATCTGTGGAATAGCTTACCCCAGGAGCTGGTCACAGCAGCAACAGCTGACAGCTTCAAAAAAGGATTAGCTACCTTTTTAGAGCAAAATAGTATTGATGCTTAAGGAAATGTATAGAATGTCATGCCCTTTCCCATCCTCTGGTTGAACTTGATGGATATCTTTTTTCATCATACTCACTATGTAACTATGACTGCAGCATCTAAGGGTCTTAAATTTAGGGTTTGAAAAAAATGTTAAAGCATTGATTCCAACACAAAGCAGCGATTTATAGTAAATTAGATATATGAACTAATTTGGGTGGTATAACTTTCTGTATGAAAAGCAGATCATTTCAGACTTTGCATATTTGAAATTGCGTATTTTTCAAAAATTTTTTATCAAATTTACTATTTTTTCATGATTAAATACAAAACATTTCAACTGTAATTTACCACTAACACAAAGTACAAAAAAAAAAAATCTCAATCACTGGCAATGCAAAGTAAAGGAACCGTGCTTAACCCAGATGAATAGTATCCAATGGTCTTTCTTAAATCCAAATACTACAAACTACACGTTTCAGGAATAGGTTCCTCTTTTTCAAGTGCAACAAGCATAGCTAATATACTTTCATAGTTTAAAGCTTTATATAGGAAATGAAATACATGGGAACCGCCCTGGACTAAAATGAGTTAAACTGCCATTGGGGTTTTATAGTATATGACGGAATGAAGTTGAACAGATGTTTGGAACATGGTGAAAGGGCTGGACATGATGCATGATAAAACCTGAGCTATACTGCCATTTAAAGTTCTATAGTATAAAATGTATCGGAGTAAAGCGGATGCTTAATGCATAAACTAATCACGACTAAGATATGACGCACATAATGGGGAGTTAAAAAAATATATAAATAAACATAGATGATAAATATAAATTATAAAGGGAATACTACAAAGGGAATCTAAAATAAAATATATAGCCAGACTGGTGTGGTTGGGCTAGTTCAGAAAATAGAGGGAGAAATAATTGTCACAATTAATAATGATAGACATAATTAAGTGGATTTGTGATCCTAATTAAAATGGGTTATAATAGTGGATGTATTAAAATTAGAAGAGGAAAAACTGAAGGTATAATGTATATAAAATAGTTAGCAAAATTAAAAAATGATACATATACAGTATTATCAAAAATAATTATAAATCTATAGATAATTTTTAAAATGAATATAAATATTAGTAAAGAAATTTAATTACATATGTTAAGATAGGGATATATAGATCATAATTTTTAACCAAGACAACGACCAGCAGGATCTACAAAGATAGCGCAGAGCAAACTAGCACTATGCAGATGTATAATATAAACAACAACAATGCATATGTAAAAAATAAATGTGATCAAATATTGTAACTATCTAGAGCCATAGTGTTCTTTTTATGATAAGAGTATAATAGATGATAATAGTAACATTTATAATTATATATAGGAAAAAATGATAAATGTGCGATGGATATTAAAACAAAGGATCTGAGTATGAAGATCCTCCCAGAGTTCTTATATTGGATCTGTTCCACATGATTGGGACAGGGTCTGTTCCACATGAATGGCGCATAGCAAATGTGGTGCCAATTTTCAAAAAGGGGTCTAAAAGTGAGCCTGGAAACTATAGGCCAGTAAGTTTGACCTGTGTGGTGATTAGGATATTTGAGGGGTTTCTAAGAGATGCTATCCTGGAGTATCTCAATGTAAATAATCTTATAACACCCAATCAGCATGGCTTTATGAGGAATCAGTCCTGTCAGACTAATCTAATGAGCTTCTATGAAGAGGTCAGTTCTAGACTGGACATGGGTAATGCCATAGATGTAGAATATTTGGACTTTTCAAAGGCTTTTAATACTGTACCACATAAAATGTTTGTATGCGAAATGAGAATTTTGGGACTGGGGGAAAACATATGCATCTGGGTTAATGGTAAATAGACTGGGTCAAAGTCACCAGTGGAGTGCCACAAGGGTCAGTATTGGGTCCTTTCCTGTTTAATTTCTTTATCAATGACCTGATAGAGGGTTTACAGAGCAGGGTGTCCATATTTACAGATGATAAACTCTGTAAGGTAATCAAAAATGAGGTTTCCCCTTGTGAGCGCAATCAGCTCTAAGTATCACCGTATTGAAGTCCAAATTCATAGAGTTGATGTATGAGCTAGCATAGAGACACACACACATACACAGCTATTGTGTATATAGTGGGTTCTGCTTTAATGGAGGAAAAAGGTGGTCTTAAATACAGTGTGTAGACAAAACAGGTTGAACTAGTCTTAAATACAGTGTGTAGACAGGACAGGTTGAACTAGTACAACTATCATAACATGATTGATGACAAAGCTGTAAAAATAGTTTTTGGCAGTTGGACAACAAACAGACAGGAGCCTCACCCTATTAAGGCATCTGGTGGGGGGGGGGGTGAGCTCTCTAAACAAATGTATGAATATAAAATGGCTACAGGCATGGTCCCACATGGCCATGGAATACAAAATGGAGGATACATAAGCTGAGTCATCCTCCACACCCTCCCGCCTTTCCTCTACTAACTCCCTTCCCATCCTGTATTTACAGTAGCAGGATATGACTAGAAGTACAGAATTTGGAACTTCCAGTTGTGGTAGTGTTCGCACAAGAAGTGACATCATCATGCGGGTCTTGTGGATCGAACTTCATTTGTGTGCAATGCAAACCGGAAGTGAGTATCAGAATTAGTAAAAGGGAAAGACACAAGAAGGAAAAATATTAAAATAAATATGAAGAAAATAGAACTAATCGTCTCCAGGAGTGAGTGACTCCCGAATAAAGAAGCCAGGATGCGCGCTCCTCTTTAGGAATATAGAATTCAGAGGGCTACCACAGGGCTTGACAAAATACAGGTATTTATTGAATATAATACGGATAACGCGTTTCGGGGTTTGATACACCGCTTGGGGTTTACCCCTTCCTCAGATCCAACATACAGAAACTATAAACAAAATAAAATAAAATATTCCTAAGTTCAAAATTACAATTAAAAACATCAAGGCTATAAAAAATATAAAAACTTAATCTGTTTATACTAAAAAGCCACTTTTTAAAAGTACTATGGTATATTGTTTGTATTTCAAATAAATATATTGGTATTTATAAGTCCTGAATAACAATATGATATATGGCTGGAGTAAAATACATGGATAGACAGAAGAAAAAATGAAAAAACACAAAACAAAATAATACAAGCTTATATGTTTAGTTATAGATAGGACATGTAGCAAGAATTCAGACTCATAAATAATTAAAAAGCATAGTGTATATAAAAAATACTTAAAAAAAAAAATTATATATATGAAATGTTCCTGTATTCATAAATTTACATGAGTCACAATGAACAATATGGGAAATTACTTCATTCAGTGTGAATGTGACTATAATGTAATGAGTCTCTCTATTTGTAGGTAATCACTGGATGTTAATAAATGACCATTGAATAGTAGTCCAGCTTTCACATTACAACCAAGTCAGCTGGTATCTGATAATGGTTTGCATGAATAGACATATAGATGTATAGACAGACAGTGGTACTGACCTGTAGCCTGCTTAACCGGGTGTGAGCTATTTGGCCATGGAAGCATAAATGGGCTGTTTAAGTAGGAGTAGCTAGATGCCAAATGAGCACCAATAGGGTGTTTGTTTTTTTTTTCAAACTTTGTTTATAATGAAATATGGTAAATATGGAAATATGGTAAATATACCACCTATGGAGGTGACAAAAGTATTAACAGGACTGTGTGAATTGGAATACTGACCTGTAGCCTGCTTGACCGGGTGTGAACTATATGGCCATGGAAGCATAAATGGGCTTTTTAAGTAGGAGTAGCTAGATGCCAATACTCCAGCACCACCATTAATTCCATGGTGCTTTACATTTGCGGATTTACGTAAGGTACACCAGATATAAAAAACAGATAATGCTGATAGAGACCAACTAGCACAGTGGGATAGAGGGCCCTGCCCGCTAGGGCTTACAATCTATGAGGGAAGAGGGATAGAGACAGAAGGTGGGAGTAGAGGCTGTTCAGGCGGTAGTGTGGTGACAGTAGCGTTATTGGAGGTTGTAGGCCTTCATGAATAGGTGAGTCTTCAGGGCCTTCTTGAAGCTTGTGATTGTGGGGGACAGTCTTATGTGTCTTGGTAATGAGTTCCAGAGTATGGGGGATGCGTGGGAGAAGTCTTGGAGATGGTTTTGTGAAGAACGGATAAGAGCGGAGTAGGAGGTCTTTGGAGGATCGGAGCTTACGTACGGGCAGGTAGCGGGAGATTTGGTCGGAGATATATGGAGGGGACAGGTTGTGGATGGCTTTGTATGTCCGCATTAGTAATTTGAACTCTATTCGCTGGGCAACAGGTAGCCAGTGAAGGCATTGGCAGAAGGGGGCGGCCGATGAAGAATGGGGGTAGAGGTGTATTAGGCGAGCAGCACAGTTTAAGGTGGACTGGAGGGGGGCGAGGGTGTTAGCTGGGAGGCCGTGGAGAAGGGTGTTACAGTAGTCTAGGCGGGAGATTATGAGGGCGTGGACTAGCATCTTTGTAGTTTCAGGGGTAAGGAAGGAGGCGGCAGGAGGTGTTAAGGGTTTGAATATGCGGCTTGAAGGATAGGTCAGAGTCTAAGGTTATCCCTAGGCAGCGGGCTTGTGGGACTGGGGTGAGAGAGGTTCCATTAATTTTGATACATGGGTCAGGTATGGGGGTCGTACGAGGAGGGGTAAAGATTATGATTAAGACATTCTGGGACTCTGGACAACAGAGAGGTAATGTCTGGTCCAGAGAGATATATTTGGGTGTCGTCAGCATAGCAATGGTAATGGAAACCATGGGATTCTATGAGTTAGCCAAGGCCTAGGGTGTAGATTGAGAACAGGAGGGGTCCTAGGACGGAGCCTTGGGGGACACCTACAGAAATAGGGCGTGGCAGGAGATGTGTGAGTGGGAGATGCTGAATGTGTGGTTGGTGAGGTATGAGGAGATCCAGGGAAAGGGCCAGGTCTGAGATGCCAAGGGATGAGAGAGTTTTTAATAGGAGGGAATAGTCAACTGTGTCAAAGGCAGAGGAGAGGTAGAGGAGGAGGAGGACAGAACAGTGATGTTTGGCTTTGGCAATTAGAAGGTCGTTTGTGACCTTGGTTATGGCAGTTTCTGTGGAGTGATGGGGTCTGAAGCCTGACTGTAGTCTGTCAAAGAGCATATTGGACGAGAGATAGGAGGACAGTTCGGAGTGGACGTGTTGCTCCAGTAATTTTGAGGCGTATGCGAGCAGTGAGAAGGGGCGATAGTTGGCTGGAGAGGATGAGTCCAGGGAGGGTTTCTTGAGTATAGGTGTGACAGTAGCATGTTTGAAGGCGGAAGGGAAGGATCCATTGGTTAGGGATAGGTTGAAGAGATGGGTTTGGGCAGGAGTAGTGTCTTCCAAGAGTTTTGGGATGAAATGTGACTGGATTGAGTAGAGTGCACAGGAGGTGAGGAGGGATTTAGAGATTGGGGTGGAGAGCTTTCCATCAGTGATGGTGGAGAAACAGGTTAAAGATGAAGAGCACCGAGCATTTGGATAGAGTGGTTGTTGGGGATGTAGGGTGAGACTGTCTGATGGTGTCAATTTTCCTTTTGAATTAAGAGGCACAGTCGTCGGCTGTGATAAGTGATGTCGGAGGGAGCACAGGAGGACAGAAAAGGGAGTTGAAGGTAGTGAATAGCTGTTTGGGGTTGCGGGATAGGGCAGATATTTGTGTGGTGAAGTAGACCTGCTTTGCAGAGGTGAGTGCGTTCTTGAATGTGAGAACTGCCTCTTTATACCTAAGGAAGTCCTCCTGGGAGTGGCTTTTCTTCCAGAGTTATTCTGCAACCCGTGAGGCACGTCTCAGTTTTTTAGTCAGGTCAGTGTGCCAGGGCTGCCTATTGATCGGCCGGGTTCTGGTGTTAGTGAGAGGGGCCACAGAGTCAAGGGCAGCAGTGATGGTGGTGTTGTAGAAGTCAGCAGCGGTATCTGCGTCCTGGAGTGAGGATATGTCAGTGAGCAGTCGGAGAGAGTTTGAGAGTGTGTGGCTGTCAAGGCGATTAAGGTTCCTGCGGGGGCATGTTGGTTTAGGGGTTGGGGGGTCAGTTACAGAGGAGAGGGCCGAGAATGCCAGCAGGTTGTGGTCGGAGAGCATGGACTGAGAGTTAAAGAGGTTGTTGACTAGAGAGCAGAGGTGGGTGAATATGAGGTCCAGCGTGTGTCCCTTTGTGTGGGTGGCAGAGGAGGACCATTGAGAGAGACTAAAGGAGGTAGTGAGTGACAGGAGACTGGAAGCAGAGAGGTGTGTTGTGTTAATGGGGATGTTGAAATCACCCATGACGATGGTGGTTTCTGTGGATAGGAAGTGCATTAGCCAGGTGGTGAAGTGGCCGATAAAGGCAGCAGTAGGTCCTGGCGGTTGATATATGAAGGCCAGTTGAAGGTTGGAGGGCGAGTAAATGCGAACAGAGGGCACTTCAAAGGAGGGTAGGGTGAGAACAGGTATCGGTTGGATTGGGGCAAAGGAGCAATCGCCAGACAGGAGCATGCCTATGCCACCGCCGGGTTTATTGTTGGGGCAGGGAGCGTGCGAGAATTGCAGACCTCCATAGGAGAGGGCAGCAGGGGAGGTGGTGTCTGAGGGTGTTATCCACGTTTCTGTGATTCCAAGAAATGATGATTTATGAGAAATGAAGAGGTCATGGATGTAGTCAAGTTTATTGCATACAGAGCAAGCATTCCATAGTGCATCGGGGGAGTGTGTGGGGAGGGGCAGGAGCGGGTGAGATAGGTGTAAGATTTAGGGGGTTCCGTGTGCTGATGCCGATTGTGCGAAAGGACTGACAACAGGGAGGTGCTGGGGCAGTCCAGGATTAAGAGCTATGTCGCCAGAAGTGAGGAGTAGCAGGGAGAGGGATAGCAGGTGTAAGTAGGAGAGAGTGTGGGGGGGAGGGGTGTTGTGTGTTTCTGGGGCAGAAAGCTTGCAGGTTTGTGAGTAGCTGTGCAGAGAAGGTCAGATGGTGGGGTAGAATAGATGGAGAGATAAAGGTCTATACACTTAGAAACTGCACTTTGGAAAATGTACTGACCAAGGTCATAGCTGACCACTGGCCGCAGATTTATACTAACTGGCAATACATTTGTTTCATGTGTATCAGGTGTGAATAGGGGGTGTGGAAACATGCAGATAGAATCAGAGACATCAGAAAGGAATAGGTGAGAAATTAGCAGGGGGAAGGAGACAGAGGTTTCAAAGTTAATACAATAACAAAGTGGAAAATAACATACCAGCAGATAGATAGAGATATAATTAAAACAGCAGTAGATGTATATTTGAATGGTGCAGGCAAGATCAGTATATAGTTCCGGGTGGAAGACACATACCTGTGAATTACAGATGGTATACAGGGTCAGATGACAATTACAGATGCAGGTTGACAGTCTATTGCATTTGTATAAAAGGTATTCTGTTCTTATTATCACGAGTTGCTTATTGAGACCGTGTTTTACCATTTTGTAGAATGTGTTGGGGATAGCCTCTTTGTGTAAATTTGGAATGTATTTCATCTAGTCTCTGCTGTTTGTGTATTCTCTGTCACAATTCTTTCTACTTGGCTAGACTGGGAAATTGTTAAAGATGTCTTAGTGCAGTGAGGATGGTAGCTCGTATGATGTAGTAGACCATTACGGTCAGTGGGTTTGGCGAAAAGATCGGTCTCAAGTGTGCCCTCTGGTTTCCATATAATTGTGATATCCAAGAAGTCAATGTTTGTAACATCCTTATGCATTTTGAATTGTAATTCACTCCATATTGAATTCAAAAAGGCGTGAAAGGAATCCAAGGAGTCCAATGGGCCCTCCCATATGCAAAAAATATCATCAATGTAATGCTTCCAAAAGCGACACTGTTATCAAAAAAGAGAGTTTGGATATATGTACATTTCTTCAAAATATGACATGTAGGTATTTGCATATGGGAGGGGGGGCACATTGGTCTCCATGGCTGTGTCCTGTACCTGTAGAAAAAAAAACTTCCTGAAAACCATAGTCAAAATGAGATTCAGAATTTCCATACAAAAGTCAATAGTAGAAGCAGGTTTTTCTGCTTGTGTTAGTAACATGTGAGTAGCCATCAGTCCCTTTTCATGTATGATTGAGGTGTACAGGCTGTTAAAGTCAAAAGTTGGGGGCGTGGCCTGGCTATGGAGGAGTGAGGTCATGCGTTTCTCAGCTCCTTCCCTGGCTTACCTGGGCCGACGCCGAATCTGCTGACCAAGGCTTCCCCTGTATCGTGGACCATGGGCAAATCCCGGCAGGTCCCACCGAGGTCCGCATCTACTCCTCCGAGGGTCCCCACGGGGCCTACCATCGATAGATTCCTCCGGGGCCCGGGCACTCCTGGATCACAGCCGGCGCCTTCCAAGATGGCAGCCGACACCGCCGCTTCATCATGCGGCTCTCCCTGGTGCAGACAGCCGGTGCTCTCAGCTGTTTTAGACGCCGAGGCGGCCCTGCCTCCACCGGAGATCGGGGCTTGTTCCTTCAGCCCACCGGGGATATGGACAACGAGGGAGCCTGGGCTCCGCTCAGCTCCTGTTTTGCCAGCATCGGCTTCTGAGCGGGACTGGCCATCCCTGCCACCGTCTCCTGTGCCCTCCACGTCGCAGCGATCCCCAGAGGCGTCCAGCATGAAGCAGCCTTCTTCCCAGGGGTCTCCAGGAGGTAATCAGGCCCCCACCCTGACCTGGCCTGTGGCTTCCTCTACCCCTTCCACGGCCCTGTGCTCTACAATGAAGGCCCCTCTGTTTGCTCTCCCTGGCAATGGGTTACAGCTGGACTCATACCCTCCTGGCACTTCCTCTACCGGTAGTACCGCTGAGCTTGCTATCTGCCATGGCGACTCCATACTTACCTCGGGCATCCCATGTCCCTCTGATTCCTCCTCCTGTCATGACCTCTGCCTCTGCTGGCCAGACTGCGGGGGACCCCACTGGGACTGTTCCTCCTTTATTCTGCTCTCTATCCTCTTCTACCACCTCCTCCGACACCCTGGCCGAACTTCGCCAACTGAGCGCCTATCTCCGTGCCATCCCCACAAAGTCTGACATGGAGGAATATGTGGCACGCCTGGAGCAGTCATACAAATCTGAGCTGGCCGCTGTTCGTTCTACTGTACAATCATTGGAGGAGAGAGTGGATACCTTGGAAGCCTCTTCTACCTCACTTTCTACCCAGTTATCTACCCACGACTCTGTACTGCTGTCTCACTCCCACCAGTTGTACCACCTGACTGATCTCTTGGATGACCTTGAGAACAGGAACAGACGGAACAATATCAGGGTGCGGGGCCTTCCTGAAGTCATTGAACCCCAGCAGCTGGACGCTACCCTGCGCACTATTTTCAACTCCCTCCTGGGGGTCCCTCCCGATTCTCCGCTCGAGTTGGACCGAGCGCATCATGCCCTGGGCCCACGCCCTCTGGACTCTGCCAATCCTAGAGACGTCATTTGCCAGCTCAAAGAGGCCATCAAGCGGAAAGCCAGGGATGCCCGCCAAGTCGAGTTCCAGGATGCTCCTATCAACTTAGTCCCGGATCTGTCCAGACTCACCCTTGCCAGGTGGCATGCTCTGAAGCCTCTTCTGGACCTTGTGATTCAACACCAGATGCCGTACTCCTGGGAGTTTCCTTTCCGACTGCAGGTCCGGCGGGAGGGCCGTTCTATCTCCCTAACCCATCCGGACGATGTTCTTGCCTTCACTGCCGCCCTTGGACTCCCCTCAGTGCGTATTCCAGAGTGGCCATCATTATCTGGCACCCCAGAACCAGCCCAACCCACGCGGTCCCAGCGCCACCCCAGACGCCGCCGACGCGACCGAGCCTCCACGACTGCGACTCAGCAACGGGACCATCAAGACTCCCTGACTTGAACGCTGAACTGCTTCTCTTGCACACCAGCGAGACTTCCTTTCTACTGTATAACCCCTAGGGGTTTTCGTCCGCCCCCTGCGGGGCTGAGAAGTACCGTTATTTTCCCTCTCTATCCTTCCCACTATTTCTTTCCCCCCCTCTCCCCCCCCCTCTCTTTTCTTCTCTTCCCTTTCTACTTGCCCGCTTCCTTTTTCTTTCTCCTTTACTTGGTCTTGTTCCTCTCTCTCCTATGCCTTGGTCTATCTAGCTTCTTTACATTGTTCATTTTGGTCAGCAAGTTTTTGTTGTTACAGTTACCTTCATAGCGGCGTGACCCAGGGGGGGGGGGGGAGCGGCTCCTTCCTGGAAAGCTCGTTCCCCACCGGGGTTCCGTGCTACTGTGTAGCACTTGTTTAGGTATTGTTTGCCTTTTCCCCACTTGTTTTGGCGGTGGCTCATTCCACCACCTCACTGCACAGTCAGTTGAATTCTGTTTCTGTGTTAGATTGTGTTGGATTGCGTTAGTTTTTCCCTCTCCTAAGTGTTTGTTCCTTTTGTGTCCCCCTTTCCCCCCCACCTTTCTAGCTATGTCTACTTTGAATATTTGTACCTTGAATGCAAAAGCACTTAACGTCCCACAGAAACGCAGCCAGATCTTGTACCAACTTCACAAAAAACGTTCATATCCTTATTTTACAGGAGACTCATTTTAAGGAAGGTCATGTTCCGGATATCTGCAACGACCTTCCCCGTTTGGTTCCACAGCGTCAACCCAGCCGCCAAATCCAAGGGAGTATCTATTGCTCTGCATAGGTCTCTGTAGCACGAGGTAATGGACACTCTGACCCCGAGGGTAGATTTGTCTTTCTCAAATTGCGCATCGCGGGTACGGTCCTCACCATAGCAGGTTGCTACCTCCCTAATCAGAGACAACTGCGGTACTGTAGGGACCTAGTCGGCAAACTTTCTGACTTCGGCGAGGGGGTCATGATCCTCGGGGGTGATTTTAATTTCGTTTTGGAACCCATGACTGACTCTACCCCTCCCCGCCCTCCCCACTCCCAGTCCCACCTGCGTAGCCTGAAGATTGCTCTTCATAACTCCCAGCTGGTCGACGTGTGGCGCATCCTACATCCCAATGAGCGAGACTACATGTATCACTCCCCCACGCACAATTCTTATACTGGACAGATCGGTTCCGCTCTTTGGTCAGACCATTCGCCCGTATTTCTATCAGTAGAGGTTCCGGGACTCGTGCGCCGTCCCCTCACCTGGCGTCTGAACGACAGCCTTTTAAAAGATGACACTTGCCGGGCGGACGTCGGCGCTGCGATCAGGAACTTTGGTTTTGATCACGCTCAGTACTCGACATCACTTCCTCTACAGTGGGAGGCGCTAAAATGCGTGGTCCGGGGCGTCCTGATTAAACATGGTGCAAGTCTTAAAAAAGAGTGGGCGGCGTGGGTCTCCTCGCAGCTAGCTAATATTCATTCCGTTGAAATGCAACATAAACGTTCCTGCTGTCAGGCGGACTTCACGGAGCTCCTCAATGCTAGAGAGGAGCTTTGAGCCCACTTAGATGAGATGTCCATGCTCTTCCGTGACCGGAAACATTATTACGAGTTCGCGGAATAGTCTCCCTCACTGATTAACCCTTTCCCTGCCAACCATGTAGTTATATGTCCTCCCAGGGTGGCAGTTTTCTAGCCGAGGACGTATTTAATACGTCCTTACTACTAATGTCGATATCTCAGGATTAGTTAGGACTATGAAGATGATTTTGGATTCATTTTAAAGATGAGAATCTTTAGCTCTTACAGATCCTGAGCGATTCACTGTTCAAAACCCTTTTCAGCATTGAGATCCCATTGCAGATCCGAATTCCTGACAGAGTTTTTAACAGCGATTCGCTCTGAATCAGTAAGGGCTATCATGAAGATCTTCTTAGCCCTAACCAATCCTGAGATATAGGGCTCTAAAGTGTCCCCCCCCTCCTGCCTCAGGTAGCATCTTCATCTGTGCATAACCTGTATGTGACCTCAGAGGGGGTGGAGCAGGGACTTCTGTCCATGTTATCCCCTCTCCTATCAATCAGAGAGCATACTATACTTTTGCTCTCTGATTGTCACATAGAGGGATAATGTAATACCCCTCTAAGTCTTATTAGAAGGGCATTCTTATATAATACCCCTCCGAATACAACCAGGAAGTTTATTGGCGCTGTGACCCAACTCAACTCTTTTGGCGCTGCGACCTGGACAATGCACGATCACTATACAACAGATCCTGTGCGATGTAAATGGTGAACATTAATTGTTCAAAAGTATAACAAATGCAAATATCTTACCTTTCAGTACAAAGGTGTTTGCATTATTGAAAGCTCTGTAAAGCCATGCAAAATACAGTTAGGTCCATAACTCTCTGCAATTGTGGATACACACAGTATTAAGGTTAAATTGCCGTCTTGGCACTTTGCAATAATTTAGTGGGTTTTGGGTTGCAGTTTGGGCACTCGGTCTCTAAAAGGTTTGCCATCACTGCTCTAGGGACTCTGCAAATGCAACATGGCACCCGAAAACTATTTCAGCAAAATCTGCCCTCCAAATGTCAAATTGTGCAATTTCCATTCCGAACCCCGTCATGTACTAATACAGCAGTTTACAACCACACATGGGGTGTTGCTGTCTAGAGGAGAAATTGTTTAACAAACTGGGCATTGCTTTTTATCCTTTAACACCTTGTAAAAATTAAGTTTGGGGATACAGTGACATTTTAGTAATTTTTTATTTTCATATCGCAGTGTTGAAAAAAATCTGTAAAACAGCGGTGGGGTCAAAATGCTCGCTATAACCCTTGATACAGTCCTTGATGGGTGTAGATTGCAAAATGAGGTCACTTTTGGAGGGTTCCTACTGTACTGCTACTTTAGGGGCTCTAACATCAAAAATAAATTCAAGGATGATTAACCCCTTCACTAGAGATGAGCGATTCGATTCTGCAGAAAGTGGAATTCGATCCGAATTTCAGGAAATCTTCGATTCGCCATGGTTCTGGATTTCCTCACAATTCGATGTATCGAATCGCATTTTTAAAAAAAAATTTTTTTTCAAAATTTAAAATGGCCACCGCACATGTTAGGACAAGGGGGAAGGGACTCTGGGAGCCCGGGATCATCCACAATGCCAAGCGTGCAGCTAATCAGCAGCCAGCAGGACCTGTGATGTCACAGCCCTATAAAAACCCTCGGCCATTTTAGGTACAGTCATTCCACATCGCTCTTACTGTATGGAAAGACATCGGTAGGAGCTAGGGAAAGACTTTAAAAAGCATATAGAAGTTCAGGGAAAGATTATGAGCCTTAGAATTATAGGGAAACTATAGGGAAAGAATTGAGAGAAGAATTTGGGGTGGTTGCAGGCTGATTTACAGCAAGATTTTGCAGAATAATTCACACTGCAGCACTCACTGCCATTATACTGCTGCTCATTACTCATAGCTGTGTCATCACGGTGGAACACAACAAGCCTTTTGCAGTGCAGTACAGCAAAAAAAAAAGTGAAATATCATTCAATAATATCTGCACTTATCTGTAATAAAGGCCTTTAACGTGGGGAAAGACATAACGACCATATTCGCCATTTTGTTACCAGTATAAAGTTGCAGGCAATATTTAAAAACAGTATTGTCAATAAAAATTCAATAATTCTTAGCGGTTATCACTTGTTTAAAGGTCTTTATTAGTGTCAAAACACATAAAAAGGACCATATTCGCCACTGTACAGTGAGGAGGCGGCACAGTCAGCAGCTACTGCTCAGCCAAGATGTGGAGGAGACATCCACCGCTTCCTGCGGTAGGCGGACAAGTAGTGATGAGGAGAGTGGCATGGGAGCTGGTGTTGAGGAGGACATCAGTGACCTGCAGACAGTAGTGGATAACGATATAGCCGATCGTAATTAGGAGCCGGGTGACGAAGGGGCCTCATCGTCATCAGGAGAAGAGGGTTGCAGCTTATGTATGAGGCAGCGGGGGGGAGTCAGCAGGGTGGTGGCAGCAGTGTAAGGTCGGGAGCTAAACGTGCCCGGGGTAGACCACCCGCTTCGCAGCAGCCTACCTGCCCGTAAAGCAGTGGTGCAGGGGTTCACAGAGACAGTGGCGGTAGCAGTCAGTTATTGCGGAGTGTTTGGGGTAAAATCACCTACTCAGTGGTGTGTCAGTTTTTTGTAAAGCCGCCGGGGGAGGTGAACATGGCCATATGTTCAATCTGTGGGCAGAAAGTGAAGCGTGGCCAGAGTGCCAATGTTGGCACCACAGCCCTGCGCCAACATATGCAGTGTCACCATAAATTGGCCTGGGAGAGCCGTAGCAACCGCTGCAGCACCCAGTGGCACGCACCCCATTTCAGGCAGTCAAGGCTCCACCACCTCAGCTGAAGGAAGCTGTGTCCTTCCCATCATCTGCTGGTCGTGATGCTCCTGCTGCTCCTCCTAGTCAGTTATTGCGTCAGCAATCAATCACAGAATCTATATCTAAGAGACAACAGTATGTGTTCAATCATCCAACAGTGCAGAAGCTGAACGTGCTCCTGTCCAAGTTGCTGGTGCTGCAGTCACTCCCTTTACACTTGGTGGACTCTGCACCTTTCAGAGAACTGATGGCTTGCGCCAAGCCGAGGTGGAGTGTCCCAAGCCGTCATTTCTTTGCCAAGAAAGCAGTACCAGCCCTGCACAAATATGTAGAAGAGAAGGTGGGCCAGTCCTTGAGCCTGTTGGTGTCTGCCAAAGTGTACGGCAGCGCCGACGTGTAGAGCTGTAACTACGGTCACGGACAATATATATCATATATATATATATATATATATATACATCTATATATATATATATATATATATGATTATCTCTACACTCGATGATCTGGAAAAGCTCTGGCTGATGCTGGACATGTGTCCAATTGCGGTGTCCTCCTGGCTTCCTGCTGCGACGTCCTCATCACAACCTCAGCAGCGACTCCCTGACCAAGGCATCGCGAGACCAGGCCCATCATCGTCCAGACCTGCAGGCCCAAAGAAATATCAGCAGAGAGCTCCTCCTTCTGTGACGGAGAAGTTGCCTCCATGAATCCGTGGACTTGAGTCTTCCTAGTAATATCTGGACAGCAGATTTGAGTGTTCAGGTTACAGTATATTTTTCCTTTCTTTTATATTGCCGCCTTATGTTGCCTGTCCTCTCTCTGTGCCTCGGCTGCTGGTCCCCCACTCTTAATTTTGATGTGGTGGGAGCTAGCGGCTGATCCACGGACCTTTGATGGGGTGGTGCGACGGGCCTGGTGTTAGCTTCATGGGTCAGTGCCCCGTCGCACCTTCCCCCTTTCCCTTTCTCTCTCGGCATAAATTGTGGTGTTGTTTTTTTTCACTTTAGACCGCCCTTAGTGAGCTGCCGCTGGGTACTTGTTATGTTCTAGTTTAGTTACCTTTACTCTGTGGTTCAGCTTGCCACCCTCTCCTCCCTTTACTTTTTAGTGTACCATTTGGTGCAGTGGGGCGGGTGGTAGGCTGTACGGCCCTATCTAATATCGTACACTGTTATATCCCTGTTCAGTATTTGTGTATCAGTATCTGATTGCCATTAGACCTACTTGATATCAGACACACACTGGTACACACCCTGACAATCCCATCAACGACTAGTGCTCCATCCCCTTTACTTGTAACACCTGCTCTTTGCTTCCTCGCCCTAGCCACCTTCGCCCCTCTCCTCTAAGTGTCCCTGAGATGTCAGACATCGCTGCGACCACATTTAATGTTAAGGGATTCATCTCCCCCGATAATCGCCACCATGTCTTAATGCTATTGAAAAAAAATTTAAAACTGACATATTATTTTTACAGGAGATTCATTTTAAAACAGATAGGGTCCCTAAATTGCCAATGCACTACTTCTCACAGTGGTTCCATAGTTGTAGTACAAATTCTTCCTCTAGGGGTGTTACTATTGCTCTTCACCATGTCCTTCCTTTTAAGCTTAAATCCGAATGCCGTGACACTGAGGGTAGAGTCCTGTTCATCAAGGGTGACCTAGACTCTTCTAAATTCACATTTGCAAACCTGTACGTCCCTAACACTGTTCAAGTTAGCTGGCTTCTAGCACGCTTAGACGAGTTAAGGCTTTTCGCAGAAGGTCCCATACTACTAGATGGTGACTTTAATTTAGTGCTTAATTCCCTGTTAGACTCCTCCTCACAGAGGTCAACTCTCTTGCAGGTGGCTTTGAGGAAGCTTCATTTGAAGCTTCAGGACCTAAATGTCCTTGACAGCTGGAGACAATTGCACCCTAGTGATAGGGATTACTCCTTCTATTCTCCCCCACATAACACTTACCAGAGTCTGGACTACTGGTTCATATCCACCTCTCTTCTGCCTCTTACTAGACAGGCCTCCATAGGGAACATTACGGTCTCTGATCATGCCCCCTGCTCCCTTTTTTTCACCCTGCCGAGTCTAACTCCTAGAGATTGTCAGTGGCGCTTGAACAAAACCCTGCTTGAGTGGCAGGAAGGTGGAAAGAAACTCCAATCACATCTTGACCTTTTTTTCGCTACTAACGCCACACCTGCTTCCTCTCCACCTCCTCTGGTGGTTTGGGAAGCGCATAAATCTTATATGCGTGTGAGTTTTATCTCTTTAGGCTCCCAGTTTAAGAGAAAGACGCAGAAGGAAATAGATGACCTCTAGGCCCAGATCTCTTCCCTGGAATGAGTACATAAGTTGTCTAAGGTAGCTGCGAGGCTGAATGATCTGACAGCTCTTAGAGAGAGATTGCAGTCCCTCCTCACCCTTAAATCTGCCAAGTCATACCTGTTGTACCAACATAAGATCTACGCCCATGGCAAAAAGGGAGGAAGATTAATGTCCACCCTTATTAAAAAAAAAAAAAAAAAGCTAAGGATAGATCCCACATTCATCAGATTAGGACCAACCATAGGGGCGCTCCTCTCACTGCTACCCCTGATATAGCACAAGCTTTTAGAGATTTTTACTCTCTTTACAACCTTGGGCCCAGCCGGCAGCCTTCCCCATCTGCCTCTACTTCTACAAACACTTGTATCTCTAAAGATAAGGCCATCCAGGACTTCCTGGACTCCCTAGCTCTGCCCTCCATGGACTCCCAAATAGCTCTGGAGCTCATGTCTCCATTTACAACAGATGAAGTCCCTAGGAGCCACCGTACTGGGATCTGCTGCTGCTGGGCGCTGGTACGCTGCCATATACCATGCTCTGCAATTCTGCCGCCTTGGGCAGTGAGGCGCAGACGTAGCCCCTTTTCTGCTGCTTCTTTTTGCTTCCCCCTTGAGTTACTGACGTTGACTGTACCTATATGTCCTTCCCTCCCCCCCCTTCTTTCCCTCCCTCCTTGTTAAAATTAAAATTGAAAATTACATATATATTGCTATGTTTAATGCTGCCGCATTTAACTCAGCGGCGTGTTATCTTTAGGCCTTTGCTTTTATGATATTTCTTTTTGTTACTGTAGCTGCCGATTATACGATAAATAAAGATTTGATAAAAACGAAAAAAAAGAAATCAAATCCTGGCTTTCACCAAGAGAACTTAAAATCGGAACAATGGTGACCGACAACGGGAAGACCATGGTATCGGCCCTGCGTCGAGGGCTGAGCCATGCACCCTGCATGGCGCACGTGTTCAATCTGGTTGTCAAGCGTTTCCTTAAGTGTTCCACCCATCTGCAAGACATCCTAAAAATGTCAAGGCAACTTTGCATGCACTTCAGCCATTCGTTCACCGCCAAGCACACCCTCCTTGAGCTGCAGTGGCAGAACGGCCTCCCACAACATAGGCTGATATGCGATGTTTCCACCCGTTGGAATTCCACCCTCCATATGTTGGATCGACTATATGAATAGAGAAAAGCCATAAACAATTCTTGATCCAAGCGGACAGAGGTACTCCCCTGTGTAATTTTAATGTTCGCTAGTGGCAGCTCATGCATGACACCTGCCGTTTGTTAGTTCCCTTTGAGGAGGCCACTTTGTTAGTCAGTCACCAGGACTACGGGATGAACAACGTCATTCCACTGATTCACATCCTGGAAAAGATGCTTATCGATCTGGCTGGTCAGAGGACTGGAGATGTGGTGTCTACATCTTAAGGCCAGATGAGCCCTTTGGGGGCTGAACTGGAGGAGGAGTAGGATGAGGAGGACAAACCATGTGTAATCAAATGGGTGGAGAGGAGGAGCAGGAGCAATCAGAACAGCCAGAGGGAGATGAGGAGGATGAGGCAGATGACCCAGACACACAGTGGCAGTATGCAGTGGACATGAATGCAGGGAGTCCCTCGCAGTCACTTAAGCAAATGGCCCGATGCATGCTGAATTCCTTGCGCAGTGACAGCCAAGTTGTCACCATTCGGCAGAGGAATGACTACTGGCTCTCCTCCATGTTAGACCCTCGCTACCAGGGAAAAATGGGGGCCTTTTTTAAACCCACTGAAAGGGAGGACAAACTGAACTACTATAGACATGCTATGAAGCAAGTTGGCCGCTGCCTACCTGCGCCATCGTCCATCCTCTCGCATGTCTGACCAGGGGCACCCTGAGCGCTCAACTTGCACTGGTATGGCAGCTGTGGGAGGGAGTGGGGGTGGCAGTAGCAGTATCGGCTCCATCAGCAGCAGCCTGAGCCTAGAGTTGCTAATGAGCATCTTTCTTCAGCCGCATAGTGAAGAAACTGCTCATCAGCAGCTAGACACAGAGCAGAAGTTGAACCAGCAGGTTTTGGCATACTTAGAGTGCACCCTGCCACCCGTCATCGAAGATCCACTGGACTACTGGGCAGCCAAACTGGATTTGTGGCCGCAACTGGCTGAGTTTGCCCTGGTAAAGCTGTCCTGCCCGACCAGTATTGTGGCATCAGAGCGGGTGTTTAGCACTAGAAGTCCCAGAGAGGGGTCATTTAACATTTCTACCTTTGGAACCCAGAGACGGGTCGAATGACCTGAAGGATTTAAGCAAACAACCTATAATCACCGCTTTTGTTCTGTAATTAAGGCCATTACTGTCACACCACAGGATTTACAATAGGCTGCTGTGGGGAGCTGCGTGTGTGTGTGTGTGTGTGTGTGTGTGTGTGTGTGTGTGTGTGTGTGTGTGAGTGAGTGTGTGAGTGGCATGTCCTTCTTGTGTGACTCACTCAGTAACTGCGATTTTTTTTTTTTTTTTTTTTTTTTTTTCTGCACCCATTGACTTGTATCTAAATATACAAAAATGTAAATATACAAAAGAACAACTGTTATTTGTTTCCATTCTTTTTATTTTTGTTATGAAAATAATAAAAAAAATACAAGGAATAAAACAATTCCACACATATTTACAATAGGCTGCTGTGGGGGGCTGCGTGTGTGTGTGTGAGTGGCATGTCCTTCTTGTGTGACTAGCATTTCAGCACTTACTCAGCAGTCTGTCTGCACTGTCGGAACATACCTGGCACTGCCTGGGTATGTCCCTGGTACATTTGCCACACGTGTATTTGTAGCAGTCAACATATCTCTCAGTTGCACAATTGTTCGTGCATCGATGGTTGACCTGACACTTCGCCCTTTTGCCAGGGCTGGGTGTGGAAGGTTGTTGCCGAAGGAGTTTCTCCTTGCGTGCCTTCTTTTCAGTCACATGAGAGCCACCTAACTCTTTTGCAAGCTCAACCAGGAAGTCCACCTGTCTCTCCTGCACCCCAGTGCATGCCTGATAAAGAACATGAGCATTCAGTGCTGCCATGTCAATCATGTTGTAGAACACGGCGAATGGCCATCTCCGTGTTCCTGCACGCACGCTGTACTCCCGCACCATTTGGTCCATTACATCCACACCGCACTTTGTGTGATTGTATTGTGTGACCGTTTTTGGCTTCCTTTTGTTGGTATCCTCAGTCTCAACCACGCTGTGCATGCTGCTGAGAATGTAGACGGCCTTCTTTCGTTTGGGTGCATACACTGTCAGTGTGGCACCAGTGGTTGAAAACACCTGAGTGGTGAATTCAGTGCGGTCCATCTGTCTAGCGGATTGAGGAATTTCCCGGCGACTCTTGTTGACTGTGCCGAGGATAGTGGTTTTCCGGCTAAGCAGTCGTTGTGCAAGTGACAATGATGTAAAGAAATTGTCCGTGGTTACAGTTCTGCCCTTGTCCATGAATGGTTCCATCAGCCTCATCACTACAGTTTCGGACAGTCTCTCCCCGCTGGGACGACTGGGGTCCTTGCCAAGATATGGGAGGACATTACAGATGTACTTTGATTTCAAGTCGCAAGCCACCCAAAACTTGATGCCAAACTTGTCTGGTTTTGTTGCAATGTATTGCAGAAAACAGCAGCGAGTCTTTGACGGGAAAAGCTGTTCATCAATAGTGATGTGTCGACCAGGGTTGTAGGATGCGATGCAGTTGGTGACAAACGATCTCCACACATTGGAGATTGCAGCAAACTTATCGGTCTCCACTCGCTCACTGCGTGTGAACATGTCATCAAAGCGTAGGTGTTTCATGATGTCTTGGAAGCGGTTTCGGGTCATAGTTGCAATGATCCTTGGGTTTGCTAGGTTTGCTGACCAGCTGTCACATAGTGATGGAACCTTGGTCACCCCCCGCAAGATAATGACTGAAATAAATGCCTTTAGTTCCGGGAGACCCATGAACCAATCCACCTGCTCCGTGTGACGTGCATGTTGAGTAGTCCATTCTTGAATGCTACGAAGCATGTCAAGAGTGATAAAACAGAGGAAGCTCTGAAGGCGACTCCGGACACTTCGTCTGGCCTTAGCACTTGGCTCTCCATCTGTAGGGTACGGTTCTATTGGGGTGAAATGGAGACGTTTCCCCACTTCTACTTCACGCCACACTGTGCCATCTTTTGCGGTCTCTGTCGGCTCACTCGCCAACCGAGCTCTCTTTTTTGGTAGAGGAGGAGTCTCCTCATCTGCAAGATAAATAATTTCAAATTAACATTTTGTTTTGGTTCTAAATAAAAAAGATAGTCAGGAAATAAAAATCGGTAATTTGAAAAAATCTAACCTGAAGACAGCTCAGAGTCCGAATCCAGTTGAAGGACTATGTCTTCTCCATCTGAGTCAGAAGGGTTGGTGTTGCTCAGGATCAGTTCCAATGCCTGTTGAATGGTGTGCCTTCTCTGCATTTTGTTTCTTGTGAACAAAATAGGTGAAGCAGTCCCTTCACATCCCCCACAGCACAAAAGGCTGCATGCAAATTTGCTAAGGTGTTAGCAACCTTATGCATATTCCCAGCACAACAATGCAGCTGGGGGATGGGCAGACACATTCAAGAGCATCTTACATTCTTTTGTTTACACTCTCTTACAAGACCTGAGGTGGATCAACACAATTGCCCCCTGCAGATTCCTCAGACAATGGCCACATTTACAAATGAAAGGATGCTAATTGGAGCCATCAGAGTTGTCTGTTTGGACTAAGGGTCATTTGACCCTCTTTCAGGACTTCAAGGGGGAGCTCGAAATTTCTGGGACTTCTAGTGTTAGTGGTCTCAGTAGGCTCCCTATGCGTGTTACTGCAAGGCACAGTGTTCTTCACCACTATAAAGGCTCTCTGAAGCTAGGAAATAGGTGTTTTTAGCGATATTCGCTGCGAAGGAATTTGGATCAAAGCAAATTCTTTTGGAACTTTGAATAGGAGTGCCGAATCGAACTTTTGAGAAATTAGCTCATCTCTACCTGTGATGATTCTGCTTAAATATGGCTATAACTCAGAGATGTATTTTGATCTCTGGGTATCATATCTACCGCTTTCTTCCATTCATTCATAATGTGCACAGCCTACTCATAGGTATATTGCCAATAGTGGCCGGACTGGAACAATAGGGCTTTGTATCCATCCCAGCAGGGCTCCATTGAATTCCTACACAGCCCTGAGCGATCAAACAAACATGCATTGGTCAGCCTGAGCTGGTAGATCAGACATGGTTGATAACATTGTATCATTTCACTTTGTCTCATCTCCATACAAAGAATCGTGACTTGAGTGCGTTAATCAATCAGACTTGCTGTTGTTGATGACCTCATTCTGGGAGGTGGCATAAAGGGTATAAAAGATGAGGTAAGAGGTCAGTGAGAGAGACCATCACAGACTACAGGAGACTACAAGAGTTTTTACAGACAGACTAAAGGAGAGTACAGACAGACTTCCACTGTGAAGAGCATGCAGGCTGGATTGTTGTATTGATGCCACATGCTAAGAAGCCTCCACTGGTTATTCACACATACCAGAGCATGTGTGAATGTTGGACTACAGAACCACATCAAGGAGATGTGTGGTAAAGTAATTATTTCACTTTTATGCCCTTTTATTTTATTGCACTGTAACTTGTAACTAGTAACTGTTAATGCTTGTATATATCTGCATATCTGTTCTGAACTGCATGTGTTAGATGTTAATACCGACCCATTTAGGGGTTAATAAATATATAAAATTTAGAAAGCTTGTCTTGTATTTATCTTGTGAACCCGGCACTCACTGGCGGTGAGTGTGGTTTTTATATGAAAGAAGACTCAGGTGTGGGCCAACGCGGTGTTGGCGCACTGAGGATCTTTCACACTACCCTTCACACATTCTTACGTACATGTACTTGGGCTCTCGCTGCAACAGTGAGGATGGTGATAACACTGATCCCTGCTGTTTAACCCTAGCGACCGTGGCATCTTAGATGCTTCTTAGCGAAAGTGAAAGCCACGGACGGCATCGGGAGCAGGTGTTAGCTGTAACTGACAGCTAACACCCTGCTTCTTAACAGCCGATCGGAGGTGAGCTCCGACAGAGGTTTTAACCCCTTGGATGCCGCAGTCAAACAAGACCGCGGTATCCAAGTGGTTGCACCATGTACGTGTATTGCAGTCTATAGTGCTGAACCAGCGATCAGTGCATCGCTGGTTCAGGTCCCCTAGTGGGACATCACTAAAAAGTTTAAAATAAATAAATAAAATTAAGAAAGCAAGGAAATAATAATTTTTCGCCATCTCGCATATCGCCTTAAAAAAGCTAAAAAAAGCGATTATAAAGTCATATGTACCCCAAAACCGTACCAATAAAAAGCACAGATCGTCCCGCAAAAAATAAGCCCTCAACCAACTCTGTCGACTGAAAAAAAAAAAAAATTGCTACACATCTCAGAAGATGGCTATGCAAAAATAGAATTTTTTCCTCAAATGGTTTTTTGTTCTGCAAAACTAGTAACGCATAAAAAAAAATATAAATGAGGTATCGCCGTAATTGTACCGACCCGCAGAATATAGGTAACATGTTACTTCTGCTTTACGCTTTGCTTAAAAAAATTTAAAAGCTAAAAAGCAATACCAGAATTGCTGGGGGGGGGGGGGTTTGATCCACCAAGAAAAAGTTAATAAAATTTATTCTATACGTTATAGGCACCCAAAAATGGTGTCATTAATAAAATAAAAAAAATATAGCTTGTACAATGTGAAGACAAAAATCGGGAATGTATAAACTGTGCGACCGTATATCAGGGTACACCCCAGATTTTGAGTTTACGAGGAAAAAGACACCAGCATTGAACCCCAGACTGACCCCCACCCAGGAGCTACTGCTGTGCATTCACGTGAGGAATACTAATGCTCCCTACACCCCCTGATAAATTCTTTGAGGGGTGCAGTTTTCAATAGGGGGTCACTCCCTAGGGGATTTCACTTTACTGATACTTTAGAGGCTCTGCAAACATGCCTTCTGAGTCCTGCTGTGTGCCCAAGCAGCAGTTTACACCCACATATACAACTTCTTTCCATCTGGGATAGCCCACTTTAATAGTTTTAGGAGTGTGTTTCTCTGATGACACAAACTGGGCGCATCGTATTGGGTACTGAAATTTGCATATTTCTTTAAAAATCTCAATTTTCACTTTGTACATTCATTTTCAGGAAGCACTCTTGGGCTCAAAATGATAATTCCCCTTGATATGTTATGTGAGGGGTTTAGTTTCTAAAATGAGTTTACTTTTTGGGACTTTCCATTGTATTGGTACTCTAGGGGCTCTGCAAATATGACAAAGCACCTGAAAACCATTCCAGCAAAAAAAGTAATTTTTCATTTTCACATCTCAATGTTAATAAAATCTGTGAAACAGCTGTAGGGTCAAACTGTAGGGCCATCACTGCTCTAGGGAATCTGCAAATGAGACATGGCACTTGAAAAATATTCCAGCAAAATTTCAAATGCCAAGTGTCACTTCTTCCCTTCCCAAGTGTTGCTGCAGTGTGCCCAAACTTCAGTTTGCACCCACATGTGGAGTAATTCTGTGCTTGGGAGAAATTGCATAACAAACTGTGAGATGCATTCTCTCCTTTAACCCTTTGTGAATGTGTTAATTTTAGGGCTAAATGAATGTAGTAGTGAAAAAAAATGAAATGTCTAAATTTCACCTCCATATTGTTTTAATTACCCTGAAATGCTTAAAGGGTTAACAAACTTCCCAAATGCTGTTTTAAATTTTAGGGGTGCAGTTTTGAAAATGGGGTAATTCATGGGGGTTTCTAATATATAAGCCTTTATAACCCCCTTCAGAACTGAAGTGGTCCCTAAAAAATTAGTTTGGGAAATTTTCTTGTAAATCTGGAAAATTGCTGTTACACTTCAAAGCCTTGTAACGTCCAAGATAAATTAAATGACAATTTAAAGATGATGCCGATATATAGCAGAGATATGGTAGATTAAAATTTATTCATGTACTTGGGTGGAATGACTATCTGTCTGAAAAGCAGAGCATTTCACATTTTGAAAAATCCAATTTTTTCCAAATTTCCAATTTTTTTTTTTATAAATAAATGCAAAAATATTGATTAGTGTTTACCAGTAACATGAAGTACTATGTGCCATGAAAAAACAATCTCAAAATTAATTGTGTAAGTTAAAGCGTCTCAAAGTTATTGCTATATAAATTGACAAATGTCAGTTTTGAAAAATGAGGCCTGGTCCTTAACGCACTTTTGGACTCGGCCCTGAAGGGGTTAAAAGATGTCTATAAAAAGTAGAGAGATGGTAAATAAAATTTATTAGTGTGGGTGGTATGACTGTTTGAAAAGCAGAGCATTTTACATTTTGAAAATTGCAAGTTTTTCCAAATTTCCATCAAGTTAACTATTTTTTCATTAATAAATGAAAAAATATTGATCAAAGTTTACCACTAGCATGAAGCTGCTGGGGATATATCTCCTAACCCTGGTCCTCTTTCTTTCAGTAACTTTTCCTCTTCCTGCACACACATGAGTCCCACTAATCTCATCAATATTCATTGTGTTCACTCTCCCTGGAAAGCATTGTGTAACAAACTAGAATATATTAATGACTTATTAGTAAATATTAGTAAATCTCTAAACCTGCTTGCCCTTACTTACTGAAACCTGGATGCAGCAATCTGATATGGCCTCCCCTGCTGCCTTGTCTCATGGTCTCCTACACTTCTCACATACTTCTACTCCTGCCAACAGGGAGGGTGGAGGGGTAGGCATACTTCTATCGCCACAGTGTACTTTTCAGGTCATTCCCCCAGTACCCTCACACAGATTCCCATCATTTGAGGTCCATGCCATCAGACTTTTCCGCCCGCTCTCCTTACGCATAGCCATGATCTACCGTCCACCTGGCTCACCCTAACATTTTCTGGATCACTTTGCTTCTTGGCTTCCCCTCTTTTTGTCCACTGAAATTCCTACCCTCATCATGGGTGACTTTAACATCCCCATCAACACCCATGTCTCCACAGCTGCCTCAGTTTCTCTCAATAACCACTACTTATGGTCTTTCACAACTTTCCTCTTCCGCCACACATGTACAGTCATGGCCAAAAGTTTTGAGAATGATACAAATATTAATTTTTACAAAGTCTACTGCTTCAGTTTTTCTAATGGCAATTTGCATATACTCCAGAATGTTATAAAGAGTGATCAGCTTAACAGCAATTACTTGCAAAGTCAATATTTGCCTAGAAAATGAACTTTATCCCCCAAAACACATTTCAACATCATTGCAGCCCTGCCTTAAAAGGACCACCTAACATCGTTTCAGTGATTGCTCCATTAACACAGGTGTGGGTGTTGATGAGGACAGGGCTGGAGATCAATCTGTCATGATTAAGTAAGAATGACACCACTGGACACTTTAAAAGGAGGCTGGTGCTTGCCATCATTGTTTCTCTTCTGTTAACCATGGTTATCTCTAAAGAAACACGTGCAGTCATCATTGCACTGCACAAAAATGGCCTAACTGGGAAGAGTATTGCAGCTAGAAAGATTGCACCTCAGTCAACAATCTATCGCATCATCAAGAACTTCAAGGAGAGAGGTTCCATTGGTGCCAAAAAGACTCCAGGGCGCCCAAGAAAGACCAGCAAGCGGCAGGACCGTCTCTTAAAAGTGTTTCAGCTGCGGGATCGGGCTACCAGCAGTGCAGAGCTTGCTGAGGAATGGCAGCAGGCAGGTGTGAGTGCATCTGCACGCACTGTGAGGCGGAGACTCTTGGAGCAAGGCCTGGTCTCAAGGAGGGCAGCAAAGAAGACACTTCTCTCCAGAAAAAACATCAGGGACAGACTGATATTCTGCAAAAGGTACAGGGAGTGGACTGCTGAGGACTGGGGTAAAGTCATTTTCTCTGATGAATCCCCTTTTCGATTGTTTGGAACATCTGGAAAACAGCTTATTCGGAGAAGAAGAGGTGAGCGCTACCACCAGTCTTGTCTCATGCCAACTGTAAAGCATCCTGAAACCATTCATGTGTGGGGTTGCTTCTCAGCCAAGGGAATCGGCTCTCTCACAGTCTTGCCTAAAAACACAGCCGTGAATAAAGAATGGTACCAGAATGTCCTCCAAGAGCAACTTCTCCCAACCGTCCAAGAGCAGTTTGGCGCTCAACAATGCCTTTTCCAGCATGATGGAGCACCTTGCCATAAAGCAAAGGTGATAACTAAATGGCTCAGGGAACAAAACATAGAGATTTTGGGTCCATGGCCTGGAAACTCCCCAGATCTTAATCCCATTGAGAACTTGTGGTCAATCATCAAGAGACGGGTGGACAAACAAAAACCAACAAATTCAGACAAAATTAAAGCATTGATTCTGCAAGAATGGACTGCTATCAGTCAGGATTTGGTCCAGAAGTTGATTGAGAGCATGCCAGGGAGAATTGCAGAGGTCCTGAAGAAGAAGGGTCAACACTGCAAATATTGACTTGCTGCATTAACTCATTCTAACTGTCAATATAAGCTTCTGTTACTCATAATATGAATGCAATTCTATTTCTGTATGTGATAAAAACATCTGACAAACACACATAAAAACCAGAGGGCAGCAGATCATGTGAAAATATAATATTTGTGTCATTCTCAAAACTTTTGGCCATGACTGTATATGGCAATACGATCGATCTTGTCTTCCTTTGACTCCTCACAGTTTCTAAATTTACTAACTCTTCTCTGCCTCTCTGATCATAATCTTCTATGTCTCACCATCAGTACTTTCTCTCCTTCACAGGATACACCTACCCATCTGTGAAGAATATCGCCTCGCCCAGCCGCCTGGCACGCCTGCGATCAAACTTCTTTCTTAACCTCCCACTCACACACCGTGAGTAGACCGGGTCATAGGATAAAACGAAATGAGCGATATAAATTTTATATGTTTAATAACCCAAGTGGGTCGGTATGAATTAATAGCATATACAGAAATATACAATATTAATATGATCAAGCATAAACATACAAGCAAAGGAGCGATGATACAATACACAAAAATAAACAGGGGAATTAAAAGATAGAGAAAATACCGGCATAGGCTCGTAGTCCGTTTCTCTAGGCCACAGCAGAGTTTTGGGCCTAGGGCGCAAGCTTAAGCAAGTTGCATAAAACAATCCTTCTACATGCTGTCCAGAACTAGGCCCTCAAAGCATTCCTCAGTAGGGCAGGCCCTCTCATCTTCTCCCAGATCAGAGCTCCTTACTGCCTCTTTGCTGAATGACCCCAGAATCCAGGTCTGCCCACAGCATATGGCTAGTGCTCCACCCACCCCTTGCACCCAGGCAGCCCCCCTTCTCCCACCTTTGCAGAACCCTCGGAGAGAAGGGTGAAGTTAAGGCTTGCTATCCCCCATCCCATCTGGTCAGGGATAATAAAAGTGCCTGGCTATAGCAAGCCATCTCCAATGAACACACATAAAACCAGTGAAGCGTATCGTCCAGCAATGTGGACTCAACTAAAGCACCGCATTCCAAGTGGGGGAAGGACTGACCTAAGCAAGTAAAACACACTTCCAAGAAAGATATAAAACTGAGGGTCGGTTCATCACACCATCATACATATAGGAATTTACATGCTATTTACACAGAGCACCTCTCAGACACTCGACAGTCCTCACTATACCCCATCTCTTCACTCTCCTGTCCCAATCTGGCCACCAGTCACTATAATGAGTCCCTTTAAAATTGCACTGGATGAGGCAGCTCCACCTCCACTTAAAAATTTCGACACAGGAGTCAGCAACCCTTGCACACTCCACAGATACGTTTTCTTCAGCGGTGCTCTAGGTGTGCTGAACGTCTGTGGAGAAAATCACGTACATCCTGCAGATTTCCTCCACTTCAGTTTATGCTGAAAACCTATATCTCTGCCTTTCACTTTGCCAAACAAGCCTATTTCACCGCTCTCATCTCTTCTTTCTCCTGTAACCCTAAAAGGCTCTTTGAAACTTTTGACTCCTTACTCACTCCCAAGGTGCAGGTGTCTATCACAGACCTCAGTGCTGAGGACCTGGCCACCTATTTCCATGACAAAATTGATCAGATCCGTCAGGAAATAACTGCCCAGTCCCCAGGTGGCATTGATCCCCTCACCTACCTCACTTCAGACTGTTCATTCTCATCTTTTGAACCAGTTACAGAAGAGGAAGTTTCTCAGCTCCTTTCTTCTTCTTGACCTACAACCTGCAGTAGTGACCCTTTCCCCTCATACCTTCTCCAGTCTGTCGCCTGCTGTAATGACTTACCTTACTAAAATATTTAACCTCTCTTTTTTTTTTTTTGTTGGAATCTTTCACTCCTCTTTCAAACATGCTGTCATAACCCTGCTATTGATGAAATCCTCCCTTGACCCATCCTGTGCTATCGACCTGTCTCTAACCTCCCCTTTATCTCCAAAATCTTGGAACGCTTGGTCTATTCTCATTAAATCCACTATCGTTCTGCTAACTCTCTTCTTGAGCCCTTACAAACTGGCTTCCGCACTCTGCACTATACTGAAACAACGCTCACAAAAGTCTCCAATTATCTCGTGACGGCTAAATCTAATGGTGACTATTCTCTTCTTACTCTTCTGGATCTCTCAGCAGCATTTGACACTGTTGACAATCAACTCCTCCTCACTATGCTTTGCTCTGTAGGCCTCACGGACACCGTGCTCTCTTGGTTCTCCTCTTATCTCTCTGACCGCACTTTCAGTGTATCATTTGCAGGCTCGGTCTCCTCCACTCTTCCCATTGCCGTTGGGGTTCCTCAGGGCTCCATCCTAGGCCCCCTGCTCTTCTCTCTCTAGACAGCTCCTATTGGACAAACCATCACCAGATTTGGCTTCCGATACCATATTTATGCTGACATCCAATTGTATATGTCATCCCTTGACATCACCCCTGCACTAATACAGAATACCAGTGACTGTCTCTAATATCATGTCTTCGCTTTATCTGAAACTGAATTTCTCAAAGACGGAACTACTGCAGTTTCCCCCATCTAATAGACCTATCCCTGATATCTCCATTGCAGTCTCCGGCCTTACCATAACTCCTAGGAAGTATGCCTGCTGCCTCCGGGTTATGTTTGACTCAGACCTTTCCTTCACCCCCCACATCCATTCACTTGCACGCTCATGTCCTCTCCAACTCAAAAACATCTTCAGAATCTGCCCTTTCCTTACTACAGATACATTAAGGACCCTTATTGTCGCCCAGATTCACTGCAATGCTGCCCCTGCTACCTCTTGTGTCAACCCCTCTACTTCATAGATTGTAAGCTCTTGCGAGCAGGCCCCTCAATCCCATTGTGTGAATTGACTATTTCTCTGTAATGTATCTTTTTGTCTGTACTTGAATCCTACATTTTGTAAAGTGCTGCGGAATATGTTGGCACTATATAAATAAAATGTGTGATTGTTAATTGTGTTACAATGTGTCAAGGAAAAGTTAGTGTATTAAAGTTATTGCCATATAAAGTGATACATGTCAGTTTTGAAAAATGGGGCCGGTACTGTCTATTAAAAACGCTGTGGAAAAAAAAATGTACGAGTTTCCACAGTGTTTTTTGCAGTAATTCGCTGGGTTGGGCCTTACACTTAGGCAAGTTTTGGCCGTGTCATTAAGGGGGTGGCAGGGGCCTTTTAGGTGAAGGATGCACGTTGCGGAAAAGATGCTTTATTTTTTGTTGCAGATTTTGCTTTTTTTTTTTTTTTTTTTTTTTTTTTTGAGCTAAAGCCAAGAGTGCATTGAGCAGAATTTAGAAGTATAAGACCTTTCTATATATTTTCCATTTCTTTTGTAGCCACTCCTGGGTTTGGCTCAACAAATCGTAGCAAAATCTGCAGCAAAATAAAAAGCAACTTTTCTGCAACATGGGCCCTTAGCCTGAAACTCTTGTCTGTCCCTACGGAGATCAGTGACTCAACCTCCAGGTGGTACTCTCATGATGGACTCATGGAAGACAGTTTAACAGTGAGACCAGGTTTAATTTTCGTAACACAATATACTTTATGATGGTGGTAAACTTCTTTGTTACATTTTGTTTATTTATTGAAAAAAAAAAAAAAATCAAAAAAATTTTTTGGGACCACCAGTGATTAAAAGTATGGGTTAAAAAATGTCCCCCTGAATTTCCCTTGTGAATGAAGCATCAGTGCACTTGCATTGCCGGCTTTCAATTCATATAAGATTGCAGTTTTGACAGCCCCATAGAAATGGAGTGCCCACAAGAACCATCCCCCATTCTCCTGCTTCAGCAGTTGGACCCCAATAATCTGACACATATCCACTATGTTCTGGATAGGTGATAAGCGTCTGAATTGGCACAGCCCCATCAATGGGTTAAAGGGGGTGTGCTTCAAATGACTTATCTCCTCTCCACAGGACTGGCTGTAATTGGCTGTTTGATGACAAAGTTTCCCTAAGTGTTACATGTGAATAGAACGCTAGTGTGCCTGCTAGGCCAGCACTTTGTTCACTTGTATGGAGCTGCAGTGACAGCTATCTCACATTATTTCCAGCACATCGCCCTGTGTAAAGGGGGATGTGCTGCTGAGAATCAGTGTAAGTATTCCCTGTTTATTGTCGATTGTCACCCGTTCTAGAATTGTATTGGCAGTTATCACATGTACTATCTTTTCAACAGGTTCTTGGTTATGATATCCAAAGCAAAGCAATAGTTTTGAGGACAATATATCAAACATCATATTCAGCTGTCAATGTTCTGTCTAGGTGAATGGTAATTTGGATGTTATTGTTTGCTATAGATAACGTGTGTTGATTGCCTTGTGGAAATTATTTACTGATTTAATATTGAAAACATTTTATTTTAGAAGTATCTGGATGATGCAGAAAGGGAAAAACAGCAGTATATGAAGGAGCTTAAAGAGTATCAGCAGTCTGAAGCCTATAAAATGTGTGAAGAAAAAATTCAAGAGAAGAAGATCAAAAAAGGTTAGTGTTTTTTTTTTTTTTTTTTTTTCAATCTAACTTTTCTTTCAAAATATTGCAGCTTTCTTCCATAAGCAGGCAACTGATTTATGGAGGACTATAGGTTTTGTTTTATCTTTTTGACCCATTTTTTCCACTTCTTTAGACTCTAGATGCCCATATTATTACCTATGTTTATGTAAAATGTTTTGAAATGCAAGTGCTGAATTTGAGTGTATTACTGTGATAGTAATGCATTGCCTCAACTTAACATACTATTAATTCATATTTGTTTTCATGTCTAAAAAAAACAGTGACCGAACAAAGATGGCTGCAGTCCATGATAGCAGATGATCTCAGCACATAGCCGGGAGGGGTCTTAGCCTTAGTCTTAGTCTTAGTTATTCAGTATCACTGTTTTGGGGGGGGGGGTTTGTTTTGGTTTTCCCTATTTTTTTTCTGTGCTGTCTCTGCCTGCATATTCTCCTGCCTTTTGATGGTCAGTGATGTACTTTACTGATTGCCAGCAGAAGAGGCCATACAGCGCCCTCCAAAAAACTAAAGTTTGGTACAAAAAGCTGGCCATGCACATTTGTACAAATTGCTCTATACAATGCGTATGTACTAATCTGAAGTATTGACCAAATGGGGATATACCCTCATTTTTAAGAGGTAGTTATTAGACAGGTTGTCCAGGCTAAACATAATTTTCTAATTAGGCCAGGGGAGGTGAAAAAAAAAACCAAAAAACATACTCACCTGTCTTCAATGCTCTGGGGTCTTCCCAGGGCGGTCCGGTCCTGCTGCTCGGCTGCCTTCTTGCTGTAGAATTTCTCGTCGGCTATGACGTCCCGTTTCCCTTCCACTAAGGCCACTGATTGGCCTCGACGGTCACGTGTGGTGGGTACTTCTGCGGGACAATAACCATGGAGCTGCAGGACTGGACTGCGCAGGGAGGCGTGGGAGCACATGGGACAGGTGAGGTATGATTTTCTTATTATTTTTTTCCTCTCTCCCTGCCTAATTAATAAGTAAATTTTTGGCCTGGACAACACTTTAATGTTTTAATATTTGGCAATCATGAAGGGCAGGGCTGCATTACTTCTAGTGAAATGTTCCCTTATTGTAACAGGGCAGCATTTCCCCAATGAAATACCCCAAACTGCAAGGAAGGTAAATACCCAAAAGAAGTATAGATTGTGTTACAAAATGGGGATATAGAAGTATAGCAATTACCATTTTGAAATTTGCCCTCAAAAACCTGGCATTTACATAAAGCAAAAATTGCATCAAAGCAGACCATACATCCTTGGATTATTGTTTTTATAATTCACTACCTCTTTATACCTTAATGTATGTCACACAGTTTAGATTTATTTTTCAATCTCCACTTTGCATTTATTTCTGGAAAAATAAATTAATGCAACACTTGTGGGGTCCTAATGCAAAATACACTCTTAGATAACTATATTTAGAGGTGTAGTTTCTAAAATGGGGTCACTTTTTTGGGGGTTTCCACTGTTCTGGTATGTCAGGGGCTCTGCAAATGCGACTTGGTACCTGAATACAATTTCAGCGAAATCTACCCTCCAAATAATGTTCTGTCCCTTTTGAATTAGGCTGTGTGTTCATACAACAGTTTACAACAACATATTGGGTATTTGCATACTCCTGGAGGAATTGTTTAGTGCTATTTCTACTTCAACTCTGTGAAAATGAAAAATGTATGGTTATAGCAACATTTTATAGGAAAAACTGTAATTCTTAATTTTCAGCTCAATGTTAATAATTTCTGTGAAGCAACAGTGGGGTCTAACTGCTCACTATACCCCTGATAAATTTCTTGATGGATTTAATTTCCAAAATGGGGTCACTTTTTTGGGGGTTTCCACTGATCTGGTACGTTATGGGCTGTGTAAATGCGACATTGTACCTGAATGCTATTTCAATAAAATCTTCCCTCCAAATAATGTTCTGTCTTTTCTGAATCTGTGTCCTCACACAGCAGTTTACAATCACATATGGGGTATTCCAGTGATCATGAGAAACTATGTAACAAATTTTCTCCTTTAACCTGTTCTGAAAATGAGAAATTTGGGTTTAAGCAACGATTTTTAATTTTCATGATACAATAGTAATTGTAAAACACCTGCATGATCAAAATACTCACTACCACTTGATTTCCTTGAGGGGACTAATTTCTAACATGGGGTCGCTTTTAAGGGTTTCCACTATTCTGGAACCTCAAAGGCTCTGCAAATTGTGATATGGAACCTGAAAATTATTCTAGTAAAATTTCCCCTCCAAAAACCCAATGGTGCTCCTTGCCTTCTGTATCCTGGTGTGTGCCTTTTATATTAGTTTACATCCACACGTGAGGTATTATCGTGCTTAGGAGAAATTGCATAACATATTGGAGGATGCATTTTCTACTTTTAATTTAGTTGCGAATGTGTAAATCTTAGGGCGTCCTGAACATGGCTGTATGAAGACACACTTTCTTAGAGCTCTTGACTACTGAGCTTACCCCTGGCCCTTTCTGCTTGCTCTTAAGCTACCAACGGTTCTAGTCACGATGGTCCACCATATTTGACACAGGGGCACCACCCTCCGGAGGTCAAAATCACCAAGTACCTCCATACTCCTCAGTAGGCCCTGCTTGTAACCTCATCTCCCAAGATGGCGCCAATGCAGTCTCTCCTGGTTCAGCTCCACAGAAAATGCCTCTTCTCCGGCAGCCCAGAAGAAACCACACAGTGCCGTATACAGCCCTTGCACAGGCTGCAATCAGCTGCACCCAGCTCCCATTTGGCTTCCTCCACGATGCCTCAGACCCCCAGAGTGCTTCTTCCCTCTCATTTGCGGAAAGTGAGTCTAGTCCCCCTCTCTCCAGCAATGCCCAGGTTGGCTCCTTCATTCCCTGGGGCTCTTTTACCTAATGCAGCAGACACTATGTCTACCAGTGCAAACCCTCTTGCCTCAGCCTTCTAATGTCTTAGTGGCCCCATTAATCTCCTAGCTATGGCAACCCATGCTCTCCTGAGCAAGATGAGGGTCCAGGTAGGTCATGCACATAGTCTGCCTCTTCTGATAAATCTTTCTCTGGCTACTCTCCACAGAGGACCCAAAGTAAACTCCCTAGACTTGCTGATGGATGGTCTATTTGCCAACAAAACAGGATTTGGAGATATAGGATATGGTCACTAAGGTGGAGACTAAACAGGCACAGATAAATCGTTTTTGGAGGTTAAGGTGGAACTACACTCCATCTCAGCCCAGCTCTCTTATCAAGAGCAAAAAAACCTCCACCTTGGAGGTTCGTTTAACTAAAATGGAGGACTACATTAGATCCCAACTTACATTTAAGAATGCCCTGCTACTACAGCTGGACAACCAGGAAAACCGAAGCTGTTGCAATATTGTTAAGCTCAGGGCCCTCCGGAAACCGTCCCAATCTCTGACATTCGCTCTGTGGCTACATATCTTTTCAAATCCAACCTTGACCGCCTAGTAGACTCCAAGATTAACATCAATCGAATTCATAGGACCCCCAGCTTCTGTTGCCCAGAGGCTCCTCGACCCTGTGATGTCCTGTGCCATGTACATTTCTACAAAGAGCCTGGAGGAAAGATCCGATTACCTGCCTGGACTCAAAGATCCAACTCCTACCAGATGTATCATGTCGCACCCTAGCCTTGTGGGGACTACTCAAGCCAGTCCAACAAATCATCACGGAGACAGGAACTACGTATCAGTGGGGCTATCTGTTCGACCTTCTAGTTAGATGCAATGTGACTACTTTTGCTCTTCATTCCCCAGAATAAGCACCGTTCCTGACTTTGCCCTACCGCCTCTGCCACAACATATTGACTTACTAGCCACTTGACCCTCCACGATCTGAAGGGAACCGGCCTATACTCCTGAGTCGCCTTTTATGTCGAGACCAACAGCATCCTTTATAGACTGGTGCTATATTTCTGTAATTCCTAACCCCCCCCCCTTCCTTGTATGCCCCATCCCTACTATTCCTCCATGATGCCAGTCTAGAATTTCCAGTCTGGATTTAGTGTTTGGATTCTAGAGGTTTGCCTTGAGAATTGTCGCTTTTATACTTTTTGGGGTAATGCTCCTGGAAAGTTTAGTTATCTCTTGTCCCTTTTGCTTCACAGAAAGGCACTAGGCAAGGTTTCCCACTTTAACCCCTCCTTTTTAAGATAACCATTGAGCCCTTCTCTCGAATGCTGCAGTCCTCCCCAGGGGTTGCAAGCATTCGAGTCAGGGATTGCTTGGTGAAAGCTGCCTTTTATGCCGATCATTTTTCCTCAGCGACCCAGCTGGGGAGGTTCCTGCAGTGTTTGAGATCCTTGAATCTAATGGGGAGTTTTCTGGATTTAGAGTCTCCACATCAGTAAAGTGAATTGCTAGATGTTTCCCCTGGTTCCCGTAGGAGAGACTTGAATAGCCTGGGCATCAATGTTGCCATTGATTCCATCAGATACCTTGGCATCTCTATTGGAAAGGTTCCCTCCTCTCTGTATTCTTTAAATTACCCCCTCTCATTTCGAAGGTAACAGCTGAAGTTGAAACGCTTGAGCCACCTCCCGCTATGTCACTTTTAAGATGATGAGCTTCCCTAAGTTGCTGTACCCGCTTCAGACCACCCCTTAGTGCTTAAGTGGGCTGATATTGATAAGATTAACTCTGCTTTCTCTTCATTTCAGTGGGATTTTGGTCATCCATGCGTAGCACTGTGTAGGCCGATGTTGCCGAAGTGGTGTGTGTGTGTTTGTGTGTGTGTGGGGGTAAGGGGGGGGGGGGCAAAGGGTTGTAACCTTCCTGACATCAGAGTTTAAGTGCTGAATAATTCCTCCCATTACTCTAATCTAGGGCTAGAGTCTGGTCTGGTTTACCTATGCTCCTTGTCGGAGCTATTGCACACCCACCTCACCAAGATACCTCGTCCCCTAAACTCGAGTATACTGGTAAGGGATACAGTGGTTGTGTGGTGCTTCAGTAGAATGTGTTACCGCTTGCCTTACCTACTTTCCAAACACATGCCGCTTTAGGGTCACCCAAAATTTGCACGTGGTATGGAGAGTGTGTTGTTCGGGAATTGGAAAAAGAGTGGGATCACTTGATTGTCTCACCTGCTACATCCCCAAGAGCCAAGGAACCTGACCTATTATAAGCTCAGGGAAAAATATCAACTTTCAGCCCAGCATTTTCTGTGTTATGCCCAAGTAAAGGGATTTTTGATAACTCTCCTAAAAGATCTCTCTAAGGAACACAGACAACAACCTTTAGTTTCGATCCTCATTCTCATGCCTATATTTCCACTTGAGAGCGCATTTGGGCGACCTGCTAAAAGATGTACTATTTTCAAAATGGGTGTCTGTTTTTCATGATCCAGACTTGCCTTCTCAGTTTCGTGAGGGTTGGGCAAGATTATGCAGATTCGTAATATCCGAAAAGTAGCGTGAATCCAACTTTAGGTCGAGTGCCATTTAGTGCAAACGCCAATGATTTTGCTGCAGCGTTTTACAGTATCTGCAAAGTGGAAGGAATTCTGTTAATTACATCCAAACATTGCAGAAAAAGATATTTACTCTTACTGGTAATTGGATTTCCCTTTAACCTCCACAACGGCACCTGTAGTATGATCACTTCTCCATCACCTCCCAATAGTATCATAGAACCTGGAATATACACTTGAATACATATAGAAAAACCGTGAAATATATATATACACACACATATATATATACATATATACACACACACACACACACACACACACACACGCGCGCACGAAAAAACAAGGTATAACAATAGCGAGTGTTCAGACCTGGTGGAACTGGAATCCTTTTAACACTGTAGCAGAAGGTTATGGCCTTCATTATCCATTGGCCAATAATTGTCTTGCTAGTACCTTCTCCCTTGTTCTTCCCCTGGTATTGCAGCAACAGATGATTATAGGCCCTGAATCCCTCACATCTGCGCACATCCAGGTTAAGAAATTCCCTTTCTTTTTTCGAGAAGGTATTTTGACAGAGGGTAGGATAACTTCCTGCAGACAATGGAATTTCGAAACTTTTGAAGGAACAAGGGATGATGTTTCAGCAAAGGAGCCTTGCATATGAGAGCCTGGATCTCTCCAACGCGCCTGGCTGTGGTAACTGTTAGTAACATGGTCATCTTTAAGGTGAGTAGCTTGAGAGAGATGTCAGAGATTGGCTCAAATGGAGGTCCTGCCAATACTGATAAGACAAGATTCAGGTCCCAAGGAAGAACCGATGAACGGCTGGGTGGTTGTAGTCTGAAGGCCCCCCTTAACAAACCTTTTGACAGTCGGAAGTTCAGCCAATCTCACATCTAGAAATGTACTCAAAGCTGCAATCTGCACCTTGATTGTACTGATCCTCAGGCCTTTTTCCAAGCCCAGCTGCAGAAACTCTAAGATCTAGGATGAAGGTGGCAAGGATGTAAAGTTCCACTTGCCTTGGCTTTCTGCAGAGGAGCAGGGTAGAAATGAGGTCAGAGAACCCCTTATCCATTAACAGGAGCTTTTCAGCCGCCAGTCCGTAAGATGATGAGCCACTTCTGGGTGAAGAATAGGTCTCTGGGAGAGAAGGTCCACTGACACTGGTAGGGTCCAGAATTCCCCCCTGGATAGATGAAGTTGAAGCGGAAACCAGGCCCTCTTGGGCCAGAAGGGAGCAATCAGGTTAACTCATGCTCTTTCCTTTTGGATCTTCACCATGGTTCTTGGAATCAGCGAGAAGGGAGGAAAAGCATATAGAAGACCCCGAGGCCATGGCTGTGTCATGGCCTCCACAGCTTTCAACTGGTCCCATCTGGAAAGGGAGAAATAGTCTGTAAGTTGGTTGTTCAGGATGGAGGCAAATGGGTCAAATCAAAATAGACTGCACCTGGGCATGGAAGTGCATAGTGTCCATTCTCCCTCCTTCAGGGTCTGTATGCTAAGAAAGTCGGCCACCACATTGTCGCTTCTTTATTTATGGACTGCAGTGAGAGAGGCCAGATTCCGTTCTGCCCAGTCGAAGATACTGGAGGACACTCTGGATAGGGCAAGACTTTTTTTGCCCCCCCCCCTGCCTGTTGAGATACGTGAATGTGATGGTGGTGTCTGAGCAGATCTTCAGATGTTAACCTTTTAGAGCAGGACCCAATGACAGCAGGGCTTCCTTTACTGATTTCTCCCGCAGATTTGGGGAAGCTGTTGCCATAGACTGGCTTCATACACTACCTTTCCAGGCTGTGGATGTGTGGACTCCCAACCAAGTAGGCTGGCGTCTGTGGTGATTATCATGAAGGGGCGAGGACCACAAAGAACGTATCTCTTAAGGTTCCTCATGTCTAGTCATCAGAGAATAGTGTCCTTCGTAGCCTGTGGAACATTTACCTTCTTGTCTAATGACATCTGCCGTCTGTCCCATACTGATAGCAGAAAGGCTTGCAGACCTCCGGTATGAGCCTGAGCCCCAAGAAACAAGGGGATGGTGGATGTTACGGAGCGCAAAAGTCTCATCATCTCTCTGATGGATTTCTCTGTATTGATTTGCCAGCCAACTCTGAGAGGGTCTGCCTGATTAAACTCTGATGGGACAAGAGCAGAAGCTCTGTTGGGGCTGATACCAGGAAGTCATCTAGATTTCATGAGAAAACATATCTAGAAAATCACATTGTCTGATTTTTTAAGAATTTATTTGCAAATTATGGTGGAAAAGAAGTATTTGGTCCCCTACAAACAAGCAAGATTTCTCAGACAGCTCTCACAGACCTGTAACTTCTTTAAGAGGCTCCTCTGTCCTCCACTCATTACCTGTAGTAATGGCACCTGTTTGAAATTGTTATCAGTATAAAAGACACCTGTCCACAACCCCAAACAGTCACACTCCCATCTCCACTATGGTGAAGACCAAAGAGCTGTGGAAGGACACCAGAAACAAAATTGTAGACCTGCATCAGGCTGGGAAAACTGAATCTGCAATAGGCAAGCATCTTGGTGTGAAGAAATCAACTGTGGGAGCAATAATTAGAAAATGGAAGACATACAAAACCACTGATAATCTCCCTCCATCAGGGGCACCACGCAAGATCTATCCCCGTGGGGTCAAAATGATCACAAGAACGGTGAACAAAAATCCCAGAACCACACGTGGGGACCTAGTGAACGACCTGCAGAAAGCTAGGACTAACGTAACAAAGGCTACCATCAGTAACACACTACACCGCCAGGGACTCAGATCCTGCAGTACCAGACGTGTCCCCCTGCTTAAGCCAGTACATATCCGGGCCCATCTGAAGTTTGCTAGAGAGCATTTGGATGCTCCAGAAGAGTATTGGGAGAATGTAATATGGTCAGATGAAACCAAAGTAGAACTGTTTGGTAGAAACACAACTCGTCGTGTTTGGAGAAGAGTGAATGGTGAGTTGCATCCAAAGAACACCATACCTACTGTGAAGCATGGGGGTGGCAACATCATGCTTTGGGGCTGTTTCTCTGTACATGAAAGAATGAATGGGGCCATGTATCTTGAGATTTTGAGTGCAAACCTCTTTCCATCAGCAAGGACATTGAAGATGAAACATGGCTGGATCTTTCAGAATCACAATGATCCCAAGCACACCGCCAGGGCAATGAAGGAGTGGCTTCGTAAGAAGCATTTCAAGGTCCTAGAGTGGCCTAGCCAGTCTCCAGATCTCAACCCCATAGAAAACCTTTGGACGGAGCTGAAAGTCCGTGTTGCCCAGCGACAGCCCCAAAACATCAATGCTCTAGAGGAGATCTGCATGGAGGAATGGGCCAACATACCAGCAACAGTGTGTGCCAACCTTGTGAAGACTTACAGAAAACGTTTGACCTCTGTCATTGCCAACAAAGGATATATAACAAAGTATTGAGATGAACTTTTGTTATTGACCAAATACTTATTTTCCACGATAATTTGCAAATAAATTCTTTAAAAATCATACAATGTGATTTTCTGGATTTGTTTTCTCATTTTGTCTCTCATAGCTGAGGTCTACCTATGATATCAATTACAGGCCTCTCTCATCTTTTTAAGTGGGAGAACTTGCACAATTGGTGACTGACTAAATACTTTTTTTCCCCACTGTATAGGGCAATATTAGTGTCCATTTACCTCAATTTATCGCCTGCACAAGCAGATATCTGTCAGTGCAGCAGTCCACATTTCCATTTCACACCTGCATGGAGGATGGGGTCAATGGGGTCCGCCAGTGTCTGTTGGTGATCACTGTTTTAGCTGTCCAGCTCTTTGTCGTTTGTGTTCCCCCAAACCGGCTAGGGAAGGAGCAGGGATTTCCTGGCCTTCCCGACCAGTTTACTGTTTTCACACAGCTTTGTTTATGATAGAGGGTGGTCAGCGGTCTAATTTATGCTAGCTGTTGATTACAGGGCAGCTAGGAGATATTTGGGGAGGTTTGTTACATGCTGTAGTGCTACAGTACCTTACTGTTCTATACCAGTGTGTCTGAGGTATTAGTGCTCCAAATTAGTGTGTGCAAAATTGACATGCACAGTGTAGTATAATATCACTTATGTGCACAATGTATTATGTAACTCTCCCAGCAGGAAAATATGCAGTGACTACAGTAGAAACATCATACACTATACCAGAGGACATCAGAGCTACAACAAAGAACAGGGACCCCAGATTTTTTGAAACTCTGCATCTGCATTACGCTTCATATAGACCCCTTTCTCTAGTCTAATTACACCATTCAGCCTTGAAATATATTCAGTTTTAGTAGATAATGCTGTCTGAACCCAAAGCTTAAAGCGTACCTTTAGTTATGAACAACTTTTCAGGTGAAAATAAGAAACTTTTTTGTAATATATCTTATTAAACCCTTAGCAACACAGGACGTAATAGCACGTCTTGGCCACCAGTGCCTTAATGACTTCAGACGTACTGTTATGTCCTGTGTCCCCTGCACGATCACTATGTGAGCGGGCGGGATCGGGTGCAGAAGCTCCAGGGCTCTGCAAAAACAACATGGCGTCCATGGCGTCCCCCTAAATCTGCTGTATACTTCAAAAGCTAGAAAGTGCAGTGCTCCTTGTCTTCTGAGCCCTGCTGTGAGCCCAAACAGCAGTTTACGCCCGCATATACAACTTTTTTGTACTCTGGATAGCCCACTTAATAGTTTTAGGAGTGCATGTCTCTGATCACAAAAAGTGGGCACAACATATTGGTCACTTAAATGGTGTATTTCTCTTAAAATTGCACTTTTCAATTTGTACATTAATTTTTGGGAAGCACTATTGGACTCAAAATGATGATACCCCTTGAGATATTTCTTGAGGGGTGTACTTTGTAAATTGGGTTACTTTTAAGGGGTTACTTCAAAAACCAAATAGCACTCTTTCCATTCTGAGCCCCACCATGTACCCATACAGCAGTTCATGACCACATATGGGGTATTTCTGCGTTCAGGAGAAATTGTTTAACAAACCTTGTGTTTTTTCTTCTTTAATCTTTTATAAAAGTAAAAAATTTGGCGCTAAATTGACGGTTTGTTTGAAAAATAGTAGTTTTTCATTTTCACGTGCCTATATTAATAAAATCTGTGAAACAGCTGTGGAGTGAAAATGCCCACTACACCCTTTGATATCTTCTGTGATGGGTGTAGTTTCCAAAACGGGGTAACTTTTGGGGGTTTTACATTGTATTGGTTCTCTAGGGGCTCTTCATATGCGATATGATACCTGAAAACTATTCCAGCTAAATCTGCTTTTCAAACGCCCAGTGTCACTCCTTCCCTTCCGTGCACTGCCATGGGCACAAACATAAGTTTACATCCACATGTGGGGTATTTCTGTGCTCAGGAGAAATTGCATAACACAGTGCAAAGCATTTTCTCCTTTAACCCTTTCCCTGCCGCCTACGTATTTATACGTTGGGACAGGGTGGCACTTTTTTTTTTTTTTTTTTTATTTAATTTTTATTGAAAAAATTTTTCATTAACAAGGTATAAAGAGAAAAAAAGATCAAACAAGCAGAAAACAATGAGGTAGGTAGAGGCTATCCGCCTCTTCTCCCTTAAGCAATATGCATTCAAATTAGACAGTAAACAAGGGAGGGGAGGGATGAAGGGATTAAGAAGACAAGGGTAGAACCAGAGGAAAGGAGGGGAGGGGAGAAGAGGACTAGAGATCAGAGACCCTGTGATGTACAATACATATCCCAGGGCGCCCAGATAGCCCCAAAGGCCTCCTGTGAGTTGTTTAGGCCCGCGGTCAGGCATTCAAGACTCCTCACATCCTTCACTCTAGCCACAAGTTCAAGACCAGATGGGGGACTCACTTTCTTCCAGTTTCTAGCTATGAGAATTTTAGCTGCAGTACAAAGGTGCAAGAAAAGCCTGGATGACTTATTGCTCAGGTGCCTGGGGGGAAGGTTCAGGAGATAGACCAGAGGGTCAAGAGGGACCTCTTGCAAAAAGAGAGCAGTCGTCAAAGTCCTGACCTTCCTCCAGAAACCTAGGATGAGAGGGCACGTCCAAAAGATGTGGTACAGGGTACCCACCGCAGCTCCACAGCGCCAGCACCATGGGGGAACCAATGGGTTTAAAGCATGGAGGAGAGCCGGGGTATGATACCAATGCATCAACAACTTATACTGCGCTTCCCGAAATGTAATGCACTGAGATGATTTCTGGGCCCGAGACCATACAATCCGCCACTGTTCCTGGGAGATGGGTCTACCCACCGCCTCCTCCCATTTAAGCATATAGCGATGGGTAACTGGGGAGCCTGTAGTTTGTGAGGTAAGAAGTTGGTAAATAGAGGATATAAGGCCCCTAGTGGACGTACCTGCACGGCAAATCTTTTCAAAAGCGGTGGGCAGTGACACTTTAAGGGACCCATGGAGGGAGCGGACAAAGTGAACCACCTGTAAATAATGGAACCATTCAGAACCTGGCAGGTTTTGGTTAGCTATAAGGTAGGCAAAGGACCTGAGTTCCAAGGTTCCAGGATCAACCATGTCCGCAATCCGATAAAGACCAGCTTTAGACCACACCTTAGTCATGGCAGAGGTCAGGCTTTCCGGGAGAAGGGGGTTGTATAGTATGGAGACCATAGATGAGTGCTGGGACATCAGGGAGAATCTAGTACGACAGGCAGACCAAATAGATCTAGTAAACCGAATAGGGCCCAGCAGGTACGAGGCAGGGGGAGCGGGGGGAGAGCCAACCCACAGAAGCGCGTTAGGGTGCATGGGAGCCAGCCAGAGCTTCTCTATCTGCACCCATCTAGTATATGCTGGCATAGCCGCCCAAAGTGGGATATGGCGCAAGTGGGACGCCCAATAGTAATGTAGCAGATGTGGGACGGCCATACCCCCCAGACCCCCTATCCGCCAGCATAACAGATCTGGGTATTCGGTGTCGTTTTGCCTGCCAGATAAACTGAAAAATAGCTTTCTGCAGGTTCCTTAATTCTCCCTGAGGAATCGCAACCGGGAGTGTCTCAAAAAAATACAGTAGCTTCGGAGAGTCATCTTGACCGCGGCAATTCTCCCTAAAAGGGAGATGGGTAAGGGTTGCCATTTGTCCAATAGGGCTCTTAACTCACGAAACAACCGCGGGTAGTTTGCCGAATAGAGGGTCGCGTAGGAGGTGGATATATGGACTCCCAGGTAGCGGATAGAGTACTCCCGCCACTGGAAATCGTAATTACTGCGGAGGAGAAGGAGAAGGTCCTGTGGAATGTTGAGTGGGAGTGCCTCAGTCTTTGCAGGGTTCACCTTGTATCCTGAGAGATCGCTATAGGTCTCCAGCAAGCGCAACAAGTTTGGAAGGGTAGTATGAGGGGAGGTGAGAGTGAGGAGTACATCATCTGCGAAAAGAGAGACCTTAAATTCCTTATCCTGGACCATGATCCCCTTGATATTAGGGTTTCGCCTAATCTTGGCTGCCAGCGGTTCAATGCAGAGGGCAAATATGATGGGAGACAGGGGGCAACCCTGCCTAGTGCCATTTCGAATAGGGAAGAAGGGCGAGGATGCATGGGGAAGCTTGATTGCTGCTGTGGGTAGGGAGTAGAGGGCCTGGATAGCTGTGAGGAAAGGTCCCGTGAGCCCGAACGCCTTAAGCGTAGCATGCATAAACGACCAATCTATGCGGTCGAAAGCCTTTTCAGCGTCCAGACTCAAGAGAAGGGCCGGGGTAGAATAATGATTGGCCACCTCCACCAAATCCACAGTCCTCCTGGTGTTGTCACCACCCTGACGACAGGGGATGAATCCCACCTGGTCCTTATGGACAAGCAGAGGGAGCCAAGCATTTAACCTATTGGCTAGGAGTTTGGTAAAGAGTTTCAGGTCCGCGTTCAGCAAAGCAATCGGTCGATAATTAGCACAGTCCTGCAAGTCCTTACCCGGTTTAGGGACCAATGTGAGCAGTGAGGAGAGCATAGTCGGGGGTATGGAGGAGCCTAAGAGGAAGGAATTGAAGAGGGACAATAGATGAGCAGAAAGTTCACCCTGGAAAACCTTATAATAATTGTAAGTGAACCCATCTGGGCCCCGGACTTTCCCATTTGGGAGGTCCCTCAGGACCCCCTCTAGTTCCTGCCTGGTGATGGGAGTGTTTAGGGAAGTCAAGGCCTCAGGAGGCAGGCGTGGGAGACAACAATCCTTTAAATAGTCTTCTAGCAGTGTTGAGTCATCCCCAGGGGGTAGTGCTCGCGGGTGGGGGGGTAAGTTATACAGCTTAGAATAGTAAGAGTGGAACGCCAGCGCCAGAGCGTCAGGGTGGTGTTGAAGGGTACCCGTGGAGTCACGGACAGAGTGTGGTGTGGAGGAGACCTGATGATCCCTGAGGGTTCTTGCCAGGAGGGTGTGAGACTTATTACCTCGTTCAAAGAACCTCTGGCGAGTATAAAGGAGAAGTCGTTCCACATGGCGGGTCTCCAAATCACGGAGGCCAGCCCATGCCAAAACCAAACGGCGAAGAACCCCCAGGGATGGATGTGCTGCCAAAGTTGTCATAAGGAACCGAATACGAGCTTGGAGAAGCTGTTCCTGGGCCTGTCTGTCCCTTTTAAGCCTAGAAGCCAATGCGATACAATGTCCTCTCATGACCGCCTTATGGGCTTCCCAGAGAATGGCAAGAGAGTTTACCGAACCTAAGTTGTCCCTGAAATAATCCATCAAGTGTGTGCGCAGGATCTCGAGGGAGGTCGGTGATTTGAGCAATGTTTCGTTAAGACGCCAATGACATTGGCGAGTAGGCACTGGGGTCGTAGATAGAGTAACCACAACTGGGGCATGGTCAGACCAGGTGAGAGAGCCAATGTTCGTGTCCCTGAGCAAACGAAGGGCGGGAGCATTACCAAAGAAATAATCAATGCGGGTGTGAGTGTTATGAGGGTGAGAGAAGGTGGTGTAAGAGCGTGCAGTAGGGTTGTCCACTCGCCAAAGGTCGTAGAAAGAATGGGCGCGGATCAGCTTACGGAACTCCCGTGCAAGCTGAGCCATCCTATGGGGGGTTGGACCCTGGGGTAACGCCAATCGGTCCGCCCGTTCAGAGAAGACCATGTTAAAGTCTCCCCCCACAAGCCAAGCTGATGCCGGGAGAGCGCGCAGGCGGGGAGAATACCCGACGCAAGAATGGGATCTGCGCTGAGTTAGGGGCATAGACATTGCATAAAACAATCGGGGCACCATGAAGGAGCCCTTCCAGAATAACAAATCGGCCCCCTGGGTCTATGTGGGAGGTCGTCACTGTAATTGGGCAGGAACGGGAAAGAAGGATAGCCACCCCAGCTCTGCGTCGATCGTGGAAGGCCGAAAAGGCTATGGGAAAGTAGTGCTTAGCGAAGGCAAAGGTACCGGAGCGGTCAAAATGAGTCTCCTGAAGAAACGCCACATCCGCTCGTAAGGAGCGGAGTTCTCTAAGGACATGGCGCCTTTTAGTGTTGGAACCCAGGCCCTTGACATTAATTGTCACGCACCTAACCATTGGGACTCAGGATTGGAGGACAGTGGCGGATTGTAATAAGCTCACCCATCTCACATGACGCTGGCAGGTTTCCCTCGAAGAGGCAGAAGGGCGATCCACAAACAGGAACCCAAAGTCGAGGCAAGGTCTCTAGATCAGGGAGGGAGGGTGGAAAAGGGGGGGAGGCAAAAGACAACATAAATGACAAAGTGAGAAGTATAACAATTAAACAATACTTTGTGGGCGAGGCTAAGTCACTCGCCTGGGGACCAGTGAGGACAGCCAGAGGTCCAACCAGGATCAATGGCCGCACAGTCCAAGTATCCCCTTAGGGGGGAGAGCGTGGACAAGAGGTCGGAGGGGAGGCGGCAGATCCCCAACCACCAGTAAAAAGAAGGATGGAAGGGGAGTCACCGAAACCCCATCCCGCCCCACTCCGCTAAAACAATCCAATAATAAGCATAATAGATGAGACCCGTAGACCTCGAAAAGGAAAAAGAGAAGCAAACATAACGCTAAGGCTTGCAGTTTTCAAAGCACTACCGGAAAAAAAAAAAAAAAAAAAGTCTCGAGGAGCATCCTCCTCAGGAACCAGTCTCCAGTCGGGGCCTCCAAGCGGTCGCCGCCGCGGAGGGTGCATGACGTCGTCTGGGCTCCAGTCGATGCTAAACCGGTGGTGGGGGAGGGGGTGGAGGGATTAGCTCCCAGTCTGTTAAATCCGGCAAGGGGACATCCAGCAGGTCGCAGAAGAGAGGTAAATCCGAGAAGAGGGGAAGCGTAGAGGAGCGACCATCCCTACGTGCAATGAGAGCAAACGGATAACCCCACCGGTAAGGAATTTGGTGTTCCTGAAGGATCTGGAGGAGGGGTCGGAGATGGCGGCGTTTCTGGAGGGTGATTAGCGAAAGGTCCTGATAAAGTTGTAGTTGAGCTCCCTCAAATTCAAAGTCCTTGAGTTTGCGCACCTTGCTCATTATAGCCTCTTTAAGGGTGAAGTCGTGGAGGCAGCAGATGACATCACGGGGTGCAGCGGAGGATCCTCTGGGTCGAAGGGCTTGATGTGCCCTGTCAAACTTAATTTTGTGGGACGGGGGCTCCTGCAGTATAGTGTTGAAGACAGCCTCCAGCAGAGCAGGCAGATCCTCAGATTGGTCAGCCTCCGGGAGTCCCTTGACGCGTATATTGTTGCGCCGACCCCTGTTGTCAAGATCCTCTAAGTGACGTTGCATGTCCCGTATAGCTGATCCCTGGTTAGCGGTAGTATCATGCAGCGACGCAACATAGTCCCTGGTAGTGTCATGGTCATTCTCCAGCGTATCCATTCGATTAGCAATAGAGTGTAAATCAGTGCGGAGGGTAGCAATTTCAGATCGGAAGGATGCTGTGATTTCCGCAACCATACTTTTAAGGTCTTGTTTAGTAGGTAGCTGAGGAAGGAGGTCCACCAAAGGTGGCGGTGCTGAAGATGGACCTGGGAGGCAGCTCTGGGGGTACAGGACTAGAGGGGGGGAGCCATAATCCTTGGGAGTGTGGGGCGGAGGAGCCCCTACGCCAGCGCCTTACACCGTGCCATCCCCCCCTGAGCTATGGAGGGGAGGGGAAGATAGTAGGTGGGGGGCCACAGAGACCAGCTCTGTGGCCACAGGCTGTAACTCATCAGCGGTGTGGGAGGGAGCAGAGCCACTGACCTCAGAGCCCCTTGGAGAGCTGGAGACATCCGGGGTCCTCTCATGCCGCTCTGCCAGAAGTGCTGGTGAAGCAAAGTGTAGTTGCTGGGACATCCCAGGGTGAGGAGACACTGGGAGCACTCGTGCTGGAGAAGCTCTGGGCTGCCCAGGCGCCGACAGGGATCTCTGCTGGAGCAGTGCTCCGCTGGCTGACAGGGGGAGCGCGGGAGGAGAAAGGCTGCGCTGCGACCCCTGTGCCTGAAGAGCGGAGGGAATCCAAGATGGCCGCCCCTCAGCAGCCTGGCCCGGCAGAGAAGGCTGCTGAGTGAGGAAGCCGTCCAGGGTGGCTCTCCCAGACCTCTCCACAGGCGCTGGAGTGCCTGGGGCCACCCTCCTCGGTAAGCGCTTGCCCATGAGTGCAATTCTGAAGGGTTCCACGGGTCTCAGCTGCAAGCGGTGGAGCGGAGAAGGTCCTGCACGCGACCTACTCCATACGTGTCCAGGCCACGCCCCCGTGGCACTTTAATATCAGAGGACTTATGTAGTACGTCCTTGCTACTAATGCCGATTTCCCAGGATCAGTTAAGGCTATGAAGATGATCTTGAAATAAGTTTTAAAGATGATATAATTTAAAAATTGATATTCTCAAGGTAATCATGATAATCCTGATAGCCCTTACAGATCTGGAGTGATTCACTGGTGAAAATGCTGTTCAACATTGAGATACCAAAGCAGATCTCCATTCCCAATACCGTTTTTAACAGAAAATCACTCCGAATCTGTAAGGGCAGCCATGATGATTTTGATAACATTTTAAAGATGATTAATTTTTTTTTTAAATGAACCCAAGATCATCTTCATAACATCCCATAAAATAACATTTATATTCATCCCTAACAGATCCTGAGATATGGGGCTCTAAAGTGTTCTCTCCTCTCCAGGCTCAGGCAGCATCTTGGAGCAGTGTGGAGGAGGAGCACAGGAGCAGAGCTAAAGACTGCAGAGACAATGATAAATCATTATCTGTGCATAAGCAGTATGTCATTCCAGAGGGATAGCATGGACTTCTGTCCATGTCAATCCCTCTCCTATCAATCAGAGAGCATACTGTGCTTTTGCTTTCTGATTGTCACATAGAGGGATAATGTAATAAGAATACCCCTCTGAACATAACCAGGAAGTTTATTGGAGCTGTGACCCAGGTGTTTAACAATCGTCCAGGTCGCAGCACCAAAAGAGTTGCACCAAACATTTACACAAGACATACACAAAGTCATCAATAAAGTTTACATTTGACACTGTTCTATCCTGTCCATACCTGATCTTTATAGAGTAAAATATGCCGACCGTCTCTCTAACTGTAAGGGTAAGCCATTAAGAGATTATAATTATTCATTAGAGTTACAATTTTTATAGGATAGAAAATTATATTGTTATGTAAGCTTGTATTTCATTTACATGCACAAAATTGGTTTCCGCTTTTCTGCAATTTTTGGGGTTTCTTTAACATCTGCACCTGTAAATATATATGTATTGTATGTATGAATTTCTTACATCTTGCATTTTTTTGGAAACTACATTTTATTTGCAGAAAGTGGTTGCTTGAGCATTCAATTTAGTGGCAAAATAGAATTTTTATGCAATTTTTGCTTGTAATCTATACTGCAAAATTGCATGAAGGTGGTTGTATATATCAAATATTAAGTTGTGGTTTTATATACTATATGCTGTGCAATCTCAAAAAAGTTAGATTTTGGTATCACAGTAAGTTTGGTATGTTCAGTTTAGATTTTTAACATATTAGTGAATGATCGCAAAATATTGCTTGTCTTCTGTATCCGTGTTTTTGAGAGTACGAGCTCTTGTTGTAGTTGATGTTTGCAGTATTTATAAATTGTGTACACCTTGATCTATTAATTTTATATATGTTTTGTGTGTGAATGTATGATTGAATGAGTTTTAGTTGCAAATATGTTTTAGTGTATTTTTTTTCAAAAAATTACACAGCACCATACTCCATACACGGTAACATTCAGTGAGAGGCAGAAACAGCTTTCAATACAGAAACGAGGGAAAGAGTGAAAATGCAGGATTTCACAGATGCGATCCAAAATATGTTAATAAAGTACAGTATATTACAAAATTTACTAATAACACAAATTCTGCCAGAAAATCCAAAAGTTTAGTTACACTTTTAAGCTGACTTGTACTGATTTACTTACACTGAAAAAAATGCGCTGATAAAATGACAGATTGTAAAAAATAATGTTCTTAGTAACTCTTACCCAAATATAGAACATGGGTTGTATCAGGAGGACTCCAGATTTCTTATAGAAAGCTGAAAATTTATTGAAGTCTTCATAAAGGCAGATAAAGGAAAAATATAAAATAGTTGCTTTAGCTGTCAGTTAGGTCTGGGCTGACCTAAATAAAAATTAATTGGGGATTTTACCTCTATTAATGAACGATTATTTAGGCCATGCAACTTTTTAAAGGCCCCAGGGGTGGATTATAATAAGGGTGAAATAGGCTGTAGCCCGTGACTCTACAGTAAGTGATTGTCCATTTGCCTTAATATAATTTGGCTGGGCGTGGGAGTTTGTGTACTCAGTGTTGTGACGCTTGCGTCTATCCGTCACAATGCCACGTGACCGCTGCAGCCCAATCACAGGACTCAACGGTCCCTGGCATCAGTTAGGAGGTCCAAAAAAGACCAGGGAGTCGTGTTGGAGCCCAGAAGATGTGAGTAACACTGTTTGTTAAAGTTGATTGCCTTCCCTGGGCCTGATTATTATATAATAGCAATTATGGTTTAAGCTCAGCACTCAATTGTAGATAAATATTCAAAGTGTAGTTTATTAGTAGAAAAGAGCAATCCAGTAATATACAACGGGACTTTGCGGTCTGTTATCTCAAACTTATATTGAATTATATTGACTTTTTGAGTTTGAGGACCCACGTTGCAGAATAGCTACTTTTTTTTTTTTTTTTTTTTTTTTTTTGCCAAATCCAGGTGTGGATTGGGAGAAGGGAGAACTAGGAGTGCCCAGTTTATAGTTCCCATTCCTTTTGTAGCCTCTTCTGGGTTTGGCTCAAAAAACGGCAGTAAAATTTGCAACAAATAAAGCCGTTTTCTGCAGAGTGGGGCTTCCGACTTAATGTCCCATGTCCTTTTACTTAAAAATATGCTACAATTTTTCTGATAAATGGGACAGAGACTTTTAATTGTTGCTTCTTTATTGCTCTGCCTTTTGTTTATTTAGCCTTTCGTATGGGCAGCCTGTGTGCTGCCTCTTATTCTAGTTAGCATTGTCTTATTTGCTTTGTTTTATATCCACTTCATTTTCATGAAGTTTGCAACTGGATTTTTATTTATCAACTTGTTTTGTCTTTTCAATCCTACAGAAAGCAGTACCTCTTGTGCAACCACAGTACTGAATGGACACAAACAAAAAGTAAGTTACATAATAGATATATTATGAAAACTGGAAATATGACAAATGAAACTGGAAAGAACAGTTTTTTTGTTTTTTTTTAAACAAGCATTTTATTAATTTTAAAACCACATTAACAAAACACACACAATGAGGGTGCCAATACCAGTAGCAGTCAACAAGGACAGTGGTAGTAACTAATCATTGCTACTAAGTTTAGGAAAATCAGTATCAAACTAATGACAGTACCTTGTAGTGCTGCTTCTACTCTTTCCAGAGATTTCTTATTCTGTATTGCAGCACCATTTTCATGAAAAGCAACATTTTTTTTTTGAGTAAATTAGCTGAAAGGGGCTTTTTATGAATAATAGTCTGAGACATTTTTCCAATTATTAACATGTTGTTATAAGCAGGCTAAACTCCCCCCTCAAACTTGCCCATAATCATTTTGGCAAACCCTATGCAGGGCTGGGCTTGTTCTTACTCCAAATAAACTTGCTGAATGCCAAGCTCATGGATGTCTGCGGGTTTTAACAGATCAGGAGTTGTCTGCAGGGGATATAATGGTTGGGAAGAGCGATCATTTTAATCAAATGACAGTTTCCCAAAAAGGCTGGGTAGATGTTGTCACCTGTTAAGGTTGGCCCGTTTCTTCCAAAGAATAGGCTGGTAGTTAAATCTATAAATATTTTCTGGGGTCTACACTTTGTTAGCAAAGTAAGTTGTATTGGAAGGGTGTGGGTGAGGAGATCCCCAAATTGGTCCCTGAAGGACAGCTGACACAGTGTCCCAGTTCTAAAACTTTGCTCTTCGAAATATGTACACAATACAATACCCGGTGGAGCCTGTGAGTGAGATCAAGATGGGTAAATCATTCTTTGCCTTCGCTAAAATTAATGGGACTTCAGGTACAACAAGATCTCTGCACACTGGTAGATACCTTCATAACCTCACTTCTGTACATGACCTTCACCTAAATAACCAAACAATCCCAACTTGCTTCCATAACCCCGTCCTTCGCTCTCAACTTTCTGAATCTATTTAAAATGGTATATAACCACCCAATATTAGCTTAAAAATTCACATATTCTTATAAATAAATCAACACTTCTTACTAGGTAAATATAAAGGTAGTAGATCTTTTAATATTTCAGCCCTATACTAATATCTAATATATGTATCAGCATCTCTGGGAAAAGATCAAAGTGTCCCCTTTATGGCTCAATGTTCAGAGATATAAGGAGTTGATTTGTTTATAAGAATATGTGCATTTTTAAGCTAATATTGAGTGATTATATACCATTTTAACCACTTCCGGACCGCCCATAGACTATATACGTCTCGTTCTGCAAGGAAGTACTGGTACGTCCAAGCAGAATTCAGCAGCTGCACTGTGACTTCAGCCGGAGCTCCCAGAGAGAAGGCAGGGAAGGTAATAAACTGTGTATACAGTGCTCAATGAGTGCTGTATACACCGCTATGGGCGCCGCCATGTTGCAGCTCCCCTCTGACCCGGCGGTCATGTGATCTGCCGGTATCAGAGTCTGTTAGAGCTGATAGGTCCTACAGTACCCAGATCAGCTCTATAGTAACATGCATGAGGCTGTATTCCTCCTGCAACTGGGGTAAATGCACCAGTCACAGTTATAGGAGAAATCAGCCTGCCCCCCCCCCCCCCCCCCAAAAAAAAAAAAAGTAAATAAAATAATTAAAAAAATAAATAAAATATAACACGCCCCTTATTAAAGGTTATAGCCCCATCCCCGACGACACCATACAAAATAAAAATTACAGTAACGAAGTGTAAAAACTATTTTAAAAAGTTTTTTAGTAGAACTTTGTGTTAAAAAAAAAAATAAAATAAAGTGAAAAACAGACATGTTTTCCCTCCACTTTTGTTTCTTTTCCTGGATATAAAAAAAAAAAAAAATTAAAACGCATGCAAAAATAAAAACATCATAAAATTAAAGCCCTATGTGTAACCAAAAAAAGACGCAGAAATTAGTTGAATAACGCATATGTTAAAAATGTTTCAGCCCTCAAAACCGCACATACAAAAAAAACCAAAAATTTGTCTGGTCATGGACCAGAAATTGGCCTGGTACTGAAGTGGTTAAATAGATAACATATTATATTTATTTTTGGTTAAGAAATTGGGACACATACCTTATGATACAGTAAATCCTTTTGCAATTTTTTGTAGGTGTAGTCTTATTAACCCAAAACAGTATAATATATATAATTCACATATATAATTAGAAACAAAGAAGAAAATTAACTGATACAACTAATTAAAAAGCGAGAGAGAAAAGAAAAGGGGGAAATGATGGAGAAATAGAAAGAGAGGGAGCGGGACACTGCTAATAATAATAATAATATTATTATTATAGTCAGGGTCCTGAAGTAAAATAAAAAAAAAAAAAACTTGTATTGTCTGGTCCAGGGATCACAATTGTAGACTATATGCGTGGCCTGGAGTGACTACCTCTTGAAGCTCATCAAGAGTGTGCAAAGCAGTAATCAAAGCAAAAGGTGGCTACTTTGAAGAACCTAGAATACAAGACATATTTTCAGTTGTTTCACACTTTTTTGTTAAGTATATAATTCCACATGTGTTAATTCATAGTTTTGATGCCTTCAGTGTGAATCTACAATTTTTATAGTCATGAAAATACAGAAAACTCTTGGAATGAGAAGGTGTGTCCAAACTTTTGGTCTGTACTGTACGTCTACAGAAACTGTTCTATTAAACGTTTATACAAGTAGAGGCCCCCTGACAGAGTGGAGAAGGGTGTCAGCAGTTAGTTTGTGTTGACGTCACTGATTATTTTGCCTTTCCTCTGATCCGTCAGAACAATAACCCCCTCCCACAAAAAACGTATCCTGTCTGTTGAGCATCCGCCTTCACTCGGTCAGGATTTGGTCAGTAATCCATCAGTATTGCTGATGCCAAAAAAAAAAACAGGAGTGGATCCAAAACAGATGACACGTGAATGGAATATTTGCATGTCTTCTCTGTTTTGTACCCATTCCTGCTTTTTGCTACCAAATCATAAGCCAATTCTGATAGGACCATACAGGCCTTACAGCTGCTACACAGACAGGATCCATTGTGAGTCCATTTTTTTCCTTCCTTCTGACAGATCAGAAGAAGGGTCAAATAAATGATGTCAACCAGGCCAAAAAGGCAAAATAGTGGCCCAGTCATGGAGTGGGGAGGGTGGGAACAGCATGAGAAGTGACATAGTGTTGTGGTAGCAGCAGCATGAGTAGGCCACAGAGTGGCAAGGTGACATAATGTGGAGGTGGGGGCAGCAGCATGAGGCGGCCATAGAGTGACCCGGTGAGTGGGGAGGCAGGTGGCACAAACAGTACTCGCTGACGATGGTGACTGTAAGAAGGAGCACTTGGCATCAGATGTGTGACATCAACCAGAAGAAACCGGTCTCTCTTGTCAGGGTTTGGATGAGGCAGCATGGATGATTTAATCTGATGCATCAGGCATTGGTGGCTGGAAATCCTGGCTGATTCACGCCTGATTCATCTTGACAAAGGTCAGTCTCTCCACATTTTGGGTGGACAGGCGAGTTCTCCTTGGGGTAACTATGGCCCCCGCTGCACTCAACATCCGCTCTGATGCCACACTGCTGGCCGGGCAGGACAGCCTTTCCAGGGCAAACTCAGCCAGTTGCGGCCACAAATCCAGTTTGGCTGCCCAGTAGTCCAGCTGATCTTCGATGTCGGGTGGCAGGGTGCACTCTAAGTATTCCACCACCTGCTGGTTCAGGTTCTGCTCTTTGTCTAGTTGCTGGTTAGTAGTTTCTTAACTATGCGGGTGAAGAAAGCAGCTCATCAGCGACTCTAGGCTCAGGCTACTGCTGATGGACCTGCTCCTGCTCCTGCCCCCCCACCACCCATAGCAGCCATGGCAATGCAAGTTGAGCGCCCAGGGTCCTCCCGGTCAGTCCTGCAAGAGGATGGACGATGGTGCAGATAGGCAGCGGCCAACTGAATACATAGAATGTCTCTATAGTAGTTCAGTTTGTCCTCCCTCTCAGCGGGTGTAAGAAAAGGCCCCCATTTTTGACCAGTAGCGAGTGTCTAACATGGTGGAGAGCCAGTAGTCATCCCTCTGCCAAATGGTGACAATTTGGCTGTCACTACGCACGCAAGTGAGCATGCATCGGGCCATTTGCGCAAGTGACCCAGAGGGATTCCCTGCATCCATCTCCACTGCATACTGCCACGGTGTGTCTGGGTCATCTGCCTAGTCTTCCTAGTCTCCCTCTTGCTTTTCCGGCTGCTCATGCTCCCCCTCTCCTGTCACCTGTGTAGAAAAACCACCCATTTCGCTACACAATGCTTGTGCTCCAATGTCCTCCTCCTCCAGTTCAGCCCCCACAGGGCTCATGTGGCTGTGAGATGTAGGGGCCATGTCTCCAGTCCCCTGACCAACCAGATTTACCAACATCTTTTCCAGGATATGAATCAGTGGAATGACTTTGTTCATCCCGTAGTCCTGGCGACTTTCAAATAAAGTGACCTCCTCAAAGGACATGAGCAAACAGTAGGTGTCACGCAGGAGCTGCCACTGGCAAACATTGAAGATACACAGGGGAGTACCTCTGTCTGCTTGGATCATCAAGAAATCGTTTATGGCCTTTCTCTGTTCGTACAGTTGGTCCAACATATGGAGGGTGGATTTCCAACGGGTGGAAACGTCGCATATCAGCCTATGTTGGGGGACGCCGTTCTGCCGCTGCAGCTCAAGGGAGGGTGTGCGAGTGGCTGAAGTGCATGCAAAGTTTCCTGGCCATTTTTAGGATGTCTTGCAGATGGGTGGAACACTCAAGGAAATGCTTGACAACCAGATTGAACACGTACGCCATGGCCTCCTTGACGCAGCGCCGACACCATGTTCTTCCTGTTGTTGGTCACCATGGTTCTGATTTTCACTTGTAGCGGAGAAAGCCAGGATTCGATTTCTTGATGAAAGACATGGAGCAGTTCCTCCCCTGTGTGACTCCGTTCACCCAGGCAAACGTGGTGTAGAACAGCGTGACACCGCCGTGCCCTGCACATGTGGTATGCTGGAGAAGCACTGTGAATTGTCCCTGCAGTGGCGGATGAGGCGGACATTGTTGCAGGAAAAACGGCATGAGAACGTGCAGGCGGAAGCAGCGTCACCTGGCCAAGTTGCTGGTGTGTCTGGGCAGGAACCACATTCACCCAGTGGGCCGTAAAGGACATGTATTGTCCTTGACCATAGTTACAGCTCCACACGTCGGTGCTGCCATGTGCTTTGGCAGACACTGACGGGCTCAAGGAGTGGCCCACCTTCACTTCTATATATTTGTGCAGGGCTGGCACTGCCTTTTTGGAAAAGAAATGACGACTTGGGACTCTCCACCTCTGCTCGGTACAAGCCATCAGTTCTCTGAAAGGTGCAGAGTCCACCACTTGGAAAGGGAGGGAGTGCAGCACCAGCAACTTGAACAGGAGCACGTTCAGCTTCTGCAACATTGGATGAGCCCACGCATACTGTTGTCTCTTCGAAATCGCTTCCGTGATCAATTGCTGACACAATGACTGACTAGGAGGAGGAGGAGCAGGAGTATCAGAACCAGCAGCTGATGGGAAGGACACACATCTTCCTTCGGCTGAGGTGGTGAAGCCTTAACTGCCTGAAATGGGGTGCATGCCACTGGATGATGCAGTGGTTGCTGCGGCAGGCTGGACCACCATATTGGAACCACAGTTCTCCCAGGCCACTTTATGGTGACGCTGCATATGTTGACCCAGGGCTGTGGCACCCTGGCCACGCTTCACCTTCTGCCCATAGATTCAACATATGGCCATGTTCAACTCCCCCAGCGGCTTAACAAAAAACTACCACACCACCGAGTAGGTGATTTTACCCCAATACTCCTCCATGAACAAGGCACATTTGGCTCCCGACTTCCCATTGCTGCCACCCTGCTGACTCCGGGCCACGCTACCGACTTGCTGGCTCCACCGCTGCCTCATGTACAAGCTGCCACGGTCTACTCTCGATGATGATGAAGCCCCTTCATCACCTGGCTCCCAGTTGCGATTGGCTGCATCAAGTACTGTCTGCACGTCACTGATGTCCTCCTCAACGGTCTCTGAGCCAGGAGCCTGACCACTCGCAACACCAGCTTCCACACCACTCTCTTCATCACTACTTGCCTGCCTACCAGAGAAATCGGCGGATGTCTCCTCCAGATCTTGGCTGGGCAGTAGCTGCTGACTGTCCTCTAGTAGCTTGTCCTCACTGTATAGTGGAGCTGAGCCCACAGCATAGAGTACTTCTCTGGCTGAGGGAACAGAAAAGGACAGAGGCAGGTTGAGAACAGGTGAGGGCACAGGGCCTGCTCCTAGGCCATGCCAACTAAGGGTTGTGTCTACGAACCCACCAACTCTTGGTTGGGGGTGTCTGATGTGACTTGGGATGAAGTGGATGACCAGGTCAACCATTCTAGAACCATTGGGTTGCAGGTCAAGACACGACCGCTAGCTGACACTGGGAGCTCAGGCCTCTGGAAGTGGCCCTTGCTGCCATACCCCCTTACTCTTCTGCAACCTGTGCCTGCGCCAGAAACATTTATGCCTGTGCCCCTCATCTGTGCAGGTCCTCTCGCTTCTCTGTCTGACATACTGTTAGATCAAATAAGAAGTAAATGTAAAGGAAATTAATACAGGGGAAAAAAAAGCATGTAATAATAATAATAATAATAATAATAATAATAGTAGTCCCACAATGGGGAAATTCAGTGTGTTACAGCAGCAAAGATAAGCAAATACAAATACAACATGTACAGGAATGTTCCAAGGTGAGAGGCATTACATTAATAGCAGACAGACAGGACGTAGCAGAGGAGGGGGGGGGATTTAACAGGCAGAGAGATATTTCAGTTCTCTGTGTGTAATGATCTCCGCTTAGGTCGGTGTTGGTTGTACAGCCTAACCGCGGTGGGGAGGAAAGACTTCCGATAGCGCTCCTTCTCACACCTAGGATGGAGCAGTCGGTCACTGACAGTACTGCTCAGCGCGATCACAGTCTCATGCATGGGATGGGACTTCTTCTTCTGCATGGAGCTCACCACGGACAGTATCCTTCTGTCAACCACCACCTGCACTGGGTCCAGTGGGCTCCCCAGGACAGAGCTGGCCCTTCTAATCAGCTTGTCAAGTTTATTTCTGTCCCTGGTTGATATACTGCTCCCCCAGCAGGTCACTCCAAAGAAGATGGCTGATGCCACTACCGAGTTGAAGAAAGTTCTAAGAAGTGCCCCCCGGATTCCAAAGGCTCTCAGTTTCCTAAGCAGGTAGAGCCTGCTGTGGCCCTTCCTATACAGGGCCTCCATATGATCTGCCCAGTCCAGCTTATTATTAAGGAGCAAACCCAGGTACTTATAGGTGTTCACAATCTCGATGCCCGTCCCCAGGATGTCCACTGGTTTAGGAGGGCTTCTGCCTTTGCGGAAGTCCACCACCATCTCCTTGGTCTTCCCTGCGTTAATCTTCAGGTGGTTCCGGTGGCACCAGTCCACAAAATCCTGGTTCAGTTCTCTGTACTCCCTGTCATCATCATCTGTGATGAGACCCACTATTGCAGAGTCGTCAGAATACTTCTGTAGGTAGCAGCTGGATGAGTTGCACCTAAAATCTGCAGTGTACAGTGTGAAGAGGAAAGGGGCGAGAACCGTACCCTGAGGTGCCCCCGTATTACAGATCACGGTACCTGACACACAGTAATGTTCTCCCTTCAACACACAATGGCGAAAAAGCCACTTATTTTTTTCCCCACTAATAAACGCCATGAAAAGGCGTTATAACAGATAACTGCGGAGTCAGTGCAGCAAGGTGTAGTAGGATTGTTCCTATTACCCAGGCTGCAAACACCCCAAATGAACCCTGTTCTGCTTTGTATAAATTCCTCCCTAGCCTTTCCCTACACTTCTAATGCTCTTTCCCTGAACTTCGATTGAGCAAAATATCAGTTTTCAAGTTTTTTTTTCTACCACTTTCCCTAGCACCTGCTCACATCTCTCCCTGCACTAAGTACAATGGAAAATGCCTGAATCCAAAATGGCGGAGGCTATTTATAGGGCTGTGACCTCACAGGGCTGGCTGGCTGCTGATTGGCTGCACACATGGCATTGTGGGTGATCCCGTGTTCCCAGATTGCCTTGCCCCATGTCCTAACGTGCAGCAGCCATTTTAGGAAAAAATGTGATTCGTTACCACGAAGCGTGAGGAAATCTGGATTCGATACAAATCGAATATTTCCTGAAATTCGGATTGAATTCCACTTCATCAGCTTTGATTCATTCGTCTCTAGTCATGATCCAACCAGGCGCAGGGGACATGACTTAGTTCGTGAAAGAAGGGGATTGGATGATTAGGCATTGGAATTAACCAGACTGACTTTATGTTCATGTAATCTACATAAAATAATAATACATCGGCCTTGGGGATCCACATTAGTAAACATAACTGATGTTGTTGTTGAATTTCTAGTGAATATTGCCACGCCCCTGCTTTGGTTACGTGAGTGACCCAGGAAGGTATAATAGGTGTAAAATAATTTTGAAACAGTGATAGCTGTAAAATAGGATTCCTGAATACAAACAATGTCAGGCTGTAGTTTATCATATTGAAGGAAGGCCTTAATTTGTTTCTGTGGGGAATTAAAGCCCATAACATTATGTGAGAGGATCTTACATATAAGGGATTAGAATAAGTGTGCTGACTGAAAATCTGTAACAAAGTGGTAAAACCTGGAGAGGCCGCTGAGTAAGGAGCAGAGGACTCCAATCCCAGTATGTGCAAAGATTTAAGAACTCAGTGCTTGAAAGGGGAACTACATAGGTACGAACACAGATAACTAAAGGTAACTGAAGGACCACGGCAGTAGGAGAGGAGGGAAAACCCAATAAACTGAATGAAGTCACAAGGACCATATGGGGATGGCACTCTTGTATGTAAAATGAAAAAAGCAAGGTAAGAAGCTAATACAGTGAGTGACATGATCAGGGACTCATCAGATGTCAGCCATCATATTTTACAGGATTCAGTAGTTGACCCATCAGGTTAACACAACAACTCTGTAGATAAGCAAGAACACACTTCAAAAAGCACTAGAAAATGGTTTGAGAGAAAGCACTGGAGACTTCTAAAGTGGCCAGCAATGAGTCCAGACCAGAATCCCATAGAACACCTGTGGAGAGATCTCAAAATGGCAGTTTGGAGAAGGCACCCTTCAAATCTCAGGGACCTGGAGAAATTTGCCAAAGAAGAATGGTCTAAAATTCCAGCAGAGCATTGTAAGAAACTCATTGATGGTTACCGGATGCGGTTGTTCGCAGTTATTTTGTCTAAAGGTTGTGCTACCAAGTATTAGACTGAGGGTGCCAATACTTTTGTCCGGCCCATTTTTGGAGTTTTGTGTAAAATGATCAATGATTTGACTTTTTTTTCATTCTCTTTTGTGTTTTTTCATTGCAAGCAAAATAAATGAAGATATTATTACCAAAGCATTTGTGATTGCAATCATTTTCTGGAAGAAATTGAGTATTATCTGACAGAAATGCAGGGGTGCCAATACTTTTGGCCAGCACTGTATCAGGTGATGAGAGCAGGGTCTGAGGGTCATGGAGACCGCATCGTAGTCAGGGGCGGTTTTTGATTGGTTTGCTAGACACGATTAGATCTTTGTGGTACTTCGACGGATTCAAACGTGATTCCTTCCCGCTTGAGAATGTCTAGTCCTTCCTTCAAAGAGTGAATAACATATTCTTTAACGTTGAGAGACCAAGCAATATGGATAGGAAACCCCCAGAGATACCGTATCTGCGCTTTCTGGAGGGCCAAGTTGGTGGGCGCATATTTCTGCGTCTGTCAAGTGTGTACAGAGGATGCCATCCCTGGTTGGAGGTCCCGGGCCAGAGGTAGGACCTGATCTCTGTTTAGGACATCTCTGGATGCATTAGGATTTTAGGAAGCCCCAGGACTGTTTATACCATCAACCTCTCATACCCTAGTACCTAGGTCATTTATCTGTCTAGTAAAATCTGTGACTGCTTTAGACAGCTCAGTTGAGAATAGTAGTTAAAGTCTCGCAAAAAGAGTGTTGTGTCTATGTCAAATTCTCCGATATCCGCCAAAGGTTTATGCTCAGAAGTGGGTAATGATGCAGTACTACCATGCGGAGATCCAACCTGAGCCATGCTGGATGGACACACTTTCCTAAATAGTTCAGGGAGAGTATTCCAGGAAGAGGGGTCGCCTCTGTTTCTTGCTTTTACACTTCTGTGAGTCAACATGGCCCACTGGTATGGGGAGGGTAGATAGCAGATGGGACTCTATTAGTTAACTGTAGTGGGTAGAAATGCTGTGGCTGATGGCCCTAGAACATTACCAGTCCAGGGAATTAGTATAGAGGGGAATACACCAGTCCATGTAGTGTAATTGAGACACCTATTAGGGGCCCACAGTGAGGATCTGATTGCAGAGATGGGATGATGACAGGGTAAGAGGCTCCAACATGATTTTTCAACCCGGCAGGGGCGTAACTACCGGGGTAGCAGCGGTAGCAGCTGCCACAGGGCCTGGGACATTACGGGGCCCCACGGGCCCCCGATGCTTACCCTATATACTTACCGTACCCTTGGGTCTCGCTCATGGCCTCCTGCGCTTCCGATTCTGCGGAGGCGGCTGTGAGCAGTAGCGGGGATCGGTATGTGAGGCCGCGGGCTGAACACCACAATCTCTGCTATCATTATACTCCGGGGTCTTTTCAGACCCCTGAGTATAATAATCGGAGGCCCAGGGGAGGTGAGGGAACATAAAAAACAATGTACTTGCCCGCATCACGTGACGCCGGCCTGGTCCAACATTGAAGGCGGCCGAAGCAGCAGGGAGTGGACCGGAGCGATAACAGGTAAGCAACGTTGTTTTTTATGTTTCTATCCTCCCCTGGGTTTCCGATCATTATACTCTGGGGTCTGAAAAGACTCCAGAGTATAATAAATGTTCATGGGTGGACCACAATGGGACATATGATAGTGTGTGTGCAGGGGCCACTATGGGGCAAAATACTCAGTGCAGGGGCCACTATGGGGAATGGTAGTGTGTGCAGGGGCCACTATGGGGCAAAATACTCAGTGCAGGGGCCACTATGGGGAGTAATAGTGTGTGCAGGGGCCACTATGGATATTATACTGTGTGCAGGGGCCACTATGGGGAATGATACTGTATGCAGGGGCCACTATGGGGAATGATACTGTGTGCAGGGGTCACTATGGGACATGATACTGTGTGCAGGGGCCACTATGGGGCATGATACTGTGTGCAGGGGCCACTATGGGACATGATACTGTGTGCAGGGGCCACTATGAAACATTATACTGTGTGCAGGGGCCACTATGGGACATGATACTGTGTGCAGGGGCCACTATGGGACATGATACTGTGTGCAGGGGCCACTATGGGACATGATACTGTGTGCAGGGGCCACTATGGGACATGATACTGTGTGCAGGGACCACTATGAAACATTATACTGTGTGCAGGGGCCACTATGGGGCATGATACTGTGTGCAGGGGCCACTATGGGACATGATACTGTGTGCAGGGGCCACTATGGGACATGATACTGTGTGCAGGGGCCACTATGGGACATGATACTGTGTGCAGGGGCCACTATGGGGCATAATACTGTGCAGGAGCCACTATGGCACATAATAGTGTGTGCAGGAATGCGTTTTTTTTGGAGGGGGGCGGTCCGGGGGGGCGATTGGGGGCAGGGGTACGGGGAGAAGGGGTCCCATGTCAAATGTTCGCCTTGGGGCCCAGCCATTCCTAGTTACGCGACTGCAACCCGGGTATGTTGCCACTCTTATAAATAGGTGGAACCCAGGGATGTTATGCTTGTGATGCAAAGAATTAGCCAAGTGATCTGTGCATTCTAAATGCGAGCTTACCGGGATGATGCATGGTCCTTGAACAGGGCTGGTACTGCCTCAGTGCACTGTATGGAAGCGGCTGGTGCCAGTAATATACTGTTACTATTGATACTGTTACTGTACCAATCTGAAATCCCGTACACCCTGGTCCCTCTCCTATGCGAAAAGTGAGCCCTACGGTGGTTGCCACCAATGCTGATGCCCGGGCGAATTCTGAGCAGGAATGGGACTAGCCTAAGGTTGGCGTCTGGTGAATAAGGAAGGTGGGGAGAGGGATCCCTATGGATCAGGTGTTAGGAGCATTTGCTTTCCCAGTGGGCGTGGTTGCAGCCGCCCTCCAAGTTTAGCAAGGCCACGGTCGCACGTGCAGTACAGACTGGGAGTGCAGCAATATAGGTCGGCAGTCTCTTCTGCACTTCAGAGGTAATGTACAATGACTTGAGGAGAGTCCTGGGGTGCTCAGTGCTATGAGAAATTCAAGTGGCTACCAGGGAAAAGCAAGTTTATGAAGATAGAGGAGCTATTTCTCCTAGCCATGCCCCTTCGGTATTTTTATTATTGTATACGATGTTCACCGTATGGGATAAATAACACTATTTTAGGATAGTGCAGCCTTATATGCACATGGGAATACCTAACATAGTTACATAGTAGATGAGATTGGATAAAGAGACAAGGAAGGCAAAAAAAAAAAAAAAACAACCCCATGAGGCTTATGCCTATTGCCCCATGTCAGGTGAAAAAATTCCTTCCCAACTCCAATCTGGCAATCTGTATAAAACCCTGGATCATTTTATCCTTACCATAATCTAAAACCCATAACCTGGAATATTTTTCTGTTCAAGAAAAATATCCAGGCCCTCTTTGAACTTACAAAATGAATCCACCATCATCACTTCAATAGGCTTGCTGTTCTTACGGTGAAGAATCCCCTTCTATGTTGCTGGTGAAATTTTGTACTCCAATCTACCCATTCCCCTAATAATCTTGATCACCCATCTCTCTTCTAGTTCAATTATGTCCTTCTTGTATACTGGGGCCCAAATTTGTGTGGTATAGTCTGTGTGGCTGTACCAGTGCTTTTTATAGAGGCATATATTATTGGCATAAAAATCTGTCTTGTTTGATGCATCCCCATAATCATCTTTGCCTTGGCGGCAACTGTCTGGCACTGGTTGCTAAAGGTAAGCTTACTGTCCACCAAAATCCCCAAGTCTTTTTCAGTGGCAATCTTAACCAGTAATTTACTATTAAATACATAATCATATTTCTTTGCCCAAAATGCATAGTCTTACATTTGTCTACATTAACCCCTTAATGACCGGGCCATTTTTTGTTTTTGCATTTTCGTTTTTCCCTCCCCACATTCCAAGAGCCATAACCTTTTCATTTTTCAGTTCACAGAGTCACATGATGGCTTATTGTTTGCGAAACAAATTGTACTTTGTAATGTCACTATTCAATATGCTGTGCAATGTACTGGGAAGCTGGAAAAAAATTCAGAATGAGGTGCAATTGGAGAAAAACTGCATTTGCGCCAAAAATGACATGTGTGGTAAAAATGACTTGTTATCTGTATTCTGCGGGTCAGTACGAACACGGCGATACCAAATTTATATAGTATTTGTAATGTTTTGATACCTTTTAAAAAAATTAAAATCTTTGCTAAATAGAAAAAAAAATTTTGCGTCTCCATATTGTCACCTGTAACTTTTTCATATTTACATGTATGGAGCTGGGTAAGGCGTCTTTTTATGCGGGACAACATGACGTTTTTATTGATATGATTTGGGGAAAGATCTGATGATTTGATCACTTTTTATTAAATTTTTTATAGGAGGCAAAGTGTTGAAAAAAATGCTATTTGGCCATTTTGATTTTTTTTCCCCGCTACGCCGTTCACCGTATGGGATAAATATTTTAATATTTTAATAATTTGGGCATTTTGGAGCGCGGGGATACCTAAATTATTTATGCTTACTTTTTGTTTATTTACTTTTATATCTGATCTAGGGAAAGGGGGGTGATTTGAACTTTTGTGTTTTTTTTTTAATTTTTTCATACTTTTAAAAACTTTTTTTTTTTTAATACTTTTACTTGTATGATCAGACTCCCTAGGGACCTTGAAACCTAGGGAGTCTGATCGATCATACTATTCACTGCGATACTACTGTATCGCAGTGAGTAGCAAAATGCCTTCACTGCTATTAGACGATGCCTCTGGCATCGTGTAATAGCTCTAATGTAATGACAGGCCTGGGAGCCTTCAATAGGCTCCTGGCTGTCATGGCAACCAAGCGCCGCCCTACGATGACGTTCTGGAGGGCGGCGATCAGGTAAAAATGGCGGAGCCCATGACGGCTGCGCAATTTAGACGCCACGGTCCCGTTTGCAGGCACCGATCGCTGCTGTTAGCGGCGGGTCCTGGCTGTATTATACAGCTGGCACCCGCGGTGTATGGAGAGCGCTCAGCTCCTGAGCGCTCTCCATACATCGTCATGTGACTCAGGACATACTGTTACGCCCTGGGTCGTTAAGGGGTTAATCTTCATATGCCAAGTCTCTGCCCATGCTTCCGGCTTCCATAGATCACCCTGTAATATTATACTATCCTTTTCATTTTTGGATTACCTTAGAGTTTAGTATCATGTACAAATATGGACATTCTTCTCTGTAAACCCTCTACCAGGTCATTAATAAACATATTAGAGGACCCCACTGGTGACTGTGACCCAGTATTTACCATTAACAAGCACCCTCTGTTTCCTGTCACTGAGCCAGTTGTGAACCCAGATGCATATGTTTTCCCCCAGTCCCAACATTCTCATTTTGATACCAACCGTTTATCTGGTACAGTGTCAAAAGTCTTTGAAAAGCCCAGATACACCACGTCTACCACATTACCCATGTCCAGTATAGAACTGACCTCTTAATAGAAGTTGATCAGATTAGTCTGACAGGACAGATTCCAAATGCTGATTGGGTGTTATAAGATTATTTACATTGAGATACTCCAGGATAGCATCACTTAGAAAACCTTCAAATATCTTACCCACCACAGAAGTCAAACTTACTGACCTCTAGTTTCCAGGCTCACTTTTAAACCCCTTTTTGAATATTGGCACCATATTTGCTATGCATCAATCCTGTGGAACAGACCCCCAGTCATTACTGAATCCTTAAATGTTAGATTTTAAGGGTCTGCCTAACACCGTAATTCCCTTTTTATTTTTTTTTTGTTTACATTTGTTTCTTAAATATAAAGGTGGGTTTTTAAACTTTTTGTTTATTTTATTCTTTATTTTGAACTTTTTAAACAAGTTTTCTTTTGTTTTTTTATACTTTACCTGTCACACAAGGGAACATACATTGTATTGCAGCACATCGTGCATAGGCTCCCTAAGTGTTATGGAAAGCGACGGTCAGGAGGTTGTTGCTTGGCCTCCTGGCTGCCATGGCAACCCCTTGGATCCTGAAATCTCTTCACAGGGAATCCGAGGGGTGGAGGAGGGGAGCATTCTTAACCCTCAGAATCCCCGGATGCGGTGATCGCTATTGATCATGGCATCCGAGGGCTTAATCCGTTAGTCAGAGTATTTTCCAACTCTGAGAAGCGTGGACAGTAAATATATATTGGTGGGGAGCCAAAAAAGGGGGTCATATACTGGTGGGTGGCCAAAAAAACTGGGGTCATATACTGTGGGGGGGACCAAAAAAGGGGTTAATATACCTTGAGGAGGCCAAAAAAGCGGGGTGCTATGCTGTGTGGGCACCAAAACAGGGGGTTCATGTACTGTGAGGTGAGCTAAAAAGGGGCCGTTTACCATGGGGGCAAAAAAAGTGTGGTTGTATACTGTGAGGGGGCCAAAAAAAACTGGTCGTTACACTATGTGGTGCCAAATAAGGGGATTTTTTTGTTCTTCAAATGGGGGGCTGTCCTACAATTTTAATTTAGGGAGCCCAACACAACAACCAAAGATAGCTAGGTTGGACTTCTTTCTTCCTTCCTTCTTCCTTCTTCCCTCTTCCCTCTTCCCTCTCCCCTCTCCCCTCTCCCCTCTCCCCTCTCCCCTCTCCCCTCTCCCCTCCTCCCCCTAGGGCAAATAACACATTTGCTGTATATAGTATATTGCAATATACGGTTTAGTTAGCTGCTGGAGTGTTCTTTTGAGTCTATTGTGAGAAAAGCACATTAGAAATGTGTGTTTGGTGTTGTATCAGTTCTTAAGTAAGCCAAAGATAAGGTATAATTGAAAGATTTGCACCTGTTCTGTGTCTTTTGAACTGCTGCTGGATTTGACTTGTAAACAAGGGTATGTTCACACCAAGGAAACTGGCACTGAATTTGAGGTGGATTCCGCATCAAAATCAGCTCAAAATTATTTCACCTGAAACCAGCCTCCATTCATTTCAATGAGAGTCAAATGCTGATTTTTCCTCTAGGGGATTTTTCAGCTAGCGGTAGAATAAGCATCATGCTCGATTCTCAGGTAAGTGATAACTCCCATTGAAGTGAATGAGAGGCAGAAAATACCATCTGGCAGCAGTTGATTTTGACGCAGAATTTGGACAATCAGAAAAATTCAGCCTGAAATTCATGAAAATACATTTTTGAGCTAGGAATCATTTCTGAAGGTGGATTTTCAGCCTGAAAAATTTCCGTCGTGTTATCAAACGCCAAATTCAAAATACTGGTGGATTTTGCAGCAGTATATTCCCATCAAGTTTTGACTGTTTGAAATGAAGGTATCCAAATTGTGCATAGGCTCTTAGCTTTAAAACTGCATCAGTCAGCCAATATGTGGACGAAACCCTTCCACCTGTAGAGGCCAGCAATTATGTAATACCTCTGTTTTACCTGTGCCTCTGACCATTGGCCACTGTATTTTGTGAGCATGTGACAGCTGTTGTGTTAGAACACAGCCTTAAAAATAAAATGCAGAGCCTTACAGCAATAATGGCATAAAATGCCATTTTTATACAATTTATGTGATTCTTGAAGGTGTTCAGGATCATATATTGAAATTCTTTTGACAAAAGTTTTACTTAAACCATAATATGTATCTTTTCAGGCTGGAGAGTCTCAGAGTGACATTTTATCAACTTTTGATGTACCAATTTTTACAGAAGAGTTCTTGGATCAAAACAAAGGTGACTATGTAATTACTTTATCTATGTGACTTTGAAGGTTGAATATTGTAAAGGCCACATATCTCTGGAAAGCATGACATTTTTTCTGATATGTTATCAATTTCCACTCGAAAGTTTATATGCTCCTGACAAAACTGAACGTAAAGTGATAATCCAACATGACATGTAACTGTGGACTGTATGATGCCAAAAGTGTTGCATATCACAAGTACAAATGTTGTCTCTTTCCTTTACCCTCCTTATTTCTCAGTGTTTTTTTTTTTTCTTCTCCTGTCTGGGTCGTCTCTTAGGTTTGGCATGTCTGTGTCCCTATCAGATATTATGCGGTGATATTGTATGAAGCAACTATATATCCATCATTTTTTTTTTCTTTGTATGCTTCTCAAAGGATAGATCATCAGTATCAGATCCCCAAAGCGAGACGCTGATGTGGCTGCCGAAAGCCATATACTTAGGTATAAGGTTGGAAGCAGCCCTGCAACTCTTCAAGTGAATGGGATGGAACCGGGTCTGCAGTTCTCTGGTGCCACCATTAAAAGGGAGAGGGCTCCTTCCTGTGCATAAATATCAGTATCGAATAGCTTCAGATCTTGGACAACCCCTTTGAACTCCTTAATAAAAATGATTGAAAGTAAAAAAATTCTCACACGTTATTTTAAGTTATTTCCAGGAAGACCCTATGAGTGCACCTCTGAGAGGGACAGGAAGATAGAGAGATTAAAGGTCCCCAGCCCACCTCCCCCCTCCAGTGTTCTTCCTGTCCCTCTCAGAGGTAGAGAGGATCTCCCTGTGGCAGGGAGTCGGATCGAGGTTCTCTGGCTTGCCCTCCTTCCCAAATCCCTGGTCCATGGCCAGCACTTCTCGGGGTAGGGGTTCCCCTATCCAGGAGGTCTGGGGGCAGTTACTGTAGTTTCCTCTGCTCCCTGGGCCTCCACGTGTTCTCTTCCTGCTGCTGGAGTTCCTCATTCTGCTCTGCGCACTTCTGGCCGGGATCTGACATCATCACGCAACTGGAAGTGTCTCTGCAGCCATCTTGGAGGTGGCACATATAATTTCTGCAGGTTGGAGCGCCGGGGGGTGCGGCGTCCGCCAGATGAGGTGGCACACCAACGTTACCTCCTGCTGCTCACCTGCAAGAAGACTTCAAAAGGTGAGTAGGACGCCACAGCAATGTGGCCTTTGAGACTGTGTTTATTACAACTGTTTAATTACTTGTTGTGATGAGCAGAGAAAAGAGGGAACACAAAAACTTCATCCTGAGGGTGACTTAACCCAGGGGCATGTACAGTGGCTTGCAAAAGTATTTATACCCCCTTGAACACTTTATACCCTCCTTACAACCACAAACTTAAATTTATTTTATTGAGATTTTAAGTGATAGACCAACACAAAGTAAAACATAATTGTGAAGTGGAATGAAAATGGTACATAGTTTTCAAAATTTTAATCAAATAATAATCTGAAAAGTGTGATGAGCAAAAGTATTCAGCCCCCTGTACTCTGATACCCCTAAATAAAATCCAGTGCAATCTATTGCCTTCAGAAGTCACTTTTAGTTAATGTAGTCCAGCTGCGTATAATTTATTCTCAGTATAAATACACCTGTTCTGTGAAAGCCTCAGTGGTTTGTTAGAGAACACTAGTGAACAAACCGCATCATGAAGGCAAAGGAACTCACCAGACAGGTTAGAGATAAAGTTGTGAAGTTTAAAGTAGGGTTAGGTTATAAAAACATATCCAAATCTTTGAACATCCCAAGGAACACTGTTCAATCCATCATCCAAAAATGGAAAAAGTATTCTACAACTGCAAACCTACCAAGACATGGCTGTTCACCTAAACTGACAGATCAAGAAAGGAGAGCACTGGACAGAGAAGCAACCAAGAGGCCCATGGTCACTCTGGAGGAGCTGCAGAAATCCACATCCACAGGACATCTTTAAGTCGTGCACTTCACAAATCTGGCCTTTATGGAAGAATGGCAAGAAGAAAACCATTGTTGAAAGAAATACATAAGAAGTGTCGCTTGGAGTTTGCCACGACCCATGTAGGGGACACAGTAAACGTGGAAGAAGGTGCTCTGGTCAGATAAGAACAAAGTTGAACTTTTTGGCCTAATTGCAAAGTGCTATGTGTGATGAAGATGGATGGAGCTAAATACAGGGCAATCCTGGAAGAAAACCTGTTGGATGCTGCAAAAGACTGGAGACTGGGAAGGAGATTCACCTTCCAGCAAGACAATGACCCTAAACATACAGCCAGAGCTTACAGAGGAATGGTTTAGATGAAAGAATATTCATGTGTTAAAATGGCCCAGTCAAAGTATAGACCTAAATCCCATTGAGCATCTATGGCAAGACATGAAAATTGCTGTTCACAGAAGCTCTCCATCGAATTTGGCTGAGCTTGAGCTATTTTACAAACAAGAATGGGCAGAAATCTCAGTCTCTAGATGTACAAAGCTGGTAGAGACATACCCCAAAAAACTTGCAGCTGTAATTGCAGCAAAAGATGGCTCTACAAAGTATTGATATAGGGATTCTGAATACTTTTGCTCGTCACACTTTTTCAGATTTTTATTTGATTCAAATTTTGTAAAACCACGTATTCTTTTCCTTCCACTTCACAATTATGTGCTACTTTGAATTGGTCTATCACTTAAAATCTCAAGAAAATACATTTAAGTTTGTGGTTGTAAGGTGACAAAATGTGAAAAAGTTCAAGGGTATGAATACTTTTGCAAGCCACTGTAAGTAAATCTACTGCAGAGGGCTTGACACCTTAGTTTGGTTTGCATTATGTACTTAGATTAGATTTGTTGTGTTTTTTTAGGATATGGCTACACCGAAGAAATTTGACACTAAAAAGCATACAAGAAGCAAATTTGTCAGCACTGTTTGACAAAGTTGATTAAAGATGAAACATCTGATTTTATGTCTGAATTGAGGGCAATAATCAAAGAAAAGCTCTGTTTCTTCCCTGCTCCAGCCACAGGAAAGTACATCTGAAAAAGAACCTCCCATCAAAAGACCACGGCTGGTTTCTGATCTCCCCCTGAGCTTTCACATGAGTCCCAAGGGGTCCGATTCAGAGGAAGAGTGCTTCTATCTTTCTGAAGGAGCGTTGGAAGAAGGGAGCTTATTCACTTCCCCAGTTTCCCAGGAAGACAGAAGATTCTGTTTCTCCTCTGAGAATGTGGAAACTTTAATTCAGGCAGTAAGGGCTACCATGAATATAGCTGACGAAGAACAACCTCATTCTATTTAGGATGAAATGCTTGGTGGCCTCATCATGAGAAAATCGGTTGTCATGCCGGTGAATGATAACCTTAAGTGCCTAATCTTGTCTGGGAATAAACAATCGTTCCTCCGCGTCCTCCCATTCAGAGAATTAAAAAATCGTTTGCTCTTTAATTTTGAGGATACCAGGTTATGGGATGAGCTACCTAAAGTGGATATTCCAGTGGCTAAGGTAGCCAAAAAACTGCTATACCCTTTTCAGCTGAGAAGAAGGCGAACGGTCTGCTTTAAAAAGTCCTTTTGGAAGAGCCGCCAGTTCCCCTCTGTCACCTCTTGCTCCTATAGAGGGAAGGGGAAAACTGGTCGCTGGAGGTATGGACCGAGGGTTTTTGCTTAACCCCAACAACCCCAGCCCTTCAGGGAAACAATGACGCCAACTCAGTAGGAGAGACTGGCAACCTTCTCCACCCAGTGGTCCTGTATTACTTCGAACCCATGGGTATTAAATACCCTAGGGGAAGGGTACAAGATTGATAGAATTTGTAGATCTTCCTTCAGAAAAATTTGTGCTCACCTCCTTTCCATACCAGAGCCTACAGCAGGCCCTGCTTCTGGACATAAGAAAACTGTTACACCTAAATGCGATTTCTCCTGTTCAAGAAAAAGAACATTACAGGGGCCACTATTCAAGACTCTATAAGATCTACGATTTCCCTGATACATCCAAATGCGATGATGTGTACCATAGATCTCAAGGATGCATATTATCATGTGCCGATTCATCTGTCTTACAAGATGTTCCTAAGGTTTGCATTTCAGATAGGAGGAAAGATCCATCACTATCAGTTGCGCTGCCTACCCATCTGCACCAAGGGTATTTACAAAAGTAGTGGCGGAAATTATGGCCTTCCTAAGGTTTTAAAATATTTTGATTGTTCCCTATCTTGACGATTTCCTCCTGATTTCCAAGTGAGGGAGGAGCTAATCGAGCAGAGGAATTCTGTCCTATCTCTGCTGGAATCTCTAGGATGGGTCATAAACTGGGAGAAATCTCACCTGCTACCTTCAGCTCAAGTAATCTTTTTAGGGGTACTGTTAAATTCTACTCTTGACATCCTTTCTTCCCAAAGAAAAAGCAGGAGAACGTTCTCCAGAAAGTTCAGAGTTTCTACAGGAAGGAGAGCTCTTCAATAAGGGATGGGATGATAGTCCCTGGGCCCAATTTCACTCAAGACCTTTAAAAAAACTTCTGCTCTCAAATTGGGATGGCAATCAGAGTTCTCTGGACAGCAGGATTCCGATTTCCCAGCAAGTAAAATCTTCTCTTCTATGGTGGCTCGATCCAGCAAACTTGAGCAAAGGAGTGCTTTGGCACCTGTGTCCTCAGACTGCCATAATCACAGATGCCAGTGGATTAGGCTGGGGAGCATCTTTAAAGGGCACTTATCTTCAAGGCCTATGGCCTTCTCACATTCGGTTGAGGGCTGTCTGGGAGACTCTGAAAAGTCAACCAATCTTCTACATCGATCACAACTGAAGGTGATGTCCAACAACGTCACGGTGGTCTCCTTTTTTCGTCAACAAGGAGGAACCAAACACGCTCACCTTCAGACCTTAGCCACAGAAATTTTCACTTGGGCAGAATTGAACGTTCCCTCCCTTACGGCAGTAAACATGAAGGGCTCAGAGAACCTGTCTGCAGACTTCCTCAGCAGCAAGAGGTTAGATCTGGGGGCTTGTTCCCTAAATGAAGAAGTTTTTTCCCAACTAACACTCAATTGGGGGATACCAGAGGTAGACATCTTTGCTTCCTCAGAGAACACCCAAGTAAGGCCCTTTCTTCCATCAAGAAAGAGGGACAAGAGGCGGCAATTGATGCACTGTCTCAAGATTGGGACATGGAGTTGGCGTATGACTTCCCTCCATTTCCTCTGATACCCTTGGTTCTAAAGAAACTATTAAGGGAAAAGACCAGATTGATCCTGGTGGTCCCGTCATGGCCCAAGAGAAGTTGGGTTTCCGTCCTAAAACAACTGGCCCTGGAGGACCCAGTTCCTCTTCTCTTGAGACCAGACCTGTTGCCTCAGGGGCCACTGCAACATCCAGATCTAGAGACTTTGAAACTAATGGTCTGGATCCTGAAAGGGCCATCTTGAGGAGGAGATGGTTATCGGATGGAGTTATTTCCACTCTCAAACAAAGTAGATGGGTCAAAAGATTCTTTCAGGCGATTTCTGCACTGAAGCCTTCCATTAGAAGATCTATAGCGCCTTGGGATTTAAACCTAGTCCTTAAAGCCTTAGTTTCTCCCCCCTTTGAACCCATAGATTCACTAGACCTAAAAATTCTAACTTTAAAAACATTCTTTCTGGTATAGATTCACTCCTTGTCTATATGACAGCCATACTTGAGAATTCTGGAAGATAGGGTTATATTTAGGCTAGACGTATCCTTTATCCCAAAAGTAGCTTCTACAGTGCCTTGCGAAAGTATTCGGCCCCCTTGAACTTTTCAACCTTTTGCCACATTTCAGGCTTCAAACATAAGGATATAAAATTTTAATTTTTTGGTGAAGAATCAACAAGTAGGACACAATCGTGAAGTGGAACAAAATTTATTGGATATTTTAAACTTTTGTAAAAAATAAAAACTGAAAAGTGGGGCGTGCAATATTATTCGGCCCCCTTAAGTTAATACTTTGTAGCGCCACCTTTTGCTGCGATTACAGTTGCAAGTCGCTTGGGGTATATGTCTATCAATTTTGCACATGGAGAGACTGAAATTTTTGCCCATTCTTCCTTGGAAAACAGCTGGAGCTCAGTGAGGTTGGATGGAGAGCGTTTGTGAACAGCAGTTTTCAGCTCTTTCCACAGATTCTCGATTGGATTCAGGTCTGGACTTTGATTTGGCCATTCTAACACCTGGATACGTTTATTTGTGAACCATTCCATTGTAGATTTTGCTTTATGTTTGGGATCATTGTCTTGTTGGAAGATAAATCTCCATCCCAGTCTCAGGTCTTTTGCAGACTCCAACAGGTTTTCTTCCAGAATGGTCCTGTATTTGGCTCCATCCATCTTCCCATCAATTTTAACCATCTTCCCTGTCCCTGCTGAAGAAAAGCAGGCCCAAACCATGATGCTGCCACCACCATGTGTGACAGTGGGGATGGTGTGTTCAGGGTGATCAGCTGTGTTGCTTTTACGCCAAACATATTGTTTTGCATTGTGGCCAAAAAGTTGGATTTTGGTATCATTGGACCAGACCACCTTCTCCCCCATGTGGGGGGCCCCCCAGGTGATTTTTTTTGGTTTTTTTTAAAAAAGGTCTTTTTTTTCCTTCCTTTCTTTAAAGGCCGGTTTTGTGTGGTGGGCGCTGGTTTGTTTGTTGTTTTGTGGGGGGCCCCCCCCCCCCCCGTGGTTGGTTGTTGTGTGTTTTCCGGGGGGGGGGGGGGCCGGTGGCGTGGTTTTTTTTTTGTTTCTTTTTTTTTTTGGGTGAGGTGTGGGGGGGGGGGGGGGGGGTGGTTGTTTTGTGGTGGTTTGCTACTCCTTTTCCTTTTTTATTTTTGCTTTTGTCGTGCCCCTTTTGGTTTTTTTATTTTTTAAAAATTTTTTTTTTTTTTAATTCTTTTTTAATTTTTTCCCCCCAACAGTATCACAGACCTGCCTGGTGTGTTCCTTGGTCTTCATGATGCTCTCTGCGCTTTAAATAGAACCCTGAGACTATCACAGAGCAGGTGCTTTTATACGGAGACTTGATTACACACAGGGGGGATAAAATTAACTACCAACTTTTTTTTAGGAAAAATTGGTTATTTTCAGATCCCCCCCCTATTTTTTGGGGGTGTTTTTCCCCCTGAAAAAAAAAGGGGGGAAAAAAAAATCCCCCCCCCCCTCTTTTTTTTTTTTTTTTTTTTAAAAAAAAAAAAAAATTAAAATTTTTTTTTTTTTTTTTTTTTTTTTCTTTTTTTTTTTTTTTTTTTTTTTTAAAAAAAAAATATATTTTTTTTTTTTTTTTTTTTTGTTTTGTTGTTAAAAATAGAAAAGATTGGGTGGGGCGAACGCTTTCTTCTGCGTGTGTCTTTTTTTTTTATATTTAATTTTTGTTTTTTTTTTTTTTTTCTTCTTCCCCCGGGGGGGGGGGGGGGGGGGGGGGGTTTTTGTTTTGTGGGGGGGGTGGGGGGGAGTTCTTGAAAGAAACTGCTCCCTTCTGGAAAGATCAGAGTTTATTTGTCCTCTTCTCAGGGAAAACCACAGGTAAGAAGGCATCTAAAAGCACAGTCAGGATGGATAAGGACTTTAATCCAACAAGCCTTTATTGTACAGGATCTCCCTCCTCAAGAGGGAATCAAAGCACACTCCACTAGGGTGGTAGCCTCCTCATGGGCAGAGAGAGGGGAAGCATCTGTTGATCAGATTTGTAAGGCTGCTACTTGGTCTAGTTTTCATAACTTTATTAAGCATTATAGACTGAACATTCTTTCCAGTCAGGATACTGGCTTTGGACGTAAGGTTCTGCAAGCAGTAGACCACCCGACTGGAGTAATTTGGTACTGTTCCAGTGGTGCTGTCATGAGGACGTCCTGAAACCCCTTTCCGCTCCGCACTGTGATAGTATATCACTGCAATTAGCTAATTAGCACTATAACGTTGCAGCTTCTGAGTGCACCCACATGTGCCCTGACTGTATAATAGCTGTGGTGGCTGCTGTTCCAAACAGCACACCATCACAGCTTGCTGGCCAGTGACAAATGGCTTGGACCATTTATCTTTTTCAAGTTATCAGCACTGGTGACGCCTATATCAACTACTGCCTGTTCTTCTTTATACACAGAGCTAAAGAACCCATTTGTAGCTCTGCTTTTTCTTGATCCCTGGTGACCAGTTCTCTATTACCATTATTTAGGGGACGAACTTGTTCTGACCTTGTTTTTTTTTTTTGTGTGTATCTATATCAATATCTTATATATATATATATATATATATATATATATATATATATACAGTCATATGAAAAAGTTTGGGCACCCCTATTAATCTTAATCATTTTTAGTTCTAAATCTTTGGGTGTTTGCAACAGCCATTTTAATTTGATATATCTAATAACTGATGGACACAGTAATATTTCAGGATTGAAATGAGGTTTATTGTACTAACAGAAAATGTGCAATATGCATTGAACCAAAATTTGACTGGTGCAAAAATTTGGGTACCCTTATCATTTTATTGATTTGAATACTCCTAACTACTTTTTACTGACTTACTGAAGCACAAAATTGGTTTTGTAACCTCACTGAGCTTTGAACTTCATAGCCAGGTGTATCCAATCATGAGAAAAGGTATTTAAGGTGGCCAATTGCAAGTTGTTCTCCTATTTGAATCTCCTCTGAAGAGTGGCATCATGGGCTCCTCAAAACAACTCTCAAATGATCTGAAAACAAAGATTGTTCAACATAGTTGTTCAGGGGAAGGATACAAAAAGTTGTCTCAGAGATTTAACCTGTCAGTTTCCACTGTGAGGAACATAGTAAGGAAATGGAAGTCCACAGGGACAGTTCTTGTTAAGCCCAGAAGTGGCAGGCCAAGAAAAATATCAGAAAGGCAGAGAAGAAGAATGGTGAGAACAGTCAAGGACAATCCACAGACCACCTCCAAAGAGCTGTAGCATCATCTTGCTGCAGATGGTGTCACTGTGCATCGGTCAACAACACAGCACACTTTGCACAAGGAGAAGCTGTATGGGAGAGTGATGCGAAAGAAGCCGTTTCTGAAAGCACGCCACAAACAGAGTCGCCTGAGGTATGCAAAAGCACATTTGGACAAGCCAGCTTCATTTTGGAAGAAGGTCCTGTGGACTGATGAAACAAAGATTGAGTTGTTTGGTCATACAAAAAGGCGTTATGCATGGCGTCAAAAAAACACAGCATTCCAAGAAAAACACTTGCTACCCACTGTAAAATTTGGTGGAGATTCCATCATGCTTTGAGGCTGTGTGGCCAATGCCGGCACCGGGAATCTTGTTAAAGTTGAGGGTCGCATGGATTCAATTCAGTATCAGCAGATTCTTGAGAATAATGTACGAGAATCAGTGACGAATTTGAAGTTACGCCGGCGATGGATATTTCAGCAAGACAATGATCCAAAACACAGCTCCAAATCTACTCAGGCATTCATGCAGAGGAACAATTACAATGTTCTGGAATGGCCATCCCAGTCCCCAGACCTGAATATCATTGAACATCTGTGGGATAATTTGAAGCGGGCTGTCCATGCTTGGCGACCATCAAACTTAACTGAACTGGAATTGTTTTGTAAAGAGGAATGGTCAAAAATACCTTCATCCAGGATCCAGGAACTGATTGAAAGTTACAGGAAGCGACTAGAGGCTGTTATTTTTGCAAAGGAGGATCTACTAAATATTAATGTCACTTTTCTGTTGAGGTGCCCATACTTTTGCACCGGTCAAATTTTGGTTTAATGCATATTGCACATTTTCTGTTAGTACAATAAACCTCATTTCAATCCTGAAATATTACTGTGTCCATCAGTTATTAGATATATCAAATTGAAATGGCTGTTGCAAACACCCAAATATTTAGAACTAAAAATGATTAAGATTAATAGGGGTGCCCAAACTTTTTCATATGACTGTGTGTGTATATGTATATATGTATGTGTATGTATGTATGTATGTTTATATATATATATATATATATATATATATATAATATATATATATATAATTTTTGAATTGCCTGGTGAATTTAGCATCCATTGTGGGGGCTCTTAACTCCAAGGTGACCAGTGCCGTAATAGTATGGTATGGCTGCCTAGGTCTAAAGGTACACCGCTGTACTTTTAGTGTATCAGTGTATGAGTGGGTGTTAGCTGTAACTTACAGCTGACACCCTGCCACAGGACCCCTGATTGGAGCTGAGTGCTATGTCCGTGATTACTGCTTAACAGTTTTTGGAGTGTGTGTCTCTGGAAACAAAACTAATGCAACACTAAAGTGTTAAAAATACTCTCTGTCGCTTGATAAATCCCTTGAGGGGTGTAGTTTCCAAAATGAGTTCATGTGTTTGTGGATTCCCTTTATTGTCAATCCGGGGCCACTGCAAAAGTGGAATGACGTCCAAAATCTGTGCTTCAAATACCAAATAGCGGTCTTTCCCTTCTGTACCCAGCTGTGTTCCCAAACAGTAGTTTATACCCACATATGACACTCACAAGTATGTTATCTTGGTTACAACAGTGTTATATATGTGAGCACACAGCAGGTTGCACATGTGAAGGAGCACTAAGTGGCTTTTATAGCACAGATTTAGATTGTTTGATTTTTTTGATGCTGTCTCACGTTTGCATTACCATAAAATTGCCCCAACAAAATGGGGGTCACTTTTTGGGGAATTCAAATTTACTGGCATCTCTGGGGCTCTGCAAAAACAATATGGTGTCCAGAAACCAGTTCCTCTAAATCTATATTCTAAAAGTGCAGTGCTCCTTTCCTTCTGAGCCCTGCTGTGTGCCCAAACAGCAGTTTACACCCACATATACAACTTTTTTGTACCCAGGATAACCAAGGTAAAAGTTTTAAAAGTGTGTGTCTCTGTTGACACAAAGTGGGCACAACATACTGTACTGGGCCCTGAAATGTCATATATATTTATTTAAAAATTTAAATATTCACTTTGTGCATTACTTTTTTGGAAGCACTCTTGGTTTCAAGATTATAATAACAACCCTTGAGAAATTCCCTGAGGCCGTAGTTTCCAAAATGGGATCACTTTTTGTGAGTTTACATTGTACTTTAGGGGCTCTGCAAATACGACATTGCACCTGAAAACTATTCCAGCGAAATATGCCCTCCAAAAGCCAATTAGCACTCTTTCCATTCTGAGCCCCGCCATGTACCCATACAGGACTTTAAAACTACTTATGGGGTATTGCTATGTTCAGGAGAAATTGAGCAACAAACTGTGGGGTGCTTTTTCTCCTTTAACCCCTTGTGAAAATGAAAAATTTGGGGCTAAATTGTCGGTTTATTGGAAAAAAAAAAAAGTAGTTTTTCATTTTCACAGCCCAATGTAAATAAATTCTGGGAAACAGCTGTGGGGTCTAAATGCTCACTATACCCCTTGATACATTCTGTGAGGGGTGTAGTTTCCAAAATAGGGTCACTTTTGCAGGGTTTCCCCTGTACTGTACTGTAAACGAAACACATCTACTTCAAATGGCCAGTGGCGCTTCTTCCCTTTTGGTGCACTGCCGTGTGCCCATACATCATTTTATATCCACACGTGGGGTATTTCTGTTCTCTGGAGCAATTGTATAACAAATTGTGAAATGCATTTTTTCCTTTAACTCATTGTGAATGCGTACATTTTAGGGCTGAATAAATGTAGTATTGAAAAAAAACCGAAATGCCTAAATTATTATTATTAAGTACTGCAGTTCCTGGAGCCCTGATGGTGGGCTCTGGTACTTGTTAGGCGCCTTCTTTCTATTGTGGGCAGACCTTTTTATTACTGCATATCCCTTAATGTCACATGTTTGTAGATCTTTATATGTTTGTGACATATGAGATTTATAACATCACTGATTCACTACATGAATTAACCCTTTATGCAACATATACTTTTATGTCTCAGTTAAGGGCCAGTCTTTTAATAATTTACCATTAAAAGTTATATTTCAATGTTGATTCCATATTCCTGTGAAACCCTTAAGGGGTAATGCTTTAAAATGGGATCACTTCTGAGGGGTCTCACGTCCGTGCTTTAGTAGTCCAAGTGGTGGTCCTTCCATTCTCAGCTGTGCCATGTGCTCAGGCATCACATAATACCCACATGTAGGGGATTGCTGTACCCTGGAGAGCCCACATTATAATTTATGGGCTTTATATCTCCGGTGGCATATGCTGGACACAAATATATCTCGCACTGAAATGGCATATATGATTAGAAAATTGCAGTTTTCACACTCCACCATCTGCTATGCAGTACAATTTTGAAACATCTGTAGGGTCATAATGCTCACTATACCCCTAGATGAACATCTTAAGAGGTGAAGTTTTGAAAATGAGGGCGGGGGTTAAGTAGTTTTCCACTGTTTTGGTACCTCTGGGGCACTGGTGTTTTCAACCAGTGCTATCTCTGGAAATAATTTAGATATAACTGCAACCTTAGTGTCATATGAAAGAAAAGAACCTTCTCTTTTATATGACATTTTATATGACCTCTCCTCCAAGCTCAGGGCTTCTCTTCTTTGCTGGAGAACCTTAAATCAGACCTCCCTGGTCAGTCTAGTCCCAGGTAATACTGATAACAGATGGGATGTCTGGAGCAGATCCTCAAAACTATAAGGAGCCATAAGAAAGGATCTCCTAGAAGCAGAGGATCCTTTGAGGGGGAAGGAAGTGATAGTGATGTCAGAAAACATGATTGCGGTTTCCTACGTCAACCATCAGGGGAGAAGAAAGTCTCCCCTCCTTCAGGATCTAGCTTCTGTCATCTTTCAGTGGGCAGAGAAGCACCTTTCCAGCCTCTCAGCTGTCCATCTGGAAAGGAAAGACAACAGGGTGGCTGACTTCCTCAGTTGGGTCCAAGTAAGACGGGAAATGGTGTCTGAATAAGGGCACCACTTCCATAGATCTGTTTGGAAAGAGAGAGAACAGGCTAGTAGATAAGTTTTTTTTCCCAATATATAGAACAGGTCCTATTTTGTGACCCTGCTTCCGTGGCTCCTATTCATTTAATGAAAGGGGCTGCGGAAGAATGGCTGGTGCACGGGCAGCACATGGGTGACATCTGCATGTCCCCCATGCGCAGTCTGTGCCTTTAATTCACAACCGGCTGCAAATACATGGTCGTCTACAACCAGCCTTAGGGTTTTCTCATTGCCACTCAGTGGAGGAGTGTTTGGTTCTCTTGGTGAAGACCCTCTCAGTTTCCCCTCCCTGGCCTCTTCCCCTCTCTTTCACTCTCACCTGGACAAGCTGCAGTTGATGGCATGTAATTTGAAAGATTCATCCTTTCTAGGAAGGATTTGTCAAGCCAGGTAGTCTCCAGTATGTTGGCCAGCAAAAAGATGATGACTGCTGATATTTATATAAGAGTTAAACAGGTTTTCTCCCAATTTCCTGATCCCGCCTAATATTCCTTCCCTGCCTTCTCTCTGGGAGCACCGGCTGAAGTTACAGCTGGCTCCCCGTTTCAGCAGCTGCACGATTTTGTGCAGTTGCTGAATTCTGCTTGCACGTACCGTTACTTCCTTGCAAAAATTAACAACCACCTTCCAGACGTATATAGTCTATGGGCGGTATGGAAGTGGTTAAAGACCTTCATGTCCTCATGCATATTTGTTTTGTTTTTTTTAACTTGAAATTTATTAAGGTTTTTCCATAAAAATATAAATTATGACACAGTGCAAAACAAAGCATGGTACAATACAGTACATTATACTTGGTAAGGGAAGGGAGAGGAGGTGAAGGGGAGGTAGGATGAAGCGTAGTAAATGGTGATGAGGTGTGGAAGAGAGGATTTTGTCGGAAGAAAGAGGGAGAGAGGGGAAAGGGGTAGGGAAGGGGAGGGAAATTAAAAGGAATGGAACAAATTGGAGGGACATAGGTCAAGTAAGAAACAGTATACACTGAACAAATAATCAGGGAAAAAAACCTATAACAGTAATCCAGTAGTAAAAAACAATCTCTTCTTAAAGCATTGAGCAGGTAGTTAGTTACAGTTCTGATAGTCAGTAGCCAATACATCAACAAATCAAAATTACTTTACAGAGCCTTGTGGCCTCAGTGAAATAAAAATAACAGGTCATACACAATGAACATTCAGCAGTCAAACCCGGACCAAGTGATCCACTTACTCCGTATTCCTTTAAAAGAACTAGTGTTACCTAATCTACACGATATCAGATGTTCCATTTTACAATTAAATGTAACTGCTGAGGTAATCTCAGGGATACATGGGAGGTTTGGGCTCTTCCACAATTGGGCCACCTTGGATCTAGTGACCATTAACATGTGAAAAATAATGCATTGGTCGGCAATGGGCAGGGAGTCAATATCTAACAACAATAAAGTGACATGCGGACCCCATGGGAACGATTATTGAACAATGGTGAATAAATTTGTTTCCAAAATTGTGTAAGACAGGGACAAGACCACCAAATATGTATGATGGAGCCAGTTGCCGAGTCGCATCTCCAGTAAGTTTCAGAAACATTGGGGAAAATACGAGCTAGTCTGGTCGGGGTGTAGTACCATCTATACAACAATTTTCGAGAAAATTCTAGGTGATCAATACAGTGAGACACCTTTGAAAGTAATGAAAATACTGCATCCCATTGAGCATCTGTAAATGTCCAATTAAAATCTAATTCCCATTTGGACCTAAAACCAAGAATTATTGGGGAAGAGTGGTCTCTTATAGCTTTATAGGCGTAGGAAATTCCTTTAGTCATCCTAGTGGGGTTAGAAAAATATAAGGCAATTGGGGAACTAGGGGATCATTAGAGCAAACTCCTCCATGTAAGAGGTGGCGTATTTGTAAAAAGTGTTTATAAAAGTCACGTGTAGTTATGCAGTATTGGTCACAGATATGAGAAGGAATGCAAAGCATCATTCCCAAAACAGCTGACCTAAGTCTGATAAACCATCTGCAATCCATGTCATGATGTTCAAATCTTTGATAAAGGACTGGAGAGTTGCTAGTGGGGCGGACATAAGATTGGGCTGGAGAATATTGAGACCAGTGTGACACAGCTTCCACACATCCACTGCTGCCTGCATAGTGGGTAATGTAACTGAAATGGTAGGTGAAGGGAATCTAAAGTGCCACAGTAGTGACGTCAGAGAGGTTAATCCTGAGGAGTACCTCTCAATGTCCACACGGTGTTTCCTCTCAGACATAGGCCACCAAGCTTTTAGTTGATCTATAATGGCTGCATAGTAATAATGCAACAATTTGGGACAATCCATTCCTCCCTTGGATTTGGACAGACGCAATACCGAAGTAATAATATGTTTGGGAGTTTTAATGGGGGGATTCCGAAAGTAATATAATATTTTTGGAACTAGGAACATTATTGTTGCTGATAGCCTACCCAGCCAGGAGATGTGGACCTTGGAGTAGGAGCTAATGTCCCTCTAGATAGTCAGTAAAAGCTTCGAGTAATTAGTCCTACACAATTGTGAAGGGGGGTAAGTCAACTGTATACCCAGGTAGGGAATAGCACCAAATGCCCAAGGAAAGGGAAAAGACTGCTAAATGTGACAATATGAAAGTCATTGATAAGGGTCATCACAGTAGCCAGTGATTGTTCAGGTTTCGATAATGACCTAATGATGTAATCCGCAAATAGCCCTATACGATGCTCAGTTGCACCCAACTCAATGCCCCAAAGGTGAGAAGAGAGGACCTAATACTTTGAGTGAAAGGTTCCATGGTTAGTGCAAAAAACAACGGGGAAAGGGGGCATCACTGATGGGTTTTGTTAGTAATACAGAAGGGGTTCGATAGAACACCCTCAGAATAGACTTTAGCTGAGGGAACAGTATACAGTTCCATAATTGCATTCTGAATAAAGGGGGGAAACCCAAACTTTTGCAACACCGCTTGTAAATATCCCCAGTGACCCTGGTCGAACGCCTTCTCCGCATCCAGAGCTAGGAGCAGAGAAGGCGTCTGGCTGTGGACCAAAGCTATAATGTCATTAAAACGCCTTGTTCCATCCAAGGTTTGCCTTCCTTTTAGAAAGCTCACTTGCTCCTTATGGATAATGGTAGGTAGAATGTCCATAAGTCGACCAGTGATGACTTTGGCGTACAATTTCAAGTCCGTATTTAACAGGGAGATACCCCACACAATTTTCGGGGTATCAGGAGATTTCCCTGACTTAGGAAGCGTAATTACCAATGTTTCCAACATTTCTCTTGGAGGCGCTCCAGATGCCGCTATAGAATTAAATAAGCCATTAAGATAGGGAGTAAGCAAGATTTGGTTACTTTTATAATATTTGTTCATTATGCCCTCAGGTCCAGGAGATTTGTGCATTTTCAACAATTTAATCGCCTGTAACACCTCCTCCTGAGAGAAAGGGGAGAGAGGGGGAGGCTTTTTTATCGTCCAAAATAGAAGGGAGGGAGATGGCCTCCAGGTAAGAGGCAATAGTTGGCTGAGTAGCTTGGGGAACAGAGGAGTCAGACTGTAGGTTATACAATTTTGAGTAATATTGCGCGAAAACATTAAAACATCTATTATGCCTTTAGGATCCACCACTTTTCAGCCCCATTCATTAAAAATAAAGGGAATGCGACTTTTGGTGATATGCGTCTTCAGACGCCTCACTAGGGCTGAACTAGTCTTATAACCCTGCCAGCAATACAGAAGCTTAAATTTACGCAAAGCAAGATCATATTTATATACGTTGAGATAGTGCAACTGAGCATACAAGGTAGAGATCTGTTGAGACCTATCAGGATTGCCATTGTCATTAAAGTCTAAATAATCTGAGATAGCTGAGGAAGTGGCCGGCGCATACTTAGGATGTTGTAGGAGAACGTTATTAAGTCTCCAAACCGAATCAAGGTGAAAAGGGTACTGTTCCTGTACCACAATAAAGACTGGTGAATGATCAGACCATGTCAGGATACCAATAGTGGAAGAATTCACCCTCTGTAAAATGGACCTGTCCACTAAGGTGTAATCAATTCTAGTATATACTTGATGCGGATTAGATTAAAAAGTATAGTCTAATTCAGAGGGGTGCTGATGTCTCCACACATCAAAAAGGTGGTGGGACTGCAGAATTTTAACTATAGGTGTTGGTTCCGACATGGTCTGAGGAGCAGTAGAGTACATCGAGGGCCAGATTACTTTGTTAAAATCTCCCAACACCATGACATGACCTTTAGCCACTTCCACAACCTTGGATACGGAGGAATTGTAATTGTCTCTTATTAGGGGCAGATAGGGATACAATTGTATACTGGACATTATTAATACAACACTAGGAGCATCCTTCTGGTTTAAATGTGTCTCTTGGAGACAAATAATATCAGTTGGAGGTCCCAGCTTCTTTCCACAGCGCCGCTCTTTTATAACGAGAGTTTAGACCTTTGACATTTTAAAGACAATACCTTAAATCCCATGGTGACTAATCCAATTGGATGTAAGTGCAGGGGCGACGACAAGAAGTGAAGAGTACAACACTGAGTACCACGTAGAATTTTGGAACGATTCTGCACTAGTAGTGGGCAGATCGAAATCTACTGCACAAACATAAAACAAACAATAACAAATAAATACACTGAAAAAACAGCAACCTAATACAGAATGTGCGTCCCAAGTGGGTACTCCCATAGACCTGGGGGGGAGAATATTGATGGAAGGGTACCCAAAACGTGCTTTACCAGTCAGAACTCACTCTCGTACTGGAGAAGGGGTGGGTGCCTCCCCCAAACACCCCACTAGAAATATATTTCAAGGATGAAAGGATAAAATTCGGACAAAGATCAGTGCTTAGGACGTCTGGAGTCCCTCCTCTTCCTCTGTGCGACCGCCCACTCCTCCTCCACAACAGAAGGCGAAGGACGTCTTCCCGTTGGTATGCTGTGAGATGCAATTTTTAAGTCCCCTTCTTGACAAATCTTGAGAGCCGCTTCAGGGCTGGTGGCAACAACCTGAGAGCCATGACGAGAAATGATGAGGTGTATTGGAAACCCCCACTTGTACCTGATGCCATTATTATGCAAGGTTTTTGTGATCGTTGCAAATGACCGTCTTCAGGCCATGGTAGCTGCAGAGAGGTCTGTGAACAAGGCAATCTCCTTAAAACGGTCTGGTAAATCAGGAGGATTTCTAGGTGCCGCCATAATTTTGTCCTTGATGTGGTAAAAATGAATTCTCGCAATGATATCACGAGGTACTTCACTCGGCAGGTTTTTAGGTTTAGGAAAACTGTGAGCTCTGTCAATGAGCAGATCCTGAGAATTGGCGCCAGGCAGCTATAAAGCAAAGTTATCAGTTAGGAAGATCATAATGTGCTGATTTTTAACGGACTCTGGGATACCCCTAAACCGTACATTGTTGCGGCGAAACCGAACCTCTGTGTCAGCCATATTTGATTTCAAGGCCTCTATTTCCTCCTCCAAATCATTATGAACATCAACTAACTCATTATGTGCTGCAGTCAGCTCCGCCATTTTGTCCTCCACATGTGAGGTGCGGTTTCCCAGAGACTGAAGTTCAGACTGCAAAGTTCCTAGTAACATTTTCAGTTCAGTCTGTAGGGCTAACTTAAAGTCCGTGAATAAAGCCTTCATGGCCGCCTCTGAGATGGGTTTAACGGACTCAATGGACTCTGTGCCTGAAGAGGATTGTGGGGGAATATTAATGAAACATGGTGTGGAGGGCATAGATGGTACTCTTACCGGAGTCAGCACAGGAGAAGTTAATAAGGCCGGACATGGAGGAGAGTCTGCAGATGCCAGGGAGATCGGGCTGCTAGCCGAAGAGGGCAAGAGGGTCAAGGTCTCTGCATCATCCACTGCTGTACTCACTGTGACCTGCTGAATTCATCGCACTGTCGGCTTTCCCGGTATGTGTCCCTGGGCTGGAGATTTCGATGCCGATAGTTTCGGCTCCGATATCTCCCCACTGTCAGAAGGGCGTTCCTCGCAGCCTAGCGTCATCGCTGGGCAGTAAGGAACGCCCCCTCTGACAATACAGGGCTATATGGACCAGTACTACTGGAGAGGGGGGCATTCCTCATAGCCCAGTGATGACTCTAGGCTGTGAGGAACGTCCTCCTGACAGTGGGGAGATATCAGTCCCAAAACTAACCACCAATACAGTGCCTTGCATAAGTATTCATACCCCTTGAACTTATTCACATTTTGTCACCTTACAACCACAAACTTAAATGTATTTTATTGAGGTTTTAAGTGATAGACCAACACAAAGTAGCAAATAATTGGGAAGTAGAAGGAAAATGATACATGGTTTTCAAAATTTTAATCAAATAAAAATCTGAAAAGTGTGATGAGCAAAAGTATTCAGCCCCCACTATATCAATACTTTGTAGAGCCACATTTCTCTGCAATTACAGCTGCCAGTGAAGGCTTCTTGGCATGTGGCATTAACTCCTAGTATGTGGCATCACAGTCTCTCAGCATTAGTCCAATAGTCTCATCACAAAAATCTCCTCATGGTGTTCGCTTGTAATCCCAACACAATCTCCATAGCATAATCTCTATAGCATGATCTCCATAGCATCATCTTCATAGCATCATCTCCCCCCACAGACCTCTTACCTCATCTTTTATACCCTTTATGCCACCCCCCAGAATGAGGTCACCGGCAACAGTAAGTCTGATGAGTTCATGCAATCAAGTCCAGATCCTTTGTAAAGAACTGAGACCAAGTGAATTGATACAATGTTATCAGCCATATCTGATCAACAGCCCAGGCTTGAACAATGCACTATTGTTTCTTTGATCACTCAGGGCTGTATAGGAGTACAATGGAGCCCTATTGTTCCAGTGTTGCCACTACTGCCAATATACACCTAGGCTCATAGCTGCGCACAGTATGAATAAATGGAACTAGAGAGAAATACGCTACCCAGAGACCAAAATATAGCTTTGAGTTTTAGCCATATTTAGGCAGAATCATCATACCATGTATCATTTTTGTTCCACTTCAAAATTATCTGCGCGTGTTCTGTCACTTAAAATCTCAAGAAAATACATTTAAGTTTGTGGTTGTAAGGTGACAAAATGTGAAAAAGTTAAAGGGGTATGAATACTTATGCAAGCCACTGTATCTCCAGCCCCAGGAGACATACTGGGAAAGCCGACAGTGCGCTGAATTTTTATAGTTTATTTTATTTTATTTTTTTTTACTCCAGATTGGCAGACCACGCCTAGATCAGTCTCTCTGCCTTGGCATCTGAACATGATTCTGACCGCTGTTTGAGCCCTTGGAGGACTTGTGTATCGGAGCCCTCACCCTCAAATTATACTTTTTTTCTGGCTATCCAGAAGAATCTCGGAACTTTAAGCTCTCTCAGCCCATCCACTCTATACTTCCATCCTGGATGATTGGGTTATTCTTAAACTTTTGGCGTTCTTCCTCCTTAAGGTGTTGCCACTTGCCAGACTTCAATTCCTTCTGCCCTGATCCTAGCAATGATAGGGAAAGGTACTTTCATTGTCTAGATGTGAGGAAACCCATGACAGCACCCACGTTTGTTTGTTTTTTCCCCCCTCCCAGTTTATTTTTTGTTGAGGGCATTCACCTTAGGATTTTTTGTTAGGGACATCATTTTCCATACTGTGTCCCTGTTTCTTTTAACGAGAGTTTCTAGAGTTAACTAAGGCAGGATTGGGTCTTAGAGTTCTTGGTTGGGATCCTCCTTTCTGTCCTTTTTTGTTTCCTTTTTTTTTTTTTTCTACTCACCCTTCCAGGTCTTAGTCTTGCAAATCCCTGAGGTGATTGGAGGTGTGGTCTCTTTTTATATGTTCCAGGTTTCCTGTCCCAGGATGGGCAGACTTCTCCTCGCATGGGTGCTATCATTGTCTACCAAAAAGACAATTACTGGTTAGAGTAATTGCCATTTGTTTTGTTTTTGTTTGTTTTTTAAAAACAAACGCAAAGTATAATGACCAAAATTTACCACCAACATAAAGTACAATGTGTCACTAACAAATATTCTTGGAAACACTTGGATAGTTAAATGCAATATGAAGCTATTCTAACTTAACCCCTTAGCCACCTTGGGCGTCCTATTACATCCTGCATGCTAAGTAGTTCGCACACCAGGGCATAATAGTATGCCCGAGGCCGGCTGCCCGCTCACTATCTGAGCGGTTAGCATCGGAACCGGGTATTAGCTGTAACTGACAGCTAACACCCTGTTCCATGACCCCTGGTTGGAGCTGAGCTCCGATCATGGGTTTTAACCCCTTGGATGCCGCAGTCAAACATGATTGCGGCATCCAAGAGGTTCCACTATGTTGCCGCCCCCCTGGCATCCCCTGTGGTGAGATCGGGGGGTGCCATTTTCTATTTTCTGCAGCACAGGGTCTGGCCAGTGACTCCAGGCTGCCTGGAGCCCCCAGTATCTGGTCGATCCTACCGGGATCTCAGGAAGTCAGCCTATGTCTCTGCATAGGCTGGCTTCCTCTATAGACTGCAATACACGTGTATGCTCTGGTGTCCTTATAGGACAAGTAAAAAATTTTAGTAAAAAGTCTATAAAAAAAATAGTGTGTAAAAAAAAAAAAAAAAAAAAAAAAAAAAAATAAGTTATAAAGCCCCAAAAATTCTCTCTTCCTATATAAAATTAATTGTATAAAAAAAAAAACTTTATAAATTAATAAAAACAATAAATATTTGGTATCGGCTCGTCCGTAACAACCTGTACGATAAAACTGAAAAAAAAAAAAACGCTGGAAATAATGTGTTTTTGCCATCTCACCTTACAAAATATGCTATAACAAGTGAACAAAAAGTCATATGTACCCCAAAGCCAAGTACAAATAAAAAGCACAGGTTGTCCCACAAAAAATAAGCCCTAAACCAACTCTGTAAACCGAAAAATAAAAATGTAACGCCTATTAGAAGATGGTGATGCAAAAATAATTGATTTCATTCCCCAAATGGGTTTTTGCTCTGCAAAATTTGTATCACACATAAAAAAAACAATATAAATGAGGTGTCGCCGTAATCATACCGACCCACAGAATAAAGATAACATATTACTTATGCTGTACACTGCATGTTGAAAAATTTAAAAGGTAAAACACAATTCCAGAATTGATGTTTTATTTTATTTTTTTTTAAATCCACCAAGAAAGAGTTAATAAAATGTACTCAATAAGTTGCAGGCACCCAAAATTGGTGTCATTACAAAATACATCTCATACCGCAAACAACAAGCCCTCATATGGCTACATCACCAGAAAAATAAAAAAAAATATAGCTTGCACAATGTGAAGACAAAAACCCCAAAAATCGCCAAATCATTTGTATATAACTGGCTGTGGCGGGAAGGGAATGTATAAGCTGTGTGAGCGTATATTAGGGTACACCAGATTTAGAGCTTTCGAGGGATAATAAACCAGAAGTGACCCCCAGAGTGACCCCTCCAATAATAGGAGCTACTGGGGAAATAGTAGGGAATTTAGTGTACCCAATGTACTCCGCACAGCTTACATATTCACTTTTCCCCACCTGCTGTGCAGTCACCTCTGGGATACTAATGCTCACTACACCCCTTGATAAATTCTTTGAGGGGTGCACTTTTCAAAATGGGGTCATTCCCTAGGGGATTCCACTTTACTGGTACTTTAGAGGCTCTGCAAACATGACATGGCATCCAGATTCCAAACATCTGAATCTGCGCTCCAAAAGCCACATAGCGCTCCTTCCCTTCTGCGCCCTACTTTGTGCCCAAACTGCATGTATGACACTAGTGTACCCAGGATAACGTACTTAATGTCATATGTGGGTATAAACTGCTGTTTGGGCACAGAAGGGAAAGAGCACTATTTGGTTTTTGGAGCACAGGCTTGGACGGTTTGGTTTTTGGGCACCATGACACTTTTGCAGAGCTGAAATGCCAGTACAGCTGTTTTCCAAGGAAGAATGGGCAAGAATTTCAGTCTCTCGATGTGCAAAACTGATAGAGACATACCCCAAGTGACTTGCAGCTGTAATCGCAGCAAAAGGTGGCGCTACAAAGTATTAACTTAAGGGGGCCGAATAATTTGGCACGCCCCACTTTTCAGTTATTTATTTTTTACAAAAGTTTAAAATAACCAATAAATTTCATTCCACTTCACAATTGTGTCCCACTTGTTGTTGATTCTTCGCCAAAAAATAAAAATTTTATATCCTTATGTTTGAAGCCTGAAATGTGGCAAAAGGTTGAAAAGTTCAAGGGGGCCGAATACTTTCGCAAGGCACTGTAAGGGTTAATAATGCTCACTACCCCACTTGATAAATCCCTTGAAGGGTATAGTTTCCAAAATGGGGTGTCATGTCTGCGGATTCCACTTTACTGGCAATTCATGGGCTCTGCAAAAGTGGCATGACATCCAAAAAGCAAACTGTGCTCCAAAAACCAAAATAGCGCTCCTTCCCTTCTGTGCCCAGCTGTGCCCAAACAGTAGTAAATACCCACATATGACGTTAAGTATGTTGTCCTGGGTACACTAGTGTCATACATGTGGGCATAAACTGCCATTTGGGCACTCAGCGGGGCGCAGATGTGAAGGAGCGCCATGTGCTTTTGGAGCACATATTTAGATTGTTGTTTTTTGTACGCCATGTCACATTTGTAGGGACCCTAAAATTGCCCCTACAAAATGGAGGTCACTTCTTGGGGAATTCCAATTTACTGGCACCTCCAGGGCTCTGCAAAAATAAGATGGTGACCAGAAAGTCCCTCTAAATCTGTACTCCAAAAGCTAAAAAAACAGTGTTCCTTCCCTCTGAGCCCTGCTGTATGCCCAAGCAGCAGTTTATACCCACATATTTAATTTTTTTGTCCCCAGCATAGCCCACTTAATAGTTTTAGGAGTTCATGTCTCTGATGCCACAAAGTGGCCGCAACGTATTAGGCACTAAAATTGGATATTTCTTTAAAAACTTTAATTTTCACTTTGTACATTAATTTTTGGGAAGCATTTTTAGGCTCAAAATGATAATACCCCTTAATACATTCCTTGAATGGTGTAGTTTCTAAAATGGGGTCACTTTTGAGAGGTTTCCATTGTATTGGTACTTTAGGGGCTCTGCAAATGCGACATTGCACTCAAAAACTATTCCAGCCACATCTGCCCTCCAAAAGCCAAATAGCGCTCCTTCCATTCTGAGCCCCACCATGTACCCATACATCAGATTACAACCACATATGGGGCATTTCTGTGTTCAGAAGAAATTATGTAACAAACTGTGGGGTGTTTTTTCTTTTAACCACTTGCAAAAATCAAAAATATGTCGCTAAATGGACGGTTTATTGGAAAAAAGTAATTTTTCATTTTTACGTCCCAAAGTCAATAAAATCTGTGAAACAGCTGTGAGGTCAAAATGCTCACTATACACCTAGATAAATTCTATGAGTGGTGTAGTTTCCAAAATGGGTTCACTTTTTGGGGGTTTTCATTGTATTGGTACTTTAGGGGCTCTGCAAATGCGACATGGCACCCAAAAACTATTCCAGCATAATCTGCCCTCCAAAAGCTAAAAATAGCGCTCTTTCCATTTTGAGCCCTGCCGTGTACCCATACAGCAGATTACGACCACATATGGGGTATTGCCTTGTTCAGGAGCAATTGTTTTGCAAACACTGGGGTGCTTTTTCTCCTTTAACCCTTTGTGAAAATGAAAACTTTGGGGATAAAGTGACATTTTAGTAATTTTAAATTTATACATCCCAGTGTTAGTAAAATCTGTGAAACGGCTGTAATGTCAAAATGCTCACTATACCCCTTGATGAATTCTGTGAGGGGTGTAGTTTCCTAAATGGGGTAACTTTTTGGGGGTTTCCTTTGTATTGGTACTCTAGGGGCTCTGCGAATGAGACATGGCACCTGAAAACTATTCCAGGAAAATCTGCTTTTCAGATGCCAAGTGTCGCTCCTTCCCTTCCGTGCGCTGCCATTCGCCCAAACATCAGTTTACACCCACTTGTGGGGTATTTCCGTGCTCGGGAGAAATTGCATAACAAACTGTGAGATGCATTTTCTCTTTTAACCCTTTGTGAATGTGTTAATTTTAGGGCTAAATTAAGGAATTAGTGGGAAAAAATTAAATGTCTAAATTTCACCTCCATATTGTTTTACTTCCAGTGTATTTATAAATAAATACAAAAATATTCATTAGTGTTTACCACTAACATGAAGTACAATGTGTCACGAAAAAACAATCTCAAAATCACTTGTGTAAGTTAAGACGTCTCAAAGTCATTGCCATATAAAGTGACACATGTCAGTTTTGAAAAACGAGGCCTGGTCCTTAACGAACTTTTGGGCTGGGTCCTTAAGGGGTTAAAGGGTTAAAATAAAAGATGTCAGATTTGAAAAATAGGGTCTGCGCATTAATGCATTCTTAAAGGATTGACTATTTTTTTATTATACAGTCTTGATTAAATATTTGTTTTATGTGTTATGTGTCTATTTAGGAATTACCTTTTAATAGTTCTGTTTTGTTTTCTTTGCTTTCTCTTTTTCATTCATGGGTATAGTTGGGAGATAGGACCTTTTGTGTAGCTTTCAAAGTTTCCTCACTTGGTAACTCCAATTTGTATGTTCATTTCAATGCACAAGCCTTGAAGACAGGTGGCTGATAAATCCCTGGAATTGCATTCAATACAGAAAGTCACTCTCTAATGAAGAAATCAAATGTGTTAATTGTAGCAAACATTGCGATATGGTCTGAGAGCTTGCTGATTAAAGCTCTATATTTTGAAGAAATTAAAAATTATGGCATCACAGTTTGCAGCCTACCTATGCAAGGGGAAGTTAACACTCAAGTGGGCATGTCAGTCATGGGGCCCGAGGTCTGGATAGCTTTGACCCAGATGACCAACAGATAACACTGACTCTCCATTCCCACTAGGGTAAAGTTGTTAGACCTGGAGTAGATATGACCCCGCTGCTATGGCAGCCACACAGTCACCTCTCAGCACCAGAAAGCTATTGATCATGGCATAGATGATTGGGAAAGCTGGGCTGTTGTATGTGAGCTATCACATGAGCGGTACCTTGGTAATGACCTGTTAGTCAATTCCCCATGGTACATCATGAAAAGAGGAGGTGTGATGAAATATGGATATGTTGTGTGTCTATTTGTCTATTATAATTATGTTTTGTTTTTTTTCATTCATGGGTATAATTAGGAGATTGGGCCTTTGTGTACTTGTGGCCAATAAGTCACTCTAATTAGCAAGTTAGGTGAGCTGACCATAGCAGACACTGCGACATCAGATGATCTGGGAGAAGTTTCCAGACAGTTTTTTTGACCTGTTGTAAATAACTTCTCTACTTAGATTGCAATTTTTTTTTAAGGACTCTAAAATGCTTTGAAAACCATGTGTATAAAAATCTGTTAATTTTCAGTTCTTGTATCACACCATGTCTGATGAAGGGAGCGAGTACTCCTGAAAGCTTACTTATAAATATACTCAGTTAGCCTCTAAAAGGTATCGCCTGATTTCTTCACTCTTCCAAAAGTTAAAATTGACATCACAGGTGGAGGTTACAGGAAGTGAGGAGACCCTGAGGATCCATAAATGTGAGGGGATGCATGACCTCTTAGTCAGATTCTTTGGGGATACAGCTTAGTATATGTCTGTTTCTTATGCCAAGCTCCAACATTCAGGCTTAAACTGATCTGTTCTTTGTTAGTCCTTTTTATGTTACACTGTACATTGTTTGTAAGTATATGTCTTTTTTATTACATCTTTTAACTGCAACACACTGTACCCTTTTTGTGTATATTAAATCTGAAATTTAATAAGATTGTCATTTGGCTCTAATGCCCCACAATCTGAACAGAGTAACATATTGCTAGTCGTTTTACCACTTTTGTGCTTGGTGTGGGTACATTGGTGTCTATCCATTAAGTGGCAAGTGGTGGCATCTCTGTGTTTAGATGTGCAATTGTAGGTGTTGCTTCACCCCTGTGTAGGCTAGCATGACAAGTGAGCTAAAAGGGAGTGTGATTTTATGATTACATATGCATTTGTTGTGTGTAAGGTACAGTATATAGATACAGTTTCTATTAACATGATTCAAAGTTTGCTTTTTGTGGGATGAGTTGTATTTTTCTGTGGCACCATTGTGGTGTACATATCAATTTACTTTTATTAACTCTTAATGGAGAGGAATGGGGAAAAAAAAAACCTGCAATTCTGTAATGGTGTTTTGCAGTATATAAAAATATATATATATATGTGTGTGTGTGTGTTTTTGTTCATAGAGCATATGTAGCATGTTAATTTTTGGAAGCTAGATAACCCCTTTATCTGTGAAAACATCTACAGTAGTGTTAAATACTCACCGTTCCCTTGTGTACCCTTTGCTTGGATTTATTTTACTTGCTATTCCTGGTTTGTTATGCGTCACAGTGTATGTCTTGTATCTCGCTTCAGTCTGTGCAGCATCGCTCTCCTCCACGAATTTGATCTGGTAATAAATCACTCCCAAGAGTGGCTTCAAGGGGCAAGGAGGTCACATGCTGCTGTGATGTTTCATTTGCTGGCTAAACTACTCACAACAAGGGATAGTGAGATTGCCAACGAAACTTCACAGCTGTGGTTCATGATAAATAAATCAGTAAATAGTGCCAAATTTAAACAGGGTTATATATTAGGCAGTGTTAAATCGCAAAAACACTTTTTCCGTGGGTCTCTACGATTGTGCCAATATGTATGAGTAGTGTGTTTGTTTTTTATTTTTTTTTACTTTTCTGAATATGGAGCAGTGTTAAGGCTTGTTTTTTTGCTAAACAAGTTGACATTGTCATTGGTTCCATCACTTTTTATTACTTTTTTGTAGACTGCATAAGCAAAGAAAAAAACAAAAACATTTTGTCGTTTGCCCAGTGGGTTAAGTAACGTGGTAATTTAATGGATTGGGTTAGATGCAGCTATACCAAAAATATGTATATTTGTTTTTTTCTTTCATAACTTTCTTTCAGAAGTATTTCAGAATGCAAAACCGTTTTTAATGGGAAACTGCATTTTTCTACAGTTTTGTTTTTTTTTCTTTACTTTTAGGTACTTTACCACGAGGGGACTCGATCACTGATATAATATTCTGCAATATACACTGCCGTTCAAAAGCTTAGAAATTTCCTTATTTTTGAAAGAAAAGCACAGTTTTTTTCAATGAAGATAACATTAAATTAATCAGAAATACACTATATACATTGTTAATGTGGTAAATGACTATTCTATTCTGGTTTTTAATGCAATATCTACATAGGTATATAGAGGCCCATTTCCAGCAACCATCACTCCAGTGTTCTAATGGCACATTGTGTTTGCTAACTGTGTAAGAAAGCTAATGGATGTTTAGAAAACCCTTGTGCAAGTATGTTAGCACAGCTGAAAACAGTTTTGCTGGTTAGAGAAGCTATAAAACTGACCTTCCTTTGAGCTAGTTGAGAATCTGGAGCATTACATTTGTTGGTTCGATTAAACTCTCAAAATGGCCAGAAAAAGAGAACTTTCTTGTGAAACTCGACAGTCTATTCTTGTTCATAGAATTGAAGGCTATTCCATGCGAGAAATTGCCAAGAAGCTGAAGATTTCCTACAACGGTGTGTACTACTCCCTTCAGAGGACAGGCTCTAACCAGAGTAGAAAGAGAAGTGAGAGGCCCCGCTGCACAACTGAGCAACAAGACAAGTACATTAGTCTCTAGTTTGAGAAATCGACGCCTCACAGGTCCTCAATTGGCAGCTTCATTAAATAGTACCCGCAAAACGCCAGTGTCAACGTCTACAGTGAAGAGGCGACTCAGGGATGCTGGCCTTCAGGGCAGAGTGGCCAAGAAAAAGCCATATCTGAGACTGGCTAATAAAAGGAAAAGATTAATATGGGCAAAAGAACACAGACATTGGACAGAGGAAGATTGGAAAAAAGTGTTATGGACAGACGAATCGAAGTTTGAGGTGTTTGGATCACACAGAAGAACATTTGTGAGATGCAGAACAACTGAAAAGATGCTGGAAGAGTGCCTGACGCCATCTGTCAAGCATGGTGGAGGTAATGTGATGGTGTGGGGTTACTTTGGTGCTGGTAAAGTGAGAGTTTTGTACAAGGTAAAAGGAATTTTGAATAAGGAAGGCTATCACTCCATTTTGCAACGCCATGCCATACCCTGTGGACAGCGCTTGATTGGAGCCAATTTCATCCTTCAACAGGACAATGACCCAAAGCACACCTCCAAATTATGCAAGAACTATTTAGGGAAGAAGCAGGCAGCTGGTATTCTATCTGTAATGGAGTGGCCAACGCAGTCATCAGATCTCAACCCCATTGAGCTGTTGTGGGAGCAGCTTGACCGTATGGTACGCAAAAAGTGCCCATCAAGCCAATCCAACTTGTGGGAGGGGCTTCTGGAAGCATGGGGTGAAATTTCTCCAGATTACCTCAGCAAATTAACAGCTGGAATGCCAAAGGTCTGGAATGCCAAAGGTCTGCAATGCTGTAATTGCTGCAAATGGAGCATTCTTTGACGAAAGCAAAGTTTGAAGGAGAAAATTATTTCAAATAAAAATAATTATTTCTAACCTTGTCAATGTCTTGACTATATTTTCTATTAATTTTGCAGCTCATTTGATAAATTAAAGTGTGAGTTTTCATGGAAAACACAAAATTGTCTGGGTCACCCCAAACTTTTGAACGGTAGTGTATATATGTATTGCAATGTATTAGATCAGTGGTTTCTAAACTATGGGTCAGTCCCATTATGGTGGCTGATAGAGAGCAGAGTCTTCAGTGGTGGGTCCAGGGTATGTGAGTAAAAATAACAGACACTTATACTTACCTCTCCTGGGCTTCTGGGAAAGCACCATCATCTTCCCTTGTTACGAGAGGCCTGAAGAAGAAGCTGGATGACCGCAGGGCACCTGCAAGGATGCTCAGGAGAGGTGAGGCAAGGTGAATATAGGTGTTTGTTATTTTTACTCACTCCCCGGGCCTCCACGTATTATACTCTGAGGAGATCCCAGAGTATCATAATGTCCCACAGTGGAGCATTTTACTGTGTGGGGACACTGTGGGGAGCATATTATACTGTGTGGGGGGCCACTGTGGAACATTATTTACTATGTGGGGCTACTTTGGGGAGCATATTGTACTGTGTGGGGCCACTGTGGGGAGCATATTATACTGTGTGGAGCATTACACTGTGTGGGTCTACTGGAGCATTATACTGTGTGATGGCAGAATAGAATAAAAGGTAGAAGACAGAATAAGAGAGAGATTACAGCGGAATTAAAGGCAGAATACAGGTAGCAGGTTTTTCAAATGCTGCTAGGTACGGTAGGGGGGCAAAACTCTCATACAAAAGTGGATCCTGCCTTCAGAAACTTTGGGAACCACTGTATTAGTTAGGCATTGCAGCCCATGTCAAAATTAAGAGATGGACCAAGATGGCAGACCAGGTGTCCATTGTTAGACCCCTGCTGCCACCATAAGATATTGTCTCCCCACAAGATCACAGGAGAGCCAATGGCAAGAAGGATTCAGATACAAACCTCATACATACCGGGGTCTCTATTCTGCATTAAGGGGTTAAAGGAGTTATCTCGGCAATTCAGTGTTTTAAAAAGGATTAGAATGTTGCACAAAAATATGTTATATGTTACTTATTCCCCCCCCCCCCCACTTCTGTTCAGACTGTTCCCATAACACAAAGAAAATGGCTGCCCAGCCAATCCCTGGCTGCTGCGGTGAACCTCCTCAGCCAGTGATTGGCTAAATGGTTGTTTGCTGTGTTTCAAGAGGGGCCAGAAAGAAGAGAAACTTTCTATTATGTGTGTTTAGTTTCTTTTTAAAGGAGCTCTCTGATTTTTTTTTTTTTTTTTTGTTTGATGGCATAGACTCTTAACTTTTGATTGATAGAGGATGGACTCTGGCCCCTAAATGTTCAGCTGTTGGTGATTGCTGCTGGTGCTATACACTGTATGGACTGGGAGTCAGATTTCTGAGCTGTGCTATTAAAGCTCCCGCTCCCATTCCCTTCAGTGGGAGCAGAATTGCAATAACACCACATGGCCACTACTGTATAAAGTGTATGGAACCATCTGCTTCCAACTTTGAACACTATATAGTACTGGGCCTGACATCAGTTCAAAATAACTGATTGGTAAAGGGCTCGGGTGTCTGCCCCCACAATTATCAGATATTGATGGCCTAAAATTGATCAAAAATAATAAGAAAAAAAAATCCTGGAAACCCCTTTAACTCTTTGACCAGGCCTGGGCAGAACTTAGGATGAAACTGGTTGTTCTAAAATTTTAGGGTTTGTTGCAGGTATAGTGGCTGAGTTTGTCCCAAAAGGGCAACGTCAGACTGCCCCTACTTAGTTGCAAATTTGCATTTAAAGAGGTTGTAGCTGCAGAGGCAGTACCTTTCGGAATGCAGGATCTCACCAATTACCGCTTTCAACATTGTAGCAATCAACTGATTTTGCTGTGGGAAAGTCATGGCCAGATACAGTTCTCTTGCAGTAGTCACTGAGGGGGAAAATATAGTATTTGACCTGCATTCAGATGAAATTGTGTTCTTATAATATGGGAATTGCTCTAGACCACCAGAACAGTATACGGTCCTTTCTTTATGATGCGTTTATGGACTGAGATTGTCTTCATAACATGATCCTTTTGGTGATAAGTGTTAGGTGGTGATAAGACTTGTGTGGCAAGATATGATATATATATATATTATTCTAATGGACTTGTCTGGTATATAAATAGGAGACTTTTTAATTTAGTAACAGTTTCAAGTTTTTTGTGATTAAATCCTTTTCCCTACAGTCCGTGAGGCAGAACTAAGGAGACTGCGCAAAATGAACATGGAGTTTGAGGAGCAGAATGCTATCTTACAACGACACACTGAAAATATGAATAGTGCTAAAGAGAGGTTGGAACAGGAGTTGGCACAGGAAGAAAGGCAAGCAATGATCCTTCAACAGCAACTACAAACAATTCAACAGATTTTGCTGTCAAGTTTCTCATCACTACCAATTCCAGGTAAGTCGTCATCAAAAATTTTACACACAATAACTGATCATTCAACAAGTCACTGATACCAATGTAACATATGGAGTACAGTTTAATTAAATATGCCTCCTTTTTAGTTAAGGCACAATATACACACTATGGCCAAAAGGAGGTGGACAGCTGACCATCACACCTTTTATGAGCTTGCAGGGCATTTCATTGCAAAAAAAAAAAACTCTACCCAGAAGGTTTTCCAAGGGGATTTATACTCATTTGTCCTAAAGAACATTTGTGTGAGGCCAGAGACTGGTATTCGAAGAGAAGGCCTGATTCAAATTAATACTATTCAGGCTAAGTTCACATCTGCGCATGGGTCTCCTTCGTTTGGGTCCACCTGGGAACCTGAACGACAGAGAACCGAACCTCTAAAACAGCGGGTACCTGTGGAAACAGGCTGAACCCATAGATTATAATGGGGTCCGTTGGGTGTCTGCTGTTTTTATACTGAAACTGGCGGAGAGAAAAGTCTTCCATGCTCCTACCACAAAGTTGGAAGCACAAAATTTTCTACAATGTCTTTCTGATTTGGATCATTAACATGACTCTTTATTGGAAATAAAACCATGAAACAAGCCTAATGCAATTATTTCTCCAACTTTTTATTTTATTGTATTTTTTTTTTTTTTAGAGTACATTTTGGTAGGTAGTGTTTCCCAGACATCTGTACAACCCTAAAAGGATGGAGTAGAAAACATTTCTACTGCTCCAGAGTCCAGTGGTGACATTCTACACCACACTAACATATGCTAGGCATTACACATTTTAGGCTTGGATGCAGCTACTCGACCATGGACACCACCCATTTTATGAAGCTTCGGAAGCACAGTTCTTATTTTGTTGACGCTTCCATGGACAGTTTGGCATACTGAGGTAAGGAATACAGCTCAGCATCGGAAATATTTATGAGCCATAAATTTTAGCACTTAGCTGAACTCTAAGTTTGCATGGTATACCCGTGTGTGGTTTAACTCTTGTCGATGTCCTGTTGACTATGGCCTTCCACTTAACAATAATATCACCTACAGGTCAAAAATGTCACAGTCTGACTTCTGACATCTTATGACTCAACAGAAGAAGGTTAGTTGGGAGGGAGGAAAAGTTTTAAGTCATGCATAAAGGGATTAGCATTCCAAAAAGATATATGGGCTTCCGTACTCTTGATCAAAAACTTTAGTGCTTTTTAAAGGTGTTTTCTTGCCAGTGAAAAAAAGTTGCACATAGGTGCACCTGCAACCACTGGAACAACCACATATAACAAGAATAGGGGTGCTTTAATTCCCATTTTAAATTACAGTGCTTTAGGGTGGTGCCACACAATGTACTGGTTGTGGGAAGTGACCCCTTGTCTTTTGAGATTTGCATGGAACAGCTTTTTCTCATATTTCTTGTATGGGCCATTTATATATTTATACAGATTTAACATGTCTCCCCTTAAATGTCTCTTCTCAAGACTAAACAGATTTAACTACTTTAAATCTCTCCTTAAATCTGTCCTCATAACTGAAGTCCTCCATACCCCTTATCAGTTTTGTGGCCCTACATTGAACCTTTTCTAACTCTAGGACATCTTTCTATAAACTGGTGCCCAGAACTGAACTGCATATTCCAGATGGGGCCGCACCAATGAATTATAAAGTGGTAATACGATATCCCTATCCCGTGAATCCATACCCCTTTTAATACATGACAATATCCTGCTGACCTTAGAAGCAGCTAATTGACATTGAATGCTCTTATTTAATCTTTTCTAATCTGTCCTTCTCTACCAGTGACTCTCCCAGCTTTACTCCCCCTAGGACATATGTTGGCTGCATGAAGATTATTTTTATATCTTTACATTTATCCACACTGAATTTCATTTGGATGTAGAAGTCTGCTTGTAACCTACTGTACGTACAGTACACCCTCCATAGACTGCACTGCCCTACATATCTTGGTATCATCTGCAAAAATAGAGTGTTATGGTAGATGCAAACCCACAATAAAAGCAGTAGCAGGGAATTAGCTGATAACTGCGAGCAGCAGAGACACCTATATAAAAATTACCACATCTCTACAAGCCAAGACAGACCCCCAGGCGCCTTCACCAGAGCTCACCGCAAGGAGAGATGGACTTGCACTGAATCTGGAAATCTGAATTGTCAGCAAACAGATAAATGTACTAATAATAAATGCACTGCTGCAGAAACCAACACAAAGTCCACTAAAACTTAAGTGCCGTGGAGACCAGAGAAGTCGTACCAGCAGGGTAAAAATCAGGAGAGGACGTAATAAGCAGAAATAGGACAAAAGCAATATCCAGGAAACAAGCCAAGGGTCACAAACCCAACTGGGAACATCAAAGCAGAATCAGGAGGCAAAAATGGTATCCAGGGAGCAAGCTGCTAACTGGACCAAGCCAGGAAGCCTCTGAAACTGCAAAAGTTTCCCAGGATGGCATGGTAACGTTAAAGGCACAGCAAACGGATAAAGAATCCTAACATAGAGACAGTGCTATTAACCGTTAGGCACACCACGACATAACTGTACGTTGTGGAGAGAGCTTCATGAATGCACCACGATGTACAGTTACGTCGCATCTCCCAGGACTTTTTTCTTGCAGGGAGAATGGCTGGGTATCGGGAGCTCAGCTGTTGCCGGCAGCTGAGACTCCCATGTGACTGACCAGGGACCAATAGAAGCCTTCCCTCCCCGGAGATCGCTGTGTTTGGTGGGTGTGTAGATTCCAGGGCTTACTGTCATAACTGACAGTGCCCCGGAACAGGGAGATCTGAGTATCAGCTGTATGAAACAAGCTGATACTCTGACCTGACCAGCGAGGGACCTGCAACCTCCACTTGCCGGCGATCGCTGTGATTGGTGGGTCTATGCAGACCCAGCATTCACAGTGTGACAATGAATAATGCAGCAAGACAGCAGAGGAGAGGTGTGTGTTTTTTTGTTTTTTTTTAAATTCTCTCAGCATCTGTTAGGGCTATGAAGATGACCTTGGATTCATAGTTACATAGTAGATGAGGTTGGATGAAGACATCAGTCCATCAAGTCCAACCTATAACCCTACAGTCCCCTACAGTGTTGATCCAGAAGAAGGCAAAAACACCCATGAGGCTTATGCCAATTGACCCATTTCATGGGAAAAAATTCTTTCCCGACTCCAATATGGCAATCAGTATAAAACCCTGGCTATACATCTAACTGGAAGAAAGTAAAAAGCGGGGTGCCGCAGGGCTCTGTCCTGGGCCCAGTACTTTTTAATATTTTTATAAATGATATGGACAATGGGATTATTGGGGAACTCATAAAATTTGCAGATGATACCAAGATAGGAGGAATAGCCAACACTAGAGAGGAGAGAGAGTGTATTCAAAAGGACTTAGACATACTGGAACAATGGGCTGAGGTGAACAAAATGGTATTTAACAGGGACAAATGCAAGGTCCTACATCTAGGTAACAGAAATGCAAGAAGCATATAGCATGGGAGGAATAGAACTAAGTGATAGTACAGGGGAAAAGGATTTGGGCATAATAGTAGATCACAAATTTAACATGAGTCAACAGTGTGGCGCTATGGCAAAAAAGGCTAACAAAATTCTGGGATGTATCAAGACGAGCATTGAATCTAGATCAAGAGAGGTAATTATTCCACTGTACTCTGCCCTGGTCAGACCCCACCTGGAATATTGTGTACAGTTCTGGGCGCCTCAATTTAAGAAAGACATCGATTTATTGGAGCAGGTCCAGAGAAGAGCAACCAAAATGGTGAAAGGTCTGCAAACCATGTCCTACGAGGAACGGCTAAAAGAACTGGGATTGTTTAGTTTGCAGAAGAGAAGGCTAAGGGGAGACTTAATAGCGGTCTTTAAATATCTGAAAGGTAGTCACAGTGCAGAGGGATCTAACCTTTTCTCATTAGCAGAAGGAATTACGAGAAGTAATGGGATGAAACTAAAGGGAAGGAGATACAGATTAGACATTAGGAAAAACTTTTTAACAGTGAGGGTAGTGAGGGAGTGGAATAGGCTGCCACGGGAGGTGGTGAGTTCTTCATCAATTGAAATCTTCAAGTGGAAACTGGATAAATATATAGCTGGGATGATCTAGGAAAACCTACTTTTGCAGGTGGTTGGACTCGATGGCCCTTGAGGTCCCTTCCAACTCGAATAGAAATAAAAAAAATAAAATAAAACGTGCCCTTAAAATCTAAAATCCATAATGTTGTTCTGTTCGAAAAAAGCATCCAGGTCCTCTTTGAACTTGTTCAATGAATCCACCATCACCACTTCCTGGGGCAGAGAGTTTCATAGCCTCGCTGTTCTTACTGTAAAGAATCCTCTTCTATGTTGCTGGTGAAACTTTCTTTCCTCCAGTCATAGAGGATGTCCCCTTGTCACTGTCACTGGCCTAGGAGTAAAAAGATCATTAGAAAGTTCTTTGTGCTGTCCCTTCATGTATTTGTACATTGTTATAAGATCTCCCCGTAAACGTCTTTTCTCTAAACTGAATAACCCTAAATTTGTTAATCTAGCGTTGTACTCCAATCCACCCATTCCCCTAATAATTTTGGTTGCCCTTCTTTGCACTCTTTCTAGTTCGATTTTGTCTTTCTTGTATACTGGGGCCCAGAATTGTGCACAATAGTCTAAATATGGCCGTACCAGTGATTTGTATAGAGGCATAACTATGTTCTTGTCATGAGAATCTATATCTCTTTTGCTGCATCCCATAATTTTATTTGCCTTGGCAGCAGCTTCCTGGCACTGGTCACTAAAGGTAAGCTTATTGTCCACCACAATCCCCAAGTCTTTTTCATTGGCAGTTTTACCCAGTAATTTACTATTAAGTACATAATCATACATTTTATTTCGTCGTCCAAAATGCATGACCTTACATTTGTCAATATTAAACTTCATTTGCCAAGTCTCCGCCCATGCTTCCAGCTTCCTTAGATTCCCTTGTAATATTCTACTATCCTCCTCATTTATGATTACCTTACAAAGTTTAGTATCATCTGCAAATATGGACACCCTGCTTTGCAAACCGTCTACCAGGTCATTAATAAAGATATTAAACAGGAGAGGGCCCAATACTGATCCCTGTGGCACCCCACTGGTGACTGTGACCCAGTCTGAATATTTACCATTAATAAGCACCCTCTGTTTCCTATCAGTGAGCCAGTTGCGAACCCAAATGCATATGTTTTCCCCCAGTCCCAACATTCTCATTTTGCATACCAACCTTTTATGTGGTACAGTATCAAAAGCCTTTGAAAAGTCCAGATACACCACGTCCACTGCATTACCCATGTCTAGTCTTGAACTTACCTCTTCATAGAAGCTGATCAGATTAGTCTGACAGGACCGATTCCTCATAAAACCATGCTGATTGGGTGTGATAAGATTATTTACATTGAGGTACTCCAGGATAGCATCTCTTAGAAAGCTGTCAAATATCTTACCCACCACAGAAATCAAACTTACTGGCCTATAGTTTCCAGGCTCACTTTTAGACCCCTTTTTGAAAATTGGCACCACATTTGCTATGCGCCAATCAAGTGCAACAGACCCAGTCATTACTGAATCCTTAAATATTAGATATAAGGGTCTGTCTATCACTGTGCATAATTCCCTCAGAACTCGGGGGTGTATGCCATCTGGACCTGGTGATTTATCTATTTTAGTGTTTTGAAGGCTGCACCGCACTTCCTCCTGGGTTAAACAGGTGACATTTAATGGAGAGTTAATATTACCCCTAATCATGTTGCTGGCCATTGAATTTTCTTGTGTAAACATCGTAGAGAAGAAGGCATTTAATAGTTGTGCTTTTTCCTCATCCTCCTTCACCATTACACCCAGATTATTTTTGAGAGGGCCCACATTGTCAGTTTTTATTCTCTTGTTGTTTATGTAATTGAAGAATACTTTTGGATTCTTTTTACTTTCCTTGGCAATTTTTCTCTCCGCCTCAATCTTTGCCTCCTTTATTTGTCTTTTACACAATTTATTTTTCTCTTTATAGTTGTTTAATGCTGTGTCACTACTTTTCTTTTTTTAGCACTTTAAATGCTTCCTTTATATCCCTCATTGCACTCCTTACCGTTTTAGTTAGCCATATTGGTTTTCTATGATTTCTGGCCCGCTTATTCCCATAAGGGATATGTTTTTTAGTGGTCCTATTTAGAAGGCTTTTGAAAATGTCCCATTTTGTTTGTGTTCCGGTCACTTTGAGAACATTGTCCCAGTTTATGCTGCTAAGCTCCTCTCTCAGCTGGTTAAAATTGGCCTTCCTGAAGTTTAGTGTTTTTGTTCCCCCTCTACTGAACATTTTTTTAGTGTGTACAAGAAAACTTATTATGTTATGGTCACTATTACCAAGATGACCCCCAACCTCCACTTTTGACAATGTGTCAGATTCATTTGTTAAAATTAGGTCTAAAAGTACCTCGCCTCTTGTTGGGTCCTGCACTAGTTGCGATAGGTAATTGTCTTTTATTACTGACAAAAACCTGTTCACCTTGTTGGACCTGCAGGTTTCTGCCTCCCAGTTAATATCTGGGTAGTTGAAATCCCCCATAATAATGACTTTATTGTGCTTTGTGGCCTCATCTATTTGTTAGTACATTTTCAGCTTCTTCCATTATATTTGGAGATTTATAACAAACCCCGATCAGTATTTTATTATTCTTTGTTACTTCCTTAATTTCCACCCATAAGGACTCCACATATTCATTTTCCTCCCAGATGTCCTCACGCAGAACTGGCTTAAGGCAGGATTTTACATATAAGCAAATCCCTCCCCCTTTGCTATTGGTACGCTCCTTTCTAAACATACTGTACTACTGTATATTTACAGCCCAGTCATAGCTAGAATCCAGCCATGTCTCACTTATCCCCACCATGTCATATTTCTCTTCCAACATTATCACTTCTAGTTCCTCCATCTTGTTAGTGAGACTTCTGGCGTTAGTATACATACATTTCAAGGATTTATCATTATCCCTACTCTTCCACTGCCTACTGACTGTTCTAACCCCACCCCCCGCTCCACCCCCAGTTACATTATTTAGCCCTCTTTCCATTTCTACACTATCATTCCCTCTACATCTGTTACCCTCCCCCCAGTCCCTAGTTTAAACACTCCTCCAACCGTCTAGCCATCTTCTCCCCCAGCACAGCTGCACCCTCCCCATTGAGATGCAGCCCATCCCTACCATAGAACCTGTAGCCCACAGCAAAGTCGGCCCAGTTCTCCAGGAACCCAAACCCCTCCTTCCTACACCAGCTCTTGAGCCACTTGTTTACCTCCGTAATCTCCCGCTGCCTTTCCTGTGTGGCTCGTGGTACAGGTAGTATTTCTGAAAATACTACCTTGGAGGTCCTTGCCTTCAGCTTTCTCCCTAGATCCCTGAAATCATTTTTAAGGACCTTCCGCCTACCACTAGCTTTGTCATTTGTGCCAACGTGCACCATGACCGCTGGATCCACACCGGCCCCACCCAGTAATCTATCAACCCGATCCGCGATGTCGAACTCGAGCGCCAGGAAGGCAATACACCGTACGACGATCCCGGTTTTTGTGACAGATTGCCCTGTCTTTAACCCTAATAATTGAATCCCCCACTACCAGCACCTGTCTAGGCTTCTCTGCACTCCTATCCCCCTTCTTACTGGAGCAGACATTCCCCTGGCTCTCAGAGGAAGTGTCTTGCTGCAGCAGTGTTACCCCTGTACTAACATCCCCCTCATCTGCCAATTTAGCAAACTTGTTGGGGTGTGCCAGTTCAGGACTAACCTCCCTGGCACTCTTCCTTCTACCCCACTGCTTTCTGTCACCCAACTAGCTACTCTAGCGATTTTTATCTCGGGCATGCAAGGTGCAATAACAGGGAAACTTCACCAATTAGTAGAACTCGTGGCACCCCATCAAACCCTAGTCGGAGAAGTTGGTAGCTCGAGTTACGCGAAATGTGATTTTCTCCATGGAGTGAACATTATCTCGAGTCCTGCACCTCCATGCTACCATCCCCCTCTGCACTTACCCCAGTGAGTTCCTGCTCTGTGAGCAACAAACTCCTTTCCAAGTTATCAATGGATCTCAGTCTTGCAATTTGCTCATTTAGATCCATTATTTGGGCTTCCAAATGTGCAACGTGCTTACATCTTGAACAGCAGTATACCCCCTCAAGTGGCTGCTCAAGCAGAGAATACATGCTGCAAGATGTACACTGGTCCGCATTGGCAAGCATGGAGAACATCTTACCTGATGGGGATGTTTTTTTTTTTTTTTTTTTTTTGCAAAGTCCCTGAATCTAAAGTCACTTAATCTTAAGTCACACTTAGATCAAACACACTTGGAATCAAACCACACTCGCCAGCTCACACACTCGCTTTATACTTAGCTTTTAAAGCTGATCCAAGTTGCAGAACAAGCTGCCGCTGATTCCTCTGATTTCTAAAGATGAGGTTGAAAACGCTATTCAGCATTGAGATTCCTAATACAGATCTCTATTCCCAACAGTGTTTTTAACAGCAAATCGCTCTGGATCTGCAAGGGTTATCATGATTATCTTGGTATCATTTTAAAGAGGAGACTCTCCTCTTCATAGCCCTAACAGATCCAGAGTTATGGGTCACTAAAGTGTCCACCTCTCTCCAGCCATCTTAGAGCTGCGTGAAGGAGAGGGAAGGAGCAGAGCTGCAGACACAATGAGAAATCATCATTGTCTGTGCATAACCTGTATGTGTGTGGGTATTTTTATGTAATACCCATCTGAACATAACCAGGAAGTTTATGGGTGCTGTGACCCAGACGTTTACCATCATCCAGGTCGCAGCGCCAAAAGAGTTGCACCAAACACACAACACATAATCAAAATCTTCAATAAACTTTACATTTTTCACTGTCCCCTGTCCTGTCCATGCCTGACCTTTTATAGAGTAAAATACACCGGCCACCTCTCTAGCAATATCCGTTACACGCTAAAATAATAGCAATAACGATTAGCACTAGAGGTGACTGGTTGCAACCATAATATGTGAGCAATAAAGCGGCCATGTTACGTCAATCTGAAACCAGCCCTAGTGATCACATTAGTTAGGTATAGAGATTATAGTTTTTTTCCAGCACCCAGAGAGAGGATCCGCCCCCAGGGTCAGGAAACCTACGATATAAAAAGGTGGAACCTCTCCTACCCCTCAGTTGTTTCCTGTCCCTGGAGGGAGACCTACGTGCCTGCTTGAGGCAAGCTTACCTTTTGGCATAGGAAAGAGTTGGTCCTGGTAGGGGTTGCCTCTCTTCTTCCATGGGTGGCTGTTAGCTGTGGCCTGGTCTGAAGTCGGTGCCGTCCCCCCCAGCTATGCGCCGCTGGTGTTCCGGGCGCTGGGGTTCCGATAACCAGGCAGAAGGAGTGTGTTTCCTCTGCTTTAGGCTGCAGTAGTTCCGGGCCTGCAGGGAGACACAAGGAGGTGTCAGCCCGGAAGGAAGGGGGCATGGCTTACGATGGAAGGGGCGTGGCTTGCTGGCAATGAGGGCATGGCTTCCGGCGGAAGGGGCGTGGCCTAGCAGCTGAATGAATATAATGCAGATTGAAGGACGGTGGAGCTGCTAAGCAGTTCCTGGCCCTCCCTGCACTAAGAAGACTTCTCTACAGTATGGAAGAGCAACAGCAGCAGCTACAGCTGCAGTCACAGTCCCAGCAGCCACCGGCAAGAGGAAGATCCCAAGATGGAGGGCAAGTTGAAGGTCCACCTCCGCCTTCCTCAGCAATCTAGGGGGATGTAAGCGGCTGCTTGCCAACCCTTTATTATTTTTTATTGATTAATTGGTCCCCCTGTCTTTTGTAGGATATACCTAGGAAAGCCTTGGCGAAATCTAAGAATAAGGAATGTGCCTTATGTAGAACTAGACTTTCTTCTTCTTATGAGAAAAAGCTCTTCCCATCATGCATTGATAGAACTATTGCTGAGGAGTCCCCGTCATTCTTACAGGGTATCAGATCTATGATACAGGAGGAGGTCATGAGTTACCTTAAGGGTAAATGTGGCCAGAAAAAGAAGTCTAGTTCCTCTACCCGGGGTCATGACTCCTCTTCTGAGGGGGAGTCCGTTCAGGACGAAAGTGGAGAATTATCTGATGACGCCTCTTCTTCCTCCATATCTGATGTAGAGGGAGGACAGTCATGTTTTCCAGTAGAGGACACTGACAAGTTGCTCAAAGCCATTTGGAATTGAGGACTCTAGACCCTCCTGTTCTATGCAGGACATTGTTTGGAGGTTCAAAGGAGACACATTCCAGTCCATAAAAATATTACATCGCTTATCAAGAGGGAATGGAAAAAGCCGGACAAGAAGGGTTTTATCCCTAGAGGAGTTAAGCGTAAATACCCATTTGAAGAGGGAGCTTGCTCTTCTTGGGATAATGTACCAAAATTTGATGTTGCCATAGCCAGAGCCTCCAGAAAGTCAGCACTGCCTTTCGAGGACATGGGTACCCTGAAGGATCCCTTAGACAAGAAAGCAGAAAGCTTCCTAAGGCATTCTTGGGAGCCACTAGGAGCGTCCCTCAAGCCCAAAATAGCTGCTACCTGTACTGCACGATCCCTTATGATCTGGCTAGGGGAGCTGGAAGATCAATTAAGGGATAAGGCCCCAAGAGAGCAGGTTCTGTCAGCTTTGCCGACTATTTGAAAAGCTGCAGATTTTTTGGCAGATGCTTCAGCGGATGCTGTAAGATTATCAGCTCGCTCCCTTGCCCTGACCAACTTGGCCAGAAGGGCTATATGGCTGAAGAGTTGGACAGGTGATGTAGGGTCTAAGACCAGGCTGTGCAATCTGCCCTGTGACGGTGAATATCTATTTGGACCAGCCTTGGATGACATCTTAGCTAAAGCAGCAGATAAAGATAGGTTTTCCTGTACCTTCCTCTAGTCGTACACGGAGGTCCTTTCTTCCCTTTGGAGCATACAAAAGGCAGAAATTTGTCAAGGTCAGAGATAATAGCTGGTCGGAAACCAATAAGAAACAAAAGGGGTTCTTATTTAGCAACTCCCCCTGTAATAAAGATCCAAGACCCAATAGGCAATGACGCCAGGCCCCGGGTAGGGGGGAAACTGAGGAAATTCCTTCCTGCCTGGAGAAAAATTTCATCAAGCCCTTGGATCCTGGATATGGTGGGAGTTCTCTTCTCCTCCGCCTTCAAGTTTTCAGATTACCAGAACTCAGACTTCCCTAACCCTTCAATCCGCTCTGGAATTGGAAGGGAAGAGCCTGATCTTGAAAGGGGTGCTGATTCCAGTTCCTCAGGAAGAGGAGAGGCAGGGGTTTTATTCCCATCTGTTCTTGGAAAGGAAACCCGATGGCTCCTACAGAACCATAATAAATCTCAGGAGGTTAAATCAGTTTCTGTCTTACAAGAAATTCCGGATGGAGACAGTGCAGTCAGCAGTGAGATTAACTCCCAATTGCTGGATGGCGGTGATAGACCTGAAAGACTCTTATTACCATGTTCCAATTTTTCCAGGTCACCAGAGGTTCTTGCGAGTAGCAGTAGAGATGGGAGGGGTGGTTAGGCATTGCCAATATCAGGCCCTTCCCTTTGGAATCTCCATGGCCCCAAGAGTCTTTACCAAAATAGTGGCAGAAATGGGGGCACGTGTAAGAGAGAAAGACGTTCTGTTTATTCCATATCTAGACGACTTTCTCATTGTGGCAAGATCCAGAATAGAATGTTTAGAAAGTGTTAGAGAAGTACTGGACATTCTGGAGGAATTAAGTTGGATGGTGAATCTAGAGAAGTCAAGTTTAGTTCCCTCTCAACAGAAAAAGTTTCTATGGATCATTTTAGATTCCATGGCTCAGAGGTGTTTTTTCCCTCCAGAGAAAATAGAAGGGGTTCTGTCCCTAGTAAAAACCCTGATCCAGTCCCCCAGGGTCACTATAAGAAAGGTTATGTTCATCCTTGGGACTCTCATGGCCTGTATTCCAGAAGTACCTTGGGCTCAGAGCCACTCCCGAGCCCTGCAGTGGGAAATCCTGACAGCCTGGCGTCAGGAAGAGAAAATTCTCGACACACTTATGTGGGTGTCTCATCCAACAAGAGAAACCCTGGGTTGGTGGTTAGTCAGGGGTCACCTAGAAATTGGAGTTCAATGGAAGATCTCAGATCCCCTAATTATTACCACGGATGCCAGCCCTTGGGGGTGGGGTGCCCACATGGGGGATCAGGTGTTCCAGGGCTGCTGGTCAAGGAGTCTTTCTCAGGCCTCCTCGAATCAGAGGGAACTAATGGCGGTTTTGGAGACCTTGAAAGCCATACGTCAGGGTATTCGGAATCGCCATGTAAGGATCATGTCCGACAATATGACTACAGTTTCATATATAAACAGGCAAGGGATTACGAGGTCCCTTCCCCTTATGAAAATAATGGCCCGGATTCTACATTTGTCAGAGCCTCTAGTTCTCTCCTTGTCAACTCTGCATATCACGGGGTCAGACAATTTCAGGGCAGATTTCTTGAGCCGTCAGTCTGAATCAGAGAGAGTGGGAATTGAACCCGTCCATCTTTTTAGAGATCACCAGGGGTTGGGGGGTCTCGGAAATAGATCTCTTTGCTGTAAACCCAGAGGAATCCCCCTTTGGGGTGGATGCTCTGTCCCACAAGTGGGATTTCAATCTAGCTTACGCTTTTCAGGGAGGATCGAGCGAGGGTTATTCTAATTGCACCCTTTTGGCCGAGGAGAGCCTGGTTTACCTGGCTAAGGATCCTGTCCATTTCGGACCCTTGGCTTCTCCCAGTCAGCCAGGACCTTCTATGTCAGGGCCCCATTCTCCACCAGGAGTCCAGCCACTTACATTTGACGGCCTGGAATTTGAGCGGAGATTACTAGCCTCAAAAGGTTTTTCTCAGAATCTCAGACCTTCCTGAATTCCTACAGAGCTCCTAGCAAGATTCGGGTAGAGGCACTGCGCCATAGTGAGGTGAGAACTACAACACACCCTGCCTACAGAGGTCGGCCCAAAGGGGCGTTACATACAAACAAAATGGGTAAAATCAGGTGTCAAACGCCTATTCAAATTTCTGGAAGACTATATACACAGACTCTCCTGTGTCCAGATATCTACTCACCCCTTCATATAAAACAAATCAGATTAGTCAGATAAATTATACATGATCAAAAAGTCATACATACCAAAAATGAATACCAATAAAACCTATAATTTACCCCGCAAATAAAGGGCCCTTACATATCTCTGTCAATAAAACATTAAAAAAAGTTATACACATCAGAATACGGTGAACCCAGTGAAATTGTTCATTTTTGAAAAATTACGTTTTAATAGTAACAGTGGTAAAACATAATAAAACCAATATAAATATGGTATCGAGTAAACGCTGTAGGACCAAAATGCAAAAAGTAATGATAAAAATAATAAAGGCGAATAAAATTTTTTTACATACCCCAAAATGGTGGCAAATAAAAGTACAACTCATCACACAAAGAATAAGCCCTCACATAGCTATGTCATTAAAAAATTAGGAATTTCGGAAGGCTGGGAAGGAAAATATCAAAGTCACTGAACATGTCCAAACTGCCTGCGTCCTTAAAGGGTTAAACTCACAGGTCTGTTATTACCTGTGGAAGACCTAGAGTCCTTTTTGAAAATAGGAACAACATTTGCCCTGTTCCAGTCCCTTGGCACTGTACCAGTCACTAGAGAATCCCTAACAGTTAAAAATAGGTGTACATCAATGACTGGACTGAGTTCTTCAAGTACTTGTGGGTGTAATCCATCTGGACCCGGAGCCTTGTCCATGTTAATTTGTTTAGCTTGGCTTGTATATACAGAGCTAAAGACCCAATTTTAGTATCTCTGCTTTTTCTTGGTACCCATTGACAGTGTCTCCATTATCGTTATTTAGGGGACCTACCTGTTCTGACCTTGTGTTTTTTGCATTTATATATTTAAAGGGGTTTTGCGGGACTGAGAAAATGAGACTAAAGGCAGGAAATGCTTGTTATATGAATGAATGAATAAACATAACGGAGTACCTTTTTTATGTGTGTGTATGTGGACCATTTTTACCATTCCTCATATTTTCAGGCTCGTGCAATAATTCATGGTTTCTACGTCAGTATTGTGGGAATATCCAGACAGCCCCTCCCAGCATCCAACACTGCACCTTTTTTATTCACACCCGGTATACATACATATGTACGTGTGTGTGTGTGTGTGTGTGTGTGTGTGTGTGTGTGTGTGTGTGTTATATATATATATATATATATATATATATATATATATCTATATATCTATATATAAATACAGTTGAAACCACATATGCATGTTTTTCTCACTATCTGACATGAAATCAGAATAAACCTTTACCGATTTAGGATTAGGATTACCAAAAAATACCAATTAGGATTACCAAAATTATTTATATTTGCCAAATTCCAGAATAAAGAGAGAGAGAGAGAGAGAGAATTTTTTAAAGGGATTCTATCATTGGGAAACCCAACCCTATTTTCACTAACAGCACGTCGGAATAGCCTTTAGAAAGACTATTCCACTATACCATTGTGGGACTATTAAAGGACTATTATTATTATTATTATTATTATTATTATTCTCCTACCTTTATTTGGATTTGGATCCCAAACAAACACGATGAGCGGATGCTGACGCTGCAGAGGCGGAGCTGGATCTTCCAAAGAGCGTGTGACTTGAGCACAGGGGGAACGCCCCTGTGCTTTGTGAAAACTAATTTGCATAAGGAAGAAAGAAAATTGCCCAAAATGGCAGCGCGGAGCAGAAAAATAAAGGTAGGAGAAGAATAGTCTTTCTAAAGGCTATTCCGACGTGCTGTTAGTGAAAATAGGGTTTCCCAATGATAGAATCCCTTGAATCTGTGAATTTTCAGTTCTTGTATAACACCATGTCTGATGAAGGAAGCTAGCCTTCTGAAAGCTTACTTATCAAATATACTCAGTTAGCCTCTAAAAGGTATCGCCTGATTTCTTCACTCTTCCAGAATCCCTTTAAGGCATTTTTATGACTTTCTGCAAAGTATTTGGTACGATTGCCCTTAAACTGTATCCATCCACAATCTTCTCACAATAGTTGGTAGGAATTTGGGCCCATTCCTCCTGACAGAATTGGTGTAACTGAGCCATGTTTGTAGGCTTCCTTGCTCGCCCCTGCCTTTTCAGCTTTGCCCATAAATTTCCAATAGGATTGAGATCAGGGCTTTGTGATGGCCTCTCCAAAACATTGACTTTGTTATCCTTAACCCACTTTTAACTAGTTTGGCAGTATGCTTTGGGTCATTGTCCATTTGGAAGTCCCATTTTGCTCAAGCTTTAACTTCCTGGCTGATGTCTTGAGATGTTGCTTCAGTATTGCCACATAATGTTCTTTCCTCATGATGCCATCTATTTTGTGAAGTGCACCAGTCCCTCCTGCAGCAAAACCACCCCAAAACATGATGCTGCCATCCCCGTGTTTCACAATTGGGATGGTGTTCTCAGGCTTGACCATAATGACAGTCATTACATATGGAGGAAAAAGGGAGAAGCTTGCAAGGACAGGCGGAATTTTTAATTTACATAATTAATTAAGCGATACTCCCCTATAAGAGGCAAAAGAGACCTCCACCCACTATATTAGTTATAAAGAATAAAGAAAAAAAGAAAACAATCCTTAAGGGAGGAAAAGCTTGTGCTGCTGTTCAAACTAAAGGAAAACAGATTATCTACATAATCAATGATTCCCTTACGTCCAACAGCAGCACAATATGGGGACGTAGCAAGTAGATCCCCTAGTGAGGGTTCTCTTTCAGTACAGTATGAATGTCCAAAGGCAATAGCCTCTGAACTACGGACATCTAACCGATAGTGACCAACAAAGGTTAGTTGGAATGGCCCAAAGTGGCTGCACAAAACTGCTCAAAAAGGCAAGACCGACTTTCAGCCCAGGAGGCCGACACATCCCTGGTTGAATGGACTCTGATGAATTCGGGTGATGTTAACCCGAGCAAAAAGAAATTGCTTCCTTAATCCCTCTTGATAAAGAGGGTTTGGAAGCCTTGAGACCTTTTGTCTCTACCATACTGTATATATTAAGAGGTTCTCCAATCTTCTAAATGGCCGTGTACACAGAAGATAAATTTTGGAGACCCCATACTATATCCAGTGTATGAAGTTTTCCCCCCTCCTTGGAAGATGGATCTGGGAAAGAAAACTGGTAAGGAGACCACCTGGCTGATATTAGCCCGAGAGGGCACCGTAGGGTTAAACCCAGGAGGAAATCTGAGCTGGACCCTAACGGGAAAAAAAAAAATATGGCTCTTCAGAAAAAAGCCTGCAACTCTCATTTTTTTTGCTGAGGTGATAGCTAGCAAAATGGTGGTTTTGAAAGCCAGAAACTTAAGATTCCAATGGCGGGCAGCAGAGGTCAGAAAGAACTGTGGATAGATCCCAGTGTGGAACGGGAGCTGCAACCACTGACCTAAGTCTTATAGCACCCTTAAGAAATCTGGGAATTAAGGGGTTCTGAGACAATCTTTTGCTTAAGCAGGTGGATAGGGCTGAAATCTGTACCTTAAGTGCGGCAGAGGAAAAGCCCTTATCCAAGCAGTCCTGAAGAAAATTTAGAATCACTCTCGTAGAAGGGTTCTAACTATTCACTTCCTGTCTGGAGCACCACCCCTTGAAGACATTACCTATCCTTAGGTAGCTTTTATTGGTTGATTCTGCTCTTGTACAGGAAAGGGTCTTCAGGACGACTTCTGACAGTCCTCTAGATTTCCATAGGGACAGAGCAACCTTCAGGCTGTCAGGTTGAATCATCTCAGATCCTGGCACTTCTGAGTTCCTTGGGAAACCAGGTTCTGGATTGGGGGAAGCCTCCAATAGATCCCTCGACTCAAAAGCATGAGTTGGGAAACCAAGCTCTTTTTGGCTATCACAGAGGTTTGGTCCTGTCTGACTTTCATCAATATTCTTGGTATCATGGAAAGTGGAGGGAAGATGTACACCAGCCTGAACCTCCAAGGGATGGACAGGGCATCCACTGCCAAGGGATAGTCCTGCTGATACAGTGAGCAGAACGTCTCTACCTTGGCGTTGAGTCTGGTCGCCATAACATCTATTTCTGGAAGACCCCACTAAAGGGTGATCTGGTGGAATACTCTTGATTGAGACCATTCTCCTGATACGGTAAGACCCCGACAACTGATCCGCTACTGTGTTCAAGGAGCCCTTGATGTGAACTGCGGAGAGATGGGTCAGATTTTTCTCTGCCCAGGTTAAAATCAGACCTGCCTCCCTGATGAGGGATAACAATCTGGTGCCTCCCTGTTTATTACGGTCACCATGTTGACGGACTGGATCTTGACAGCTCTTCCTCTGAGAAGAGGAATGGAGGAGTGCCAGGTAAACTACTCTCAGTTCCCTCCTTATGGATGATGTTATCCTTTCTAGCCTGCTCCAGACTCCTTGTATGGTCTTCTCATACAGATGGGCTCCTCATCCTGAAAAGGATGCATTGGTCAATAGGGTCCAACAAGGTTGGACCGTGGACATCCGACTTTCAGGTGTATTCACCAGTTGAGAGAAAGATGGGTTCTGGGAGAAAGTCTGATCCTCTTGTCAAGACTCGGAGGACCATGATTTCAGACCCCTAGTACTTCCAACTGGAGGGGACGAATATGCCATAAAGTCCAAGGGACTGCATCGGCTGAGGCTGACATGAGGCCTAGGACTCTCATAGTTGTTCTAATGAACATCTGACGCGTCTTGAGAAGATACTGAAGCACTCTGATTATCTTTTCTCTCCTTGTCGGAGGTAAAGAAATTTCTAGGCAGACATAGTCAGGCTGAACCTCAGGAACTAATTCCGTGTGGAAGGAATCACCTCTAACTTTTCCCAGTTATTAGCCTAGATACTGGAGAAAAGACACAGTTGTCTGCAGGTGCTGGAGCAGGATGCATTCTGACTAGGCTTTTATTAGACCGTTGTCCAAATATGGCACTATGAACAGACCTTGACGTCTGAGTGCAGCTGTTACTGGAACCACCACTTAGGTAAAGGTGTAGGGAGCTGAGGAAATGCCGAAGGCAGCGCCGCAAACTGGAAATGTCACCTGTGGCTGGCAATTGATACAGCAATTCTCAGATGCCTTCTGTGAAGAGGATAACTGGAACATCCTTTAGGTCGAGAGTGACAAGAACATCACTTTGCAGAAAGGATGTGACCAACTTCCCGGTCTCCCTTTGGAAACGCTCTTCCCTAGGAAGAGACTTAGATATATTAGGACTATAATCATATAATGGTAGCAGGAAGTCTGGAGGGTAGACCCCAAACCTTCTGAGGGGGGAACTTTTTTCAAGGCCCCTTGCCCAGGTATTACAGAATGGAATTTTCCAGTATAATTGGCTTCAGTGCAGGAAGAAAGCGGGTTGCGATGAATCTGTCTTGTGGCAGGCGAAGAAAATCGTCCGCATAACCCCGCTGTATCACTTGTAAGACTAAAGGTCTTGGATCTTCTCCTGTCAGAAGGAGAGAAAAAAGGGGAGAGGCATCCCTCAACAGGAATATTTGCCGCTACAGGAGGTGAGAAGCTGACGTCAAAAGCCAGGCTTCTTTCTGTCCCCTTCCTTGGGGAACTTACGTCCAGTCCCTCTTGACTGATATCTAGCACGCCTCTGAGAGTGAAGCAGAGATTGAGGCGACTGCTGATAACTTCTGCCCCGGCAAGAAGGTCCTGCTTTTCCTCTAAAAGACAGCGAAAGGTACTTATCCTTTTTATTGCAAGACCTTCCATGATGTCGTCCAGGCCTCTACTAAAATGTTTATCCAGCTCAAAGGGTAGGGAGCATAAGTTATACTTGGACACAGTGTCCACTCAACAAGGCTTCAACCATAATGGCCTTTTTAGCAGCTGTAGAGAGGGCCATAGATTTGGCGGCCATCTTGACTTGGTGTACGGAAGCTTCCGCTAGATAGTCTGCCACCAAAGAAACCGCACCCAAAGCGGAAAGGATAATAGATCGTCTGGAGACTCCAGAGTCAGTCACACTCCAGTTGGGACAGGTCGGAGCGCAGCTTATTCGCTACTTCATTGGAGGCGATGCTCACAGAAGCCTGAGCAGAGACTGAGGAATAAGCCCTCCTAAAGGTGCACTCCATGCGTCTATGTATAGAGACTTGGAGATTGGAGCCATCTTCTGCAGCACAGTGGAACCATTTAGCTACCACCATATCCACCTTAGGCGGGGGACCCCAAAGATCCTGCTGAGGGAAATAGGTTGCGCTTTTGGAATGTCTCCACTCTCCTGTCAAAGCTTTATCCAGTGTCACGTCCACTTGGATGGCCCTAGGCCCCCTATTGGTGGAACTAGAGGCTTCCCCAAGTTCAATATCACGGTCTCTGACCAGATAGACTTCAGCAGCCTAGGCATCCTTACCAAGGACAAAATAGGCCTGCTGAGATTTTCCGAAGTGTCTTCCTCAGACGAGTGTGTCTCATTGAGTATGTGAAATTCCTACTCTGATGGAATGTACTGAGAGACATTCTCAGTCAAAGATTTCTTAGAGATCTGAGAAATTGAGTCCTGGATTTCTTTCATTCTCCTTGTGTGAAAGATCCTCAGTGCGCCAACACCGCTTTGGCCCACACCTGAGACTTCTTTCATAAAAAACCACACTCACCGCCAGTGAGTGCTGGGTCCACAAGATAAATACAAGACAAGCTTTCTAAATTTTATATATTTATTAACCCCTAAATGGGTCGGTATTAACATCTAACACATGCAGTTCAGAACAGATATGCAGATATATGCAAGCATTAACAGTTACTAGTTACAAGATACAGTGCAATAAAATAAAAGGGAATAAAAGTGAAATAATTACTTTACCACACATCTCCTTGATGAGGCTCTATAATCCAACCCTCACACATGGCATGTGGGGCTAACCAGTGGAGGCAGCAACATCAACATATTCCAGCCTACATGTTCCTCACAGTATGTCCCAATAGTCTCTCAGTCTCTTGTAGTCTCATCATAGTAAGCAGCAGCATTCCAGCCTGCATGCTCATCACAGTATCCTCTCTGTAGTCTCAGCCCAATCTCTCTCTCAGGGGTAGTCTGACTCACTGACCTCTTACCTCATCTTTTATACCCTTGATTACACCATCCAGAATGAGGTCACCGGCGACAGCAAGTCTGATTGACTAACGCACTCAAGTCCAGATCCTTTGTAAGGAGATAGGATTAAGTGAAATGATACAATGTTATCAACCATGTCTGAGCTAACAGCCCAGGCTGAACCATGCATGTTTATTTGATCACTCAGGGTTATGTAGGAATTCAATGGAGCCTTTCTGGGATGGATACAAAGCCCTATTGTTCCAATGTTGCCACTACTGACCACTTACACCTATGATTAGAGCTGCGCACATTATGAGTAAATGGAACTAAGAGAGAAATACGCTACCCAGAGATCAAAATACAGCTTTGAGTTATAGCCATATTTAAGTGGAATCATCACACCTTGACCCACACAATTATGTCACAGGTGGACGGATCCTCAGATGGGGTCCCACGGCATTGGCGACAGCGAGTGTAGTCATACCATCAGGCAGAGGGATGTTGCACTCTGTTTAAGCGAAATGTTTCAGCTAAAGGACCTTTCACTCCTGGAGTCGCCGCTGCCACCGAAAGCAGAGGAGAGTATCAGTCAGAACAGTATCAGGAGATCAGAAAAAATGCAGACAGTAGCAAACAAAAGGAAGCATACAGAGGCCTCCCCTATATAAGAGAGAACCATTGTCTCAGGAAGAAAGTTTAAATACGTCGGGGAAAAAAACCATACTTACCCATAAAATTTATATACACAAACTCTTTGAGACCCTTAACAATACAGCGGTAAAGAGAGTGGCCTAAAACTAGTCCGGTAGCGCAAACCAGCACTACTGGGAGTAGGCTGCAGAAGTGTAACAGAAAAAAAGGGTCCCAGGAAAAACAGGGCCAGCAAAAAGGTTCCGGAGCTGAAGTGACATCACTTCCCCCGGCTTTAAAACCTTTCTCTTCCTCTTTGCTTTGATTCCAATGCTGTAGCAAGTGCGGTTTGTTTTTGTGGCAGTATGGGATGGAACCATATCTACATCAGAAAGCAGTGTAGGGAACTTGTGTCTGAGACACTGTGATCTGTTGTAGCTGAGCACAAACACCTGAAGCATAAGCTCTGCTGAAGCACTCAGGCCAGGCCAGGAGCTGCATAGTGGTTTATATTAACCCTGCAAAACAGTCTCCAAGGCTCAGAAGCAGACACACACTGCATGCACAACCTGCCCAGCCGCCAACATCTCAGCCTGAGATCCAACAAGGGCAGGCACACCCAGCCCAGAATAACCACTGACAGAGAGCGCAGCAGGGAGAAACAAGGAAGCCTCAGGAGTAAAAAGCTCCCAAGGAAGGAGATGAACAGCTGTAGAGGAGAAAACTTACTAAAATGTAGTTAACCCTCCAAATCCTTTAAGGAAAAAAAATGGGAGGACTAAAGAACTTCCCTCCACCTGCCCCACCACACAGGACAGAAAAAAACACAGTGGGGGGAGTTTTTTTTTTTTTTTTAAACTGTAATCTTTATTGAATTAATTAAGAAGTTAAAAGTAGAAACAGAGAGGCAGTGCAAACCAAGCACAACAACTTTATGAATAATCAACTTTCAAAGTGCACGACCAAAGAAATAATATAAATGAGGACATACAGAACACAAGACACCACGTACACAGAATGAGGAAACGAAGGGAGGGGGATCAGAGACCATGGAGTGTGCAATATGAGTCCCATGGAGACCAGACAGATTGGAAGGCATCTGTTGAGTTGATAAGTGTAGCAGTAAGATACTCAAGACTGCGCACATACTTAACACGCACCGCTAGGGCAGGTCCAGTAGGAGGATGTATGCTCTTCCAATTTAGGGCCACAAGTGTTTTAGCAGCTGTACACAGATACAGGAAGAGTTTAGAAGTCTTTCTACCAAGGTGTCGAGGAGGCAAGTTGAACAGATAAATAAGAGGATCTAGCAAGACACCCTGGAGAAAGAGCTCATCAGTTAGAACCTTGACCTCTGTCCAGAAAGCACAAATCAAGGGGCAGTTCTAAAAAAACATGGTATAATGTACCCTCCCCGGAGAGACATCTCCAACAGGTCATAGTGAAACTGGGGTTGAGGCTATGTAAGAGGACCGGAGTGTGATACCAAAACATCAACAGCTTATATTGGGTTTCACGGAATGTAATACATGTGGACGATTTGGCTGCCCGGGACCATATGATCTGCCATTGCGCTGGGGAGATCTGCCTACCCAAAGCCTCTGTCCACCTGACCAGGTATTTGTGGACCGGGGGAGTATGTCCCTCAGGAGAAGAAAGTATGCGATAGATGCTCGATATCAGGCCCCTCGTAGAGATACCAGCATGATAAATCTTCTCAAAGAGCGTAGGGACAGACACCCCAAGCAGAGAGGTCATAAAGTGGGCTTATCTGCCTATAGTGAAGCCACTCAGTAGACAGCAAATTCAAAATTTAGTAGAGGTAAAATAAGCAAAGGGCCTGAGCTCCAACGTTGATGGGTCAATCAGGTCAGCATCATGGAACAGTCCCAGCCTGCTCCAAGGATGCAGCATATCAGGACCCAGCCCCCCCCGGGAGGAGAGGATTAAAGAGGAAAGAGACCATAGAGGAATGGTGGGAGGCGAGTGGGAAAAGCTTGTGGCAGGTAATCCAGATAGCCCTGGTAAAGCGGATGGGACCCAAAAGAGGGGTGGGTGGCAGAGGGGAATAACGGGACCACATAGAATTAATTTGGATGGACAGGAGCAAACCATAGTTTTTCTATCTCCACCCATTTAGTATAGGCCCGGGCTGATGCCCAAAACGGAACATAACGTAAATGGGTCGCCCAATAGTAGTGGAGCAAGTTCGGAACTGCTAGACCCCCCTCTGCCGTACCAGCCAACATAACTGAGCGAGGAATGCGATGTCGCTTGCTGTTCCAAATAAATTGAAAAATAGCTTTTTGGAAGGAGCGCAGCTCGGAGCGGGGAACAGCCACTGGCAGGGTTTCGAAAAAAATAAAGGAGTTTAGGGAGAAGCATCATCTTAACAGCGGTAATTCACCCTATCAAAGAAATATGCAAGGGACGCCATTTATCCAGGAGGGATCGAAGATCACGAAACAGTCGGGGATAGTTCACCAAGTACAGTCATGGCCAAAAGTTTTGAGAATGACACAAATATTATATTTTCACATGATCTGCTGCCCTCTGGTTTTTATGTGTGTTTGTCAGATGTTTTTATCACATACAGAAATATAATTGCATTCATATTATGAGTAACAGAAGCTTATATTGACAGTTAGAATGAGTTAATGCAGCAAGTCAATATTTGCAGTGTTGACCCTTCTTCTTCAGGACCTCTGCAATTCTCCCTGGCATGCTCTCAATCAACTTCTGGACCAAATCCTGACTGATAGCAGTCCATTCTTGCAGAATCAATGCTTTAATTTTGTCTGAATTTGTTGGTTTTTGTTTGTCCACCCGTCTCTTGATGATTGACCACAAGTTCTCAATGGGATTAAGATCTGGGGAGTTTCCAGGCCATGGACCCAAAATCTCTATGTTTTGTTCCCTGAGCCATTTAGTTATCACCTTTGCTTTATGGCAAGGTGCTCCATCATGCTGGAAAAGGCATTGTTGAGCGCCAAACTGCTCTTGGACGGTTGGGAGAAGTTGCTCTTGGAGGACATTCTGGTACCATTCTTTATTCATGGCTGTGTTTTTAGGCAAGACTGTGAGAGAGCCGATTCCCTTGGCTGAGAAGCAACCCCACACATGAATGGTTTCAGGATGCTTTACAGTTGGCATGAGACAAGACTGGTGGTAGCGCTCACCTCTTCTTCTCCGAATAAGCCATTTTCCAGATGTTCCAGACAATCGAAAAGGGGATTCATCAGAGAAAATGACTTTACCCCAGTCCTCTGCAGTCCACTCCCTGTACCTTTTGCAGAATATCAGTCTGTCCCTGATGTTTTTTCTGGAGAGAAGTGGCTTCTTTGCTGCCCTCCTTGAGACCAGGCCTTGCTCCAAGAGTCTCCGCCTCACAGTGCGTGCAGATGCACTCACACCTGCCTGCTGCCATTCCTCAGCAAGCTCTGCACTGCTGGTAGCCCGATCCCGCAGCTGAAACACTTTTAAGAGACGGTCCTGCCGCTTGCTGGTCTTTCTTGGGCGCCCTGGAGCCTTTTTGGCACCAATGGAACCTCTCTCCTTGAAGTTCTTGATGATGCGATAGATTGTTGACTGAGGTGCAATCTTTCTAGCTGCAATACTCTTCCCAGTTAGGCCATTTTTGTGCAGTGCAATGATGACTGCACGTGTTTCTTTAGAGATAACCATGGTTAACAGAAGAGAAACAATGATGGCAAGCACCAGCCTCCTTTTAAAGTGTCCAGTGGTGTCATTCTTACTTAATCATGACAGATTGATCTCCAGCCCTGTCCTCATCAACACCCACACCTGTGTTAATGGAGCAATCACTGAAACGATGTTAGGTGGTCCTTTTAAGGCAGGGCTGCAATGATGTTGAAATGTGTTTTGGGGGATAAAGTTCATTTTCTAGGCAAATATTGACTTTGCAAGTAATTGCTGTTAAGCTGATCACTCTTTATAACATTCTGGAGTATATGCAAATTGCCATTAGAAAAACTGAAGCAGTAGACTTTGTAAAAATTAATATTTGTATCATTCTCAAAACTTTTGGCCATGACTGTACAGAGTGGCATAAGATGATGACAGATGGGGGGAGGAGGTCTCTTTTGCCTCTTATAGGGGAGTATAGCTTAATTATGTAAATTAAAATTCTGCCTGTCCTACCAGCACACAGGGGCAGAAATACCCCATATTGTGCTGCTGTTGGATGTAAGGGAATCAATATTTTTGTATTTATTTATAAAAAAAAAAAAAAATAGGAAATTTGATTGAAATTTGGAAATAATCGCAATTTTCAAAATGTGAAAAGCTCTGCTTTTCAGACAGTCATACCACCCAAATACATTATTCCGGGAAAAATTGTCATTTTAACCTTTCACCATCAGCTGCGTATTCATTTATGGATGATAAATTATAGCAATGCTTAGGGGTTAAAAATGCTCACTGCACCCCTGGATAAAATCCTTCAGGGGTGTAGTTTCCAAAATGGGTTGGCATGTTCCACTTTACTGGCGTTTCAGCTATGCAAAAGTGCAATGGCATCCAAAAACCAAATAGCACTCCTTCCCTTCTCTGCCCAACTGTGCCCAAACTGCAGTTTATACCCACATATGACATTAAGTATGTTATCCTGGGTACACCAGTGTCATACATGTGGGCATAAACTGCAGTTTGGGTACACAGCAGGGCACAGATGTGAAAGAGCACTATGTGACTTTTGGAGTGCAGATTCAGATGTTTGGTATCTGGATGCCATGTCATGTTTGCAGAGCCTGTAAGGTACCAGAAAAGTGGATTCCCCAAAAGAGTGAACCCATTTTTAAAAGTGCACCCCTCAAAGAATTTATCAGGGGGTGTAGTAAGCATTAAGTATCCCAGGTGTGAATGCACAGCGGATGGTGAAAAGTGAATATGTAAGCTGTACAATAACTTTATTTATTGGGTACACCAAATTCCCTACTATATCCCCAGCAGCTCCTATGATTGGGGAGGGGGTCACTCTGGGGGTCACTTCTGGTTTCTTTTCCCTCATAAGCTCTAAATCTGGTTTGTACCCTAATATATGATCTCACGGCTTATACATTCCCTTCCTGACTCAGCCAGTTATGTTCTAATGACTTTTTGTCTTCACATTGTACAAGCTATATTTTCTTTCTTTTTCTGGTGATCTAGTCATATGAGGGCTTGTTTGCAGTATGAGTTGTATTTTGTAATGACAACATTTTTGGGTCCCTACAACTTATTGAATACATTTTATTAACTCTTTCTTGGTGGATTAAAAAAAAACCCAAAAAAAAATCATCAATTCTGGCATTGCGTTTTACCTTTTAAGTTTAATTTTAAAGTAACATATTACCTTTATTCTGCGGGTTGGTACGATTACGACAATACCTCATTTATATTGTTTTTTTATGCGTTACTAATTCTGCAGCACAAAAACCCATTTGGGGAAGGAAATCAATTCTTTTTGCATCGCCATCTTCTGAGAGGCATTACATTTTTATATTTCGGTTCACAGAGTTGGTTGAGGGCTCATTTTTTGCGGGACAACCTGTGCTTTTTATTGGTACTGTTTTGGGGTACATATGACTTTTTGATCACTTTTTATAGCGTATTTTGTAAGGTGAGATGGCGAAAAATCATTATTTCCGGCAGTTTTTTTCAGTGTGTGTTTTTTTTTTTTTTTCTGACGTTCACCATTAAATATTGTTTCACTTTTATTGTACAGGTTATTACGGACACGGTGATTCAAAATATGTTATTGTTATGTATTGCATTTTTATTTTTTTTATATATATATATATATATAATTCTTTTTATATAGGAAAAGGGAATTTTTAGGGTTTTATAACTTTATTTTTTTTTTTTTTACACACTTTATTTTTTTTTTTAACTTTTTTTTTTTTTTTTTACTTTTTACACTTGTCCTATAATGACACCTGAACCAGCGATGCTCTGATTGCTGGTTCAGTACTATAGACTGCAATACACGAGTATACACGTGTATTGCTTTCTACAGGAAGTCAACCTTTGCAGACGCATAGGCTGACTTCCTGAGGTCCAGGCAGGATCAACCAGGTATTGGGGGCTCCAGGCAGCCTGGGGTCACTGACCAGCTTCCAGGCTGCAGATAATAGATATTGGCACCCCCCGATTTCGCCGCCGGGGGATGCGGCAACATGTTGGAACCCCTTGGATTCCACAGTCATGTTTGACCGCGGCATCCAAGGGGTTACAACCCAAGATTTAGAACTCAGCTCCAACCGGGGGTTATGGTGCAGGCAGTTAGCTGTCAGTTACAGCTAACACCCGCTCCCGATGCCGCCCGCGGTAGTATTACGCCCTGGTGCACGAAGTACCTAGCGCCCAGGATGTAATAGTACGTCCAAGGTTGTTAAGGGGTTAAGCACATAATCATACATTTTATTTCGCCGACCAAAATGCATAACCTTACATTTGTCAACATTAAACTTCATTTGCTAAGTCTCCGTCCATGCTTCCAGCTTCCTTAGATCCCCCTGTAATATTCTACTTTCCTCCTCATTTTTGATTACCTTACAGAATTTAGTATCATCTGCAAATATGGACACCCTGCTCTGTAAACGCTCTCCTACGTCATTAATAAAGATATTAAACAGGAGTGGATCCAATACTGACCCCTGTGGCATTTCACTGGTGACTTTGAGTATTTCCCATAGGAAACAGAGGGTGCTTGTCAATCAATGAGGCAGTTGCGAACCCAAATGCATCTGTTTTCCACCAGTCCCAATGTTCTCTTTTTGCATACCAATATTTTATGTGGAACAGTATCAAAAGCCTTTGAAAAGTCCAAATACAGTTGTGCTAAAAAGTTTACATACCCTGGCAGATTTTTTTGGTTTTTTGGCCTTTTTTCAGAGAATATGAATAACACAAAAACTTTTTCTCCACTCATGGTTCGTGGTTGGTTGAAGCCATTTATTGTCAAACTTCTGTGTTTTCTCTTTTTAAATCATAATGACAACTAAAAACATCAAAATCACCCTGTTCAGAAGTTCACATACCCCAGTTCTTAATACCGTGTATTGCCCCCTCTAACATCAATGACAGCTTGAAGTCTTTTGTGGTAGTTGTGGATGAGGCTCTTTATTTTCGCAGATGGTTAAACTGCCCATTCTTCTTGTCAAAAAGTCTCCAGTTCCTGTAAATTCCTGGGCTGTCTTGCATGTACTGCGCGCTTGAGATCTCCTCAGAGTGGCTCAATAATATTGAGGTCAGGAAACTGAGATGGCAACTCCAGAAGCTTCACTTTCTTCTGCTATAGCCAATGACAGGTCGACTTGGCCTTGTGTTTTGGATCGTTGTCATGTTGGAATGTCCAAGTACGTCCCATGCGCAGCTTCCTGGCTGATGAGTGCACATTTGCCTCCAGTGTTTGCTGCATTCATCTTTCCTTTTACTTTGACCAAGTTTCCTGTGCCTTTGAAGATAACATATCCCCACATCATCAGTGATCCACCTCCATGCTGTACAGTAGGAATGGTGTTCCTTTCATCATAGGCCTTGTTGACACCTGTCCAAATGTAACGTTTATGGTTGTGGCCAAAAAGTTTGATTTTTGTCTCATCAGTCCAAATGACCTTGTTCCAGAAGTTTTGAGGCTTGTTTGGCATATTGAAGGTGAGATTCTTTGTGGCATTTGCGCAGTAATGGCTTTCTTCTGGCAACTCGACCATGCAGCCCATATTTCTTCAAGTGCCTCCTTATTGTGCATCTTGAAACAGCCACAATGATAGTTTTCAGAGAGACCTGTATTTCAGCTGATGTTATGTGTGGGTTTTTCTTTGCATCCGGAACAATTTTCCGAGCGGTTATGGCCGAAATTTTGGTTCGTCTACCTGACCGTGGTTTGGTTTCTGGGCATGTTATCAGGCCAAAATCACCAGGGTATGTGAACTTTTGAACAGGGTCATTTTGATGTTTTTGGTTGTTATGATTTAAAAAGAGAAAACACAGAAGTTTGACAATAACACCTGCACAAAAAAAGGATTGCGCAGTTTAAAAAAAAAAAAAAAAAAGTTTCTGCTGCTTCTAGCTAAAATTCAACTCATATATAAGACCGTTACTTTACAGACCTGTACAGACTGACCATTTGCAGCATTTGAGGGGGAGTGGCACCACTGCACGCCCCCAAACACTCGACAGGGATTGGTGCTATGTATCGCACCAATCTGCCGGTTATTCAGAAACCTGCCGGCACAGATCATTGGAATCGATCGGCCAAAAGCAGCGATACACGTTGCGGGGGGGTCAAACCCCCCGTTTACAAGGAAGAAGGTTGTCTGCTGTCATAAACAGCAGCAATCTTCTTAAAATTACGCCCGTTTGCGTTAAGTACCTCGAGTCAGGGACGTAATAGTACATCCTTCATCGTTAAGGGGTTAAAAAACTATGACCAACTTGTATCGTCAATATTTTTATACTGACGTAAACAATTGAACCCCTTGATTAATTAATATGACGAGGCTACTAGCTCTTTATAAGTTATGCTTTGCGGTCAACATGCGTCTCCCGGTTATATTGGTGTTTCTATGTTAGTTACTGACTCTGGACTGGTCTTAGGGCAGTCACCTGGTTATATTTTATTTATTATATACATTCTGAAACCCTCTACCCGGGTCCCCCCCCCCCCCGTTCCAAATACTTCATCACGCACAGGAACCCCGACACACATATCCATTTACAGCGCCATATCTCATGTTGCCCACAACTGGGGTGGGCAAGTCACAGAACCCCACTGAGTACTGTAGGTCATAGACAAGTTGGGGCTTGATACACAGTGGTTAGGTGAGTAATTTATCACTCCTTCTGATTTCAACCTCACCTCCCGGAACATGGTAGGTAATTAATACTCCAATCAAATGAAAGAAGGTACTTGCTCACCTTAAATGCTATAGAACTGATATTCTTTATTTGCAGGTGACCCATTGGAAACATAGCTCTGGAGCGATTCTAAGATGCCAATGGCTATAGGTCTGCTACTCTGTGCCATGGCCTACTGTATTCTGTGGAGGAGGAAGTGGCAGATAAGAAGGATAGATATTTCATATTGAGAATACAGATTGCGCATGTAGGCGTATACCATTTTGAACATTTACTCCCCTAACCATCCAATACAGGATACTTTACGATATGACTAACCTCCTACTTAAAAGACAATGTCCCAATCTTATAATGGGTGGGGACACACCACCTCTAAAGAGATATCACTTTTTACTCGCTTCACATAATAGTTTATCTCTTAGATCTGTTTCATTTGTGAAGGTGGTAGGTGCATCAATATTTCCAATCGCAATCTCAGATCACGTCCCTCCCCGCCTTCCCGTATTGTTAGTTTTTATGGGCCTAGAACCCCAAACCAAGACATGTATGTAACACTTTCCACAACATAGTGAACTCAGACTGTTTTAAAACTCTGAGGCGATTCTATGGGGCCAAATATTTAGTAACACTTCCCATAACTGTAAGCAGGCTGAACTACGCTTTCTAAACCTTTCAGACCACGCTCCCCTCGGTGCAACACTATTTTCCCAGCCATCTATCTCCTTCAGCTAAGCGGCAGTACAAAGCGGCCAGAAGTACCCTGACATCCTGACATTGCCCAACAATATAGTTCACTAGGCCAAAATCTTTTACCGACAGGTAAATAGACCCGGACAGCTCAAGTCCTGATACTAACGAGACACACACATAACAAGTGGAACTGGCGAACTTTTGTTTAATTTCTTTGACCTCAGCGCCTGACGGTTTAAGCAACGAACGAATACTGCAAAATACTAGTAGATGAACTTCTCCCTACCCCATTTTATATAATGACATCCTCTTTACTAACTGTCTTGTAGGCTCCTTTATGGACTCTCCAAACTATTCCTTTAGCAAAAGCAAATAACGATCCAACTAGGCCAGAGTCTTACCACCACATTTCCTTGCTGAATATCTATTAGAAGTTTTTTAATAAACTATTAGCCAGTTAGCTTCAGTCATTTTTTCTGTCTGTACTCCATCCGTATCAGCAAGGCGTTCTATTTCTCAGCAACAAGTTGTTCGTCATGTGAGGGTGGTGACTGTGACTGCAGAGACACATCATGGGACCGGTCACGGTCTTTTGGGCTTTTTTGGGTATTTTGTTTGTGGACATAAAAAATAAAGCACAGGTACACCCTGTTTCGCACCCTTCAAGCAGTGTCTGTGAACCCAATTTGCCTATTGCTACTGACGCTAATCCCTCAACCCCCCCCAAAATGAAGTTGTTGAAAAATGCATCTTACCCCGCTACAAACAAGCTCTCATATGGCTACTTCAAAATATATACAGGTGTGTTTCAATATATTAGAATATTTTTGAAACGTTCATTCATTTCAGTGATTCAGTAATACAATTCATAATCAGCAGTCTTCCATAATTGTGTCTCCTACTGATCCAGACTGAGGGACCATTTAAAGGTTTAGGAAACCTTGGCAGGTGACACATCTGAACTTTTTTACAATATTCAAATTTTCTTAGATTTTGGTTTTCATTACCTGTAATCCATAATTAACATTTACAGAAATAAAACACTTGAAATAGAACACTGTGTGTAAAGAAACTCACGGATTAGAGAAAAGATACCAGTATTGACCCCCCCAAGAATGCGCAGAAGGTAAAGACTGCTATTTGTCTTAGACTGTGATGTGGAATCCCTTAGACGTGACTCTCTTTTGGAAATTACACTCCTCAAGAAAATTATCAATGAGCATAGTGCCAGATTATTTTATTTTCCAGAAAAAAATACAGAGGACCACAGTTTAGAGAGAGATTAAAGGAATTAAATGTGTTTAATCTGGAGAAGAGACTTTTAAGGGGAGAAAACTGTTCCATGCAAAATTCCCTCAAAAGAGCCGGGGGCCCTCCCTTCATCTGGAGAAAAAAATAGATGAATCTCCTGAGTGACAAGGATGCTTCTTTGTAACAACTGTGAATCTGTGGAATAGCCTACCCCCGCTCACAGCAGCAACAGCTGACGGCTTAAAAAAACAGCTTAGATGCCTTTATAGAGCAAAATAGCATTGAAGCGTATATAAATGAATAGAATACTTATTTCCTTCAATCATGCCCTTTCCCATCCCCTGATTGAACTTGATGAACATAAGTTTTTTTTTTTTTGTTTGTTTTTCAACTGTTTTTACTATAAATACGCAGCTGAAAAGTGAAATAATGTGGGCACTGACATGGCGTATCTGTCTTTAAAAATTTAGATTTTTCTCTTTGCACCATCCACTGTGCATTTGGAAAGTATCTCTGGGTCTATAGTGATCATTATACCCCTTGATAAATTTCTTGAGGTTCTCTTCCCAAAGTGAGGTCAGTTGCTACTTTTCACTGCTTTGGCACCTTAAAAGCTCTACAATGCATCATAGTGCCTGAAAGTTTTCTCTGAAAGCCTAATGGTGCATGTCCTCTTCAGCTCCCTGTTTTCTTGAAAGAAGTTGCGCAATTAGTTGTGAGGTGCATTTTCTCCGTATGCTGGGAGTCTACTACCACTCCCAGTATATTCATCTGGCGCCAAGTTACAGAGCACATAACAGTGATACAAAACATATCCATGTTTTATAGATTTGGGGAAAAACAACTTAAGTCTTATGCAAATGAAGCAATTAGTACACTGGCTACGGGCAATCAGCCCTCAGAGAACTGCTCTAGCTTCTCAAGGAAGATGGGTGTTGTCATAGCAGTGGGAGGATCAACTCTAATTACATAAGGTACTCATGCACCATCATGAGTCCAAAAGCAGACAGCCCCCCCTGGCCCCCCCCCCCCCCCCACACACACACACACCCGTACCAACTTCTTCAATGGAGTAAGACTTCAAAGTTGTTTTTACCCAAATCTGCAAATTGACATGTAACAGTAGCATGGTGTTTATCACTCTTATGTGGTGGTGACTGGGGAATTTGTGGTGGTAACCCCTTGTGAAAGTTAAACATTAGGGGATAAAAGTGTTTTTTGTTTTTTTGCAAAAAATGTAGTTCTTTATTTTCACATCCCAGTGCTAATAACACAAAATTTACAAAACCATGTGCATATGGGAGACAACTACAGGTGCACATGTATTAACACACACACTCACTGCAGGACATGAAACCTTACATTAAGTACAGTGCTGGCCAAAAGTATTGGCACCCCTGCAATTCTGTCAGATAATACTCAATTTCTTCCAGAAAATGATTGCAATCACAAATGCTTTGGTAATAATATCTTCATTTATTTTGCTTGCAATGAAAAAACACAAAAGAGAATGGAAAAAAAAAGTCAAATCATTGATCATTTTACACAAAACTCCAAAAATGGGCCAGACAAAAGTATTGGCACCCTCAGCCTAATACTTGGTAGCACAACCTTTAGACAAAATAACTGCAAACAACCGCTTCCGGTAACTATATCAATGAGTTTCTTACAATGCTCTGCTGGAATTTTAGACCATTCTTCTTTGGCAAATTTCTCCAGGTCCCTGAGATTTGAAGGGTGCCTTCTCCAAACTGCCATTTTGAGATCTCTCCACAGGTGTTCTATGGGATTCAGGTCTGGACTCATTGCTGGCCACTTTAGAAGTCTCCAGTGCTTTCTCTCAAACCATTTTCTAGTGCTTTTTGAAGTGTGTTTTGGGTCATTGTCCTGCTTGAAGACCCATGACCTCTGAGGGAGACCCAGCTTTCTCACACTGGGCCCTACATTATGCTGCAAAATTTGTTGGTAGTCTTCAGACTTCATAATGCCATGCACACGGTCAAGCAGTCCAGTGCCAGAGGCAACAAAGCAACCCCAAAACATCAGGGAACCTCCACCATGTTTGACTGTAGGGACCGTGTTCTTTTCTTTGAAGGCCTCTTTTTTTTCCTGTAAACTCTATGTTGATGCCTTTTCCCAAAAAGCTCTACTTTTGTCTCATCTGACCAGAGAACATTCTTCCAAAAAGTTTTTGGCTTTCTCAGGTAAGTTTTGGCAAACTCCAGCCTGGCTTTTTTATGTCTCTGGGTCAGAAGTGGGGTCTTCCTGGGTATCCTACCATAGAGTCCCTTTTCATTCAGACACCGACGGATAGTACGGGTTGACACTGTTGTACCCTCGGACTGCAGGGCAGCTAGAACTTGTTTGGATGTTAGTCGAGGTTCTTTAGCCACCATCCGCACAATCTTTCGTTGAAATCTCTCGTCAATTTTTCTTTTCCGTCCACATCTAGGGAGGTTAGCCACAGTGCCATGGGCTTTAAACTTCTTGATGACACTGCGCACGGTAGACACAGGAACATTCAGGTCTTTGGAGATGGACTTGTAGCCTTGAGATTGCTCATGCTTCCTCATAATTTTGCTTCTCAAGTCCTCAGACAGTTCTTTGGTCTTCTTTCTTTTCTCCATGCTCAATGTGGTACACACAAGGACACAGGACAGAGGTTGAGTCAACTTTAATCCATTTCAACTGGCTGCAAGTGTGATTTAGTTATTGCCACCACCTGTTATGTGCGACAGGTAAGTAACAGGTGCTGTTAATTACACAAATTAGAGAAGCATCACATGGTTTTTCAAAGGGTGCCAATACTTTTGTCCACCCCCTTTTTTATGTTTGGTGTGGAATTATATCCAATTTGGCTTTTTGACAATTCTTTTTGTGGTTTTCCATTGATGACAAATTAAATGAAGATATTATTACCAAAGCATTTGTGATTGCAATCATTTTCTGGAAGAAATTGAGTATTATCTGACAGAATTGCAGGGGTGCCAATACTTTTGGCCAGCACTGTATTGTCTTTGTATATGCCAACAGATACTTACACCTAGGCTATCTATATGTACACTTATGAAGTCTACTTGTAGTAATATTACACTTACATACACAGAAGCATACAAATAACTAAACCTGTTTCCTGGGATAGTCATTCTTGTCTGTGGCAGGGAAGAGAGAGAGAGTTCCAGACCTTAACCTAATATGTCCCTCTCGGTTGGGTATACCCACTGCTCTAGACTGCCCACCCTTAGACCACCTAAAATACGCTATAGAGTGTATAGGAAGAGGAACTTGCTCAGATGCTTCATCCACCTGGTTTATAGTGGCTCTTTCCTGTACTAAGGACAGAGGTGTAGTTAGCGCAGGGGAGGGGGGCAGAGCATGGTAGGCGCTAGCCCTGGGCCCACTCTGGAGCCGCTGCAACCATACACACACAGTTCATCTGTACAGTTGAAATATGTGGTAGAGCAGGAAGCACCTGCATCAGGGGATTGAAGGCAGGCAAGTATTTTTATTTTTTTTTTTTTTTTTGGGGGGGGGGGCAGACAGGTGCCTTAATATTAGGGGGCAATAATGATATAAGGGGTTTTGTTAATATAAGAGGTCACTGAGACAAGCAGTGGGAATACAGGGAGGTCATTAATGGGGCATTATTAATATAAGGGGGCCTTAGGAGGCAATATGTGTTTAAAGGGTTATTAACCTATGGGGTGTTTTGAGCTTTGTTAATTTAAGGTGGCATTACTGATTTAAGGGTGTATGCAGGAGTATAATTTTGGGGGGTGCAGGGGGACATTGAGTGGCACCCTTAATTTAAAGGGGTCATCCCAATTTAAAACCTTTAATGCAGGCAGCAGGGGAGGGATATTGCTGTATTAAAGTGTAAAATTCAATACCCTAGCTAATCAAGCACGTCAAATGCAAAAATAGAAACTACTATGCAAGTTAGCAATAATTACCACCAAAAACAGGATAAATCACAAATAATTTTTATTTCATATGAGCAAAAAGTTTATTCCTTTAAAAACACTTAAAATACTGTAGAACAAAAAGGGGGGGGGCGTAGAGGTTGCAGCAAACCTAGGAACAACCACATAGACATCACAGTAAAATGATATCAATATACACAAAAATTTCATATATAGCTTGATTATATTAGAGTAAATGCCCAATGATTAATGGAGAGGGCACACAGGGGCATTAATAATTTAAAGATTCATTTACAGGGGGTAGCAGCAGGATAGGGATTTTGCATAGGTGAGGGGTCCTAACAGTCTAAGAGATCAGTGGGAGTCCAACACCTAGGGCTCCTGCTGATGAACTGTGTGAAGGGACTGTGGTGCTTTTGCGAGGCTTTCCTGAGCACTGTCTTAGCGCTGCAGGGCCCCAGCCATCTTCAGCTGGCCCAAACCCGATCATTCACCTAAATTCTCTGCAGCACTGGTATCTACCACTATATGGTCACTGTATAGTGATATATTGGTATAACTAGTTTGGAGGCCCACTTGGACATATTACCACCCCCCTCCACAATGCTAAACCCATAGCTACGCCTCTTACTGAGGACCTTTGAATTACAAATGGTCTCTGGACACACTAGTGACTGGATTTAGATTTGCAGTGTCTAGCTAGGAACCCTCTAACTAAAACAATGTCAATTTCTAAATTTCACCATTTTTGTTTTAATTCCTGAGAAATGTTTAAAGGGTTAACAAACTTCCTAAATGCAATTTTCAATGGTTTGAGGGCAGTTTTGAAAATAGAAACTTCCCATATCATCCCTCTAATATAGGACTTTAAAATCCCCTTCAGACCTGAAGTAGTCCTAAAATGGGTTTTTGAAAATTTTATTGCCACAAACTTAAATGTATTTTATTGAGATTTTAAGTGATAAACCAACACAAAGTAGCACATAATTGTGAAGTGGAATGAAAATGATACATGGTTTTCAAAATTTTAATTAAATAAAAATCTGAAAAGTGTGACGTGCAAAAGTATTCAGCCCCCTGTACTCTGATACCCCTAAATAAAATCCAGTGTAATCCATTGCTTTCAGCAGTCACTTAATTAGTTCATAGTGTCCAGCTTTGTAAAATTTTGTTTCAGTATAAATACACCAGTTCTATGAAGGCCTCAGTGATTTGTTAGAGAACTCTAGTGAACAAACAGCATCATGAAGACCAAGGAACTCACCAGATAGGTCAGAGATAAAGTTGTGGAGAAATTTAAAGCAGGGTTAGGTTATTAAAACATATCCCAAGCTTTGAGCATCCCAAGGAGCACTGTTCAATCCATTATCCAAAAATGGAAAAAGTATTCAAATGCAAACCTACCAAGACATGGCCGTCCATCTAAACTAACAGATCGAGCAAGGAGAGCACTGGTCAGAGAAGCAGCCAAGAGCCCCATGGTCACTCTGGAGAAGCTGCAGAAATCCACAGCTCAGGTGGGAGATTCTGTCTACAGGACAACTATAAGTCGTGCACTCCACAAATCAGGCCTTTATAGAAGAGTGTCTAGAAGAAAACCATTGTTGAAAGAAAGATATAAGTGGTGCCATTTGTAGTTTGCCACAAGCCATATAGGGAACACTCAAACATGTGGAAGAAAGTTGAACTTTTTGGCCTAAATGCAAAGTGCTAGGTGTAGCAGAAAAGTAACACTGCTCATCACCCTGAACACACCATCAGGGGACAGGGAAGCTGGTCAGAGTTGATGGGAAGATGGATGGGACATTATAGTGTGTGTGTAAATGGGGCGTTATACCATGTATATGGTACATATAATCTTGTCTGTGACGGCCCACTTAGTTTCTGAATTGAGCACTTCCATTAATACAGATGAAAGCATTTATTGCACTGTTAACAGTATCATGCCTTGTTTACACAGTGGAATCTTGCGCTGATTTTGCAGTGGATTTCACCTCCAAATCAGCAGCAGATTCTTTCCTTGTTCTGCCTTACAGTTAAAGCAATTGGAGCAGGAGGCTGGGAAAAAAAAAAGCGTTGATCTTGCCGCGGATTCTGCAGCTGATTCAGCCACAGAGTCCGCAGTTGAGACTCCCCACTGATGAGGCCCATTCATTTGGTGGAAAGCTGCAACAAAATGTTGATGCCCTGCAATCGCCACCATGAGCCAGGAGGCAGAAAATAAAGAGGAATCCGAGGCAGAGGTCAGCCTCAAATTAGTCTTTACTTTCCAGTGTCTGAACAGGTTCTATCTACTTGTATGGAAATGATTGTATTGCAGTCCACTCCAGTAGTTCTGCCTTAGCAAAAAAAAACCAATTTTCATTTTTTTCTGGGATTCGCGTGAGTTGCTCTAAAATGGGCCCACTGAGGCTTTGTCGCCCAAGGGTCCACACAAACCTGGAGACCCTGCTGATCAACCCACTGAGGGCCATGGTTCGTGCTGTGTATTGTGTTCTCTTTTATCTATGTTATTTTGTAATTATGCTGATCGCATGTGGATGTAAACTGATCTATGGGCACATGGCAGCACACAAAAGGGAAGGAGCGCTATTGAGATTTTAGAGGCCAGATTTTACTGCAGTCATTTTCAGGTGCCATTTTACATTTGCAGAGCCCCTGAGGTTCCAAAACAGTGGAACCACCCAAAAAAATTACCCCAATTTGGAAACTAGACCCCTCCAAGGAATTTATGAAGCGTTATAGTTAGTACTTTGACCCCAAAGTTGTTTTCATGTTTTTATGTTTTGAAATTGCTCCTCACATTTTCTTACACAATATCTCCTGAACACTGCAATATTCCATACACACGTGGACAAAATTTGCGTCTTTCTAGCGAGTTTCTTTGCAAGCCAGACTATAAGCTTTATAATCCAATAGATACATAAGCACAGCAATAATACACAAGTGGACAAAATTGTTGGTACCTCTCGTTTAATGAAAGAAAAACCCACAATGGTCACAGAAATAACTTGAATCTGACAAAAGTAATAATATCTAAAAATTCTATGAAAATGAACAAATGAAAGTCAGACGTTGCTTTTCAACCATGCTTTAACAGAATTTTTTTTAAAAAGAAAACTCATGAAACAGGCCTGGTCAGAAATGATGGTGCCCTTAACTTAATATTTTGTTGCACAATCTTTTGAGGCAATCACTGCAATCAAAAGATTCCTGTAACTGTCAATGAGACTTCTGCACCTCTCAACAGGTATTTTGGCTCACTACTCATGAGCAAAGTGCTCCAGTTGTCTCGGGTTTGAAGGGTGCCTATTACAGACGGCATGTTTCAGCTCCTTCCAAAGATGCTCAATAGGATTTAGGTCAGGGCTCATAGAAGGCCACTTCAGAATAGTCCAATGTTTTCCTCTTAGCCATTCTAGGGCATTTTTAGTTGTGTGTTTTGGGTCATTGGGTCATCCTTTTGCAAGACCCATGACCTGCAACTGAGACCAAGCTGTCACTGGGCAGCACATTTCTCTCTAGAATCCCTTGATAGTCTTGAGATTTCATTGCGCCCTGCACAGATTCAAGACACCCTGTGCCAGATGCAGCAAAGCAGCCCCAGAACATAACAGAGCCTCCTCCATGTTTCACAGTAGGGACAGTGTTCTTTTCAAGATATGCTTCATTTTTCCATAGGACATACTTGTTTTTACTATGTCCATATGCAGCACAAGACCCTGGAATATTTTAATCTCTGCTGCATTTACGGGGTCCACCTCAGATTCCTAGCATGTGAAAAGGTGGCATTTTGTTCCCTAAATTGCTGGGCATATAAACTTGTTCGGCCACCATTAAATTTTGTAAATAATCAAAGGTAAAGACTTTGAAAAATTCAATTTTGAGAATAGTTCAGTCTCAAATTTGATTTCTGACCTGCCTAGAAAATCAGGAAGTTGAGGCTGATAATTTTCAGGGTGTGGGGGGCCTAATTGGGTCAGTAATTTCATGATTTGCCTCAGCAATTGTTCTGAGGAGCCTTCTTTGGGGTCGCTCATCACTGGATGATGAGGAGGTGGAGGAGGAAAAATAGAGAAATGGGGCATCATCCTCTTCCCTCTCGCTGGCCGTATAAGTGTCAGAGGCCAGTAAGGCATATACCACCTCTTCTGAGTACATTCTTTGCAATGTTTGGGAGCTTTTGGACATTTTGTATTTGTGTTGTTCTTTTACATGTGTATTGAAACTTTATTTATTGAACCTTTATTGAAAATATGGGGTGTATATTTTATGCTTCAATATGTGTATATATTGTAAACGCAGGACCCTCTGGTTAGTCTTGTCGTCACAGAAGACAGGCACACATAAGCATAAGTACTGGTTCAAATGTCCAGCTTTATTGGGCACAGTTCACACATGGCAACTTAAAACTCCAGCCATTATTTAACTGAGAGCAGCATTCTCAGTCGTAGATACTTGCCATTCACCGCTTTACCATTTGCCTGTTTACAATATGTAAATCTGTATTGACCAGAAAAAAGAGACGTTAAATTTACTTATATATAAGATCTTGTCCTAAAACCTATATAAAATTTTTCTATAGATAGACTATCTATCGCAATTCTAACTAATTCTAACTACATTTAGATTACAAAAAACAAAACCAACGGCTAAAAATTGACCAGATGCTGGTCAGTAAAGTGAGGCCGGACCGAAGGCAAAGCATGGAAGGGGAGGCCTGCATGACAGGAGTTAGCCAGGAGACCAGACAAGGGCATACGCTAAGGGGTTAAATTGGCAGTTGCAGGGAATTTAGGTTGGTATGGGGGGGAGGGTTAATGAAAGGGGGTGGGTTTAGGGCATATTTAAAGAAAGGGCGGGAAGATTCCCGCCACTTTCAGTGAAGCAGAGGATGAGAGAAGCCCCCGCTCTAGTTTTGGTTTAGTTAAGGTTAGTTACGGGATGGCTTTATTGTCACAGTGGCTATGGCGGTGGGGGTCCTCCAGGCTGGGATATCGGAAATGGTTGTGGCGGGGAGGGTCCCGAGGTAGGGGCTGGACTCCCCAGACCATTTGGGCTGTGGCTGGATTCGTTATGGTTTAAGGGATATTAAGGGCTTTATGGCCTCAAGGAAAAGTGAGCACCGAGGAGATTAATTAAATAGGTGCCCCTGAGCTGGTATGGAGCGGCTAGGGGTAACAGCTGGTGCACACGGATTATGGAGTAAAATTTGGGATTTAGGCCTCGAGTACCTCCATCGTCAGGTTGGGTTATTTACAGTGTCTTGGTGGGATTGTTGGTGGTTTGCACTTTATAATGGTTATTTATGTTATTTATTTTAAATTAATAAAATGGCTGCTGTGGCCAATTTAATCCAACGGTGGTGTGGAGTGTTCATTTCAGGTACAATTTCGGAAGAAGAAGCAGGCGCGACTTGGCAATACCCTGGTCATGTATGTCATTGACTAGTGCTCAGCCTAGCAGGATGCATGCAAGGATACGGCCCAACATTGTCTGTCCAAGTCTGCTTGTAACCTACATACAGTGCTGGCCAAAAGTATTGGTACCCCAGCGATTCTGTCAGATAATACTCAATTTCTTCCAGAAAATGATTGCAATCACAAATGCTTTGGTAATAATATCTTCATTTATTTTGCTTGCAATGAAAAAACACAAAAGAGAATGAAAAAAAAGTCAAATCATTCATCATTTTACACAAAACTCCAAAAATGGGCCAGACAAAAGTATTGGCACCCTCAGCCTAATACTTGGTAGCACAACCTTTAGACAAAATAACTGCGAACAACCGCTTCCGGTAACCATCAATGAGTTTCTTACAATGCTCTGCTGGAATTTTAGACCATTCTTCTTTGGCAAATTTCTCCAGGTCCCTGAGATTTGAAGGGTGCCTTCTCCAAACTGCCATTTTGAGATCTTTCCACAGGTGTTCTATGGGATTCAGGTCTGGACTCATTGCTGGCCACTTTAGAAGTCTCCAGTGCTTTCTCTCAAACCATTTTCTAGTGCTTTTTGAAGTGTGTTTTGGGTCATTGTCCTGCTTGAAGACCCATGACCTCTGAGGGAGACCCAGCTTTCTCACACTGGGCCCTACATTATGCTGCAAAATTTGTTGGTAGTCTTCAGACTTCATAATGCCATGCACACGGTCAAGCAGTCCAGTGCCAGAGGCAGCAAAGCAACCCCAAAACATCAGGGAACCTCTACCATGTTTGACTAAAGGGACCGTGTTCTTTTCTTTGAAGGCCTCTTTTTTTTTTTTCCTGTAAACTCTATGTTGATGCCTTTTCCCAAAAAGCTCTACTTTTTTCACATCTGACCAGAGAACATTCTTCCAAAAAGTTTTTGGCTTTCTCAGGTAAGTTTTGCCAAACTCCAGCCTGGCTTTTTTATGTCTCTGGGTCAGAAGTGGGGTCTTCCTGGGTATCCTACCATAGAGTCCCTTTTCATTCAGACACCGACGGATAGTACGGGTTGACACTGTTGTACCCTCGGACTGCAGGGCAGCTAGAACTTGTTTGGATGTTAGTCGAGGTTCTTTAGCCACCATCCGCACAATCTTTCGTTGAAATCTCTCGTCAATTTTTCTTTTCCGTCCACATCTAGGGAGGTTAGCCACAGTGCCATGGGCTTTAAACTTCTTGAGGACACTGCGCACGGTAGACACAGGAACATTCAGGTCTTTGGAGATGGACTTGTAGCCTTGAGATTGCTCATGCTTCCTCACAATTTTGCTTCTCAGGTCCTCAGACAGTTCTTTGGTCTTCTTTCTTTTCTCCATGCTCAATGTGGTACACACAAGGACACAGGACAGAGGTTGAGTCAACTTTAATCCATTTCAACTGGCTGCAAGTGTGATTTAGTTATTGCCACCACCTGTTATGTGCCACAGGTAAGTAACAGGTGCTGCTAATTACACAAATTAGAGCAGCATCACCTGATTTTTCAAAGGGTGTCAATACTTTTGTCCACCCCCTTTTTTTATGTTTGGTGTGGAATTATATCCAATTTGGCTTTTTGACAATTCTTTTTGCGGTTTTCCATTGACGACAAATTAAATGAAGATATTGTTACCAAAGCATTTGTGATTGCAATCATTTTCTGGTAGAAACTGAGTATTATCTGACAGAATTGCAGGGGTGCCAATACTTTTGGCCAGCACTGTACATCCTTCATAGACTACACTGAGCTACATAGCTTGGTGTCATCTGCAAAAATAAACACTAGTAGAGAGACACAGTATACACCTATCTGCTAAATCAAGTGTTGCTTTTGTTACAGTGACATACATAGTTGTAAGGTTGTTACATCACAGCACTATACAGTATAGTATGATTGTAAGTAGATAAATTGCAGATCAATAATAATCGGAAACTGCCTTCCTCTGATCTGTTCACAGAAACCTAATGTATAGGAGATAATCCGTAAACAAACATAGGATGTATACCTATGTACACTGGTATACTGATATTCCTAAACAAACATAGGATGTAAAACAAAGTACAGTGGTATAATATGAGACAAAAAAAAATTGCTAAGTGGGGGGAGGGGAAAAACTGATTATATAGATATATGGAAACATCCTGACACATTTTGTCACTGTAGTCACAACGTATTACATCTGCGTTTCCACGTTATTGAACATGTACCACAGCAAAGATGGGGTAGCAATCTCATCACTCTACTGAAGAAGAGGGAAGCCTTTTAGATGCACACGTTATTCAATTCCGATTTACATCTATACGGTTTTTCTATTTAATGATTGATACACATATGTACATAATTTTCATGAAATAATTTTGTCTCTTATTCCAGACGAAATGAAGCCAGCTCTTGTCCACTGTACAGGGTATAATATAGTCCTCTGATGTAGTAGCTTAGGTTTATTTAGTACGTTTATTTCCCCCTTATTCTAACCTAATAACTCTTTATTCTTTCCCTTTTTCCCATTATTTGGCTTCTCTGTGCTTTATATTGCCCTTTGCAATATGGCGTCCTCCCTGTTTAGGAGAATCACATGTGTGCCTGTACATGTGGCCTTCTTAAAATTAAGGGATTTTGTCCTCCCAACCTTTTGTTTGTTTTTTACAATTTTTAGGTGGAATCTGAATGATTATGATCACTATTACGAAGGTTTTTGCCAACAGTGACATTCCACGAAGTCCGCATTATTAGAAATGATCAGATACAGCAGAGCATCCCCTCTAGTTGGTTCTTCTACAAGCTGGACCATAAAATTGTCCTGCCACAAGTTGATGAATTTCCTCCCCTTTGCAGAACCATGACCCAGTCAATATCCGGGTAGTTAAAATCTCCCATCAAGACCACTATACCTGCCTGTGCCGCCCACTCAGTTTGCTTATACAAGTGATCCTCTAACTCCTTGGTTATGTTGTGAAGTCTTATAGATTATGCCAAAAATTATTTTATCAGTGGTCACATCTTTATGCAATTCCACCCACAAGGATTCCACATCTTCACAATCTTCACCCATATTTCACACTCGCTCCCACTACACCTCTATTATAGGAAGTCACGTGACCGCTCCGCCGCTTGCATCACTTCCAGTGACGTGATACATACATGTGACCCTACTCTGTATTTGTACTGCTACAGCCTCCCCACTACCACCAACGCCCTTCATATTTCCTACCTCTCTGCTACAGGTATGTCTCTTCTATCACTGGGTATTCCACATGTGTTTATCAATTGTCATTTGTTTATGCTCTATTTATCTCCCCTATGGTTTACTTGCCCATCTAACAGTTTCCATCTAATTGATGTTAAACTCACTGGTTTATAATTGACTGGGGAAGACCTAGAGCGCTTTTTCAAAATGGGTGCCATATTTGCTTTGTCACTGGGGAATCCCTAAAAATTAAGGCCACGGGTACAGCATTGACTTGACTGAGTTCTTATATGGGTTGATGTATTATCAGCATTGGTGACACCTATATCAACTACTCCTTGTTGTTCTGTATATACACAGCTAAAGAACCCATTTAGTAACCCTGCTTTTTCTTGGTCACTGCTGACCAACTCTCCATTGCCATTATTTGGTGGACCTACTTGTTCTGACCTTGGTTTTATTGCATTTTTATATAGTTTGTTTCACTTTATAATATGTACCTGATGATATGCACCTAGGTTTTAGAAGAGGGAAATAATATTTTGAACCAATTCCTGGACAACCTCTTAAGAATGCCAGTGTAAGCAGTATAATGTTCCACAGTGGCTCCTACAGACAGTATAATATCCCACAGTGGCTCCTCCACACAGTAGAATGTCTCACAGTGGCCCCTCCACATACAGTATTATGTCTCACAGTGGCCTCCATGCAGTATGTCTCACATTAGTCCCTCCACACAGTATAATGTCCCATGGTGACCCCTCCATACACTATAATGGCCCATATGGTTTCCTTTATGATTTTTTTTGGAGTTCACCACCCACGAACCATTATTGTACTTTTTGGTTTCTTCAGACCGAAGAGTATAATGAGTGGAGGCCCAAGGGAGGTGATTAAACACGCAACACAGCGTAATGTCACGTGGGTTCCACTGCTGTGGAGGATGACAGAATGTGTATACTCCATTTTGTATTCCAGGGCCATGTGGGACCATGCCTGTAGCCATTTTACATTCATACATTTATTTACAGAGCTCATCCCCCACCAGATGCCTTAATGGGGTGAGGCTCCTGTTTTGTTTGTTGTCCAACTGCCAAAACTATTTACAGCTTTGCCACCAATCATGTTATGCTAGTTGTATTAGTTCAACCTGTATTTTGTCTACACACTGTATTTAAGACAACCTTTTTCCCTCCTTTAAAGCAGAACCCACTATATACACAATAGCTGTGTGTGTTGTGTGATTCTCTATGCTATAGCTTATACACCAACTTTATGAATTTGGACTTCAATACGGTGATACTTAGAGCAGATTGCGCTCACACTGCCAACATTTTGCGTCATGACACTGACATGACCGCTGAGTCCCAATCACAGGCCTCAGCAGTCTCTGACATCATTCATTACGTCTTTGTGAACAGAAGCAGCCCAAAGACCTGTGCTGAAGCCCAGGAGAGGTGGGTAACACTGTGTATTATGTTTAATCACCTCCCCTGGGCCTCAAGCCATTATACTCTGACTTGATTTTCGGGCACCTTTCTGTTATGATGCACAGATTTTCCCCTCCCCATTTGAATGGGGAAAAAAGTGTGTCTTATAAAACGAAAAACATGGCATTTAAATAATTTTTAGGGGTTGGTTTGACTTTTCTTAGCCACCTGCCTTTTATTATATATTTTAGTTGATTTTATTTTCCTTTTACAGATTTTATTAAGAGCTTTTGTAATTCTCAAAGGCTACAGTTGACCCTTCTGTTTTCTATTTTTAAATACCTGTTTTATTTATTGTTTCTTGCACTTTTAACCATAACTGTAAGCCATGGGGGGTTAATTTAAGACTTTCATACTTGTTTCTCATGGGTATACATTTTACTATATACTTACTAAACATAGATTTAAATGTCTCCCCCTGTATCACTATTTGACAATAGCTGCTCCCAGTCTATTTCCTGAAGTGCAGCCTTTAACCTGGCTGGCAAAATTGGCCTTCTTAAAATTAAGGGATTTTGTCCTCCCAACCTTTTGTTTGTTTTTTACAATTTTTAGGTGGAATCTGAATGATTATGATCACTATTACGAAGGTTTTTGCCAACAGTGACATTCCAAGAAGTCCGCATTATTAGAAATGATCAGATACAGCAGAGCATCCCCTCTAGTTGGTTCTTCTACAAGCTGGACCATAAAATTGTCCTGCCACAAGTTAATGAATTTCCTCCCCTTTGCAGAACCATGACCCAGTCAATATCCGGGTAGTTAAAATCTCCCATCAAGACCACTATACCTGCCTGTGCCGCCCACTCAGTTTGCTTATACAAGTGATCCTCTAACTCCTTGGTTATGTTGTGAAGTCTTATAGATTATGCCAAAAATTATTTTATCAGTGGTCACATCTTTATGCAATTCCACCCACAAGGATTCCACATCTTCACAATCTTCACCCATATTTCACACTCGCTTTCATGCCATTGACATACATACACACTACACCTCCATTCCTTTTAATTCTGTTTTTGTGAAAGAGTGTAAAAGCCTGAATGTTAACAGCCCAATCATGTGAGGAATCTAGCCATGTCTCAGCCACACCAATGACATCAATGTGTTCCTCCTGGACCAGGGCCTCAAACTCCTCCAGTTTGCTTGCTAGGCTTCTGACATTTTTGAACATACACTTTAACTTGCCATCCAAGTTCACATATTTATTTCCTGAAATGTGCATTCTTGAATTTTTATGCCCAGTTTTCTCTCTACTGTTCAATTCTAATAAATGGATCACACCACAATCCACTTCTCCACCCACCACTATAGCCTATTGTCTATGAATTTACATATAGAGATAATAGATGCCCTTTTGAAGAAACTGTTCTAGCCATTACCAGGGCTCAGAAAGATTAGAGAATATATGTTGCTGGGAACAGAACTTGTCATCTGTCTGATCAAGGTGGTCTATGACCTAGGCAACAAGATGTAAACACTAAGACGGCGTAATGAGCAGTATCTGGCAAACAGCAAGATAGATAAAGCAATTATTGGGTAAAACACTTCAGTTAGATTAAAGAGGAACTTTCACCACCTCCACCAATTCAAGTCCTTAGCAACTGTTAATAGTCGCTGCTCCACTGATTATAGCACTTTTGGAATTTTCTATCTAGCCTTCACCGTTCCCAAGCAACAAGCGCAGTTAGTTTTGATGGCTGATGTGATATCTCATCAGTGATATCTCTCTCATCAGCTTTGCCTGCTGTCTCTTCTTCTCACTTCCTGTATTCTTCAACAAGCTGGTGAGTGGACTTTGACTGTATGATGAACAAGACACTATGAAGAGTCTCAGTAGATATAGACATTGCCTTTATCATGAGAGATTATTTATTATGATTACTAGAAATCTAACATAAATGCAGATCAAATAATATGCACAGTAAATGTATATTACGTTCACAGGTTTGTATTAAACACTTACCATGCTTCTAGAGAGCAGACTCAGTGTTATCCTTATGTTTTCACAGAGAGCAGTTTTTCTCAACCTTTTCAAACTCTGGGCACCCCTGGGGAAAAAAAAATTCCTCGGGGCACCCCCTACGAAATAATTTTTACCAAAAGAGAGAAAAAAAACATAGTTTTGATGTGTTTTGTAGCGCAATTTTTGAAATTACAGCTGGAACCACATGAAAACTTAATGCATTTTTCTGTTGCAGTTTTGATGCAATTGTAACTGCACCACAACTACACCATGTGAATGCATCCTCAAAGCTACACCATCCTATACTTTCTACCCAGCACATACAAAAATGTACCTTTTACTAATTTACCAAGCTCCCTTAGTGGCCTCACTTAGTATCATGCTCCACAGTGGCCCACCATGCAGTACATGCTCCCCAGTGGCCACCAGACACCTAATAATGCTCCCCAGTGGCCCCCAGACACCTAATAATGCTCCCCAGTGGCCCCCAGACACCTAATAATGGTCCCCAGGCAAGTAATGATAGTCCCAAGTGGCCCCCAGGTAAATAGTAATGCTCCCTGTGACCCACAGACAATTAAGCATGCCCTCAGTGGCCCTAGATAAGCAATAATGTCCTCCAGTGGCCCCCAAGCAAGGAATAATATCCCCCAGTAGCTCACAGACAAATAATAAGGTCCTCCAGTGGTCCCTAAGCAAGGACTAATGTCCCCTGGCTGCGTTTGTAACAACAGGACTGTTTGCCACACAGACTGATTAATATAAGGGGGCAAACAAACTAAACTTGGTTATGATGTCTATATTAGGAAACAAAAAATTATAGTGTTGTGGGGTAATTGATAAATAAAAGATATAACAGTACGAAGTAAATAAATAAATATATGGTAAATGTATGTTGTGGGCTAGACGTTGTGCCATATGCTAATCGGGTAATTAAAAACTACTGGCATAAAATATGCAGTATATAATACATGATAAAACACAATTACATAATAAACAATAAATAATAAATACTATCACGTTGCATTAAAATGGTGTACAAGTTTGTATATCCAAACATTTCTTTTTTTTGAAGGGCATTAAATCGGTTATATACAGAGCTTGGAATATGATCTATAGGGGTGATTTCAAAACCCACAAGACTACAATTATGGTAAGTGGCTGCATGCCTGGATACGCTGTGTTTATTGTATCCATTGAGAAAATATTTATTTGAAAATTTTTCTCTAGTGGAATTGCTGGTAATATTTTGTACGGTGTGTAATAGGCAACATTTACATTTATTCACACCGCACCTGAAGCTCCCTTTATCTGGATTTTGTGTGGTGATTTGTACCTTCTTTGTTTGGAGTTTACTTGGAGCTAGGAAATTTTTGTGAGACGTCGTTCGGCTAAAAGTAATACCTGGTTGACTTGGTAGGATTCTTTTTAGAAAAGGGTCGTTTAATAGGATTGACCAGTGTTTCTGTAGTACCTCACGAATCCTGTTGTGTGAAGAATTTAAGGTAGTGATGAAACTACCTTAAATGAAGGCAGCCTTCCTTTTTTATTTTATCAGGTCTCAGGCAATCTTCCTGTGGCATAGTACTTGCTCTGCTGTTTGCTGCTGTAACTACGCTTCTTGGATAATTACCACTTACCATAATTATAGTTTTGTGGGTTTTGAAATCACCCCTATAAATCATATTCCAAGCTCTGTATCTAACCGATTTGATGCCCTAAAAAAACAAGAAATGTTTTGGATATACAATCGTGATACTTTAATACCTACAGGATTAAATGAAGCTCTTGAGGATGTGACAAAACAATTATGAAGCAATACCAGCTTCTAGTTTATCCTTGAGTGTGGGATTGCTAGATTATGTTTATATTTACACTTATCTACATTTATAACCATGTGGAAATTAATTTTTATACACATTTTATAAAAAAAAGTCATTATTTATATGTACACCATTTTAATGCAATTTAATGATTGCTTGTACGGAGCTTAAGGCTGGCTCTGAAGAAAGTATACCAGGGTATGCGCTCCTCAATAGAACTATAGATTCTGGAGACACTGTGTATCTCTATGCAACACGGCTTTATTGGAAGGACTTAAGTTAAGGCATTTCGGGGTATTTTGCACTACTAAGAGTGCGCCCCTTCCTCAGATCTAAACGAACAACAATTATAAAACTAATATATACAAAATTTCTAGTAATTTTCACATGGCATTATAAATGATAATAAAACAATAAAATAAAACTATAATTACAAATAAGTAAATTAGTTATGCATAATGCAATGGTATATACATTAAATGTATCAGGCATTTGTATATGTAGAAACAACATGATGCAATCATATATACATTAAGTATATCAAACGATAATAATAAATCCAAGGTCAGTTGCCTTAGACTAAAAAATAGATATTTAGTACCTTAAAGAGAAACCTATATCACCGGTAAGTATTGTAAATAGATAGATATGTAAACCAATATATAGTGGATGAAAATACTTTCCATATAAAATATGCTGAATAAACTAATTACCAGCTAGAAGGAAGAGTGAATCTATATATAGAGAACAGAAATAATTCCTAGTTGGTGTATATAAAAGAGGACTGTACTAAACTATACCTGTGTCTGAAGACAAGGATTAGCTTCTCCAAAGTCTCCCCACAACTGAGAAGTGAATTTATAGTTTTAATAAGCAAACTTCCTGATTCCTGCTACCAGTAAATGTTATTGAGTAATTGTTCACTATTTTTTTTACTACCCTGCACAATGTTTTGACCTCAAAGTCCAGACACTCCCCCAGGGGTGGGACATCATTTAGATTTTAAATATATACTGGCAAGCGCCCATGTGTTTTTATGCTCCCATATACTTTTGCTCTTGAAAAAGGGGTATCTAACCCTGAAACGCGTTGTTGTATCTTGTATATACTTAAATAAACATTCTTGTGACCTGACAACTTGGACTGTGCAGAATACCTATTTGGAGAATATACTCTCCTGCGCTATTCCTCTGTATCCTGTCATGCCTAGCCTGCCTAGACGTATGGTCTTCCACTGCCACCCTCGCCTGAGGTGTTTTACAAGCTGGTTTGGATGTTGTGACCTTGCTCACACGCACCGAAGGTGAAAGGCCATTTGGTAACAAATATATTTTTGTTCTCTACCTTGGAAAATTGGGTACCTCTCGCAGTGTCACGCTATGCACCGCTCAGTATTTGCTTTCATTTTTTGAGGTTATTCTTTGGAATGGAAATGAGGAATCTGCATTTAATTTCAGTAAAAGGAATATACAAATGTGGCTACTCAAGGTGCTTATGCTGCCTAATCATCAAACATAGCTACCTCCTTCCACTCCACAATCACAAATGAAATATTTCCTATTAAGTCCTTCCTGAAGTGCAATTTTGAGTATGTAATCTACTTACTGGAATACCCATGTCACTTACAATATGTTGGCCGGACCAGTCAATCTCTACATAGTAGAATGAACAGCCACCAATCAAATGTCACTAAAGGCTTCCAGAAACATAATATATTCCTACATTGCGCCCTTAAACACCACTGTGACTTCCGATGCATATCCATTATGCCCATTGAGCAAATCCCTACATCTAGTCCTAGTCTGCTTTTAAAGCTGCGACAACGCAAGCCTTCTGGATATATAAATTGGTGACTCTCACACCTAGTAGACTTAAAGACACAGTGAGATCTTCTTTTTAAAATACCTTAGCCTTATCTGTATGTATATACTTACACATGTTTGTTTTTTTTTGCTTGTTTTCCTTTTATCTCCATTGTATACTCATTGTTTATCATTCATTTTTATTATCATTTCATTACCACACCATCATTTATACCTTCCCACTTAATCTATTATTCATTACATATTATACATATTATATGTGTTATTCATTAGTTCATGTAACATTTCCCAAGTAGTAGTCTTCCCATGTCACCCTCTCCCCTTCCCTGTTACCTTTCCTATTTTCACTTATTGAGATAATCTGTCTCCCTATCCTTTCATTTACCCATCCTTGTCTCCCCTCCCCCCCAGCTTTCCATCTAATGTCACTTCTGTTCTCTTCTTCTTCTCTGGCTCGGTCTTTTATTACTCATATCGTTCTATCCATATACTACCTTACCCTCGCTTTTGCCCTTCTCTCCCTACACTCATCTGTTCTATTGCGCATGCGTGATTTCTTTCACGCATGCGCAATAGGAACCATCCCACGATACCATGCCTGCGTCCTCACTTTTACTGTGCTACCCAAGCATGGTTACTATATATTAACAAATTCACAGACTGTATCTTATATTTGGTACCCACAACCCCTTGGCTCTGGTAAGATCATCTTTTTCAGCCCTTCAGCGTTACACCATTTTCAGTAATTTTACATGTGGCATTCCCTACCATAATTCATTGATTTACCCACCTAAATATACATAGTTTTTTTTCTACATATATTTGCAATTACCTATGTATGCATTTATTTTTTCATCCCTACTGACCTCCTTCTACTTACATTTTTGTTTATCCCTTTATTTACCTTCTCCTTCCAAATAATTTTTTACCTATTTATTTATTTACACATTCTTCATATCTACATTTATACACTCAATTTTTTGTTCTTATGTATTTACCTTGTGTACTTCCCTATTACTGTAATATATTTATTTGTATATATACATAAATTATACTATGTTTTATATGTTTATTAAATATTTTCCTGTCCGGTTATATATAGCATGGTAACTTTTTTTCTCCATAATTAGACTGATTGTTTCCATAATTCTAAGTGGTCACATGTCCTCCATTTATATTTGCCTCGTTCCACTATGGTCCATCCTATTGTCCCCAATTTCATCTTTAAAGGGAGTATATCACCTTCCCAAACCATTTAATTTGCCCCTACAGTGATATAGATCCCGTAACACTGATGAATATCATACCTTTTAAATGATCGAGACTGCTGTGTATGCCGAGAAAATTAACTTTTATCCATTATGCAAATTAAGCATACAGAGCACAGGGGGTATTCCCTTTAGGTTCCCAAGCACTGCTCTAGCTGATGCATCCACACCTCCTTTCATGTTTGTGCCGTCCCTGTGCAGTGAGAGCTGATCTGATGTCACCACCGCCTCAGCGAGATCTTGCAGATGTGCAGTGTGTTATTTCAGTCCTCCTTGGATAAATCTTGTGCCTCCTGCTCAGCCTGCCCTGCACCCGAAAGAGAAAAGGATTCATGGAGAGGACTGTAATAGCGTACTACGCATGCGCAAGATTTTGCTGAGGGGGTGGTGACCTCAAATCAGCTCTCACTGCACAGGGACGGCACAAACAAGAAAAGAGGTGTGGATTCATCAGCTATGCTGTGTGCATAATTTGCATAATGGATAAAAGTAAATTTTCTTGGCCTCAACAGCAGTCTCAATCATTAAAAAGGTATGATATTTATCAGTGTTATGAGATCTATATCACTATAAGGGCGGTTTAAATAGCTTGGGCCGTTGACTCGCTTTTAACTTCATTTTTATGTCCGTATTTCCTCTTTGTGCTGATTCATTTCTTTAAATATAATTTGATTAAATATATATATATAGTGATAATTTGGGGAATTAAGCTCAAAATGGCGGCTGACTCCTGGTCCGGACAGCGGTGGTTCGTGGTACTGGGCGCCGGAAAGATAGCTTTCAGACGGTCCAAGCGTAAAATAAAAGTGGCTTTATTCAGCTTAACTGCCAAACAACAAAAAAAACCTATGCCACAGTTAGGGCCTAACTCACTCCTTGAGCCCCTAACTGTCCTGAATGTTACTCAGCTCTAGCAACAGTCCTCTGTGGACGCCAGCCCTCTGGGACAGAGCCTATCTCTCCGTCCTCGCTGGTCCACTCCTGTGGACACCAGCCCTCTGGGACAGAGCCTCTCTCTCCGTCCTCGCTGGTCCACTACTTCCTGCTTCCTGCAGGATGCTCCAGCTCCTCTGGAGTTGCGTGCCACCACCCAAAGGCGTGGCTGAGAGCCTTCTCTGGTCTGGCCTGGGTCGTTCAACAGCGCCCTCTGGCTCACATACTTACATACCCTCCCCCTCAGCTCACTACCCATGGAGTGAGCTACAATGGGACGAGACATCCTATGACGAAGTCCCTCTTCAACTCTGCATGCCTGTCCAGTGTCTCTCAAGAAGTCCCAATCTGGCGGTCTCTTCTTCCAGATTCCGGTTACTCGACACTTCCAGATTCTCCTCACTTTAACTGCTACGTCAAGATCCTGGCCATTCTGTGCAAAGGCAAGTTTTTCTTCATCACCTTCACAATTCGCCATACAGGGGATCACATCATTTTCATCACATTTCTCGCCATAGTCTTCAGCTATCCCATTGCAGGACTTTGATTCCTTTAGTGAATAGCCGTAAGAATCTTCATCTTCTCCTATCCTGAATCCACAAGAGCTCAGACACCAACTAACACGTACTTCATGCACATCAATATCTTTAGAGTATAACTGTTTCACGGATACTTTTTCCGTAACCTTCATCTCAAAACAAACTTTGCCATCACCATCAAGGCTTAGAAGTTTAGGAGACATAGGCTGCTTGCTCTCCTTTTTGTTTGAGATACACAATCTCTGTACTGCAATATCTTCTCCTTCTGCATGAGGGCCATACCGTACACCCTCACATAATAGATCACGCTGAACTACATTTTCTGGCATGTCTTTAACAACTGTCACATCATTGGTGACATGTAACCATCTCTTACTTCCTGACTCCCCCTTCACAGACAACATGGAGTCATTATTCACCGTTTGTCCACTAGACATTTGGCTAGAGACAGGCACAGCAACACCGTTATCCACAATGGCTTCAGACACTTTAGCTGTTGGGACAACATATGCGTGGTCAGTCTTCTTACGGACTCTTGTTCCACCCTTTTGGTGACCCTTCACCTTATTTACCATCTCACAGCCCTCTAGGCTTTGGACCTCATTGGTTTGAGGCTGGACCCACTCTGTCACAGGCCGTGTGTGACCAATCACAGTTTCTTCTTCTGTTGGACCTTCTTTGGCCTCCTCACATTTTGCAGGATCACTCATGTCTGTCTGACTTAATGATTCTCCTTTCTCTGCCTCTATGCTGGCAGCTTTTTCCAATTCTAACGCCTTCTGTAGCGCACAAATCTCTGATTCCAGCTCCAAAACTTTCTTCACTGCGACATTTTTCTGTGCCGCTTCCATCTCAGTCTTTACTAGTGCACCTTGCAGCTCTGATTCTTTAGAGGTTAACAAGTTCTGCAGCGAATCCTTCTCAGCTTCTAGTGCTGACAGCTTTGAAGATAGGGCAGATGCCGACTGTTCAGTATTGGATAGAGACTGCTGCAATCGATCCAATTCTTCTCTTTTAGATTCCACTTCGGTTTTTAACTGTTCAATCTGAAAAGTGCGCTCTTCCAACTTTATTTCTGACTCGCGCTTCACGTGATCCATCTGAAACTCCAGCTGTTTCTTGATGCGTGCAATTTCCTCCTGCTGGTTGACTTGCACCTTTAGTTTAGCAACAAGCATTTTTAGATCTACAATCTCAGCAGACAAATTAGACAGGTTTCCCTCAAACTGAATCTTCATGTCTTCTATCTGGAGGTCCAATTCTCTCTTGGCCTTTTCCAGCTTGTCATAAGCATTAGCTTTGTTCTCATACAATATCTGCACAGATTCCAGGTTTTTCTCAACTTCATCCTTGGAGCTAACCAAATTCTCCATTTCAGTGCACAGTTGCTTGTTGAGCCTCTCTAACTTGGCCTTCAATTCAAGGGCCTCTGCTTCAGCACGGTCACGTTCTTCTGCATATCTAGCCGAAAGTCTTCTCTTCACCAAGCAGTTGATCAAACTTTTTCTGCTTCCTTTCCAAATTTGACACCATCCGACGTTGATGATCAAGGTCTACACCTACATCTTCTAGTTCCTGCTGCAGTCTAATTTTCGTCTTCTCAAGTTTGTCATAAGCAGCAACCTTTTCCTCAAACCGTTGATTTGTAGCTTCTAGCTCCTTTTGCAACCTTTCCTTTAGTTCTTCAACAGAGTCCAAGGACCCAATACTATCTTCCATTTTTTTCTTCATATCAGTCTCCTGAGCCTGTAGTTCTGCTTGAAACCTGTCCCCTTCTGTGACTTTTAGTTGCATCACTTGAAGTTGAGTCTCTACTTTTTTATGACTCTCCTGTAAGGCTTGCACTTTCTGAGCATGGACAGACGACATTTCCATCAAATCTTTGTCTTTATTTTGCACCAAAACAGACAAATTCTCATTATCTTCACAAGATCCTGACAGCGCCCTCTCCAGGCTACATATTCTAGCTTTGAGTTCCCTTTCTCTTTGTTCCAGAACTCCAGCTTTACTTCGCTATTCGTGGATTTCACCATTTAGGCGAACCTGATGCAAGTTTTGCTCTGACTGCAATGTCTGCACCACAGATTCTAAATCACTCTCTCGGTCAGACACATGCTTCCTCAGCTCTGCAATTTCATTTTCTTTGTCAATTAAGGCAGCCGAAAGGTTTACACACATCCTAACTTGGTCATCCAGACATTCTGATTGACTCTGCAAAAATTCACTTCTCTCACGTTTAGCAGTTTCAAGGTCATCTCTTAATTTTTCAATGACACTCTCTTTGGCAATGGAGTCTTGAACATACTGCTCCTTTAAATCCTGCAATTGCTTCTCAAGCACTTGCTTTTGCTCTACACTCTGTATCACTTCATTAGACAGAGTACATTTCATTTCTGCAAACTCCTTCTTAGTGACACAGTCCATTCCAGGCAAACCCAGTACCACATTTTCACAATGACTAGGATATAACCTCTTCATAGAGTCAAGCTCTGCCTTTAACTTAAGGTTCTCTCTTTCTGATACCAAAAGTTGCCATTTCCAATCAGATATTTCATTCTCATACATGAATCTGATGGTTTTATTCTCATCTTGAAGCTGCTGCACCATAACATTTTCATCTTTGGCACTTTGCACTCCATTATGAGATACACACTCAGCAGGGACATATTCCATCATAGAACAGAGGTGCTTTAGAAAAATTGAGTCACCATCATGCAACCCTTTATCTTTACTTGCACTCTACCTGATCTGCTCCGGGTTTTGTGTCTCTCTGCATTCAGACTGCTGCCCTAATAAACCTGTGCATAACTTCTCTGCTTTTTTACAAGCTGAAATTCTCTTTTTCTTGCCCATGGTTAACTAACAAAATTACACAATATTCCACAGCAACCTTGGGGTTCAACCGGCAGCAACTTTTTGCTATCTTCTGCAGTCACCTGTATTCAAACAGTTAACTTATGTGGCACTACAACAACCAGCATTTTCTTCTGTCTTCCACAGAAAACATCAACATGGCACCATAGCCTTTCACATATACTTGTTTGCAATATCCAGCTTCTATACAACCGGCAGCAACTTCTTGCTATCTTCTGCAGTCACCTGTATTCACACAGTTAACTTATGTGGCACTACAACAACCAGCATTTTCTTCTGTCTTCCACAGAAAACATCAACATGGCACCATAGCCTTTCACATAGACTGTTTGCAATATCCATCTTCTATACACATTGCATACTTTCTTGCCATCAGCAAACATCTCACAGACTTCTGTGCCACAGTATACACAAAGTCCATTCCCTGGATTCCTCATCCAGAGTTTTACTTTCACCAGGTTTTTTTGCACACACTTTTGCTATGTTGCAATTCACTCACCCCATTCTGGGCTTCTCAGTTGAAATCACCGATTTCTTCCAGCTGTAGGCCACAATGCACACTTAGCAGTACTGCAGTCACCATTCACTTGTCTTCCAGGACTTGCGTGGATCTCTTTATGCTGGCATTCTCCACCATATGTGATAATTTGGGGAATTAAGCTCAAAATGGCGGCTGACTCCTGGTCCGGACAGCGGTGGTTCGTGGTACTGGGCGCCGGAAAGATAGCTTACAGAACGTCCAAGCGTAAAATAAAAGTGGCTTTATTCAGCTTAACTGCAACACAGCAAAACAACAAAAAAAAACCTATGCCACAGTTAGGGCCTAACTCACTCCTTGAGCCCCTAACTGTCCTGACTGTTACTCAGCTCTAGCAACAGTCCTCTGTGGACGCCAGCCCTCTGGGACAGAGCCTATCTCTCCGTCCTCTCTGGTCCACTCCTGTGGACACCAGCCCTCTGGGACAGAGCCTCTCTCTCCGTCCTCGCTGGTCCACTACTTCCTGCTTCCTGCAGGATGCTCCAGCCCCTCTGGAGTTGCATGCCACCACCCAAAGGCGTGGCTGAGAGCCTTTTCTGGTCTGGCCTGGGTCGCTCAACAGCGCCCTCTGGCTCACATACTTACAATATATATATATATATATATATATATATATATATATATATATATACACACACACACACACACACACACACACACACACACACACACACTGGGGAAAAAAAGTATTTAGTTAGCCACCAATTGAGCAAGTTCTCCCACTTAAAAAGATGAGAGGCCTGTAATTGACATCATAAGTAGACCTCAACTATGAGAGACAAAATGAGAAAACAAATCCAGAAAATCACATTGTCTGTCTGATTTTTAAAGAATAACCAAAGAAATAGTCAATTCTAGAATGCGTACTGTGGGGATGAGAGTAGAAAGTGTAGGAGCGGGGAGTAGGATTATAACACGCCAGAGGTCATAGAGGGCTACAGATCTAATCAAGTGGTGGAATTCCCTCGCTTAGAGTTAGAGCCCAGGCCATTGACATTCAATGTGACACACTTAGTCATGAGGAAGTAAAAAGGGAATAGCTGCTAATGGAAAGTATGATATAGGCAGATCTCACCCAACCAACGAGACCCAGGGGGGACCTGAGGCAGAAGGCTTTGTGAAGGTGAACACTTAGCTGCTAAAGTCAAGGGTCTCCAAACCTGGAAGAAAAAAAGGGGGGGGGCGAGGGGGAAGGGAAGAGACAAACAAGAGACGAAAGAACAAACAACAAAACAGTAAAACAAATAGATATGGTATTATGGACAGGACTATATTTCCTGGCTGGGGGCAAAAGGCAAATATTAAAGTTAATGTGAACAGAAGCACTCAAGGTAAGGGAGTGGGGGGACCATCGGTAGGTGGACCAGCTAAGGCCACTAAAGACAATGGGTGGCGGGGAAGAAACTGCAAAATGAAGAATAGCTAATGTTAAAAAGCAAAGTAGTTATGGGACCAATAATGAACAATTGTCAAAAACAAAACAACACATGTCAAAAACAGCAATCAGAAACAGCTGAGGAAGGATCTATTCTGGGACCTAAAGAAACAGAGAAAGGGTAGTAGTCAGAGCAATTCAGGAGGGTGGCGGATCCACCTGTGGTCTGCTGGAAGCAGTATCAGGTGAAGGCAGTTGACGCCTCTTAGGTTTCTGGACAGACCTCTTTGTTTCTGTAAGTTGATCCAAGAAAGGTCTTGGTAAAGTTGGATTTTAGCTCCTTCAAAGTCGAGGTCTTTGAGGTGCCTGACTCTGGACAGAATAGCTTCTTTTAAAGCGAAATCGTGGACACAACAGAGAACATTGCATGGACTGGGCCCAGATCCTTTGGGGTGCAAGGCCTTATGTGCATGGCCTAGTTTGATTTTGTGGTTCCTACAGGATGGAGTTAAAGATCGCTTCTAAGGTGATGCGTAGGTCTTCCTCCTTGGTGGCCTCATGCAAACCTTTGACTTTAATGTTATTGCGCCTGCCTCTATTGTCCAAGTCCTCAAGATGGTGTTGCATGTCGTTGACCAGGTGACATTAAGATAAGACGGAGTTTTGGAGTTGGGAGACATAAGCTTAGGTCTGGTCGTGGTCGTCTTCTAGGGTATCAACCCGGGATGCAATAAAATTTCTGCATGAATTTCCGGGCGACATGCTGACTTCAGTAATTAGAGAATGAAAGTCTTCTCTGGATAGTAAGTGAGCGAGAAACTGGAGCCATTGTGGCGGTACATAGGAGAAAATCAGAGCACCGTGGTCCTGGACCTGGTTGGGAGAGACTTGCGTGGAGACGACATAGAGATACATAGATAGGGTCACCCCTAGTTCCATATCTCCACCCCAGAAGTGCGTTGGTGGGGACTGTGCAGGTAGCGGTGGAGGCACATGGGGCAGGGATGCCAGGGATGTTGGGGAGATGGAGAGTCCCCCCACAAGGCAGGCAGAGGATGTGGAGGCAGGGGAGTGCATGGCTGAGTCGGCCTGGGCCGGTGGGACAGTTTGTAGAGGTGCCTGCAAAGGGATCTCTTTGGACTGGGAAGAAGCAGATCAGCCGCCGAATTCATCAGAGGAGGAGCAGGAGCAGTAGTTGCCGCCACCAAGTGGATGCCCGGAGGGAAGATGATGCCAGGAGAAGGTAGGTAGCCAGGGTTCCCAGACGGTTGAGGTCCTGTGTAGTTTTATGCCCATGGAGGAGCTTGCAAGTGTTATCGGTACCAAAGTAAAACAGGCAGGGCCGGAGCTTCAGTTAAACATATCTTGCTACATCGGGGCTCAGGCCACCCCCCCACCACAGTTTGCTCCAATGTGGCCCCACACAATATAATATGCTCCCCAGAGCCCCCACACAGTATGATTCTCCACAGTGGTCCCACACAGTATATCATACTCCCCAGAGGGCCCCCCAGTAGAATGTTCCACAGTGGCCCCACACACTATAAAATACTTCTCAGAGCATCGAGACGCTTTAGACGAAAATATTTCTTTTAAGGAATATTTGTGAGGTTTGGCCCTCCGGATTGTTTGGTGCTATTACTATACTCTGGGGTCTCTTCATACCCCAGAGTATAATAACTGGAGGGCCAGGGGCAGTGATGGAAAATAACAAACACTTATTATAACCTTGCCTCCTCTCTTGGCCATCCTTGCATCGTTCGGTCGTCTCTGCAGCTGACATCATGCGTCCCAGAAACGTGGGTGTGCTGACGTTATGACACCAGCACACCCCATATAACTGCTGAGGCCCAATCACAGGCTTCAGCGATGACCTCAGGGTCGCGTGACGTCAGCCACAGGCCAGAAATGGCCAGAAGATGATGCCAGACGCCTAGGAGAGGTTAGTATAAATGTTTATTTTTTCTCTCCTCCGTAGAGCATTCATCGCCATTAGTGATGTGGCCGGGCCACTAGAAAAAATTAGGTTGAATGGAGACACCTAGTGGCAGGTACTTTAGAGAGGTTACTGTTACATGAAGGGACAGATTCAAAGTTCATCATTATTAACTTCTTAAAGGGTATTCCCAAGAACATAACCATATCTATATTTGTAGATAATTAAAAGTCAAACATTTTTGCAAATATAAGTAGTTAAAAATTCTGCAGACTTTTAAAGATTTTCTCTAACTTAGTGGTGACAGTCTGTTGTCTTGATCGGTTGCCAATGGATACGACCACAAATGCAGAAACTTTCTATGGTGTGGGACTTGTCAAAAACCCAGCCATGATTTTCTTATTGTGGGAAGGTTATCAGGCAGGGACACTACATGTATAAGGAGATAACCCAGTCGCAGGAAGGACATCATTGCTGATTTTCTGACCTTAGAAAGGCCCTGTATTCATGGTCGTATCCATTGGCAACCGATCATGACCACAAGACTGGGATCATAAGATATTACAGAAAATCTTTAAAACTCTGCAAAATATTTAATTATATTTGCAAAAATGTTAAACTTTTTATTATCTACAAATTTTTTAAAAAGTTATGTTCGTGGGAATACCCCTTTAAGGCTGAGGCCCCACATATGTTATGGCACAGCATAAAGCATTAGTGTCTCAGGCCTGTAAATTTGCCATCAGGGCTTCAGTGTATACCTTCACCAGCTTCTGCCAGGTGCTTTAAGTTGCTGTGCAGTAGGAAGATCACATGGCATGTTCTTTCCTTATCTTCTTGCACTACTCTTGCACTACTTTAGGGCGCTCGTGGTGCTGTGTCTTCCAGTAATAATAAGAAAGTTTTCATTTGTGTACTTGCTGTAAAATTATTTTCTCATTGAATTTATTGAGGTTACAAATCCCACCCTCATTTGGTCATTCCTGAATCTGAAACCTTTGTTTTGATTATTAGGTTCTCCCATGATCATGATTTTTTATTTATTTATTTTTTTACCATTCTGTGTATGTTTTCTTTATTTCATACTTCTCTTTACACAGACTACTTAGCCTAGTGTTTGTGGGAAGTGTATGGCCATGCCTAATGTCAGCTTACTAAGTGGCAGTACCTTTTATAACTACCCTTGGTTTTCAAACACTGAACCAGTTACCTACCCACTTACACACATTTTCTGCTTAATCCAAGTGTTTTCAGTGTACAGTGGGGAAAAAAAGTATTTAGTCAGCCACTAATTGTGCAAGTTCTCCCAGTTAAAAAGATGAGAGAGGCCTGTAATTGGCATCATAGGTAGACCTCAACTATGAGAGACAAAATGAGAAAACAAATCCAGAAAATCACACTGTCTGATTTTTAAAAAATTTATTTGCAAATTATGGTGGACAATAAGTATTTGGTCAATAACAAAAGTTCATCTCAATACTTTGTTATATATCCTTTGTTGGCAATGACAGAGGTCAAACATTTTCTGTAAGTCTTCACAAGGTCGGCACACACTGTTGCTGGTATTTTGGCCCATTCCTCCATGCAGATCTCCTTAGAGCAGTGATGTTTTGGGGATGTCGCTGGGCAACACGGACTTTCAACTCCCTCCAAAGGTTTTCTATGGGGTTGAAATCTGGAGACTGGCTAGGCCACTCCAGGACCTTGAAATGCTTCTTATGAAGCCACTCCTTCGTTGCCCTGGCGGTGTGCTTGGGATCATTGTCATGCTGAAAGACCCAGCCACGTTTCATCTTCAATGCCCTTGCTGATGGAAGGAGGTTTGCACTCAAAATCTCACGATACATGGCCCCATTCATTATTTCATGTACACGGATCAGTCGTCCTGGTCCCTTTGCAGAGAAACAGCCCCAAAGCATGATGTTGCCACCCCCATGCTTCACAGTAGGTATGGTGTTCTTTGGATGCAACTCAGCATTCACTCTCCTCTAAACACGACGAGTTGTTTTGCTACCAAACAGTTCTACTTTGGTTTCATCTGACCATATGACATTCTCCCAATACTCTTCTGGAACATACAAATGCTCTCTAGCAAACTTCAGACGGGCCCAGATATGTACTGGCTTAAGCAAGGGGACATGTCTGGTACTGCAGGATCTGAGTCCCTGGCGGCATAATGTGTGTTACGGATGGTAGCCTTGGTTACGTTAGTCCCAGCTTTCTGCAGGTCATTCACTAGGTCCCCCTGTGTGGCTCTGGGATTTTTGCTCACCGTTCTTGTGATTATTTGACGCCACGGGGTGAGATCTTGCGTGGAGCCCCTAATCAAGGGATGTTATCAGTGGTCTTGTATGTCTTCCATTTTCTAATTATTGCTCTCACAGTTGATTTCTTCACACCAAACTTCTTGCCTATTGCAGATTCAGTCTTCCCAGCCTGATGCAGGTCTACAATTTTGTTTCTGGTGTCCTTCCACAGCTCTTTGGTCTTCACCATAGTGGAGATTGGAGTGTGACTCTGAGGTTGTGGAAAGGTGTCTTTTATACTGATAACAATTTAAAACAGGTGACATTACTACAGGTAATGAGTGGCGGACATAGGAGCCTCTTAAAGAAGAAGTTACAGGTCTGTGAGAGCCGGAAATCTTGCTTGTTTGTAGGTGACCAAATACTAATTTTCACCATAATTTGCAAATAAATTCTTAAAAAATTAGACAATGTGGTTTTCTAGATATGTTTTCTCATTTTGTCTCTCATAGTTGAGGTCTACCTATGATGTCAATTACAGGCGCCTCTCATCTTAAGTGGGAGAACTTGCACAATTGGTGGCTGACTAAGTACTTTTTTTTCCCCCCCCTGTATGTACTAAAACATTCAGTATTAAATGCTTTTGAAAAATCAAAATATAAAACCCTTGTGTAGTCTCCTCATGGATAGTGATCAGTTTAATTTGACAAGACTGATGCTTCACAAACCCATGCTTATTGGGAGGTATATATGCTCATTATAATTGAGATACTCCAGGATAGAATCAGGATACAAATCCTTCAAACTATTTACCCAGAACAGCGATTAAATTTAGCAACCTATAGTTTCTTGGCTCATGTTTTGACCCCTTTTTAAATACTTTGTTTTACTGGAACGACTTAGAACTCGGGGGTTTATACCGTCTGTTTTGTCTATTTTAATTCTTTTAGGCTAAGGCCCCACGTAGCGAGCCACAGCCAAAAAACGCTGTGGGAAAAACTGTGGTGGAAACACATTGTGGGTTTTCCCGCAGCGCTTTTCACAAAAGTCCTTAAGGTGTTCTTCTGCAGACTTTCTGCTTCTATTATACCTATACGGAAACCTCCAGTGTTTCCATAGGTATAAATGACATGCTGTGATTTACAAAAAGCATTTCGCCACTGCCAAATCGTGTCGTTTACACTACATGGGGCTCTGGCCTGAAGGAGGCTCTGTACTTTTTCCTGGGTTAAACAGGTCACATTTAATGCAGAGTTTCACTTTGTATTTCACATGACATTTAATTTTCCTCTGTGAATACAGAGAAGTTTACATTAGTACTCCAGACACAATTTTTTCATGTATAAATACACGGTAATTAAATTTAAATGTTACTTTTTTCTCTTCATAGGAACTGGAGAAACTCCAACCATGGCGACTCTTGATGTTTATATGACTAAACTCCACAGCATTATAGAAGTAAACCCAGAACAACATGAGAAAGTGGTCATCCGAATGAAAGAGATTCTTTCCAGAATAAATAGGTGAGTAATGTTAAAGACTTAAAGAGGACCTTTCACCACCTCCAACAAGTCCAACTCTTTACATCAATTAATAGGTGCTGCTCCATTGAATCTGGCACATTTTTTCTCTAGCCCCCACCATTCCCGAGGAATCAATGCTGCTAGTTTTGGTGCCTCATATGCCATTTAGGCTTTGTACTATCAGGAGCGCAAGTGGCAAAAGCAGGCAAGTGGTGTGATTCTGAGCTCAGACACTGGCTGCCTCTGATTGGCACTCTGAGTCATGACCCCCTGCAAGACACTGCCCTTCCGACACTATAGAGTTTAAATAGTAAATCAGGCACCAAAACTAACATCACTGGTTGCATTGGAATGGTGGGGGCTAGAAAAAAAAAATTCCAACTGTGCCAGAATCAGTGGAGCAGCGCCTATTAAGAGATACTAAACTTGAACTGGTGGAAGTGATGAAAGGTCTACTTTAAATGGATATTTTATAACATTAACCCCTTCCTGTACAATGCCATGACTTTACAGCATGGCGGTGCAACATGATATAACTCTGAGGTGATTCCTGAGCCGGCACCATAAGCAGTGGATTTCAACTCTTGCTGCATTGGCCACAATTGGAGATATCTTTGATCCCAGATGCTTAAACCCTTAGATACTGATAGCATCATCCAAGAGGTTCCTGAGAATACTTTTCCCCCTGCGACGTGACTGCTAGATAGGTTGTCATAGCAGTGACATTATTGTCTTCCTATTTAGGCTGGCTGTCAGTGTTTATGCTGACAACCATAATACACTGCAATACATTATATCCAGCTATCAGAACATCATGTAGATACTCTACAGTGACTAAATAAAAAGTTTTTACATTTTTTTAAATAAATATTTAAAAGTATAAAAAAGAAAGTAAAAGCAACTTCCCCCAGCTTGCTGAACATGACACTATGAAGTACAAAGTAGACTTTACCTTTACCATGAGAGATTATTTATTGTGATTACTAGAACTCTAATATAAATGCAGATCTAATAATATGCGCTGTAAATGTATATTATTTTACACATGTTTGTATAGAACACTTACCATGCTCCATTGACTCTGGCACATTTTTCTCTAGCCCCCACCATTCCCAAGGAATCAATGCTGCTAGTTTTGGTGCCTTGCTTTTACATAGAGCGATAACCGGCTTAGTTCCCGGATCCTTTATCAGTAAACTGCAATTAGCTGAACTGATTGTCCTACCGGCAGAGCTGTCGATAATAGTGAGCACTCAGACACCCCCCCTCCCCCGAAATTTCATTTGTCCTGTCTAATGAAACAGGTCTGGCTCCATGGAAACATGCAAATTCTAGTCGTTATAAGATCGAGCAGTGCATAATTTTTTTGCAATTAGAAGTTGAAGTCACAACATCCTCTTCTTTGCAATGCAACTCTTTTCACTAACATGTGGGAAGGAGTCACAGGGCAACACAACGATTTTTGTTCGCACAACAGGAGTTGCTGCCAAAGTCGCTATGTAGCCCTAGCCCTCACATGCCTTGTCAATTGTGGCTTAGTCTATCATGCCACAGTATATACTGTTGGCATGTAATATTAACCCCTAGGCGATGAGCACCATACAAATATGGCCCAGTTGCTTGGCCAACCGCTGAAGTGTTATGGCGAAAGCCCTCCCACCTTCTCAGAATCTGAGCGGACGGCTGCTGAAGCAGGTGTTAGCTTGTAAGTTAACACCCTGCACCAGCACCCCTGATCGGATCAAACATCAGAGGTTACGCTTAGATGATGACCCCCATTGGCAACCCATGGTGAGATCAGTGGGGTACCGATATGTATAGATGCCAGGCTGCCAGGAGCCCCCATACCTGGTTGATCCTGCCACCAAATGAAGGAAGTCAGCCTAGGCATCTGCATAGTCTGACTTCCTTTATACACTGCAATACATGTGTATTGCAGTGTATAGTACTGAACTAGTGATCAGACCATCGCTGATTCAGACCATTCAGGCCCCTAGTGGGACATCAAAAAATGTAAAAAAAAAAAAAAAAAAGTGTATTAAAAAAAAATTAATAAATGAATAAACCCCTCAAATGCCACTCTCCTATATAAAATGAATTATATACAGTGGGGAAAAAAAGTATTTAGTCAGCCACCAATTGTGCAAGTTCTCCCACTTAAAAAGATGAGAGGCCTGTAATTGACATCATAGATAGACCTCAACTATGAGAGACAAAATGAGAAAACATATCTAGAAAATCTCATTGTCTAATTTTTAAAGAATTTATTTGCAAATTATGGTGGAAAATAAGTATTTGGTCACCTACAAACAAGCAAGATTTCTGTCTCTCTCAGACCTGTAACTTCTTCTTTAAGAGGCTCCTCTGCCCTCCACTCTTTACCTGTAGTAATGGCACCTGTTTGACATTATCAGTATAAAAGACACCTGTCCACAACCTCAAACAGTCACACTCCAAACTCCACTATGGTGAAGAACAAAGAGCTGTGGAAGGACACCAAAAACAAAATTGTAGACCTGCACCAGGCTGGGAAGACTGAATCTGCAGTAGGCAAGCAGCTTGGTGTGATGAAATCAACTGTGGGAGCAATAATTAGAAAATGGAAAAAATACAAGACCACTGATAATCTCCCTCCATCAGGGGCTCCACGCAAGATCTCACCCCGTGGGGTCAAAATGATCACAAGAACGGTGAGCAAAAATCCCAGAACCACTAGGGGAGACCTAGTGAATGACCTGTAGAAAGCTGGGACTAACGTAACAAAGGCTACCGTCAGTAACACACTACGCCGCCAGGGACTCAGATCCTTCAGTGCCAGACGTGTCCCCCTGCTTAAGCCAGTACATATCCGGGCCCGTCTGAAGTTCGCTAGAGAGCATTTGAATGTTCCAGAAGAGTATTGGAAGAACGTCATGTGCTCAGATGAAACCAAAGTAGATCTGTTTGGTAGAAACACAACTCGTCGTGTTTGGAGGAGAGTGAATGCTGAGTTGCTTACAAAGAACACCATACCTACTGTGAAGCATGGGGGTGGCAACATCATGCTTTGGGGCTGTTACTCTGCAAAGGGACCAGGACAACTTATCCATGTACATGAAAGAATGAATGGGGCCATGTATCGTGAGATTTTGAGTACAAACCTCCTTCCATCAGCCAGGGCATTGAAGATGAAACGTGGCTGGGTCTTTCAGCATGACAATGATCCCAAGCACACCTCCAGGGCAATGGAGTGGCTTTGTAAGAAGCATTTCAAGGTCCTGGGAGTGGCCTAGCCAGTCTCCAGATCTCAACCCCTTAGAAAAACCTTTGGAGGGAGTTGAAAGTCCGTGTTGCCCAGCGACATCAAAACATCACTGCTCTAGAGGAGATCTGCATGGAGGAATGGGCCAACATACCAGCAACAGTGTGTGCCAACCTTGTGAAGACTTACAGAAAACGTTTGACCTCTGTCATTGCCAACAAAGGATATATAACAAAGTATTGAGATGAACTTTTGTTATTGATCAAATACTTATTTTCCACCATAATTTGCAAATTCTTTAAAAATCAGACAATGTGATTTTCTGGATTTGTTTTCTCATTTTGTTTCTCATAGTTGAAGTCTACCTATGATGTCAATTACAGGCCTCTCTCATCTTTTTAAGTGGGAGAACTTGCACAATTGGTGGCTGACTAAATACTTTTTTTCCCCACTGTACATGTAGTGGTGTAGTGGCAGCAGGGTTACCGCATGTTGTATGCTGTTCTAAAGAGATGAGTCTTCAGCTTGCGTTTGAATGTTGTGAGTGTGGGAGACAGTCTTATGAATCGTGGTAGTGAGTTCAAGAGTATGGGAGAAGTGGACTGTGTGAAGATTAAAACAGATTGGAGTGAAGAAGGAGGTCCTGTGAGGATTGGATATTCCGTGTGGGGAGGTAGTGGGATATTAGGTTAGTGTTTTATGGAGGGGACAAGTTGTGGATGGCTTTGTATGTCATAACTAATATCTTGAATTGAGTTCACTGGGTAGTTATTTGCTGGGAGGCCAAAGAGAAGACTGTTGTAATAGTCTAGACAGGGCATTGACACAAATTTTTGTAGACTCCAGGGTGCGGAAGGAGCAGATACGAGAGATGTTTTTGAGGTGTAGGTAACAAGTAGTAGTGAGAGTTTGGATGTGTGACTTGAATCTAAGGTTAACCCAATGTATTGGACTTGTTGGACTTATGAGACTGGTGAGAGAGTGGAGCTATCAACTGTAAGTGATAGGTCAGTAGAGGGGCTGAGTAAGATGGGGAAAATCTGAAGAACTCTGTTTTATCCATAAATAAGAAAAAACCTGGCGCCCGGACTTGTAATTGTGGTAGACTGACATCGTCCAATAACTGGGAGATCAATGTTGATCTGCTGGTTTCTCTCGAAACAAGTAAGTTTAACATAATTCCGTTGTCAATCACTTAGGGTCAGGGCAAGCAAAGGTGCTGGGTGGTATTGCTGGTAGAGAGGTATCAGCTCCCAGTGCAGGAAAGACTTATAATAAAGTATTCCAGATAATAAAAGATAAATAAGAAAAAACCTGGCGCCTGTTTTATCCAGGTTGAGTTTTAGGAAGCTGGAGGACAAGGAGAATATAGTACTCCGGAACTCTGGATAGCAGAGCAGTAATGTCTGGACCAGAGAGATATATTGATAGTGTCATCTGCATAGCTGTGAAATAATAATAATAATAATAATAATAATAATAATAATAATAATAATAATAATAATAGTCCTTTAATAGTCCCACAGTGGGGAAATTCAGTGTGTTACAGCAGCAAAGATAAGATAAGCAGATACAAATACAAATACAACATGTACAGGAATGTTCCAAGGTGAGAGGCATTACATTAATAGCAGACAGATAGGACGTAGCAGAGGAGGGGGGGGGATTTAACAGGCAGAGAGATATTTCAGTTCTCTGTATGTAATGATCTCCGCTTAGGTCGGTGTTGGTTGTACAGCCTAACCGCGGTGGGGAGGAAAGACTTCCGATAGCGCTCCTTCTCACACCTAGGGTGGAGCAGTCGGTCACTGACAGTACTGCCCAGCGCAATCACAGTCTCATGCATGGGATGGGAGTTATTCTCCCGCATGGAGCTCACCACGGACAGTATCCTTCTGTCACCCACCACCTGCACTGGGTCCAGTGGGCTCCCCAGGACAGAGCTGGCCCTTCTAATCAGCTTGTCAAGTTTATTTCTGTCCCTGGTTGATATACTGCTCCCCCAGCAGGCCACTCCAAAGAAGATGGCTGATGCCACTACCGAGTTGAAGAAAGTCCTAAGAAGTGCCCCCGGATTCCAAAGGCTCTCAGCTTCCTAAGCAGGTAGAGCCTGCTGTGGCCCTTCCTGTACAGGGCCTCCATATGATCTGCCCAGTCCAGCTTATTATTAAGGAGCAGACCCAGGTACTTATAGGTGTTCACAATCTCGATGCCCGTCCCCAGGATGTCCACTGGTTTTGGAGGGCATCTGCCTTTACAGAAGTCCACCACCATCTCCTTGGTCTTCCCCGCGTTAATCTTCAGGTGGTTCCGGTGGCACCAGTCCACAAAAAACCGGTTCAGTTCTCTGTACTCCTTGTCATCATCGTCTGTGATGAGGCCTACTATTGCAGAGTCGTCAGAATACTTCTGTAGGTAGCAGCTGGATGAGTTGCACCTAAAATCAGCAGTGTACAGTGTGAAGAGGAAAGGGGCAAGCCATGGGATTTTATGAGCTGTAGGGGTCCTAGAACAGACCATTGCGGGATAGCAACAGATATAGGGTGAAGTAAAGAGGTGGTGTGTGAGTTATAAACACTAAAAGTGCGATCAGCGATCCATGAGAGCGCCAAGTCAGTGATGTCAAGGGATGAGAGAGATTCTAGCAGGAGGGAGTGGTCAACTGTGTCAAAGACATAGGACAGGTCTAGAAGGAGGAGAACTGAGTAGTGTCATTTGGCTTTTGCTAGTAGATCATTTGCAACTTTGATTAGGGCGGTTTCAGTGGAGTGATTGGGTCTGAAGCCAGATTGTAACTAGTCAAGAAGAGAGTTGCCACAAGAGGTAGGAAGATATCTTAAGGTGGACATGTTGCTCAAGGAGTGTTGAGGCGAATGGGAGTAATGAGATGGGGCAGTAGTTTGACGTAGGAAGGTAATTAGGTTAAATTACATGGGTCCTGGCACTTTAGAGATCTACAAGGGATTCTAGCAAACCCTATGGAAGCAGGAGCAGGCAAACACCTTAGGATAGGCCATCGATATTAGATCTGCGGAGGTCAAGTACCTGTTCTCCCTACAGATCAGCTTTACCAAGACAGCATGACTCCCAATATTGTTTATATTTTGGGAGTGGGGCTCTTCACTTGCTGTACAAAGTGTAGCAGCGAGTTTTGGTACTACAGGGCTGCCCCACTAAAGTGTATGGGTCAGCACTGCAGCACCTACACCCACCAATACAGTTTATACAGCAAGTGAGCAGCGCAGCTCTGTATTGTAAACAATACATCTAGTATTGATGGCCTAACTTAAGGCATTAGTGTATCTCTGTTCCCTGCTGGTGTCATCCAGGTTTGCTTGTGCCACCAATATTTTTTCACTGTATTCAGCAGCAGAGGGGATGGGAGGGGAGGAGGAGGCAGATGCTGCCTGACAATTCGTTTCAATTGGTGGGCTGCTCCTGCTATGACTTTTGGAGTGTTGCTGGCACAAAATATCACGCCAGCAAATGATCAGACTTGATTTTAATAATTGCTGCATCTGTACTGGCCCATGTATACTATAACATGCTCACACTCCCTAAGTATATATTGCCTCCTTTGTAGTGTACACTGTACTACATCCCCTATATCAGTGATGGTGAACCTATGACACGCGTGTCACAGGTGACACGCCAAGACATTTTGGGTGACACGCATCGGCAGCTACCAATGTGTTATATTGTTTTACTCACCTGTCCATGCTCCTGTCCTGGCCGCCCTCCGCTGCCTCTTCTAGGCGGCGCTACACTGAAGTAATGATGCTGAAGAACGCCGGGATGTTACGTACAGCGTCCTGGCTTTCTTCAGCGTAGGCAACAACGCACCCTGGAAGCAGCAGTGGAGGGCGTCCAGGTCTGTAGCGTGGACAGGTGAGTAAAAATTAGTGGCCACTACTCTGTGTGGGGGTGGGGAGATAACAGGGGGTCATATGCTGTGTGGGGGGGGGTATAAAAGGTGTCATAAACTGTGTGAGGGCCATAAATATGGGGATCATATGCTGTGTGGGGGGGTAAAAAAGGGGTTCAAATACTTTTGGGGGGCAAAAAATGGGGTCACCAGGGGCTAAAACAAGGGGGTCGTATACTGTGTGACTGGCCAGAAAAAGGGGATCATATAGCGTGTGATGAGCCAGAAAAAGGGGGTCATATAGCGTGTGATGGACCAGAAAAAGGGAGTCATATACCGTGTGATGGGCCAGAAAAAGGGGGTCATTTACCGTGTGATGGGCCAGAAAAAGGGGATCATATAGCGTGTGATGAGCCAGAAAAAGGGGGTCATATAGCGTGTGATGGACCAGAAAAAGGGAGTCATATACCGTGTGATGGGCCAGAAAAAGGGGGTCATTTACCATGTGATGGGCCAGAAAAAGGGGGTCATATATCGTGTGATGGGCCAAAAAAGGAGGTGAAATACTGTGTGATGGGCCAGGAAAAGGAGGTCAAATACTGTGTGATGGGCCAGAAATACATATAATATAAATACATATATCAAAAATATAACACTTTATTTTTTACTAGAGCTACAAATATCACAAAATTATGGATATTTCTGGATGTGACACGCCACCCAAGTTAAACTAGGTTTTTTTACGAATTTTGACACAGAGCTTAAAAGGTTAGCCATCACTGCCCTATATAATATGTACACTGTCCCACTGTACTGCACCCCCTATATAATTTCTGCACAGCAGCACCCCTTATAAAATATGTAGCAACAAGGAAAAGGGAAAAGAAAGAAAGGAATAGGCAGTGCACTTATTCAAAAGGGCGAAAAATTTAATATAACTTTTATTAATAATTTAAGATAAAATGCTCATTGGTCATGAAAAATATGTGTAAAATAAAGGGATATATAATCCAGGGGATGGGAAAGTCATGACAGTCTATACATTTCCATAACCATCAATGTTATTTTGCTCTAAAAAGGCATCTAATCCTTTTTTGAAGCTGTCGGCTGTTGCTGCTGTGACCTGCTCATAAGGGTAGGCTATTCCACAGACTCACAGTCCTTACAGTGAAGAGATTGAGATTAAACCTTTTACCTCCAGACGGAGGAAGTGCCCCCTTTTCTTTTGAGTTGAAAGAACAGCTTTTCTCTATTTTTCTTGTATGGGCCATTTATATATTTATATAGGTTTATCATATTTAAATGCCTCTTCTCCAGACTAAACAGATTTAACTCCTTTAGTTTCTCCTCATAACTGAGGTCCTCCATGCCCCTTATCAGTTTTGTGGTACTCCATTGAACCTTTTCCAACTCTAGGACATCTTCTCCAGCAGGGAGATGGCCGGACCATGGTGATGGGTGCATTGAGGCCGTGTGTCTGCAACATGTGAGCACGGCCCTGTATTTCTAGCGGTCATAGCCACCACAGCCGGTAGGTCTCACCAGGGAGCACTTTGGACAAGATGGCGGACGTTCCGCAACCGGCAGTGATAAGGAAAAGTCAGTTTAATGCGGGCTGGGACAATGGGGAGGCAAAGGTGAGCTCTGGAGGCAAGTGAAGGATATGAAGCGAATCCTAGGCCACAACCACAGTGAGGCAGAGTTCATTCCTCTTCGGTCAGGAGCACCCCAACAAATAACGGAAAAGGACTTGGTGTCCTAGGGTGTCTTAAAGGCAGGTATCAGCCTCTGGGAGTTTTTGGGGTTGCTGGTTCAGGAGGCCATCTACCATCATTTATGGTAATATGCAATAAACGGTAAAGTGGAGATAAAGATCAAAAATTGCTGCAATATTTCGGTCATCAGACCTTCGTCTGGCTAGATCTTTCCACTGGAATATGAAGAACAAGGGCGTTGGTGTTCCTTATATTCCATGAACATGGCGTTGTAATTCCCCTGAAGCATCTACTTTTGTCATGGATTATTGTTTAAATAAATGATCACTTTTTTTCACCACAAGAAACCTGTGTGTGTGAGCACATATTCATTCTCTGGCCTTATGTTGGAGAACCCTTTATGCGTAGCACCACAACCTTCTAGAGTGTGCAGTACCAGTGCAATTTTCTCTACACATCGCAGTGATGTCTGGAGCGTGAGACCTCAGTCGCCAGACAGAGGAGGATACAGGAAGATGCTAAAGAGACATGGACGGAGCAAGGTTGTCCAGGAGAGGTGAGGTAAGGTGAGTATAAGTGCTTGTTATTTTTAATCACTTCTCCTGGGCCTCTACTTATTATACTCTGGGGTCTGAGTAGTCCGCAGAGTATAATAATAGCACTGAGTCTAGGGGGGGGGGGTCTCTTGGGAGCATATAATACTGTGTGGGGGCCATTGTGGAGCACATAATACTGTGTGGGGGCCATTGTGGAGCACATAATACTGTGTGGGGCCAATGTGGAGCACATAATACTGTGTTGGGGCCACTTCTGAGCACATAATACTGTGTTAGGACCACTTTTGAGCACATAATACTGTGTGGGGTCACTTCTGAGAACATTACACTCTGTGTGGGCCAATCTGGAGCACATAATACTGCGTGTGGGCCTCTCTGGTACACATAATACTGTGTAGGGGCCACTTCTGAGCACATAATACTGTCCCAGTATTGTTTACATGCTGGGCGCTGTGCTGCTCACTCACCGTATTCTTAATAACTGCAGTTGTGGATACTAAAACTGTATCCCTTTCAAGTATCTGGGATATCGCTGCAGCACCCGTAACCGTCTCTATCAAGAATTCGCTCTAGAGAGGGGGTAGGCGGCCACGGACAAAAGTTTGCACCAGGGCCCACGAGACTTTAGATACGCCACTGGCCCCAATCATGAAGATTGTGTCACTTTCCAAATATTTCTGGTACTAACAGTACATGTACATGGCCATAAATTGCTGCTTGCACACACAGCAGTGTTCAGGAGGGAAGGAGCAGTGAACTTTTTTGTTTTTGGAGTGCAGATACTGAAGGATGTGTTTTTGGACGCCATGTCCTTTTTCCCAAATAAACACGCTATGTCTTTTTTCCCAAAGAATAGACTGCATTTTGGAAACTGTACTCTTCAAGAAATTTATCAAGCATTTTTATCGACTTTTGCAGATTTTTTTATATTCCAGAAATGAATTTACAGTGGATGGTGAGAGTCAAAAAATAATAAAAAATGCATGCATGGTATTGTCATGTCCGTAACAACCTGTACAATTAAACTAAAACCTTATTTAATCCACAATATGAACTTTGTAAAATAAATGAAAAAAAAAAGTCAGAATCCATTTTGATCATCATGCCTCCAAAGAAACTGGAACAAAAATGATCAAAAAGTCTTATGCAACCAAAATGGTTACATCTCGTCCTGCAAAAAACAAGGCCTTTGCCAGCTTCAGCATTAGAAAAATAGAATGTTATGCCTCTCAGAAGATGGCAATGTGAAAATAATAAATTTTTTTTACAAATTGTGTTTTAGTCTGTAAAAAGAACATGAACTCTGCCATTCAATTCCTTCGCCAAAATTATGATTTCCAGTGGAGAGATCGATCTTTAGGCATTCAGCTGTCATCTTCCTACTCCACTCTACTTTCACGAGCTTCGTCCACTCCTAGACAAGTGGCATCTCCTTCATATTTCACTAATTGGCCGTATTACTGCTGTTAAAATGACACTCCTCCCAAAACGCCTGTATTACTTTGAAACTCTTCCTGTTGCTGTCCCCCACTCTGAGTTGCACTCCCTTCAGAAGGCCATCTTTCAATTTATCTGGAATGGGAAGAGTCATCGCATCCCTCGCTCTGTTATGTTGGCTTGCAAGGCAAAAAGAGATCTTGTGGGCCCGCACCTCCTCCACTATTACTGGGTGACCCAGCTACGTTGTATCCCGTTCTGGGCAGCACCCCAGGCCTATACTAAGTGGGTTGAAATTGAAAAGCTTTGGTTGACTACGGTCCACCCCAACACTTTTCTGTTGTCTTGCACTTCCCCCTTGCCTGCCACCCATCTCCTAGGTCTGATTCGGTTTACGATCTGGCTCCTTTGTCATAAACCTTTCCATCTTGCCTCGCAACATTCCTCTATGGTTTCTTTTCTGTTTAACCCGCTCCTCCCGGAGGGAGTGACGGCGGCCATGGTTCATCCCTGGAGCAGCCTAACTCTGTTCGATGTGGCTGACTTGATTGACCCTTGAGCTCAGGCAATATGATTACATGGTCAAGTGGACTGAAGCTCTGGGCAAGCGGATCTCACCCGCCAAGTGGCAGATTATATAGTCCCATGCGGTTAAATCTTCTACATGCATAACCTTTCGTAAGACCCAATACAAGATCCTAATGCACTGGTACTATACCCCAGCCCTACTCCACACTCTTAATCCCAATGTCCCCTCCTGTTTCTGGAGATGCCTTTCTGAGGTGGGAACCCTGTTCCATATCTTTTGGAGATGTCCTTTGATTCACTCTTTTTGGGAAGAAGTTAGGGCTCTGGCTAATTCGCTATTTCTCCAGTGTGTCCCGCTGGACCCCCTAGTTTACCTTCTCAATTTACCGCCTAGATATCTTGGTAAGAAGACGTCTAAACTGTTTCTATATATCTGTATTGCAGCATCTGTATTTAAGACACTGGTAGCTCTCCATCCGCACCCTCCCACAGGCCCCGCTCTAGTGGCCCGTATTAAAGATGTTAGGAGTTGAGGCCTTTCAGTAATCAGGTCTCCATGGGATGTATACTGTATCCGTCATGGTCTCTGATTTCTCTCTTTCTTTCCCTATCCCCCCCCCTTCCCCTCCGGTTGTTTTTGGTGTCGCAGTTATTTGTCCCCCTTTATTGAACTTGGTTTTGTCATTTTGTTTTGCCTATCACTTTTTTTTTTCTCATCCATTTCATCCATGTGTATTGCCAAATGAAACAGATTACTTAGATTCCGTGTAATAGAATAAAGTTATAGAGTAAAAACACTAGACTATCCCCAAATGGCTTAACATTTTATTAAGAAGAGTATAAGAAGATAGCAAAAGGTAAGAAGATATCAAAAAGTAACATAGTATAAGAAGAAGGTCTTACAATAAGGAAAAGTATAGCAGATATTGGAAAATATATATATATATCAATCAAATCAACATTGGCAATAAAGCCAGATATATATATTCAACACTTACAATACAACCGGTATAGCAAGGTAATCAAACTTAGTGAAACTGTGACTTAATCAAAACTTGTACTAATGCAAGGTATAATCGACACTAGCAATAAAGATAGGTATATCAAAGTTAATCAGAAAAGAAGGTAATTAAATCTACACTTACAACACTGCCAAGCTTCATGGATGAATTCCGATAAGGGTATCTGCAGGAAGTACCACTCAGCCAGGTGACAGGTCTCATCAAGCAGAATCAGGCGTCCCCAATCACTGCTGTCAGGATTGCAACTCAATGCTGAGGGATGTCTTCCTATTCTTATACCCCTTGGTGTGTGTCATAAAGTGGGCGTCTACAGAAGTGATTCACCTCTGTAAGGCCTCACTTATCTCCAAGATCATATTCATGTAGAAGGGGCCAGTTTTCTACTTGAATATGTCTCATGATATATATACTTCAAACAGAGTGGCTCTTTTGATCTAATCTGTATAGACATATAGATATCACCTTAAATAGAGTCTATTGATCTAATCTGTATAGGTATGTAAATCTCACTTCAAACAGTGTCTTTTGATCTGTACAGACATATAGATATCACCTTGAATAGAGCCTATTGATCTAATCTGTATGGATATGTAAATCTCAGTACAGGTACTGGGTTCAAATTAAGGTTACTTATTGCCTGGCTTATCATAAACATTTTGTCAAAGGCTGCTATTTTGCAATACATCCATGTCATTGTTGTATCATTTATAAAAACTTTAATAAAAATTACAGTTTAAAAAAAAAGAACATGAATTAGGTACAGTGGGGGAAAAAAGTATTTAGTCAGCCACCAATTGTGCACGTTCTCCCACTTAAAAAGATGAGAGAGGCCTGTAACTGACATCATAGGTAGAGCTCAACATGAGAGACAAAATGAGAAAACAAATCCAGAAAATCACATTGTCTGTCTGATTTTTAAAGAATTTATTTGCGAAATATGGTGGAAAATAAGTATTTTGTCAATAAAAAAGTTCATCTCAATACTTTGTTATATATCCTTTGTTGGCAATGACAGAGGTCAAACGTTTTCTGTAAGTTTTCACAAGGTTGGCACACACTGTTGCTGGTATGTTGGCCCATTCCTCCATGCAGATTTCCTCTAGAGCAGTGATGTTTTGGGGCTATCGCTGGGCAACATGGACTTTCGACTCCCTCCAAAGTTTTTTATGGGGTTGAGATCTGGAGACTGGCTAGGCCACTCCAGGACCTTGAAATGCTTCTTACGAAGCCACGCCTTCGTTGCCCTGGCAGTGTGCTTGGGATCATTGTCATGCTGAAAGACCCAGCCATGTTTCATCTTCAATGCTCTTGCTGATGGAAGGAGGTTTGCACTCAAAATCTCACGATACATGGCCACATTCATTCTTTCATGTACACGGATCAGTCGTCTTGGTCCCTTTGCAGAGAAACAGCCCCAAAGCATGATGTTGCCACCCCCATGCTTCACAGTAGGTATGGTGTTCTTTGGATGCAACTCCGCATTCACTCTCCGCCAAACTCGATGAGTTGTGTTTCTACCAAACAGTTCTACTTTGGTTCCATCTGACCATATAACATTCTCTCCGTACTCTTCTGGAACATCCAAATGCTCTCTAGCAATCTTCAGACGGGCCCGGATATGTACTGGCTTAAGCAGGGGGACACGTCTGGCACTGCTGGATCTGAGTTCCTGGCAGCGTAGTGTGTTACTGACGGTAGCCTTTGTTACGTTAGTCCCAGCTTTCTGCAGGTCATTCACTACGTTCCCCTGTGTGGTTCTGGGATTTTTGCTCACCGTTCTCGTAATTTGTCTATCATAGTTGAGGTCTACCTATGATGTCAATTACAGGCCTCTCTCATCTTTTTAAGTGGGAGAACTTGTACAATTGGTGGCTGACTAAATAAATACTTTTTTTTCCCCACTGTATCTCAGTAATTGTAATGATCCATAGAATAAAAGTGACATTTTTGTGGTATGGCGAACGGAAAAAAATTAAAAATTTTTAGAAAGCAAAAGAATTTATAAAATTCAGTCAATAAGCTATAGGCACCTTAACATGGTGCAGATGAAAAATGCTTTTCATCCTGAAAAAAATAAGCCCTCATGTAGGTACATCAACAGAAAAAAAAATTGTTATAGCTTATGCAATGCAATAGTGAAAAACCCAAAAATTGACGCAAACATTACCCCTCAGGACATGACGTCTATATTGAAGTGTAACCCTCCATTAAAACACACTTTTGACCTGTACATAAAAGGTCAATGGCTGTTGACCAGCCCAGACTGCTTTATTTGTGTAATTGTATCACATGAAAAGGCTGGACCACTGTATAAAGACTTGTGCTTCTTGAGTCACCTATTCTGCCTCATAGATTTTATGCTCTCGTGAACAGGGCCCTCACTCCTTTTGTGTGAATTGGTTTATTGTTCTGAAATATCTCATTTTGTCTGTGTCTGAACCCTATGATTCATAATATATGGAATATGTTGACGCTATATAAATAAACATTATTTATTATCATTATATTATTACGTCCTTTAGGAAAAAAACTTGCTGTTGCGGGAAGGAAAATGTCTAATAAGTGGAGGCCAAAGGGGATGTAAGGAAATATAACAGTTATACTCACCTTGCCTTACTTCTCCTTGGCATCCTTGAGGCATCTGGTGGTCCTTTGGCATCCTCTTCAGGCCTCTGGCTCACGTCACGCTCCTCTGGCTAATGCGTATAGCGTTCACTTTGCATTAAAAATTACATATCTATTTCTGGTAGATCATTAAAAGTACAGCAATATATTTATATCAGTTTTATTAGGTTTTATCGCTCTTTTTTGTGGGACCAATTTAACTTTTTATTGGTACCATTTCTGGTACCACTTTCTATTACTTTTTTGGGGGAAGGTGAGGTAACCAAAACATAAAATGCTACTTATGCTATTTATTTGTTTTACGGGGGTTTACTGTACGGTTTAAATAACACTAATTTTGGATGGTTCATATTTATACATACACAGTGATGCCTAATGGAGGCAATTTATTAGTCCCTCTATGCCAGTTTTCTGGTGTTTTGGGATGAAATTGTGGTGCGCATTTGGCTCAAGACCCTTTCTTGCAACCAGCTTGTATCACAACCCCAGTTCTGCACCTTGTAAATGAATTATGCAATTGTAGCCGAGATGGGGGTTTCCCAATGTGAGTTATATAATGGAAATCTAAGCCAGTTCATAACTGGTGTACAATTCCATTGAGGTGCACAGGCATGCAACTGATTTATGAAAAGTTTGAAGCCAGTTCATAAATCAGCCGTGCCCTTTGCCTGTCGAGGCCTTTACAGGCGTACAAATAAATCTGCCCCATTTGTTTATTTATTTTGTTTACATTTTTTATAGATGGGAAAAGGTTTTTTTAAACTTTATTATTTTAAACTTTTTTCAAATTTTACTTTTTATTTTTTCACTGTTTCACAAGGGGACTTTAACATGGAATTGCTTGTTCCCCAAGAAGTAGCCCCATTTTGTAAACTATACCCTTCAAAGAATTTATCACGCAGTAATAACAAATATGTACTGTTTTTTAGTAATTTAAATTTTTTTACATAAATAATTTTTTTACATCTGGGTGTTTAGGTTGGTGTCCCTTCTTTCACCCCCCTCAACTCCCCCCTCCCTCTAAGTGACAGTGCAGGATCCTGAAAGGTTGCCATGAGTGGGTGAAAGAAGGGACACCAACCTAAACACCCAGATCTAGTGATCGCTGTTGATCACAGCATCTGAGGAGTTAATGTGCTGGAGTGGGAACAGTCAAGGGTCCATGCAAATTTTTCCTTTTTGATAAATTTGCACAACTTTCTAAAAAAAAAAAATGTTAGTCTGAAGATTTTCCAAATGCATTATATATGGATAGGTAGTAGTTGTATGCAATAACTCAGTAATATATTGACTGACATTGGGGTTAAAAAGGATTATTTTTTATGTGTTCTTTTTTGGTTTTGTTTTGTTTTTTTGCAGTGAACATCTGTAAGCTCTGGTTCAAGACCTTTAGAAATCCGAGCCTAACTGGTTTAAAGTGCAAGAACACCAAGAGGCTGTACATCAAGATGCGAATAACAAAATTTCAGTGTCTGTTTACCAGCATGTACAATGTACTCTATGAAAAATAAAATAATTATAGCAATTTAAAATGCGGATTTTGGTTTCACTGGGCTATGTGTACATATAGAGATTTTGCCTGCAATAGATCGGCCTGTTGTGTTTTTTGCTGTTTGTGCACATAACTAAAAGTTTGAAAAAAGTGCTTATGGCCAGAATTACGGAGTTAAATTTATCTCCACAGGTTATTTCTTACAAATACTGGAAATCACTAAAAGCTGGAAACACTAAGACAGATCTGACATGAACTGATAAGTGGCAAGCTTTGTGTATCAGCGCTTTGTAAGCCGCAAACTGGATTTTGTCCAAATCAAGGAAGCCATAAAAATCTTTCCATTTTTAGTTTTTACCTGTTACAAAGATAAGTCTCTTCAGTGTTTATGCAAATGATTATTAGTCGATTTATTTAGGCTAATAAACCCTAATTTGCATAAACATTAACAGGGCTTATATCTTTGGAACAGATTTGGGTACAGTGGGTACGGAAAGTATTCAGACCCCTTTAAATTTTTCACTCTTTTTCATTGCAGCCATTTGCTAAAAGCAAAAAAGTTCATTTTATTTCTCATTAATGTACACTCAGCACCCCATCTTGACAGAAAAAAAACAGAAATGTAGATATTTTTGCAAATTTATTAAAAAAAAAAAACTGAAATATCACATGGTCAGAAGTATTCAGACCCTTTGCTGTGCCACTCATATTTAACTCAAATTCTGTCCATTTCCTTCTGATCCTCCTTGAGATGTTTCTACTCCTTCATTGGAGTCCAGCTGTATTTAATTAAACTGATTGGACTTGATTAGGAAAGGCACACACCTATCTATATAAGATCTCACAGCTCACAGTGCATGTCAGAGCAAATGAGAATCATGAGGTCAAAGGAACTGCCCAAGGAGCTCAGAGACAAAATTGTGGCAAGGCACAGATCTGGCCAAGGTTACAAAATAATTTCTGCAGCACTCAAGGTCCCTAAGAGCACAGTGGCCTCCATAATCCTTAAATGGAAGAAGTTTGGGATGACCAGAACTCTTCCTAGACCAGGCCGTCCAGCCAAACTGAGCAATCGTGGGAGAAGAGCCTTGGTTAGAGGGATAAAGAAGAACCCAAAGATCACTGTAGCTGAGCTCCAGAGATGCAGTAGGGAGATGGGAGAAAGTTCCACAAAGTCAACTATCACTGCAGCTCTCCACCAGTTGGGGCTTTATGGCAGGGTGGCCCGAAGGAAGCCTCTCTTCAGTGCAAGACATATGAAAGCCCGCATACAGTTTGCCAAAAAGACATGAAGGACTCCCAGACTATGAGAAATAAGATTCTTTGGTCTGATGAGACGAAGATTGAACTTTTTGGCGTTAATTCTAAGCGGTATGTGTGGAGAAAACCAGGCACTGCTCATCACCTGCCCAATACAATCCCAACAGTGAAACATGGTGGCAGCATCATGCTATGGGGGTGTTTTTCAGCTGCAGGGACAGGACGACTGGTTGCAATCGAATGACAGATGAATGCGGCCAAGTACAGAGAGATCCTGGAAGAAAACCTCTTCCAGAGTGCTCTGGACCTCAGACTGGGCCGAAGGTTCACCTTCCAACAAGACAATGACCTTAAGCACACAGCTAAAATAACAAAGGAGTGGCTTCGGAACAACTCTGTGACCATTCTTGACTGGCCCAGCCAGACCCCTGACCTCAACCCAATTGAGCATCTCTGGAGAGACCTGAAAATGGCTGTCCACCAATGTTCACCATCTAACCTGACGGAACTGGAGAGGATCTGCAAGGAAGAATGGCAGAGGATCCCCAAATCCAGATGTGAAAAAGGTTGCAGCTTTCACAAGACTCATGGCTGTACTAGCTCAAAAGGGTGCTTCTACTCAATACTGAGTAAAGGGTCTGAATACTTATGACCATGTGATATTTCAGTGTTTCTTTTTTAATAAATTTGCAAAAATATCTACATTTCTGTTTTTTTCTGTCAAGATGGGGTGCTGAGTGTACATTAATGAGAAATAAAATGAACTGTTTTGCTTTTAGCAAATGGCTGCAATGAAGCAGAGTGAAAAATTTAAAGGGGTCTGAATACTTTCCGTACCCACTGTATACAGTTGTGCTAAAAAGTTTACATACCCTAGCAGTTTTTTTTGTGTTTTTGTCCTTTTTTAGAGAATATGAATGATAACACAAATACTTTTTCTCCACTCATGGTTAGTGGTTGGTTGAAGACATTTTTTATCAAACTTCTGTGTTTTCTCTTTTTAAATGATAACGACAACCAAAAACATCAAAATGACCCTTTTTAAAAGTGCCCATACCCCAGTTCTTAATACCATGTATTGCACCCTCTAACATCAAAGACAGCTTGAAGTCTTTTGTGGTAGTTGTGGATGAGGCTCTTTATTTTCTCAAATGGTAAAACTGCCCATTCTTCTTGGCAAAAAGTTTCCAGTTCCTGTAAATTCCTGGGCTGTCTTGCATGTACTGCGCGCTTGAGATCTCCCCAGAGTGGCTCAATGACATTGAGGTCAGGACACTGAGATGGCCACTCCAGAACCTTCACTTTCTTCTGCTATAGCCAATGACAGGTCGACTTGGCCTTGTGTTTTGGATCGTTGTAATGTTGGAGCATCCAAATACGTCCCATGCGCAGCTTCCTGGCTGATGAGTGTAAATTTTCCTCCAGTATTTGCTGATAACGTGCTGCATTCATCTTTCCTTCAACTTTGACCAAGTTTCCTGTGCCTTTGAAGATCACGCATCTCTACATCACAGTGATCCACCTCCATGCTTTACAGTAGGAATGGTGTTCTTTTCATCATAGGCCTTGTTGACACCTGTCCAAATGTAACGTTTATGGTTGTGGCCAAAAAGTTTGATTTTTGTCTCATCACTCCAAATTACCTTGTTCCAGAAGTTTTGAAGCTTTTCTCTGTGCTGTTTGGCATATTGAAGGCGAGATTCTTTGTGGCATTTGCGCAGTAATTGCTTTCTTCTGGCAACTCGACCATGCAGCCCATTTTTCTTCAAGTGCCTTCTTATTGTGCATCTTGAAAGAGCCACACCAAAAGTTTTCAGAGAGTCCTGTATTTCAGCTGATGTTTGGTTGGTCTACCTGACCGTGGTTTGGTTTTTACAGAGCCCCTGAGTTTCCATTTGTTAATCACAGTTTGAACACTGCTGACTGGCATTATCAATTCCTTGGATATCTTTTTGTATCCCGTTCCTGTTTTATACAGTTCAACTACCTTTTCCCGTAGATCCGTGGGCAATTCTTTTGCGTTCCCCATGACTTACAATCCAGAAACGTCAGTGGCTGGAGGAAATATGCAACAGTCTGGATAAAAACAGGTCACAGGTGAGGATGTTACCTTTTGTAGCCATTCAAACCCCTTTGTGTCAACTTCTGGGCATGTTATTAGGTCAAAATCACCAGGGTATGTGAAATTTTGAACAGGGTCATTTTGATGTTTTTGGTTGTCATTATGATTTAACAAGAGACAATAAATTTGACAATAAATGGCTTCAACCAACCACTAACCATGAGAGGAGAAAATGTTTTTGTGTTATCATTCATATTCTCTGAAAAAAAGGCCAAAAAACCAAAAAATCTGCCGGAGTATGTAAACTTTTTAGCACAACTGTGTATATATAGTTAAATTTTAGCTAGAATCAGTAGTACCTTTTTTATTTTCTTATCTAATAGTAGCTAGAATCGCTAGAATCAAGTGTGCTATAGATAGATAGAAGTCTCGTGTATATATAGTTCAATTTTAGTTCAATCTATATACGTGTTAAAGCACAAAATACACCCCACACTTTGAAAGTTTCAAGAAATAAAGTTTATATAAACGTGTAAAAAGCTGCAAACACAGACATGTCCCAACACTCCCAAATCGTCCAAAAGAAGGTATTCAGTAAAAGAGGTGTATGTCATACTGGCCTCTGAAACTGATACCACCAATGAGGGAGAAGAGGAAGATGCCCCATTCCTATATTTTTCCTCTTCTTCCTCCTCCTGCTCATCCAGTGATGAGCTACCTCAAAGAAGGCGCCCCAAGACTATTGCTGAGGCAACTTCTGAAAGTGCAGAACCCATGTGGACCCCACCCCCAGAAAACTATGAACCTTAGCTTCCTGACTTTGTGGGCAGGTCAGGAATTCAAATTGAGACTGAAGGATTCACAGCTATTGACTTTTTCAAAGTGTTTTTCTCTGATGACTTTATAGATTTTATGGTGGCCTAAACTAATTTGTTTGCTCAACGATTTATAGAAGAAAATGCCATCTCTTCGTATGCCAGGCTCCAGAGGTGGACCCCAGTAAATGCAGCAGAGATGAAGATTTTCTGGGGTCGTATCGGCATAATGAAGAAACCAAAAATTAGTATTGGAGTATAGATGTCTTGTATAATACTCCAATCTATAGAATGGACATGACCAGGACACACTTTGAAGTGATCCTAAAAATTCTGCACATTGCCCACCCAAAGATGTCCAAAACTTTGACCGCCTATTCAAAGTCAGGCCAGTCATTGACCACTTTAGCGTCAAATTTGCTGCGTTGTACATCCCTGATCAGAACATTTCTGTAGATGAGTCTCTTATCAGTTTCAAAGGGAGGCCCAGTAAGAGGGCACTGTATGGCATTAAGATGTATAAACTGTGTGAGAGCAGCTCAGGGTACACCCACAAATTCATGGTTTGAGCCCCCAGAATGGCCCCCTATCCTGGGAATTAGTGGGAAAATAGTGTGGGATTTGCTGCACCCGCTGCTGGACCAGGGTTATTAGCTCTATGTGGATAACTTTTACACCAGCATCCCACTGCAGCTTGTGGGACAGTGCGCAGAAATTAGAGAGGCCTCCCTAGGACACAGATAGCGCAGCGCCTCAGAAGGGGTGAGAGTATGGCCGTCTGCAATACTTATTTTCTACCATAATTTGCAAATAAATTCTTTAAAAATCAGACAATGTGATTTTCTGGATTTGTTCTCATTTTGTGTCTCATAGTTGAGGTCTACCTATGATGTCAATTACAGGCCTCTCTCATCTTTTTAAGTGGGAGAACTTGCACAATTGGTGGCTGACTAAATACTTTTTTCCCCCACTGTACATACATAAAACATATAATATAAATAAATACTGTATTGACATTGAAAAAAACTATTTTGAACCTATCATGTTTGTCTTTTCACACAAAGCCACATGCTAACAACTTCCTGTAATCCAACGGAAAAGCACTATGATCATGTGATAAGTCACATGAAAGTCATGTGACAATTAGAACTTAGCGGTAGTTATAAAAGTATGAACCTTCTTTCACAAATGTGAACAATACCCTATGAGTTAGCATTAGTCATGTTATACCTAATGCAATTAAATCAGTAAACAGAGAACAACAAATTAGCATGCTTTTTTATATATATATATATATATATATATATATATATATATATAAAACATGCAGGCACGAGCATCAGTAAATTAGAGCTAAATCAGATCTTAAATTTAGACTATTAGGATGTCTGAAATTTAATTTCAAAATCCAATGCGCCTCTCTTTTTAGCAACATTATACGCCAGTCTCCTCAACGTAATGGTTTTGGTACCTGTTCAATGGCAAAAAATGAAAAAGAAATTGTATTGTCAGAATGAAAAAGTACAAAATGTTTAGATACATTAGACATATTGTCTGATATAGTTTTACCACAATCAGACAAATGTTCAGAGATGCGGACTTTCAAAGGTCTAATAGAACAGCCATCATATATAAGATTACACAAAGTACATGCAAAAACATTGTGACAGCTTGGGGGAATTAAACTCAAATGGCGGCAGACTCCTGGTCCCAACAGCGGTGGTTCATGGTACTGGGCGCCGGAAAGATAGCTTTCAGACGGTCCAAGTGTAAATAAAAGTGGCTTTTATTCAGCTTAAACTGCAATGTAACAAAACAATAAACGCCTAGGCCACAGTTAGGGCACTAACTAACACCTCGAGCCCCTAACTAGCCTCTGGTTCACTTGAGCAGCCGGACTAATGCTCCACTCAGCAAAAGTCCCCTGTGGACCCAGCCCCTCTGGCACAGACCGTCTATCTGTGCCGCTGGTCCACCACCCCCTGCTCCATGCAGGATACTCCAGCCTTCTGGAGTTACACGCCACCCCCCTCAAAAGAGTGGCTGAAGGCCTTTTCAGGGCTGGGCCTGGGTCGCTCCACAGCGCCCTCTGGCTCACATACCTACAACATATACAATATGTTGACTGTTACAATTCAAAAAATTCTTAATAAAATAAACATAAGGATCATTACTAGCCTGAAATTGATGTGTTTTTTTTCGCATATTTACAAACTGCACATCCAGTCAGGCTACATTTATGGAATCCCACAGTATGAAGCCAAGTAGATGAAACATGTTCATTTGAATTAAATAAACTGGGGGACAAGATAACTCTCAAGGAACAACCACGTTTTGCTACACATTGTATACTGGAGTCAAGTATGCGATCAACAATAGTATCAAGTTTCAATCTAGGTAAATTCTTCTTGTTGACATGAATAATATTCTTATATTAAGGACTATAGGATGTGGAAAAAATATTTTTATTTGATAAAAGATTGGATTCCTTAGGAACAACTTTTGTTTTTAACAAAGATTCACGTGATCTACTTTCAACAATTTTCCTAGCTCTGGTCAAAGACCACTTGGGGTAACCCCTCTTTTTGAGTCTTAATGTTTTAGAGCACTGTTCCTGGTAATCCTTTTCCAAAGAGCATGCTCTTTTAGTCCTAATCCTACTGGGACCAATTTAATAGTATGTTTTGGGTGACTGCTAGATGCCAAAAGAATAGTATTCCCCGCAGTAGGTTTGCTTTAAAGGGAGGTATTGACTTTTTTTTTGTTTCTACGTCCTCCATTAGACCGATATCAAGAAAACTAATATTTTTTGAATCCATGGAATGTGTAAACTGTAAATTCATAGCATTATTAACCCCTTCAAGACAGAGCCTAAAAGTACCTTCGTGACCACGCCTCATTTTTCAAAACTGACGTGTCACTTTATATGGCAATAACTTTAAGACGCTTTAACTTATACAAGTGATTTTGAGATTTGTTTTTTCGTGACACATTGTACTTCATGTTAGTAGTAAACATTGATCAATATGAAATTTGATGGAAATTTTGAAAAAAATCGCAATTTTCAAAATGTGACATGCTCTGCTTTTCAAACAGTCATACCACCCAAATACATTAATAAATATTATCTACCATATCTCTGCTTTATATTGGCATCATCTTTTGATCATCCTTTCATTTATTTTGGACATTAGAAGGCTTACAAGTATAACAGCGATTTTCCAGATTTACAAGAAAATTTCCCAAACTAATTTCTCAGGGACCACTTCAGTTCTGAAGGGGATTATGAAGGCCTATATAGTAGAAAACCCCATGAATCACCCCATTTTCAAAATTGCACTCTTCAAATAATTCAAAACAGTATTTGGGAAGTTTGTTAACCCTTTAAGCATTTCACAGAAATTAAAACAATATGGAGGTAAAAATTTAATTTTTATTTTCAATACATTTATTTAGCCCTAAAATTCACACAATCCAAAGGGTTAAAGGAGAAAATGCATCTCACAGTTTGTTATGCAATTTCTCCAGAGCACTGAAATTCCCCACGTGTAGGTGTAAACTGATGTTTGGGCACACGGCAGTGCACAGAAGGGAAGGAGCGACATTGGACATTTGAAAAGCAGATATTGCTGGAATAGTTTTCGGTGCCATGTCTCATTTGCAGAGCCCTTAGAGTACCAATACAAAGGAAATTCCAAAAAAGTGACCCCAATTTGGAAACTACAACCCTTTCAGAATTTATCAAGGGGTATAGTGAGCATTTTGACCCAACAGCCCTTTCACAGATTTTATTAACATTGGGCTGTGTAAATGAAAAATTATTAAAATGTCACTTTATCCCCAAAGTTTTTATTTTCACAAGGGGTTAAAGGAGAAAAAGCACCCCAAAGTTTGTTACACAATTTCTCCTAAACACGGTAATACCCCATATGTGGTTGCAAACTGCTGTATGGGTACATGGCGAGGTTCTGAATGGAAAGAGTGCTATTTGGCTTTTGGAGAACAGATTTTGCTGGAATAGTTTTCAGGTGTCATGTCGCATTTGCAGAGCCCCTATACCAATACAATGTACCAATACAATGGAAACTCCCCCAAAAATGACCCCATTTTAGAAACTACACCCCTCAAGGAATTTATCAAAAGGTATTATCATTTTGAGCCCAAGAGTGCTTCCCGAAAATTAATGTACAAAGTGAAAATTTTAATTTTTAAAGAAATATGCCGTTTCAGTCAACAATACGTTGCGCCCACTTTGTGTCATCAGAAACATGAACTCCTAAAACTATTAAGTGGGCTATTCCGGGGACAAAGAAGTTTTATATGTGGGTGTAAATTGCTGCTTGAGCACACAGCAGGGCTCAGAAGGGAAGGAGCAGTGTGCTTATTAGCTTTTGGAGTACAGATTTAGAGGGATTTTCTCAATGCCATGTTGTTTTTGCAGAGCCCTGGAGGTCCCAGTAAATTGGAATTCTCCAAGAAGTGACCCTATTTTGTAGGAGCAATTTTAGAGTCTCTACAAATGTGACATGGCGTCCAAAAACCAACAATCTAAATCAGTGGTCCAAAAGCACATAGTGCTCCTTGATATCTGCTCCCTCCTGTGTGCCCAAACGGCAGTTTATGCCCTCATGTATGACACTGTTGTACCCATGATAATGTACTTAACACCACCATATGTGGGTATAAACTGCTGTTTGGGAACAGCTGGGCAGCTTGGTTTTTGGACGTCATACCACTTTTGCAGAGTCCTTGAATTGGCAGAAAAGTAGAACCTGCAGACACATAAGCCCACTTTGGAAAGTACACCCCTCAAGGGATTTATCAAGTGGGGTAGAGAGCATTTTTAACCCCTTAACGACATTGGACGTACTATTACGTCCTGTGGGCTTGGTACTTAGCGCAACAGGGCGTACTAATACGCCCTGGGGCTGCCGCCCGCTCACTATCTGAGCGGGCGGCGTCGGAACCGGGTGTTAGCAGTAACTGACAGCTAACACCCTGCTCCATATCCCCCGGTCGGAACTGAGTTCCGATCCGAGGTTTTAACCCCTTGGATGCCGCGGTCAAACATGACCGCGGCATCCAAGGGGTTCCGCTATGTTGCCTCTCCAATCGGCACCCCCCGCGGCGAGATCGGGGGGTGCCGATACCTATAACCTGCAGCCCGGGGTCTGCTCAGTGACCCCAGGCTGCCTGGAGACCCCACTACCTGGTTGATCCTGCCGAGACCTCATCCTGCATAGCCTCACTTCCTGTATAGACTGCAAGACACTTGTAAGCTCGTGTCTTGCAGTCTACAGTGCTGAGCCAGCAATCAAAGCATTGCTGGCTCAGGTGTCCTAATGGGACACATGAAAAAGTAAAAAAAAGTGAAAAAAAATAAAATAAAGTGTTTTAAAAAAATTAATAAAAGAATAAAGCCCCAAAAATTCCCTTTTGCTATATAAAATGAATTATATATAAAAATCCCCTAAAAATTAATAAAAACAATGCATATTTGGTATCGCCGCGTCCGTAACAACCTGTACAATAAAACTGAAACAATATTTAATGTACACGGTGAACGTCGGAGAAAAAAACCGGAAAAAACTCGCCAAAAGTAATGAGTTTTTGCCATCTCACCTTACAAAATATGCCATAAAAAGTGATCAAAAAGTCATATGTACCCCAAAACAGTACCAATAAAAAGCACAGGTTGTCCCGCAAAAAATAAGCCCTAAACCAACTCTGTAAACCGTAAAATAAAAATGTTACGCATCTCAGAAGATGGCGATGCAAAAACAATTAATTTATGTCCCCCAATTTATTGCATAAAAAAAACTGTATAAATGAGGTATCTCCGTAATCGTACCGACCCGTAGAAAAAAGGTAACATGTTACTTATGCTTTATGCTGCATGGTGTAAAACGCAGTGTCAGAATTGATGGGGTATTTTTTAATCAAACAAGAAAGAGTTAATAAAATGTATTCAATAGGCTATAGGCGCCCAAAGATGATGTCATTACAAAATACATCTCACCCTGCAAACAACAAGCCCTCATATGGCTACATCACCAGAGAAATAAAGAAAATATAGCTCGTACAATGTGAAGACAAAAACCCCAAAAATCGCCAAATCTTTAGAACATAACTGGCTGCGTCAGGAAGGGAATGTATAAGCTGTGTGAGCGGATATCAGGGGACACCCCAGATTTAGAGCTTATGAGGGAAAATAAACCAGAAGTGACCCCCAGAGTGACCTCCCCAATAATAGGAACTACTGGGGAAATAGTAGGGAATTTGGTGTTCCCAATGTACTCCGCACAGCTTACATATTCACTTTTCCCCATCCGCTGTGTATTCACGTCTGGGATACTAATGCTTACTACACCCCTTGATAAATTCTTTGAGGGGTGCAGTTTTCAAAATGGGGTCACTCCTTTGGGGAATCCACTTTTCTGGTACCTTACAGGCTCTGCAAACATGATGGCATCCAGATCCCAAACATCTGAATCTGCACTCCAAAAGCCACATAGCGCTCCTTCTCTTCTGCACCCGGCTGTGTGCCCAAACTGCAGTTTATGCCCACATGTATTACACTTGTCGTATCCAGAATAACGTACTTAATGTCATATGTGGGTATAAACTGCTGTATGGACACAGCTGGGCACAGAGTGGAAGGAGCGCTATTTGGTTTTTGGAGCACAGGCTTGGACGTTTTGGTTTTTGGACGCCATTGCACTTTTGCAGAGCTGAAACGCCAGTAAAGTGGAATCCCCTGACATGTTACCCCATTTTGGAAACTACACCCCTGAAGGAATTTATCCAGGGGTACAGTGAACATTTTTAACCCCCAAGTGTTGCTATAATTTATTATCCATAAATGAATACGCAGCTGATTGTGAAAGGTGAAAATGACAATTTTTCCAGGAATACGTCATTTCAGTGCGTAATATGTTGTGCCCGGCTTGCATCAGAGATGAACGCTCCAAAAGCTGTTGTGCCCGGGATCCCCGCTCACCAGTTTTTGGAGTGTGTGTCTGTGCAGACATAAGCTGGGCACAACATATCGGGCACTGAAATGGCGTATCTATGGAAAAATGTTATTTTTAACTTTTCATTATCATCTGCGCATTCATTTCTGGAAATGAAAAGAATGCAACACTTAAGGGTTAATAATGTTTGCTAAACCACTTGATAAATCCCTTGAAGGGTGTAGTTTCCAAAATGGGGTCACAAGTCTGTGGATTCCACTTTACTGGCAATTCATGGGCTCTGCAAAAGTGTCATGGTGTCCATAAACCAAACTGTGCTCTAAAAACCAAAATAGCGCTCCTTCCCTTCTGTGCTCGGCTGTGCCCAAACAGCTGTTTATACCCACATATGGCATTAAGTATGTTATCCTGGGTACACCAGTGTCATACATGGGGGCATAAACTGCTGTTTGGGCACACAGCAGGGGGCAGATGTGAAGGAGCGCTATGTGCTTTTGGAGCGCAGATTTAAATTGTTGGTTTTTGGACGCCATGTCACATTTGCAGAGACCCTAAAATCGCCCCTACAAAATGGGGGTCACTTCTTGGGGAATTCCAGTTTACTGGCACCTCCAGGGCTCTGCAAAAACAACATGGCGACCAGAAAGTCCCTTTAAATCTGTACTCCAAAAGCTAAAAAAACACAGTGCTCCTTCCCTTCTGAGCCCTGCTGTGTTCCCACGCAGCAGGTTACACCCACATATATAATTTTTTTCCCCCGGGATAGCCCACTTAATAGTTTTAGGAGTGCATGTCTCTGATGCCACAAAGTGGCCGCAACATATTCTGAAATTGGATATTTCTTCAAAAACTTCAATTTTCACTTTGTACATTAATTTTTGGGAAGCATTTTTAGGCTCAAAATGATAATACCCCTTGATACATTCCTTTGGGGGGTGTAGTTTCTAAAATGGGGTCCCTTTTGAGGGGTTTCCATTGTATTGGTACTTTAGGGGCTCTGCAAATGCGACATGGCACCCGAAAACTATTCCAGCCACATCTGCCCTCCTAAAGCTAAATAGCGCTCTTTCCATTCTGAGCCCCACCATGTTCCCATACTGCAGATTACAACCACATATGAGGCATTTCTGTGTTCAGAAGAAATTGTGTAACAAACTGTGGGGTGTTTTTTCTTCTTTAACCACTTGCAAAAATTAAAAATATGCCGCTAAATGGACGGTTTATTGGAAAAAAAGTAATTTTTCATGTTTACGTCCCAATGATGATAAAATCTGTGAAACAGCTGTGAGGTCAAAATGCTCACTATACCCCTAGATAAATTCTATGAGTGGTGTAATTTCCAAAATGGGGTCCCTTTTGAGGGGTTTCCATTGTATTGGTACTGTAGGGGCTCTGCAAATGCGACATGGCACCCGAAAACTATTCCAGCAAATTCTGCCCTCCAAAAGCTAAATAGCACTCTTTCCATTCTGAGCCCCACCATGTACCCATACAGCAGATTACAACCACATATGGGGCATTTCTGTGTTCAGGAGAAATTGTGTAACAAACTTTGGGGAGCTTTTTCTCCTTTGTCCTCTTGTGAAAATGAAAAATTTGGGGCTAAATTGACAGTTTATTGGAAAAAAAGAAATTTTTCATTTTCATGTCCCAATGTTAATAAAATCTGTGAAACAGCTGTGGGTTCAAAATGCTCACTATACCCCTTGACATGTTCTGTGAGGGGTGTGGTTTCCAAAATGGGGTCACTTTTAGGGGGTTTCCACTGTTTTGGTACTTTGGGGGCTCTGCAAATGCAACATGGCACCTGAAAACTATTCCAGCAAAATCTGCCCTACAAAAGCAAAATAGCGCTCTTTCCATTCTGAGCCCCACCAAGTCCCCATTCAGCAGTTTATGACCACATATGGGGCATTGCTGTGTTCAGGAGAAATTGTTTAACAAACTATGGGGTCCTTTTTCTCCTTTAACCCCTTGTGAAAATGAAAACTTTGGGGATAAAGTGACGTTTTAGTAATTTTTCATTTATACATCCCAGTGTTAGTAAAATCTGTGAAACAGCTGTGGGGTCAAAATGCTCACTATACCCATTGATGAGTTCTGTGAGGGGTGTAGTTTCCAAAATGGGGTCACTTTTAGGGGGTTTCCATTGTTTTGGTACTTTGGGGGCTCTGCAAATGAGACATGGCACCTGAAAACTATTCCAGCAAAATCTGCTTTTCAAATGTCCAGTGTCGCTCCTTCCCTTCTGTGCACTGCCGAATGCCCAAACATCAGTTTACATCCAAATGTGGGGTATTTTTGTGCTCGGGAGAAATTGTATAATAAACTGGGAGATGCATTTTCTCCTTTAACCCTTTGTGAATGTGTTAAATTTAGGGCTAAATGAAGAGATTAGTGGAAAAAAATGAAATGTCTAAATTTCACCTCGATATCGTTTTAATTCTTGTGAAATGCTTAAAGGGTTAACAAACTTCCCAAATGCTGTTTTGAATTATTTCAGGGGTGCAGTTTTGAAAATGGGGTGATTTATGGGGGGTTTCTAATATATAGGCCTTTATAATCCCCTTCAGAACTGAAGTGGTCCCTAAAAAATTAGTTTGGGAAATTTTCTTGTAAATCTGGAAAATCGCTGTTACACTTGTAAGCCTTCTAACATCCAAAATAAATTAAAGGACGATTAAAAGATGATGTCAATATAAAGCAGAGATATGGTAGATAATATTTATTAATGTATTTGGGTGGTATGACTGTCTGAAAAGCAGAGACTTTCACATTTTGAAAATTGCGATTTTTTTCCAAATTTCCATCAAATATCCTAATTTTTTATAAATAAATACAAAAATATTGATTAGTGTTTACCACTAACATGAAGTACAATGTGTCACGAGAAAACAATCTCAAAATCACTTGAGTAAGTTAAAGCGTCTCAAAGTTCTTGCCACATAAAGAGACACATGTCAGTTTTGAAAAACAAGGCCTGGTCCTTAACGCACTTTTGGGCTGTGTCCTTAAGGAGTTAACCTTTGAGCGTTGTATTAATTTAATTTCCAGAAAGGAATGCGCGGCTGATAATGAAAAGTGAAAATTGCAATTTTTCCAGAGATACACCATTTCAGTGCCCAATATGTTGTACCCAGCTTATGTCAGTAGAGACACACACTCGAAAAACTGTTAAGTGGGTATCCCGGGCACAACAGCTTTTGGAGCATTAGTCTCTGATACAAGCCGGGCATAACATATTATGCACTGAAATGACGTATTCCTGGAAAAATTGTCATTTTCACCTTTCACCATCATCTGTGTATTCATTTCTGGAAAATTTAATTACTGTAACACTTGGGGTTAAACATGTTCACTGCACCACTGGATAAATTCCTTCAGGGGTGTAGTTTCCAAAATGGGGTCACATTTCAGGGGATTTCACTTTACTGGCATTTCAGGGCTCAAAAGTGTCATGGCGTCCAAAAACCACACTGTCTAAATCTGTGCTCCAAAAATCAAAATAGCCCTACTTCCCTTCTGTGCCCGGCTGTGCCCAAACAGCAGTTTATACCCACAAATGACATAAAGTACGTTATCCTGGGTACACCAGTGTAATACATGTGGGCATAAACTGCAGTTTGGGCACACAGCAGGACACAGAAGGAAAGGAGCACTATGTGGCTTTTGGAGTGCAGATTTAGATGTTTGGTATCTGGATGCCATGTCATGTTTGCAGAGCCTACAAGGTACTAGAAAAGTGGATTCCCCAAAGGAGTGACCCCATTTTGAAAAGTGCACCCATGAAAGAATTTATCAAGGGGTGTAGCGAGCATTAATATCCCAGGCGTGAATGCACAGCGGATGGTGAAAAGTGAATATGTAAGCTTATGTAAGCTGTGCAGAGTGCATTGGGAACACCAAATTCCCTACTATTTCCCCAGTAGTTCCTATTATTGGGGGGGGGTCACTCTGGGGGTCACTTCTTTATTTTCCCTTGTAAGCTCTAAATTTGGGGTGTCTCAGCTTATACATCCCTTCCTGCCACAATCGGTTTTGTTCTAATGATTTGGCGATTTTTGGGATTTTTGTCTTCACATTGTGCAAGCTATATTTTCTTTATTTTTCTGGTGATGTAGCCATATGAGGGCTTTTTGTTTGCGGGGTGAGATGTATTTTGTAATGGTATCATTTTTGGGTGCCTATATCTTATTGACTACATTTTATTAACTCTTTTTATTAACTCTTTTTTTGGTGGATTAAAAAAAAAAAACTGCAATTCTGGCATAGCTTTTTACCTTTTAATGTTTTTTCCATACAGCGTAAGTAACATGTTACTTTTATTCTGCGTGTTGGTACAATTACGGTGATACCTAATTTATATTGTTTTTTTATGCGTTACTAGTTTTGCAGAACAAAAACCCATTTGGGGAAAGAAATCAATTATTCTTGCATCGCCATTTTCTGAGATGTGTAGCAATTTTTCTTTTCAGTTGACAGAGTTGGTTGAGGGCTTATTTTTTGCGGGACGATCTGTGCTATTTATCAGGACTGTTTAGGGGTACATATGACTTTTTGATCACTTTTTCTAGCATTTTTTTTAAGGCGAGATGGTGAAAAATCATTATTTCCTTGCTTTATTAATTCATTTATTTATTTTCATACACTTTACTTTTTTTTTCAACTTTTTTTTTTTTTTACTTTTTATTGATGTCCCACTAGGAGACCTGAACGAGCGATACACTGATCGCTGATTCAACACTACATGTGTATTGCAGTCTGTACAGGAAGTTAGCCTATAGTACAGAGGCATAGGCTGACTTGCAGAGGTCATGGCAGGATCAACCAGGTACTGGGGGCTCCAGGCAGCCGGGGCTGCAGAAAATAGAAAACGGTACCCCCGATCTCTCCGCGGGGTGTGCTGGGGGGGGCAACATGGCGGAACCCCTTAGATGCCGTGGTCATGTTAAAACCCCCGATCAAAGCTCAACTCCGACCGGGGGTTAAGGAGCAGAGTGTTAGCTGTCAGATACAGCTAACACCTGCTGCCGATGACGCCCGCGGGCGGGCTGGCAGCTAACATCAGGGAAAGTTTGTTACTGCAACAAACTTTCCCTGATATGGCGGCTACATGATCGGAACCTGCACCTATCAGGTCCTGATCATGTCTCCGTGAACACCAGCAGCCATTAGCCCTGTGTTCACGAAGTTCCTGATCCATGGGGAGACCCGATCCCTAATTTAGCAGGGTCCGTTTATAAACGTTGGCGCTGCACAAAGCCCAGCAAGTGCCGACGTTTATATACAGTGGGCAGTCGCCAAGGGGTTAATATAACTAATAAAATCTGGTATGGGCGCTACATCTCCAAACCACACAATCAATATGTCTTCGATGTAGCAGCCATACTAGTACAAGTAAGATGAAAAAGGATTGCTAAATGTAAAAATAAATTTTTCTTCCCACCATGACCTGAATAAATTTGCTAGGGATGGTGAAAAAGGAGCCCCCATCGGAGCATAACGTAAATAATAATTATTATCTAACATAAAATAATTATTCTGTAACAAAAATTGAGTAACTGAAATAATATATTCTCATAACTCTTCCGTATAAGGACTATATTTGTACAAATGATGTGCAGGTGCCAAAATTGTGTAATCATGTATGTTCACTACTCCAAGTGAAATCATTAAACATATTCAAAACTTCCCTGCAATCTTTTAGAAATCCAGGTGTTCGAAACACCAAAGGTTGTAATAATGAATCTAGCCACACTCATAGTTTTTCATTAATTGAACCAATGCCAGAAATGATCGGGCGAAGGGGGGGAGGGAATAGATTTTTATGAATTTTAGGTAAACCATGGAAGATCGGTACCACAGTATGTTGAGAAATCAAATATTGAAAATGTGTGGTGAGAAAAATCCCCAGTATATATCAAGGCAATATCAAGGCAAGGAAAGCCGCAGGGCCAGATGACATCAGTGCAAGGCTAATTAAGACTTGCGGGGACCAGCTGTGTGGTATAATTACATTTATGTATAATATGAGCCTGAGGCAGGAAATAGTCCCTGAATTATGGAAATCTTCTTGTGTGGTACCAGTTCCAAAGAAACCCCACCCTATGGACCTCAACGACTACAAACCTGTAGCACTGACATCCCACCTGATGAAGATCTTGGAGAGATTGGTTCTCACACATCTCCGCCCTCTAGTGAGCCCCGCTATGGACCCCCTCCAGTTTGCTTATCGGCCGGGCATTGGGGTAGATGATGCCATCATCCATCTTCTGCACAGGGCTCTGTCTCACCTGGAGAAACCAGGGAACACAGTGAGAATAATGTTCTTTGACTTCTCCAGTGCTTTTAACACCATACAGCCCAGGTTATTGAGGGACAAGCTGGGCCTTGCTGGAGTGGACCACCACGTCTCCAACTGGATCCTAGACTACCTCACAAATCGACCTCAATACGTGAGAACCCAAGACTGTGTGTCAGGTACCGTGATCCGTAATACGGGGGCACCTCAGGGTACGGTTCTCGCCCCTTTCCTCTTCACACTGTACACTGCAGATTTTAGGTGCAACTCAACGCGGGGAAGACCAAGGAGATGGTGGTGGACTTCCGCAAAGGCAGATGCCCTCCAAATCCAGTGGACATCCTGGGGACGGGCATCGAGATTGTGAACACCTATAAGTACCTGGGTTTGCTCCTTAATAATAAGCTGGACTGGGCAGATCATATGGAGGCCCTGTACAGGAAGGGCCACAGCAGGCTCTACCTGCTTAGGAAACTGAGAGCCTTTGGAATCCGGGGGGCACTTCTTAGAACTTTCTTCAACTCGGTAGTGGCATCAGCCATCTTCTTTGGAGTGGCCTGCTGGGGGAGCAGTATATCAACCAGGGACAGAAATAAACTTGACAAGCTGATTAGAAGGGCCAGCTCTGTCCTGGGGAGCCCACTGGACCCAGTGCAGGTGGTGGGTGACAGAAGGATACTGTCTGTGGTGAGCTCCATGCAGAAGAAGAAGTCCCATCCCATGCATGAGACTGTGATCGCGCTGAGCAGTACTGTCAGTGACCGACTGCTCCACCCTAGGTGTGAGAAGGAACGCTATCGGAAGTCTTTCCTCCCCACCGCGGTTAGGCTGTACAACCAACACCGACCTAAGCGGAGATCATTACACACAGAGAACTGAAATATCTCTCTGCCTGTTAAATCCCCCCCCCCCTCCTCTGCTACGTCCTATCTGTCTGTCTGCTATTAATGTAATGCCTCTCACCTTGGAACATTCCTGTACATGTTGTATTTGTATTTGTATCTGCTTATCTTTGCTGCTGTAACACACTGAATTTCCCCATTGTGGGACTATTAAAGGACTTATTATTATTATTATTATTATTAAAATGAAACTAATTACCGGGTACGTAACGAACAGGACGCTACTACCCAATAGCGAAGGTGTTTTTTTAAATTAAATTTCACAGATCTGAGAAAAAAAAAGCAAAATCTATATATGTTAGTTGCCAAAAAAATATCGCGAATCTGTGAATTCGCAAATTCGGAAACGCGAGTGTACGAGGTATTACTGTAATCATATTCCCAGACCAATACTTAAAAGACATAGACATTACCCCCAAGCTTTTAATCATAAGAGGACAGTTTCTTTCAGCTCGTCTGAGATGGATTCTGAAACTATGATTTAAGTGGCTTTTCGTCGGGCAATCTAGATTCGTCTCCTGGAAGCTCCTCAACACCACATCGTAAGCCCTTGAGGCCAAAAAACAGGGAAGGGGATCAGGCCGGAGACACCATAAGAGACCGCAATCGGAGATATCCGACCCGCTCGAATCGCATCAATTACCGGAATTAACATCAGAGTCTGAGATCTCAGGGAACAATCATGATAATGTATTAAACTTGTTCTCTGTTAAACTTACTACACATTAACTGGATGTTCTAGCTAAAGGATGTAAAAAGGACCTTTCACGTCCTCATGTATATGCTGTTTTACGTACCGCTAGAAAGCCGACAGCACGCTGAATTCAGCGTACTGCCGGATTTCCCGGTATGTGCCCCAGGGTTGGAGATATCGGTGGTGTTAGTTTCACGGTTTACTGTCAGAAGGGCGTTCCTGACAGTCTAGCTGCGCTGTGAGGAACGCCCTCCCTGACAGTACTTGTTCATAGACTTAAAAAAAAAAAAAAAAATTATTTAATACTTAGTACAAAAGCCTTTGTTGGCAATGACAGCTTCAAAACACCTCCTGTATGGAGAAACTAGTCACATGCATTTCTCAGGTGTGATTTTGTCCCATTCTTCCATACAAACACTCTTCAAATTCTGTTGGTTTAATGGGCTCGTTCTATGAACGCTGACACAATGTAAAAAAATAAAGAAAAAAGTAGAAAAGTATAAAATTAAAATTAAAGTCCATAGATTTTCTATTTGATTCAGGTCAGGTGATTTGCTGGGCCATTCTAGTAGCATTATTTTCTTTATCTGAAACCAGTTGACAGTTTCCTTGGCTTTATGTTTGGTATCATTGTATTGCTGAAATGTCCACCCTATTTTTTTTTTTTTATTTGTACTGTAATTTTTATTAAATTTATTAACAGAATAAACAACGTTGAAAATAAAGGTGGAAAACAATGGCGAAAAAAGCAATAGTAAAATGAATGGACAAGGGCATACCACCACAAAAAGTACATATCAGAAAATAGCAATCAACAACACCGAGAAAGTAATAAAGGGGAGACAACAAGTGAGAGGAGGGGAGTGCAAGGGGAGGGAAGAGAGTCAGAGACCTTGTAAAGTACAATAAGCATCCCAGGATGACCACACAGCATGGAAAGCTTCCACTGAATGATTAAGAGAGGCAGTCTGGAACTCCATGCTACGAATGTCCTTCATACGAGCGATGAGCTCAGAACCAGTTGGAGGGGAGGATTTCCTCCAATGGAGAGCAATTAATGTTTTAGCTGCAGTGCAGAGGAGCAAAAATTTGGAGGACAGTTTCCCGAAATGTCTGGGAGGAAGGTTAAGCAAGTAAATGAGGGGTTCTAAGGGTACACCTTCCACAAATAGGGCATCAGTGAGGTGTTCAACCTCAATCCAGAAGGGCCCAATCTGTGGGCACTCCCAGAAAACATGGTACAGTGTACCCACTCCTGCCTGTCAATGCCAGCAATGGGAAGGAATGCTGGAATTGAGAGAATGAAACAAGGCGGGATTGTGGTACCAATGCATGAACAGCTTATATTGAGTCTTCCGAAAAGTCACACATGTTGAGGACTTGGCTGCTCAAGACCAGATAATCTGCCATTGTCCAGGCGAGATCTGCCTATTCAGGGCCCCTGACCATCTAACCATATATTTATGAGAGAGGGAGGCCCTTCCCTTTGGAGAGGACAAGAGCTGGTAAATACCCAATATCAAACCTCTCGTGGAAGTGCCCGCTCGGCAAACTCTTTCAAAAGCTGTAGGAAGCGACAACCTCAGGGAACCGAACTGAGAGAACACAAAATGAGCAATCTGCCAGTAGTGTAACCATTCAGAGGTGGGTAAGTGTAGAACACAGGTAAAATAATCAAAGGGCCTGAGCTCCATGGTCTCTGGGTCCACCAGATCAGCAATGTGGAAGAGGCCCAATCTACTCCAGGGTCGCACCATAGCTCCTGTAAGTCCCTCCGGGAGGAACGGGTTGTACAGGAAGGAGATCATGGAGGAGTGAGGGGAGGCTAGAGGGAAAAGTTTAGAGCAAATCATCCATATGGCATGAGTGAAACGAATGGGCCCGAGGAGAGGGGCAGCGGGGAGGGGGAGGGGAGCGGGACCACAGAAGTGCATTAGGGTGGATCGGGGCTAGCCAAAGCTTTTCAATCTCGACCCACTTAGTGAAAGCTTGTGGCGCAGCCCAAAATGGGAGACACTGCAAATGGGTCGCCCAGTAATAATGCAGGATATGTGGGACCGCAAGCCCCCCCTCATTTTTGCCCGATAACATCACTGAACGAGGGATACAATGGCGTTTACCATTCCAGATAAACTGGAAAATTGATTTTTGCAGGGACTGTAACTCCAAACGGGGCACCACAACCAGGAACGTTTCAAAAAAGTAAAGTAGCTTCAGGAGGAGGGTCATTTTAACTGCCGTGATGCGACCTATGAGGGATATATGGAGGAGGCGCCATTAAAGTTCATTAAAGAGACGGGGGTAGTTGACTGAATAGAGGGAGGAGTAAGAGGAAGACAACTGAATGCCTAAATAGCGGAGGGAGCGCTACCTCCACTGAAAGTCAAAGTTAGACTGAACGAGCTGCAGGGTGGGGTCAGGAATATCCGTAGAGATCACCATATTCCTTCAGCGCATAAAGAAGGTTGGGAAGAGAAGTGTGAGGATTGGTGAGAGTCAAAAGAACATCGTCCACAAACAGGCCTATCTTAAAGTCTCTATCACTAACTGCTACCTCAGTAATGTTAGGATTGGACCGTACTTGGGAAGCTAAGGGCTCAATACACAAGGCAAATATGAGGGGGGATAAAGGACACTTGACGCGTTCCATTGCAGATGGGGAATGAGGATGAAAAGGAGTTAGGCAATTTGACCACCCCCGAGAGCCGAGAATAAAGCATTTTAACTGCCATAGGAAATGCTCCAGAAAACCCGAATTTTTCAAGGGTAGCAAACATGAACGACCAATCGAGGCAGTCAAAGGCCTTTTCAGCGTCAAGGCTCAGAAGTAGGGTTGTCACGGCGGAACTGTTGGCAACATCTATTAGATCCACAGTCCTCCTGGTGTTGTCTCCACCTTGACGGCAAGGAACGAAACCCACCTGGTCCTTATGGATAAGGGATGGAAGCCAAGCATTAAGCTTATTAGCCAGGATCTTAGTGAAAAGTTTTATATCAGTATTGAGGAGGGCAATGGGATGGTAATTAGTGCAGTCCTGATGGTCCTTACGGGGTTTAGGAACTAGAGTTAAGTGGGAATGAAGCATGGACGGAGGAACAGGGGCACCGTCTAAAAAGGAGTTAAAGAGGCGACACGTGTGGAAGCAGGTCAGAGCGGAAAGTCTACCTACCCCGAAAATAAGCCCTAGCTACATTTTCCAGGTCCTTAAAGATGGCGGCCGCTCTGCTGCAGAGCGGCTACCATAGCTACTGTACTGGGTCTCCGCGGAGACCTTGTTGAGCATGACCCCCCCCTCCTTCCCACCAAAGTAGCACAACCACTGGCGTTAATGCCCACGATCAGAATGGACTCTGACCGTGGGCATTGTGTGACCTCCGCGCTTCCCCCCGGTCCCCACCCCCTATAGCTACTATACCGGGTCTCCTTGTACAGTGGAGACCTGCAGTTAATGCCCGTGATCAGAGTCCACTCTGATCGCGGGATTGTTGAGTGTGTCAGTCTGTGAACCCCCGTCCAAATCGACCCCCCAAAGCAGAGAAACTATCACCGGGGCCGGTGGGGACCTTTCACATTGTAGAATACATATAAAAATGAAATATTACTGTAAAACACATACACATTTAGGTATCCCTGTGTCCGAAAACGCCTGCTCTACAAACTTATAAAAATCCCCAGGGTTGTTACATCAAGCTCCTCTTCTGTAATCGGAGCTTTCAGGCTAGCAAGTGCTGAGGTTGGGAGCTTAGGAAAAGGGCAGGAATCAAGATAAAGATGCAGGACTGCATCCTGGGCGGCCGGATCCGAACCCACACGGGGGGTTGGGGGGAAGGTTATACAGCTTAGTATAATAGTTCTGGAACAGGAATTCAATAGAATCAGGGTGGTGGTGGTGCAGGGTGCAAGGAGGGTCCCGATTCACGTGCGGGGAGGAAGTGGCCTGGTGGTCGCGCAGCGTCTTAGCAAGCAAAGTATGGGCTTTGTTGCCCCTCTCATAGTAGCGTTGGCGACTATAAAGGAGGAGACGCTGGGTTGCCTGGGTAGTGAGATCACGAAGATCCGCTCTGGCAGCTACCAGTTGGTGGATGATGGGGACCGAAGGGGCCTGAGCTAAACGGTCTGATAGAGATCGAATCCGAGTCAATAGAGTGACCTCCCTAGCCTTACGATCTTTTTTAAAACGAGTAGCTAAGGCTATACAGCGGCCCCTCATGACAGCCTTATGGGCTTCCAAGTGGGTGGAATCAGAGGAGACAGAATGTACATTATGGCTAAAGTACTCAATGAACTGGGTATGGAGGGACTCATTCAACCGCCAGTGACAACGTTTGGTCGGGACAGGGTGGGGGGACAGCATAATCAAAACAGGAGCGTGGTTGGACCAGGAGATAGGGCCAATGTCTGCATCAGTGAGTAATCTAAGGGCCAATGTATTACCAAAGAAGTAATCTATTCTAGAGTGCGTCTTGTGGGGGTGGAAGTAGAAGGTAAAAGTCCGAGCAGTAGGGTTATGGACACGCCAGAGGTCATAAAGGGCAGCGGACCTAATAAGGCAATGGAATTCTCTGGCTAGGCGAAGTTGGGGAGCACCTATAGGCCCATCAGATAAGGACAATTTGTCCATGCGGTCAGAGAAGACCATATTAAAGTCATCTCCCAATAACAGTGCCGAGCCAGAGAGAGCCTGCAGGCATCGCAATACTTCCTTAAGGAAAGGGAGTTGGGACAAGTTGTGGGCATACAAGTTGCAGAGAATGATGGGCTGGCCATGCAGAAGCCCCTCTAAAATTATGTAGTGCCCCTCAGGGTCTAGGTTGGAGGCAGAGATAGAGAGAGGACAGGAATGGGAAAGCAGGATAGCTACTCCCACTGGTCTGTGTGTATTGTAGGCAGAGTAGGCGACAGGGAAGTAGTGACGGGCAAAATGAAATGAACCAGTGTGATCGAAGTAGGTCTCCTCAGTGGTGAACCTAGCCTCTTTGCTGCCTGAGGCGGACTATAGAAAGACGCCCCCCCCCCCCCAAAAAAAAAAACAAAAAAAAACTGAGTTTCCATGCTACTAGTTTAACACACTGTTATCGTCGCACAATATACACAATACACAAAGTTCTAAAACAGTTTTTAAGAATTCTTCTTCCTGTATTACTTCAGTATCAGATCAACAACACGGCATTAACAATGAAAGTAACTTCACACATCTTCTGCTTGGTGGATGGACGAGGCCACGTGGCCCTATAATAGGAGTGCCGCAGATAGCTGAGTACTGGACTTCGGGTATCTTTGGCACTCCCATTAAAGTGAATGAGAGCCACGCGGGTTCGTCCATCCACCAAGTGACACACCTATATATATGGCTGCGGTCAGGCTGGATTCCCACCCAGTGGGGGGAAAAACCCAATTCTCAGGCTCAGTGGGGGTCTCAGCAGACAGACCCCCATCAATCAGGTATTTATCTTCTATCATTTAGGTGAATACAGTGCAGTAACATTTTGTGACTTACAGGTGACGTCTCTGACTAATCCTTCACATTTCCCTTCTCTTCCCTTTGGACCGCCATGACCACTTCTTCCAGCTGTGACTTGTCTCTGTAAAGTTTACAACACAGACATCTTTGGCTCCTCACTTTTCCAGGCATCCAACCCACATTGTCCTCACCTACACAAAGCCCCCATCCTGCTGCTACCCCCAATTATAAAATATATGATATAACCCCCCCATAATGAATAATACCCCCAAGTGCATCTTTATATTAATAACAACCGTGTGTACCCTGTATAAATAGTTCCCCTTTTTAATAATGCCCCAGGTGTTAACTAATTAAAAGGTTTTCCAGGTCATTAATAAACTAATCAGTGGGGTTCAAAAACCCAGGACCCCCACTGATCAGCTGTTTGAATGGTACCTGTGTAAGCGCCATGACCGCTTCTCTGTTTACATAGTGTCATTCATCTCATAGCGGCCATGTAATGTAACTACAGCCTCGTCCTGTACATGTCTACAGTATGTGACAAGGCTACAATTACATCACACGGTCACTATAAACAGACAGCGTATAATATAAACAGGTGCCATAGCCCATGTTTATAGCACCCCATTTACACACACTTTAATGTTCCACAGCGGCCCCTGCACACTGTATTATTCCTCGCAGCGGCCCCTGCACACAGTATTATGCTCCATAGTGGCCCCTGCACAGGGTATTATGCCCCACATTGGCCACTGCACACGGTATTATGTTCCACAGCAACTCCTGCACACAGTTTTATGCCCCATATTGGCCCCTGCACACGGTATTATGCTCCATATTGGCCCCTGCACACGGTATTATGCTCCACAGTGGCCCCAGCACACGGTATTATGCTCCATAGTGGTCCCTGCACTGGTATTATGCTCTATAGTGGCCCTTGCACTGGTATTATGCTCCATAGTGGCCCCTGCACTGGTATTATCCTCCATAGTGGCCCTTGCACTGGTATTATGCTCCATAGTGGCCCCTGCACTTGTATTATGCTCCATAGTGACCCCTGCACCCGGTATTATGCTCTTTAGTGGCCCCTGCACTCGGTATTATGCTCTATAGTGGCCCCTGCACTTGTATTATGCTCCAGAGTGGCCCCTGCACAGGGTATTATGCTCTACAGTGGTCCCTGCACAGGGTATTATGCCCCATAGTGGACCACCTATGAACTATTATTATACTCTGGGGTCTTTTCAGACCCCAGAGTATAATGATTGGAGACCCAGGGGAGAATACAAACATAAAAACCAGAGTTACTTACCTATCCTGGACACCGGTGCACTCCTTGCAGCTTTCGGCCCTGTTTAATAGCGCACACACGTCACGTGTTCAGGCCGGCGACGCGACCTGATGACGTCACCAGAGGCCTCAAGCCTGCTCGAAGTTACATCGGATCGCAGGAGGTGAGTAACATTGGTTTTTATGTTCCCTCACCAACCCTAGGCCTCCGATTATTATACTCCGGGGTCTGAATAGACCCCGGAGTATAATAATAGTAGTATTTGCGGCCCGCGGCCCTCACTTACCGATACCCGCGGCCGCTCACAGCGGCATCCACTTCCCTTTCTGCGTCCCATAGCAGAAGGGGAAGCGGGGGCGTCCACGAGCAGACGCGGGGTAGGTAAATAAATAGGCCGTTACCTGCCGGGGATGCTCCAACAGGTTATGGCCTATTTAAATATATAAAAAAAAGTTATACTCACCTGCGATGCCTTGATGCAGCCGCCGCCGCCTCCTCTTCTTGTCCGCGACGTCTGTGTCTCAGCGTAGGCGGCGTGATGACATCATTGTATCGCCGCCTGCACTGAGATGCGACGTCTCGTAAACCAGCCCAGGACAGGCCCCGCTCAGCTGTTTTTTTTTTTTTTTTTTTAAAGCGGCCTGTCCTGGGCTGGTTTACATGAAATAGTAAAAATGCCGCCCCCCGGACAGTGCCGCCTGAGGCGGCCGCCTCAGTTCGCCTCATTAGCGGTGCGCCCCTGGGTCTCCTGAAGGAAAGCCACGTCCACCCAGAGGGATCGAAGCTCGCGCAGGACTATGCGCCGCTTATAGTCGGAGCCCAGGCCCTTAACATTCAACGTAACACATTTTCCATAAAGAAACATCAAAAAAGGCACCAGCAGATGAATAAGAGGACATACACAGGCAGATCTCACCCGACCTCGAGGAAGGGAGTGCATCATGGAGGGACACTTGCCAAAGGTCGTAATAGTTAGACTCTGGAACGGAGGAACTGCAAACCTAAGGAGAAACAACAATACAAGAAAAAGTCGTGTCATGGGCAGGACTAAATCTCCTGACCAGGGTCAAAAAGCAAATGACAATGCAGTTGTGAGCAAACTAACCAAAGGGGTTCAAAGTCGGAACCCCTAGCTGGAAACAGCCCCCACAGCGGGGAAGTGGGAATGGACTATCAATAGACAGACCAGCTGAGGACAGTAGAAGGTACCAGCAAAAATTACTAAAGGAAGGATGAGAACTATAAAGGTAGGAGGGAGAGCCTCCTACCCTGCCCGCCAGGGAAAACGGGAGATAGCTAGAAGGAAAAACAAGTTAAAAAAGGAAAGAAAAAAAAAAAACAGTAAAACACCAGCATTAGAAGAATCCGTAAAGTTCACCGGTATCCGCCAAAAGCCGCGGAGACCGGCTCCAATCCAGGACATAGTAAAAATAGGTAAGGAAAGAAAAAAGTCAGTGCAATCATGGGGGTGGCAGGTCCACCCGCTGTCGTCTGGGGACAGCACCAGGAGAGGGCAGGTGTCGGCGTTTCGGCTTCTGTTGAGACCACAACAGAGGTGGAGATTGAGGGGGAACAGCCAGTTCCCAATCAGGCATGTCCGGGGGGGGCAATGTCTGTAGCGGAGCAGAATGGTTGCAAGTCTGCATAGGATCGTAGGGTGGCTGAGCAGCCATTGAGTCTAGCAGTCAGGGCAAAGGGGAAGCCCCACCAGTATGGAATCTGACGGTCATGTAACAACTGAAGGAGAGGACGCAGATGTCTCCGTTTCTGCAGGGTAATCCAAGAGAGGTCTTGATAAAGTTGAATCTTGGCCACATCAAAGTCAATGTCCCTGAGGGTTCTGGCCCTGACATGATCGCTTCCTTCAAGGCAAAGTCATGCACACAGCAGATAACGTCCGTGGGTTAGGCCCAGCGCCTTTAGGACGCAGAGCTCTGTGCGCTCGGTCCAGCTTTATCTTACGGGTGGGAGGCTCCTGCAAAATGGAATTGAAGATCGCCTCCAAAGTTTCATGTAGATCCTCCTCACGAGTAGCCTCAGACAGCCCCTTAACTCTGATATTATTGCAAACATGTAGCATGGTATAAAGATTGGGCATAAGCAAAGTCACCTGAATTGTCCAATGAAGCCCATAAAAGTAAAACCGACTTCCATAATTATACGTGTCTTAAATACCGAAACAACAATATCAACAACATTATAAAATGTTACTTTTATACGGATATATATCTGGCATTTGCCACTTTAGACTATTTTTAATATAGGCATACTGCGAATGTTCTATTACTATTATTTTTTTGCCTTATCTACAACTCCGTTTACTACTGTTTAGTCTCATGTATTATTTGGGTATTTGTTTGTGTATAGTGGTGCATTATTAGTGTTACTCTTGTTTACAATATGATATATTGACAGCTTTTATCATTAGGGTTGTTGTCCAAGTCTGACACTGTTTCATTGTTATCTTGTTGCACTGTTATTTATGTATTTTTTAATGTATCTATTAAAGTTATATATTTTATAACATTGTCATATGTTGAGTGTCTTTTTCCTGTTTCTGATATTATTGCTCCTACCTCTATTATCCAAGTCCTCAACATGGCGCTGCAGGTCGTTGGACAAGCGACATTGAGACAGAACAAAGTCCTGAAGCTGAGAAATGTAAGCACGGGTCTGATCGTGAGCATCCTCCAGGGAGTCAACCCGAGACACAATTTGATGAAGATCTTGCTGTAATGCAGAAACTTCCGTGTGGATTTCCGTGCGGATTTCGTTCCGACATGCCTCGGTGACTTCAGCAACTAGGGACCAAGTGAGAAATTGGAGCCATTGCGGTGGAGGGGAGGGAGGAGGCAAAGCACTCTGAACAAGCTGCTGGTGTTGAGAAGCAGGAGGAGGTGATGGAGGAGTCAAAGCTGCATAGGGAGACAGTGAGGGGGTAGCCCCAAGATCCACTTCACCCCCCCAGGTGTGTGCTGGAGAAATATTCTCAGGTTGCAAGGGGATCCCTTGTGAGGAGTACACTGGGAGGGGCACAGTAATAGAGGAGCAGGCAGCAGTGGAGGCAGGGGTTGCAGGAGAGTCAGCACAGGGAGCTGTGGCTGGAGGCACAGAGGGAGTTGGCTGCAGAGGGAGAAGCTGGGGGCTGGAGCTCTGCAGGGCTGAGGCAGTGCAGGAACCCAGCGGCACTTGTGAAACTGCAGGGGGAAGCGCTGCCGGCGGCGCCACGTTAACTGGCCGGGGAGCGGAGGAAGGGACCCCGCTGGCCATAGGTGCAGGTGAGAGATGTTGGGGACCCACCTGGGCACGCTGATCCAGAGCAGCAGGCAGCGGAGAGGCGGTACACGTGTCCGGAGTGAGCGGAACTGTCGGCACAGAGGAAGGCAGGAAGGATGCCGGAGCGGCCTGGGAAAATGGCCACCACCTCACGTTGGCCTGAGTAGGAGCCGACGATGGGACAAGGTAGGAGGTTATTCCGGGTTGTCCAGAGCGGTTGGTAGGTGCAGTGGTCCCTGGGGCAGAGGTCCTGGTAGTTTGTTTTTTTTTTCCATGGTGGGAAGCAAAAGCTTATTTTGGTGCTTTTACAGGCGGGCAGGGCAGGAGCTGTGGAGATATGTGTCTGGCTACATGCAGTCGTAGGCCACACCCCTGTCCACCCTATTTTCATCTTCATCATCCTGTTAGTTGGCAGCAGAATTTTATCAAGAATGTCTAGGTACATTTTTCTATTTATCCTTCCTTCAATTATATGAAGTTTGCTGGTGCCATATGCTGAAAAACAGCCCGACTCCTTGATGTTCCCACCTCCAAACCACTGCAGGTATGGTGTTTTTGGGGTGATATGCAATGTCTTTTGGCCTTCAAACATGTTAAGTATTATGGCATCTAAAGAGTTACATTTTTTGCTCATCTAACCTGACTATATTCTCCCAGTATTTCACAGGCTTGTCTAAACATTGTTGAACAAACTTTAAATGTGCTTGAACATGTTTTTTGTTCGGCACTGGAGTCTCGCGTGGTGAGTGTGCATTTACGTACCTGTTGATTCAAGGTCTTTCTGTTGGTTTGGCATCAAAGGGAAAGCCTCATCCAGTACCTGCTGCGCTCATACTCACACAAGGGATTCAATGACTGGAAGAGGATTTTTAATTATTGGACTCCTTATGTAAAACACAGCATGTTTTTAGTGACCTTTTAGGGTAAACAAATAAACGATTATATTATCCAATTTTACACAATTTACATATAACATAAAATTTCTAGCCAAAAAATTTTTATAATTCCATTTAAACAAATAAATAAAGGCTTAATGAATGAATGTTGTGCTGTACTATCTGAGCTGTGTAGTCTGTCCAACTATCAGGCATAACCAAGTTTTCCTGAGCTTGCTGTAAACTGAACATCTCCACTGATGTACTAGTGTCAAAACCTAGGTGTCCATGGCTCAAACTTGTTGGAAAGGAGGACTGTGTCCAGGGTCAGAGGACTGAGGAAGGGGCGAAGAGAATAACGGGTGTGCATGTGGAACATGCCATATATTTGGAACATGCTGCTGTAAGTTAATTATACCTTCATGTTGCTTTGGAAGTGGATGTAAAAAGTCAAGTCAAGGAAACTGAGCAGTGAGCATCATCAGTATCAACTGATATCCTGTCTCTTGTGGTTTGTTTGCACCAAATATCAACAGATAGCAGGGATAGCTATACCATCAACAAAGTGCGACCCTGGCCTAAAATTTAGTTCAAATATATGGAAGCTTCTAGATGGCCTACATTTCATTTCTGTTGCACATTAACTCACAAGATGTTCCATAATTTTGAATAAAGTGGAGCATTGGGTGGAATAAACTAGAAGACTTTGCAAATGGCAAACTTTCAATTATTATCCAAGAAGTGTCTAACTCTGTGTGTTTTTCATCAACAGCATTGCCATTATTATAGTCGATTAATGCATGGTTCTAAATCAAAAGTTCAAGGGGACACATCTTCCCAATATTAACACTGATCTTAAAGGGGTATTCCCATAAACATAATCATATCTATATTTGTAGATAATTAAAAGTTAACAATTTTTGCAAATATAAATAGTTAAAAATTCGACAGAGTTTTAAAGATTTTCTCTAACCATCTCAGTGGTGACATCTTTTGTCTTGATTGGTTGCCAATGGATACGACCACGAATGCAGAAACTTTCTATGGTCTGGGACTTGTCAGGAACCCAGCCATGATTTTCTTATTGTAGCTTGGTTATCAGGCAGGGACACTACATGTATCAGAAGATATCCCAGCCACAATAAGGGAATCATGGTTGATTTTCTGAGCTTAGAAAGGTCCTGCATTTACGGTCGTATCCACTGGCAACCGATCAAGACAACAATTTGTGACCACAAGATATTTAGAAAAAAATCTTTAAAACTCTGCAAAATGTTTAATTACTTATATTTGCAAAAATGTTTAACTTTTAATTATCTACAAATTTAAAAATGGTTATGTTTGTGGGAATACCCCTTTAACTATTGGTTGCACCCCTGCAAACACATAATAAAAGAGTGCTGGAGTTGCTTTGAAGGAAAAAAAATATTCTTCAGCCATTCATGCACTCAACACATAAGAAAAAAATAAGGCACCATGCACAGGGGGCAATCCAACCAATTCAGATTTTCAGACCCAAACCTGTTCAGGACTACTTATGTCATAGTGTTCTAAAATGCTGGGAGTCCGTGCCTGTGGCTTCACTGTCCTATATGGTATATAGTGCAGACAGTGAAGCTACATTGAGGAACTCACTGTGATGCAAGGAGTTCCATCACCAGACTAGGTTATGACTGGATTTACCAATACAGATTTCCCCTTGCACACAAGACCATGTGCATATTATTACCAGCCAGTATTTTTGTAAGCCACAGCCAAAAGGATAACTAACCTACACATGAAAAAAGACTTCATGCACATAACTGTGTGCTAGCAGTGTTTTTCACAGCTAGCACACCACCCATGTATGCAGTTGTGAACACAGGACAAAAATCAGCACAGGTCCTATATCTGTCTGTTTTGTGGCCCCAAACAAAGACATGAAGGCACAAAGATTTCCTGCAGTCCATTCCAAACTCTCTCTCTCTAGGTTAAAGAAGACCTTTAATGTCCTCCGGCACATGCGGTTTTATATACCGATAGAAAGCCGACAATGCACTGAATTCAGCGCACTGTCGGCTTTCCCATTATGTGCCCCCGGGGCTGGAGATATCAATGCCATTCGTTTTCTGCCAATCATCAGAAGGGCGTTCCTGACAGTCTAGCTGGACTGTGAGGAACGCCTCCCCCTGACTGTACTTGTCCATAGACTTGTACTGGAGGGGTGTTCCTCACAGCTTAGCGTCATAGCTGGGTGGTAAGGAACACCCCCCCCCCCCCGACTGTATTCGTTCATAGCCCTGTACTGTCAGAGGGGGCGTTCCTTACGATGACGCTGAGCCCAGCTATACTGTCAGGAACGCCCTTCTGATGATGGGCAGAAAACTTATGGCACTGATATCTCCAGCCCCAGGGCACATAACTGAATTCAGCGCACTGTCAGCTTTCTAGCGGTATTATTATTATTATTATTATTATTATTGTTTATATAGCACCATTAATTCCATGGTGCTTTAAATTTGAGGGTTTACATACGGTATACAAAATATACAAAACAGATAAAAACAGGTATATAAAACCGCATGTGCCTGAGGACACGAAATGTCCTCTTTAAGGCCCCATGTTGCAGAAAAGCCTTTTTTAGTTGTTGTGGGTTTTGGAGCAAAACCTTCACCAACCAGGTCTTAGACTATAGTCTCCCTATGCCTAAGCAGGAGAGAACAAAACTTGCTTTTAGCTTTTCACATGGACTCTTATCCTGTGTAGCACCAAGGAGACTACTACTAGGTGCTTCCACCTCCACAGAAGCAGAGGTGGACCAACTTGTAGGGAAGTAAGGAACCTAAAAAGGCCACGCAACTTCTCCACCAAGACTTTGGGAATATCCCAAAATCAAATGTAACTGAAAGCACATTAAATGAAAAAGCTATATGAAAAGAATTGACAGCTACATGCCTAAGCTTCCTCTCTAGGCTACTCTAGGTGTTAATCATTTTAATTGAAGAGAGAGAGAATTTTGGTATGAAAGTGTGAAAGCATGTGTTGCAATGAATAATGGGATTAAAATCATGCAAATATCAATATGAAGACTGGTTTTTCAAAATTTTTCCTGCTGCTTATGATCAATCTTAATAATGAGCACTCATGGTAGACTGATGATTGTGTGACATAAATGCTACATTTATCTATCCATGGATGTGTAGTATGTGTCTTTAAAAAAGGTGTGTTCCTGTAGCTATATCGCTTCTTGGCCTTTTGGCTAAGATCAAGTGTAGTGTCTGACGGTTTGTATTTGGTCTTGGTCAGAAGGAGCTCCGGGGTACCCGACTGCTCGGCCTGGGGGAATTGGCAGGGTTTATTGCCCTGTCTTCACCCTCCTGCTGCTATTGGGCGGTTGGATTAGCCCCCGTGGCAACCAGGAGGGGATCGCACTACAGTGCCAGCGGAGGCCTGTGTGTGTTTATAATCCTACAATTTTCTCTACACTGGCAATAAATTAGCGATAGATAACCCCTATAATAACCAAGTATCCTATCTGGTATCAACGCTCAATGAATAAACAATATACCAAAACACAATTACAAATATATCAATAGAATTTTATTACTAAAGAAAAAAAGAAAAACAAAAAATCAAAAAAATATTTTAACCTTTAGAGTGGAGGTTGCAGGGCAACCCACAAAGCATCCCAACAGGATTGTTTAATATATATGGCAAGAGGTCTATATTAATACATAATACATTGCCCCTAATAATTAATGCAATAATTCAAAAAAACATGCAAATGCCAATGTACATTATAAGTATAAAACAAGGCTGTACTAAGGTATATAATAACAATCAAAAACAGTGTATAACTGTATAGAACAGACTATAAATATAGAGTCAATTATTTGTTAATGCATGTCATTATACAGATGACAAATAATGCCTATGTAATATAAACAAAACAGTCCCAGTCACCTATTGGCAATGCATGTGAAATGCAGCTAATGCATATACAATATAACCAAAACAATCCCAGTCACCTGCTAGCAATGCATGTATGGGAACACTGTGACCTCCACTCAGAGCCCCAACGCGCGTTTCGTACCCATTGTAGCCCCCCCTATTGTTTATTCATTGAGCGTTGATACCAGATAGGATACTGTGTGTGTTTATAATTGTTGCGTGGCGGATTCAGGTGTTCAGTACTCGGATTCCTTTTCTTGGCTGTGTGATGTTTCCAGGCTGCTATTCCTAGGGTTCTTGAACCCACGGCCTAAATAGGAAGGGTATAGTTCTGCACATCTCTTCCATCAGGTGTCAGTTGGAAGATAGTGTAATTCCTATGGGCAAGTAAGCCTTTCCACATGGAGAGATTCCCAGGGGACTTTCCCCTGTGGCAGTCCATCCATATCGAGGTGGATGCTCTTTACCTACCAGACAAGGTCCTCGGCTATATTGTTGTTGACCTTTTGCTTGGACTGTTTTTTGCCTCCAGACCGATGATATCCTATGCCTGAAAGATACCAAGAAGACATTCTCTGTCAGCCTGACGTCTAAGGATGCCTACGATGCTGTCTTCAATATCCTAAAGAAGGTGAATAAAGAGGATGCGTTGCTGGACGGCCTTTCTTTCTTTTTCTTAGTTCCAGATGATCGTACGAACATCATGGTGAACATATACAATCCGTTCATCTATCTGGACGAGATCCATACTTCCCTGTACCGGTACTGTAAACAGATTAATATGGGCTACAAGATTTCCAATGAAAAGGGCCTCTGGACGGGTGTAAGGGAATTGCTAGCTTGTTGCTAGCTGCTGGTGAAACCTGGAGGGAGGGGCACAACAAGACAGGGAACCCTAAGCTGAACCCCCCCCCCCCCGCCCACTGTCCCTGGCTACTTGCATGATCTGTCCTAGGTGACAGCCAGCAACTGGTCGACAGTTCCTTCTATATATATGTGACAACACAGAACGCAGACAGGACAAACAACAACAAAAGGAAGGTCAGCTAGACAAGGGGTCGGTAACAGTCGAGCAATGCTGTACAGAAACAAAATCCAAGAGAATAGTCAAAGTCAGAGGTCAGGAATAAGAATACAGGTAATTAAACAACAAGAGTAATAGCCAGTACGCACAAGGCAATAGCAAGCGCCAATGTGAATGTGAGCAAACAATAAATAGGAAGGAAGAACCTGCCCCAGAATTGATAGGACGGTAGGCTGTCAATCACACAGGTAAGACTAAAATTAACTATTAGTGGAGCAGAGGGAAACCAAGGTGAAGGAGATGGGTGTGGTGGAACAATCAATTAAGGAGGTGAGGGAATAGGACAGTGTTCATATAATACAAGAAAAACCCAAAAGAAAGAGTCACAGCTGGACCCGCCTCCTGCGCCGCAGAATGTGGCCGGATGGCGCAGAAGTTCAAATGGGTGCGGACGTAACAATGGGAAAGTGGAAATTCACCTTTCATCTAAGACAGGTGAGTGAGAAAGAGGGTGGAGACGACGAGTTCCTGCTTCTTCCTCAAACGTTCTACATAGGCAGGAACAAAGGCTACCTCTTTTTCAACCGGAAGACCGACAACGTTACTGTCAACGTTACGGACATCTTCAAATGAGTGTAAAGACACCCGTTGTAATAGATGCAGAAAGCTTGGACACAGGTTGGCACCGTGCGGGGAGGCCTGGCTGTGCAGCCTGTTTGGGGTACGGGGGCATCCCTACTACCAATAAGACGAAGAGAAACCCACTCTTCCTCCAGGAAGACTTTCGTCAAAGATGATGGTACCAATCCCAAAGGCCCTTTGCCACAAGAGTCAGGTGACAGTAAAAAAACAAATGAGGGTGTTCCCAGAAGAGGCCGTAGGGGCTCGAAGGCAGCAGATGGGGCCACCGAGGCAATGCAGATTTCTAAAACTCCTGCTGTGGCACATAACAGAGGAGTTGGTAAGAAAGCGGTAAGACCCAAGGTGTGGCTTCCTCGCACACAGTAAGGCAACGCAGTTTAATCATAGGGCCGGGGCATAAGCGCTCTGCTTCAGCTGGGTCTGAGACAAAATCTGTGACTGTTCAAACAGAAAAAGCTAAGCACCCCTGAAAAAGTTGCACACTCCCCCCAGGTGAAGGTTAAAGCTGGAGTAAGGGGGGCTGACTGCAATATTTTTATTGAAGGACCGCGGAGGTGTGCCTCGCTGCCACATACAGGAGGACAGGCTCCTGAGGGTCCTCCAAAGGTTGGACAAGGCCTTAAGAAGGGTCAAAAGGTCTTGCAAATACTGGTGAGACCTGCGACCAGTACTATTCCCGTAACCAGAGCAGGTGACGGGGTGGGTGATGGTTGCAGTGTCGGAGCTAACGGCAGACCGGATTCCAGACCTGACTCTAGACAGGGATCCAGATCGGGAGACAGTCCTGTTGCTAGTGTGGATATTGTGCCATGTGATGACATCAGAGACCTGCTTCAACCGACCGTGGTAAAGTCTGAAGAGATGGACCAGAGCCAATCCGCTAAGAGTGTTTGTGAGGTCAAAGAGAAAGATGAGCATGCCGAAGAGGATGTGGAGTTCCGGCCGCAGAGAAAGTCTAAGCCCCCGGATAAGGGCACGACTACTGTTTCCGGGTCCAGCGCTGAATGTATCAGAGAGGTTCTGACCCCTGTAATGGGGGCAAGTCCCTCGCAATTGACTTCCAACCTCTCAATCTCGAATGAGGACTCAGGCCAATGGAATGGTCACGTCCATCCAAATCGCCTCACTCAATGTGAGGTCTCTTATGAGCCCCGTAAGACAGGCTGCTTTATTTGCATACCTGGAAATTGTGAACTTTGATTTGCATTTCCTCCAAGAATACGGTATACAAAACGCATTGAGTTGCCAGGACTTTAAAAGGGACTGGTCGCTTGGTGACTCTGTTTGGTCGGGTGGAAATAATAACCGCTCATCTGGACTTGGTGTGCTCTGCCGTGGCCAATATACACATATCGAGTCCCTTGTTGAAATTTTGCCTGGCAGAAATTATGTTGATTAATCTGACTTTTCAGGGACATTCTTTACATATTTTAAACATGTATCTCACCTGATAAACAAGATAGACTTACTTGAGATTCTACCTTTGTTTTGCATAGGTGCTTCCCCTCTAATAAATACGGGGGATTTTAACTGTGTTTGTGTAGGGGAGTACAGGCAAAGGGGATACCATGACTATAAAGACCGCTCCTCTTGCCTGCTAGATAATTTTATAGATGATTTTAGACTAAAAGATTACTGGAGGGAACTCTTGCCGGCAGACCCAGGCACCACCTGGTCCAATGGAAGAGTTTCCTCCAGAATCGATTTTATCCTTGCCTCTGCCTTTTTTCTTTATCCCTTCTAATTTTTCTGCTCATGTTAATTTATTCTCAGATCACAAACTCCTCACTGCCAAGCTGGACATGCAAGTAGAACAAAAAACCAACAAGGGTCACTGGAGACTAAATGTCACACTTTTGGAAGACCCTGATATTAAGGCGGAGTTTGTGCGCTCCTACCAGCGCTGGCGATATCAGAATCCACCCATCTATACTGTGCTGGTGGGAGTGTACGAAACCTAAAATTAAAGTTTTTTTTAGTCGTGCAGGCAAGAGGAGGGTAAAGGGGAAAAAAGAATGGTATTTTACTTTGAAAAAAGTCTTAATTTTTTATACAAACTGAAAGAGATCGGGAAGGAGGTGGATGGTGATATTATTAAATGTCAAGAGTCAAATTGAAAATGTTTTATATGAAAAAGGTAAACAGATCATTTTTAATTGTCAAGTGCAAAACCTGGAGGGAAAGGTGCTTCAGGTTCTTTTTTAAAAATCTATGGATAAAAAAAAGTATCAGTGAGGCTTTTAACTTTTATCAATCTCATTTTAACATTAAAATGATAGACAATTCTCTTTTAGAAAACGTTCTTAACTCTTTGGATTTTATGCCGAGCCTTTTAGACCAAGAGATTTTATCCAGCAACATCACTCCTGCGGAACTTTTAACCGCTTTTAAAAGTTTCAAAAAAGGGAGAACTCCTGTGGAGGACGGTTTACCGATAGAGTTTTATTTGACCTTAAAGGATGTTTTAAAAGAGGATATGGTTTTTCATGTATAAAGAAATTTTTGTTATAGATGAGTTGCTCCCTTCTTGGTTATCTTGGTTATATAAAAAAGGTGAAAAAACTTTGCTAAAAAATTGGCACCAAATTTCGCTTTTAAATGTAGACTACCAAGTTTTAGCCAAAATTTTAGATATTCGTTTTAAGCCATTTATGCATAAAATTTTTAGTCCTGGCCAGGTATGTGGGGTACCTGGTAGGAGTATTGCCGAGTCTTTGAACATTTTAATTGATATTTTATGGTACCATAAAGATAAAATTGCGAGGCTAAGATTTCTATCTTTAGATTTCGAAAAAGCATTTTTATCTTTTTAATGTTCTTAAATACATGGGTACTCCTGAACTTATTTTTTCTAGGATTAAGCTTTTATATACGTCCTGTTTTAGCCAGATTTGTCAATGGATTTTTAACGGAAGGTGTTCTCTTTTGGTAAAGCAAGGGTGTCCCCTATCCCCTTTTCTATTTATTTGTGCCATGGAGCCCTTCCTGGCCCTCGTTAGGAAGGACAAGGTAATAAGAGGCGTGTTCCTTCCAGGCGGTGGCGAAAATCAGATTAAAACTTTATGCTACATGGATGACGTGACTATATTATGCACAGAGTCACTGTCTATGAGGAGGGCCTTGAGGAACACCAAATTTTTTTGTTTAGCATCCGGTTTTAAACTCAATTTGGATAAGTGTGACTGTTTTAACATTGGGCAATGGGACTGTTCAATAACACCCGGAGTCACCATGCAACAGGACTAAATAAAAGTTTTAGGAACAATTTTTAACCATGCAAACGATGGCATTTTGAGTTGGGACTCGGCGATTCTTAAAAAATCGAGAGGAAAGTTTTAATGTGGAAAATGTGGAACCTCATGATGGAGGGAAAAATTTTAATTATTAAGACCGTTTTAATCCACATCATGTTCTATGTAGCGATGGTTTTCCCACCATCATATTAATAAACTTACTAGGATTTGTTTTATCTTTATGTGGGGTTCTAGAAAGGAAAAATTAAAAAGAGATATTTTATATATAAGTAAGGACAATGGTGGGAGGGATGTTCCTAACCTTTTCACCTGCTTTTACATTAAGTATTTCTGCTTTTGTTTTAGAAGTTTTGAGACGGGATGGCATTTTTAAATACTTTTTAAAGTATGCAGCGGGCAGCATTTTTAGGAAGTGGTTCCAGATCCCTCTGAACTCTCCTGTGCTCCTGTATCCCCATAAACATTACATCGTTCTTGAGAAAACTGTCAGGCTCCTGGACCTGCGAGAATTGGATCCTGACATTCTGGGGGACCAAAGGAAAGTGTCCATGGCCTGCAGGCAGGAGGTCATGGAGGCAGTTCCAGGCTTTTCAGAGGCGAGGTCTAAAAAAGTATGGAGGAACGTGTTCAGTAAATATCTACCAAATATTCATAAAGACCTCACCTGGACTGTCGTCCACCAGTGCCTCCCAACACATGAGTTCCAGCATAGGAGAGGCATGGTGGCGATGGCCAGGTGCCCCAGAGAAGGGTGCGGCAATGATGAAATGGTGCTGCAACTAGCTTGGAACTGCCCCTATGCACAGGAGGTTTGGAGGAAGGCAGGTCCACTGTTTAAGTGGGCCTGCGAACTCCGCGATTTTAACCATTCCTATGTTTTGTACGGTCTTTTTAATTGCCTGAATTTTAACCAGCACATGATATGCTGGATTTTCATTAATTGCTTTAAAAATGCCATATGGAAGGTTGGGAACATCCTTCTTTTTAAATGTGACCTTATTTCTGTCCAAGATTGCTGCAGGGTCGCGTTAAGTGAAATGTATGTTTACTATTTAAAAAATGCGAAACATCTGGGGAAAAAAGAGGCAGAGTCTAGATGGTGTCTAGACACACTAATAACTTGATTTTATGAGTTTTACAGCTGCCGTAAGACGCGGTGCAACAGATGCGGGGGTTTGGACCATGTAGCCTCACAGTGTTCAAGAGACTGGTTACGTAACCTGTGTGGCGAACGTGGCCATCCCTATAATATGTGTGAGCATAGACGCCGCAAGTAAAACAGACGAGCCTGGACAAGGCCACGGTGGCTCGCAAGTAGTGGAGCAACCCATGGAAGCTAGTGAAAATTTCAGGGCTCCGGCCTTGGCCATAGAGGGAGTTGGAAATATTGGAGAACGGTGGTTCTGTGGACACTGGTAAGCTTCGTGCTAAGGGCCTCCGTAAATCCAGTGCAGGATCAGGTCAAGGGTGTGCAGCCTCGATCGAGTCAGAGTCGATTTCTGTGGTTCCCAAAAGCCCAAATGTGACCAGGACAGCCCCCAATGCTCAGAAAGACGGATCAAGGGCAGTGCGATACATCCGAGAGGACAGAGGAGAAAAGCATTGGCTGCGACTCTTCTTTTTTAACTCATGCCCTTGATTCTATAGATTTTACATTGGACACTGCTGATCAGAAGCTTTTATCATGTAATGTTACTCTAGAACAGGGTTAGGCAACCATTTTTGTTCGGTGTGCCAATTTTAATTAAAAAATCAAAGATGAGGGACTCGGAGTGCCGGTCAATAATTGTAAGTCTGACGCCCCCTAAACTAAAGTCATATACCACAAACCATAACACAGAAGTGCTGCCACAAGATGCTTTAGGATGCATGCGTTTACTGCTATTTCCTGGGACGCTCCTGTACTTTTCGATTAGAAGCAATGAAAGTCCATGTGCAGCCCCCAATTAGTGGTAAATGTAAGTGTCCAAGAGCACCGTATGGCGGCATCCTTATGGTGAATACACACTATGTATCTGGATGCAGATATAGTCTTAGGCCACTGCAACTTTTACTTCAATGTAAAACTGCGTTCACATGGTGCATTTTTGCACAAAAAAAATTGCCTGTGGTTTCTGTGCAAAAACACATCCTTAATGCAGAAAACACACTGTTATACAGAATAATGTCCCATAGTGGCCCCTGCACACGGTATTATGTCCCATAGTGGCCCCTGCACAAGGTATTATATCCCATAACAGCCTCTGTACACCGTATTATCACACAGTGGCCCCTGCACACGGTATTATGTCATATAGTGGCCCCAGCACACGGTATTATGTCACATAGTGACCCCTGCACACCGTATTATGTCACACAGTGGCCCCTGCACACCTTATTATGTCACATAGTGACCCCAGCACACGGTATTATGTCATATAGTGGCCCCAGCACACGGTATTAGGTCCCATAGCAGTCCCTGCACACGGTATTATGTTCCATAGCTCTCTTCAGACCCCCGAGTATAATAAGTGCAGGACCGAGAGAGGTGACAAACCTGAAAAAAAATGCTACTCACCTTTTTCTGCGCTCCGCAGCCTCTGTGTTCTCTTCGGCGCTTCTGCCTGTAGTCAGCGACCGCTGATTGGGTCTCTGGGGTCATGTCGTGTCATTATGCGTAATGACACTGGACGTGACCCCTGAGGCCCTGTCAGCTGTCAGAAGTGCCTGCAGATCGCACAGCCGCCACGTAGTGCAGGGAACAAGGTGAGTATCATTGTTTTTTATATTTCATCACTTCTCCTGAGCCTCCGCTTATTATACTCAGGGGTCTGAAGAGACCCCACAGTATAATAATAGCAGTTTTGTTTCGGCCATGTTTGGTCCGATCGAAGCTGCTGGGTGAGGACTCCGCTGCCGTGCCAGGGAAATGAGCCTCGCATGCCACTTTTGGCACACATGGCGGGGGTTGCCGGCCCCTGCCCTTGAAGAACTTTTAGCTGTTTTTAAGAGTTTTTCGAGTGGTAAGGCCCCAGGAGAGGATGGGATCCCTAAAGAATTTTATCTTGCATTTTGGGAGGTTTTAAAAGACTGTTGTAGAGTCCCTCTGCTAGTGACATTCTTCAGCAAATAAACAGTTAATGTTGTTTTAGTTCAGACTGTGCTTTGGGATCAGATTACACTCAGAGCTATTCAGGGGAGAGACAGTGTAAAAACTACAGGACCCACATCCAAGGGGAGTGAGTTGGGGGAGGAGAGAAGAGAGGAAGTGAGGAGGCTCGGTTGTTGTTCTTTTTGATCTAGAGGACATTTTGTTGATAACCTCAGAAAGGACCTGTAAAGAACCTGCCTGTTAGCAGACACATGCCCGGGCCGTGAGTACAAGTTACAGTTTGTGGACATTACTAGATAGCTGGATGAGAGACAGCACGGTGTGAGGCTGCCACCATTTCACTAAAGACACATGTTGGAATTGTAATGCAGTCAGCCATTTCAACTAAAGTAAAAAAACAGTGGCACATGCATGCAGGAGCCACACCAGATGCAGCCCCAGTTTTCTATTATAATTCTGCAGATTGGAGTGAAATACAGAGATAAATGCCAGTGATGTGAAGTGTATCTGTAACAGTAAGGGGAACAAGTGAGAGACAGCAGCCTGAGGTTCCCCCACCTGCCTGTAAGGAGAGAGATTACACCTAAAGCTCATCCGCACCTCTGCATGGTTATTTGTGATTCATTTGGGAGCTGCACAGTTGTGGATATATTGGACTCTTTTTGTTTTGGTACTAGAGGACTGTGGACACATTTTGTTCTCCTTAAACCTGTTTTTCCCTCACCTCAGACACAAGCTTCTGAGGGCATTCTGAACCAGCTGGACAATTAGAAGTGGAGTTATTGTGTGATTAGATGCATGCATTTGAACTAATAATATTACCTTAATATCATTACTGGTGGTTAATTAGCCAATCATTTGATTTTTTGTCATTTTATATGGCTATCTATACAATTTATAACTTGTTTTGAGGAAATTTTACTAACCTGTTCAAATAAATGTTTTCTGCTGACAAAGGAAAATTGTGTCAGAAAGTTGGGGAATATTTGGGGTGTCACCAAGGCTCTAGGCAGGGGTTATATCCCATAATCAAATCAAGCTCCACCCACGGGTGTGCTACACTGTTTTTAATGTACCAAGAGTTCTTCCAGGTAGACAAATTGCCCCCTTCCTGGAGGAGGGGGATTGTGTCGTTACTATTTAAAAAAGGAGATAAGACACTTTTAAAAACTGGAGACCCATAACACTTTTAAATGTCGATTATAAAGTTTTAGCCAAGATTTTAGCTCTATGTTTTAAACCTTTTATTCACAAAATTATACAGCCTAGCTAGGTATGTGGGGTACCTGGTAGGAGTATTGCTGAGTCTTGGTCCTGATATTTTAAAGACAGAAATCAAATGCTGGCCATTTTATCACTCAACTTTGAGAACGCATTTGATAGAGTCTCACATGAATATCTTTTTAATCTTCTTAAATGCATGGGTGTACCAAATTTTATCTTGTCTACTGTAGAATTATGATTTTATACAAATCCTGTTTTCTGTAAATGAGTTTTTAACTGAAGGTGTTCCTCTTTTATCTGGAGTTAAACAGTGGTGTCCTTTATCACCATTTCTTTTTATTTGCACTATGGAGCCCCTGTTGGCCCTCCTCAGGAAGGTTAAAGTAATACGTGGCGTATCCCTTCGGGGCGGTGGCAGTAGCCAAGTTAAAGTCCTGAGCTACATGGATGTTGTAACAATTTTATGCGAGTCGCCGTCGTTGAGGAGGGCCTTGAGGAACACCAAGTTTTCTTGTGCAGCATCTGGTTTTAAATTAAACCGTGAGAAATGTGACTGTTTTTATAGCGGGCAGTGGGATTCTTCTATTGTGCTGGCATTATTATGCAACAGGATTGAATTAAAATTTTAGGCATTTTTAACCATGCTAACGGTATTTTAAGTTGGGACAATTGACAATTTTAAAGCTAGGGCGTATGATTTTAATGTGGAATACAAGAAGCCTCACAATGGAAGGGAAACTTTTAATAATCAAAGCTGTTTTATTGCCTATAATGTTTCCCCCCATCCACTCTGTATATTAAAAAGTTAACCAAAATATGTTTTAACTTTTTATGGGGTTCTTGTATGGACAAATTGAAACGAGATTTTATACAAAAGCAAGGACAATGGTGGAAGGGATGTTTGCTTCTGTTTTAGATGTCTTAAATCTAGTGGCATTTTTAGTCATTTTTTAAGGTACGCCGTGGGCATGGTTTTTAGGCGCTGGTTTAAGACTCCTCTGAACTCTCCTGTGCTTCTGGTCCCCCCCGAATTATTATGCGGTCCTCGAAGGAACTTTCAGGCTCCTTGGGCTGCGTGAGTTGGAGCTTGACATATTGAGGGACTAGAGGAAGGTGTCCATGTCCTGCAGGCGTAATGAGGTCATGAAGGCAGTTCCAGGATTCTCTGAGGCAAGGTCACGACTAGTATGGCGCAACTTTTTTTGGCAAATTCCTGGCGAATATTTACAAAGACAAGAGAATTCTAATATAGAAAAGGCCTGGTGGTGACAGCCAGGTATCCACGAGAGGGGTTGTTTTTGTTCCAGCATTATCCCCAGGTGAAAAGTTATGAATCCTTTTGATTTCTGGACAGGCAAGTAGAAGTTTGAAGAAGGAATTCTTCGGGTAAGTTATTATTACCCTCAGCCTCCTTTAAGATAGACCGAGCAACAGGAGACTTTTTATTAATGGCATGGGCGTGTTTTGCAAAAAATGTAAATTATACTAAGACTTTTTGCTCCAAGTGTTTACAGGAAGGACATGAGCCCAGTGACTGCCAGAAGCAGAAAGCTTGCAATCTGTGCAAATGGGTTGGTCATTTGTTCAGATACTGTCCTGAGAGAGATTCTCAGCAACAAGATGAGGCAAACAAACCCGAAGAGAAACAACCGACTCCTGATACTCATGAGATTGATATAACTGAGGACGAACTTGAGGAGGAGACACCTAAGGAGGGAGAACTTCTAAAGAGTAAGTGGAGTATAAATATGAACTTTTATTAAAAAGTAAAGAAGCTTCGAGATTTCATTGTGTACATCAAAAAATTGTGGCAAGTTTAAAAGCAGATATGGACAGATTTTTGTAATTTATGAAGTACCTGCACGGGATGTAGAATTAACTAAAAAACATTTTCGGCAAGAATTAGATGTCTTGGATTATGGTAATTTACAGTTAAAGTTTATTATGCCTGGCAAGGGTGCATGAGATGATATCAGATACCTATCTTATGGTCAGAAAAAAATTATGTGTGATGGAACTGAGAAGTTTAGCAAGTTTTGAAAATAACATCTTCAACAGATTAAAATTAATAGAGCGTCACCGCAGTAATGCAGTAGTCAACTACATCTGTTTTTATCATTGGTTAGTAATTACCTCTGCCAGTGGGAGTGGCAAGACACTGTAAGGAGGTAACAGAACGCCAGTGATGGAGATCAGAGAACCACATGGTGGTATGAGAGGGACCACTTGATCGATGCAAAGAAGTTTGTGAGCTTGAAGGCTCCAGGTACAGAAATAACCCAGGGGACAGTGACTCCTGTGGTGCCTGAACTTACTGTGGATGGATTCCTGCTGAGTGAGGCACTATTACTGCACTTGTGAGCACTAACCCTTTATGCTCGTTTTTTCGCCTTGAATGTGGAATTTTTATACATGCAGTGGGATGAGGGGGCACTTCCCCCCCCCCCCCCCCCTTTTTTTTTTTTTTTTTTTTTTTATGGAAGTTCATGGTTTTGTTGGTTCTCTCTTCCCCTGCTACCCAGCCCACCTCTGCTTTTGTGGAGGTGGGTGCACCTTCTTGAAGGCTCCTGGTAGTACACTTGTTGGAGAGCCCATGTGGAGGCCAAGAGCAAGATGGTTCTCCCTTGCTTTGGCATGGGTAGACCATTGTTCCATGACCCTTTTAGGGCTTTTTGGCTAAGAGAGTTGGGGAAGTCAAGGGCCTTTTTTTTTCATAGAGGGCTTGTGAGAGATTGCATCCTTCTGCACTTTTTTTGGTGTGGCACGTTCCACTTGGGTGAAAGACGGCACAATCTCGTGCCAAAAAATAAAAAGATGTGCTCCTGTTTGCCTGAATGAAAATCTATGCCAGCCAGGAGCTAGCATTGATTTGCTATGTAACTCATGCCAGGTTTCTGGCGTGGATTATATTAAATTTGTTTGGATGAAGTGTCCCAGACTGTCCCATTCTACCCAGTTTGTCAAAAGTTAGGATTGAGAGAGATTGAATTTTTTTGTTGTATGTGTGGATATATATATAAAAACAATCCAGTCTGTCAGCAACTTGTAGAGATGGAAAATGTCCTTTTATTGGAAAAGCAATACACCACGTATCGGTTCTCACAGGAACCTTTCTCGAGTGCAAATGAACACATCTTCTCCAGTGCAATTTATACAAGAAACTACCAATCCCCGCCCTTCTAACAAGGAGCCAATCATTAGTTTCCTATAAACATCAAATTCTATATATATATATTAAAACCACACACATTAAGATATAAATATAAACATACATAATATAGTGCATCAAACCATGGCTATAGCCACCATATTACCTACCAAAGGATATATAATGTCCTGCTCAGTTACTACACGTTACTCTGGCATGCTATAAAAACCTTCATATGCCTGCATAAATCATCTGGGTCAGTGCACAAACCTAACAGATGCCCCACCCATCTACATCATAGATCCATACCACAGTGGAAAACCTCCGCTATCTAAAACACTTTAACTTATGTCATATTAGATCCAGACGGAGAAATATCTTAAAAGCTTCCATAAAAGGGAAAAATTGAGGATCAAAATTAATACACTATAGCGAGAGAAAAAAAAAATCTATTTTTTATTTTTTGCCATTTTTTAAATATTTAGATAATTTTCATTCCAATAAGGAGATCCATATAATAGAAATAAGGGGACAGAAGGGGCAGAAAAAAAGATAAATAACTATAAAGGTAAATAACTATGCTCAAGTATACCAAAAATATACCCAAATACAGACCTGTCTGCACTCAGACCTAACCGCACACAATCCAAGCTATCCCGTTAATTTAAAAAAAAAAAAAAAATCACATCAATATATCAGCAAATACATTCTTTATTAATGAAATCCATATTCTAATACAAAAATCAACGTCCATATGGCGCCCATTCTCCATGTGGTACTATCGACACAATGGGGATCTATTTTCATTTTCCTTTTAATTTCCAGGCATCGGGGCATCATGATACTGAGCAGGACATATACATCCACCAAACTTGATACACCCAACTAAAAAACAAACAAGAATTAAAAATTAGTAACAAAATTTACTCAAGAAACAGTCTAAAGTATAAAGGGGAATTCTCATTTTTAGCAATACTCTACATATGGGCTTGTACCTTGAAGTCAACATTCAAGCCCATAGGTTGCAGGGTATTTAACATATAGATCCATTTTAGCTCCCTACGTTTCAGTTCACGATGATCTCCACCTCTATGTCTCTGTGGGTTATGATCCAACACCCTGAAATGTAACTCATCCACTGTATGTCGTTTCTCAGAAAAATGTCTACAAACAGGAAGTTCTAACCTTTTTTTGCGGATCGTGCTCTTATGAAGATTGATCCTAGTTCTAATCTCAAGAGTGGTTTCTTCAACATAAATCAAATTACACGGACATTGAATCATATAAATCACGTATTCGGATGAACAGGTATAACGTTCTTTGATAATAAAAGTTTGTCCCGTCTGTGGATGTGCAAATCTATCACCCCCATATCATATTGGTGCAATTTGAGCAGTTACGTGATTTATACACTAATTCAGTTACTCCAAATCCGGGTAACCAGAGTAATCAGGGCAGACAAGGTACCCACCCCAGACAACAGGGACAGAGGGAAACCAGGAAGTGTTTTAATTGTGGAAAGCAAGGACACTTGGCCAGAGATCGCTGGTGTCCCAAGCAAAGTGACAATAACAGAGGACAGTCTAGAAACTGCCCACCTGGCCCCGACCAAGGCCAGGGTAATTCACAATGAAGGTTAGGCCCTCCTGCCCCAGTGTCCCTCTTATCTTCAGTAGAGAGAGGTATACAAATCTTTCAACCTGTATTGATTAATGGAAAGGAGGTGCCGTTTCTAATAGACACTGGGCCACAAAATCTTGTGTCAGTAAAGACATTGTTAACAAATTTTACCTACCATTGTCAGGAGATTGCCAGGTGGTTCAGGGAGTGTCAGGTATCCCTGTTACCCTTGACCAAACAGACCCCCATAGAGACATCATTTCAAGGATGTAGAATTCTAACTAGATACCTTGTCTCTGACACCTCAGATAATATATTGGGTACGGATGTGATGGGGGTCTTAGGTTGTAACATCATGTTACATCCCTCTTGTGAAGCTTATGTGCGGACCAAACACACAAACCATGAGATACTGTGCCTAGTATCTGCTATAGTGAATACTCCACATTCTGTGTTCACCCTCACTGAAGAAGAGAATATACTATTGTCACAGGTCCCAGAAAGTCTCTGGGCAACAAGTAAAACAGATCTAGGCCAAATCAATTTACGAGATGTTTTACTTTGATCATGAATGCCTGGGAACCACCCTCAGATGATGTTGTGTTACTACAATATGTTGATGATCTTCTTCTTTGTGCCCCAGATAAACAGACATGTGAAGCTGCTACCATAAGCCTGTTGTGTTTCCTCTGCCAGAGCGGCTGCAAGGCCAGTAAGGATATACACCACATGACATCCATGCAATCCTCACACAGGTAGACAGACGTCATCTTTCCTTGGCAAGACAGAGCAAAATGGAATTTGCTCTGCAATCCTCCTCCAACATCTCATTTCAGCATTGTTTGACCCTGAATCCTGCAACTCTTTTACCAGTAGGAGTTCATGATTCAAAGGGGGGAGTAGATGATGAGATATTTTTAAACGCCCTCTCTGAAGATGACTTGTTTGACAGTCAACATGAGCATGACTGTGTGGCCCTAATGTCCCAAAAGACGGTGGGTTTCAGCCATGTTACGGACATCCCATTACAGAACCCTGACTATGAGATGTTTGTGGATGGTTCTAGGTACTTAACAGATGAAGGCAAATTTGTTACAGGGTATGCTGTAGTCACTACACACGACATCATAGTACAAGAAGCCCTTCCACCACATATGTCAGCTCAAGAAGCTGAATTGAAAGCCCTTACAGAGGCTTGCAAAATATCTAAAGATAGCACAGCGAACATTTACACTGACTCCAGGTATGCTTTTGGCATTGCGCATGATTATGGTCCTATATGGAGGTCAAGAAACTTCCTGACGGCACAGGGCAAGCCAATCAAAAATGGAGATTCGGTAAGTCGATTGATGGAGGCCATATTGCTTCCTAAGCAGTTGGCAATTGTGAAAGTCAGAGCTCACACAAAAGGAAGAGACCCTGAAAGTCTTGGAAATGAGAAGGCTGACACAGCAGCCAAAGCAGCGGCACTGCTGCCATAGAAGGGTCTCTCTCAACCAGGTGAGGAAAATGGACATTGACCTAACAGACCCCAAGGGGCTGTACTCTAACGTAACCATCGTAGAATCTGAAAAATGGAAAAAGGCTGGTGCCAGAGAGTATGAAGGAACGTGGAAAATGGGGGATAGACTGTGTCTACCTGCAGCAGTATACCCTCAAATGGCTGGCTTAGCCCACGGTAAGGTGCATGCCTCTCGAAATGCCATGGAGTCATTAGTGGGTAAATTATGGTTTGCCCCAGGTTTTGGAAGGGCTGCTGGTAATCACGTAAAAGCATGTCACATATGTGCTCTACACAATCCAGGACAGGTAGTTAAAACACCTACCAAATGCACACCAAAATCCCTGTACCCATTCCAGAGAATACAAATAGATTACATACAGTTGCCTAAGTCTCGAACGTACGAGTATGTATTGGTCTGTGTGGATTTGTTTTCAGGGTGGCCTGAGGCCTACCCTGTGAGCAAAGCGACTGCACAGGTAACTGCCAAGAAATTGCTGTCTGAACTTGTGTGCAGATTCGGGATACCTGAGGTGATAGAATCTGATAGAGGTACACATTTCACAGGTGAGATAATGAAAGAAATAATGTCTGCATTGGGGATTGAGCAAGCTTTCCACACACCCTACCATCCTCAGAGTTCAGGCAAAGTGGAAAGGTTGAATGGCACACTTAAATTGAAGATTCAGAAAGCCATGGCAGAGACAAGAAAGCCCTGGCCTGAATGCCTGTCCTTAGCTTTATATTCAGTAAGGACTACTCCTAACAGGAGAACAGGGTTATCACCATTTGAGATATTGTTTGGAAGTGTGCCTAGGTTGGGGTTCTATTTTCCTCAGACTTTCCAACTCAATTATGACAGCACTGCCAGCTATGTTCAGAGCTTGTGTCAAAGACTGAAAGTAACACATAAACAAGTGTTTTCTTCTATTACAGACCCTTCTGATTTTTTTAGGGACACATAGCTTGCAGCCTGGTGATTGGGTGGTCGTGAAAAGACACACCAGGAAGTCTCTTGAACCCAGATATGACGGTCCCTTCCAAGTACTGCTGACAACTGCCACTTCAGTCAAATTGGAGGGAAAATCTACCTGGATACACGCTTCCCATTGTAAAAAGGTTCCTGAACCACAGCAAGAATGAAAAGATGGGCATTATTTGTTTTATGCTTTCTTAAAGGACTCACAACCAGTGGAACCTGGAAATCCCAGGTGGACAATAAGTTTGTTAGACACCATCTTGTAATGGTAGAAGGGTTCAATAATGCCCTCAAAGATTGCTGGATCTTGTACACAAACTTATTACACAACACTCAGCCTTATTCAATTTACCTCCTCAGATATATTGGGCATGTGGCAGCAGAGCGTATAAGTGGTTACCAGTAGGAATGAAGGGCACATGTATAATAGTAAGACTTACTCCTGCTACCTTTGTTGTTGACAAATTAAATACGAAATCCATACCTAAACACACTCTGTACAAGAGAGCTGCAGACAACACTCCTAGGAAAAGTGGTAGACCTCACTTGGTACAGTCAATCACTGGGAATAAGATAGTAAGCACAATACTCATATATCCTATGATAATGCAGATGTGGGACAAGCTAGTGCAAAGTACTGACTATCTTGATGATCAAATATGGGAAATTCTGGGGATACTTAATACCACTATTGCAGTACAGAATCAATTGATAATAGTCACTAATCAACACACACTGGTATTAGACTTTATAACTGCAGCTCAGGAAAGAATGTGCCAGATAGTGGGACCTACATGCTGCCACTACATTGACCCAGAAGGCAACATCAAAGAAAAACGAAAATTGGAGGAAGTATACAGGTTAAGAGAAGAGTAGGAGAGGATGAATGTTCAGAACAAAGACAGTTGGTGGTCCGAAACATTCTCATTCTTAAATCCAGTCAATTGGTTTAAAGGTATAGGTGGGTGGGTGGCAGGATTGATCCAGATGGTCATACAAATAGCAATGATTATATTACTGATATATTGCTTTGCAAAAATCGTTTTAATTTGCATTAATCGCTGTAATAGAGATAAGCATAAGTGGTAGACATCTGGTAATGACTCCAACGGGGAATCCAGCTGGACTGGCACTCGAGGGTGAATGTACTCGTTGGGGAAGTCATTAGATGTCTAAAATGGGGGAAATGTAAGGGTTAAAATTATTTTTCTTGCCAGACATATATGCTGTTAAGAAAAATAGAAGTTATTGCTCAAAGCATCTTGCCCACCACAAAGTCTGCGCTGTATGCCAGTACAGGATGTGGTTAAGATAAGGCTATATGTCTAAAGATTGTAATCGCAACTGTTGACCTTTTTGCCGATTAGGTGTTACATTAAGTGATGTCTTGAAATATGCTTTTGTGTCAATCTGGTCTAAACTGGTTTTGGCATATACGTGACACCGGGACTCAAAGACCAAGTTTGGACATCGTGTCATGTGATTGATGTATAACTGTGCTTCCTATATAACCTAGCTCTGCCAATCAATAAATTGAAGCATTCTATACATGATACCCTGGTATCTGTCTGTCTGTTTCCCGAGCGCTCGATAATTGTTCCTTATTAATTAGGCCCAAGACAACATAACCCGGGGAATTCCCCTCACAATATCCTTTGCTAGGTAATATGGTGGCTTGATGCACTATATTATGTATGTTTATATTTATATCTTAATGTATGTGGTTTTAATATATACATATATCTATCTATCTATCTATCTATCTATCTATCTATCTATCTATATATATATATATATAATTTGATGTTTATAGGTGTATTGCTTTTCCAATAAAAGGACATTTTCCATCTCTGCAAGTTGCTGGCAGACTGGATTGTTTTTTCTATTAGGAACCCTTCTGGCTGGAGAGGGGTTTCTGCCGTGCAATTTATGGGACGATACCTAGATTTGCTGGTGTTGCTACAAATGCTTTTTTTTTTTTTTTTTTTTTTTTGAGTTTTTATATATATACTGTATATATTGTAAGCCGATGACTGGAAAAATATTGGAAGGGATGTACATCTCACCCAGGTTGCTTAGATGGGTGAGATGACGGAAATCCAGAAAGCTTGTTTCTCACCAGACAATTATGTTTGCTGAGCATTACTTAAGTGCTGTGCACTGGGCTGGATTTTTCATGGAATGGCGGGTAGGTTGGTAGTGGGACCTGCCATTCCCATCTCCTCCAGTCCACACCTTGTGGACACTCCTGGAGAAACCCAGCTGACTGGGATCTCCTCGTTAAGGGGATATAAGAAGTCTGCTAGGAGAGCAGACTATGGCAGAGCTTGGCTGGAAAGCCTCAAAGAAAGTGGCTACTGCTGGAAGACAATCTGACTGTTTGAACTTGTTCCTATTCTAGGTGAGGTAACTTATTTCTGTTTAGTTAGAGCCCAGACGGGCAGGTATTTATTTTTTCGGTTTCTGTTATGTTGCATGTACCAAGGAGTGTTTTGAGTGAATAAAACTCAATACTTGGACTAATACCTTGGAGTCTATGTCCATGTCAGCCCACCCAGCACCCCAGATCCTGACAATTGGTGGAGGATGCTGGCATTCAGGGGTTGCTAGGGGCAACAACACAACTCCTTGTTAAAAAAAAAAAAAAAAATTTAATGTTCTGGGTGAAGACTATTGCCACCAGACAAGACCAGACCCAGAATATGGAAGAGCTACTGAAGCATCTGGTGCAGTCTAATATACAGCAACAAGAAACCGACCGTTTGTTGATGGAGCAGCTGGCCATCATCAAAGAGACTGGTGTCACTAGTTCGCAGAGACTTGTGGAGCTCAAAGATGTAAAGCAGGCTGTGCAAAGAGCTTTGCAGAAAATGACCGCAGATGATGATATAGAGGCCTACCTTATCATGTTTGAAAGGGTGGCTGAATGAGAAAGACTGCCAGCTGCTGACTGGGCAGATGTCATCGCACCTTATCTGACAGGTGAACCCCAGAAAGCATATTATGACCTCTGCCAGCAGGATGTCAGAGACTATAATAAACTGAAAGCAGAAATTCTTGCTCGGCTGGGAGTGACCACGGCTGTCCGTGCCCGGCGGGTGCATACCTGGAGTTACCATTTGGATAAACCTGCCAGGTCCCAGATGCACGACCTTATTCACCTGGTAAAGAAATGGCTGGAATCAGACTCCTGTACCCCTGCACAGATTGTGGAGAAGGTGGTCCTAGATCGGTTCGTCAGATCTCTTCCTCTTGTGTTGCAGCGCTGGGTCGGACATGGAGACCCCAAAGATGCCAACCAACTTGTCAGCCTTGTAGAAAGGTTCCTTGCGACTGAGGTGGAACTTCGTGATGTCCCTGCAGCTCGATCACCCCCTAGGAACACCAGGTGGAGGGCACCTCCCGGTAAGACTGTTCCATTTATTGAAGGCGGAGTGAAAAGAGTTTTAGAGGGGTCTCATGGGCGAAAGACTGAAATGTCTCCCAAGCAATCCACTAGTCCCAAACAGGACTCTCTGCTGGAGAAACCAGGCCTAGTACAGTGCTGGAGATGCCAGGAGAAAGGACATATTGCTGCCCATTGCCCTCTCAGCTTTGATCTGATGGAGTGTGACGCTGGTGGGCGTCCATCCTTGTTCACAGAACCTGTCTAGAGACTGAGCCTAAAATAAGTATTTGGTCACCTACAAACAAGCAAGATTTCTGGCTCTCACAGACCTGTAACTTCTTCTTTAAGAGGCTCCTCTGTCCTCCACTCATTGCCTGTAGTAATGGCACCTGTTTGACATTATCATCAGTATAAAAGACACCTGTCCACAACCTCAAACAGTCACACTCTGTGGAAGGACACCAGAAACAAAATTGTAGACCTGCACCAGGCTGGGAAGACTGAATCTGCAATGGGCAAGCAGCTTGGTATGAAGAAATCAACTGTGGGAGCAATAATTAGAAAATGGAAGAAATACAAGACCACTGATAATCTCCCTCGATCAGGGGCTCCATGTAATATGATCAAAATGATCACAAGAACAGTGAGCAAAAATCCCAGAAACACACAGGGGAACCTAGTGAATGACCTGCAGAAAGCTGGTACTAACGTAACAAAAGCTACCGTCAGTAACACACTACGCCATCAGATCCTGCAGTGCCAGACGTGCCCCCTGCTTAAGCCAGTACATATCCGGGCCCGTCTGACGTTTGCTAGAGAGCATTTGGATGTTCCAGAAGAGTATTTGGAGAATGTCATATGGTCAGATGAAACCAAAGTAGAACTATTTTGTAGAAACACAACTTGTGTTTGGAGGAGAGTGAATGCTGAGTTGCATCCAAAGAACACCATACCTACTGTGAATCATGGGGGTGGCAACATCATGCTTTGGGGTGTTTCTCTGCAAAGGGACCAGGACGACTAATCCGTGTACATGAAATAATGAATGGGGCCATGTATCGTGAGATTTTGAGTGCAAACCTCCTTCCATCAGCAAGGGCATTGAAGATGAAACGTGGCTGGTTCTTTCAGCATGACAATGATCCCAAGCACACCGCGAGGGCAACGAAGGAGTGGCTTCGTAAGAAGCATTTCAAGGTCCTGGAGTGGCCTAGCCAGTCTCCAGATCTCAACCCCATAGAAAAACTTTGGAGGGAGTTGAAAGTCCGTGTTGCCCAGCGACAGCCCCAAAACATCACTGCTCTAGAGGAGATCTGCTTGGAGGAATGGGCCAACATACCAGCAACAGTGTATGCCAACCTTGTGAAGACTTACAGAAAACGTTTCACCTCTGTCATTGCCAACAAAGGATATATAACAAAGTATTGAGATTAACTTTTGTTATTGACCAAATACTTATTTTCCACCATAATTTGCAAATAAATTCTTTAAAAATCAGACAATGTGATTTTCTGGATTTGTTTTCTCATTTTGTCTCTCACAGTTGAGGTCTACCTATGATGTCAATTACAGGCCGGCCTAATCTTTTTAAGTGGGAGAACTTGCACAATTGGTGGCTGACTAAATTCTTTTCTTTTTTTTCCCCACTGTAAATGAGACTCTTTCAGCGCCCCAACAATAAGAGGCAAAAGAGTTCCTGCAGAAAAATAAATGTAAGTTCTCTGTTCTTCCAGGGCGAACACATCTAGTAGAGCACTATGTGGATGTAAGCCGTGTACCGGGGTGGGCTCCCCAGGATACAGCAGGGTCATGAACAAAGGAAGCGACTCCAAATCAATTTAGTAAAAAAACAAGATTTTACTTTGTGTAGTAACACCTCTTTACCAAAAAAAACCACTCCCAATTATTTATATACACTCAGCCAGGAAGCTGAGACCCTGGCGTTGTACAGTGCGGTGCCCTCTCTTGTGCTCTCCAAAACACTCCATGTTTTTACCTATCTGCAGGCTGCAACTAACCAGCCGCTTGTTACCTTTTTATCACCCTAGTCACAGGAACAATTCAGTGAGTGTGATAGGGGCACCGGCGGTATAACACAAGAGCTTACAAACTTATCAAAATACCCCTATTCCCCACAAAGTACAACTGAGTAAATATAATAGTAGGTCAGCTTGCAAGCCAAAGAAATGTGACAATGTATAAAATGTCGCTTCTAGACTTCCTCAGAAGATCCTCTCTGGGAGTAACAAGTCTATAGAACTCTCTGAGTCTTAGTCCTTACTACCGAATAGGTATATAATTCACCAGTAGTGTGGCCTGTGAAGATGAGTATGCCTAACTAGTCTAACTACAGGCCCTTACTCAGTCCCAAGCAAAACATTGTAATGCGGTGCGTGCACGATTACTTCTCTTACTGATCCAGCTTTGTTGTGTACCTTTTAGTCTTGGTCTGGAACAGCTGGAAGCGGGGCTCCTCCAGAAAACATGCGATCTCACTGACAGAGCCACTTCTCAGCCAGGTCCTTGATAGCAATCTTCAACTTAGGATGCTGTCTGAACAAACCCTGGAACAGTCTCTGCTTCAGCACCCCCTTGTTATATCTCTGATCCCTTAGGAATCCTTTTTCTCTCTCTTCGGTCCTTCTTCTTCTAAAAGCTCAAAAGCACACTCCTAAGATGGCTGCCATATACACTCTGCTCCTTCTTGTACCACCTCTGCAGAACAGGGTCTCCACGTCACTACTCGAGGGAATTACAGAATTACAGTCCTTCCCATTTCTGAGGTAACAGTGGCCTCTTGTGGTCAAACAAACAAATGTCAGTTTATAAAAAAAAATAAACTTATTTATAGAAACAGGTACATTTCATAACATGAGGGCTGTTTCCCCATCTTACATGGAGACGTAACCTGGGCGGAAAATAAACCTCAAACCCTATAGAATACCAGAGGCATGTAGGGAGGTATTGTCAGCTGAGGTTAAACGCATGCTGGAATTGGGTGTGATTGAGGAGTCTAAAAGTGACTGGTCTAACCCAATTGTCTTGATACTAAAGCCCAATGGTACCTGGCGGTTCTGTAATGATTTTAGAAAATTAAATGGAATTTCAAAGTTTGATGCTTATCCAATGCCCAGAGTAGATGAGCTTATTGAGAAAATGGGTAATGCGAGATACATAACCACACTGGATCTCACAAAAGGTTACTGGCAAATACCTTTGTCTGAGGAAGCCAAAGAGAAAACTACATTTGCCGTACCAGAAGGATTGTTGCAGTACAAGGTTATGCCATTTGGGTTGCATGGAGCTCCTGCTACTTTTCAGAGGTTGATGGACCAAATCTTGCGGCCACATCTTAACTACTCAGCGGCTTACCTGGACGATGTGATCATTCATAGCCCAGACTGGGGAAGTCACCTCTGTAAGGTACAGGCAGTACTAGACTCCATAAGCAAGGCAGGTCTTACTATTAACCCTGAGAAATGTGCTATAGGGCTAGAAGAAGCCAAGTACCTGGGCTATGTAATTGGCAAAGGAGTAATAAAGCCCCAAATCAATAAGGTGGAGGCAATACAAAACTGGCCAAGGCCACTAACCAAAAAACAAGTCGTGGCGTTTCTTGGAATTACTGGCTACTATCGTAGGTTTGTGCCAAATTTTGCCTCTATTGCAGCTCCTCTCACTGACTTCACGAAAGGTGGAAAGTCAGTGATGATCCACTGGACACCAGAAGCAGAGGAAGCATTCCAGAGGTTAAAGTTAGCTCTATGCTAACAGCCAGTCCTGATAACCCCTGATTTTAGGAAGGAGTTTCTGGTGCAGACAGATGCCTCTGATGCAGGTCTGGGAACGGTGCTGTCCCAGGTTATAAATGGAGAGAAGTCCAGTGATGTACCTGAGCAGGAAGCTGTCCCCTGCTGAGAAAAACTACGCCATTGTGGAAAGGGAGTGCTTAGCTATTAAGTGGGCACTGGATGCCCTAAAATATTACCTCCTAGGCAGAAAGTTTAAGTTGATAACTGACCATGCCCCTCTCACGTGGATGAAAATGAATAAGGATAGAAATACTAGGGTTACCAGATGGTTTCTGTCCTTGCAAAATTTTATTTTCAGTGTAGAGCACAGACCAGGGAAGTTGTTGGGAAATGCTAATGCCCTGTCAAGGGTACATTGTATGATGGCCACAAATGCCCAGCCATCCGGTCTGGAAAAGAGGGGTGGGGATATGTAAGCCGATGACTGGAAAAATATTGGAAGGGATGTACATCTCACCCAGGTTGCTCAGATGGGTGAGATGACGGAAATCCAGAAAACTTGTTTCTCAGCAGACAATTATGTTTGCTGAGCATTATTTAAGTTCTGTGCACTGGGCTGAATTTTTTATGGAATGGCGGGTAGGCTGGTAGTGGGACCTGCCATTCCCATCCCCTCCAGTCCAAAACTAGTCGACACTCCTGGAGAAACCCAGCTGACTGGGATCTCCTCGTTAAGGGGATATAAGAAGTCTGCTAGGAGAGCAGACTGTGGCAGAGCTTGGCTGGAAAGCCTCAAAGAAAGTGGCTACTGCTGGAAGACAATCTGACTGTTTGAACTTGTTCCTATTCTAGGTAAGGTAACCTATTTCTGTTTAGTTAGAGCCCAGACGGGCAGGTATTTATTTTTTCGGTTTCTGTTATGTTGCATGTACCAAGGAGTGTTTTGAGTGAATAAAACTCAATACTTGGAGTAATACCTTGGAGTCTGTGTCCATGTCAGCCCACCCAGCACCCCAGATCCTGACTTATATATATATATATATATATATATATATATATATATATATATTGTAAGCAGGCAGAGGGTAGGATTGTGGAGGGAAGATACCTCCCACTAAGGTGGCTCCTCTCCACTAGGTAATGGACTGGAATCTATGTCCAGGGTTTGGATGTGATTACAGACCGGGGCTCAAAGCTCTGGTCCTGGGTTTTGTTAGAGCCAGGTTGAAGCCTTAACACTGGTAGGAGGGTGTGGCTCTCTTATGATGGTGGTTCTTAGCCACAAACACACTTCCTGTGTGGAGGACAGAAAGTGGAGACCAAAACTACTAACTTGGTGAGTCTGCTGGACTGTTTCTGTCTTAAAGACTATTTTGTGTTGCTGGACTTTCTGCCTCTTGGCTGAAACAAGCCATTCTGTTTTGTGTTTCCTTATGCTGCTGGAAGCTATTTATGTTATGGACTCTGTGAACTTCTGCCAATAAAGCACCAGTGTGAACTTACACACACTCTTCCAGTGTCTTACTTGCCTGGTAACCAGCCCCTGGAAAGTCCCGTAATGACATAATAAATAAATATATATATATATATATTCACTTATCCATCCCCTTTCCTGCACCTGCCATGTCCAGTTTTCTTTCAGCCTCCAGAGGTCACCGCACAATACATCTCAACAGCGTCCACTGTTCAGCATCAAACATAACATGCATCTGTTATGGTTTTGTTGCAAGACCTCATAAAAGCAACAGCAGGAGCTGTAGAGACAGCTATTTAAAATCAGTAAGGTACTGTGAGCCAATACAGACCCCAGACGTCTTCACTAGAGCCAGCTGTGAAGCCAGATGGACTTTAGCTGAGTCTGAGACTCTATATTGTCACCAACAGAAGGATGCACCAATAATAAATGCACTGCAAGCTGAAATCAAAACAAACCGCACTATTGACTATTACAGAGCAGACCAGGAGTAGGTGAATATTCGTACAGGCATGGGTCAGAACCAAGAGAGGACGTCAGAAGATTCTAAATCAGAAGACAGAAGTGATATCCAAAAACAAGCCAAGGGTCAGTATGAAGCAAACAAAGACAAACAGGATGCAAAACCCACCCAGGAAACCTCTGAAACTGCAGAAGCTTCCCAGGTTGACATGGTAACTTTAAAGGTAAAGCAGCTGGATTGAGAACACTGACAACATCAAGAGGCTGACAGGTTAAGCGGAGGAGGTGGTGAGCATTAACGGGTGAATATAAGTGAATATTGGCAGTTACATGCTGGAGTAGTCCAGTAAGTAATGGCCAAATGTCACTCTGTAGGGGTCAGTGTGTGGGCCTGAAAAGGGTTCTCTTTACTGTATGTGAGCCTGCAAAGGGGGAGTACACTGCGTCGGGGGTCATTTAATTAGGCAGTTACTGTATGGGGGCCAATAAAGGAGGCAATAGTCCATGTGTGGGGTCATTAAAGGGGGCATTATACCTTGTGTAGACACGGTGGGGCCCAGTCAAAACCTTGCTATTGGCCCCGGTCATTCCTAGCTATGCCCCTGGACACCATAATAAGCATGTAAACATTGTTACATATGAATGGTTCATAAATAGCATGAATCATATATGTGGTTAAAAAAAAAAACATTTTACTTAAATTAAATTTTTAAATTTTTCAATAAACATTGTAAGAAAACATAAAACAAAAACAATATACAAAAATACACAAAAACCACCCTCCCAAATAAAAAAATACTGAGTAATGGGAGGATGAGAAAGGGATTGAAATTCGGAAAGAAAGGAGAAGGAACGCTGGTGAAAGGTAGAAGAAGAAGTAGTAGGGAAATTATGGTGCTGACTATGGTTGTTGGTGTCAGAGACTGGGATTCAAGTGATTCCAAATCCACTGGATTGACTTTCCTCAGCACATCCGTCAAGCTGTCCAGGACACACAGGATCAGTGTTGCACTGGAACACTGGCGCTCCTGCGGCATATCACATAAGTGTGCTGCCGCAGAAATGCCAAATGTGTCCCACTGGTCCTATCTGTCCACCCTCCACACTAGTGCCAGTGCCATGTCTGCATCACTTTCACTGGTGCGGTGGTTTCTTGGCGGATCCCGAGGCCGGCGTTCTGTGTAGGGTGGTGGGTATGTGCGGGAGGAGATGGGGCCCGTCTTCTGGTCTGGGCATGACCAGATGATGGTTTTTGAGGCAGGGATATATTATTATGAGCTGGTCCCCACTGCGCCACAATTGTCAGACCGGGCTGGTCTTCCTCCACCTCCCCTTTTGTGGTCTGGTTGGCATTGAGTGGGTCACTCTACTCCTTGCTGCAGTTTGCCCTCATCCCAGGATTGCTCCAGGATGTTGCCCTCATTTCTGTAAGGAAAAATTAAATATAATACACAACAAAGTGAAAGCCAAACACTGTCTACCTTTCACCCCTGCAGGCTCAAAACCTTTTTGGCTGTTTTACTAACCTTAACCACATGATTTTAAAATCATGTGACCCTGATTACTACTGGTCACTGAAAGCTATTAACCATTAGTGTATGGACACTGGTGTCCCAGCACAAGGAAGGAAAGCATCCCTTTTACTATAGTATTGCCCATACAGGTGTACAGTACAGTGTACATATAATAATTTGTAAACATGCCCTCCATGATATTTTATGTTCTGAGGTGAAGCTCAATTTAGAGTCAGAGAGAAAGGGCCCCACATTGCAGAAAAGCTGCTTTTTTGCTGCAGATTTTGCTGGGTTTTTTTTTTTTTACCTAGAGCCCTTTTTGAAAATAGGCATAACATTTGCCTTGCGCCAGTCCCTTGGTGCTCTACCAGTCACTAGAGATCCCTAAAAATTAAGAATAGGGGTACAGCAATGACTGGACTGAGTTCTTTAAGTACTAGTGGATTTACATCTGTCCATCTGGACCCAGAGCCTTGCTCACATTTATTTTGTTTAGCTTGGCTTGACTCATTTCTATGTTTATCCAGTTTAGTATATTGGTTGAAGTATTACCACCTACACACGTGGACAAAATTGTTGGAACCCCTCATTTAATGAAAGAAAAACCCACAATGGACCCAGAAATAACTTGAATCTGACAAAAGTAATTTGCCAAACTACATGTTGACAAGCCACAAAGCTTCTGGGAGAATGTCCTATGGACAGATGAGACAAAGATCAAAATTTTTGGCAAGGCACATCAGCTCTATGTTCACAGACAGAAAAATGAAGCATATCTTGAAAAGAACACTGTCCCTACTGTGAAACATGGAGGAGGCTCTGTTATGTTCTGGGGCTGCTTTGCTGCATCTGGCACAGGGTGTCTTGAATCTGTGCAGGGTACAATAAAATCTCAAGACTATCAAGGGATTCTAGAGAGAAATGTGCTGCCCAGTGTCAGAAAGCTTGGTCTCAGTCGCAGGTCATGGGTCTTGCAACAGGATAATGACCCAAAACACACAGCTAAAAACACCCAAGAATGGCTAAGAGGAAAACATTGGACTATTCTGAAGTAGCCTTCTATGAACCCTGACCTAAATCCTATTGAGCATCTTTAGAAGGAGCTGAAACATGTCGCCTGGAAAAGGCACCCTTTAAACCCGAGACAACTGGAGCAGTTTGCTCATGAGGAGTGGGCCAAAATACCTGTTGAGAGGTGCAGAAGTCTCATTGACAGTTACAGGAATCATTTGATTGCAGTGATTGCCTCAAAAGGTTGTGCAACAAAATATTAAGTTAAGGGTACCATCATTTCTGAACAGGCCTCTTTCATGAGTTTTCTTTTTAAAAAAAATTATGTTGAAGCATGGTTGAAAAGCAATGTCTTTCATTTGTTCATTTTCATAGAATTTTTATATATTATTACTTTTGTCAGATTCAAGTTATTTCTGTGACCATTGTGGGTTTTTCTTTCATTAAATGAGGGGTACCAACTATTTTGTCCACGTGTGTATATTTCATTATATAAACTTGTTCAGTGTGACTACACTGTTCAAATGATGTCACATAAAGTAAGCTGGACAGTTAGCCTTTGTTAGTAGGCAGAGGCTTGGCTCGTTATATCAAATATGGGGTAAATGGTAATGGTACTCGGGGAGAAGGGGAAGGTGTGGGAAACATAAACAGCAGTGATTTATAGTGCTCACCCGCACACCACTCTCAGGATCAGATCGAGGCTCCTTATCTTAATGAATGATTACATCGCACTGGAGACTGTCTACACAAGCGCAGTCCAGCCTCCTAGACGCCGATGAAGCTCCAAGTCAGCTCTCCTAAAGGTACAGATATCTAAAGCTATAACAAGCTGCTATTACAACTGCTTCCCATTCCTACAATATTTTTATGCAATGCTTAGTTTTATCTACATTAGATCTGTTTTATATAGTAACTTCTCTTACATGAGGAAGTGTTTTTATAATTATGATTGTTGATTGTTTTGATCTTCACATGTTGTCATGTATTAGATACTAATCACCATGTGTTTTGTATTTCTGTAATTGGTCACATCCTCCTTTTCTCTTCCTTTTGTGGACATAATTTCCTTTGTAAGACCACAGATTGTGTATTTCTGTTAGCATTGCTACTTCCTGTATACTTGACAAAGGGGAGATATCCCCGAAACACAGTGTTTGGATTTAAATAAAAGCGTTTTTGGCTATTATATAACTGGGTGAAGCGCGGTTCCTTCCTACTTGACCTAGCCTTCCGGCTTGGAATTTGGTCCTCCTGCCTATACAGTGACCTGGTGACAGAGTGTGGAGGTAGCACAAGCCTTAGGAGGTCATACAGTGACCCAGTGGCAGAGTGAGGAGGTGGCAGCAGCATGAGGAGGCCATACAGTGACCCTGTGGAAGCGGCATGAGGAGGACATACAGTGACCCATTGACATTGTGGAGGTAGCAACAGCCTTAGGAGGCCATACAGTGACCCAGTGGCAGAGTGAGGAGGTGGCAGCAGCATGAGGAGGCCATACAGTCACCCAGTGGCAGAGTGCAGAGGTGGCAGCAGCGTGAGTAGGCCACAGAGTGGCAAGGTGATATAATGTGTAGGTAGCAACAGCCTTAGGAGGCCATACAGTTACCCAGTGGCAGAGTGAGAAGGTGGCAGCAGCATGAGGAGGCCATACAGTAACCCAGTGGCAGAGTGCGGAGGTGGGAGCAGCGTGAGTAGGCCACAGAGTGGCAAGGTGATATAATGTGTAGGTAGCAGCCTTAGGAGGCCATACAGTGAACCAGTGGCAGTGAGGAGGTGGCAGCATGGATCATTTAATCTGCTGCATCAGGCATTGATGGGTGGAAATCTTGGCTGCAGCTGCTGAAACGGGGAGCTGGCTGTAATTTCAGCTGGTGCTCCCAGAGAGAAGGCAGGGAAGGTTTATTACCGTCCCTGCCTTCCCGATCGCTGTGTATACAGGGCTCAATGAGGGCTGTATACAGCGCTATGGGCGCCGCCATCTTGCGGCTCCCCTCCGACCCGGCGGTCATGTGATCCACCAGGATCAGCACCTGTTAGAGCTGCTGGGTCCTACAGGACCCAGATCAGCTCTATAGTAATGTGAAAGCAACGTGCAGGAGGCTGTATTCCTCATGCAACTGGGGCTAAATGTACCAGCCCCAGTTACAGGGGAAATCAGCCTCCCGAAAAAAAAAAAAAAGTAATCAGCTGTCCCGAAAGGTCTATTATGACCTTATGGGGACACAATGTAAAAAAAAAATAAATAAAAAAAAAAAAAAAGTATAGAAAAGAAAAAAAAAAATGTAAATAAAATAAATAAAATAATACGCCAATAAAACGCCCTTATTACAGGTTATAGCCCCACCCCTGATGACAACATAAAAAATAAAAATTACCGTAACAGAGAGGAAAAACTATTTTATAAAGTTTTTTAGTAGCACTTTGTGTTATTAAATAAAAAAAAAAAAAATGAAAAGTGAAAAACAGACCCGTTTTCCCTCCTCTTTTGTTTATATTTTCCCGGTTATAAAATAAATTAACACACATGCAAAAATAAAAACATAAAAATAAAGCCCTATGTGTCACCGAAAAAAGACGCAGAAATTAGTTGAATAATGCAAATGATAAAAATGTTATAGCCCTCCAAAACCACACATACAAAAAAAACTTGAAAATGTGCCTGGTATGGAAGTGGTTAAAGAAGTAGTTAAAGGTCTGTGAGAGCCAGAAATCTTGCTTGTTTGTAGGTGACCAAATGATTATTTTCCACCATAATTGGCAAATAAATTCTTTAAAAATCAGACAATGTGATTTTCTAGATTTGTTTTCTCATTTTGTCTCTCATAGTTGAGGTTTACCTATGATATCGATTACAGACCTCTCTCATCTTTTTAAGTGGGAGAACTTGCACAATTGGTGGCTGACTAAATACTTTTTTTTCCCCACTGTCTATACTCTTTATATTCAGGCTTTTTGCTGTAAATAAATCCAGAAGAATAATCATTAGAGGTAATACTTCATCAGGTAATATTATTCTTCTAGCCACTAGCCACCATCCCAAACATACAATTAAATCTATACCAGTGGGAGAACTTATTAGAACAAAGCAGGCTTGCTCACTAGAAAAACATTATATTGTTCAGAGTACCATTACTTTAGATAGATTAAGAAAGAGAGGTTACCCCAATTGGTCCCTAACTATAGCTAAAAACTTAGTATACAAAAGATCCCCTTCTTTGTTATCTAATACACGTTTTACTAGGAAATTCAATAATAATCAAAACAAAATTGTTTTTCAACCCCCTTTAGCGCACAATATCAAAGCATTGTTAACATTTTTTTTAAAAATTTACCTATATTACAACAAGATTCTATTAGTAATACAATTTTAGCGGAGGGGGTACAATATATCGCCAAACAGGGACGTACCATTGGTAATTTATTATCACCTAGTATGTTCATCACTATTAAACCGACATCGTCAACTTGGTTAGATTTGAAAGGTTTTTTTTAAATGTGGACTAAAAAGATGTAATGTTTGTAAATATGCGAAAAAAAAACTACAAATTTTCAAACTGTTGGTGGTAATAAAACTTATGAAATTAAGAGCTTTTTAAATTGTAACAGTCATCATATTGTTTATATTATTGAATGTAAAAGTTGCAATTTATTATATGTAGGGTGTTCTATTAGAGCGGTAAAAATAAGGATAGCTGAACAACTCTCTGTACAAAAACAGCAGAAAATATGTCTAATGCATCTCGACAATTTTCATCAATACATGGTGGCAATATTTAATCTTTACAGTTCTATGCTATAGAACATGTCCATAAGCCTATCCGTGGGGGGTAATTGGAGGAAATTGGTATTAAAAGGAGAAGCATTTTGTATTTTAAAATTAAATACCAGATATCCGTATGGTCTTAATATCAGGTCGGATTTGTCTTATATTTATTAGTGGTGTTATTTATAGAAACTATATCGCAGCTATATATATATATATATATATATATATATATATATATATATATAATCTTTATAAATTTTAGTTTAATTTTATTGATGATGTGTTTTTGTAGTGTTCCTGTTTCAATATTTGAGACCTATGAAGTTCATGACGTTATGAGATATTATGTTATTTTCCCGCTTTACTTTTGAATTTTATGACATTATGAAATATCTTGTTACTTTCCCGCTTTATTTTTGAATTTAAACATCATATTCATTGGTGGTGTATGTTTCGCGATGTTCCCACTTTGTAACTTAAATTTTTGAATTAAATACATCTATGTTGCATCTATTCCATTGGACGATGGCATTATTGCCGCTTGCCTTTTTGAATATACTCATTGGAGATATCATGTGACCTTTTTTGTATTGCTCACGTGTTAAGTCACATGACTTTTTCCTTTTGAATTTCATGGAATGCCGTTGTGTATTGTATACAAAGCTATTTTATCGGGTGACGGCATTTTGCTGCTCATCCTTTTGAATATGGTCATGTGAGACATCATGTTATCCTCTTTGTATTGTGTTCATGTGACCTTTCCTCTCTTTTTTTGAATTTTATGGAAGGAACTAGTGACGCTTGTTATCTTGAATATGGTTCTTTGAGATATCATGTGACTTTTTTGTAGCGTCATGTGTTATCTGGTTTATGTGAATTTTTCCTTTGAATTTTATGGAGGGAATGTCGTTGTATATTATATATACCACTTTAATGAAACACTATATGTAAGTTCATATTTTCCATCTTATATATTTATGATGTATTTATATATATTGTGAGTATGTGAGCCAGAGGGCACTGTGGAGAGACCCAGGCCCAACCCTGAAAAGGCCTTCAGCCACACCTTTGGGGGGCGTGGCGTGTAACTCCAGAAGTGTGGAATATCCTGCAGGGAGCAGGAGATGGTGGATCAGCTAAGGCGAGAGAGAGGCTCTGTCCCAGAAGGGCCGGGGTCCACAGAGGACTGTTGCTGGAGCTGAGCAGTAGAGGCTAGTTAGGGGCTCAAGGAGTCATTTAGTGCCCTAACTGTGGCCTAGGTTTTTGTTGTTTTGTTATGTTGCAGTTAAGCTGAATAAAGCCAGTTTTATTTTACGCTTGGACCGTCTGAAAGCTATCTTTCCGGCGCCCAGTACCACGAACCACTGCTGTCCGAACCAGGAGCCTGCCGCCATTTTGAGTCTAATTCCCCAAGTTGTCACATATGGTGCTACGGATTCGGGCATAAAGCGATCCACGCAAGCCCTTGAAGACAAGTGGTTGGTGACTGCAGTACTGCTAAGTGTGCATTGTGGCCTACAGCTGGAAGAAATCTGTGATTTCAACTGAGAAACCCAGGAAGGGGTGAGTGAATTGCAACATAGCAAAGTGTGTGCAAAACTGGTGAAAGTAAAACTCTGGAAGAGGAATCCAGGGAATGGACTTTGTGTATACTGTGGCACAGAAGTCTGTAAAGTGTTTGCTGATGGCAAGAAAGTAAGCAATGTGTATAGAAGCTGGATACTGCAAACAGTCTATGTGAAAGGCTATGGTGCCATGTTGGTGTTTTCTGTGGAAGACAGAAGAAAATGCTGGTTGTTGTAGTGCCACATAAGTTAACTGTTTGAATATATGTGACTGCAGAAGATAGCAAAAAGTTGCTGCCGGTTGAACCCAAGGTTGCTGTGGAATATTGTGTAATCTTGTTAGTAAACCATGGGCAAGAAAAAGAGAATTTCAGCTTGTAAAAAAGCAGAGAATTTATGCACAGGTTTATTAGTGCAGCAGTCTGAATGCAGAGAGACACAAAACCCGGAACAGAGCATGTGGAATGCAAGTAAAGATGATGAGTTGCATGAGAATGACTCAGTTTTTCTAAAGCACCTCGGTTCTGTGACTGAATATGTCCCTACTGACGGTATGTCTCATACTGGAGTGCATCAAAGCGCTAAAGATGAAAATGTTATGGTGCAGCAGCTTCAAGATGAGAATAAAACCATCAGGTTCATGTATGAAGATGAAATATCTGATTGTAAACGGCAATTTGAGGTATTAGAAAAAGAGCACCTTAAGTTGAACCTGAAGTTAAAGAAAGATCTTGAATCTATGAGGAGTTCATATCCTAGTCATTATGAAAATGTGGTACTGGGTTTGCCTGGAATGGACTGAGTCACTAAGAAGGAGTTTGCTGATATGAAATGTGCTCTAGCTAATAAAGTTGTACAGAGTGTAGAGCAAAAGCAAGTGCTTGAGAAACAATTGCAGGATTTAAAGGAGCAGCATGTTCAAGACTCCATTGCCAAAGAGAGTGTCATTGAAAAATTAAGAGATGACCTTGAAACTGCTAAACGTGAGAGAAGTGAATTTTTGCAGTGTCAATCAGAAAGTTGGGATGAACAAGTCAGGAAGTGTGAAGAACTTTCGGCTGCATTAACTGACAAAGAAAATGAAATTGCAGAGCTGAGGAAGCATGTGTCTGACCGAGAGAGTGATTTAGAATCTGTGGTGCAGACATTGCAGTCAGAGCAAAACTTGCATGCACTAAAGCAAGTTTGCCTAAATAGTGAAGTCAACGAATGGCGGAGCAGAGCTGGAGTTCTGGAACAACGAGAAAGGGAACTCAAAGCTAGAATATGTAGCCTGGAGAGGGCACTCTCAGGATCTTGTGAAGATAATGAGAAGTTGTCGGTTTTGGTGCAAAATAAAGACAAAGAATTGATGGAGATGTCGTCTGTCCATGCTCAGAAAGTGCAAACCTTACAGGAGAGTCATAAAAAAGTAGAGACTCAACTTCAAGAGCTGCAACTAAAAGTCACAGAAGGAGACAGGTTTCAAGCAGAGCTGCTAGACAAGGCAAACAGACTACAGGTGGAATTGGATAATGTCACAGGGCTTCTGTCTCAAGCAGACAGCAAGTTTATCAAAGTTTCCAAAGAGTTGTCTACACTAGAATCTCAGCTTCAGGACACTCAGGAACTTTTTCAAGAAGAAACTCGTCAGAAGCTTGACCTTAGTACAAAACTAAAACAAATGGAAGATGAGAAAAATGGTTTCCTTGAGCAACTAGAGGAAGAGGAGATAGCAAAAAGATTTGACAAAGCAGATTTCAACACTACAGGCTCAGGCGACTGATATGAAGAAAAAAATGGAGGATAGTATTGGGTCCTTGGACTCTGTTGAAGAACTAAAGGAAAAGTTGCAAAAGGAGCTAGAAGCTACAAATCAACGGTTTGAGGAGAAGGTTGCTGCTTATGACAAACTTGAGAAGATGAAAATTAGACTGCAGCAGGAACTAGAAGATGTACAGTACAGACCAAAAGTTTGGACACACCTTCTCATTCCAAGAGTTTTCTGTATTTTCATGACTATAAAAATTGTAGATTCACACTGAAGGCATCAAAACTATGAATTAACACATGTGGAATTATATACTTAACAAAAAAGTGTGAAACAACTGAAAATATGTCTTATATTCTAGGTTCTTCAAAGTAGCCACCTTTTGCTTTGATTACTGCTTTGCACACTCTTGGCATTCTCTTGATGAGCTTCAAGAGGTAGTCACCTGAAATGGTCTTCCAACAGTCTTGAAGGAGTTCCCAGAGATGCTTAGCACTTGTTGGCTCTTTTGCCTTCACTCTGCGGTCCAGCTCACCCCAAACCATCTCGATTGGGTTCAGGTCTGGTGACTGTGGAGGCCAGGTCATCTGGCGTAGCACCCCATAACTCTCCTTCTTGGTCAAATAGCCCTTACACAGTCTGGAGGTGTGTTTGGGGTCATTGTCCTGTTGAAAAATAAATGATGGTCCAACTAAACGCAAACCGGATGGAATAGCATGCCACTGCAAGATTCTGTGGTAACCATGCTGGTTCAGTATTCCTTCAATTTTGAATAAATCCCCAACAGTGTCACCAGCAAAGCACCCCCACACCATCACACTTCCTCCTCCATGCTTCACGGTGGGAACCAGGCATGTAGAGTCCATTCGTTCACTTTTTCTGCGTTGCACAAAGATCTAAAATTTGGACTCATCTGACCAAAGCACAGATTTCCACAGGTCTAATGTCCATTCCTTGTGTTCTTTAGCCCAAACAAGTCTCTTCTGCTTGTTGCCTGTCCTTAGCAGTGGTTTCCTAGCAGCTATTTTACCATGAAGGCCTGCTGCACACAGTCTCCTCTTAAGAGTTGTTGTAGAGATGTGTCTGCTGCTAGAACTCTGTGTGGCATTGACCTGGTCTCTAATCTGAGCTGCTGTTAACCTGCGATTTCTGAGGCTGGTGACTCGGATGAACTTATCCTCCGCAGCAGAGGTGACTCTTGGTCTTCCTTTCCTGGGGCGGTCCTCATGTGAGCCAGTTTCTTTGTAGCGCTTGATGGTTTTGGCCACTGCACTTGGGGAAACTTTCAAAGTTTTCCCAATTTTTCGGACTGACTGACCTTCATTTCTTAAAGTAATGATTGCCACTCGTTTTTCTTTACTTAGCTGCTTTTTTTTCTTGCCATAATACAAATTCTAACACTCCATTCAGTAGGACTATCAGCTGTGTATCCACCTGACTTCTGAACAACACAACTGATGGTCCAAATCCCATTTATAAGGCAAGAAATCCCACTTATTAAACCTGACAGGGCACACCTGTGAAGTGAAAACCATTTCAGGTGACTACCTCTTGAAGCTCATCAAGAGAATGCCAAGAGTGTGCAAAGCAGTAATCAAAGCCAAAGGTGGCTACTTTGAAGAACCTAGAATATAAGACATATTTTCAGTTGTTTCACACTTTTTTGTTAAGTATATAATTCCACATGTGTTAATTCATAGTTTTGATGCCTTCAGTGTGAAGCTACAATTTTTATAGTCATGAAAATACAGAAAACTCTTGGAATGAGAAGGTGTGTCCAAACTTTTGGTCTGTACTGTAGGTGTAGATCTTGATCATCAACGTCGGATTGTGTCAAATTTGGAAAGGAAGCAGGAAAAGTTTGATCAGCTGCTTGGTGAAGAGAAAACTCTTTCTGCTAGATATGCAGAAGAACGTGACCGTGCTGAAGCAGAGGCTCGTGGAAAAGAGACCAAAGCTCTTACCTTGGCCCGCTCCCTAGAAGAGGCCCTTGAAGTGAAGGCCGAGTTAGAGAGGCTCAACAAGCAACTGTGCACTGAAATGGAGGATTTGGTTAGCTCCAAGGATGAAGTTGAGAAAAACCTGGAATCTGTGCAGATATTGTATGAGAACAAAGCTAATGCTTATGACAAGTTGGAAAAGGCCAAGAGAGAATTGGACCTCCAGGTAGAAGACATGAGGATTCAGTTTGAGGAAAAAAAGGTCTAATTTATCTGCTGAGATTGTAGATCTAAAAATGCTTATTGCTAAACTAAAGGTGCAGGTGAACAAGCAGGAGGAAATTGTATGCATCAAGGAACAGCTGGAGTTTCAGATGATTCAAGTGAAGCGCGAGTCAGAAATAAAGTTGGAAGAGCGCACTTTGCAGATTGAACAGTTAAAAACCGAAGTGGAATCTAAAAGAGAATTGGATCGATTGCAGCAGTCTCTATCCAATACTGAACAGTCGGCATCTGCCCTATCTTCAAAGCTGGCAGCACTAGAAGCTGAGAAGGATTTGCTGCAGAGCCTGTTAACCTCTAAAGAATCAGAGCTGTTATCCATGAGAAACGTGACTCAAGAGAGAGAGTCTGTATTCAACCAAGAGCAAGATAAGAGAGCCACTGAGATACGGGACTTGAATGAAAGACTTGACAAAAAGTCTGCAGATGAGCAGAAGCTGTATCTGAATGCGCTGAAGAATAAGCAGTCTTTAATAGATGCTGACCTGACAAATGTTAGAAGAACACGGCAGAATATCCTTGAATTGGGAGACATGGTGGATAAAGAGATGGCATCTACATCTGCTGCCATAGAAGATGCAGTGCGACAGATTGCGGAAGATCTGCAAGTTGCAATAGTAAAAACTGAGATGGAGGCTGCTCAGGAAAATGTGGCAATGAAGAAAGTTTCGGAACTGGAATCAGAGATTTGTGCGCTACAGAAAGCGGTAGAATTGGAGAAAGCTGCCAGCATAGAGGCAGAGAAAGCAGAGCCATTAAGGCAGCCAGAACATGTAACCAAAAAGCATCTGGGTACTGACAGAAAAAACTGTGATGGTGAAAACTTTGTATCCCAGTCCTCCGGTGTTAGCACAGGGAATGAAAATAACTTGAAGAATGTTGAGATGACGATATCACCAGCTCCTGTACTGTCAGAAAGGGGTTGGCACGAAAATTCTTGCAATCTATCACAGTATCGCAACAGGCCTCCAGAAAGTTGTGCGTATGAGAGAGAGGAGATAAGACTAGAGTATGGAAGTGGTTCTCCTGCTGCTGTACAGATGTGGACATCTTATAAAGAAACCATTCCAATATATGATGTGGCAGTTGCTAAAGACATACCTGAAAATGTAGTTCAGCGTGAGCTATTTTGTGAGGGTGTACTGTATGGCCCTTGTGCAGAAGGAGAAGATATTGCGGTACAGAGCTTGTGTATCTCAAACAAAGAGGAGAGCAAGCGGCCTATGTCTCCTAAACTTCTAAGCCTTGATGGTGATGGCAAAGTTTGCTTTGAGATGAAGGTTACAGAAAAGGTACCCGTGAAATATTTATACTCTAAAGACATTGATGTGCATTAAGTATGTGTTAGCTGGTATCTGAGCTCCTGTGGATTCGTGATAGGAGAAGATGAAGATTCTTACGGCTATTCACTAAATGAATCAAAGTCATGCAATGGGATGGCTGAAGACTATGGCGAGAAATGTGATGAAAATTATGTGATCCACTGTATGGCGAATTGTGAAGGTGATGAAGCAAAACTTGCCTTTGCACAGAATGGCCAGGATCTTGGCGTGGCATTTAAAGGGAGGAGAAAACTGAGAACTCGACGGAGCGGTATTTGGAAGAAGAGACCGCCAGATTGGGACTTCTGGAGAGACACTGGACAGGCATACTTGATTGAAGAGGGACTTCGTCATAGGATGTCTCGTCCCATTGTAGCTCACCCCATGGGTAGTGAGCTGAGGGGGAGGGTATGTGAGTATGTGAGCCAGAGGACGGTGTGGAGAGACCCAGGCCCAGCCCTGAAAAGGCCTTCAGCCACACCTTTGGGGGGCGTGGCGTGTAACTCCAGAAGTGTGGAGTATCCTGCAGGGAGCAGGAGATGGTGGATCAGCTAAGGACAGAGAGAGAGGCTCTGTCCCAGAAGGACCGGGGTCCACAGAGGACTGTTGCTGGAGCTGAGCAGTAGAGGCTAGTTAGGGGCTCAAGGAGTCAGTTAGTGCCCTAACTGTGGCCTAGGTTTTTGTTGTTTTGTTATGTTGCAGTTAAGCTGAATAAAGCCAGTTTTATTTTACGCTTGGACCGTCTGAAAGCTATCTTTCCGGCGCCCAGTACCACGAACCACCGCTGTCCGAACCAGGAGCCTGCCGCCATTTTGAGTCTAATTCCCCAAGTTGTCACAATATATATTTTATATATAGTTAAAGTTATGTTTTTGATTTATGTTTTATATATTTGGTTATACTATTCTTGTATGTTAATAGTTACATTTGTTAGTGGGTGGAGATTTGTGATCCATTTGTGTTTTAAATTCAGTGTGTTTTGATACTTATGTAGCCATGACCAAGGGGCTATACGCCCTGAAACGCGTAGGCTGTTTTATGGATCCTGCTTTTGTGTAACTATTGTTACTTTTTTAAACTATATGGATTAAAAGTTACATTTTATTCATCAACCATAATTATTGGATGCTGGAACTTTTTTTATCTTCATTATCCTCAACATATCTTGCTCAGAAGAGTCCAATGAGCGTTCCTTGGCATTCTTTGGCATTTGTAATATGGAATCTATCTATATTCGGATATGGTGAGCTGAAGATTTAATCTTTTTTCTTCTTGTGCATTCTTCACTATGCGGCTAAAGAAAGCTGCTCATCAGCAACTCTAGGCTCAGGCTGCTGCTGATGGAGCCGATACTGCTCCTGCCACCCCCACCCCCTCCCACAGCTGTCATGGCAGTGCAAGTTGAGCATCCTCTCCGGTCGGACATGCGAGAGGATGGACGATGGCGCAGATAGGCAGCGGCCAACTTGCTACATAGCATGTCTCTATAGTAGTTCAGTTTGTCCTCCCTCTCAGTGGGTATAAAAAAAGGCCCCCATTTTACCTGGTAGCGAGGGTCTAACATGTTGGAGAGCCAGTAGTCATCCCTCTGCCGAATGGTAACAATTTGGCTGTCACTGCGGAAGGAAGTGAGCATGCATTGGGCTATTTGCGCAAGTGACTCCGAGGGACTCCCTGCATCCATCTCCACTGCATACTGCCACAGTGTGTCTTTGTCATCTGCCTCATCCTCCTCATCTTCCGCTGGCTGTTCTGGTTGCTCCTGCTCCTCCTCTCCACCCATTTGGCTACACATTGTTTGTGCTCCAATGTCCTCCTCATCCTCCTCCTCCTCCAGTTCAGCCCCCACAGGGCTCATGTGGCCGTGAGATGTAGACGCCACATCTCCAGTCCCCTGACCAGCCAGATTGAAAAGCATCTTTTCCAGGATGTGAATCAGTGGAATGACGTTGTTCATCCCATAGTCCTTGTGACTGACTAACAAATTGGCCTCCTCAAAGGGAACGAGGAAACGGCAGGTGTCACGCATGAGCTGCCAATGGCTAACGTTAAAGTTACACAGGGGAGTACCTCTGTCCGCTTGGATCATCAAGAAATCGTTTATGGCTTTTCTCTGTTCATATAGTCGATCCAACAAATGGAGGGTTGAATTCCAATGAGTGGAAACATCGCATATCAGCCTATGTTGTGGGAGGCCATTCTGCCGCTGCAGCTCAAGGAGGTGCTTGGCGGTGTACGAGTGGCTGAAGTGCATGCAAAGTTTCCTGGCCATTTTTAGGATGTCGTGCTGATGGGTAGAACACTTAAGGAAACACTTGACAACCAGTTCGAACACATGCGCCATGCAGGGCGCATGGCTCAGCCCTCCTTGACGCAGCACCGACACCATTTTCTTCCTGTTGTCGGTCACCATTGTTCCGATTTTAAGTTCTCTTGGAGAAAGCCAGGATTCGATTTCTTGATTGAGGACATGGAGCAGTTCCTCCCCTGTGTGACTTCATTCGCCCAGGCAAATGAGGTGTAGAACAGCGTGACTCCGCTGTACCCTGCACATGTGGTATGCTGGAGGAGCACTCTGAATTGTCCCTGCAATGGAGGCTGAGGAGACAGTGGAGGATGAGGCGGACATTGTTGCAGGATCAACGGCGTGGGAACGTGGAGGCAGACGCTGCGTCACCTGTCCAAGTTGCTGGTGTGTCTGGGCAGTAACCACATTAACCAAGTGGGCCGTAAATGACATATATTGTCCTTGACCGTAGTTACAGCTCCGCACATTGGCGCTGCCATGCACTTTGGCAGACAGCGACAGGCTCAAGGACTGGCCCACCTTATCTTCTACATATTTGTGCAGGGCTGGTACTGCCTTCTTGGCAAAGAAATGACAGCTTGGGGCTCTCCACCTCAGCTCGGCGCAAGCCATGAGTTCTCTGAACGGTGCGGAGTCCACCAAGTGGAAAGGGAGTGACTGCAGCACCAGCAACTTGGACAGGAGCACGTTCAGCTTCTGCACTGTTGGATGATTGCACGCATACTGTTGTCTCTTAGATATAGATTCTGTGATCGATTGCTGATGCAATGACTGACTAGCAGCAGATGTTGGGAAGGACACACAGCTTCCTTCGGCTGAGTTGGAGCTTGACTGCCTGAAATGGGGTGCATGCCACTGGGTGCCGCAGCGCTTACTGCGGCAGGCTGGACCACCACATTGGAGCCACGGCTCTCTCAGGCCACTTTATGGTGACGCTACATATGTTGATGCAGGGCTGTTGTGCCAACATTGGCACCCTGGCCACGCTTCACCTTCTGCCCACAGATTGAACATATGGCTATGTTCACCTCCCCCAGAGGCTTAACAAAAAACTGCTACACCGTTGAGTAGGTGATTTTACCCCCAACACTCCAAAGTAACTGACTGCTACCACCACTGCCTCCGTGAACCCCTGCACCACTGTTTTTCAAGCAGGTAGGCTGCTGCGAAGCAGGTGGACTACCCCGGGCATGTTTAGCTCCCAATCTCCCACTGCTGCCACCCTGCTGACTCCCCCTCTGCCTCATGCGCAAGCTGTAACCCTCTTCTCCTTATGATGATGAAGCCCCTTCGTCACCCGGCTCCCAATTACGATCGGCTACATAGTCATCCACTACTGTCTGCAGGTCACTGATGTCCTCCTCAACACCAGCTCCCACGCCACTCTTCTTATCACTACTTGCCCGCCTACTAGAGGAAGCGGTGGATGTCTCCTCCAGATCTTGGCTGAGCAGTAGCTGCTGACTATCCTCTAGTACCTCCTCCTCACTGTATAGTGGATCTAAGCCCACAGCATAGAGTACTTCTCTAGCTAAGGGAAAGAAAAGGACAGAGGCAGGTTGAGGACAGGTGAGGGCACAGAGACTGCTGCCGGGCCACGCCAACTAAGGGTTGTGTCTGACGAACCCACCGACTCTTGGCTGGGGGTGTTTGATGTGACTTGGGATGAAGTGGATGACCGAGTCAACCAGTCTACAACCAAGTCGACAACTGGTCAAGACACGACCGCTACTTGACACTGGAAGCTCAGGCCTCTGTAAATGACCCCTGCTGCCACGCCCCCTCACTCTGTTGCGACCTATGCCTGCGCCAGAAACATTGACATATTGTTCAATGAAAAAACGTAATTGCAAAGGAAATAAATACAGGGCAAAAAGGCCTATAATTTTCTACTTTGAAGAGAATGGCAAATATGCCCCTTATTTCTTTCCCCAGTAATGAACACCTATAAAAAAAAAAAAAACATGATAAAGGCAGAGATTTGTGGCTAAGAATTATTGATTTTTGAAAATACTTTATTGAAAAATGGCCAGCAACATTATATTTGGAACAAAATGGCGATTATGGTCCTTATGGCTTTCCACACTAATAAACACCTTTAAATAAGTGATAACCGCTAAGAATTATTGAATTATTGATTTTTGACAATACTGTATTGATAAATGGCCAGCAACTTTATACTGGGAACAAAATGACGAATATGCCCTTTATTTGTTTCCACACTAATAAATGCCTTGAATAAGGTGTTAGAACAAATAACTGCAGATATTAGTGGATGAGAATTCAGTTTTCTTGACCTGTAATGTTATGCTTTGGAAGAACAGTGAATAAGCCCCCTTATAATAAATGTCTTGAAAAAGGCATTAGAATAGACTGTAGATATAACTGGATGAGAATTCAGTTTTCTTTGGCACAGTAGTACTGACAAATGGCCTGTAATGTTATGCTTTGGAAGAACAGTGAATAAGCCCCTTATAATAAACGCCTTGAAAAAGGCGTTTATTACAGATAAGTGCAGATATTAGTGGATGATAATTCACAGTTTTTTGCTGTACTGCACTGCAAAAGGCTTGTTGTTCCACCTTGAAGACACAGGTAATGGAATGGTAGGAGAATCTCCCAAAAAATGAGGTGTGGGGACCACGCTTCACCAAAGATGCTTTATTATACTCAAATAACACAACGCGTTTCGGGGAAATCAGATCCCCTTTATCAAGTGTACAAGAGACTAAACATAAAAACAATAAAAGAATACACATGTAAAGAGTCAGTAATTGGAATTTAGAACCAGTTAAATGAATGATACCATTCTATGGGTTAAAAGAAAAGTATTCCACCAGATAGTATTATCATGGATAGATAAATAATTAAATAAATAAATGAATAAATAGTGGTAATGAATGTACTCAAAAAAAAAAAAAAATAAATAAGTAAAGCTAAAAGGCTAATAAATGCAATATAAAATCAAAATGCACATAAGAGTAAAAACTATACATAAAAAGGTATAAACCAATGTTTTTTGGTACTTACCAGCCTGAGGAGGTAGGCTGTGAGATCTGAAGTGAATGAGAAGTAAAAGTGGAGACCACTTTCAGAAAGGCTTATATAGGTATGGTGAAATGGGACCACCCCTAGGGGGAGGGGTTCAAACTTGTGGGTAAAGTTTAAATTGAGAGAAAAAAAAAAAAAATTTGATTGAAAGATAAAGTTTAAATTGAGAAAAAAAAAAAAAAAAAAAAAAAAAATCATCAATTGGTAATGCTAAAGGTTTCATTCGCTTCCGGAGATCGCTACTGTGCATGTGTGTAGCGATCTCCTGCTCTGAGTCATATGTTTCTGTGTAGGGCGCAGGACTGATCTGAACTATGGTTGTTATGAAATATAGCACTAAAAAGAAGAAATAATGTTAATGAGTAATGAGAGGGTGGACATCATGCTCATATGACTGGGGCTAGAGAATGTATCATAATACATGGATAAATGAAAAATGAAAATGGGTAATAAACATATGATTATGGCTAAGAAATATATTTCACTATATACAAATATATACATAATAATTATATGTGATAGGCATAGAACAAAAATGATGACAATACATATGCATATGGGTTGAAACAAATGTACTGGAGGGGAGAAGATAATGCCGGCGATGTTTGCATATGCAAATATATACACACGCCTTAGAATACCTAGTCATATACAGACTCAAGTGCTTCATTAAGCCCAGCTGGTGTTAGAGAGTTAAATTTAAAAATCCTATACATTTCCTTTCTCTTGAGTTTTTCAAATCTGTTGTTGGTATGGGCAGGAATGTGGTCTATTGGTGTGATTTTGAATGCATCGAAACAAGATTTATGCGACACCAAGGCATGCTTTGATACACTGTTTTTGAGGTAGCCATTAGTTACATTAGATCTGTGCTTATTTAGCCTCTCCCTTAATGGTCTGATGGTCCTTCCTACATACTGGAGTCCACAAGGGCACTCCAGGACATAGATGACAAAGGAGGATGAACAGTTCAGGAAATGATTGATCTGAAAAATATCGCCTGTTGAAAAGCTCGTAATGGTTTTGGCTGAATGGTTAATTGTGTGACAACATTTACATTTTTTGTGTTCGCATTTATAAACACCATTTGGTTGTGGATATGACATATTCCGGTCTACAGATTTAGTAAGAGACCTCAGTTTGCTAGGGGCCAATAGATTTTTCAGGGTTTTTGCTCTTCTAAAAGTGATTGATGGCTTATGGGGAATATTCTTATTAAGTAGAGGATCATTCAGGAGTATCGTCCAGTGTTTGTCCAGGATCATCCTGATCCTGTTATGTGCATTACTGTAATTGATTATGAAATTATGTCCGAATTCTTTACTAGTATTTTTCCGAATTGGGACAAGGCATTCAGATTGAGTTAGAAACTGTGCTTTAGATTCTGCTGCTTGAATAATCCATTTAGGATAGTTTTTTTCCTGGAACCGTTGGGTTAGAATTTTACTCTGGATTTTAAAGTCTGAGTTCTTTGTACAGTTTCGCCGGATACGTCTGAATTGCCCGAATGGTACATTATCTTTCCATTTTCTGTAATGGGAGCTACGGTAATCAAGTAGACTGTTGCAGTCTACCTTTTTGAAGAAAGTTTTTGTACTGATGCCCTCAAGGCTACCATTGAGTTCTAAATCCAGGAAATCAATTGAGTTCTTTTTAGGTTGGCCACTAAGGGTGATTCCCCAGTTGTTATTATTGAGATAGTTTGTGAACTCACAGAAGGAATGTTCCGAACCTTCCCATATGAAAAGGAGGTCGTCAATCTATCTTTTGTAGAACACAATACTAGCAGACCAAGGGTGTTTATTCTGAATGTAGGTTTCCTCAAATCGTCCCATAAAAATGTTGGCGTAGCTGGGAGCGAAACGGGTCCCCATAGCAGTACCACGTTTCTGCAAATAGAGTTTTGACTCAAAGGTGAACACATTATGTTCAAGAATGAACTGAATACTATCTATGATAAAAGTTTTTTGTTCAGTTGGCATTGTGGGATCCAGAGATAATGTTCTAGATATCATGTCAAGGCCTTTAGAATGTGGTATATTACTATAGAGTGCAGACACATCTAGGGTTGCCCAAATGTAGTTAGGTTTCCATAAGATGGAAACCTGATAACATATTTTTGTAATTGTAAATCTATATATTGGGAAAGATTTCTAGTTAGTGCTTTGACTCCAGAGATAATAGGTCTTCCAGGTGGATTCTTTAGATTTTTGTGAATCTTGGGTAAATGATAAAATTGGGAGGTCTAGAAATCATTGATAAGTAGAAACCCTTTCTCCTTATCAGTCAGGACCCCGTTAGTATGGGCATTGATGATGAGTTCTCGGTATTTAATGTAGTGTGCATCGGATGGATCACTATGCAAGATCTGATAATAATTGGGGTCTGATAAAATCTGGTGGGCTTCCTTGATGTCATCAACTCTATCTTGTATGACCACACCTCCGCCTTTATCAGCATTTCTGATGACAATAGATTTATTTTCAATCAGAGATTTAATAGCCGATTTCTCAGATGGACGAAGAGTGGATCTAGTTTTCACGTCTTGATGTTTATGTAACTTCCTGAAATCATTGGCCACTAAAGAATAAAACGCCTCAATGAAGTGGCCCTTATGTTGGACTGGGTAAAAATTAGATCTTGGTTTTAATGTAGTAGTATGGGGGGTGGGGTTTAACACTGGGGTAGTGCTGGACTCGGAGGGGGTCTCAGAATGAGTAGTGATAGATTGATTTCTGGTACTCAAGGCAAAATGGCGAGTTAATGTTAATTTCCTAATAAATGTGTGAAGATCAATGAAAAGATCAAGATCGTCTGGTTTTTGGTCAGGGCAAAAGGAAAGGCCCTTAGATAATAGACTGGTTTCATCTGTGGTTAATGAATGACTGGAGAGGTTAAAAATGTTATTGGTAAATTTTTTTGTTTTGTTTGGCCTCCGGACTTGGATGTGTTAGTTCTATGTTTCTTGCCTCATCTACAACCCCTGGATCTTTTGGTATGATTTCCTGGATGGGAGAATGTTTTAATTTTCGTTTGAGACTCACTGGACTGTAATAGTCTGAAATTTTGTTGTATGTTAGGTTTTCCTTTGTATGGAACGAGTGCAGAGGTGTAAGCTTTGGGGGGAGCCCTAAAAAAGACTCGGAAGTATTAAAAAGAGAGGGTTTACTGGTATTGATGGTAACAATGGTATCAATGTTATCAGGTACTGCAAGAGCTTTCTGAATTTGTGAGGCAGATAAAGGAGTGTTGTAGATAGTGATAAGGGAGTCATCTAAAATTTCTTCTATGGATGAGTTACTGGGAGGTCGGTGGGAATTAGGTTTTGATTCAGTAAGGGATAGATCTGAGTGTACTTGATTGGTTGGGATGCTCTGGGTTGTGATCTGGGAGATTTGATGTCTGTGTACGGGTTGGACAGATGTAAACTGAGTAGGAGGGAGTGATAGGGAAGTTGGCGCTTGTATATCAGGAAGCGTGTTAATAAGTGGAGGTGAATGAGAAGATTTATTGGAGGGACCAGGTTGAGTTCTGGTGTTTTTTGTCGGTGGGAACTTGTTAGGAATAAATGTTTTGTGTTGAAGGTGTTTTGATTTGACAATCACAGGAGTTCTAGGTTTGGCTGTGGTCTTAGGATTTATAGGTTTGATACTGAGAAGTGATGGAATGGGGTCTTTTGGAGTAGAGTTATTGTTAGTATTTACCCTTGTTTTATTAGAATTTTTAAGCCAAAATTTAATATTGCCTTTTGAATAATCTAATCCATCTCTTTTCAGTTTATCACTTTTATGTTCCAATAGTTCACGTTCAAAGTTAAGGGTTCTCGTACAAAGTACCCTATTCATTCGCAGAAAGTCAGGGTGCTGTTTGTATTGCTCAATCTCTTGAGCTAATAAATTAATTTGAGATTTGGATTCGTGGGCTATGGATTGGCGTTTATGAGAGATCCTTTCAATTAATCCCCTACTGCATTGTTCTAAATAATTGTCCCACTCAGCAGTAAAAAGGGGATCATTTTCAAAGGTGGACCTAAGTTTGAATCTTAGGCCCCTGGGAACTATATTTTCATTGAGATATACACAGAGAAACTTGTGATCAAGGAAATGTCTAGTTTCATCGAAAACCAATTTTTCCATCCTCCAGAAGAGCTTGCTTAAGTCTTCCCTGGAGATTGGAGGTAACTCACAGTCTGTTGGTTTGGTGTTGAGCTCGAGGGCTGGAAGATGATCGGTAGTATCGAATTTCCTGGTGTAGTAATCTACAAGATTTTCCCGTTTATCATCACGGTGTCGAAAGAAGTTCATAATGTCTGTAGAGTAATGACAATCCTTTGGAGGGATGGAAGAAGCAGCTTCAAGGCGTTGGAACCTTTATGCAGATAGATGCAACTGCTGGCTGGTTCTTAAAACACTCAAGCCCGTGGAGGCTTGGTGTGGACAGTATACTTCAAAACAAAAATAAAAACAACGACGCCGAGCGGCACTTAGCGTAATATTGCTTGAAAAATAGGTTGTACATAGATAATTGTGTTGAAAACAGGAGGTAGTCAGACTTTAAAATCCAGAGTAAAATTCTAACCCAACGGTTCCAGGAAAAAACTATCCTAAACGGATTATTCAAGCAGCAGAATCTAAAGCACAGTTTCTCACTCAATCTGAATGCCTTGTCCCCATTCGGAAAAATACTAGTAAAGAATTCGGACATAATTTCATAACCACTTACAGTAATGCACATAACAGGATCAGGATGATCCTGGACAAACACTGGACGATACTCCTGAATGATCCTCTACTTAATAAGAATATCCCCCATAAGCCATCAATCACTTTTAGAAGAGCAAAAACCCTGAAAAATCTATTGGCCCCTAGCAAACTGAGGTCTCTTACTAAATCTGTAGACCGGAATATGTCATATCCACAACCAAATGGTGTTTATAAATGCGAACACAAAAAATGTAAATGTTGTCACACAATTAACCATTCAGCCAAAACCATTACGAGCTTTTCAACAGGCGATATTTTTCAGATCAATCATTTCCTGAACTGTTCATCCTCCTTTGTCATCTATGTCCTGGAGTGCCCTTGTGGACTCCAGTATGTAGGAAGGACCATCAGACCATTAAGGGAGAGGCTAAATAAGCACAGATCTAATGTAACTAATGGCTACCTCAAAAACAGTGTATCAAAGCATGCCTTGGTGTCGCATAAATCTTGTTTCGATGCATTCAAAATCACACCAATAGACCACATTCCTGCCCATACCAACAACAGATTTGAAAAACTCAAGAGAAAGGAAATGTATAGGATTTTTAAATTTAACTCTCTAACACCAGCTGGGCTTAATGAAGCACTTGAGTCTGTATATGACTAGGTATTCTAAGGCGTGTGTATATATTTGCATATGCACACATCGCCGACATTATCTTCTCCCCTCCAGTACATTTGTTTCAACCCATATGCATATGTATTGTCATCATTTTTGTTCTATGCCTATCACATATAATTATTATGTATATATTTGTATATAGTGAAATATATTTCTTAGCCATAATCATATGTTTATTACCCATTTTCATTTTTCATTTATCCATGTATTATGATACATTCTCTAGCCCCAGCCATATGAGCATGATGTCCGCCCTCTCATTACTCATTAACATTATTTCTTCTTTTTAGTGCTATATTTCATAACAACCATAGTTCAGATCAGTCCTGCGCCCTACACAGAAACATATGACTCAGAGCGGGAGATCGCTACACACATGCACAGTAGCGATCTCCGGAAGCGAATGAAACCTTTAGCATTACCAATTGATGATTTTTATTTTTTTTTTTCTCAATTTAAACTTTTATCTTTCAATCAAATATTTTTTTTTTTTCTCTCAATTTAAACTTTACCCACAAGTTTGAATCCCTCCCCCTAGGGGTGGTCCCATTTCACCATACCTATATAAGCCTTTCTAAAAGTGGTCTCCACTTTTACTTCTCATTCACTTCAGATCTCACAGCCTACCTCCTCAGGCTGGTAAGTACCAAAAAACATTGGTTTATACCTTTTTATGTATAGTTTTTACTCTTTTGTGCATTTTGATTTTATATTGCATTTATTAGCCTTTTAGCTTTACTTATTTATTTTTTTTGAGTACATTCATTACCACTATTTATTCATTTATTTATTTAATTATTTATCTATCCATGATAATACTATCTGGTGGAATGCTTTTCTTTTAACCCATAGAATGGTATCATTCATTTAACTGGTTCTAAATTCCAATTACTGACTCTTTCCATGTGTATTCTTTTATTGTTTTTATGTTTAGTCTCTTGTACACTTGATAAAGGGGATCTGATTTCCCTGAAACGCGTTGTGTTATTTGAGTATAATAAAGCATCTTTGGTGAAGCGCGGTCCCCACACCTCATTTTTTGGGAGATTCTCCTACCAATCCATTACCTGTATACCGTCTGGATCCAGGAGATTCTGACGCCTAGAGGTTCCGCAGCTCACATGTACCAAAACATACTCTGGATCCATCCACTGTATTAGTTGTGGGCCAGCACAACTTGAAAAGGTGAGAACCCACCTATACAAACATCCATAATATATAACTATCCTGGTTGTGAGATCACCAATTGAAGGGGTACTGTTTACCATCAGACCCAGCCAGTTGAACACTCACTATAATACAGACCAGTGCTTTTGTGTTACTTAGTGGCTTTCTACCATACTTTCAGTGGATGATCCTTGTTGTTTCTCCAATCATTTGACTACCTCCTGTTTTCAACACAATTATCTATGTACAACCTATTTTTCAAGCAATATTACGCTATGTGCCGCTCGGCGTTGTTGTTTTTATTTTTGTTTTGAAGTATACCTTTGAAGACACAGGTATGAGTAATGAGTAGCAGTATAACGGCAGTGAGTGCTGCAATGTATATTAAAATTCCTGCTGTAAATGACGCTGCAACCACCCCAAATTCTTCTTTCTATTCCTCCCTATCCTTTCCTTACAGTTCTAAGGCTCAGCCTCTTTCCCTGAACTTCTATCTGTTTTCTAAGTCTTGCCCTAGCTCCTGCTGACGTCTGTCCCTACAGTAAGAGTGATGTGAAATGACTGTACCTAAAATGGACGAGGGTTTTTATAGGGCTGTGACATCACAGGGCCGGCTGGCTGCTGATTAGCTACACGCTTGGCATTGTGGGTGATCCCGCATTCCCAGAGTCCCTTGCCCTAACATGTGCAGCAGCCATTTTATAAAAAAATGCGATTCGATGCATCAAAGCATGAGGAAATCCGGAATCAAGGCGAATCGAAGATTTCCTGAAATTCGGATCGAATTCCACTTCTGCAGCTTGGATTCGCTCCTCTCTAATCCCAATACTCAAGTCTGTTTTCCAGAGCTTCCAAAAGCAGATGATGGCTTTTATATGGAACGGCTGTAAACCCAGAGTGGCTCTACATACACTCTTTAAAACAAGGGACAACGGAGGTATGGGAATACCAAATCTGTACCATTACTATTTAGCCATAACTTTTGGTCAACTTACATTTTGGCTTACATTGAACCTTCACAAATTATGGCCACATATGGAGGCTCAAATGGCTCAGATTAATGACTGGGACAGTGACAATGGGCTGAGTGAACAATGGGCTGAGGTGAACAAAATGGTATTCAACAGGGACAAATGCAAAGTTCTACATCTGGGTAACAGAAATGCAAGAAGCATATATAGTATGGGAGGAATAGTACTAAGTGAGAGTACAGGGGAAAAGGATCTGGGCGTAATAATAGATCACAAATTCAACATGAGTCAACAGTGCGGTGCGGTGGCTAAAAAGGCTAGGATGTATCAAGACGAGCATTGAAGCTAGATCAAGAGAGGTAATTATCCCGCTGTACTCTGCCCTGGTCAGACCCCACCTGGAATACTGTGTACAGTTCTGGGCTCCCCAGTTTAAGAAAGACATCGATTTATTGGAGCAGGTCCAGAGAAGAGCAACCAAAATGGTGGAAGGTCTACAAACCATGCCCTACGAAGAAAGGCTAAAAGAATTGGGACTGCTTAGTTTGCAGAAGAGAAGGCTAAGGGGAGACTTAATAGCGGTATTTAAATATCTGAAAGGTTGTCACAGTGCAGAGGGATCTACCCTATTCTCATTAGCAGAAGGAAGCACGAGAAGTAATGGGATGAAACTAAGGGGAAGGAGATTCAGATTAGACATTAGGAAAAACTTTCTAACAGTAAGGGTAGTGAGGGAGTGGAATAGGCTGCCACGGGAGGTGGTGAGTTCTTCATCAATTAAAATCTTCAAGCGGAATCTGGATAGGTATATAGCTGGGATGATCTAGGAATTCCTGCTTTTGCGGGGGGTTGGACTCGATGGCCCTTGAGGTCCCTTCCAACTCAAACAAACAAAACACACCTGGGGTCGCCTTGAATTTGCCTCTCACAAAGCTCCCAGACGTGGTCCCACATTTGTCCCTAGATACATAGAGCAGCTGTGAGATATGGTATATTTCTGACCTCTACAGAGGCGGTACCATTGTACCCTTCTCCACGTTGGAGGAGAAGTATAATTTACCTACAAAGGAGACATTTACTTGTGCTAGATTAGTTTCATACCTGTCTGAAACTCCCTCGGCTCAACTACAGTTGCCGCAGCCGGCGGCTGACCTATTGCACCCACTGACTTCTCCAGCTGCATATAACACTAAAACTCTGTATCAAACTTTGAACTTAGATTGCACTTTTCGGAAAACCAAACACATGTTTCTCTGGGAGGATGACCTAGGCCACAGATTTAAGGCCAACTGTTGGCGGGAGGTGATTAGGTGGGCAAAGCGATCCACAGTGTGCCTCAAACTGGGAGCAATATAGCAAGTTGCTTTTACCTTGCTTTTACCCTCCCCCTTCGTCTAGCTAAGTTCTTTCCTTCATGTCGCTCTAGCTGTTACAGAGGCTGCGGAGGAATTGGCTCATTGCTCCTTGTGTTTTGGCACTGCCCACTCATTCAACCCTTTTGGGTATCTGTTTTTTCATTGCTTAATAAACTGTGTGGCGATGGGGTAGGATCTACACCTGAGATGGCACTGCTCCTGCTGGGCATTCACACAACAATGAGTAGTTATAGAACTGTCATATGCCAGGTACTTGGGGCTGCTCGACTACTTATTGCGCGTAAATGGAAATCTACCTCCAGTTCAACATTGACAGAACTGATCTCTGTGGTGTCGCTGAATTACCAAATTGAACAAATTTATGCATGCAATGGTGGCAACCTAGACAAGTTCAGGAAAAATTGGGAGATATGGTCGACATCATTCCCCCCACCAAGTACTCATTGACAGACCATACGTCTTGACTATATCTAGTACTGTTGGTATACATCTTCTTAATCACCTATAGGACACTATATCTAAATATATTTAGAATATTCTTTAAACTATTTCTAAATATCTGTTGTTGATAACTGGCAGCGGGCATGTCCACGCGGCAGACCATCAGCACCATTGGTCGTCATAGAGTGGTCCGATTCCTTTCCTTAGGCCTGTTCACTTTCCCCGCTTGATCTGATCTCTCACCACCCCCTCATGTCCATGATTTGAAGGCTGCTTCTTCACACTACTCTGCTATGTTTGGCTACTTATAAGTATATCTGGATTTAAATATCACTAGTGTGCATTTCAATATGTATCCTTGTCAGAGACATAGCTAGGGGTTCGGCACAGGGGGAGGCAAACATATCCAAGTGGGCCTCCTACCTAGGTATACCTATACCGGTGACCGTATATTGATAGATACTGGCTGTACACATGGCTCTGCATACAGTTCAAGTAAATACAGTACAAGGAAATGTTGTGACTTACAGGTGACGTCTCTAACTATAATCTTTTACATTTCTCGTCTCCTCCATCTGGACCACTTCTTCCAGCCGCAACTTGTCTCTGTAAAGTTTGCAGCGCAGATATCTTTGGCTACTCACTTTTCCAGTCACGTGACCCACATTTTCCTTGCCTATACAAAGTCCCCATCCTGTTGCTATCCCCATTTATAAAATACACACGTGGACAAAATTGTTGGTACCCCTCATTTAATGAAAGAAAAACCCACAATGGTCACAGAAATAACTTGAATCTGACAAAAGTAATAATATATAAAAATTCTATGAAAATGAACAAATGAAAGTCAGACATTGCTTTTCAACCATGCTTCAACAGAATTTAAAAAAAAAGAAAACTCATGAAACAGGCCTGGACAGAAATGATGGTACCCTTAACTTAATATTTTGTTGCACAACCTTTTGAGGCAATCACTGCAATCAAACGATTCCTGTAACTATCAATGAGACTTCTGCACCTCTCAACAGGTATTTTGGCCCACTCCTCATGAACAAAGTGCTCCAGTTGTCTCTGATTTGAAGGGTGCCTTTTCCAGATGGCATGTTTCACCGCCTTCCAAAGGTGCTCAATAGGATTTAGGTCAGGGCTCATAGAAGGCCACTTCAGAATAGTCCAATGTTTTCCTCTTAGCCATTCTTGGGTGTTTTTAGCTGTGTATTTTGGGTCATTATCCTGTTGCAAGACCTATGACCCTGCCCTGGGCCAACCATCACCGTCACTGCGTTATTTGCATAAGGCGCGTATGCAGAACTGATGTCAAGTTGACAAGACCGCTGCAGCCAATCACTTCTCTCTACAGTACCACAGTATATAATGTTGGGTCGCTGCAGTTCTGCCGCTGTGACATCATTCTACAGCCGCACTGTATACAAACAATGGTGACAGACAGCCCAGTGTAGGTAAAGGGGAAAATGTACATTATAACATAACTGCTGCCTGATTTGAAATTTATCATAGCACAACCATTTAAATTAATAGTGTCCCTGAATTAATAATGCCCCTGTGCGCCCCCAATTAATAATACTCCTATATTCTCACTTAAATCAATAATGCCCCCTGTGTCCCCCCTAATAATACTCCTGTATGCCTGCTTAAATCAATAATACCTCAGTTAATAATGCCCCCTAATTAATAATTCTCCTGTATATTCCCTTAACCCCATAATGCTATTTCACGTACATGTACGTTAGGGAATGTGGTTAGTTACCGCATCCCCATGTACAGGTACATGACAGTGATCGAGCGGGCTCAGAAGCAGAGCCCATGCGATCACCCCGGGAGCCAAGCTCTATCTGACAGCCAGGCTCCCACTGCAACAGCGAGGACGGTGATAACACCGATCCCCGCCGTTTAACCCTTTAGATGCCATGGTTAATAGCGACCGTGGCATCTTAAGTGTTTGAAAGTGAATGCCGTGGGCGGCATCGGGAGCGAGTGTTATCTGTATCTATTTTAACCCCTTGGATGCCGTGGTCAAACACGACTGCGGCATCTAAGGTGTTCCACCAAGCCAAATGTCCTCCCCCCCCCGGAACCCCCTGCGGCGAGATTAGGGGATGCCCATATGTATTTTCTGCAGCCTGGGGTCTGGCCAGTGACACCAGGCTGCCTGGAGCCCCCACTACCTGGTTGATCCTGTCGGGACCACGTGTATTGCAGTCTATAGTACTGATCCAGCGATCAGTGTATCGCTGGTTCAAGTCTCCTAGTGGGACATATAGAAAAAAGTTTGAAAAAAAAAGTGAACTGTTTGAAAAAAAAATTTATTAATTAAGCAAGGAAATAATGATTTTTCGCCATCTCTCCTTAAAAAAAAAAATGCTATAAAAATGATCAAAAAGTTATATGTACCCCAAAACAGTACCAATAAAAAGGACAGATCATACTGCAAAAAATAAGCCCTCAACCAGCTCAGTCAACTGAAAAAAAAAAATTGCTACACATCTCAGAAGATGGCAATGCAAAAATAATTGATTTCTTTCCCCAAATGGGTTTTTGTTCTGCAAAACTAGTAATGCATAAAAAAACAATATACATGAGTTATCGCTGTAATCGTACCGACCCGCGGAATAAAAGTAACATGTTACTTATGCTGTACACTGCACAGAAAAAAAAATTAGAAGGTAAAAAGCAATACCAGAATTGATGGGGTTTTTTTTAATCCACCAAGAAAGAGTTAATAAAATTTATTCTATAAGTTATAGGCACCCAGAAATGTTGTCATTACAAAATACATCTCACCCTACAAACAACAAGCCCTCATATGGCTACATCACCAGAAAAATAAAGAAAATATAGCTTGTACAATGTGAAGACAAAAATCGTCAACTGGCTGCGGCAGGAAGGGAATGTATAAGCTGTGCGAGCCTATATTAGTGTACACTCCAAATTTAGAGCTTACAAGGGAAAAGACACCAGAAGTGACCCCCCCCCCAATCATAGGAGATAGTAGGAAATTTAGTGCACCCAATGTACTCCGCACAGCTTACATATTCACTGTTCACCATCCGCTGTGCATTCATGTGTAGGGAACTGCCATTTCTACTAGTATATAATGTATCTGGCTTCTTTGCCCCTGCAGTTTGGCTTCAGAGACCCCAGGCATTTAGTGCAAGTTTTGTTTTGTAAATACAGTGAGTCAGACACATGTGAGGCAGAGCTGCTGGGGGGAGAGATGTGAGCAGAGCTGCTGAGACAGACATGTTATGTCTGGGGGAGTCTAAGAGCCACTTGTTCCTCTTTACTTCACAGTATATAGTTAGGTATGTGTTACCCCCTATATACTCACAGGACCTAGCTAGTAACTGTAGTTAGGGATCAATATATATATAGTTCAGGGCAGTGATAGGTTAGGCTTCCGAAGGCCAACTAGCTAGTTAGAGGCCCGGTGGCACTAGTAGTTTAGCTGGCAGGTTAAGGACTCAGTGTTAGGGTAGTCAGGCCTGTATCTACTGCCGTCACCGTCGCCCTGTTTGCTGCCTGTGAAGAATCTCACCATCAACATCATCATCTCCTGATCGGCTGTCTGTCATCTCCTGGAAGAATCCGAGGATCCACAGTCATCCACAGGGGCCCCTGCATCTCTTCTGTTGCCTGGAGGTATTGTGCACTGGACTCTTGCTATATATCTATATATATACCCGGGTATATAACCTAAGACGGTTGAGGACTTGCTGGTTGTTGTAGTATTGCTGTGTTCTGAGTATATTTTATGTATGTATTATTACCCTGTTGATTCTTATAAAGCTACTGTTATAACCTTATGTGGTATCTGTATGTATTCTTCAGACTGTGAGATTAGTACAGTGATCCTTGTTAAGGCTACTAACTGTACTTCATGGGTAAGTCCCAGGAAGAGATCCTCCCTGTAATACAGAGGCTCTATCCTGGGTGGAGGCACTGATATATTTCATATATGTTCCCACTCTTCCCTTCAGCGAAGGCTTCAGGTCCCATTATACGCACAGGTCAGCGCCAGAGTCTGTTGCGGGAGGGATAATACTCATACCCCCCCCCCAAATAGGGCTACATTTGGAGGCACTGCTGAGATTTAGAAGTGGGAATAATCATTGATATGGAGAAGCGATATAGCTCAGAGGGGAACCTCCCACTAGCTACTACATGGGATTACCGACCTCCTGTTCCTCCCCTGGTTCAGGTAAAGGAAGAATCCCGCTCAGCCAGTTACCCCCCCAGTATGGCCGTCGCTAGCAGTTCCTCTAGTGACAGTGCTATTAGCACTTTAGCCAAGCTGACTGAAATGTTAGCTCAGGGCCTGCAGGTCACTCACTACAAGAAACTAAAAGTATTCTCTGGTAATGTCCCAGTACCACAAGGGGAGGAAAACTTTGAGATATGGAAAGAACATACTCTCCAATGCCTGAAGGAATGGTCTTGCTCTGAAGAAGGCAAGCGGCAGCGTATCAGTGAAAGTTTGCGGTCTCCTGCTGCAGAATTGATCCGCTTGTACAGAGACTCTCATGAAGGAGTGAGTGCATTGGACTATATACAAGTACTGTCTGATCACTTTGAGCCATACTATGACCTTGCCCAGATGGTTGCTGATTACCGAATGGTTCGTCAAAAAGAAGGGGAAAATGTCTCTACTTTTATTAACCGTTTACAGCTACTTCTTTCACGTCTGGTGTACCACGCAGCTATATCTACTTCAGAGGTAGACACTATGAGAACCAGTCAGTTGGTGAGAGGGTTACAACCTCATCATCCTCTTGCTCAAGTACTCAAGGTCTTACTATCTGATAGAGTCCTTCCATTTCCCGACTTAATGAAGTTAGTGAAGAAACAAGAAGCTGACATTAGTTTTAGTACCCCTAAGAAAGCGAAAAGCATCTCTAAAGAAGATGTTGTTCCTAATTCAAACAAGGACAAACCAGCGGAGCGGTCAGAACTTAGACAGTCCGCCACTCCACCCACTGCCACTCAACGGAGGAAGGATGCTAGAACCTGTTATAAATGTGGTCAGACGGGCCATACTGCCAGACAGTGTACGGAGGACAGTGAGGGAATGGGACACAGTGCTGTCTTCTCTATTCAGAATCAAAGACACAGAAGGAAGGCGGGCCGAGTAAAGACCAGAGGCGCTATCGCGGGCTCCAGGTCCGTTGTCAAAGTCACTGTCAATGGTCATGCCGCTCCTGCCCTGTTTGATACAGGATCTCAAGTGACCCTGATTTATCGCTCGTTCTACCAAAAGTATCTGAGGGATATACCTCTTCAGTCTACAGGACAAATGAAATTGTGGGGGCTTAATTCAGGATCATATCCTGTAGATGGCAGCCTACAAGTAGTTATAGCTGTCCCTGAATTAGAAGATCAGAGTGTCGCTCCCATGAAGATTACGGCTCTTGTCTGTCCTGATACAGGGGATTCTTGTGCAGCTCCTGTGATACTTGGCACTAATTGTCCCGCAGTGCATTATGCTTTTCAGAAGTTTCTTGGAAGAGATTGGAACCCTGCAGCTCAGCCGGTGAATATATCTTCTGATCTTAGAGAACTCTGTGATGCCCTGTCTACTGGCTATCGACATGGAATGGTATATCATATCGGTGAGAGAACCGTGGAAGTTCCTGCCGGCGGGGAGAGAATTCTGAGAGTAGCCTCCAGCATTGCTCCCGATTTGCTTGAAGGGGGGAGTTATGTCCTTATGGAAACCCCTGAAGAAATGATTAACCAGAATGGCTGGATGGTGATCCCAGAGAGAAAGGACTGGAGAAATAAAGTGGAGTTATCTACCTGTGTGACAGTGAGGAACTGTTCACCGCATCCGATTGTAATTGGACCATACCAGAATGTGGCCCACTGCTACCCTGTGCTTGGAGTAAATCCATACGCTGAAGTGTGCAGGATTCAAATCCGAGATGCAATCCCTAATCTCAATCTTGACTTGAGTGATCCACATTTACCAGAGGCCTGGAATCAGCGACTGACACAGAAGTTGTCTGAATTATCGGAAGTGTTCTCCATGGATGATATGGATGTAGGTTGTGCTAAAAGTGCTCAACACACTTTCCGATTGACCGATTCTACTCCCTTCCGGGAGCGACCACGGAGAGTTGCTCCAAAGGATGTTGATGAGTTAAGACAGACTCTACAGCAAATGAAAGGTCAGGGGATCATTGTGGACAGTAAGAGCCCCTATGCCTCACCTATTGTGGTGGTAAGAAAAAAATCTGGAGCAATTCGCCTATGTGTGGATTACAGAACTCTGAACCGGAGAACCTTACCTGATCAGTATACACTGCCGAGAATTGAAGAAGCTCTGGAAGCTCTGAATGGAAACTGTTGGTTCACAGTGCTGGACCTAAGATCGGGATACTATCAAGTCCCAATGGCACCTGAGGATCAGGAAAAGACAGCTTTCATATGCCCCTTGGGTTTCTTTCAGTTCACTCGTATGCCGCAAGGTACAAAAGGTGCGCCAGCAACGTTCCAAAGGTTGATGGAAAGAGTGTTAGGTGATTTAGTGCCCCGGGAATGCCTTGTATATCTTGATGACATTATTGTGTTTGGAAAGACGCTGGAAGAACATGAAGAACGACTCATGAGAGTACTCCAACGCTTAAAAGAAGAGGGGCTGAAGTTGTCGGCTGACAAATGCAAATTTTGTAGATCTTCGGTCACTTATGTAGGTCATATTGTTTCTGCTGAAGGAGTTGCTACCGATCCTGGTAAGATTGAAGCTGTGGTGTATTGGCCCCGACCGCAAAATATTACGGAGTTGCAATCTTTCTTGGGGTTTTGTGGATTCTATCGACGATTTGTGGAAGGATATTCAAAAATTGCTCGAGCCCTCCTCGACCTGTTGAAGAGTGATGCAGGAGATCCGGGAAAGAAGAAAGGGTCTTCCAAAAGCCTTTTTGGCGATAGGTGGACTGCGGATTGTGAAGAAGCATTTAAGTTGTTGAAGAAGAAATTGACAGAAGCTCCCGTTCTGGCTTATGCTGATGCACAGAAGCCATATGTGCTACATGTAGATGCCAGCTTTGAAGGATTAGGTGGCGTGCTGCACCAAGAATACCCGGCCGGGTTACGGCCCATAGCTTTCATAAGTCGAAGTCTTTCTCCCAGCGAGAAAAATTATCCAGTACATAAATTGGAGTTTTTGACGCTCAAGTGGGCCATTGTTGATAAATTACATGACTATTTATACGGAGCCACGTTTGAAGTAAGAACAGACAACAATCCACTGACATACGTTTTGTCAACCGCTAAACTCGATGCTACAGGACATCGCTGGTTGGCAGCTTTATCCAACTACCAATTCACACTCAAGTATAAATCGGGGCCTAAGAACATTGGGGCAGATGCTCTATCAAGACGGCCTGGATTACCTAGTCCGGAAGTAGTGGATGAATGGGAAGAAGTGCCAAGTCCTGGAGTAGGAGCTTTGTGTGCCATGGCTGCTGTAGTTGAAGACCGAGTAGCCTTTTCTGAAACTCGGCTTATTGACTCTATTGGGGGAGGTCCCGAAGCTGTACCAGACATGTTTGCCTACCCTGCCGCTTTAGGATCCTTTGAGAGTTGTTCTATATCTTCAAAGCGAATGATCTGGAGTCAAAAGACTGATCCTTTAATTGGACCTCTTTATCAAGCAGTGAGTTCTCAAGACAGAGAAATGTTAAAGACATCCCTACCCTCTGAATGCAGTCAACTTCTACGAGATTGGGAGAAGTTTGAAATAGACAATGGCCTACTTTATCGTGTGGTGCTGTATCATGATCACCCTGGAAGGCGCCAACTAGTTATTCCAAGCTGCTTTCAGAAGATGATTTTCCGAAGTCTGCATGATTATCATGGTCATTTGGGACCTGAGAAGACTTATGGCCTAATACAAGACCGATTCTACTGGCCCAAAATGAGAGATACCGTGACTCGTCTGTGTAGGTGCTGTCGCAGATGTTTGCAGAGGAAGACTGTCCCGGTTCGAGCGGCCTTCATGGGACACTTGAAGAGTTCGGGCCCCATGGATCTTGTCTGCATAGACTTCCTTTGTATTGACAACGACTCCAGAGGATTTGGAAATGTATTGGTGGTGACTGATCACTTCACACGATATGCTCAAGCCTTTCCGACTAAGGATCAAAAAGCAGTCACTGTTGCAAGAGTGCTTTGGGAAAAGTATTTTATCCATTATGGCTTACCACACCGGTTGCATTCTGATCAAGGCCGGGATTTTGAGAGTAACCTGATCAAAGAGTTACTTCAGTTGTTGAACATCCGCAAAAGTCGGACGACGCCTTACCATCCAGAGGGAGATGCCCTTCCTGAAAGATTTAACAGGACTTTACTTGATATGCTTGGTACCTTACGAATTGAGGATAAGCGATCCTGGAGTCGAAAAGTGGAGGCTATGGTGCATGCCTATAATAGTACAAGGCACGAGAGCACAGGATATTCACCATACTTTCTGATGTTTGGAAGAGAGCCTAGGCTACCTATTGACATCTTGTTGGGAGTCTCTACCGATGGTATCAGTCATCGAGATCATTACCGATACGTGGCACGTTTGAAAGAAACGCTTAAGAGTGCTTATCAGCTGGCTGAGGAAAATGCGGCCAAAGTGAATGAAGGAAATAAAAGGAGATTTGATCTTCGAGTAAGATACCGAGAATTGAACCCTGGGGACCATGTTCTGCTACGGAATTTGGGAGCATCTGCAAAACATAAGCTGGCTGATCGATGGCGGAGTGAACTCTTTACAGTGGTAGATCGGTTGCCTGGAATACCAGTCTACAAGATAAAAGGACGGGACGGGAGGATCAGGACTTGGCATAGAAATCATTTGTTGCCTGTACCTCAGATTGATGGTATGGATATCTCCAATGATGGCTTGGCCTGCGATTCTCCACAGTCCTTAGCCGATATTCCACCTGACCTTCCTGAAACTCCTGAGAGTGATTGGACTGTGGCTCCTGAAGTTCCTAGATCACCAGTATCTTCTCCTTCAGGGAGACCTATGAACCCTCAAACTCCAGAATTCGTACCTAGATCTGTGTCTACAGATGAGCAGGGATCTAGCTCTCCTACGCCACCAGCACCATCCCCTCCCATGGCAGGCAACCCTAGTTTAGGGCCTGGACATGCTAGTTTACCTCAGAGAGAGGTACGGAGAGGAGAGAGAATTAGACACCCTCCACCTATGCTGACATATGATAGTTTGGGGGACCCCAGATTTACTACTCAGCCTCATTTATACCATGCTTGGGTGGGTGCAGTGTCCACTTTGGTCAATATGTTACCAATTTTCGCTCCTGCTGGCATGTATACCTATTAACCTGTTGTGACTCTGTAAATGCAAAAGCAACCATATTGATATTGTCATTGGTAATGTTGACTGTATACTATGACTTTGTATGTCTTTGACGTGACGTAAAGATTTCACCAGAGGGAGAGTGTAGGGAACTGCCATTTCTACTAGTATATAATGTATCTGGCTTCTTTGCCCCTGCAGTTTGGCTTCAGAGACCCCAGGCATTTAGTGCAAGTTTTGTTTTGTAAATACAGTGAGTCAGACACATGTGAGGCAGAGCTGCTGGGGGGAGAGATGTGAGCAGAGCTGCTGAGACAGACATGTTATGTCTGGGGGAGTCTAAGAGCCACTTGTTCCTCTTTACTTCACAGTATATAGTTAGGTATGTGTTACCCCCTATATACTCACAGGACCTAGCTAGTAACTGTAGTTAGGGATCAATATATATATAGTTCAGGGCAGTGATAGGTTAGGCTTCCGAAGGCCAACTAGCTAGTTAGAGGCCCGGTGGCACTAGTAGTTTAGCTGGCAGGTTAAGGACTCAGTGTTAGGGTAGTCAGGCCTGTATCTACTGCCGTCACCGTCGCCCTGTTTGCTGCCTGTGAAGAATCTCACCATCAACATCATCATCTCCTGATCGGCTGTCTGTCATCTCCTGGAAGAATCCGAGGATCCACAGTCATCCACAGGGGCCCCTGCATCTCTTCTGTTGCCTGGAGGTATTGTGCACTGGACTCTTGCTATATATCTATATATATACCCGGGTATATAACCTAAGACGGTTGAGGACTTGCTGGTTGTTGTAGTATTGCTGTGTTCTGAGTATATTTTATGTATGTATTATTACCCTGTTGATTCTTATAAAGCTACTGTTATAACCTTATGTGGTATCTGTATGTATTCTTCAGACTGTGAGATTAGTACAGTGATCCTTGTTAAGGCTACTAACTGTACTTCATGGGTAAGTCCCAGGAAGAGATCCTCCCTGTAATACAGAGGCTCTATCCTGGGTGGAGGCACTGATATATTTCATATATGTTCCCACTCTTCCCTTCAGCGAAGGCTTCAGGTCCCATTATACGCACAGGTCAGCGCCAGAGTCTGTTGCGGGAGGGATAATACTCATACCCCCCCCCCCAAATAGGGCTACACATGTCTTCGATACTAATACTCACTACACCCCCTGATAAATTCTTTGAGGGGTGCAGTCTTCAAAATGAGGTCACTCCCTAGGGAATTCCACTTTACTGGTACTTTAGAGGCTCTGCAAACATGACATGGTGTCCAGATACTAAACATCTAAATATATACTTCAAAAGCCAAATAGAGCTCCTTCCCTTCTGCGCCCTACGGTGTGCCCAAACTGCAGTTTATGCCCACATGTATGACAAAAAGGGGGCATTTCTTGGGGAATACCAATTTACTGGCACCTCCAGGGCACTGCAAAAACATGGTGTCCAGAAAATCCCTCTAAATCTGTACTTTGTAGTAGTGTAGTGAGGATGCAGGTCATCTGGAATAAGTCCACTATGCGATAATGACTTTTATGGATCAGACTTCTTTATTCCATGCTCCCTTAAAGGTTTCCTTTCTAGCTTCCTCCCTCCTAGCTCAGCTCCTCCTCCCTTACTACCTCACTGTTGCTAGGCAGACAAAGCAAAATGAATAAGCAGCAAAGAACATACAGAATATACTTATAACAACATCACATCTCTCCCCTTCTTATAAAAAAAACAAACAAAAGAAAACGCAACCCTTATAAATGGACAATAAATCAGACGTCCAGATTGACAGGAAAATTTTACTGCAGAACATAATCCATGAGGTGCGTTGGTGGCCTTCGACTCATTCTTGTCGGGTAGTGTTGAGACATCTCGTTATCAGATAAAGTCTGTGAATTTTCGGAGGCATCTCTTGTTGGTGTTGCAGAACCAGTTGTATCTGGTTGGATTTTCTCATCATCTGTCTCCTCTGTACTTGCTCCTGGGTCATAGCCACGAAGCTTTTTAAAATGGGACACATTTCTTGTGACTTGATGACCCTGGTGTTGAGCAGTAACCATGGTACCTTTGACGTGCGTGACTTGAAAGGGTTCCGGATGATAATTTGTCACTAGGTCTCAGCCTTTTAACAAGGACCCAGTCTCCCACGTCCAGCTGTTTGAAACGATGACTGCTCTTATCTGCATATCTTTTCATCCTGCCTTTGGCAAGGGAATCATTGAGGACCAATGGAGTCTGGACAGAAACTACAGGGATGTTCGGAAGCTTAATGCGCAAAGGCCTCCCGAAAAGCACTGTTGCTGGTGGAGTTCCTGTAGTAGAGTGAGGGTTGCTCTGTAGTCTAAGGAATCTGTATAATTCTTGTTGAAAATCCTTGTGTTCCATGGTAGCAATCCAAAGAGTTTTGTTGATTGATTTCATGAAGCGTTCCACTTCGCCATTGGCTTGAGGCCAGTAAGGAATTATTTTCCTGTGGCTGAAACCAAGATAAGTTGCAAAAGACTGAAAATCTGCACTATTGAAAGGTGGCCCATTGTTGGTCTTTACTGTTTCAGGTATGCCATATGCAGAGAAGATGTCCAGTTTTGGTATGACAGCTCTTGCAGAGGTGGTGGAAACAGGTTCAATCACTGGAAACCTAGAAAAATCATCTATGACAACCAGTAAATAGGAATGATCTGGCAAAGTTCAGAAATCAACACTAACGGCAGTCCACGGACTTTCTGGCAGAGGTGACATTTGTACTGGTGCTCGGCCATGGTCCACAGTAGTTGCTTGACAAGGTATACATGTGTTAATAAGTGCTTCCACTTGTTTATCTAGTCCCGGAAACCATAATTTCTCCCTAAGCAATTGCTTTGTTTTAACTATACCTTGATGGTTGTCACGCAGTAGTATGTTTGAGTCAGACATAGAGATGGAGTGTCTTGCAAATATGCTGTTTGACCCTGTGGTTGGAGGCAAGCCTCAGCTAGAAAAGAGCTCTTGTTCTTAGACCAAACAGCGTCAATAACTAACTGGAGTTGGGGATCAGAATCCACCGCATGTTTAATTTCTTCTATGGTCATTGCTCTTGGCACATAATGTGTAACAACGAAATGTACATGCTCCTCTGCTAAAACAGTGGCGGGCAAGTCATCTTTGGTAGACTGTGGTGAACGGCGTCTTGAAAAATAGTCCGCAGGGTTCCCAGCTCCTGCCTCATATCTCAAATGAAAGTGGTAGTTCTGTAGGCGGAGTAACCAGCGTTCAAGTCGTGGGGGTGGCTTTGACGAATGTTTATTGAAGATTGGAATGACTGGTTTATAATCACTTACCACTGTGAATGGACGACCAAAGAGGTAAAGATGGAAATGAAGGCATCCCCAAACAACTGCAAGAGCTTCCCTCTCAGTTTGGGAATAGCGCTGTTCCGTCTCTGTTAAAGCCTTGCTTGCACAGGAGACTGTGGAAACGTCTGCCAGTTTTGGACACCTGAGTTAAAATCGCACCAAGGCCTACAGGACTGGCATCCACAATGAGCTCAGTAGACTTTAGATGATGAAAATAGGCCATAACTGTGTCACTAGTCAGACTGGACTTTAGTGTGTCAAATGCTGATTGATGTTCAACCGTCCATGACCAAGGAGCATCTTTTTTAGTGAGGTGTTGTAGGGGTTCAGAAACAGTAGCCAGATCAGGTATGAAACGTCCACCGTATGTGACCAGTCCAAGAAAACTCCGATCATCTGACACCTTTTGAGGCTGGCTAGCAGAGGTTATGGCAGCTATTTTCTCATGGTCTGCAGAAACGCCAATTTCAGAAAAAATTATAGCCCAAAAAATTTTATGACGTCTGGTTGAACTCCCATTTTGACAGGTTACGGTTAGACTGCAGGTTTGCAGTCTCTGAAAGACTTGTTCTAAATGATTGTCATATTCCTCCTGGGTTGTGCCAAAGATAAGGATGTCATCACTGACATTGAGGACTCCAGGTATTACCGAAAGAACCTGTCTGATAACGTTCTGAAATATTTCTGCAGCCGATGAAATGCCAAAGTTCAGCCTCTCGTACCTTCTCAGACCAACATGAGTGCTAAAAGATGTTATATATCTGGAGTCTGGGTGCAATTCAAGCTGATGATAACCAGATTTTAGATCAATTTTTGAAAATATTTTTGCACCATTTAGATCTGCGAGTATGTCATCAATAGTAGGCGTAATGTGCCTTTCTCTTTGAATGGCTCGATTGGCATGTCGCATATCCACACATAATCTGATTTTACCAGGCTGCTTAGGTTTAGGTGCAACAATTAGTGAGACCCAGAGAGTTGAGCCCTCCACACGTTCAATAACATCAGATGTCTCCAGGTCTTGCAGTTCTTTCTCCACAAGCTTGCGGACATGGAATGGGATGCTCCTGTGAGGTTGAACTGAAGGCTGTACTGACTGGTCAATGTGTAATTTCACTGGAAAGTCTTTCAGCTTTCTTAGGCCTTGAAAGAGTTGAGGATATTTCTGCATAATATTTTGGACAGAAAAGTGTGTTGTGCTGTTTACCAGTTTCACTAGGCCCAGAGATACCGCACTACTGCAGCTGAGAAGAGTGTCTGCAGAACACTCCACTACATAGAAAGTGTCTGTGATGGATTTCCCATCAGACGTTAGTACTGCCTGAAATTTGCCACACAGGGGTAATGCAGTAGCTGAACCATAAGGATATAGCTTCAGGTTAATACATTGCAAAGCAGGTTTGTTCTTTAGCTGGTTATAGGTGGCGTGACTAATAACATTGACAGATGCCCCTGTATCTACCAGTGTCTCCACCAGAGTGCCATTTATTAAGATGACTTGTTTGGGATTAGTAATTGCATGCACATTTTGAGACCCCTCTTCAGTCACTGAGAATAAGTAGGTGCTGCTGGGCTCATTAGTAGGGGGCACTAACTGCACTGCCTGAACTTTCTGTGGCATGGCTTGTTTTGCAAAGAGAGAAGATTGTGATTTAGATCTGCAAAGTTTTGCAAAGTGATTTTGTTTCCCACAGTAATTGCAAGTTACTCCCTTTGCTGGGCAGGGGTTCTGATGAGGATAAGGACCTCCACAGTTGTAGCAGGTTGCAGGCTGTGTGAGAGGCACATGTGGCTTCTGAGTGAGCTTTGCTACAAAACATGGCTGCTCTGGCATATAGTCTGTGTTCTCTATAAATTTAGCTTGATTCTCTGCTGCATCATGAATACGTGCAATGTCCAGTAGCTTTGCTAAAGTCATGGTGAGATCTCTGAGTGCTTGTCTCCTTAACTTAGATGAGACACATCCTTGTATGATTTGCATCAGAATTTCCTTGTCTGTATCTGCAAAGGTTGTCTTAAGCGGACATGAAATAAATAAATAAATAAATAAAAAATACATTCTGTTGGTGACTATTTTGACTGTCTAAATTTGATAATTTCAAAGGCTGCCTTTATGTATGGAGAGAAGTTCTTACTTAAAGCAGCTTTGCATATCTCATAGTCACTGTCCTCTCCGGTATTAAGCAGAGTTGTGAAGATATCATAGACTTGCTCCCCTGCATAGTGTAATAACATTGCTTTCTTTCTTGCATTGTCAGTAATGTTCAGTGCTTGCAGGAATATCTCAAAGCGTTTCAGACATTTATTCCAGCATGCTGCCAAGTTTGCTTGGGGCTGGTGCACATCAAATGCCGCAAAGGAGGGTAAGCAGACCATGGCTGGTGCTAGTATTTCAGACTTGTACACAATTTGCTGTAGCTGTGAAACACCTTTAATGGATGGTTCTTAATCCTCGTCGCCAATTGCAGTGTTGTAGTGAGGATGCAGATCACCTGGAATAAGTCCACTATGCGATAATGACTTTTATGGATCAGACTTCTTTATTCCATGCTCCCTTCAAGGATTCCTGTCTAGCATCCACCCTCCTAGCTCAGCTCCTCCTCCCTTACTACCTCACTGTTGCTAGGCAGACAAAGCAAAATGAATAAGCAGCAAAGAACATACAGAATATATTTATAACAACATCACATACTTCAAAAGCTAAAAAGCACACCGCTCTTTCCCTTTTGAGCCCTGATGTGTGCCCAAGCAGCAGTTTACACTCACATATACAACTTCTTTCTACCCGGGATAACCCACTTAACAGTTTTAGGAGTTCATGTCTCTGATGACAAAATCTGGGCGCAACGTATTGGGCACTGAAATGACATATTTCTTTAAAAAAAAAAAAATCACTCAGGCTCAATATGATAATACCCCTTGATAAATTCCTTGAGAGGTGTAGTCTCTAAAATGGGGTCACTTTTTTTGGGTTCCCATTGTATTGGTACATTAGGGGCTCTGCTAATGCGACATGGCACCTGAAAACTATTCCAGCAAAATCTGTTTACAACCACATGGGGGGTATTTCCGTGTTCAGGAGAAATTGTATAACAAACTTTGGGGAGCTTTTTCTCCTTTATCCTCTTGTGAAAATAAAACAATTGGGACTATATTGACAGTTTATTGGAAAAAAAGTAATTTTTCATTTTCACGTCCCAATGTTAATAAAATCTGTGAAACAGCTGTAGGGTCAAACGTCTCATTGTATCCCTTTTATATGTTTTGTGAGGGGTGTAGTTTCCAAATTGGGGTCACATGTCTGCGGATTTCCATTGTATTGGTACTCTAGGGGCTGTGCTAATGCGACATGACACCTGAAAACTATTCCAGCAAAATCTGCCCTCCTGCCAAATAGCACTCTTTCCATTCCAAGCCCCGCCATGTACCCATACAGCAGATTATGACCACATATGGGGTATTGCCATTTTTAGGAGAAATTGTGTAACAAACTTTGGGGATTTTTTTCTCCTTCATCTTCTTGTGAAAATAAAAAATTTGGGACTAAATTGACGGTTTGTTGAAAAAAAAAAAAGTACTTTTTCATTTTCAAATGTCTAGTGTCACTCCTTTCCTTCTGTGCGCTGCCGTATGCCCAAACATCAGTGTGGGGTATTTCTGTGCTCAGGAGAAATTGCATAACACACTGTGAATACATTTTCTTTTTTTAACCTTTTGTGAGTGTGTTAATTTTAGGATTAAGTGAATGTATTATTGAAAAAAAATGAAATGTTTAAATTTCACCTCCATATTGTGTTAATTTCCGTGAAATGCTTAAAGGGTTAACAAACTTCCCAAATGCTGTTTTGAATTATTTGAGGGATGCAGTTTTGAAAATGGGGTGATTCATGGAGGTTTCACCTTCCCTGGCCTACTGCCCAATTACTGCAATTCCTGGACAACCCCTTAAATCAATAATGCCCACTTTGTTAGTATAGCCCAATACCCTCTTACACCCTTAAATAAATACTGCCTGCCAATAGCCCCCTTATATTAATAATGCCTCTTATATTAATAATGCTCCTGCTTTCCCTAATGATCCCTTATGGTTATTAACCCTTAATATTTTTAAGCCCTCCCCACCAAAAAAAAAACAAAACACAACAATAATACTCGCTTGCCTAAGATTCCCTTGCTCAGACTTGCCACCGCTGACTCTACTTGCCGTATCCTGCAGCCTACAAGATGCTGTCACCACAGGACATCTATGTCGCAGCTCAGGTGGCACTATGTAGTGATGTCATTGCACCCGCCTGCTCCAGGACGCTGATGTCTTAATTGTCGCTAGGAAACCTGTAACTTTTCTCACACCAAGGACCAATTTTAGTGATGACAATTTTTCTGCGGCCTGGTGGAGGGTGGTGCTGGTTGGGGGTGGGATTTGGGTTCCAGGGCCACCCCACATGTAATATTGCCCCCCTCCATGGATAATAGCCTCCTCACATAAGTAATGCGATTACCTATGGGGGGGCACTATTACTGTAATAGCGCTGTAATAGCACACCCCACAACAGGTAATAGTTCCTACCCCGACAAAAGTAATGCTGTTACTTATGGGGGCACTATTACAGTAATAGTGGCCTAATATTGCCACCCACAGGTAATAGCCCCCACACATCTTACCACTGGAAACATAGAATAGAGGTCAAGATTCCAGGTAGGCACTCAAAAGGGATTATCATGTGCAATTCTTTTATTAAATAGAAAGTGCAATCCAAAACAGTGTGAAACGTTTTTCGGTCCTATATTGGACTTTCATCAGACCCTAATTCAAGATAGAACACAAATAAAGATATATAAACAAATAGCAAGTGATCTATGTACATTATTATACAAGGAATGCTAATGTAGTAGAAATACTCATACTGCGAACTAGAGAATAAAATAATAGTACCAAGAGAACATCATATATGAGTATTAAGTTCAAATGAACAGATCAACAGCAATAAAGCATAGATGAGATTATCACAAAAATGACCATATTATGAATTGGTGTCTGAATAAATGTCATTTTTGCATAAATTGTTCTATGGTCATCTGAGGTCTAATCCCATTGGGCCTAGGGAGAACATGTCCATGGAAATAATGATAATCCAGTTAGAACATTATATATAACATTATAATTACCATAAATACAACAGAAGAAAAAAAAAAAAGTTATATATATATGCGGTGACCAGATGGAAGGTAACGCTGCAGTTGGGATTGCGGGGGTGCAAACAGCGCAGACTTGTCACGGTCTCTGGGCACGAGGGCGCAGAGCTGGTGCTGTCCCACGTTACCACCACCACTGGTACCGGTGATGAGGGGGCTGCACAAATGTTGGTGGTGATTGTTCCCCCGGGGCGCTTCCCCTATACTGTGCCGACTGGTGGTGTTTGGGGCGCCCTGATGTTGTCGGTGCAGAGTCAGACACAGAAACGGTTGTAAAGTTGAACTTTTACTTCCATGGGTGTGGAGGCACAAATGCTTAAACAGTTTCTTCAATACAAAACAACGGGGTACGCCTGGTGACACAGCAAAGTCCTGGGGTGCAGGGTAGACTTGATGAAAGGTGTTCCTAGCCCTTATACTTCAGTGTTACAGCCCTAAGGTGTGTCTGGGCTCCTATTTGGCTCATAGGAGGATGCCCACCATGATACTAGTACATAATATTCCCCACTCACGTTATGTGGTCCTGATAGTTCAGAGTTTCGGGGTGCAATAGTCAGGGTGGCAGGATATTCCACAGGTCTGGCCTTGGCCCCTGGATCCTGTGATACTGGCTATGGAGCACGTGTTCCAGAATGTTCTCTCCACAGTCTCATGCTGACAAGATAATGATGCTTGACTTCCTTCAGGGCGATGGCTAGGCAGACAGGGGACAGGATCTTCTGAATAGCTGGAGTATGTCAGCTCTCCAACCTTCCTGGGCCTGTCTAGGACTTGAGATTCCTGCACTAAACTCACTGCTTTCTTCACAGGACATCACACTTATCTCCTCACCTCCTCCTCCTAACACTCCATACTTCTAACTCCTCACATGCAGGACCTTCCTGCAGGGGTGTTACCATGGGGACCCAGTGATCATCTGACTCCTCCCCTTTTCCCAGGCGATGTCCTCCCATTGGACATTTGGTTACTATTCAATCCTATGGGAGGTGTAATGCATGTGTGAGGCTCACTAGGTGGCGCTGTGTTGTGTGAGACTCAGGACCCCCTGCTATGTCACACAGGCTATGAAGCAACAGGAAATAATACAATGCACAGAGATCATCCTCAGCCCAGCCATAGCCAGCTCTGGGATGCCACATATATACAGTACAGACCAAAAGTTTGGACACACCTTCTCATTCCAAGAGTTTTCTGTATTTTCATGACTATAAAAATTGTAGATTCACACTGAAGGCATCAAAACTATGAATTAACACATGTGGAATTATATACTTAACAAAAAAGTGTGAAACAACTGAAAATATGTCTTATATTCTAGGTTCTTCAAAGTAGCCACCTTTGGCTTTGATTACTGCTTTGCACACTCTTGGCATTCTCTTGATGAGCTTCAAGAGGTAGTCACCTGAAATGGTTTTCACTTCACAGGTGTGCCCTGTCAGGTTTAATAAGTGGGATTTCTTGCCTTATAAATGGGGTTGGGACCATCAGTTGTGTTGTTCAGAAGTCAGGTGGATACACAGCTGATAGTCCTACTGAATGGAGTGTTAGAATTTGTATTATGGCAAGAAAAAAGCAGCTAAGTAAAGAAAAACGAGTGGCAATCATTACTTTAAGAAATGAAGGTCAGTCAGTCCGAAAAATTGGGAAAACTTTGAAAGTGTCCCCAAGTGCAGTGGCCAAAACCATCAAGCGCTACAAAGAAACTGGCTCACATGAGGACCGCCCCAGGAAAGGAAGACCAAGAGTCACCTCTGCTGCGGAGGATAAGTTCATCCGAGTCACCAGCGTCAGAAATCGCAGGTTAACAGCAGCTCAGATTAGAGACCAGGTTAATGCCACACAGAGTTCTAGCAGCAGACACATCTCTACAACAACTGTTAAGAGGAGACTGTGCAGCAGGCCTTCATGGTAAACTAGCTGCTAGGAAACCTCTGCTAAGGACAGGCAACAAGCAGAAGAGACTTGTTTGGGCTAAAGAACACAAGGAATGGACATTAGACCTGTGGAAATCTGTGCTTTGGTCTGATGAGTCCAAATTTGAGATCTTTGGTTCCAACCACCGTGTCTTTGTGCGACGCAGAAAAGGTGAACGAATGGACTCTACATGCCTGGTTCCCACCGGAAGCATGGAGGAGGAGGTGTGGGGGTACTTTGCTGGTGACACTGTTGGGGATTTATTCAAAATTGAAGGAATACTGAACCAGCATGGTTACCACAGCATCTTGCAGCGGCATGCTATTCCATCCGGTTTGCATTTAGTTGGACCATCATTTATTTTTCAACAGGACAATGTCCCCAAACACACCTCCAGACTGTGTAAGGGCTATTTGACCAAGAAGGAGAGTGATGGGGTGCTACGCCAGTTGACCTGGCCTCCACAGTCACCAGACCTGAACCCAATCGAGATGGTTTGGGGTGAGCTGGACCGCAGAGTGAAGGCAAAAGGGCCAACAAGTGCTAAGCATCTCTGGAACTCCTTCAAGACTGTTGGAAGACCATTTCAGGTGACTACCTCTTGAAGCTTATCAAGAGAATGCCAAGAGTGTACAAAGCAGTAATCAAAGCAAAAGGTGGCTACTTTGAAGAACCTAGAATATAAGACATATTTTCAGTTGTTTCACACTTTTTTGTTAAGTATATAATTCCACATGTGTTAATTCATAGTTTTGATGCCTTCAGTGTGAATCTACAATTTTTATAGTCATGAAAATACAGAAAACTCTTGGAATGAGAAGGTGTGTCCAAACTTTTGGTCTGTACTGTGTATATACAGTGCTGGCCAAAAGTATTGGCACCCCTGCAATTCTGTCAGATAATACTCAATTTCTTCCAGAAAATGATTGCAATCACAAATGCTTTGGTAATAATATCTTAATTTATTTTGCTTGCAATGAAAAAGCACAAAAGAGAATGAAAAAAAAAGTCAAATCATTGATCATTTTACACAAAACTCCAAAAATGGGCCGGACAAAAGTATTGGCATCCTCAGCCTAATACTTGGTAGCACAACCTTTAGACAAAATAACTGCGAACAACCGTTTCCGGTAACCATCAATGAGTTTCTTACAATGCTCTGCTGGAATTTTAGACCATTCTTCTTTGGCAAATTTCTCCAGGTCCCTGAGATTTGAAGGGTGCCTTCTCCAAACTGCCATTTTGAGATCTCTCCACAGGTGCTCTATGGGATTCAGGTCTGGACTCATTGCTGGCCACTTTAGAAGTCTCCAGTGCTTTCTCTCAAACCATTTTCTAGTGCTTTTTGAAGTGTGTTTTGGGTCATTGTCCTGCTGGAAGACCCATGACCTCTGAGGGAGACCCAGCTTTCTCACACTGGGCCCTACATTATGGTGCAAAATGTGTTGGTAGTCTTCAGACTTTATAATGCCATGCACACGGTCAAGCAGTCCAGTGCCAGAGACAGCAAAGCAACCCCAAAACATCAGGGAACCTCCGCCATGTTTGACTGTAGGGACCGTGTTCTTTTCTTTGAAGGCCTCTTTTTTTTTTTTTCCTGTAAACTCTATGTTGATGCCTTTTCCCAAAAAGCTCTACTTTTGTCTCATCTGACCAGAGAACATTCTTCCAAAAAGTTTTGGGCTTTCTCAGGTAAGTTTTGGCAAACTCCAGCCTGGCTTTTTTATGTCTCTGGGTCAGAAGTGGGGTCTTCCTGGGTATCCTACCATAGAGTCCCTTTTCATTCAGACGCCGACGGATAGTACGGGTTGACACTGTTGTACCCTCGGACTGCAGGGCAGCTAGAACTTGTTTGGATGTTAGTCAAGGTTCTTTAGCCACCATCCGCACAATCTTTCGTTGAAATCTCTCGTCAATTTTTCTTTTCCGTCCACATCTAGGGAGGTTAGCCACAGTGCCATGGGCTTTAAACTTCTTGATGACACTGCGCACGGTAGACACAGGAACATTCAGGTCTTTGGAGATGGACTTGTAGCCTTGAGATTGCTCATGCTTCCTCACGATTTTGCTTCTCAAGTCCTCAGACAGTTCTTTGGTCTTCTTTCTTTTCTCCATGCTCACTGTGGTACATACAAGGACACAGGACAGAGGTTGAGTCAACTTTAATCCATTTCAACTGGCTGCAAGTGTGATTTAGTTATTGCCACCACCTGTTATGTGCCACAGGTAAGTAACAGGTGCTGTTAATTACACAAATTAGAGAAGCATCACATGATTTTTCAAAGGGTGCCAATACTTTTGTCCACCCCCTTTTTTATGCTTGGTGTGGAATTATATCCAATTTGGCTTTTTGACCATTCTTTTTGTGGTTTTCCATTGAAGACAAATTAAATGAAGATATTATTACCAAAGCATTTGTGATTGCAATCATTTTCTGGAAGAAATTGAGTATTATCTGACAGAATTGCAGGGGTGCCAATACTTTTGGCCAGCATATATATATATATATATATATATATATATATATATATATATATACACATACATACATATAATAGAAATAGGAGAAGAACGATCCCAGATTTCTAATACAGGTAATGAACATCTTCTGACTGCACTATAGTATATTGATGCTATACTCACCGGATTGCCTTGGAATACTGCAGAGAAATATGAAGCAGAACTTGAGAGAAAAACCAGTAGCACTGTTAAGAGGAAAATGCTGCTTGAAGACATGTGGAGGAGAGAGCCTTAAATAGCTAGGAGTAACAAGTGTGTATATTATAAAGACATTGATTAAGGCGCCAAGGAAGTGATCTCATAGCTGTGAGACATCCTGTTCAATGAAGGAGCTAAAAGTATACTGAGCATGCTCATACCTCGTCACTAGAGGTTGTTGTACAAATGAGTCTACAATGGGCATGTGTGTTACTGAGTTTTGACACCATTAATTCAAACAGCAACCTCTTTCCTGTTGGATACAAGTACTTTCCTGTCAGATCTCAAAGTCCTTAGCCCCATCAAAAGTGACATGTTATTGGTCACCTTTGACGTCAACAGCCTGCATACATCAATTACACATGAAAAGGGTCTTGAGGCAATCACATTGTCTGATTTTTTAAGAATTTATTTGCAAATTATGGTGGGAAATAAGTATTTGGTCACCTACAAACAAGCAAGATTTCTGTCTCTCTCAGACCTGTAACTTCTTCTTTAAGAGGCTCCTTTGTCCTCCACTCATTACCTGTAGTAATGGCACCTGTTTGACATTGTTATCAGTATAAAAGACACCTGTCCACAACCTCAAACAGTCACACTCCAAACTTCACTATGGTGAAGACTAAAGAGCTGTGCAAGGACACCAGAAACAAAATTGTAGGCCTGCACCAGGCTGGGAAGACTGAATCTGCAATAGGCAAGCCGCTTGGTGTGAAGAAATCAACTGTGGGAGCAATAATTAGAAAATGGAAGACATACAAGTTCACTGATGATCTCCCTTGATCAGGGGCTCCACGCAAGATCTCACCCTGTGGGGTCAAAATTATCACAAGAACGGTCATCAAAAATCCGAGAACCACACGGGGGGACCTAGTGAATGACCTGCAGAAAGCTGAGACTAACGTAACAAAGGCTACCGTCAGTAACACACTACGCCGCCAGGGACTCAGATCCTGCAGTGCCAGACGTGTCCCGATGCTTAAGCCAGTACAAATCCGGGCCCATCTGAAGTTTGCTAGAAAGCATTTGGATGTTCCAGAAGAGTACTGGAAAAATGTCATATGGTCAGTAGAACTGTTTGGTAGAAACACCATACCTACTGTGAAGCATGGGGGTGGCAACATCATGCTTTGAGTCTGTTTCTCTGTAAAGGGACCAGGACGACTGATCCGTGTACATGAAAGAATGAATGGGGCCATGTATCTTGAGATTTTGAGTGCAAACCTCCTTCCATCAGCAAGGACATTGAAGATGAGACATGGATGGGTCTTTCAGAATCACAATGATCGCAAGCACACCGCCAGGGCAACGAAGGAGAAGGCTTCGTAAGAAGCATTTCAAGGTCCTGGAGTGGCCTAGCTAGTCTCCAGATCTCAACCCCATAGAAAACCGTTGGAGGGAGTTGAAAGTCCGTGTCATTGCCAACAAAGGATATATAACAAAGTATTGAGATGAACTTTTGTTATTGACCAAATACTTATTTTCCACCATAATTTGAAAATAATTTCTTTAAAAATCAGACAATGTGATTTTCTAGATATGTTTTCTCATTTTGTCTCTCATAGTTGAGGTCTACCTATGATGTCAATTACAGGCCTCTCATCTTTTTAAGTGGGAGAACTTGCACAATTGGTGACTGACTAAATACTTTTTTTTCCCCACTGTACATAAGGACTCAGACAGTACACTTTGGACGGAACTGATGGGAACACACTCCTTCATTATGACAGTTGTCACCCATCCTCCACAAAAAGGTCGCTACCATTATCCCAGTTTGACATAGTCAAAAGAATCACACCAGGTCCGACACTTGAAAACCGTATTGACAAAACGAAAACAAAATTTCTTGATAGGGGATATACATAGATGTTTACAGGACAACAAGACAACACGGGACAAGGGCAGAAGCCAAAACAGGATTCCTTTAGTTCACACTTACCACCCCTATACATACAAGGTATATAACATCATAAGGAAACATTGGCCCCTGTTCCACAAGGGATATCCAAATGTAGTAGAATTTTAAAGACCTTTTCTGCCTTGCTTCCGCCGCCCAAGGAACCTTAAGGATAAATTGGTACAAGCTGATATAGGCTCTAATCTTAAATTATCTCACCAATCCTTCCTACGGACCCCCAAACAAGGGACATTTCATTGTCTACATTGCCCTCAGTGGAATAATGTCTTGAAGGGAGGGATTGTACATCATCCCCACACTGGCAGAACCATTAAAATCAATGGGTTTTTCTCTTGTGACTCATCCTTCGTGGTGTACATGATCAAGTGTCCTTGTGGCTTGATTTATGTTGGTGAAACAACTCAACTAATAAGGGATAGAATCACCAAACACAAATCCACGATACGTACAAAAAAACCTTCTGTTACCACTCCTTTTCGCTTCCATAATGCTAATCATCGGGTTTCTAAGTTACAATTCCAAGTACTGGAACAAATTCCCATCTCCCGGAGAGGAGGCGATTGTATTCAGAGGTTGAAAATTAGAGAAGCCTTTTGGATCCATCAACTTCAAACCTTACAGCCAAAAGGTCTGAATAGAGATTACGAACTTTGCAGCTTCTTGTAATTATTCTAGTTCTCTTACAGTATGCCTATAATTCATGTAATCATTAATAACACTTTTTTTTCTTTTAACCAATACTGCCCACTGATCTTTTTAACCGCTACCTTCAATGATATTCTACTCTCCCCTCTGCTAATAAGAAAGGTCTGGTTATGGTCAATATTAAGCCAGCAGCTATATACCCACGCCCAGAGGCGTAGCTAGGGGTTCAGCACAGGGGGGCGAACATGTCCAAGTGGGCTCCCAACTTAGGTATACCGATATTACCACTATACGGTGACCGTATAGTGGTGTAAATCGGATCTACACAGGGCTCTGCATATGATTTAGGCAAATACAGTGCAGTAACATTTAGTGACTTATCGGTGACGTCTCTGACTAATCGTTCACATTCCCTATCACTTTCATCTGAACCGCCATGATCAATTCTTCCAGTCTCTGTAAAGTTTGCAGCACAGACATTTTTGGCTCCTTACTTTTCCAGGCACCTGACCCACATTGTCCTCACCTGCACACCCATCCTGCTGTTACCCCAATTATAAAGTATATAATATAACCCCCCATAATAATACCCACAAGTGCATCTTTAAATTAATAACTTCCCTGTGTACCCCTTTAAATAGTGTCCCTTATTAATAATGCCCCAGGTGTTTCCTAATTAAAAAGTAAACAAAAGGTAAAAATAATTAATGGGGTTCCAATAATCCGGACCCCAAGGATCAGCCGTTTGAATGAACCATGGTACCTGTGTAAGCGCCGTGACCCCTTCTCTGTTTACATAGTGTCATTTATCTCATAGCGGCCATGTCATGTAACTACAGCCTCGTCCTATACACGTCTATGTGACAAGGCTGGAATTACATCACACGGTCACTATAAACAGACAGCGTATGATATAAACAGACGCCATAGCCCCTTCATACAGCTGATCAGTGGGGAGTCACTTATCTCTTATTGATGATCTATTCTGAGAATAGACCATCAATTAAAAATGAGCTGGAAAACTCTTTAAGCCTAAGGCCCCATGTGGCGTCCCGCAGCAAAAAAGCGCTGTTCTTCCTGCTGCGCTTTGCACAGAAAGTTCACAGAGGTTTCCTCTGCGGACTTTCTGCTTCAATTATATCTACAGGGAAAATGGGAGTTTTTCCATAGGAATGCTGCGATTTCCAAAACCACGACTGTTTTGGAAATTGCAGCATGTCCACTGTGCATATTTTTCCACAAAGTGGGGATGGGATTGCCCCACGTTGCAAAAAGGCCACAGGAAAAAAAAATGCGGTATTTTACAGTTCCTGCAAAGTGGATTCTAGGAAATCCCATCCACCCATTGTGGAAAAATGCGTGCCGCGGACACTCTGCGATTTCCAAAAACGTTGCGGTTTTGGAAATCGCAGCATGTCAATTATACCTAAGGAAACACTGGCGGTTTCCCTATAGTTATAATGGAAGCAGAAAGTCTGCAGAGGAAAAATCTGTGGCCCTTCTCTGAAAAGCGCTGCGGGAAAAACCACAATGTTACTGCTGCGGTTTTTCCTGCAGCGTTTTTTTGCTGCAGCCCGCTACGTGGGGCTTTAGTCTTAATAAAGCCCAAGTGTCACTTTTATTAAATTAATTGCCCCCTCATATTATGCCCCTGATTCCCCTGACATAAATACTGCACCCCTAATGACCTCTTATAGCGATGACCACCCCCTTATGTTCATAATACCTCCTAATATAAATAACCTCCCCCCTTGTACCCCGTAATAACCCTTATATAAATGACGCCCCCTTATGTTCATAATGCCCACTCCCATATAGTTATATTTCCCCCTCCTAACAACCCCTTATGCTATTAAAATACCCACAACTAAGCTAAAACAAAACAAATATAAGTTATACTCACCTACCAGCGACCATGACGAACAGAGCCGCCGCTTTCTCTTCTTGACCCGCACTCTGTGCGCAGGGTCCCTGCACAGGAAGTCAGCATCTCAGCGTAGAAGGTGCGATGTTGTGACGTCATCACGCCGCCTGTGCTGATGACTGTGTTTTCGTTGTCATGTAAACTGCAGGCCAGAAGTGGCTTGCGGTTTACAAGACAGCAAGTGGCAGAAAGCGTTTTAACTAGATCGGTGTCTGCAAACACCGATGTAGTTAAAAGTAAAACATGTATTAATGGTGGCCCCATGGTGGGCCCTACAATGTCAGTGGGCCCGGGGCATCCCCCCCTCTGCCCCCCCCCGCTAGCTACGCCTCTGCCCTCGCCCTATTTGTGCATGACCAGAACTGATCTCCATTTAGTATGGCTTAGCAGCCTCTAGTGACGAACCTGTGATCATGTGACCTCGGCCCTACCTGAGCATGCTCAGTAACACACACACCCAGTGTAGACTCATTTGCACAGCAACCTCTAGTGACGAGGTATGAGCATGCTCAGTATACTTTTAGCTTCCTTCATTGAACAGGATGTCTCACAGCTATGAGATCACTTCTTTGGTGCCTTAATCAGTGTCTTTATCCTATACACACTTGTTACTCCTAGCTATTTAAGGCTCTCTCCTCCACATGTCTTCAAGCAGCATTTTCCTCTTAACAGTGCTACTGGTTTTTCTCTCAAGTTCTGCTTCATATTTCTCTGCAGTATTCCTAGGCAATCCGGTGAGTATAGCATCAATATACTATAGTGCAGTCAGCAGATGTTCATTACCTGTATTTAGAAATCTGGGATCATTCTTCTCCTATTTCTATTATATATACACATGGACAAAATTGTTGGTACCCCTCGTTTAATGAAAGAAAAACCCACAATGGTCACAGAAATAACTTGAATCTGACAAAAGTATTAATATATAAAAATTCTATGAAAATGAACAAATGAAAGTCAGACATTGCTTTTCAACCATGCTTCAAGAGAATTTGAAAAAAATGAAAAATCATGAAACAGGCCTGGACAGAAATGATGGTGCCCTTAACTTAATATTTTGTTGCACAACCTTTTGACGCAATCAACAGGTATTTTGGCCCACTCCTCATGAGCGAACTGCTCGTCTTGGGTTTGAAGTGTGCCTTTTCTAGACGGCATGTTTCAGCTCCTTCTAAAGATGCTCAATAGGATTTAGGTCAGGGCTCATAGAAGGCCACTTCAGAATAGTCCAATGTTTTCCTCTTAGCCATTCTTAGGTATTTTTAGCTGTGTGTTTTGGGTCATTATCCTGTTGCAAGACCCATGACCTGCGACTGAGACCAAGCTTTCTGACACTGGGCAGCACATTTCTCTCTAGAATCCCTTGATAGTCTTGAGATTTCATTATACCCTGCACAGATTCAAGACACCCTGTGCCAGATGCAGCAAAGCAGCCCCAGAACATAACAGAGCCTCCTCCATGTTTCACAGTAGGGACAGTGTTCTTTTCAAGATATGCTTCATTTTTCCGTCTGTGAACATAGAGCTGATGTGCCTTGCCAAAAATTTTGATTTTTGTCTCATCTGTCCATAGGACATTCTCCCAGAAGCTTTGTGGCTTGTCAACATGTAGTTTGGCAAATTACTTTCATCAGATTCAAGTTATTTCTATGACCATTGTGGGTTTTTCTTTCATTAAACGAGGGGTACCAACAATTTTGTCTACATGTGTATGGACATAAACTGCAGTTTGGGCACACAGCAGTTTGATCTGGACAACATGTCATGTTTGCAGAGCCCCTAAAGTAACCCCTTTTTGAAAACTGCACCTCTCAAAAAGTTTATCAAGGGGTGTAGTGAGCATTAGTATCCCAGATGTGAATGCACAGGGAATGGTAAATAGTGAATACGTAAGATGTGCGGAATACATTGGGAACACCAAATTCCCTACTATTTCCCCAGTAGCTACTATGATTGGGGGGTCACTTCTGGTGTCTTTTCCCTCGTGCGTTCTAAATCTGGGGTGATATATGCTTGCACAGTTTATACATTCCCTTCCTGACGCAGCCAGTTGTGTTTTAATGATTTGGCGATTTTTGGGGATTTTGTCTTCACATTCACAAGCTATTTTTTTTTTTTTTTTTTCTGGTGATGTAGCCATATAAGGGCTTCTTTTTTTGTGGCATGAGATGCATTTTGTAATGACACCATTTTTGGGGACCTATAACTTATTGACTAAATTTTATTAACTCTTTCTTGGTGGATGAAAAAAAAAAACATCAGTTCTAGCATAGCTTTTTACCTTTTAATAATTTTTTTTTTTTTTTCCGCAAAGCATACAGCATAAGTAACATGTTACCTTTATTCTGGGGGTCGGTAAGATTACGGCGATTCCCAATTTATATTGTTTTTTGTTTTTTTTATTTTGGGACATATTATTTTTGCATCATCATCTTCTGAGATGTGTAGCATTTTTATTTTTTGGTTGACAGAGCTTGTTTGACTGCGGCATCTAAGGGGTTAAAACCCCTGATTGGAGCTCAGCTCAGACCAGGGCGTTATGGAGCAGGGTGTTAGCTGTCAGTTACAGCTAACACCCACTCCTGATGCCACCCGCGGCCTGAGGCGGACTATAGAAAGACCCCCCCCCCCTAAAAAAAAATTGAGTTTCCATGCTACTAGCTTCACACAGTTATCGTCACACAATACACAAAGTTATGAAACAGGTTTTTAAGAATTCTTCTTCCTGCATTACTTCAGTATCAGATCAACGACACAATGAAAGTAACTTCACGCATCTTCTGCTTAGTGGATGGACGAGCCCACGTGGCCCCCATTCTCTAGAATAGGAGTGCCGCAGATAGCTGAGTACTGGACTTCAGATATCTTTGGCGCTTCCATTGAAGTGAATGAGAGCCACGCTGGTTCGTTCATCCTGCAAGCAACACACCTATATACAGTGGGGAAAAAAAGTATTTAGTCAGCCACCAATTGTGCAAGTTCTCCCACTTAAAAAGATGAGAGAGGCCTGTAATTGACATCATAGGTATGAGAGACAAAATGAGAAAACATATCTAGAAAATCACATTGTCTGATTTTTTAAAGAATTTATTTTCAAATTATGGTGGAAAATAAGTATTTAGTCACCTACAAACAAGCAAGATTTCTGGCTCTCACAGACCTGTAACTTCTTCTTTAAGAGGCTCCTCTGTCCTCCACTCATTACCTGGAATAATGGCACCTGTTGGAAATTGTTATCAGAATAAAAGACACCTGTCCACAACCTCAGTCACACTCCAAACTCCACTATGGTGAAGACCAAAGATCTGTGGAAGGACACCAGAAACAAAATTGTAGACCTGCACCAGTCTGGGAAGGAGCTTGGTGTGAAGAAATCAACTGTGGGAGCAAGAATTAGAAAATGGAAGACATACAAGACCACTGATAATCTCCCTCGATCAGGGGCTCCACGCAAGATCTCACCCCGTGGGGTCAAAATGATCACAAGAACAGTGAGCAAAAATCCCAGAACCACACAGGGGGACCTAGTGAATGACCTGCAGAAAGCTGGGACTAATGTAACAAATGCTACCATTAGTAACACACTACGCCGCCAGGGACTCAGATCCTGCAGAGCCAGACGTGTCCCCCTGCTTAAGCCAGTACATATCCGGGCCCGTCTGAAGTTTGCTAGAGAGCATTTGGATGTTCCAGAAGAGTATTGGGAGAATGTCATATGGTCAGATGAAACCAAATTAGAACTGTTTGGTAGAAACACATGAAAGAATGAATGGGGCCATGTATCGTGAGATTTTGAGCGCAAACGTCCTTCCATCAGCAAGGGCATTGAAGATGAAATGTGGCTGGGTCTTTCAGTATGACAATGATCCCAAGCACACCACCAGGGCAATAAAGGAGTGGCTTCGTAAGAAGCATTTCAAGGTCCTGGAGTAGCCTAGCCAGTCTCCAGATTTCAACCCCATAGTAAACCTTTGGAGGGAGTTGAAAGTCCGTGTTGCCCAGCAACAACCCCAAACCATCACTGCTCTAGAGGAGATCTGCATGGAGGAATGGGCCAACATACCAGCAACAGTGTGTGCCAACCTTGTGAAGACTTACAGAAAACGTTTGACCTCTGTCATTGCCAACAAAGGATATATAACAAAGTATTGAGATGAACTTTTGTTATTGACCAAATACTTATTTTCCACCATAATTTGCAAATAAATTCTTTAAAAATCACACAATGTGATTTTCTGGATTTGTTTTCTCATTTAGTCTCTCATAGTTGAGGTCTACCTGTGATCTCAATAACAGGCCTCTCTCATCTTTTTTAAGTGGGAGAACTTGCACAATTGGTGGCTGACTAAATACTTTTTTCCCCACTGTATATGGCTGCGGTCAGGCTGAATTCCCTCCCAGTGGGGGGGAAAAACCCAATTCTCAGGCTCAGTGGGGGTCTCAGCAGACAGACCCCCATCAATCAGGTATTTATCCTCTATCATTTAGGTGAATACAGTGCAGTAACATTTTGTGACTTACAGGTGATGTCTCCGACTATTCGGTCACATTTCCCTTCTCTTCCCTTTGTACCGCCATGACCACTTCTTCCAGCTGTGATTTGTCTCTGTAAAGTTTGCAACACAGATATCTTTGGCTCCTCACTTTTCCAGGCATCCGACCCACATTGTCCTCACCTACACAAAGCACCCATCATGCTGCTACCCAATTATAAAATATATGATATAACCCCCCCATAATGAATAATACTCCCAAGTGCATCTTTATATTAATAATGTCTGTTTGTACCCGGTATAAATAGTTCCCCTTATTAATAATGCCCCAAGTGTTAACTAATTAAAAGGTTTTCCAGGTCATTAATAAACTAATCAGTGGGGCTCAAAAACCTAGGACCCCCACTGATCAGCTGTTTGAATGGTACCTGTGTAAGCGCCGTGACCACTTCTCTGTTTACATAGTGTCATTCATCTCATAGAGGCCATGTAATGTAACTACAGCCTCGTCCTATACACGTCTATGTGACAAGGCTGTAATTACATCACAGGTATCGCCTGATTTCTTCACTCTTCCATTACATCACACGGTCACTATAAACAGACAGCGTATGATATAAACAGGCGCCATAGCCCCTGTTTATAGCATTCTATTTACACACACTATAATGTTCCACAGCAGCCCCTGCACACAGTACTACGGCCTGTAGCGGCCCTTGCACACTGTATTATGCCTCGCAGCGGCCCCTGCACACGGTATTATGCTCCATAGTGGCCCCTGCACACTGTATTATGCCTCGCAGCGGCCCCTACATATGGTATTATGCTCCATAGTGGCCCCTCCACACTGTATTATGCCTTGCAGCGGCCCCTGCACTGGTATTATGCTCCATAGTGGCCCCTGCACAGGGTATTATGTTCCACAGTGGCCCCTGCACACAGTATTATGCTCCACAGTACTCCCCGCAGCTTTCGGCTCTGTTTAATTGCGCACACGTCACGTGATCCTGATGACGTCGCCAGAGGGCCCAAAGCCTGCTCAGAGTGTAATAATAGTAGTATTTGAGGCCCGCGGCCTCACTTACCGATGCCCACGGCTACTCACAGCGGCATCCACTTCCCCTTCTGCGTCCCATAGCAGAAGGGGAAGTGGAGGCGGCCACGAGCAGACTCGGGGAAGGTAAATAAATAGGCCGTTACCTGCCGGGGATACTCCAGCAGGTTACGGCCTATTTATATATAAAAAAAAAGTTATCCTCCTACCTGCGATGCCTTGATGCAGCCGCCGCCGCCTTTTCTTGTCCTCGATGTCTGCGTCTCAGTGTAGGCGGCGTGATGATGTCCTTGTATCGCCGCCTGCGCTGTGATGCAGACGTCTCGTAAGCCAGCCCAGGACAGGCCCCGTTCAGCTTTGTTTTTTTTTTTAAAGCGGCCTGTCCTGGGCTGGTTTCCATTAAATGAATAGTAAAAATGCCGCCCCCCAGACAGTGACGGACAGTGCCGCCTGAGGCGGCCGTCTCGCTCGCCTCATTAGCAGTGCGCCCCTGGTCCCGCATAATGTCACTGATGGTGAACAGCATCAGGACACCACTGATTCTTTTCAGTGCTGCGCACATGACCTCTTAGAGGCTGAAAGGGAGGCACAGGTGGAAGTGGCCATAGGCTAGAGCGGAGATGGAGTAGAGTAATCCAGCAGATAGCAGCCTATTAAAAATAAAAACACACCAGGAGGCCAATCAGGCCCCATAGTCACTATGGGGGGTTCTTACTGTATGGGGACCTGTAACGGGGGCACTTACTGCATGGGGCCAATAACTTGAGGCCTCACATTCTCCATCCCTGAATCCAGCTAATAATGTTTAGGCCATTATGATTCAGTCTATCCAGTTCAGGCAAGTAGCATCACAGACTTTCCTTTAGCTCACTGATGCCCTGACTGAAGTCTGGGAGAAAATGCCCAATAAACTATTCATTGTTTTATCAGCAGCATGCCCAGACATTCATGTAGGCATGTAGGGGTCAGACTGTTAATGCACCTTATAATTTGCTGTGCTGAAATTCAAGCAAATTAGATCAGCCGGTGTTTTACTTTAATTCTACTTTGAATCTTTGCTTTTTGTGAGATTCAGTATGTTATTTAAATGGTTCCTTGAGCAACGTACAGTGTGTAAAAAAAAAAAAAAAAAAAAAGTAGGGCTGTGGTGTGAAAGTAAATTTGTGACTTTGAAGAAGAAATTAATTCTTCAATATTCTTAATATATATTACACATATACATTGAACTTGGAGTACATTGCTACTGTCTCTTACTCTGTCTTCACTCAAATTGACAGCTGAGGCTAGTTTCACATCTGCATCAGAGTCCGCACAGAGGACTTTTCTCTCCATAGATTTCAGTATAAAAATGGCAGAAATTCGAAACACACCCGGCGGACCCTATGGTCCCCTGGTGTCCACGGGTAACCACTGTTTTAGCAGAGGGGGTCTCCGTCATTCGATTCCCTGGTGGAAAAACAGTGCATTTATGGTGTTTTTGTTTTGGAAAAATGGTGTAACCAGGTTAAAAGCCAATGAGGTAAACATTTCGGTGCATTTTTGCATTCCTATAGATTTTTTAGGACTGAAAAAACACATGAAAATAAAAAAAAGAATAATAAAATGCCACCAAATAATGTTTGCAAAAAAAACACATGAAACTCAGCTTTTATTACCATTCAAAAATTCACAAACACTGTGTAAAGCTAGCCTTAATAAATTAAAATGACTTTGCTATATGTCTCAATTTTTGTTACCCACACAAATACATACTAAAATGCTTTATTAATAAAAATGGAATAAAGACAGGACAGTTCAAGCTGCCTGGAAAATATGTCATGCATGAGAAACACACAATATGAGCTCTGATCTTGCCACTCAGACCCTTCCCACCTACTGCACCACCCCTTGTAGTAGGAACACAAGAATATATTTAAACTGATCTTTGCATTTCACACAAAAGATCACAAAAAATCCCTAGCCTTGTCCCAAATATGGGCTCCTTACTAATGGGACTAGGCTGCGATAACCCATAATAGGAAACTGCAGGTACATATGACAAGTAACTTGTGAAGTGCAACAAAGCTTGTTGTTGCACTTCACAAGTAGGAGGTTGAGTCACCTAACCAGTGCACAGAGTGATGTAGAGGTTTTACAGAGGGGGAGGTGAGATAAAGAGCCTGATAAAAGCATCTGATAAGATGTATTAGAAAGTTTCTTATCACCTGTACTATTTATTTATTCAAATTTTGTCAGATTGTCAGATATTTTAATCGTGTTTTCAAGTCACATTACAAAATATGTTCAGGTTCTTTACTGCAGAATACAAATATATATTTTTACTGCAGAATACAAATATATACAAGAATATGATTCACTTGTCAGCCTGTTTTATGGCTTCCCAAACCTCTAATATAAACTCAGCAGGAAAAGCAAATTCTCCTAGCAAATTGTCTAATCCTCGGCCAAACTCTTCAGGGTTTGTCTTCTGCTTGGCTGTCTCCACAAGAGTTGTAGCTGGAAAAGATGAGAAATGCTGCTTATGTATATAATTTATAACAATGAATAGTCTGTTATGGTAATGCAAGTACAATTATTAAAACATTCCCTCTTTTCCAGTGGTGAACCTAGCCTCTTTGCTGCCTGAGGCGGACTATCGAAAGACGTCCCCCAACAAAAAAAAAAAAAAATATATACAGTACTATAAAATTACGTTTACATGCTGTTAGCGTCACACATTGTTATTGTCGTACAATAAACATACACAAACTTATGAAACAGTTTTTAAGAATTCTTCTTCCTGTATTACTTCACTTCAGTATCAGAAATCAACAACACGGCATTAACAATGAAAGTAACTTCACACATCTTCAGCTTGGAGTACTGTACTTCGGGTATCTTTGGCACTCCCATTGAAGTGAATGAGAGCCACACAGTTTCGTCCATCCACCAAGTGACACGCCTATATTCAGCCGCAGGCAGGCTGAATTCCCACCCAGTGGGGGAAAAAAACCAATTCTCGGGCTCAGTGGGGGTCTCAGCAGACAGACCCCCATCAATCAGGTATTTATCCTCTATCATTTAGTTGTATACAGTGCAGTAACATTTTGTGATGTCTCTGACTAATCCTTCACATTTCCCTTCTTTTCCCTTTGGACCGTCATGACCACTTCTTCCAGCTGTGACTTGTCTCTGTAAAGTTTGCAACACAGATATCTTTGGCTCTTCACTTTCCCAGGCATCCGACCCACATTGTCCTCACCTACACAAAGCCCCCATCCTGCTGCTACCCCCAATTATAAAATATATGATATAACACCCCATAATGAATTTATTATATTAATAATGTCCGTGTGTACCCTGTATAAATAGTGCCCCTTATTAATAATGCCCCAGGTGTTAACTAATTAAAATTTTTTCCAGGTCATTAATAAACTAATCAGTGGGGCTCAAAAACCCAGGACCCCCAATGATCAGCTGTTTGAATGAACCGTGGTACTTGTGTAAGCGCCATGACTGCTTCTCTGTTTACATAGTGTCATTCATTTCATAGTGGCCATGTACTGTAATGTAACTACAGCCTCATCCTATACACGTCTATGTGACAACGCTGGGATTACATCACACGGTCACTATAAACAGACAGCGTGTGGTATAAACAGGCACCATAGCCCCTTCATATAGCTGATCAGAGGAGGGGTCCACTGATCTCTTATTGATAATCTGTCCTAAGGATAGAACATCAATAAAAATGAGCTGGAAATACCCTTTAATAAAGCCCAAGTGCCACCTTAAAGGGGTTGTCCAGGATAACCACTTTTTTAATATGAGGCTGGGGAAGGTGCTCCAGTGTCTCCCAGTGCGTTTCAGTCCTGCTGCTCCGCTGTTTTCTTCCCCACAGCACTGTGATGTCCCGTGTCAGCAGCCTCAGTGGTCATGTGCGGTGGGGACTTGCGCCAGAAGAAAACACCAGAGCAGCAGAACCAGACTGCGGTGGGAGACATCGGAGCACAAGTGACAGGTGAGTAGGTGTTTTTTTTTTTTTTTTTTTTAATACAGTATTATGGCCCACAGCCAGCGGCCCCTGCACACAGTATTATATGGTATTGTGCCCCGCAGCGGCCCCTGCACACGGTATTATGCCCCGCAGCGACTCCTGCACACAGTATTATGTCCCGCAGCAGCCCCTGTACTCAGTATTATGCTCCATAGTGGCCCCTGCACTCGGTATTATGCCTCATAGTGGCCCCTGCACACGGTATTATGCCTCATAGTGGCCCCTGCACACAGTATTATGCTCCATAGTGGCCCCTGCACACAGTATTATGCTTCATAGAGGCCCCTGCACTCGGTATTATGCTCCATAGTGGCCCCTGCACACAGTATTCTGCTACATAGTAATCCACCCATGAACTATTATTATTCTCTGGGGTCTAAAAGACCCCAGAGTATAATGATCTGAGACCCAGGTGATGACCAATATAAAAACCAGTGATACTTACCTGGGCTCCGGTGCACTCCCTGCTTTCGGCCCTCTTCAATTTTGCACAGACCAGCGTCGCAACATAATGACGTTGGCCTGGCTCACGTGATGCCTGGGACGTCACCAAAGAAGGCCGAAGCCTGCTGGGAGTAATATCAGATCGCTGGAGAGGTGAGTAGCATTGGTTTTTATGTTTATCACCTCCCCTGGGTCTCCAATTATTATACTCTGGGGTCAGAAAATACCCCAGAGTATAATAATAGTAGTATTTGGCCTCACTTACCGATGCCCGCACTTGCTCACAGTGGCATCCACTTCCCCTTCTGCGTCTGATAGCAGAAGGGGAAGCGGAGGCGGCCACAGCAGGAGTGGGGGTAGGTAAATTAATAGGCCGTTACTTGCTGGGGATACCCCAGTAGCTAATGGTAATGGTCTATATATATCTACAGTACAGACCAAAAGTTTGGACACACCTTCTCATTCCAAGAGTTTTCTGTATTTTCATGACTATAAAAATTGTACATTCACACTGAAGGCATCAAAACTATGAATTAACACATGTGGAATTATATACTTAACAAAAAAGTGCGAAACAACTGAAAATATGTCTTATATTCTAGGTTCTTCAAAGTAGCCACCTTTTGCTTTGATTACTGCTTTGCACACTCTTGGCATTCTCTTGATAAGTTTCAAGAGGTAGTCACCTGAAATGGTTTTCACTTCACAGGTGTGCCCTGTCAGGTTTAATAAGTGGGATTTCTTGCCTTATAAATGGGGTTGGGACCATCAGTTGTGTTGTTCAGAAGTCAGGTGGATACACAGCTGATAGTCCTACTGAATGGAGTGTTAGAATTTGTATTATGGCAAGAAAAAAGCAGCCAAGTAAAGAAAAACGAGTGGCCATCATTACTTTAAGAAATGAAGGTCAGTCAGTCCGAAAAATTGGGAAAACTTTGAAAGTGTCCCCAAGTGCAGTGGCCAAAACCATCAAGCGCTACAAAGAAACTGGCTCACATGAGGACCGCCCCAGGAAAGGAAGACCAAGAGTCACCTCTGCTGCGAAGGATAAGTTCATCTGAGTCACCAGCCTCAGAAATCGCAGGTTAACAGCAGCTCAGATTAGAGACCAGGTCAATGCCACACAGAGTTCTAGCAGCAGACACATCTCTACAACAACTGTTAAGAGGAGACTGTGTGCAGCAGGCCTTCATGGTAAAATAGCTTCTAGGAAACCACTGCTAAGGACAGGCAACAAGCAGAAGAGACTTGTTTGGGCTAAAGAACACAATGAATGGACATTAGACCTGTGGAAATCTGTGCTTTGGTCTGATGAGTCCAAATTTGAGATCTTTGGTTCCAACCACCGTGTCTTTGTGCGATGCAGAAAAGGTGAACGAATGGACTCCACATGCCTGGTTCCCACCGTGAAGCATGGAGGAGGAGGTGTGATGGTGTGGGGGTGCTTTGCTGGTGACACTGTTGGGGATTTATTCAAAATTGAAGGAATACTGAACCAGCATGGTTACCACAGCATCTTGCAGCGGCATGCTATTCCATCCGGTTTGCATTTAGTTGGACCATCATTTATTTTTCAACAGGACAATGACCCCAAACACACCTCCAGACTGTGTAAGGGCTATTTGACCTAGAAGGAGAGTGATGGGGTGCTACGCCAGATGACCTGGCCTCCACAGTCACCAGACCTGAACCCAATCTAGATGGTTTGGGGTGAGCTGGACCGCAGAGTGAAGGCAAAAGGGCCAACAAGTGCTAAGCATCTCTGGGAACTCCTTCAAGACTGTTGGAAGACCATTTCAGGTGACTACCTCTTGAAGCTCATCAAGAGAATGCCAAGAGTATGCAAAGCAGTAATCAATGCAAAAGGTGGCTACTTTGAAGAACCTAGAATATAAGACATATTTTCAGTTGTTTCACACTTTTTTGTTGAGAATATAATTCCACATGTGTTAATTCATAGTTTTGATGCCTTCAGTGTGAATCTACAATTTTTATAGTCATGAAAATACAGAAAACTCTTGGAATGAGAAGGTGTGTCCAAACTTTTGGTCTGTACTGTGTGTATATATATATAATATATATAAAAAAGTTATCCAAACCTACCTGCGATCCCTTGATGGAGCCACCGCCTCTTCACCCGCGTCTTCATCTCATCGTAGGAGGCGCGATGAGATTGTATCGCCGCCTGCGCTGAGATGCGGAGATCTCGTAATCCAGCCCAGGACAGGCCCCGCTCAGCTCTGTTTTTTTTTTTTTTTTTAAGCAGCCTGTCCTGGGCTGGTTTACGGTAAATAGAATGTAAAAAATGCGCCCCCCCCCCCCCGACAGTGACGGACAGTGCCGCCTCACTTCGCCTCATTAGCGGTGCGCCCCTGCTTTTTTCTCACATTTTACCATCAAAATAGATCATTCCACAGCAGAATGTATAGTGCCTATAGGATTGTATTAAATGGGTTATCCACTTCGTTATAATTGATGGTTTTTCGAATGTGCTGCAAAACAGCCATGAAAAACGTACATTTTTCACAGCCACTTTCCCTCATACATTACAGTGTATGTAGGGATCTGTGAAAATAGACTAAAATAGAGCTTCACCTATATTTTGACGGTCCATTATAATGGACCATCAAAATATCCGTCATGTGAATAGCCCCTTTTCACAGACATTGAAATTAATACAGCTGTGTGACAGTCCTTAAAGAGGTTGTCTGAGATAAATTAATATTTTAACCATAAGCCCCCATACCCCCCCTCCAACTTTCTAAATAACATTTATTATTAATTTTTCTTAGTTTTACTGTAATATATGTAGGCCATGTGACCTACATATAATACATTTTTTGCCTTTCCGCTGACGTTCTGGGGACTTGGTCTATAACAGATATCCACATCCCGAAACATCACTGGAAAGAAGCCCGACCCAGAGTCCAATTATACTTACCTGTTCCTCCAGTGGATATCCGGATCCCAGGACGTCATCGCTGGAAGGCCGCCTCTTCATTGTGTATTTTGGCCGCCCACGCATGTGCAATACAGTGGGTGGCCGGCACACGTCACAAAGAGGAGGTGCCAGCCGCCAATGATGTCCCGGGTCCGGACATGAAAGGAAGCAAAGGTAAGTGTAATGGGGCCGGGGCAACTGTGGAGTATATTATACTGTGCGGTGGCCACTGTGGAGCATTATACTGTGCGGGGCCACTATGGAGAATTATATCATGCAGGAGCTACTGTGGAGCATATTTTATTTATATCGCGCTAACATATTCAGCAGCACTTTACAAATTGTAGGGTTCAAGTACAGACAAAAGGATACATTACAGAGTAATAGTCAATTCACTCAATGGGACTGAGGGCCCTGGTCACAAGAGCTTACAATCTATGAGGTAGAGGGGGTGACACAAGAGTTAGCAGGGGCAGCATCGGAGGTAGCATTGCTTATACAGTGCTCCAGCCTTTTTGTGATAGAGGTTACTTTCATTACACATAAATAAAGAGTCGTCACCAGTCAGCGTCCTTCAAATGTGCAGCTGTTGCCTGGACATATAAAGTTACAATCCAATAACGGCATCATATCCTGTGGGGTAATTCAGGAGCGTGAACAGAGGAGGGTTCGTTTTAGTGAATCTAACTGCGGAAGGATTTACATCCTTGTGATAGGCCTGTCTGAAAAGATGTGTCTTTAGTTTGCGCTCGAAGTTGTAGAAATTGGGAGTTAATCTGATTGTCCGGGGTAGTGCATTCCAGAGAAGTGCTACAACTCTGGAGAAGTCTTGGATATGGGAGTGGGAGGTTCTGATAATAGAGGATGTTAGTGTTAGGTCGTTGAGTGAACGGAGAGCACGGGTTGGGCGATAGACAGAGATGAGGGAGGAAATGTAGGAAGGTGCAGCATTATGGAGAGCCTTGTGGAGGAGGGTGATAAGTTTATATTGTACTAGTAGAATACCCGTAGCTTCGCTCGTGGAAAATATGTTAAATTGTTAGTTATGCTAGCTAAAGTAAAATTTTCAGTGTCACATTAAAATTGACATTTTCAGAGTGCTAAAGTAAATCTTTTTTTTCCACTTGAAATTTTTCTTATTATTTTCGCATTTTACTTATTTGTCGTAACATTGATGTGAACAACTTTTTTTTTTATTTCACCATTTTTATTGATTTTACATATTCAATACATATTATGTAGTATAAACTATTACAACTATTTTTTATCAAAAATTTAAATTTATGCACCGTACACAAGCATATAAAACATTTACACCCAATTAACAACATAGTGCAACCCTTCCCCCACTCCCTCCAGTGTAATCTATAAGTAGTTCACGGACAAAAGAGTAAAATTGGTTTACAGTTAAACAACTATCTATTGTAGTGCTTTTTGGTAAACAATGTTTCTGGTTTTACCTTCAGGTGCATATATGAAAAGATTTTTGGGGTTGCCCACTCTAGAGCAAGCAATGTACAACTGTCCATGTGAAAAACACGGGCTCTCCAAATTAATGCCGACTACTTTAAGTGATTAACCTTGTGCTTTGTTTATAGTCATAGCAAATGCAAGTCGGATTGGGAACTGCAGACGTTCAAAATTAAAGGGCATGTCACTTGGTAGCGCAGGAATACGCGGAATGAAAACATTTGCTCCCTTAGAGTTTCCCATAAGAATAGTGGCTTCAATAACATTGGGCATGAGACTTTTAAGGCACAATCTTGTGCCATTACACATTTTTGGTGGGTCAAAGTTCCGAAACAAAATTATTGTGGCTCCTATTTTCAAAAATCAGGGAAAACTTGGTCAATAAGTTCCATTACCAAAGATGTCATTTCACAAAAATCTTCCGGAAAGGAAATGAGACCAGTAGTGGAATCAGTAGGGAACCTGTCATTTCCAAGGTGTAGTAGCTGGTGTGTAAATTTGTCCGCAGTTGTATTTCCCATCAAATGCTTTTGAACATGTATCCACAAATAAAAAGATTTTAGACAGGCATTCAGCTCATCCGCTGGTGTTGCTCCCTTAAGAACAGGTAACGTCTGGCAGAAGTCACCTGCAAAAATTACAACAATTCCCTCCATTTAACAATCGGTTCCCTGCAGATCTTTCAAGGTGCGATCAAGGGCCTCGACTGCTTTCTTGTGCTCCATGGTACATTCACCCCAAACAATAACTTTGCAAGTTTGCAATACCTTAGCTTTCCCAGAGCACTTAGTGATATTACAGACAGGAGTTTCTGACAGCGCTATATTAAAGGGCAATCCTAGTGCTGAATGAGCCGTGTGCCTTCCATCTAAAAGAGTGGCCGCAATCCCAGATGATGCAACAGCCAAGGCAATGTCATTGTTTGAGCGAATTTCTGCAAGCAACAAATTAATTAAAAATGTTTTACCAGTACCTCCTGGTGCATCTAGAAAAAAATAGTCCCCCATTTCCACTGGAAATCTGACCCATAATTGCCATAGAGGCCGATCTTTGGTCATCAACCAAAAGAGGCTTATTTAATGTGACAAATTCTTTACATTTTTCCAAATCATAGCTTTTTTCTTGCAGAATATCTCTGTTCATAATATCAAAGTCTGGTCGATTTGGTGCTGATAAACCTAATTCTATTAGAGTTTTACTATTGATAGATATGCACCTTTCTTCTAACATCAAGAGGGCTTTGTTGAATATGTCAGCAGTGAAATTTAAGTCTAAGTCTGGATTAACTCTCCTTTGCACTCTAAGAATGTCTTCACTAAGATATTCTTTGTATTTGTCCGAAAGCATGCAGGGATTGGAAGGTGCGCAGATTGTAATTATTATAGCGAACAGGTCTCTTAGTTGAGGTCTTAAGCGAGTGACAGATGCTTCCTGCAATGTCATGTCCCAGTGTTGATCGTCTTCGATCAGACAACGCTTTTGGCATGCTTTCCTGTAACTTTGACACAGCTCTCCATCAACTATTTTCAAATCTGTGAAAGAAGTTGGCCCACGGACAGTGTGAAGCAGTAATCGGAGGTAGTAACACTCGGCGTTGTTTGGATGCACTGTATACACACGTCCAAGAGAATCACTGGAATGTCCGTCCCATCCTGGGACCCTTGCACCTTGTTTCCTCTTGCAAAATACTTTTCTCGATTTATTCCATGTATAATATTTTGGAACATCGGAATATAATAAAGTCCTTGCTAATGGATCTGGTTGACATAGGAGAAAGAAAGCTGTCAATGTTGTATTGGGTGGTCGAGCAGCTCTTTCCTCTGCATTCTTGGGAGTAAAATAAACTTGTTGTCCATTTTCAAGATGGACACTGAGATGAACTACAGTCGGATGTCTTTCATGGATGGGAAAATTTAGTAATCGCCAAATGGCTTCATTACTACTTATATACCTTCCCATCTGATACAGCATAATCTCATCAGATGTACATTTTGAATTCTCGAGCTGGAAAACTGCCATATCACTGCCCTTGTTAACATATTTGCAAATGTATTTAATTGATTTAACAGAATTACAATATTCTACGTTAATGTGCGCATCAAACATTTTTAAAAGTAGTGGAGAGTAAGGTACAACCCATCCACTATCTATTTCAAGATCTGTGTTTTGTTTAACCCGTTTTAATCTGATTGTTGCAGTATATCCTCCCTGTTCAGGTTTCCGTCTTCTGTAAAGAGGATAACCATCATCTCCTGTTTGTGTTTCTACAATCAAGTTGCGAAGTTACTTTTTAGTACATTTTCCTTCCTTCATACATGGCGATCTTGGGTTAAGTAGCCCACATGGCCCATGGATCATATTTTTAGAAATTGTTTCAAAAAGTACCGGATCCTCTTCTGGATTTGGAAGCTCAGCAGAAATAACACTGTCAATTTGATCAGGGCGTATCTTATCCTTTAGCCATATCAGTAAATGAGCATGTGGAAGACTTCTTTTTTGCCACTCAATTGAATACATCCAACACTGACTTTCACCAAAAATGTAACACTTTTTAATTACGTCCATGAGCTTGATCAGTTTTTGTTTAAAAACCCTTGCTATTAAATCATGTCGATCAGAGGGGCTCTGACTATTCAGAAGCTCTTCCTTTATCTCTGGCCAAGTTGGATTACATGTAACTGTAAAAAAACAAATCAGGACGACCATATATCCAAACATATGTCATGGCGTCCTGAGCATACTCATGCATATGTCTGGGACTTCCAGTAAATGTAGCCGGTAAAATAAACATATGCCCAATGTCAGCCACGTTGCCATCATTAGCAACAGCATCCCTTAAATGAATGTATTCATCCACTCTAAGTTTTTGTTGGTTCAATCGTATGTACAAAAGACGCTCACTTTCCACCTTGGTATACATATCAACTATAAATTGATGAAAAAGTTGCCTACATTGTAAAATGTGGTTAGAAGACCCATGTCTGATCATTATTTGGTAGGCATAAAAGTCCATAGCTGATATTTTTTTTATTGGTTGGCCTAGCGGTCTTGGGATCAGTATGTGTTAGATTTAAATGATAGCCATCTTGGCCATTTCAAAATATTATCGGATATTGCAGAGCATCATATGATCTATGTGTGTCTGCAATATGTTGAAGATTGTCGCTTCGTCGCTGAATAATTATATCTCGGCTTTGAAAGTTCTGTCCAACCAGTACAATAGCTACTTCGTTAACAGTGGGAGAATTAAATCGCCTTTCATGCTCACCAAACGGTGTCTTGTCTGCTCTTATTACAACTTGATATTCATCACGTGACATTCTTTCTAAGGCTGTTTTGAAAAGGTTTACTAACTGATTGTGCTGATGAAAATATCTTTGCAAATTCAACACAATCTCTTTTTTTGTCTCAAGTATAGCTTCACAACATCTATCAGCTTGCATTTGTTCGTCTCCCAAAAAATAAATTTGTAAAAACTTTGGATCTTCATTTGCTACAGGAAGCATTGAACTGATTTTGTGGTATATTTGGCCCTGGACTTTAAAAGTTGGCATAAATCCTGCTTCCTGGAGTCCAGCTGTCGTACCAAAGGATGTCATCTGGAAAGATGAATTGTATCTCCTAATATTTTGTAGAAAATGCTTTGACTTGGGAGTTGTTCCTGACCTGTATGAAAGAAGTGGTTCAGGAGGTAGATCTAAAGGTGGCAAACGTACTTTGCCATTTGAGCAGCACATACCAGGCGATTCCAAGTTAAACTTCTTTGCTTGACAATGTTTGCATATTATGTCCATTTTGCCAATTATGACTTTCTGTTGTGACCTATAGTCTTAAATTGGGTTGTAGAGAAATGCTTCCAAACACAAGTCAGCCTGCCTACATCTTTGCACACGTTGCTTATGTTGTATGCGGTCATTTTCTGAACGCTCATCCTTTTGTTCAGATGTTTCCATATTCCTTGCTTCAGCCTGCCTTATCCGATTCTTGTGAAGACGACATTCCCGTTTCTCTGATGTCTCAGCTGCCTTACATTTAGCCTATCTCATCTGTCGGGGGCAAGTCCCCCTGGGATGGATGTCACTGTAATCCTAATTAAATAAATAACCAGTTTCGAGCGCTTGGGAAACAAGACGTACACAGGTATCGTGTATGAACCGTTTCTACTTTATTACGTAGTTCAATACAGTTTTAAAAGCAAGCTCAATTACATAACAGTCATGTGATCAATATACATATATGGTCTTTCCAGTTCCGTTATCACACAAATTTGTTCATTTACCCATCACCCCAGATGTTTTCATTTTCACCTTATCTAAATGTCCTCCCAAGACTACTAGTTCTGCTGAAATCGGCAGAACTGTTGATATCTCCCCCAGACTCCAAGTCTGTCCTTATCAACTACGCAGTCTTGTTTACAGAACATTCCACCCTCTTGTGCTTTCTGTATACTGTGATATAGAATATAGTGCAAGTTATGTTTTAACCCTTACACATCCGTTTCTTTTCAAGCCACGAGTCACGTTGCTCACTTGTCTCAGCTCTTTGACACAATTTTGCGTTCTCAGCTTTTGGATGAACTTGCCCAATAGATGGTAATTTTTTGGCGGCATTTTAAAAAACAGTCCTTAGTATTATAACCCTTTAGTCTTCACCTGACACTGATAAGAGATGCAATAGGATGAATAGTAAATACAGAGCAGCCCTCACACAGTATTACTATGACCAGAAGGAGCTCACATCTCAGTAATGAAAACCGCCTAACAGGCAGACTTGTGTAGTTGCCCATAGCAACCAATCAGAGCTCAGCTTTCACTTTACCTCAGCAGCTTCAGTGATGAAAGCTCCCTGTATAGTAAGCAATAATGACAATTTTACTATGAGGCAGTTTTCGCCTGACCAATATTGCTGCTCAGTAAGGCTGCTTGCACACTACAGTATTTTTCACGGGTCTCCGGGCCATGGATTCTACAGCTCCATAAACATTCTATGGAGCCTGCAAAATTCACAGCTTTGTGCACAAAGTCGTCTATGGAACGACCAAATCCATGGCCTGGAGGCCCGTGAAAAATACTGTAGTGTGCAAGCAGCCAGTAAGGATACCAGACGTGTTTTGTCAGTGCGTGTGTGTATGTGTGTAAGCGTGTGATCCATGTGTATGTATGCGTGTGTGCATGCATGTGTGTGGTCCGTGTATATGTATGCGTGTGTGTGCGCCTGTGCAAGTATCCATGCGTGCGGTAGGTGTGTGTGAGTACGCATGTGCTCGGTTCGTCTGTGTGCGTAGGGTGCATCCATTTCAATGTGTTTGCATGCGTGTCTGGTCCTTGCGTTTTGTGTGTGTGTGTGTGGTGTGCATGTGGTATTTATGGAGTGGTGTTGTGGTATTTGTGGGGTGGTGTTTATGTTGTGTGTGTCTAGCGTGGTCTGGTGTTTGTGTGTTGTGGCATTTGTGTGGTGTTGTGTTTGTGGGTTGGTGTATGTGTGCTGTCTGTGTGATGTTTGTATGGTGCTTGTGAAATGTTTATGTGTTGTGGTGCGGCTCCTTTAGCAGCGACTCTTTGGCGCCGTCGCTATAATCTGTCCCTGTCAGTCAAACTGTTGTTTTCCCCTCAGCACTGTCACTTTCACCGTCACATTTCCCAATTATATGTATAGGGCCTAACTTCGGGGGCCCCAATCTGATGACTGGGGGACGCTAGCAAGATTTAATGTTTGCAGTATTCTACTCCTGTGGGTGGAGAGGGGGCGTTCCAAAGTTCACCCAAATCGGGCGAGAACTGTGGATTTGTATAGAGCGGGCTACTACAGATTTCACATTTCCCCATTACATGTATAGAGCCTAACTTCGGGGGCCAATTTCATGATGGAGGGACGCAAGCGAGATGTAACGTGTGCAGTATTCTGCTCCTGTGGGCCTTGCCAAATTTCACCCAAATCGGGTGAAAACTGTGGATTTGCATAGAGCGGGCTACTACAGATTTTGAGTTTTATATACAGTGCCTTGCGAAAGGATTCGGCCCCCTTGAACTTTTCAACCTTTTGCCACATTTCAGGCTTCAAACATAAAGATATAAAATTTAAATTTTTTGGTGAAGAATCACAACAAGTGGGACACAATTGTGAAGTGGAACGAAATTGTTTATTTTAAACTTTTGTAAAAAATAAAAAACTGAAAAGTGGGGCGTGCAATATTATTCGACCCCTTTACTTTCAGTGCAGCAAACTCACTCCAGAAGTTCAGTGAGGATCTCTGAATGATCCAATGTTGTCCTAAATGACTGATGATGATAAATATAATCCACCTGTATGTAATCAAGTCTCCGTATAAATGCACCTGCTCTGTGATAGTCTCAGGGTTCTGTTTAAAGCGCAGAGAGCATCATGAAGACCAAGAAACACACCAGGCAGGTCTGTGATACTGTTGTGGAGAAGTTATAAGCCGGATTTGGATACAAAAAGATTTCCCAAACTTTAAACATCCCAAGGAGCACTGTGCAAGCGATCATATTGAAATGGAAGGAGTATCAGACCACTGCAAATCTACCAAGACCCGGCCGTCCCTCTAAACTTTCATCTCAAACAAGGAGAAGACTGATCAGAGATGCAGCCAAGAAGCCCATGATCACTCTGGATGAACTGCAGAGATCTACAGCTGAGGTGGGAGAGTCTGTCCATAGGACAACAATCAGTCGTACACTGCACAAATCTGGCCTTTATGGAAGAGTGGCAAGAAGAAAGCCATTTCTCAAAGATATCCATAAAAAGTCTTGTTTAAAGTTTGCCACAAGTCACCTGGGAGACACACCAAACTTGTGGAAGAAGGTGCTCTGGTCAGATGAAACCAAAATCGAACTTTTTGGCCACAATGCAAAACGATATGTTTGGCGTAAAAGCAACACAGCTCATCACCCTGAACACACCATCCCCACTGTCAAACATGGTGGTGGCAACATTATGGTTTGGCTTGCTTTTCTTCAGCAGGGACAGGGAAGATGGTTAAAATTGATGGGAAGATGAATGGAGCCAAATACAGGACCATTCTGGAAGAAAACCTGTTGGAGTCTGCAAAAGACCTGAGACTGGGACGGAGATTTATCTTCCAACAAGACAATGATCTCAAACATAAAACAAAATCTACAATGGAATGGTTCACAAATAAACGTATCCAGGTATTAGAATGGCCAAGTCAAAGTCCAGACCTGAATCCAATCGAGAATCTGTGGAAAGAGCTGAAAACTACTGTTCATAAACGCTCTCCATCCAACCTCACTGAGCTCGAGCTGTTTTCCAAGGAAGAATGGGCAAGAATTTCAGTCTCTCGATGTGCAAAACTGATAGAGACATACCCCAAGTGACTTGCAGCTGTAATCGCAGCAAAAGGTGGCGCTACAAAGTATTAACTTAAGGGGGCCGAATAATTTGGCACGCCCCACTTTTCAGTTTTTTTATTTTTTACAAAAGTTTAAAATATCCATTAAATTTCGTTCCACCTCACGATTGTGTCCCACTTGTGGTTGATTCTTCACCAAAAAATTTAAATTTTATATCCTTATGTTTGAAGCCTGAAATGTGGCAAAAGGTTGAAAAGTTCAAGGGGGCCGAATAGTTTTGCGAGGCACTGTATATAGATTCTGTATTGAATAGACAGCCAATGTAATTGACTGACACAGACCGGAGGCATCGCTGTAGCGTTTAGATTTAGCCTGACCGCTGCATTCAGAATAGATTGTAGAGGGGAGAGTTTAGTAAAGGGTAGACCGATTAGTAAGGCGCTACAGTACAAGAGTGAATCAGGACAACAATAAGGGTCTTTAATGTCTCTGTGGTAAGGAAAGAGCGGATTCTGGAGATGTTTTTGAGGTGATGACATGAGTGTGTGAGTAATTAGATATGGGGGGGGGGGGTGAAGGATAGGTCTGAGTCAAACAACCCCACAGCAACGGGCATAGTGCCTAGGAGTTATGGTAATATGGTAAGGCCGGAGACTGCAATGGCCGATATCAGGGATAGGTCTGTTAGATGGTGGAAACAGCAGTATGTCAATCTTTGAGAGATTCAGTGTCAGATAAAGTAAAGACATGATATTTGAGACAGCAGAGACACAGTCACTGGTGTTCTGTAATAAGATAAGATAAGATAATCCTTTAATAGTCCCACCATTGGGAAATTCAGTGTGTTACAGCAGCAAAGATATGCAATACAAATACAATACAATACAAAACGCTCCAAGGTAGAGGCATTACAGTGACAGTAGGTACAGATAGAGAGGTACAGGTAAAAAAAAAAAAAGTAGCAGAGGGGATATCACAATTTAAAGATCTTTCAGTTCTCTGGAGTGATCTCTGCTTAGGTTGGTGTTGGTTGTACAGCCTAACCGCAGCGGGGAGGAAAGACTTCCGATAACGCTCCTTCTCACGCTTTGGGTGAAGTAGTCGGTCACTGACAGCGCTATCACAGTCTCATGCATGGGATGGGACTTATTCTCCCACATGGAGCTCACCACGGACAGTATCCTTCTGTCACCCACAGAGTCCAGGGGACTCCCAAGGACAGAGCTGGCCCTTCTAATCAGCTTGTCGAGTCTATTCCTATCCCTGGTTGATATGCTACTCCCCTATCAGGCCACTCCGAGGAAGATGGCTGATGCCACTACTGAGTTGAAAAAGGCCCTAAGAAGTGCCCCCTGGACTCCAAAGGCTCTCAGCCTCCTCAGCAGGTAGAGCCTGCTGTGGCCCTTCCTGTACAGTACATCCAGGTGATCTGGCAGTCCAGCTTATTATTAAGGTGAACACCCAGGTACTTATAGGTGTTGACAATCTCAATGCCCATCCATTGGATGTCCACTGGATTAGGAGGGTATCTGCATTTGCGAAATTCCACCACCATCTCTTTTTTCTTTCCAGCATTAATCCTAAGGTGGTTCCACTGGCACCAGTCCACAAAATCCCGGTTCAATTCTCTGTACTCCCTGTTATCTTCGTCTGTGATGAGGCCTACTATTGCAGAGTCCTCAGAATACTTCTGTAAGTAGCAGCTAGATGAGTTGCACCTAAAATATGCAGTGTACAGTGTGAAGAGGAAAGGGGCAAGAACTGTACCCTGAGATGTCCCCGTATTACAGATCACTGTATCTGACACACAATCCCAGGCTCTCACATACTGAGGTCAGTTTGTGATTTAGTCTAGGATCCAATTAGAGAGGTGGTGGTCCACTCCAACAAGGGCCAGCTTGTCTCTCAGTAGCCCCGGCTGTTTGGTGTTAAAAGCACTGGAGAAATCAAAGAGCATTATTCTTACGGTGTTCCCTGGTTTCTCCAGTTGAGAAAGAGCTCTGTGCAGAAGGTGGATGTTGGCATCATCAACCCCAATGCCCAGCTGTTAAGCAAACTGGAGAGGGTCCATAGCTAAGCTCACTAGAGGGCGGACATGTGTGCAGGGGAGATGTCACGGGATGAGGTACTGTATATAATTGGGTGTCATCAGCATAAAGATGGTAGCGGAAGCCAAATCTGGTGATGGTTTGTTCAATAGGGGCTGTGTAGACAGAGAAGAGCAGGGGGCCTAGGACCGAGCTCTGAGGAACCCCACAAGACATGGCCCACAAATGATACACTGAAAGTAAGGTGAGAGATAAGAGGAGAACCAAGTAGTGGAAGAGTGAAGAAATCAGGCAATACCTTTAGGGGCTAACTGAGTATATTTGGTAAGTAAGCTTTCGAGAGTGCTAGCTCTCTTCTTCAGACATGGTGTAATACTAGAAACTGAAAATTCACACTATTTATACATACACAAGACATGGATCTTCAAAAGGATCTTGGAATAACAAAATGCAATATACATAGAGAAGTTATTTACAACAGGTCAGGAAATAAACAGTCTAAAATTTGTGGTGCGTGACAATAACTTCTCTATGTATATTGCATTTTGTTATTACAAGATCCTTGTCTTGTGTATGTATAAATAGTGTGAATTTTCAGTTTCTAGTATTACACCATGTCTGAAGAAGAGAGCTAGCACTCTCGAAAGCTTACTTATCAAATATACTCAGTTAGTCTCTAAAGGTATCACCTGATTTCTTACTTTCTCTGGCTAACATGGTACAACGTTATACTAAGAGGAGAACCAAGAAAGCGCGGTGTCCGTGAGGCCGACAGAGCGGAGCATAGTGAGGAGGATTTGGTGGTCAACAGTGTCAAATGCTGCTGAGAGATCGAGAAGAATAAGAGAATAGTCACCATTAGATTTAGCCGTCAGGAGATCATTGGAGACTTTTGTGAGGGTTGTTTCAGTGGAGTGCGGAAGCCAGATTGTAAGGGGTCAAGAAGAGAGTTAGCTGAAAGAAAGCGGATCAAATGAGAATAGAGCAAGCGTTCCAAGATTTTGGAGATGAAGGGGAGGTTAAAGACAGGTTGATAGTTAGCAGCACAAGATTGGTCAAGGGAGAATTTCTTCAATAGTGGGGTTATGACAGCATGTTTGAAAGAAGATGGAAAGATTCCAGAAGAGAGAGAGAGGTTAAATATTTTATTAAAGTAAGTAGTGACAACAGGTGACAGAGACTGGAGAAGATGTGTGGGGAAAGGGTCACTACTGCAGGTCGTAGGGCGAGAAAAAGAGAGGAGTCTGGAGACCTGGGGATTGCGCAGTTAATTCCTAATAGATCTTAGCAATTTTGTCACGGAAATGGAAGTGGCCAGGTCCTCTGAGGTCTGTGAATGGGGAGTGAGTAAGGAGTGAAAAGTTTCAAAGAGCCTTTTAGGGTTACAGGAGAGAGAAGAGATGAGAGCGGTGAAATAGGCTTGTTTGGCCAGGTGAAGGGCAGAGCTGTACACGCACACCTAGAGCACCGCTGAAGAAAACATGTCTTTGGCGTGTGCCAGGGTTGCTGACTCCTACGTTGAAATAGTGTACTTTTAAGGGTTTCATTATAATGAATGGTGACAGGAGAGTGAAGAGATGGGGGACAGAGAGGACTTTAGAGTGTCTGAGAGGTGCTGGGTGATAATATCATGTAAATTCCTATATGTATGATGCGTAGGTGTGAAGGAGAGAAAGTACTGATGGTGAGGGACAGAAGGTTATGGTCAGAAAGTGGGAGAGAAGAGTTAGTAAATTTAGAAACTGTGAAGAGTAGGAGGAAGACTACATCTACATGTGTTGTGGAAGAGGAAAGTTGAGAAAGTCCAAAAGAAGTGGTTATTGAGAGAATCTGTGAGTTAATGGGGATGTTAGTCACCCATGATGAGGGTAGGAATTTCACAGGATAAAAGGAGGGGAAGCCAAGAAGCAAAGTTATCCAGAAATTGGTAGGGTGAGCCAGGTGGACAGTAGATCACAACTACACGTAAGGAGAGTGGGCAAAAAAGTCTGATGGCATGGAGCTAAATTAGGAGAAGGTGAGTGAGGTTACTGGATGAATGACCTGAAAAGTGCACTGCGGTGATAGAAGTATGCATACCCCTCCACCCTGCCTGTTGTCAGGCCTAGAAGTATGTGAGTAATGTAGGCCACCATGAGACAGAGACCAAAAGAAGTGGTTATTGAGAGAAACTGTGAGGCAGCTGGGTAGACAGGGGTGTCAAGGGGGATGTTAAAGTCACCCATGATGAGGGTAGGAATTTTACAGCATAAAAAGAGGGGAAACCAAGAAGCAAAGTGAGCCAGAAATTGGTAGGGTGAGCCAGGTGGACGGTAGATCACAGCTGCGTGTAAGGAGAGAGGGTGGAAAAGTCTGATGGCATGGACCTCAAATGAGGTGAAGGTGAGTGGAGGGTTCTGGGAGAATGACCTGAAAAGTGCACTGCGTTGATAGAAGTATGCCTACCCCCCCCAACCTGCCTGTTGTCAGGCCTAGAAGTATATGAGAAATGTAGGCCACCATTAGACAGAGGCACAGGGGAGGCTGTATCAGACTGCTGGATCCTGGTTTCAGTAAGGGTGAGCAGGTTGAGAGATTTACTAAGGAATAAGTCATTGATATATTCTAGTTTGCTACACACTGAGCGGGCGTTCCAGAGAGAGCAGTTAAAAGGGAGAGGAGAAAGATAAGGAAAGGGAATACAGTGAATATTAATGAGGTTGGTTGGACTTCTATGTGTGCAGGAAGAGGAAAAGTTAGTGAAAGAAGGTGGACAAGAGTTATGAGGAATGTTCTCAGCAGCTAGTAGGAGCAAAATAGACAAACACAGAAGGTAGTTCAGTGATTTATGGGGACACTTCTGTTTAGTTTCACTGCTAAAAGAAATATAGGAATCGGGGTGTTTAAAGAGAGTAAAAAGTGTGTGAGAGCTGTACATTGGGAAAGAAAGAGAGGAACTGATATAGATAGTGTGCACTGGTTGTAGAGATGGAGGGGAGTTCTGCATGAGAACAATTGCTAAAATATTAAGTGATAGCGCAGCTCTATGATGCCGTGTAGAAGCTTGTTGGTTTTGTTCTAAGTTTATCTGGAGTTATTCGATTGGCTGCTTGCCTCGTGCCCTGTCTTAGTGCCATGTACAGTATAAATGCACTTTTTTTTTAATCTGCACTTAGGTTAAGATTTACTTGTGCATTAAAAATACACCCTTGTTTAGCATTATACTGTGCAGGGGCCACCATTGAGAGCATATTATACTGTGCAGGGGCCACTGTGGAGCAGATTATACAATGAACAAAGAATTCATTGTTGTTCTTAAGCTTTCTCTGTGTGACTGTAATGATGATATACGGAAGTGATTACAATATTACAGCCAAAGGAGAACGTTATGGAGTGAGTGAGAACTAGGAGTCTAAAGATGGCTGCTGAAGGTTTAGTCGGTGAGCTGGCTAGAGAAACAGGAAGGTGGAGTGTGTGATAGAGGGAGGGGAGAGTGTGTGAGAAAGGGAGGGTAAGTCAGCTCTGAGAGCAGAGGAAGGAAGGAATCATGGAAGTTGTAGGAACAGGAAGATGCTGATGTAAACAAATGCAGAGGATGCCAGGAGCTCCCAGAGAAGCCAGAAACACTCATAACACTGCTATAAGTATTTGGGTGCACTTATTAACCTATTAATAGCACTAACAGACCTTTTTTGAAAATGTATTTTTTGCCTTGAAAACCCCTTTAATAAAACGTCCATCACATGGCCGATTTTCTCTGTCATATGAATGTAGGCTTAGATTAGACTTTCAATATTAGATCAGTGGGTGAAGGTTTGAAACAACTTCCTTTATTATTATACAACTCAGTATGTCGTATACAGCACAATACACTGAAGTGGATTGATCAGCAAGCGTAAACGACATAGGACTAACAGGCTTAGGCAATTTGTATATATAACACATATGAAAGAAAAATACATAAACTGGGGTTCTCTCATCACAATCCCTTTAAAAAAAAATTAATTTCTGTACCATCTCTTCATGTTTTAAAGATCACAGGATACCTGCTAGCTAACGTTCAATTCAATTAAAATTTATTGTTCAACTCCCAATGGATAAAATCTCTCCTGGTTATGTAAAGGACACATACATACTTGCTTTTCTGTTGCTTTTTTTTATGCCTACTTTTCGCAACGTGGGGCAACAGCCTACGGCCTTAGGTATTATGTCAGTTATACTTATGGAAACGCTGGTGGTTTCCTTCTAGATATAATTGAGACAGAAAGTCTGTAGAGTGAAAAACGCTGCAGAAAAAATGTGATGCGTTTCCGCCACAGTCTTTTCCGCAGTGTTTTTTTTAGCTGCGGCTCACTACATGGGGCCTTAGCCTTAATGTGGGTTTCTTGAGCAGACATAATGTCACTTCTTTGTTTCTGGCACTCTTTCCAGAATAAAGATCATTTGATAGGGCTGTTCAAATATTTTACATCTAAAATAGATATTTTAAATACCATTAGGACTGAACATTATAGATGCTGTAATGAGGCAAAAATAAAACCCAAAAACAATATGATGCAATACCACAGAATAATCATTGAGCCATGTGTGGCATATCATAGTTCAGATCAGATCAGAAATCTGTAAATTGTAAGAACAAAATCAAACCAAAACAGAAGTAAATTCTGATAGTTAAGTTCTGGTTCTAAGTGAGCCTGTCTGGCAATTCGACATTAGCCATCAGGGTGAGTTTGCAACATGAAAACGAACAGGTAGTGAGAAAATATATAAATAATGTTACAAAATCTAATATCCGCCTGGAGCAGTCACCCAGTTTCATTTTAATGGCAGAAATATTGTCCATAGCATCAGTATGTGAATTGAAGTATTGTGAGCTGCTGTGAATTCCTCCATTTGGTCCTCCAGGTGAGAGGTGTGCCCACCAGTAGCAATTAAATCAGTATGGAGTGCAGCATTTTGAATCTCATTGAATACTGTATGCATGGTCTCTTTAAGATCAGTTATGAGATTTCTCATGGCACTGATCTTAAAGAGACCATACATACAGTATTCAATGAGATTCAAAATGCTGCACTCCATACTGATATACGTAATTGCTACTGGTGGGCATACCTCCCAACCATTCAGGATTCAGCAGGACAGTCACAGATTATGGATGCTGTCCCACTGTTCAGATTCAGTGGGAGGAATTTCCCGGTCTCAACTGATCTGCATCCTCCAGATGCAGATAAGTTGAATGCATGAATGGTAAAGCAGGGACCATCCACTCTCTGCTTCACCATTCATCCCCTGTCTCTGCCGGGAATAGTAGGAACTTACATCGCGCCTGAAGTCTCCCAGAAACAGCAGAGAAGAACAGCCGGGGCAGAGGTAAGTATTAGGTTTTTTATGTTTGTTTAGTACCAGGAGAGGGACATAATACTGTGGGGGCAGCTGGAGGGGACTTTCAACTGAGGGGGACATTAAACTGTGGGAGCAGCTGAATGGGGACATTATACTGTATAGGGGCAGATGGAGGGGGATATTAAACTGTGGGGGCAACTGCAGGGGAAAATTCAACTACTGTGGTAGCTGGAAGGGGACATTAAACTGAGGGGAGACATTAAACTGGAGGCAGCTGGAGGGGGACATTATACTGTGGGGGCAACTGGAGAGGAGCATTAAACTGTGGGGGCAGCTGGAGGGGGGACATTAAACTGGGGACAACTGGAGGAGGATATTAACTAGGGTCAACTGAAGATAGACATTAAACTGTGGGGGAAATTGGAGGGGGACATTATAATGTAGGATATCATGTTAGGGTGATTGTAGGGGTGTTATACTGTGTGGGGATACAAAGAGAAATTGATCAGAATGGGCGTAGTCAAAGTTGGGAGGTATGCAGTACCGGTTGTTCAGGGATTGATGTACAGAAGAGGTCCCCCAATGATCAGGCCGCAGACCTCTACCAGACACTTTGATCACTTGGTACCAGGCCGGCCCGGTCATTGGGGACCTCTGTAGGCTTTTAGGTATTGGCTGATATTCCTATGCTGCATGTAATATGCAGCATACAAGCATCGGCCAACACCTGGTAAGTGTCCAAAGGACCATTGAGCGTGATCTGCTTGTGTAAGCTACACCAAACTGGGCAATTGCCTAGGGCCCTGTCCTCAAAGGGGCCCCCGGGATCCGAAGTATCAGACTTTTTAGCCTGATTGAGCTCCACAGCTATATCGGCGTGGCGTGATGATGTCATTGCATCGCGCCACATGAGCCACTACTACAGGAGAATCTCCGGCTGCTCCGCTCATCGTGGGAGCACGGTAGGGTGAGTAAAAGATTTATTGTTTTCTGGTAAGTAAAAGGGATTACCTGGTAAGGGGGCAAACTATTATTTATAGACGGGGCTAATATTTATAGTGGGGGAACTATTAAATATAAGGGGGCTATTATAATAGGGAGACTGTTATATATAAAGAGGCTATTATAAGGGAAGGCTATTTTATATAAGGGGACTATTATAAGAGGAACTATTATATATAAGGGGGTTATTATAAGAGAGAAACTAATATATAAGGGGGTTATAAGAGGAACTATTATACAAGGGGAGCTATTACAATGGGGAGACTGTTATATCTAAGGGCACTATTATAAGAGGGGACTTTTATATAGAAGGGGGGCTATTATAAAGGAACTATTATATATAAGGGGGCTGCTTTAAGGGGGGAAACTGTTATATATGAGGGGGCTATTATAAGGGGGAGACTTTTAAATATAAGGGGACTAGTATTGATAATGGATGAACTATAATAATGGATGAACTAAATGATAATGGATGAACTAAAAAAAAAGGCACATAAGGGGCACTATTATAAGAGAAGAATTATATATAAGGGGGGCTATTAAATATAAGTGGGCTGCTATAAGGGAGACAACTTATATATATATATATATATATATATATATATATATATATATAGGGCTGTTATAAGGGAGAGACATATATAAGGGGGCTATTATTTATAATGGAGGAACTGTTTGATATAAGGAGTGCTATTATAAGAGAGGAATTATTATATATAAGGAGCACTAGTATAAGGTGGGACCGTTATAATAATAAGAGAGGAATTATTATATATATGGGGTATAAGGGGGAACTATTATATATAAGGTTGGCTATTATAAGGGGGCGACTTATATATAAGGGGCTATTATGTATAAGGGAAGAACCATTATACAGTGGGTACGGAAAGTATTCAGACCCATTTAAATTTTTCACTCTTTGTTTCATTGCAGCCATTTGCTAAAAGCAAAAAAGTTCATTTTATTTCTCATTAATGTACACTCAGCACCCCATCTTGACAGAAAAAAAACTGAAATGTAGATATTTTTGCAAATTTATTAAAAAAGAAAAACTGAAATATCACATGGTCTCATAAGTATTCAGACCCTTTGCTCAGTATTGAGTAGAAGCACCCTTTTGAGCTAGTCTTCTTGGGAATGATGCAACAAGTTTTTCACATCTGGATTTGGGGATCCTCTGCCATTCTTCCTTGCAGATCCTCTCCAGTTCCATCAGGTTGGATGGTGAAGGTTGGTGGACAGCCATTTTCAGGTCTCTCTAGAGATGCTCAATTGGGTTGAGGTCAGGGCTCTGGCTAGGTGAGTCAAGAATGGTCACAGAGTTGCTCCGAAGCCACTCCTTTGTTATTTTAGCTGTGTGCTTAGGGTCATTATCTTGTTGGAAGGTGAACTTTCGGCCCAGTCTGAGGTCCAGAGCACTCTGGAAGAGGTTTTCTTCCAGGATATTTCTGTACTTGGCCGTATTCATCTTTCATTCAATTGCAACCAGTCGTCCTGTCCCTGCAGCTAAAAAACACCCCCATAGCTTGATGCTGCCACCACCATGTTTCACTGTTGGGATTGTATTGGGCAGGTGATGAGCAGTGTCTGGTTTTCTCCACAAATACCGCTTAGAATTAATGCCAAAAAGTTCAATCTTCGTCTCATCAGACCACAGAATCTTATTTCTCATAGTCTGGGAGTCCTTCATGTGTTTTTTGGCAAACTCTATGCAGGCTTTCATATGTCTTGCACTGAGGAGAGGCTTCCTTCGGGCCACTCTGCTATAAAGCCCCGACTGGTGGATAGCTGCAGTGATAGCTGACTTTGTGGAACTTTCTCACATCTCCCTACTGCATCTCTGGAGCTCAGCCACAGTAATCTTTGGGTTCTTCTTTACCTCTCTCACCAAGGCTCTTCTCCCACGATTGCTCAGTTTGGCTGGACAGCCAGGTCTAGGAAGAGTTCTGGTCGTCCAAAACGTCTTCCATTTAAGGATTTTGGAGCCCACTGTGCTCTTAGGAGTGCTGCAGAAATTCTTTTGTAACCTTGGCCACATCTGTGCCTTGCCACAATTCTATCTCTGAGCTCCTTGGGTGGTTCCTTTGACCTCATGATTCTCATTTGCTCTGACATGCACTGTGAGCTGTGAGGTCTTATATAGAAGGTGTGTGCCTTTCCTAATCAAGTCCATGTAAAATAATATCTGTCCGTAAACTATAAAATAGTCTACAATTGAATGAAATCCTTACTCACGTGTTGACCCCTAAGGTAACATTATTGGAGGACTCAGCTTCTTATAAAACGTGGAGATTTTTTGAAGCCTTTATGGAATAACAGATACATGGAAGCCTTCCAGCATAACAGAAATATCAGTCAATGTCTTACATTTCATAGGAGAAGTTCAGAATTAGGTTTCTTCAAGATGGATCCCTTGCAGACATCTTGGCTCATGCTTATTCATCAATGTGTGTTGATCTTCTGCAGGATGATTCCGCCATCCTTCCCAAGGTCTTAGAGGAAGTAGCCAGGTTTGGAGAGAGAGACACCCAAAGTGAGAGACAGAGACAGGGACAGATCCCCACAGGGAGAGGGAGACCCCCACCGAGTAGGGAGACCAAGGCATGTGTGTCTGTCAGTCATTTATATTCATGAAAGGGGGTGTTTCCCAACATCCTCATACTTTCTACTACTGTATTTGGCTAATACCAAAATAGTCATAGTCCATCCACACCCATGCACCATAAGTAACAAGAGCTTTGTCAGCAAAATAGTCATAGTCATAGTCCATCCACACCCATGCACCATAAGTAACAAGAGCTTTGTCAGCAAAATACAATTAACCCTTAAAGGTCTTGAATATTGCATGTCAAATATTATTTAACAGTCCAATCAGTTTAATTAAACACAGCTGGACTCCAATGAAAGAGTAGAACCATCTCAAGGAGGATCAGAAGGAAATGGACAGCATTTGAGTTAAATATGAGTGGCACAGCAAAGGGTCTGAATACTTATGACCATGTGATATTTCAGTTTTTCTTTTTTAATAAATTTGCAAAAATATCTACATTTCTGTTTTTTTTTTTCTGTCAAGATGGGGTGCTGAGTGTACATTGAGAAATAAAATGAAGTTTTTTGCTTTTAGCAAATGGCTGCAATGAAACAGAGTGAAAAATTTAAATGGGTATGAAAACTTTCCGTACCCACTGTATATAAGGAGGTGTCTGTTACAGTGGGGAAAAAAGTATTTAGTCATCCACCTATTGTGCAAGTTCTCCCACTTTATTTGCAAATAAATTCTTAAAAAATCAAACAATGTGATTTTCTAGATATGTTTTCTCATTTTGTCTCTCATAGTTGAGGTCTACCTATGATGTCAATTACAGGCCTCTCTCATCTTTTTAAATGGGAGAACTTGCACAATTGGGTGACTGGGCCCCATAGCAAACTTTTGACTTGGGGCCCCCATGTCCCATAGCATAACGCCCCCTTTCCTGGCCCCCACACAGTATAATGCCCCATTTACACACAGTACAATGTCTCATAGCAGCCCCTCCACACAGTATAATGTCCCATAGCGGCCCCTGCCCACAGAATAATGCCACTAAGTGGCCCCTTCACACAGTATAATGTCCCATAGCTTCCCCTGCCCATAATGTCACATAGTGGCTCCTGCACATAGTATAATGTCCCAATAGTGGCTCCTCCACACAGTATTATGTCCCATTGTTGTCCCAATGGTGTTCGTTGCAAATATTGCAAAAATTTCAGGTTCAGTAGAACCCAAAATTTTTGGGGTACACCACCACTTTTCAGACCCCAGAGTATAATGATCAGAGGCCCAAGGGAGGTGACAAACATAAAAAACAGTCTTACTCACCTCTATTGCACCTCGGCACAATTCCCTGCTGCTTTCGGTCCTCTTCAATGATGTCACAGACATGGGTTACGCCAGCATCATTATGCGTCATTAGTGATGCCACGCTGGAGCGGAGAGGTGAGTAACACTGGTTTTTATGTTCGCTCACCTCCCCTGGGCCTTTGATCATTATACTCTGGGGCCTGAAGAGACCCCCGAGTATAATAATAGTAGTATTTGTTGGGGTTTCCTCAACAAATAATCTTGCTGGGGGGCCGCGGCCTTACTTACCGATCCCTACTCCTGCTCACGGCAGGCCACCTCTGCTTCCCCTTCAGAGGGCCCCAGTGACATGATATGGGACACACGGGGCCCCCTGGAGGGCAGAAGGGGAAGAGGAGGTGGCAGTGAGTAGAATTCAGGGATCAGTAAGTAAATAGGGCCTGTTACCTGCTGGAATTACTCCAGAAGGTAACAGCCTATTAAAAAAAAAAAAGCAGCGGCACAACGGACTCCCTAAGGTTGCGTGTCCTGTGGCAGCCAGCTAGAGCGGTACTTACGCCACTGATCTGAAGGACCTGAAGGTATTAAATAATATGTGAAGAGGAATTCCAACACATTAAGTAGGTTATGTGCACTTTGCAGTCCTAGGCAGGAGTTGAGTAGGTCAACAATGGTTGTGGCAATAATTAGTCTGTGGAGTGGAAGGGATAACAGAGAGAAGGGGAAGGTGACCATAGGGGTCTGCTGTACAGTTGGCTAGTACTTTCTGCTCCAGCTATTTATCACTGCTGAGTCATTTACATTAGAACTATGGGGGAAGCATTTCCAATGCAGGGGGGCATTTCCTAAGGCAGAATCTATCTTAACCGAAGTGCAGATTAACCAAAGTGCACTTATACATGGCACTTAGGACACAAGACAGGCCAGCCATGGAAGAACACCAGGTAAACTTAAAACCAAAACAACAAGCTTTAACACATGGTATGATATAGCTGCACTGTCACTTACTGTGTTAGCAATTGTCTTCCTGCAGAACTCCCCTCCATCTTTACCACCAGTGCACACTATCCATATCAGTCCTTCTCTTCTGCCTGTTCCCTTGTACAGCTCTCATACACTTTTCACTCTCTTCAACCACCCTAATCCCTATACTGAAACCAAACATAAGCATCCACATAAATCACTGAACCACCTCTGTCTCTGTCCATTTTGCTCCTCCTAGCTGCTGGGGACATCTCTCCAAACCCAGGCCCTTCTTCTCTCCAAAATTTTTCCTCTTCTTACACACACAGGAATCCTACAAACCTAATCAATATTTGCCGTGTTCCCTCTCCTTATCTTTCTCCTGTCTCTTTTAATTGTTCTCTCTGGAACTCCCGCTCAGTGTGTAACAAACTAGAATATATTAATGACTTATTCCTCAGCAAATCTCTCAACATGCTTGCCCTCACTGAAACCTGGATCCAGCAGTCTGATACGGCCTCCCCTGCTGCTCTGTCTCATGGTGGCCTACAATTCTCACACACCTCTAGGCCTGACAACAGGAAGGGTGGAGGGGTAGGGTTACTACTGTTACCTCAGTGCACTTTTCAGGCCATCCCACCGGTACCCTCACTCACATTCCCCTCATTTGAAGTACATACTTCAGACTTTTCCGCCCACTCTCCTTACGTGTAGCTGTGACTTACCGTCCACCGGGTTCACCCTACCAATTTCTGGATCACTTCGCTTCTTGGCTTCCCCTCTTTTTATCCAGTGAAATTCCTACCCTCATCATGGGTGACTTTAACATCCCCACTGACACCCCTGTCTCCCCAGCTGCCTCACAGTTTCTCTCAATAACAAAGTCTTTTGGTCTTTCACAACTTTCCTCTTCTGCCACACATGTAGATGGCAACACCATTGATCTGGTCTTCCATCGATTCCTCACAGTTTCTAAATTTAGTAACTCTCCTCTGCCACTCTCTGACCATAACCTTCTGTCTCTCACCATCAGTGCTTTCTCTCCTTCACAGGACACACCTACTCATCATACATATAGGAATTTACGTGCTATTAACACCCAGCACCTCTCAGATACTCTACAGTCCTCTCTGTCCCCCATCTCTTCACTCTCCTGTCCCAATCTGGCCACCAGTCACTATAATGAAACCCTTAAGAGTGCATTGGATGAGGCGGCTCCCCCCTCCACTCGAAAGGTTAGACACAGGAGGCAGCAACCCTGGCACACGCCACAGACACGTTTTCTTCAGCGGTGCTCTAGGTGTGCTGAACGTCTGTGGAGAAAATCATGTACACCTGCAGACTTCTTCCACTTTAAATTTATGCTTAAAACCTATAATTCTGCCCTTCACCTAGCCAAACAAGCCTATTTCACCACTCTCATCTCTTCTCTCTCCTGTAACCCTAAAAGGCTATTTGAAACTTTTCATTCCTTACTTATCCCTAAGGTGCAGATGCCAATCACAGACCTTAGCGCAGATGACCTGGCCTCTTATTTCCATGATAAAATTGATAAGATCCGTCAGGAAATAACTGCCCAATCCCCAGGTGGCATTGACCCCCTCACCAGCTGCACTTCAGACTGTTCATTCTCATCTTTTGAATCTGTTACAGAGGAGGAAGTATCTCAGCTACTTTCCTCTTCTCGCCCTACGACCTGCAGTAGTGACCCTTTCCCCTCACACCTTCTCCAGTCTCTGTCGCCTGCCGTCACGACTTATCTTACTAAAATATTTAACCTCTCTCTCTCTTCTGTAATTTTCCCATCCTCTTTCAAACATGCTGTCATAACCCCACTACTGAAGAAATCCTCCCTTGACCTGTCCTGTGCTGCTAAATATCGACCTGTCTCTAACCTTCCTTTTATCTCCAAGATCTTGGAACGCTTGGTCTATTCTCGTTTAATCCGCTATCTTTCTGCTAACTCTCTTCTTGACCCCTTACAATCTGGCTTCCGCACTCTGCACTCTACTGAAACGGCCCTCAAAAAAGTCTCTAATGATCTCCTGACGGCTAAATCCAAAGGTGAGTTCTCTCTTCTTATTCTTCTAGATCTCTCAGCAGCATTTGACACTGTTGACCATCAACTCCTTCTCACTATGCTCCGCTCTGTCGGCATCACAGACACCACTCTCTCCTGGTTCTCCTCTTATCTCTCTGACCGCACTTTCTGTGTATCATTTGCAGGCTCTGTTTCTTCCCCTCTTCCCCTTGCCTTTGGGGTTCCTCAGGGCTCGGTCCTAGGTCCCCTGCTCTTCTCCCTCTACACAGCCCCCATTGGACAAACCATCACTAGATTTGGCTTCCGGTACCATCTTTATGCTGATGACACCCAATTATATACGTCATCCCGTGACATCACCCCTGCACTAATACAAAACACCAGTGACTGTCTCTCTGCTGTCTCAAATATCATGTCTTCGCTCTACCTGAAACTCAATCTCTCAAAGACTGAACTACTGCTGTTTCCACCATCTAACAGATCTGTCCCTGATATCTCCATTTCAGTCTCTGGCCTTACCATAACTCCCAGACAGTATGCCCGTTGCCTCAGGGTTTTGTTTGACTCAGACCTTTCCTTCACCCCCCATATCCAATCACTCGCACGCTCTTGTCATCTCCACCTCAAAAACATCTCCAGAATCCGCCCTTTCCTTACCACAGATACACTAAAGACACTTATTGTTGCCCTGATTCACTTGACTATTGTAACTCCTTACTAATCGGTCTTCCCCTTACTAAACTCTCCTCTACAATCTATTCTGAATGCGGCGGCCAGGCTCATCTATCAGTCTAGACGCTACAGCGATGCCTCCGGTCTGTGCCGGTCACTACATTGGCTGCCTATTCAATACAGAGTACAATATAAACTTATCACCCTCATTCACAAGGCTCTCCATAATGCTGCACCTCCCTACATTTCCTCCTTCATCTCTGTCTATCGCCCAACTCGTACTCTCCGTTCACTCAATGACTTAAGACTAACATCCTCTATTATCAGAACCTCCAACGCTCGTATACAAGACTTCTCCCGAGTTGCACCACTTCTCTGGAATGCTCTATCCCAGACTATCAGATTAACCCCTAATTTCCACAGCTTCAAGCGTAAACTAAAGACATATCTTTTGAGACAGGCCTATCACAACTCCTAATGTAAACCCTTCCGTAGTTAGAATCCCTAAAACGTACCCTCCTCTGTTTATGCTTCAACATTACCTCACAGGATATGATGCCGTATCAGACTAGCTTTATATGTCCAGGCACCATCTGCATGTTAAAGGACACAACTGGTGACGGCTCATACAGCTTTATATACTGTATGTGTAATGACAGTAACCTCTATTACAAAATTGTCTGACCATTGTATAAGCAATGCTACATCTGTTGCTGCCCCTGCTACCTCTTGTGTCACCCCCTCTACCTCATAGATTGTAAGCTCTTGCGAGCAGGGCCCTCAGTCCCAGTGTGTGAATTGACTATTTCTTTGTAATGTATCTTTTTTGTCAGTAATTGAACCCTACAAATTGTACAGTGCTGCAGAATATGTTGGCGATATATAAATAAAATGTATTATTATTATTATTATGGAGTGAAGTGGAGACATCAGTTCACAGACAGATCTCATCCTAAGTTTATGTGGGAGGAAAAGGAGAGGTGGTGGGTGGAAGTTGTATCGCTGGTCCGCCATACCTGATATGCAAATGCAACCTCAGGATGTTTCCACTGGAGCAGGGTTACGGGTCAGATAGTTCTTCTCAGCCAGTGGACTCTTGAGGAGTCTCTTGGAGTCCCTGCACTCTGCAACAGAGTCCTCCAGGTCATGTGCCACTTGTTCCTGACGCAGATCTGATTATATCACTTGCCACCGTCAAAGAAAGCCGGGCAAAAGTGCAATCGGTGCTGCTTATAGTCAGGGCCAACACTGAGGAGAGGAGATCTGACTGAGTAGAGAAGATGACACTTCCACTTTGGGTCTATCGCCACCTGTAAGTCAAGAGTCTGCAATGTGGGCGTGCTGACTGTTCCGGTTGGTGTGTTGGATATACTGAGGATAGTTATTACAGTAAGTTACCCAGGAAAGAAGGTCATAGCAGTCTCAGAAAGGTATGCAGGCAGGTTCCACACAATAGTTAAGAATGCAAAAAATAATTGTTTGATCAGTCTGACTTTGAATTTTTATTACCGATAATGTCCACAGAGGCCACCTTCTAGTGCCTCCCCAAAATTCACAAAGGCCTTAGCCTTCTACAAAAGAGTCCAATAGTCTCAGAAATAGGCAACCTCAGCCAGAATCTGTGTATTTATGTGGATAAGGCCCTTAGACCATTACTGATGTCCCTTTCTTCACATGTAACAGGTACCACAGATCTGCTGAAGTGCCTTGACGGGATTTCAGAAGGAAATGATCACCCACTGGAGAGTATAGATGCAGAGGTACTATATTCTTCAATCCCTCACACTGCTGGCCTGGAGGCAGTTAGCTATTTTCTACGGAATAGTCCTTATAATGCTCACAATGACCTTGCCCTTAGGATGCTCAATTATCACCAGAAACTTTTTCTTCTTCAATGGATTGTAGTACCACCAGCTCAGGGGCACCACAGTGGGTTGTGCCTGTGCGCCAAACCTATAAAAAATTTGCCCAGCAATGTGGCAGATCCCTAAGAGACAGTCTTGTCCATAGCCATTGTGACAATAAAAGGCACAAAACGTGGTGTGATTGCATGTCCTTCCTTACATTAGAACAGAAAAAATATTCACAAAGTCAGTCACAGGGAAAGTTTTTGCAATCAGGGATCTTATCAATTGTAGAACAAATGGAGTAATCTATAGAATGGTATGTGAATGTGGGATGGAATATACCAGTAAAAGGAAATGAAAATGCAGGAGGAGGATAGGGGAATATTTGGGGAATATTGCCCATAATCAAGATACAGCAGTGGCAAGGCACGTCAACATGCTACATGAGAGAAGACAGAGATCTATTCAGTTTATGGGCATAGATCAAGTGTAATCCTAGCAGCTGAGCAGAAGTGTTTAAATGAATAGCCCTCATTAACAGTGGCATAACTAAAGTCTTGTGGGCCCCGATGCAAACTTTTGTCTGGGGCCCCCTCCTACAGCAAATTCTTGACAGTGACGGATATGGGGCCCCAAACAGTATAATATGCTTGACAGTGGCCTCAGATAGTAGTATATGCTCGACAGTGGCCCCCACCCAGTATTATATGCCCACAGTGGCCCCCACCCAGTAGTATATGCTCTACAGTGGCCCCCACCCAGTAGTATATGCTGTACAGTGGCCCCCACCCAGTAGTATATGCTCCACAGTGGCCCCCACACAGTATATGGTTCCAACAGCCCCCCTCCGCTTCGTGCTATTATTATACTCTGGGTCTCCTCAGACCCCAGAGTATAATAATCGGAGGGAAGACGATTAAAAATAACAAACACTCATACTCACCTTGCCTTACCTTTCCTTGGCATCCTCGTTCCATCCTGCCGTCTTCAGGCGTGGGGGCGCACTGACATCATTACGTGGCCGCGCCCCATGTGACTGCTGGGGCCTAATCACAGGCCTCATTCATATGACGGACGAACGCTGGAGAAAACGCTGTGGCCAGGAGAGGTGAGAATATGTATTTATTGTTTTCAGTTACCTCCCCTGGGCTGCCATCTATTGGAAAGGGGCCTGGCAACTTTTTAACCTTTTGCCACATTTCAGGCTTCAAACATAAGGATATAAAATTTAAATTTTTTGGTGAAGAATCAACCACAAGTGGGACACAATCGTGAAGTGGAACGAAATTTATAGGATATTTTAAACTTTTGTAAAAAATAAAAAACAGAAAAGTGGGGCGTGCCAAATTATTCGGCCCCCTTAAGTTAATACTTTGTAGCGCCACCTTTTGCTGCGATTACAGCTGAAAGTCGCTTGGGGTATGTCGCTATCAGTTTTGCACATCGAGAGACTGAAATTCTTGCCCATTCTTCCTTGGAAAACAGCTCGAGCTCAGTGAGGTTGGATGGAGAGCGTTTGTGAACAGCAGTTTTCAGCTCTTTCCACAGATTCTCGATTGGATTCAGGTCTGGACTTTGACTTGGCCATTCTAACACCTGGATACGTTTATTTGTTAACCATTCCATTGTAGATTTTGCTTTATGTTTGGGATCATTGTCTTGTTGGAAGATAAATCTCCGTCCCAGTCTCAGGTTTTTTGCAGACTCCAACAGGTTTCCTTCCAGAATGGTCCTGTATTTGGCTCCATCCATCTTCCCATCAATTTTAACCATCTTCCCTGTCCCTGCTGAAGAAAAGCAGGCCCAAACCATGATGCTGCCACCACCATGTTTGACAGTGGGGATGGTGTGTTCAGGGTGATGAGCTGTGTTGCTTTTACGCCAAACATATCGTTTTGCATTGTGGCCGAAAAGTTGGATTTTGGTATCATCTGACCAGAGCACCTTCTTCCACATGTTTGGTGTGTCTCCCAGGTGGCTTGTGGCAAACTTTAAACGAGACCTTTTATGGATATCTTTGAGAAATGGCTTTCTTCTTGCCACTCTTCCATAAAGGCCAGATTTGTGCAGTGTACGACTGATTGTTGTCCTATGGACAGACTCTCCCACCTCAGCTGTAGATCTCTGCAGTTCATCCAGAGTGATCATGAGCCTCTTGGCTGCATCTCTGATCAGTCTTCTCCTTGTTTGAGATGAAAGTTTAGAGGGACGGCCGGGTTTTGGAAGATTTGCAGTGGTCTGATACTCCTTCCATTTCAATATGATTGCTTGCACATTGCTCCTTGGGATGTTTAAAGTTTGGGAAATCTTTTTGTATCCAAATCCGGCTTTAAACTTCTCCACAACAGTATCACGGACCTGCCTGGTGTGTTTCTTGGTCTTCATGATGCTCTCTGTGCTTTAAACAGAAACCTGAGACTATCACAGAGCAGATGCATTTATACGGAGACTTGATTACACACAGGTGGATTATATTTATCATCATCAGTCATTTAGGACAACATTGGATCATTCAACTGCTGCAACAACGAGGACGGTGATAACACCGATCCCCGCCGTTTAACCATTAAAACGCCGTGGTCAATAGTGACCACGGCATCTTAAGTGTTTGAAAGTGAATGCATCGGAAGCGGGTGTTAGCTGTATCTGGCAACTAACACCCTGCTCCTTCACCCCGAGTTGAAGCTGAGCTTGACAGTGGCATTGAAGGGGTTCCACCAAGCCAAATGTCCCCCTGGCACCCTCCACGGCGAGATCGGGAGGTGCCCATATGTTTTTTCTGCAGCCTGGGGTCTGGCCAGTGACCCCAGGCTGCCTGGAGCTCCCACTACCTGGTTGATCCTGCCAGGACCTCTCGAAGTCAGCCTATGCGTCTGCATAGGCTGATTTCCTGTACAGACTGCAATACACGTGTATTGCAGTCTATAGTACTGAACCAGCGATCAGAGCATCACTGGTTCAGGTGTCCTAGTGCGGCATATAAAAAAGTAAAAAAAAAAGTTGAAACAAAAAGTGAACTGTATGAAAAAAATTTATTTAATTAATTCATAATAAAGCAAGGAAATAATTATTTTTCGCCATCTCGCCTTAAAAAAAATGCTATAAAAAAAAAATCAAAAAGTCATATGTACCCCAAAACAGTAAGAATAAAAAGGACAGATCGTCCCGTAAAAAATAACAAGCCCTCATGGCTACATCACCAGAAAAATATAGTAGGGAATTTAGTATACCCAATGTACTCTGCACAGCTTACATATTCAATGTTCACCATCTGCTGTGCATTCACGTCTTCGATACTAATGCTCACTACACCCCCTGATAAATTCTTTGAGGGGTGCAGTTTTCAAAATGGGGTCACTCCCTAGGGGATTCCACTTTACTTGTACTTTAGAGGCTCTGCAAACATGACATAGCGTCCAGATACCAAACATCTAAATATATACTTCAAAAGCCAAATAGAGCTCCTTCCCTTCTGTGCCCTACTGTGAGCCCAAACTGCAGTTTATGCCCACATGTATGACACTGGTGTACCTAGGATAACGTACTTAATGTCATATGTGGTATAAACTGGTGTTTGGGCACAGAAGAGAAGTAGCGCTATTTTGATTTTTGAAGCACGGTTTGGTTTTTGGATGCCATGACACTTTTGCAGAACCCTGAAACGCCAGTAAATTGGAATCCCTTGACATGTGACCCCATTTTGGAAACTACACCCCTGAAGGAATTTATCCAGGGGTACGGTGAGCAAAAGTGTTGGATTAATTAATTTTCTAGAAATGAATACGCAGCTAATGGTGAAAGGTGAAAACGACAATTTTTTCCAGGAATACGTCATTTCTAGAGATGAGCGAATTTCTCAAAAGTTCGATTTGAAGTTCCAAAAGAATTTGCTTCAATCCAAATTAATTTGCAGCGAATATCGCTAAAAAACGCATATTTCCTAGCTTCAGAGAGCCTGTATAGTGGTGTAGAACACAGTGCCTTGCAGTAACACGCATAGGGAACCTACTGTGGTAGTCAAACAATACTGTGAGTCAGTAAGACACGCACATGACGGGCATCGCTCTTAGAACCACTGCATACTTCACTTATTTGGACAGTTACGGAGCCAAAACTGACCAACTAACTCAAGTGTGAACCCAGCTTTAAGGGTACATGTTAGTGCCAGGTAGAAAGAACCATGCAGAGGCCCAACATCCAGTAGTAGAGTGAAAGAGCGCACTCCTTTTACACTGTCTGTCAATTCCACATATATGTCTACAGAGTGGCAAGGAAACATAATGTGGAGTTGGCAGCAGCATCAGGAAACCAAAGAGTGGCAAGGCGACATAATGTGGAGGTGGCAGCAGCATGAGGAGGCCATACAGTGACTCAGTGGAAACGGCTTGAGGAGGGCATACAGTGATCCAGTGGCTGCAGCATGAGGAGGCCATACAGTGACGCAGTGGCAGTGACATTAGGAGGACATACAGTGACCCAGTGAAAACGGCTTGAGGAGTGCATACAGTGACCCAGTGGCTGCGGCATGAGGAGGGCATAAAGTGACCCAGTGGCAGAAGTGTAGGTAGTAGCGGCATAAGGAGGACATACAGTGACCCAGTGGAAACAGCTTGAGGAGGGCATACAGTGACCCAGTGGCTGCGGCATGAGGAGAGCATACAGTGACCCAGTGGCAGCAGCATGAGGAGGACGCAGAGTGACCCAGTGGAAACGGCATGAGGAGGACATGCAGTGACCCAATGGCAGCGGCATGAGGAGGCCATACAGTGACCAAGAGGCAGCAACATGAGGAGGCCATACAGTGACCAAGTGGCAGCAACATGAGGAGGCCATACAGTGACCCAGTGGCTGCGGCATAAGGAGGACATACAGTGACCCAGTTCCTCCCCTGTGTGACTTTGTTCACCCAGGCAAACGAGGTGTAGAACAGTGTGACACCGCTGTGCCCTGTACATGTGGTATGCTGGAGGAGCACTGTGAAACACTGAGGAAAACAGTGAGGAAACTGTGAAAAACTGAGGAAACAGTGGAGGATGAGGTGGACATTGTTGCAGGACCAACGGCATGAGAACGTGGAGGTGGAAGCGGTGCCACCTGGCCAAGTTGCCGGTGACAATGTGAAGTTGGAAGCAGCATGAGGAGGGCATACAGTGACCCAGAGTCTGCGGCATGAGGAGGCCACACAGTGACCCGGTGGCAGCGGCATGAAGAGGGCATACAGTAACCCAGTGGAAACGTATTGAGGAGGGCATACATTGACCCGGTGGCAGTAGCATGAGGAGGGCATACAATGATTCAGTGGCAGCAACATGAGGAGACCATACAGTGACCCAGTGGCAGCAGTATGAGGAGGCCATACAGTGACCCAGTGAGAAACATGAGGAGGGCATACAGTGACCCAGTGGCAGCGATATGAGAAGGCCATATAGTGACCCAGTGGCAGCGGTATGAGGAGGCCATACAGTGACCAAGTGGCAGCAACATGAGGAGGCCATACAGTGACCCAGTGGCTGCGACATGAGGAGGCCATACAGTCACACAGTAGCTGCAGCATGAGGAGGACATACAGTGACCCAGTTCCTCCCCTGTTTGACTTTGTTCGCCCAGACAAATGAGGTGTAGAACAGTGTGACACCGCTGTGCCCTGTACATGTGGTATGCTGGAGCACTGTGAATGCGGAGGTGGCAGCAGCGTGAGTAGGCCACAGAGTGGCAAGGTGATATAATGTGTAGGTAGCAACAGCCTTAGGAGGCCATACAGTGAACCAGTGGCAGAGTGAGGAGGTGGCAGCAACGTCAGTAGGCCACACAGTGGCAAGGTGATATAATGTGTAGGTAGCAACAGCCTTAGGACTCCATACAGTGAACCAGTGGCAGAGTGAGGAGGTGGCAGCAGCGTGAAGAGGCCATACAGTCACCCAGTAGCAGAGTGCGGAGGTGGTAGCAATGTTAGTAGGCTACATAAGGTGATATAATGTATAGGTAGCAACAGCTTTAGGAGGCCATACAGTGACCCAGTGGCAGAGTGATGAGGCAGCATGGATCATTTAATCTGCTGCATCAGGCATTCGTGGGTGGAAATCCTGGCTGATCCATGCCTGATTCATCTTCACAAAGGTCAGTCTCTCCAAATTTTGAGTGAACAGGTGAGTTCTCCTTGAGGTAACTATGGCCCCCGCCGCACTAAACACCCACTCTGATGCTACATTACTGGCCTGGCAGGACAGCTTTTCCAGGGCAAACTCGGCCAGTTGCGGCCACAAATCCAGTTGGCTGCACAGTAGTCTAGCGGATCTTCGATGATGGGTGGCAAGGTGTACTCTAAGTGTGCCACCACCTGCTGGTTCAACTTCTGCTCTGTGTCTAGCTGCTGATGAGTAGCTTCTTCACTAAGCGGCTGAAGAAAGCTGCTCATCAGCGAGTCTAGGCTCAGGCTGCTGTTGATGGAGCCGATACTGGTCTTGCCACCCCCACTCCCTCCCACAGCTGCCATGCTAGTGCAAGTTGAGCGCTCAGGGCTCCCCGGTCGGACATGCGAGAGGATGGACAGATAGGCAGCGCAGATAGGCAGCGGCCAACTTGCTACATAGCATGTCTCTATAGTAGTTCAGTTTGTCCTCCCTCTCAGCGGGTGTAAAAAAGGCCCCCATTTTGACCGGTAGCGAGGGTCTAACATTGTGGAGAGCTAGTAGTCATCCCTCTGCTGAATGGTGACAATTCGGCTGTCACTGCGCAAGGAAGTCAGCATGCATCGGGCCATTTGCGCAAGTGACTCCAAAGGACTCCCTGCATCCATCTCCACTGCATACTGCCATGGTGTGTCTGGGTCATCTGCCTCATCCTCCTCATCTCCCTCCGGCTGTTCTGGTTGCTCCTGTTCCTCCTCTCCACCCATTTGGCTACACATTGTTTGTGCTCCAATGTCCTCCTCATCCTCCTCCTCCTCCAGTTCAGCCCCCACAGGGCTCATGTGGCCATAAGATGTAGACGCCACATCACCAGTCCCCCTGACCAGCCAGTTTGAAAAGCATCTTTTCCAGGATGTGAATCAGTGGAATGACGTTGTTCATTCTGTAGTCCTGGCGACTGACTTACAAAGTGGCCTCCTCAAAGGGAACTAAACGTCAGGTGTCACGCATGAGCTGCCACTGGCTAACGTTAAAGTTACACAGGAGAGTACCTCTTTTTGCTTGGATCATCAAGAAATCGTTGGCTTTTCTCTGTTCATATAGTCGATCCAACACATGGAGGGTTGAATTCCAATGGGTGGAAACATTGCATATCAGCCTATGTTGTGGGAGGCCGTTCTGCCGCTGCAGCTCAAGGAGGGTGTGCTTGGCGGTGTATGAGTGGCTGAAGTGCATGCAAAGTTTCCTTGACATTTTTAGGATGTCTTGCAGATGGGTGGAACACTTAAGGAAACGCTTGACAACCAGATTGAACACGTGCGCCATGCAGGGTGCATGGCTCAGCCCTCCTTGACGCAGCGCCGACACCATACTCTTCCCATTGTCGGTCTCCATTGTTCCGATTTTAAGTTCTCTAGGAGAAAGCCAGGATTCGATTTTTTGATTGAGGACACAGAGCAGTTCCTCCCCTGTGTGACTTCGTTCGCCCAGGCAAACGAGCTGTAGAACAGCGTGACTCCGCTGTACCCTGCATATGTGGTATGCTGGAGGAGCACTGTGAATTGTCCCTGCAGTGGAGGCTGAGGCGGACATGTTGCAGGACCAACAGCGTGAGAACGTGGAGACAGAAGCTGCGTCCCTGTCCAAGTTGCTGGTGTGTCTGGGAAGGCACCAAGTTAACCCAGTGGGCCGTAAATGACATATATTGTCCTTGACCGTAATTACAGATCCACATGTCGGTGCTGCCGTGCACTTTAGCAGACACCGACAGGCTCAAGGACTGGCTCACCTTCTTTTCTATATACTGTATTTGTGCAGGGCTGGTACTGCCTTCTTGGCAAAGAAATGACGGTTTGGGACTCTCCACCTCAGCTCGGCTCAAGCCATCAGTTCTCTGAAAGGTGCAGAGTCCACAAAGTGGAAAGGGAGTGACTGCAGCACCAGCAACTTGGACAGGAGCACATTCAGCTTCTGCACTGTTGGATGAGTGCACGCATACTGTTGTCTCTTAGATTCTGTGATCGATTGCTGATGCAATAACTGACTAGGAGGAGGAGCAGGAGTGTCACGACCACCAGATGATGGGAAGGACAAACAGCTTCCTTCAGCTGATGTGGTGGAGCCTTGACTGCCTGAAATGGGGTGCGTGCCACTGGGTGCTGCAGCGGTTGCTGTGGCAGGCTGGACCACCACATTGGAGCCACGGCTCTCCCAGGCCACTTTATGGTGATGCTGCATATATTGGCGCAGGGCTGTGGTGCCAACACTGGCACCCTGGCCACGCTTCACCTTCTGCCCACAGATTGAACATATGGCCATGTTCACCTCCCCCGGCGGCTTTACAAAAAACTGCCACACCGCAGAGTAGGTGATTTTACCCCCAACACTCCGCAATAACTGGCTGCTGCTGCTACTGCCTCCGTGAACCCCTGCATCACTGCTTTCTGGTGGTGCCCCGGGCACGTTTAGCTCTGGACCTCACACTGCTGCCACACTGCTGACTCCCCTGCTGCCTCATGCGCAAGCTGCAACCCTCTTCTCCTTATGACGATGAGGCCCCTTCATCACCCGGCTCCTAATTACGATCGGCTACATCGTCATCCACTACTGTCTGCAGGTCACTGATGTCCTCCTCAAAACCAGCTCCCACGCCACTCTCCTCATCACTACTTGCTCGCCTACCGCAGGAAGCGGCAGATGTTCTCTAGTACCTCCTCCTCACTGTACTGTACAGTGTATCTGAGCCCACAGCATAGAGTACTTCTCTGACTGAGGTAACAGAAAAGGACAGAGGTAGGTTGAGGACAGGTGAGGGCACAGGGCCTCTTGCCGGGCCATGCCAACTAAGGGTTGTGTCTGACGAACCCACCAACTCTTGGCTGGGGGTGTCTGATGTGACTTGGGATGAATTGGATGACCGAGTCAACCAGTCTACAACCGTTGGGTTGCTGGTCAAGACACGACCGCTACTTGACACTGGAAGCTCAGGCCTCTGTAACTGACCCTGCCCCCTTACTCTGCGACTTTTGCCTGTGCCAGAAACATTTAGGCCTGCAGCCCTCCCCTGTGCATGGCCTCTCTCTTCTCTTTCTGACACTGTTCGATGAAAAAACTTAATTGTAAAGGTCAAAAAGGCCTGTTATTTTCTACTTTGAAGAGAACAGCAAATATGCCCCTTATTTCTTTACCCAATAATGAACATCAATAAAAAAGCGTGATAAAGGCAGAGATTTGTGGCTCAGAATTATTGAATTATTGAAAATACTATTGAGAAATGGCGAGCAACTTTATACTGGTAACAAAATGGCGAATATGGTCCTCCTTATGGGCTTAGACACTAATAAACACCTTTAAATAAGTGATGATAACCGCTAAGAATTATCGAATTATTGAATTATTGACAATACTGTTTTTAAAAATGGCCTGCAACTTTATACTGGTAACAAAATGGTGAATATGGTCGTTATGTCTTTCCCCACGTTAAAGGCGTTTATTACAGATAAGTACAGATATTATTGGATGATAATTCAGTTTTCTTTGGCACAATAGTACTGAATAATGTTATGCTTTGCAAGAACAGTGAATAAGCCCCTTATAATCGCCTTTAAAAAGGCTTTTTTTTTACAGATACGTGCAGATATTATTGTATGATAATTCACTGTTTTTTGCTGTACTGCACTGCAAAAGGCTTGTGTTCCATCTTGAATATCTACCCAGATATGAGTAATGAGCAGCAGTATAACGGCAGTAAGTGCTGCAATGTGAATTATGCTGCAAATTCTTGCTGTAAATGACCCTGCAACCACCCCAAATTCGTCTCTCAATTCCTCCCTATCCTTTACCTACAGTTCTAAGGCTCAGCCTCTTTCCCTGAACTTCAATATGTTTTTCTAGGTCTTTCCCTAGCTCCTGCTGACATCTGTCCCTACAGTAAGAGCAATGTGGAGTGACTGTGCCTAAAATGGCCGAGCATTTTTATAGGGCTGTGACATCACAGGTCCGGCTGGCAGCTGATTAGCTGCACGTTTGGCATTGTGGGCGATACCACGCTCCCAGAGTTCCTTCCCCCTTGTCCTAACATGTGTGACTGCCATTTTATAAAAAAAAATATGCGATTCGGAATTGTGGCGAATCGAAGATTTCCTGAAATTTGGATCGAATTCCACTTCTGCAGCTTCGATTCGATCATCTCTAGTCATTTCAGTGTGTAATATGTTGTGCCCGGCTTGTATCAGAGACGAATGTTCCAAAGGCTGTTGTGCCCAGGATCCCCACTTAACAGTTTTTGGAGTGTGTGTCTCTGCTGACACAAGTTGGGAACAACATATCGGGCACTGAAATGGCGTATCTCTGGAAATATTGCAATTTTCACTTATTATCAGCTGCGCATTCCTTTCTGGAAATTAAAAATGCTTGCTACCCCACTTGATAAATCCCTTGAGGGGTGTACTTTCCAAAGTGGGGTTATGTGTCTGCAGGTTCCACTTTACTGCCAATTCAGGAACTATCAGTACACCAGTGTCATACATGTGGGCATAAACTGCCATTTGGGCACCCAAGAGGGCGCAAATGTCAAGGAGCGCTATGTGTTTTGGAGCGCAGATTTAGATTGTTGGTTTTTGGGTGCCATGTCACATTTGTAGAATCTCTAAAAATGCCCCTACAAAATGGGGTCATTTCTTGGGGAATTCCAATTTACTGGCACTTCCAGGGCACTGCAAAAACAACATGGCGTGCAGAAAATCCCTCTAAATCTGTACTTCAAAAGCTAAAAAGCACACTGCTCCTTCCCTTCTAAGCCCTGATGTGTGCCCAACAGCAATTTACACCCACATAAACAACTTCTTTCTACCCGGGATAACCCACTAGAATAAAATCACAGAGGGTGTATATCCATTCCCCTACAGGCATATATGTCACAGAATTGGAGTGGAAAAAAAAAAAAAAAATATAATAAAACTTAACATTTATTATAATCTAATAAAAGTGGACAAGCCACTAATCATCAATACATGCCTCTTAGTCTTCATGTGTGGCAACAACATGGAGGTCACCCTATGTCGATTAAATTTCAAGTTATAGAAGTTATCCGTAAACCGATCCGGGGTGGAGATTGGGACCGGAGGATACTTCAAAAGGAAGCACAATGTATCTTCCGCTTTAACAGTGTAAGGCCAAAGGGTCTCAATGATGGGATCTCTTTTGCTCCATTTATTTAAGAACATTCTATCCCTTGTGAATATAAGAGGGGCGATTTATGTTCTGGTTTAAGATCAAAGTATGGACATTAGGGGAGGTAGCATGTTGTAATAATATAAAAGAGAGTATTTACCTATTTAGTATAGAGGTAGGATCTGGTAAAGATGACTCTTTTATCCGTCCGTCTATAGAATATGCGCCGGTAATCAGGTTTATATTATTGGTCTATTCTATAGGGGGTTGTGTAGTATCTCTTGGTGGTTACCCAGTTTCTATAACATATATGTTTCTGCATAGTTGATAGTGTAGATCTGGATTTAACAATACATTCACTCTTTAATATATGTCTATGACATCTGAGATTGTTGGTGGTGACATGTGTGTAGTTAGATACACTGCTATCTTCCCCCTTGCCTTTAGAAGCAATCGCTCTTTGATATACATTACAATAAGATCAGTCGTTCCTTTTATCTATGTGATTGTTTATCTAGGATAACTCTGTTTAGTCTCCACTTGACCATTGTTTATTACGGCAACAGGCCACGCCCCCTAGTGACAAGACGGAGGCTGGGCGAGCATTATCATTTTATTGGCTCATTTTCAGTGTACGCCCCTCAGGTGGGCGGAGCCTGTACCAGGCGCTTTGGCTTAAAACTACAGCCGAGTGCAGTGTGAGCGTCGGATATCCTAAGTCTCGGGGCTCACCATTAGAGCCCCGGGAACTGCAGTTTTTACTGCTTTCTGAATGCTGTGATTATACCTAATTGCCTGAGAATCAGAGGGGAGTTAGGCATAGGTGGATGGACTCTAACGCTAGGATCTAGCTTTATCACTGCCAGGTTCTAGAGGCAGGGGTAGCGTTTGGAGATATTATAGGTCCTGCTATGTGGTATATATAATCACTTCCATTTGCTCCTGATGAACTCATTTCAATAATCTAATGAGGGAAAGGCGTTGAGCTTTTAAATCGGCACTGGGATCAATTGTTCTCAGTGCTGTTCTTTGTTTAGCAGTTCAGAGCTTGCAAATTGGTGCTGTGATTAATTACTCTTAATGCTTTGTTTGTATAGCAGCTTAGGTGATTTTGGAGCTGCACTACTGCTCTGACACCAGGCATTAGCTTATTAAGTGGTGCTGGGATAAATGACTCTCAGCGCCGCTGTTTGTATACCAGCCTAGGTGATCTTGGAGTTGTACATACTGCTCTGACACCAGACATTCAGCTGATGTGTTAATTATAACTTTGGGTAATCTATATGGGATGCGAGTATTGGGCTGGAATCAGATTTGTTCTGTTTGAGTTTCCAGTGATCGTCATCACAATACCATATATTTTTTAGACACTCACATAAACAGTGGCTTGTCCACTTTTATTAGAGGTGATTTTGGAGCTGCACTACTGCTCTGACACCAGGCATTAGCTTCTTAAGTGGTGCTGGGATAAATGACTCTCAGCGCTGCTGTTTGTATATCAGCCTAGGTGATCTTGGAGTTGCACATACTGCTCTGACACCAGACATTCAGCTGATGTGTTAATTATAGCTTTGGGTTATCTATATGGAATGCGAGTATTGGACTGGAAGCAGATTTGTTCTATTTATGAGTTTCCAGTTATCTTCATCACAGTACCATATATATTTTTAGACACTCACATAATTAGTGGCTTGTCCACTTTTATTAGATTATAATAAATGTTAAGTTTTATTATATATATATATTTTTTGAATTCCACTCCAATTCTGTGACATATAACCCACTAGAATAGTTTTAGGAGTTCATGTCTCTGATGACACAATCTCGGCATAACGTATTGGGTACTGAAATGACATATTTCTTTAAAAATTTTAATTTGCACTTTGTACATTATTTTTGGGAAGCACTCCTGGGCTCAAAATGATAATACCCCTTGATAAATTTTTTGAGGTGTAGTTTCTAAAATGGGGTCACTTTTTGGGGGTTCCCATTGTATTGGTACTTTAGGGGCTCTGCTAATGCAACATGGCACCTGAAAACTATTCCAGCAAAATCTGCCCTCCAAAAGCCAAAGGGTGCTCTTTTCATTCCAAGCCCCACCATGTTTACAACCACATGGGGGGTATTGCCGTGTTCAGGAGAAATTGTGTAACAAACTTTGTGGAGCTTTTTCTCCTTTATCTTCTTTTGAAAATAAAACAATTGGGACTATATTGACGGTTTATTGGAAAAAAGGTAATTTTTCATTTTCACGTCCCAATGTTAATAAAATCTGTGAAACAGCTGTAGGGTCAAACTTCTCATTGTATCCCTTGATATGTTATGTGAGGGGTGTAGTTTCCAAAATGGGGTCACATGTCTGCGGATTTCCATTGTATTGGTACTCTAGGGGCTCTGCAAATGCGACATGACACCCGAAATCTAATGCAGCAAAATCTGCCCTCCAAAAGCCAAATAGCGCTCTTTCCATTCCGAGCCCCGCCATGAACAGCAGATTATGACCACATATGGGGTATTGTCGTGTTTAGAAGAAATTGTGTAACAAACTTTGGGGAGTTTTTTCTCCTTTTATTTTCTTGTGAAAATAAAAAATTTGGGACTAAATTGACGGTTTATTGGAAAAAAAAGTACTTTTTCATTTTTACATCCCAATGTTAATAAAATCGGTTAAACAACTGTGAGGTCAAATTGCTCATTATATCCCTTGATATGTTCTGAGAGGGGTGTAGTTTTCAAAATGGGGTCACTTTGAGGGGTTTCCATTGTATTGGTACTCTAGTTGCTCTGCAAATGCAACATGGCACCTGAAAACTATTCCAGCAAAATTTGCCCTCCAAAAGCCAAATAGCGCTCTTTCCATTCCAAGCCCCACCATGTACCCATACAGCAGATTATGACTACATATGGGGTATTGCCGTGTTCATTAGATATTGTGTAGCAAACTGTGGGGTGCTTTTTCTCCTTTAACCCCTTGTGAAAATAATAACTTTGGGAATAAAGCGACATTTTAGTAATTTTTCATTTACACATCCCAATGTTAATAAAATCTGTGAAAAGGCTGTTGGGTCGAAATGCTCACTATACCCCTTGATATACCCCTGAGAGGGGTGTAGTTTCCAAAATGGGGTCACTTTTTGGGGGTTTCCTTTGTATTGATACTCTAGGGGCTCTGCAAATGAGACATGGCACCCGAAAACTATTCCAGCAAAATCTGCTTTTCAAAGTCCAGTGTCTCTCCTTCCCTTCTGTGAACTGCCGTGTGCCCAAACATCAGTTTACACCCACATGTGGGGTACTTCTGTGTTCGGGAGAAATTACTTAACAAACTGTGAGATGCATTTTCTCCTTTAACCCTTTGTGAGTGTGTTAATTTTAGGGCTAAATGAATGTATAATTGAAAAAAAATGAAATGTTTAAATTTCACCTCCATATTGTTTTAATTTCCGTGAAATGCGGAAAGGTTAACAAACTTCCCAAAAGCTGTTTTGAATTATTTGAGGGGTGCAGTTTTGAAATTGGGGTGATTAATGGAGGTTTCTAATATATAGACCTTTATAATCTCTTTCAGAACTGAAGTGGTCCCTAAAAAATTAGTTTGGGAATTTTCTTGTAAATCTGGAAAATCGCTGCTACACAAAATATATTAAAGGACGATTAAAAGATGATGCCGATATCAAGCAGAGATAATAATATTTATTAATGTATTTGTGTGATATGATATCTGTTTGAAAGTAGTAGTATAATGTTGTACCGTGTTAGCCATTTGGAGTTCTTGTATAACACCATGTCTGATGAAGGAAGCTAGACTTCCGAAAGCTTACCATCTATTATATTCAGTTAGCCTCTAAAAGGTATCGCCTGATTTCTTCACTCTTCCACTGTTTGAAAAGCAGACCATCTCACATTTCGAAAATTGCGATTTTTTTTTTTTCCAAATTTCCATCAAATTTCCTTTTTTTTTTTAAAATAAATAAATACAAAAATGTTGATTAACGTTTACCATTAACATGAAGTACAATGTGTCACAAAAAAACATTCTCAAAATCACTTGTGTATGTTAAAGTGTCTCAAAGTTATTGCCCTATAAAGTGACACGTGTCAGTTTTGAAAAACGAGGCCTGGTCCTTAACGCACTTTTGGGCTGTGTCCTTAAGAGGTTAAGCAGTTAAAGCTCCCTCCCTGATTGTCATTGTTAATCACAATAAATGTAATTTTGCCTTCGACAGCTGTCTTGCACTGGCTGTTTTTTTGCTCGAATATTTTTTTATTTTAAGTATAATAAAATAACTTCATCGCTATCAAAACAAATTGTACTAAACTATCCCTAGCAGTCAGCGGTAATGAAGGGAATGATGTCCTAATCAAGAAATTGGTAACGTGACCAGCGCATGGCAAGGGATATGCCATAGGATAAGGTAATATTTCTTACACAGACCCCATCATTAACTATAAGCACTGAATTTATCGGTAATATAATAAATCAGGAGCAAGTCTCTTTCTGGTTGAGAATAAATTATGTCAAACATAACTTGGTAACTTGGTTTATGCTTATATAACCCACAGGCATTTTCCGGTCAGCTCTACCTAAGGGTGGCTAGTGAAATTGAGTAGATTTTACAGTTTGAGTGGTATGAAATGATGGTGCTCAATTGTTTGAGCGACCTCACCGTGACTGGCAACCTCACTGTGCAGAAAAACAGAAAGGAATACCTGCTGGTAGTCAGGATGGATTTTGTCCCACAAAAAGTGGAAGGCACCATCTTGACCCAGTCCAGTGGGGAAAGTTAGGACGCAGTTTCTGACCAGAGAACCAGGAACAGCTTGCAGGGCCTAGATCATGTTCTTCTAAGCAGGTGCAGATAAAGGTAGTTTTAGTGTGGTGCTACGTCACCAAAAAAAGACTTTGAGTATAACTTTGAACAGATAGCAGTGAGACTATGTGTTTGAGGAGAGGGAGACTCCCTCCATACAGAGGTGCCGCTGAGGATAGGCTGTTACAGAAAAGTTAATTTATTGTTTTATGTTATGGTTATAAATTGAGTTTTGTATTCCCAAATAGACTTTCAAGTAACCAGTTTTAACCTCTTCACAACTGCCCGCTGTATATAAACGTCGGCTCTTGCTTGGCTTTGTGCAGACCTGACGTTTATATACTGACCCTGCTAAATTGGGGCTCAGGTCTCCCCAAGGGTCAGGAACTCTGTGAACACATTGCTAATAGTTGCTGGTGTTCATGGAGACATGATCAAAACCTAATAGGTTCAGGTCCCTATCATGTAGCCGCCATATCAGGAAAAGTTTGTTGCAGTAACAAACTTTCCGTGATATTAGTTGCTGCCCGACCGTGGTCAGTGCATCGCTGGTTCAGGTCCCCTAGTGGGACATCACTAAAAAGTAAAAAAAAAAAAAAAAAAAAAGTTGAAAAAGAAAAAGAAGTAAAGTGTAATAAAGCAAGGAAATAATGATTTTTCGCCATCTAGCCTTAAAAAAATGCTCTAAAAAGCGATCAAAAAGTCATATGTACTCCAAAACAGTACCAATAAAAAGCACAGATCATCCCACAAAAAATAGATCAACTCTGTCAACTGAAAAAAAAAAATGCTACATATCTCAGAAGATGCCGATGCAAAAAATCTGGAAAATCGCTGTTATACTTGTAAGCCTTCTAATGTCCAAAATAAATGAAATGACATTTAAAAGATGATGCCGATATAAAGCAGAGATATGGTAGATAATATTTATTAATGTATTTGGGTGGTATGACTGTTTGAAAAGCAGAGCATTTCACATTTTGAAAATTGCGATTTTTTTTTCCAAATTGGCATCAAATTTCCTATTTTTTTTTATAAATAAATACAAAAATATTGATCAATGTTTACCACTAACATGAAGTACAATGTGTCACGAAAAACAATCACAAAATCACTTGTGTAAGTTAAAACGTCTTAAAGTTATTGCCATATAAAATGACACATGTCAGTTTTGCAAAATCAGGCCTGGTCATGAAGGTACTTTTAGGCTCTGTCTTGAAGGGGTTAAACTGTAGCTGAGTCTTCAGAGTCCCTCTCCATTATATCTGCATTGCATTACACTAAGTCAAGATACTGTACAACCACACATTGGTGTGTTTTTTGGCTGCATCTCAACCGCTTGGTGGGCATTACATTTAGCCATATCCAGACTAGGACACTGTTATGGGGCATCACTGACTGACATACTGCTAAGGGAAAATTATTTCCAACACATTGTTATGAGATAAATTGGGACTGGTATACTGTTATGGGAGACCTGTGCCTGGCATACTGTTTGGAGGTTTCTGTAGCTTGACCACTTAAGAAAGCTACATTGGCTAGAATAGTGCTACAAGGGCATAGAGATGGGAATAACCCTTAAAATGTGTTTAATTGTTCATTGTACTTTTTAATTGTAATGCCTTATTATTTTTGCCTTCTGTAATAAAACCTTTTTTGAAACTAAAATTCGTTTAGTTTCGGGTTTCTGATTCGTTTCAGGTCAAACAAGTTCGGTACAAATCACGCTCTAAATTGGCTTAAAACATAGTGTAGAACACTGTCAGGGCTCCCAGGAACCTATCTATAAAACATAGTGTAGAATACTCTTAGGGCTCCTATATATAAAACACTGTGTAGAACACTGTCAGGGCTCCCAGGAACCCATCCACAAAACACAGTGGAGATCACTCCCAGGGACCCCAGGAACCCATCCACAAAACAGTGTAAAATACTTTTAAGGTTCCCAGGAGCGCCAAGAGCACGCCCACCATGCCCCACAGACAAGTTCCCAGGATCCCCGACAGCGCCCCACACCAAGTTTTGTTTTGTTTTTTAAACTGTAATTTTTATTGAAGGTTTCAAAATATACAATAACAAGATAAAGGGATAAGAGGAGCAACAACAGAAAAATAAAATCACAACAGAGCAGCAAGTAGGCTGAACAACAGGTTGTCCAACATGGAAATACACAAAGGACTAACAACACAAAATTAATACAGGAAATATGGGGAGCAGGGCCACTGTCCTGTCCATACCTGAGCTTTATAAAGTAAAATACGCTGACCGCCTCTCTAGTGATATCCATTACACACTAAAATAATAGCAATAACGATAATAATGATTATTACTAGAGATGAAAATAAAAAACATTTCTGACAGACGGAAAAGTTCCGTCAATCAGATAACACATTTTCAACCATTGAATGTCACCATATAAAATCCAAGTTTTTGGCAGCTTTCAGATGGGTATAATAGCGGGGGGGTGATGGGGGCCACAATGGGCCCACCAATGTGTTAAAATAGCCCTGATGGGGAGGATGACAAGGGAAAGAAGGAATGGGGAAGGAGGGGGTAGGGGTTAGAGACTTTGCACGATACAGTAAGGAGAACACACAGCATTGAAAGCTTCCATCGTGAGGTTAAGGGAGGCAGTGAGATATTCCAGACTACGGACATCCTTCATGTGAGAAATCAATTCGGCTCCTGTAGGGGAGAGCACCCTCTTCCAGTGGGAAGCGATGAGGGTTTTAGCAGCAGTGTAGAAATAAAAGAATAGCCTAGATGTCTTCTTACCCAGGTGTCTCAGGGGTAGGTGAAGCAGGTAAACTAAAGGGTCCAACGGGACTCTCTGTATAAAAAGGGCATCAGTGAGGATTTTAACCTATGCCCAGAAAGTTCGGATCAGAGGGCAATCCCAGAAAATATGAAAGAGTGTGCCTGCTGTGGCCCGGCAACGCCAACACTCAGAGGGAACACCAGGGTTAAATAGAGTGGAGCAAGTCCTGAGGTGTTGTACCAGTGCATAAGTAGTTTGTATTGGTTTTCCCTGAAAGTCACACATGTGGAGGACCTAGCTGCATGGGACCAGATAATCTGCCATTGACCAGGAGAGATCTGCCTATCCAGGGACTCCGCCCATTTGGCCATGTATCTGTGAGCCACGTGGTCTTGACCCTCTGGAGAAGAAAGTAGCCTATATATACCAGAAATCAAGCCCTTGGTAGAGGTACTAGCTTAGCATATTCTTTCAAAGGCAGTAGGGAGCAGATTATACAGGAAGGACACCATAGAGGAGCATGGAGAGGCCAAGGTGAAAAGTTTTGAACATGTCAACCAGATGGCCCGAGTGAAGCGGATGGGACCCAGGAGAAGGGTGGTGGGCAGAGGAGTGGACCACAAAAAAGCATTGGGATGAACGGGACCCAACCAGAGATTCTCAATTTCAACCATTTCGTGTAGGCTTTAGGAGCTGCCCAAAACAGAATACAGTATAGATTGGCTGCCCAATAATAATGCAATAAGTGTGCAGCCGCCAGTCCCCCCTCGGCCTTACCAGAGAGCATCACACAGCGGGGATACGGTGGCGTTTGGCATTCCAGATAAACTGAAGTATCGAATTCTGAAGGGAGTTTAACTCAAATCGAGGCACCGCTACCGGCAACGTCTCAAAGATATAGAGTAGTTTCGGGAGAAGAGTCATTTAAACTGCAGTGATGCGCCCAATGAGGGATATATGGAGAGGTTGCCATTTATGCAAAAGGGAGTGGAGTTCCTGAAACATACGGGGATAGTTAACTGAGTAAAGTGAGGAGTAGGAGGAGGACAGTTGAATGCCTAGGTAGCAAAGGGAGCGGTCCTTCCATTGAAAATCATAGTTGGACCGAAGCAAAGCAACTGAAGGGAGGGATCTGGAATATTCAGGGGCAAGGCCTCCGTCTTAGTGGGGTTAACTTTGTAGCCAGATAAGGCTCCGTATTCCTTCTCCTTCAAGAATTTGATGAGCTCTTTGTCATCTGGGAGAAACAGATTCAACAAGTAAAGAAGAAAAAATATCAATGGGATATATTTGACGCTCAGAATAACTGTGTTTATAAATGGAAATCATCTGCATACAAACCTAGGAGCAGATCATCTTCGGACATCAGACATGTGAACAAAAAAGGAAACAAGAACCAAACGACTTCTTCAGGAAGAGGAAAACAACGATCACATCAAATTCTTCTCCAGTCAGCGATACATTGCAGGTAATAAATCTATCTGAAGTACCATTGACGTGTGCTCAATTACAGTTTTTAAGTGGGGTCTCAACTTCTCTCCATCTTCCAGACTTGATCATTTCAAAGCTATAAAGGACTTACAGCTGTTTGCCCGAAAACTGATTTTTAAAAGATTTTTTCCATAAAGACGTGCCTACATCAATTTTCCCTACAACACAGGAACGGGCAGCAGTGAGGATTTTACAGGACTTTCTGGACGAACAAGTGGATGATAAAAACAGTAAGTTTCCATAGGAGTTCATTCCTAGGTCAAAAAAATGTCCTCCTCTATCCTCAGTTCCCAATGTTGATCTATTTGTTAAACTAGTTAGTGAGGAAATCCAGAAGATACCTAATAATGTTCGGGAAGACAAATGCACCCCAGCTCAACATAGGGCAATTGATGAGTTGGCTAAAAGAACTGATGTGATTATAAAACCTTCTGATAAGGGAGGAAATGTACTCTGGCCGTTAAAAATGTATGAAAAAGAAGCCCTGCAACAGCTTCGTAATGTGGTGTGCTACAAAAACTTATCTTCAATCCTTTGCAGAGGTATACCTCTGAGGTAACTTGTATTTTGCAGGAAGAAGTTGAAAAGGGACTTATAACCAGCAAGCAACTGACCTTTTTTACTTCCAGAGGCACTTACTGTGGCAACATTTTACATACTCCCTAAAACAAAAATGCGGTATGTCCTCCCGGCCGCCCCATTGTATCTGGTAATAACAATTTAGGTGAACCAATCTGTAAATTTATAGATCTTTATCTTAAATCAATTTTGTGGAGAAGGTGCATTTCTGGGGGTAGGTATATCAATGATGTCATCTTTATTCCGAGAGTGATTTGTTGCGTTTCATGGACATCCTTAACGGCAATGACAAGAACATTAAACTCATATAGTGTTGAGCGAACCCGGCAAAGTTCGGGTTCAACGAGTTTGGTCGAGCTTTGCCCAAAAGTTGGGTTCGGGTACCCAAACTTGACCCAAACTAGAACCTGAACCCCATTGAAATCAATGGGGATCTGAACTTGATGACCCAAAAATGGCTATAAAATTGGGATCGTAAGGGGTAGAGCACTGCAAAATGAGGGTAATAACAGGGCAAGTGCCCTGCAACAAAAATGGGGTAGGGAAAGTACTTAAAATAATAACATAAAGGAAAAAAAAAATAAATAAACAAATAAACAAATAAAAAAAATTAAAGCAAATAAAATAAAATAATAATTTTGAAACAGGTGGTAGAGGTCCAGGGGGAGGATGTGGAGGTGGATGTGGCGGTGTAAGTGGATGAGGTGGAGGAGGAGGTAGCCAACATTTTAACCACTCACTCAGGCGCTGGCACAGCCAAGTTCTGTGGGATCTATGCCTGATTCATCTTAATGAACATAAGTATGTCCATGTTGGCTGGGGATAGGCGGATCCTCTTGTCGGTGATGACACCCCCTGCGGTGAACACATGTTCTGATAGGACACTTGCCGCAGGGCAGGCCAGCACCTCAAAGGCATAGAGGGCAAGCTCTGGCCACGTGTCCAAGTTACCAACCCAGAAATTAAATGGGGAGGACCCATCGCTCAGTACCAGGAGACGTCTCGACAGATATTCATCCACCATGTTAGTCAAAGTCTGCACTAGAAGACAGTATGGGTACACACGCAGTTATTGTTACTGAGGTAGGAGACGGTATGTGTACACACTCAGTTATTGTTACTGCACTAGGAGACGGTATGGATACACATGCAGTTATTGTTACTGTGCTAGGAGACAGTATGGGTACACACACAGTTATTGTTACTGCGCCAGGAGACGGTATGGGTACACACGCAGTTATTGTTACTGCGCCAGGAGACGGTATGGGTACACTGTTTACTGTCACTGCCCTTATTATTTATAGGGTAACTGTCCCTCACAGTATCAGGCTCCTCTCCCTACCTACCTAGCTGCACTGCCCTGAAAAGGATAATTATTAAATTTAGCAAAGGCCCTGACTGTCCCTATCTCCAGCTGCAGCCTCTCCCTACCTAGCCTAAATAGCTGGAATGGTGACGGGACCTGTGATCCTGCCTCTTATAAAGCCAATGGACAATCACAGCCATGACCATAATGGGCATATCTGTGGGCTTAAAGCTGGTTGATTGGCTGCTCAGACTGGTACATAATTCGGATCCTTCACTTTTACGTGTTTGACATCGACAAACTATATGTTGGACCCCGTTCTGGTGACTGGAAAAAACGACTGGCTCAAATGGACTGTAAGTAGATTTATACAGTGAACACTGTCACTCCACATGGCCTCAATGATGAATTTTGCTCCCTTTCTTTAAATCTCCCTACATTGCTCACGTGATTACATTTCTCTGGCCCACCATTTAGTATTTGTTTTTAGCTGTTTGTGGTGTGGTTTTATTACTTATTGCCTCTTATATTAATTGTTTCTTTTTTTCTTCTCCTTTTTTAAAGGTAGCTTCTACAAACAGTACAATTGCTTGGGACCCAAAAAATTTTAGACAGATCTTGAGTGATATAGATGTTTGTTTACAGTATATGCGACATTTGATGTAATTCGAATCTTGATTCATAATGATGATTGACGTGGATCCTGGAATATGGCGACACATGATGGACTAGATGGACAATGTGAATTGTACACTAATAACTTCACATATTTTTTGTGGAAATAGTTGTATTTTTTATGCTTTTAGTACGATGCCTTGTGTGATATTTGATGTTATAATCTGACATTTATGCATTATTGATATTATACTCTTTATTTGCACTTTTTTTACTTTTTTTTTCTGCATGTTCACATTGCACTGTGCACTCCTTTTTTTCACTTGCACTTTCATTTTTCTAATTATTTATTTGTCTGATTTTATTGTGGTCTCCAGTATTATACTGGTCTTAATTAACACTTGTGACAACACATTTTTCTGATGTATATTTTTTCTGATGTATTTTTATTGTATGCACATATTCAGCATATACAGTTAGGTCCATAAATATTTGGACAGAGACAACATTTTTCTAATTTTGGTTCTGTACATTACCACAATGAATTTTGAACAAAACAATTCAGATGCAGTTGAAGTTCAGACTTTCAGCTTTAATTCAGTGGATTGAACAAAATGATTGCATAAAAATGTGGGGAACTAAAGCATTTTTTACACACAATCCCTTCATTTCAGGGACTCAAAAGTAATTGGACAAATTAAACAATTGTAAATAAAATTGGGTTTTCTCAATTGGGTTGAGATCGGGTGACTGACTTGGCCATTCAAGAATATTCCACTTCTTTGCCTTAATAAACTACTGGGTTGCTTTGGCTTTATGTTTTGGGTCATTGTCCATCTGTATTATGAAACGCCGACTAATCAGTTTGGCTGCATTTGGCTGGATTTGAGCACACAGTATGTCTCTTAATACCTCAGAATTCATCCGACTGCTTCTGTCCTGTGTCACATCATCAATAAACACTAGTGACCTAGTTACACTGGCAGCCATGTATTCCCAAGCCATCACACTGCATCCGCCGTGTTTTACAGATTATGTGGTATGCTTTGGATCATGAGCTGTACCACGCCTTCGCCATCATTCTGGTAGAGGTTGATCTTGGTTTCATCTGTCCAAAGAATGTTCTTCCAGAACTGTGCTGTCTTTTTTAGATGTTTTTTTTAGCAAAGTCCAATCTAGCCTTCTTATTCTTGAGGCTTATGAGTGACTTGCACCGTGCAGTGAACCCTCTGTATTTACTTTGATGTAGCCTTCTCTTTATGGTAGATTTGGATATTGATATGCCTACATCCTGGAGAGTGCTGTTCACTTGGTTGGCTGTTGTGAAGGGGTTTCTCTTCACCATGGAAATTATTCTGCGATCATCCACCACTATTGTGTTCCATGGGCGTCCAGGTCTTTTTGCATTCATGAGTTCATCAGTGGTTTTTTTCTTTCTCAGGATGTACCAAACTGTAGATTTTGCCACTCCTAATTTCTCGGATGGGTTTTTCGCAGCTTAAGGAGAGCTCCTTTGAGCATGTTTTTTTCACAGCAAAATCTTCCAAATGCAAGCACCACACCTCAAATCAACTCCAGGTCTTTTATCTGCTTATGTCAGGAACTGAGCTCACTGGGTCTTGAACCCTTGACTTCCTGGCCATGTTCTGCAGCCTTGACCATCATGCCATTAAAGAAGCCGGTTTGTTCTTTGCCTTGCTCAGCCTGGAATTTTCTATTGGAATGATTAGCTTAGGGATCACACCTGCTCTGTGGCCAATCACAGTGTAGCAATCCTTATATAAACCCACAGCTTACTCCATCCTGTGCTTGATTATTCTGGCTGTCTGCTTCCTGTTTGCCCTGATCCTCACCACTAGTCTACTGCTCCTGTATACCGATTTCTGCATACATCTGACTACGGCTGATCTACTGCTCCTGTGTACCGAATCTTGCATACGTATGACCACGGTTGCTTCTTACTTCTGATCTACTACTATTAAGTACTGTGCCATTGCCTCACTAATTGGACTCCAGATCAGATAACTAGCACCGTTACAGCTTAATTGAGAATGACATAATGAAGGAATTGCCCACACCTGCTCATGAAACAGCCTTTGAGTCAATGGTCCAATTACTTTTGGTCCCTTTAAAAGCAGGGTGGCACATGTTAAGGAGCTGAAACTCCTAAACCCTTCATCCAATTTTAATTTTAATAGTTTAATAACTATAATATGTTTCAGTAAACAGTTAAAAAAAACAAAATTTGTGTCAATGTCCAAATATATATGGATTTAACTATATATGAAGCATTTGGGTCTATTATTCTATATTATTGTGTCTGACATTTCCTGTTTACTCCACCTTTGTGCACTATTTATGGTCCATGGTTGGATGCACTTTAATAGTAGTGCTCTTTTCTATATAGTGTTCTGTTTCTGGCCAATTTTTTCTACTCGGGGGTTCTCTCGCACTAGTGGACAGCAGAAAGATAGGACACTGCCGCGACACTATCGGAAGAGTGAAGAAATCAGGCGATACCTTTTAGAGGCTAACTGAGCGACACTATCGAACATCCAGAACAGGTATTGCAGATATTTAGTCACGCCTTAGATTGATACACTTGTGATCACTGTTGTGCTGTTTTGTATATATGCTTTTTATATGTATCGGGATTAGAATTATGCATTTTTGTGTGCAACGTTATTATGATATTCTAGTATATGGCACATTGACATTTGACATTATGAATATTTAAGACCAGTGTTAGAGCTAAAACGCCATCTTGTCTGCCCCGGATCCATGTTTGAACTCATTAAAGACTTTGCTGAATTAGCACTTAGTCGCCTTGAGATAGCTTCATGGTTTAAGGTAGTGTTTTTTGGGTGTTGAACCAGTCTTGTTGCTAAGGAGCTACTCCTTTTTCTTATTCATGGTCTCATTATTTTTCAAGGTAACATGTCCATCATAATTTTCACATCTGGTTACATCTGTTTTGTAATTTTCCTTTCTTAATTTGGCAGTATGCCTTCTTTGTGTAGTATCTCATACAGTATATACTCCCATTTTCCTCATTAAAGTGTTAATCTGTTTTCAGAGCACCCAGTCTCTGGTTTCAGTTTATTCTGGGCTCACACTTACTAATTAGAATCTCTGCTGACTTACCGGAGGGTGCAGGTTTTTCCCCCAACAAATTCTGGCACTTCAACATGTGGGCTTGACTGGAGACTTGTCCTGGGACCTAGAGAGGATCCTCGTACTGCCAGAACGAACAGATCCTAAAACAGGATCTTAAAATTTTGATCTGTACCTCCCTGTCTGTACAGTTTCCTGTCCAATGTGCCAGGGAGTATAGCATATCCTTATAGCCGAGTCTATTTTGATAAAGAACCTTATAAGTATGTCAGTGTGAGTAAAGGGTGATGGATGTCCCTGGTATTTGTTTGATTGTATGTGAAGCCCTCCTGTACCTTCTGTTTGTAATCTGGGTCTTGTGGAAAATTACCAATAAGGTACTTCAAGGTTCTATTGAACCGTGGAATCCACTAGATATATAAGAAAATCTCATATTTCTGGCTAGGGACACACACTTTGATGGTGCGAGGAAGGGAAAAGGAAAGTGGGTAGATTCACATAACTAGCTAGAGAAAGGGTTTTCTCCCTTGATAGTTAGGGGATTTCTCCATACTGGGAGAAAAACAGAGGAAACAGAAGGATGGGCAGGGCAACTAGTAAGCACACACAGGTTTGGAAAACTGCTAAACAAGTTGTACAAGAAAGAGTAAAAGGATCTAACTATATGTTGAATAAAGCAGGACTTTGGGAAGAAGGTAGCCTAGATCCATGTTTATGGGAGTCTTTTAAGGTTCAATATTCGGGATAGGTCAGAGACAAAGGATTACAGGATGTGTTAGAAAGTTGGTTAAAGGTGTCGAGATGTGCAGAGAGAAGGATGGGTTGAGAAGGACCATGGTATTACTCACCACCCAGCACAAGTAAAAGCAACACACCACCACCTTACGCAGTAATCACTAGAACTGTGTTAACACCTTCAGGACCGTCTCCACAGTGTGATGAGCCCACCACTACAGCGGGAGGTGTTAATAGCACCTAGTTAGCTGGTCACCATCTGAACAACTAAGTTTAATTACACAAATCCCCATTCAGAGACCTATGCCATTCTGCAGGTATAAGAAACAAATCCAGAGCACATACAGCACTATGTGGGCAAACTTATTACCCCTTGTACTTCTCAAGGCAGGAGATGCCATGGAAGGTGTCATAATAGATGAGGTACAGAAGACAGAAAGGGAGCCTACAGAGTTAATGCAGAGGACAGCCACTTCAGGACAAGATTTCTGTAAGGGATAAACCTTCCTCTCCATCATAATACAGGAAAAAGGTTAAAGTGTTGATGGGTTCTACTCCAGATTTTATTGTACAGACCCGATGGGCTGATCTGGGGTATGATACCATACATGGTGACATAGGGGATTTCTTAATGTCAATCATTTGTTGAAGGGCTGTATGTACAACAAGGTTCTGGATCTAAACAAAATCAAGGGCAACAAGATTTTAAGTGCTATAATTGTGGAAAAATTGGCCATAAAAGAAGCACTGCAGGGCTCTGAAGAAACAGACCCCAATCAGCAAGCTCCCCCTCCCCAAGGGGGATTTATCAAGTGGTGTAGAGAGCATTATTAACCCTTGAGTGTTGCATTCATTTAATTTCCAGAAATGAATGTGCAGCTGATCATGAAAAGTTAAAAATGAAATATTTTCATAGATACGCCATTTCAGTGTCCAATATGTTGTGCCCAGCTTATGTCAGCAGAGACGCACACTCCAAAAACTGTTAAAACTGTTAAGCGGGGATCCTGGGCACAACAGCTTTTGGAGCATTCGTCTCTGATACAAGCCGGGCACAACATATTACGCACTGAAATGACGTATTCCTGGAAAAATTATAATTTTCACCTTTCACAATCAGCTGTGTATTCATTTATGGATAATAAATTATAGCAACATTTGGGGGTTAAAAATGCTCACTGTACACCTGGATAAAATCATTCAGGGGTGTAGTTTCCAAAATGGGGTCACATGTCAGGGGATTCCACTTTACTGGCGTTTCAGCTCTGTAAAAGTGCAATGGCATCCAAAAACCAAACCGTCCAAGTCTGTTACTTCCCTTCAGTGCCCGGCTGTGCCCAAACAGCAGTTTATACCCACATATGACATTAAGTTGCTATCCTGGGTACACCACTGTCATACATGTGGGCATAAACTGCTGTTTGGGCACACAGTAGGGCACAGAAGACAAGGAGCGCTATGTGGCTTTTGGAGTGCAAATTCAGATGTTTGGTAGCTTGACACCATGTCATGTTTCCAGAGCCTGTATGGTACTAGAAAAGTGGATTCCCCAAATGAGTGACCCCATTTTGAAAAATGCACCCCTCAAAGAATTTATCAGGGGGTGTAGTGAACATTAGTATCCCAGGCGTGAATGCACAGCAGATGGTGAAAAGTGAATACGGAACACCAAATTCCCTACTATTTCCCCAGTAGTACCTATTATCAGGGAGGTCACCCTGGGGGTCACTTCTGGTTGATTTTACCTCGTAAGCTCTACATCTGGTTTGTACCCTAATATATGCTTGCACAGCTTATACATTCCCTATACAGTATTTTCTTTATTTTACTGATGATGTAGCTATATGAGGGCTTGTTGTTTGCAGTATGAGATGTAATTTGTAATGACACCTTTTTGGGTGCCTACAACTTATTGAATAAATTTTATTAACTCTTTTTTGGTGGATTTAAAAAAAAAAAAAAACCCAGCAATTCTGGCATTGAGTTTTACCTTTTAAATTTTTCACCATGCTGCATACAGCATAAGTAACATGTTACCTTTATTCTGCAGGTCTGTACGATTACGGAGATACCTCATTTATATTGTTTTTTCATGTGATACTAATTTTGCAGAACAAAAACCCATTTGGGAAACGGAATCAATTATTTTTGCTTCGCCATTTTCTGAGAGGAGTTACATTTTTTATTTTTCGGTCCACAGAGTTGAGGGCGTATTTTTTGCAGGACAACCTGTGCTTTTTATTGGTACTGTTTTGGGGTACATATGGCTTTTTGATCACTTTTTATATCATATTTTGTAAGGTGAGATGGCGAAACATCATTACTTCCAGCGTTATTTTTTCCGACATTCACCATGTACATTAAATATTGTTTCAGTTTTATTGTACAGGTTGTTATGGACGTGATGATACCAAACATATATAGTTTTTATTAATTTTTAGGTTTATATATTAGTGACAGGACCAGGGGCAAAGTGGTAGAAGGAGTATACATTTCTCCCAGGTTACTGTCATATACCTTCTAAAAAAGCACCTGGAAAAGGTGATCCTTGCTGGAGGGTTGTATCTAAACCCTGGTAAAAGGTCTGGCGGTTGGAGTAAGCAGAGTTGGGTGTGGCTCTACTCCATTCAGCCACTTCAGGTTTTGAGTTGACTGGGGGTTAAATCCTTGGTTCCTGAAGTGTGCACATATAAGGACAGACAGCACACATGTATTTGGCGCTCTCTCTGCTCTTGGAAATTCACTGTGAGTAAAACTGCTGAGTTTTGTGTTTAGGGAGCTGTGCAATAGGCCCAGCTCTTGCTAGTTAGGGTCTGCATTGTGTATTGTAGGTAGTGGCCGGACGGCTAGGAGTTTATTTTGTACTGCATTGTTTATTTTCTTCAACCACTAATAAAACTGGTTGCGGCCAGTTGCACCATACTGGACTGGACTCTGATTGTTGTGCCAAAAAGCGCTCGTCTATCTGAGGAGACGACGATCCCTGAGCTAATCCCGTTACAAATGGTGGAGAATGCGGGCACAAAAAATCCAGTAAGTTGGATGTCGTGGGTTAAGTCTGTGGCTCCTGCAAAACCAGATCCTGCAAGCATGGAGTAGGTGGTTAAACAGCTGGTCCAGGTTAACATTCAGCTGCAACAAGCAAATGCCAACCAACATGAGACCAACCGTCTGCTCATAGAGTCCATGCAAGCAGCCTGCAGGGAACAGCAAGCGATTAATAAAAGTCTGCTGGAGCAGATAAAGTTGATGGCAGAAAGGCCACAAGCCCAAGCACAAAGTGTCACTCCTGGAAGGAGAGTGCAGGCGTCTCTACAAAAAATGACCCCAGAGGATGAGTGGAAGCTTTCCTCACCATATTTGAGAGAGCCGCTGAGAGGGAAACGCTTCCAGCTGACCAGTGGGCGGATACAGTTGCTCTGTTTCTCAGTGGAGAACCCCAAAAAGCCTACTTTGACTTAAGTGAGCAAGATGCCAGACAGTACCAAAAACTAAAGGCGGAAATCCTTGCTCGCTCAGGTGTCACCCCTGCTGTCAGAGCCCAGCGGGTACATACCTGGAAGTTCCAGATAGGTAAGCCTGTGAGGTCCCAAATGTATGACCTATTTCACCTGGCTAAAAAGTGTCTACAGCCAGAATTCTCTACTGCGACTGAGGTGGTGGAAAGAGTCGTTCTAGACCAGTTTGTTCAAGCCTTTCCAGTACCGATACAGCGCTGTGTGGGACAAACTGAGGTGAAGGATGTGGACCAGCTAGTTGCCCTGGTAGAGCGGTATTTGAATACGAAGGATTATCTCCAGGACTACGCTTCTCCTCGGCTGGCCCCAAGGAACCAGAGGTGGATACCTGATTCTGACAAGGGTAAGACTGTTCCTAATATAAAGGGGATGAATGAGGCCCGTCGAGTAGGAACTGGCTCAGAACTATTAGCCAGGAACTCTAAGCCAATTCGCCCTAAAAGGCCTGTAAACATTACTTGCTGGCGCTGTCATGGACTAGGCCATGTTGCTGCCAATTGTCCACTGGTGGATGAGTCTATGCAGTGTGATGCTGGGCGGAGGATGTCCCTGTTTGCTAGTCCTGCCTACTCTGCCTCGCTCTCTCAAGGCATAGAGCGACAAACGTGTATGGTGACTGTTGAAGGAGTTGATGAGGTTGGTGGTAAGGTTGTAGAGCAACTGGTAGTCCCTAAATCACATCGCCGAAGGGTGATGGATCTTGCTCACTCCCATGTGTTAGGGGGACATTTGGCCTATGATAAAACAAAAGACCGCCTCCTGCAAAGATTTTACTGGCCAGGTATACATAAAGAGGTGAAAGAGTACTGTGACTCCTGTCCACTATGTCAGTTGCACAACCCTGTGTCAAACTTTAGGAGCCCTTTGGTGCCTCTACCGATTATTGAAACTCCCTTTGAGAGGATTGCAATGGATCTGGTAGGACCTCTTGTTAAGTCTGCTAGAGGTCACCAGCATATTCTGGTTATTGTGGATTATGCTACCCGCTACCCAGAAGCGATTCCCCTAAAGAAAGCTACAGCAAAAAACATTGCCAAAGAACTGTTTCTTATGTTTACCAGAATTGGGTTACCTAAAGAAATACTTACAGATCAGGGAACACCCTTTATGTCTAATGTCACAAAAGAGTTGTGTAAACTGCTGAAGATAACGCATTTGCGTACATCAGTTTACCATCCTCAGACTGATGGGCTGGTCGAGAGGTTTAACAAAACCCTAAAAGGGATGCTTAAAAAAGTGGTGGCACAGGATGGGAAAGACTGGGATTACCTCTTACCCTAACTGATGTTTTCTGTAAGGGAAGTACCTCAGGCTTCTACAGGGTTTTCTCCTTTTGAGCTAGTGTATAGTCGACATCCCCGTGGTCTTTTGGATATTGCTAAAGAAACCTGGGAGCATGAGGCTACCCCTTACAGAAGCGTGATTGACCATATTGCGCAGATGCGGGATAGAATTGAAAAAGTGATGCCTATTGTGAAGGAACACTTACAGCAAGCTCAGGAGAATCAGTCTCGGGTTTATAATAGGTCTACTAAAATAAGGAACTTCAGCCCTGGTGACAGGGTGTTGGTTCTGATTCCTACAGTGGAAAGTAAATTTTTGGCTAAGTGGCAAGGGCCATATGAAATTGTGGAGAAGGTTGGCGAGGTAAATTATAGAGTACATCAGCCAGGTAAACGGAAGCCTTACCAAATTTACCATGTAAATTTAATCAAACCTTGGAAGGACTGTGAGGTGTTGTTAGCGGTCAATAATACACGTGAAGGGAATGGTGTCTCTGGGATACCTCAGGTTAACATTCCAGAAACTTTGGCTGGTTCACAAACTCAGGAGGCACAGGAGATTGTGCAGCACAACAGAGACGTATTCTCTGAGCTACCAGGCCAAACCCACTTAATCAAACATGACATCATAACAGAACCAGGTGTCAGAGTGAACCAAAAGCCATACAGGGTACCTGAGGCGAGGCGCAAAGCTATTGCAGAAGAAGTGAAAATGATGCTTAGCCTAGGGGTTATCGAGGAGTCACATAGTGATTGGTCTAGTCCTATAGTGCTAATATCCAAACCAGATGGCACTATAAGATTTTGTAACGACTTCAGAAAGTTGAATGCAGTGTCAAAATTTGATGCTTATCCAATGCCTCGAGTGGATGAGCTCATTGATAGGTTGGGTAATGGCCGATATTTCATGACATTGGATTTGACGAAGGGCTACTGGCAAGTGCCATTGACTGAGGAGGCCAAATAGAAAACTGCCTTTAGCACCCCTTATGGTCATTTTCAGCATGTAGTTCTTCCCTTTGGTCTGCATGGGGCTCCAGCCACATTCCAGAGGCTGATGGACAGAATTTTAAAACCCCATCGAAAATATGCAGCTGCCTATCTGGATGATGTAATAATACATAGCCCAGATTGGTAAAGTCATCTACCCAGGGTTCAAGCTGTCCTGAATTCGATTAGGGAAGCAGGTTTAACAGCAAATCCCAAAAAATGTACCATTGGGCAAGAAGAGGCAAAGTACTTGGGGTACACAATTGGACGAGGCGTTATTAAGCCTCAAATAAACAAGATTGAGGCCATTCAGAACTAGCCTAGGCCAGTAAACTAGAAACAGGTCAGGGCATTTTTGGGCCTAACTGGTTACTATAGGCGATTTATTGAAAACTTTGCCAGTATTGCTGCCCTCTTATCTGACCTTACAAAAGGTAAAGATTCAGTTATGGTCAAATAGACTGCTGAAACCAAGCAGGCCTTCCAAAGACTGAAGCAAGCTCTTTGTTCCCAACCGGTGTTGATAACACCAGACTTCCAAAAACAGTTTATTGTGCAAACTGATGCCTCTGATGTTGGCGTAGGAGCGGTGTTGTCACAAGTCAGGGGAGGGGAAGAGCATCCTGTAGTTTACCTGAGTAAAAAACTGAATGAGCATGAGAAGAGATATGCCATTGTCGAGAAGGAATGCCTGGCGATCAAATGGGCATTAGAAGCTCTCAGGTATTATCTGATAGGGAGAACATTCACACTTATTACAGACCATGCCCCACTTAAGTGGATGTCTCAAAACCGAGAGAAAAACAGGCGAGTGACCAGATGGTTTATGTCCTTACAAGACTTTAACTTTTCAGTTGAGCACAGACCAGGCTCTCAGCTTGGAAATGCAGATGCCCTGTCGAGGGCATATTGTTTAATTACACAGAGTGTTCCGGCCCTGAGGTCGAAACAGGGGGGAGGATATGTAACAGGACCAGGGGCAAAGTGGTAGAAGGAGTATACATTTCTCCCAGGTTCCTGTCATATACCTTCTAAAAAAGCACCTGGAAAAGGTGATCCTTGCTAGAGGGTTGTATCTAAACCCTGGTAAAAGGTCTGGCGGTTGGAGTAAGCAGAGTTGGGTGTGGCTCTACTCCATTCAGCCACTTCAGGTTTTGAGTTGACTGGGGGTTAAATCCTTGGTTCCTGAAGTGTGCTCATATATAATGAGCGGAGATCATTACACACAGAGAACTGAAATATCTCTCTGCCTGTTAAATCCCCCCCCCCCCTCCTCTGCTACGTCCTATCTGTCTGTCTGCTATTAATGTAATGCCTCTCACCTTGGAACATTCCTGTACATGTTGTATTTGTATTTGTATCTGCTTATCTTTGCTGCTGTAACACACTGAATTTCCCCATTGTGGGACTATTAAAGGACTATTATTATTATTATTATTATAAGGACAGACAGCACACATGTATTTGGCTCTCTCTCTGCTCCTGGAAATTCACTGTGAGTAAAACTGCTGAGTTTTGTGTTTAGGGAGCTGTGCAATAGGCCCAGCTCTTGCTAGTTAGGGTCTGCATTGTGTATTGTAGGTAGCGGCCGGACGGCTAGGAGTTTATTTTGTACTGCATTGTTTATTTTCTTCAACCACTAATAAAACTGGTTGCGGCCAGTTGCACCATACTGGACTGGACTGATTGTTGTGCCAAAAAGCGCTCGTCTATCTGAGGAGACGACGATCCCTGAGCTAATCCCGTTACAATATACATATATATACATACAGTGCTTTGCGAAAGTATTCGGCCCCCTTGAACTTTTCAACCTTTTGCCACATTTCAGGCTTCAAACATAAGGATATAAAATTTTTATTTTTTGGTGAAGAAACAACAACAAGTGGGACACAATCGTGAAGTGGAACGAAATTTATTGGATATTTTAAACTTTTGTAAAAAAAAAAAAAACTGAAAAGTGGGGTGTGCCAAATTATTCGGCCTCCTTAATTAATACTTTGTAGTGCCACCTTTTGCTTGTAACAGAGATGAGGGTGGCAGCAGAGGTATCCACATCAGAAGTTCCAATGGCAGACGCCCATAAGAGGTTTTAAGTGATCAAAAAATGGCTCACTTGTATGAAATGATAACTCTGTGCTCAAAAGCTGGTCAGATGAAATTCCATTTATTCAAATCCAAAAGTGAACATCCAGAAGGCATACAACACATTTTGGGGACTTATACCTCTGTTTCAAGTGTACGTAATTGTGGGGATAATAAAATTACGAGGTAACCCCCAGGATTATATTTCTGGACTCCTGAGGGACAAGGTCAGCGTACAGAAGGAATGTGGTTGAGGAACGGACCTGAGAGAATGTGAGGGGCATCTGTGTCGTGGGGCAAGCAAGAAATGTGGGTCGAAGGGCCATGGAAAAGTCCGGGTTGCCCGAGATGAGAGTCAGTGCCCATCATTAGTGAATGGTGATGCAGTGAGTATGACATACCCTCAGCACCTGGCAAATGACAAACTGGAGAGCAGAGATGGATTTGTCCATCCAGTGGTGTCTATAGAGCCCTGGGAGAGGTGAGAAAGGGCAGGGGCACAGATACCCCTCCAGAGCAACTAAGAGTGGTGCCAGTCCAGGATGCGTACAGCCAAGTAGTAGTGGGTACGATCTAGGACCGGTAGACCTCCATTCTTTTTGGGTTGAGACACTATGTGTTTAGGTATTCTGGGGGATTCGGAGGCTCAAATGAACTTAGAAAGCGTTTTCCGGACAGAGGAGAGAAACTCTTGGGGAGAGCGATTGGGACCGTTTGGAACAGGTAGAGGAGTCCTTTAGTGTTCCAGTGAGAAAGATCGGTTTGGAAAGTGTGTAGTAGGGGTAAAAAGTTGAAAGTTTAGGTATCTGGGAGGGAGTTTGGAAGGTGGACTCTTAAGTATTTGATATCCTTCGAAGACCAGGTGATGGGGAATGCGGAGAGGAGGGATCGTATTGAAAAGTCAGGCAGGGAAAGAGTTACAGAAACAACACAGCTCAGAGCTATGCTACTTCTGTAAAGCCCTAACATAGCAAAATATGTTCTCAGTGTGGTCATGGCCAAGTGAGTAGTTGGGCATGGAGGTTGGGGGGGAAACATTTTAGAGATAGGTGGGTGGATATACTATGCATTTTTTCAAGGGGAAACCCCTTTAAAGAAACCTGAGAATGCAAAGAGGTAGCCAGGCTGCTAGTCTGCAGGGAAAGATAGTATTTTAGCAAGCACAGAGGGCCAACATTACAGAGGTTGTCCAACCCTTAAATAAAAGACTTCACAACTGTGGGGGATAAGCATGGAGTACGGGGAAGAAATCACACTTTACAGACCTCTTATCCAGAGGACAGCGAACCTGAACTCCTCTTCTCAGGTTTCCTGTCCTGGGATAGGAGGGTTCCTCACATGGGTGCTGCCAAGGGAATTGGGAAATAGGAATTCTAATTAATTTACCATAATTCGGGGATCTAGCAAATGTGTGTGGGTGCTAGTACTGGTGTTATGGAAAAATATTAGAAAATGGCTTAAGAATCAATAATCAATGGAATTGTATCTTTGCTTCAGTATGTATCTACCACTTTAAGGAATATATGCAGTATTTCCTGAAGAAGTTTATTCATTAGAATATTCTATTGTTTCAAAGCCCTTCTCAAGCTTCATAGCCAAGGTTATTTGAGGGTCCGGTTATACATCTTGCCCCCTTGCCTCCCCTTTACTCCATTATTCTCTTCGTGTGGGAACAAGATGTATTGTATGGCATAGGAGCAAGGTTTCAGTAAAGCTGTTTTAATGAAATATTTCAAGGTCTACTGACAAAGAAGAGCCTATGTGGTCAGATGCTTAATTACGCATGGCGGTTAACGGAAGTCCATGTGCTTGCCACGTGCTGGTCATGTGTGAACACCCATTTACTTTTAATTGTATTGCATGCTTTGTGTGATGTCTTCTGTGATGTGTAAGCTGGCATAAAGCCATTATTTTCCCCAAAATCCGCTGCCAAAAAACTCTGTGTGAACACAGCCTAAACCCATGTCTGTCTCTTTTTTTTATATTTATTTTTATTTTTGTAGTCAAAACAATATATAACAAAATTATAAACATTTGTGAACATACATGATGTCTCGATCATAAATACACTGATAGATATAGAAATAAATTCAGTCCCAGTTATTGCATAAATCAGTTATAGTACAGGTTATCTTATCCAAACAATTCACCTCATATCATAAGAGAACCCCGTGTATGACACACATAACCATAAAACAGTGTCTTCCAGACTTTAAAAAACTAAAGTAAATAACTAGAGATGAGCGAATCAAAGCTGACAAAGTGGAATTCGATCCGAATTTCAGGAAATCTTCGATTCGCCTTGATTCGGGATTTCCTCACACTTCGATGTATCAAAGTTTTTCATAAAAGGGCTGCTGCACATGTTAGGACAAGTGTCGCTCTTAGAACCACTGCACATTTCACTTATTTGGCCAGTTACGGGGCCAAAACTGACCAACTAAAGTGTGAACTCAGCCTTACAGGTTCATGTTAGTGCCAGGTATAAAGAACCGTGCAGAGGCCCAACATCCTACTGTAGCGTGAAAGAGCGCACTCCTTTTACACCGTCGTCTGCCAATTGCACATAGATGTCTACAGAGGCCATACAGTGACCCAGTGGCAGCAGCATGAGGAGGGAATACAGTGACCCAGTGGCGGCGGCATGAGGAGGACAGCGTGAACCAAGGGCAGCGGCATGAGGGGAGCATACAGTGACCCAGTGGAAAGGGACTGAGGAGGCCATACAGTGACCCAGTGGCAGCGGCATGAGAAGGCCATACAGTGACCCAGCAGTGGCAACACCATGAGGAGGGCATACAGTGACCCGGTGGCAGCAGTATGAAGAGGCCATACAGTGACCCAGTGGCAGCGGCATGAGGAGGACACAGAGTGACCCAGTAGAAGTGGCATGAGGAGGCCATACAGTGACCCAGTGGCAGCGGCATGAGGAGGACATACAGTAACCCAGCAGTGGCAGCAGAGTGAGGAGGCCATACAGTCACCCAGTGGCAGAGTGCAGAGGGGGCAGCAGAGTGAGTAGGCCACAGAGTGGCAAGGTGATATAATGTGTAGGTAGCAACAGCCTTTTGGGATGAGAAATAATTTTATAACTACTTATAACTCTGAACATAAAAAAATTAGAACAATCCTAAATAAACACTGGAACACTCTCTTGAGCGATCAACATCTCAATAAGATCCTTCCGGGGAAACCGTTATAAACATTTAGAAGGGCTACTACATTACGCAATATTCTAGCTCCAAGTAGACTCCGCTCTAGACCAACACCCTATATTGAAAAAAATCCAACAACTTTGGGAGTGTTCAAGTGTAACCACTCCAGGTGTCTATGCTGCCTAAATATCAAACACGGAGCCACGTCCTTTAAATCCAATATAACTAATGAAATTTTTTTCTATAAAATCACATCTGATTATGTACTGTAATATACCTCCTTGAGTGCCCATGTAACCTCCAATATGTAGGCCATACTATTCAACCTTTCCATTGTAGAATTAACGGCCACCGCACCAATGTATCCAAAGGTTTTCAGAAACACAACTTATCTTTATGCTGTGCATTGAAACACGAGTGTAATTATCGTTGTCTAACCCTAATGCCTATAAAACAAATCCCTGCTTCTATCCCAAACCGTTTCCAGAGGCTCCGCCAAAGAGAGGCCTACTGGATCTACAAATTAATCACATTGTGCCCTAACGGACTTAATGATGTAGTTGAATCTGCCTTCTAATAATCTTCCACCTCACAAGTCATTATACTTAATTTCCCATATACTTTATTTCTCAGTACCATTACCCAACTAATTTATCCACCATTCCTTAATCCTCCCATAGACAGCAATCGGTCCCACCTCTTCATTCATCTTTTTTTTTTTTCCGCCCCCTCCCCACCACCATGTGCAGACGCCTGCAGTCCTGATTATTCTCCTATATAAGCCTTGCTGAAGCAGTGTTCCTTCATGGTTCCCTTTCCCCAAGCGGACATCACAACACTGTAAGTACATACATACCCACTATCTGTAAGTACATACACATTTCCCACTATCTGCTTAAATGTCCTTTCCCCAACGCTGGTTTATTTGGTCTCAAGAATACTTTGTGTGCATGTGTATACATATATATGTGTATACAGTACAGACCAAAAGTTTGGACACACCTTCTCATTCCAAGAGTTTTCTGTATTTTCATGACTATAAAAATTGTAGATTCACACTGAAGTCATCAAAACTATGAATTAACACATGTGGAATTATATACTTAACAAAAAAGTGTGAAACAACTGAAAATATGTCTTATATTCTAGGTTCTTCAAAGTAGCCACCTTTTGCTTTGATTACTGCTTTGCACACTCTTGGCATTCTCTTGATGAGCTTCAAGAGGTAGTCACCTGAAATGGTCTTCCAACAGTCTTGAAGGAGTTCCCAGAGATGCTTAGCACTTGTTGGCCCTTTTGCCTTCACTCTGCGGTCCAGCTCACCCCAAACCATCTCGATTGGGTTCAGGTCTGGTGACTGTGGAGGCCAGGTCATCTGGCGTAGCACCCCATCACTTTCCTTCTTGGTCAAATAGCCCTTACACAGTCTGGAGGTGTGTTTGGGGTCATTGTCCTGTTGAAAAATAAATGATGGTCCAACTAAACGCAAATCGGATGGAATAGCATGCCGCTGCAAGATGCTGTGGTAACCATGCTGGTTCAGTATTCCTTCAATTTTGAATAAATCCCCAACAGTGTCACCAGCAAAGCACCCCCACACCATCACACCTCCTCCTCCATGCTTCACGGTGGGAACCAGGCATGTAGAGTCCATTTGTTCACCTTTTCTGCGTCGCACAAAGACACGGTGGTTGGAACCAAAGATCTCAAATTTGGACTCATCAGACCAAAGCACAGATTTCCACAGGTCTAATGTCCATTCTTTGTGTTCTTCTTCTGCTTGTTGCCTGTCCTTAGCAGTGGTTTCCTAGCAGCTATTTTACCATGAAGGCCTGCTGCACACAGTCTCCTCTTAACAGTTGTTGTAGAGATGTGTCTGCTGCTAGAACTCTGTGTGGCATTGACCTGGTCTCTAATCTGAGCTGCTGTTAACCTGCGATTTCTGAGTCTGGTGACTCGGATGAACTTATCCTCCGCAGCAGAGGTGACTCTTGGTCTTCCTTTCCTGGGGCGGTCCTCATGTGAGCCAGTTTCTTTGTAGCGCTTGATGGTTTTGGCCACTGCACTTGGGGACACTTTCAAAGTTTTCCAAATTTTTCGGACTGACTGACCTTCATTTCTTAAAGTAATGATGGCCACTCGTTTTTCTTTACTTAGCTGCTTTTTTCTTGCCATAATACAAATTCTAACACTACATTCAGTAGGACTATCAGCTGTGTATCCACCTGACTTCTGAACAACACAACTGATGGTCCCAACCCCATTTATAAGGCAAGAAATCCCACTTATTAAACCTGACAGGGCACACCTGTGAAGTGAAAACCATTTCAGGTGACTACCTCTTGAAGCTCATCAAGAGAATGCCAAGAGTGTGCAAAGCAGTAATCAAAGCAAAAGGTGGCTACTTTGAAGAACCTAGAATATAAGACATATTTTCAGTTGTTTCACACTTTTTTGTTAAGTATATAATTCCACATGTGTTAATTCATAGTTTTGATGCCTTCAGTGTGAATCTACAATTTTTATAGTCATGAAAATGCAGAAAACTCTTGGAATGAGAAGGTGTGTCCAAACTTTTGGTCTGTACTGTATGTGCAGGCATTTGTGTGTATATGTGTATAGATATGTGGGCATCTGCCTCTGTTTCACTATAACAGTATATACAGTTCAACTATGGATTGCCGCTATGAATTATACGTGATTTACTACTACTATTTATTTACTTATTTATTTATTTATAAGTCCTATGTGTATATATATATATATCCTTTTAGACATTACCTATTTTAAATACATGACATTTACTAGTCTTTATGCATTTATTTATTTTCTATAAAGTAATTACGATTCATTAATTGTATCATGAACTTTATTTTTTATTTATTTATTTTATATATTTTATTCATTTTTACTACATATATATATATATATATATATATATATATATATATACTGTATATGATCTTATTTATATTCTAAATTCAATTTAGATTTAATTTTTATTTTTATTTTAAAATTTAATATCTGTTTATTTTCTGATGTTGCTTTTGTGTATTATGTTTATCTATCTATATGCAGTGGCCTGATGAATACGCCAGTACAGCGTTGAAACGTGTAGCCCCACCCTCAATATTTTTATTTGTGTCCCTTCTGGAACCAATAAAGTGTGTTTTTTACCATATAGACCCAAGTGTCTCTCTCATTTGGTTCAGCAGCGCTTTACCATTTCCCAGTTTTTTTCTCTTTTCCTTGTTGTTGTTGCTGCTGATGAGCAGCTTCTTCACTATGCGGCTGAAGAAAGATTCTCATCAGCGACTCTAGGCTCAGGCTGCTGCTGATGAGCCGATACTGCTCCTGCCACCCCAACCCCCTCCCACAGCTGCCATGCCAGTGCAAGTTGAGCGCTCAGGGCCCCCCCAGTTGGACATGCAAGAGGATGGACGATGGCGCAGATAGGCAGCGGCCAACTTGCTACATAGCATGTCTCTATAGTAGTTCAGTTTGTCCTCCCTCTCAGTGGGTATAAAAAAAAAGGCCCACATTTTTGACCTGTAGTGAGGGTCTAACATGGGGGAGAACCAGTAGTCATCCCTCTGCCGATGGTGGCAATTTGGCTGTCACTGCGCATGGAAGTCAGCATGCATCGGGCCATTTGCGCAAGTGACTCCGAGGGACATTCTGCATCCATCTCCACTGCATACTGCCACGGTGTGTCTGTTTCATCTGCCTCGTCCTCCTCATCTCCCTCTGGCTACACATTGCTTGTGCTCCAATGTCCTCCTCATCCTCCTCCTCCTCCAGTTCAGCCCCCACAGGTCTCATGTGGGCGTGAGATGTAGACGCTACATCTCCAGTCCTTTGACCAGCCAGATTGAAAAGCATCTTTTCCAGGATGTGACTCAGTGGAATGACATTGTTCATCCCATAGTCCTGGTGACTGACTAACAAAGTGGCCTCCTCAAAGGGAACGAGCAAACGGCAGGTGTGACGCATGAGCTGCCACTGGCTAACATTAAAGTTACACAGGGGAGTACCTCTGTCCGCTTGGATCATCAAGAAATCGTTTTTGACTATAGTCATTTATCATATAGTCGATCCAACATATGGAGGGTTGGAAACATCACATATCAAACTATGTTATGTGTTAGAGTGACGCTATAGTTAATTTCATATAGTCATATATATACTTTATTATGAACCATTATATGAACCAATATGAAACCATGTTTGAATAAATCCTTGTAGGTTCATACTAACCATGACCTCTCCCTGTTTTTACCATTTTTGCACGTATTCTCATTTTTATACACAGTAAACAATTTTTACTACCAACTTTTTGAGACAGTAAGACCAGACAGATATGGGTGAAGAATGTGAGGGAATCAAGATTACTTCATGCATTATTGTTAAGTAATATAAGAACTATTGTGTAACATAGTTAAGAAGAATTCCCAGAAATTATGTAAAATCCTATATTTGTATGCCAATAACTCATCACTAATTTACGTAATATGATTGATTATTACCGTTGTTTTATACCCTATAAAATAAAGGACCAGTGGTCTTTCAGCAGGAGATCTCTGGCAGTTAGAGACAAATCTGTGTCATCTCGGTCTTATTTGCTTATACACCGGTACCGGGTTTACCTAATCTACCTGGGAGTTTATTTTATTCTATCAACTCTAGCAGCTCAAGGAGGGTGTGCTTGGGTGGTTGAAGTGCATGCAAAGTTTTCTTGACATTTTTAGGATGTCTTGCAGATGGGTGGAACACTTAAGGAAACGCTTGACAACCAGATTGAACACGTGCGCCATACAGGGCGCATGGCTCATCCCTCCTTGATGCAGCGCCTACACCATGTTCTTCCCGTAGTCGGTCACCATTGTTCCAATTTTACGTTCTTTTGGAGAAAGCCAGGATTCGATTTCTTGATTGAGGACATGGAGCAGTTCCTCCCCTGTGTGACTTCATTCGCCCAGGCAAACGAGGTGTAGAACAGCATGACACTGCTGTGCCCTGCACATGTGGTATGCTGGAGGAGCACTGAGAATTGTCCCTGCAGTGGAGGCTGGTACTGCCTTCTTGGCAAAGAAATGACGGCTTGGGATTCTCCACCTCGGCTCGGCGCAAGCCATCAGTTCTCTGAAAGGTGCAGAGTCCACCACAATTGGAAAGGGAGGGACTGCAGCACCAGCAACTTGGACAGGAGCACATTCAGCTTCTGCACTGTTGGATGAGTGCACGCATACTGTTGTCTCTTAGATATAGATTCTGTGATCGATTGCTGACGCAATGACTGACTAGAAGGAGGAGCAGGAGCATCACAACCAGCAGATGATGGGAAGGACACACAGCTTCCTTCGGCTGAGGTGGTGGAGCCTTGACTGCCTGAAATGGGGTGCGTGCCACTGGGTGATGCAACGGTTCCTGCGGCAGGCTGGACCACCACATTAGAGCCACGGCTCTCCCAGGCCACTTTATGGTGGCGCTGCATATGTTGGCACAGGGCTGTGGTGCCAACATTGGCACCCTGCCACGCTTCACCTTCTGCACACAGATTACACATATGGCCATGTTCACCTCCCCTGGCGGCTTAACAAAAAACTGCCACACCGATGAGTAGGTGATTTTACCCCCAACACTCCGCACTAACTGACTGCTACCGCCACTGCCTCCGTGAACCCCTGCTCCACTGCTATCAGTACAGGTAGGCTGCTGCGAAGTGGGTACTCTACCCCTGGCACGTTTGGCTCCCGACCTCCCACTGCTGCCACCCTGCTGACTTCACCGCTGCCTTGTGCGCAAGCTGTCACCCTCTTCTCCCGATGACGATGAAGCCCCTTCGTCACCCAGATCCCAATTGCAATCGGCTACATCGTCATCCACTAATGTCTGCAGGTCACTGATGACCTCCTCAAAGGTCTCTGAGCCAGGAGCCTGACTGCTCGCAACACCAGCTCCCACGCCACTCTCCTCATCACTACTTGCCCGCCTAATGGTGGAAGCGGTGGATATCTCTAGCTGAGGGAACAGAAAAGGACAGAGGCATGTAGAGGACAGGTGAGGTCACATGGTCTGCTCCTGGGCCATGCCAACTAAGAGGGTGGGGGTGTCTGATGTGACTTGGGATGAAGTGGATGACCTAGTCAAACATTCTACAACTGTTGGGTTGCTGGTTGAGACACGACCACTAGCTGACACTGGGAGCTCAGGCCTCTGTAAGTGACCCCTACTGCCACGCCCCCTTACTCTGCTGTGACCTATGCCTGTGCCAGAAACATTTAGGCCTGTGGAACTCCCCTGTGCATGGCCTCTCACTTCTCTGTCTGGCATACTGTTAGATGAAAAAAACGTAATTGCAAAAGGAAATAAATACGGGGCAAAAAGGCCTGTAATTTTCTACTTTAAAGAGAACGGCAAATATGCCCCTTATTTCTTTCCCCACTAATGAAGACCTTTAAAAAAGCATGATAAAGGCAGAGATTACTGGATAAGAATTATGATTTTTTGGCAGTACTGTACTGCAAAATGGCCTTTAATTTTATACTTGGAACAAAACGGCGCATATGCCCCTTATTTGTTTCCACACTAATAAACTCCTTGAAAAAGATGACTGTAGAGATAACTGGATGAGAATTCAGTTTTCTTAGGCACAGTAGTACTGACAAATGACCTGTAATGTTATGCTTTGGAAGAACAGTGAATAAGCCCCTTATAATAGAACGCCTTGAAAAAGGTGTTAGAACAGATAACTGCAGATATTAGTGGATGATAATTCATAGTTTTTTGCTTTACTTCACTGCAGAAGGCTTGTTGTGTTCCACCTTGAAGACACAGGTATGAGGAATGAGCAATAGTATAACGGCAGTGAGTGCTGCAATGTGTATTGAAATTCTTGCTATTAATGACGCTGCAACCACCCCAAATTCTTCTTTCAATTCCTCCCTATCCTTTCCCTACAGTTCTAAGGCTCTTTCCCTGAACTTCTGTTTTCTAAGTCTTTCCCTAGCTCCTGCTGACATCTGTAAATGACGATGTGAAATAACTGTACCTAAAATGGTCGAGGGTTTTTATAGGGCTGTGACATCACATGGCCAGCTGGCTGCTGAATAGCTGCACGCTTGGCATTGTGGGTGAACCCACGTTCCCAGAGTTCCTTGCCCCTTGTCCTAACATGTGCAGCAGCTATTTTATAAAAAAATGCGATTGGATGCATCGAATCATGAGGAAATCCGGAATCGATCCGAATCGAGGATTTCCTGAAATTCGGATCAAATTCCACTTCTGCAGCTTCGATTCGCTCATCTCTAGATATAACGCCTTTTTAAAGGTGTTTATTAGTGAGGAAACAAATAAGGGGCTTATTCGCCCATCTTTTGAAAGTAGAAAATTACAGGCCATTTTGCCCTGTATTAATTTCCTTTTCAATTACTTTTTTGATCTAACAGTATGTCAGACAGAGAAGCAACAGTGGAAGAGTGAAGAAATCAGGCGATACCTTTTAGAGGCTAACTGAGTATATTTGTAAGTAAGCTTTCAGGAGTACTCGCTCCCTTCATCAGACATGGTGTGATACAAGAACTGAAAATTAACAGATTTTTATACACATGGTTTTCAAAGCATTTTAGAGTCCTTAAAAAAATTTTGCAATCTAAGTTATTTACAACAGGTCAAAAAAACAGTCTGGAAACTTGTGGTGCGTGACGGAGGGATCAGTAATTCTTGCTGTTATCTGTTTGCTATCAGGAGGTGATTTGTGACCCTCACAGGTCACACATAGTGTGATTTGAAGGTGGCATGAATATTGAGTTCAGTTCATGGTTCAAACATAGTGTGACATGAAGCTGGCATGAATATTAAGTCCAAATTGCAGAGTACAACAGCCATGCACAGGCCTAAATGTTTCTGGTGCAGGCACAGGTCGCAGCAGAGCAAGGGGGCGTGGCAGCAGGGGTCACTTAGAGAGGCCTGAGCTCCCAGTGTCAGCTAGCGGTCGTGTCTTGACCAGCAACTCAACGGTTGTAGAATGATTGACTCGGTCATCCACTTCATCCCAAGTCACATCACACCCCCCCAGCCAAGAGTCGGTGGGTTCATCAGATACAACCCTTAGTTGGCATGGCCCAGGAGCAGGCCTTCAAGTGTCCTCAACCTGCCTCTGTCCTTTTCTGTTCCCTCAGTCAGAGACATACTCTAAGCTGTGGGCTCAGATCCACTACATAGTAAGGAGGAGCTACTAGAGGACAGTCAGCAGCTAGTGCCCAGCCAAGATGTTGAGCAGACATCCGCCGCTTCCTCCGGTAGGCGGGCAAGTAGTGATGAGGAGAGTGGCATGGGAGTTGGTGTTGCGAGCGGTCAGGCTCCTGACTCAGAGACCATTGAGGAGGACATCAGTGACCTGCAGACAGTAGTGGATGATGATGTAGCCTATCGCAATTGGGAGCTAGGTGACGAAGGGGCTTCATTATCATCCGGAGAAGAGGGTGGCAGCTTGCACATGAGGCAGCGGCAGAGTCAGCAGGGTGGCAGCAGTGGGAGGTCGGAAGCCAAACGTGCCCGGGGTAGACCACCCGCTTCGCAGGAGCCTAGCTACCCGTAAATCAGTGATGCAGGGGTTCACGGGGGCAGTGGTGGTAGCAGTCAGTGCTGAGTGTTGGGGGTAAAATCACCTACTCGGTGGTGTGGCAGTTTTTTGTTAAGCCGCCGGGGGAGGTGAACATGGCCATATGTGTAATCTGTGGGCAGAAGGTGAAGCGTGGCAGGGTGCCAATGTTGGCACCACAGCCCTGCTTCAACATATGCAGCATCACCATAAAGTGGCCTGGGAGAACCTTCCCATCATCTGCTGTTCGTGATGCTCCTGCTCCTCCTTCTAGTCAGTGATTGCATCAACAATCCATCACCAAAGTGATTTCGAAGAGACAACAGTATGCGTGCACTAATCCAATGGTGCAGAAGCTGAACGTGCTCCTGTCCAAGTTGCTGGTGCTGCAGTGGTGGACTCTGCACCTTTCAGAGAACTTATGGCTTGTGCCAAGCCGTGATGGAGAGTCCCAAGCCGTCATTTCTTTGCCAAAAAGGCAGTACCAGCCCTGCACAAATATGTAGAAGAGAAGGTGGGCCAGTCCTTGAGACTGTAGGTGTTTGCCAAAGTGCATGGCAGCACCAACGTGTGGAGCTTTAACTACGGTCAAGAACAATATATGTCCCTTACGACCCATTGGGTTAATGTGGTTCCTGCCCAGACACACCAGTAACTTGGACAGGTGACGCAGCTTCTGTCTCCATGTTCTCACACAGTTGGTCCTGCAACAATGTCCGCCTCATTCTCCACTGTGTCCTCAGCCTCCATTGCAGTGACAATTCACAGTGCTCCTCCAGCATACCACATGTGCAGGGCACAGCGGTGTCACGCTGTTCTACAGCTCGTTTGCCTGGGCGAACGAAGTCACACGGGAGGAACTGCTCCGTGTCCTCAATCAAGAAATCAAATCCTGGCTTTATCCAAGGCAACTTAAAATTGGAACCATGGTGACCGACGGGAAGAACATGGTGTTGGTGCTGCGTCAAGGAGGGTTGAGCCATGTGCCCTGCAACGTTGTTCAATTTGGTTGTCAAGCGTTTTCTTAAGTGTTCCACCCATATGCAAGACATCCTAAAAATGTCAAGGAAACTTTGCATGCAGTTCGCCACTCGTACACCGCCAAGCACACCCTCCAGCAGCAGAACAGCCTCCCACAACAGAGGCTGATATGCGATGTTCCCACCCGTTGGAATTCAACCCTCCGTATGTTGGACCGACTGTACGAACAGAGAAAGGCCATAAACGATTTCTTGTTGATCCAAGCGGACAGAGGTACTCCCCTGTATAACTTCAATGTTAGCCAGTGGCAGCTCATTCGTGACACCTGCCGTTTGCTTGTTCCCTTTGAGGAGGCAACTTTATTAGTCAGTCGCCAGGACTACGAGATGAACAATGTCATTCCACTGATTCATATCCTGGAAAAGATGCTTGTAAATCTGGCTGGTCAGGGGACTGGAAACGTGGGGATCCCACAGCCACATGAACCCTGTGGGGGCTGAACTGGAGGAGGAGGCGGCGGACATTGGAGCACAAGCAATGTGTAGAGAAATGGGTGTTTTTTCCACATGGGTGACAGGTGAGGAGGAGCAGGAGCAGCCAGAAGAGCAAGAGGGATGTCCTCCTCATGGTGCTGCCAACTACACATTATGTCGCCTTACCACTCTGTGGCCTCCTCATGCTGCTGCCAACTCCACATTATATCGCTTTGCCATTCTTTAGACATCTATGTGGAATCAGCAGAGACTATGTAAAAGGAGTGCACTCTTTCACGCTAAAGTAGGATCTTGGGTCTCTGTACGATTCTTTATACCTGGCACTAACTTCACACTTGAATTAGTTGGTCAGTTTTGGCCCCATAACTGGCCAAATAAGTGAAGTGTGAAGTGGTTCTAATAGTGACGCCTGTCATGTGCGTGTCATACTGACTCACAGTATTGTTTCACTACCACCGCATACCCACTGTGTTACTGCAAGGCACAGTGTTCTACACTATACAGGCTTTCTGAAGCCAGGAAATAGCTATTTTTTAATGCTATTTGCCGCAAATTAATTCGGATCGAAGCAAATCTTTTTGGAAACTTCGGAGAATCGGTCGAATCAAATTTTTGATAAATTCGCTCATCTCTATAAATAACCAACATAAACAATTTTGAGTGTTATCCTTTTGTCACCACGTTACAGCAATGTCAACACCACAATTCTTAACAACTGTTGTTTAAGACACCAATCTATAAATTTAAAGGTGTCATATAGAGCTAGTTTTGTAGATAATGAAGTCATTGTAATAAAGGCCAAGTTAAGAAGACTCTCATGGCCTGTGAGTCTTTATTCAATATCCATGTATTTTCCCAAGAAACAAAGTAATAGAGGGCGCCTTGGAGGAGATCCAAGTGTGTAGTATGGTTTTTCTGGCCCCTGCTGCCAAAATCAAATGCTTTGTAATCTGTTGAATAACTGCCTGTGTAAATATGCCAAATAAAGCACATTTAAGTGTTAAACAAAACTTTATATGGAGTTTTATTTGGATGTAATCCTGAAATTACCTCCAGAAAATTCTAACTATTCTGCAATTCCACAAACAGTGCAACATTCCTCCCCGGCCCCACATTTTAGACAATCAGTTGTGGACAGCATCCCCATCGTGGCCTGTCTTTTGGAGAAGAAATAATCTCTATACAATATCTTGAATTGCATTTCTAGGTATGTGGCCGCATTTAGAACATTAACCATTTTAGTATAAACTATCAGTAAATCCTCCTTGGTCAAGTTAAGGAACTCACTTGTCCATGTGGTCATGCCTCCAGAGAGGATAATTTCCTCCAATTTTTGCAATGGAATATATCATCCTAATTGAGTGACAGGGTTCCCTTTTTCCCCAAAAACGTTTATCAAGATTTTGTGCTATGGGTTCTAGAAGACTCCTGACATGCTAGGGCATATCAAGAGTTTTCTAGAACACATAGAACCTTAATCTTAATATGAACAAAATATTTTAAGTGTTTCTCTGTATGCACAAGTGCACTGCACTGCACATATGTAATTATAGATATACGTCACAAACAGTAGTACAGTAGTAGTGGTGGCCATGTACTTGTAGGGCATCCTTCACTAATGTAATAAAAAGAATCTCCATTATTTCAGCGTTTTCTTTTTGGAGTGTTCACCCAATACAGTATAGTCTGCACTAATCTTAAAAAAATAAAATAAATAAATAAATAAAAATTTAGAATTTCATGTGTTTTTTTCCCAATCTGGTCTGACCCATACACAGTGTGAAGGAGCATTGTTCTTATCCTAAACAAAATATTTTAGGAGTTTCTCTGTATGTACAAGTGCACTGCACATATGTAATTCTATATATACGTCACACACAGTAGTAGTGGCCATGGTACTAGTTAGTGCACCCTTCACTAATGTTATAAAATGAATCTCCATTATTTCAGCTGCATTTTTTGGTGTGTTCACCCAATACAGTATAGCCCACGATAATCTTAAAAAAAAAAAAAAAAATTTGGAAATATCCATGTTTTTTTTCCCAATGTTCTATTACAAAATGTTTTAAGTGTTTCTCTGTATACACAAGTGTACTACACATACGTAATTCTATATATACGTCACAGTAGTAGCAGTAGCCATGATACTAATAGTGCATCGCTAATGTAAAAATAAAAAAAAGGCATCTCCGTTATTTCAAAGTTTTCTTTGGAGTGTTCACCCAATACATTTTAGCCAGTGCTAATCTTAAAAAAAATTTGAGAACTTCATAGTTACATAGTTAGTATGGTTTACAAAAGACATATGTCCATCAAGTTCAACCCAGAGATGGGAAATATCATGACAGTCTATACATTTCCATAACCATAAATGCTATTTTGCGCTAAAAAGGCATCTAATCGGCTGTTGCTGCTGTGACTAGCTCCTGGGGTAGGCTATTCCACAGATTCACAGTCCTTACAGTGAAGAAGCCTTGTCGGCTCTTGAGATTAAACCTTTTTTCTCCAGACGGAGAGAGTGCCCTCTTGTCTTTTGAGGGGATTTTACATGGAACAGTTTTTCCCCATATTTCTTGTATGGGCCATTTATATATATATATCTATACAGGTTTATCATATCTCATCTTAAACGCCTCTTCTCCAGACTAAACAGATTTAACTACATTTGTCTCTCCTAATAACAGGTCCTCCATGTCCCTTATCAGTTTTGTGCCCCTCCATTGAACCTTTTCCAACTGTGGGACATCCTTTCTATGAACTGGTGCCCAGAACTGAACTGCATATTAACACTGTTCCATGAGGGGACAATGTCAACGCTTTTGCAAAGTCCAGGAACAATATATATCCACAGGTTCCCTTCTGTCCAGACTTCTACTCATCTCTTCATGAAAGCAAATCAGGTTAGTCTGAAAACTTCTGTCTTTAGTAAAACCTCAGTTTCCCCACAATGGTTGTTGAACTCACCGGTTTATAAATAGGCACCACATTAGCCAGGCACCAGTCCCTTGGCAATGTAACAGTCACTAGAGAATCTCTAAAAAAATAAGGTTAGGGGCACAGCAATGACAGGACTAAGTCCTTTAAGTACTCATGGGTGTAATCCATATGGACCTAGAGCCTTGCTCACATTTATTTTGTTTAGCTTGGCTTGGACCATTTCTGTTTATCCAGTTTAGTATATTGGTTGCTGTATTACCAGTATTGGTGACACCTACAGTACATCAACTACTGTCTGTTCTTCTGAAATTACAGTGCTAAAGAACCCATTTTCTTGATCCTCGGTGACCAAGACTCCATTACCTTTGTAATTCTCAAAGGCTACAACTGACACTTCAGATTTATATTATTTATCACCCTTTTAACCAGAGCTGTAAGCCATTGCTATATATTTTGCTATATACTTGCTCAATGTAGATTTAAATTTCTCCCACTTAACCTCTGCTTCACTATTTGACAATTACTGCACCCATTCTACATCCTCAAGTGCAACCCTTAACCTGGGAAAATTGGCCTTTTTAAAATTGAGGGATTTTGCCCTCCCAACCTTTGTTTTAAGTGGAACCTGATTAGATTATGGTCACTATTACCAAGGTTTTCACCAACTGTGACATTTCCAACAAAGTCTCATATTATTAGAGATGATCAGATCCAGCAGAGCATCCCCTCTAGTTGGATCCTCTACAAATTGGACCATAAAATTGTCTTGCAACAAGTTGATGAATTTCCTCCCCTTTGCAGTCAATATCCGGGTAGTTAAATTCTCCCATCAAAACCATCGTACCCAACTGTGCTGCCCACTCAATGTCCTTATACAACTGACCCTCTAACTTTTCAGTTATGTTGGGGGGGTCAATAGATTATACCAAAAAGTATTTTATCAGTAGTCACATCCTTATGTAATTCCACCCACAAGGATTCCACATCCTCACAATTTTCACCCACATTTGCCTTGTTCACACTAACTTTTATGCTACTTCTGACATACATACATACTCCACCACCCTTCCTTTTAGCTCTGTTTTTGTGAAAGAGTGTAAAACCTGGGAATCTAGCCATGTCTCAGCCACACCAATTATATCAATGTTTTCCTCCTGGACCAGAGCTTCAAGCTCCCCCAGTTTGCTCACTAGGATTCTGGCATTTGTGAACATACAATTTAAATTGCTATCCAATCTTACACATTCATTACCACATTCATGTGTTTTTTTTTTCTCATTCCAGTCTGGTTTGACCCATACACGGTGTGATTTTTGCACGCAGCAGACCACAGGGTTAATGTGTTACTTTGATATATGTCATTGGAGGCTCATGACAGAAGTGTGCCAGCTTCTCAAGCCCTTTGAAGAAGCCACCAAATTTGTCAGCAGGGATGACTGCAGCATCAGCAAGATAATCTGTGGGAAAATCTGTCTACAGGACAACTATAAGTCGTGCACTCCACAAATCTGGCCTTTAGGGAAGAGTGGCAAGAAGAAAACCATTGTTGAAAGAAAGGCATAAGAAGTGCCATTTGCAGTTTGCCACAAATCATATAGAGGTTACAGCAAACATGTGGAAAGAAGTGCTCTGGTCAGATAAGACCAAAGTTGAACTAAATGCAAAACGCTATGTGTGGTGGAAAAGTATACACCATCCCTACTGTGAAACATGGTGGTGGCAGCATCATGCTGTAGGGATGCTTTTCTTCTGTAGGGACTGGGAAGTTGGTTACAGTTGATGGAAAGATAGATGGAGCTAAATATAGAGCAACCCTGGGGGGGGCGTGGCTAGCGCGAGTACGGAGCGGCAGCATGTGAGCTGAGCTCCGACGAGGACTCCTATAATCCTGCCGATATCCTGCTTGTGTCCGGGCTCTGGTGACCGCTGAACACCCCATCTTCTCCTGCGCTTCTCCTGCGTGGGTCTTCGGTCCGGTGGCTGTCCTGAACATCGCGGCGGCTGTGCCGGGCGGTGGAGATCCGTGCGGGCGGTGAGCTGCGGCGGCCATCTTGCCGCATGGTGGGCCAGCGGTGACCGGCTGTGTAGCTTGCCTGGGCTCTGCTGTGGATCTGCAGTGGAGCGCTGTGGGGCGGGGGACTGGGGCTGCCAGCCTGGGTGCCCTGGGCCTCTACTTTGAGGTACCTACCCACAGAAACAAACTGGCCCTCTGATAACACCTCCTGGCAGCTGATGTGCCATATCTTGGTCCTCTGCTACTATCTACAGGCTGTATTGTGGACATTGCTAGATACAGTCCCTGTGATAACACCTACTGGCCAGCATGGTAGATGCCACTATGGACTGACCCTCTGATAACACCTATTGGCTGCTTTGTCTGGCGAGTGAGTACTGTATCCTGATCCTCTGTTACTATCTATTGGCTGCATCGTGGACACTGCTGGGGGCCGTCCCTCTGATAACACCTGTTGGCTGCATGGTGGATGCCGCTATAGCCTGACCCTCTGATAACACCTATTGGCTGCTTTGTCTGGCGAGTGAGTACTGTATCCTGACCCTCTGTGGCTGTCTATTGGCTACATCGTGGACGCTGCTGGGAGCTGCTCCTCTGATAACACCTACTGGCTGTGTGGTGGATGCTGTTGCAGACTGACTCTCGGATGGCACCTATTCGCTGTTTTGTCTGGCAAGTCAATACTGTATCCTGATCCTCTGTTACTATCTATTGGCCGCATTGTGGACACTGCTGGGGGCCATCCCTCTGATAACACCTTTTGGCTGCATGGTGGATGCCGCTATAGCCTGACCCTCTGATAACACCTATTGGCTGATTTATCTGGCTATTGAGTACTGCATCCTAATCCTCTGATACTACCTACTGGCTGCTTGGTGGTCACTGTTGTTGTCTTGCCATGAGTCGCCAGTCTAAAGGATCGGCTTCTGAGCATCTCCGGGGATTTGCCAGGGAGCAGCCGCAGCGCAGCCCGCCGGCACTGGATCCACCGTCGGCGGCATCTCCTGCTGAGGACGCGGAGCCCACGTTGCGACAGGTCACGACTCAGTTGCTTGAGGCGATCCAGTCCAGCACCTCGTCCCTCACATGTAAAATTGAGGAAGTCAAGATTGATGTGGGCCTTTTGCGTCAAGATTTTCAGACCTTACGGGGTCGAGTGAAGGAGGTGGAGGATCGCATCTCTCTCTTAGAGGATAATTCAGCCCCAGTACCGGCGAGGCTTACTGCACTGGAGAGATCGGCTGAGTTGTGGACGCAGAGAGCGGATGATCTTGAGAACAGACTCCGTCGCAACAACCTGCGCATTCTTGGCTTGCCGGAACGGTCAGAAGGAGCTAATCCGTGTGAGTTTATGGAGAGGTGGTTGAAGGAAACCCTACCGGAGGCCAAATTTTCTGCTGCCTTTGCCGTGGAAAGGGCCCATCGAGTTCCTGCCAGACCGCCCCCTCAGGGTGCCCCTCCGAGGCCGCTGTTGGCCCGTCTTCTCAGCAGTGGGGATCGAGATGCAGCGCTGCGGGCAGTACGTCAACTTGGAGAGATTAAATTCAACAGTTCATCCATCTCCATTTTTCCCGACTTTTCTGCGGCACTACAGAAGACTCGGGCCACTTTCGTCAATGTCAAGCGTCGACTGCGGGAAAGTTCCATTCATTACTCCATGGCTTATCCTGCACGGCTCCGTGTGATCCATGAGGAGAGGGTTATTTTCTTCACATCCCCGCAGGAGGCGGAAGACTGGCTGAACCTACTACCTCGACCTCCCAGACGGTAACAGGGTATATGATGACTGGTGGGGGGGCCCCCTGTGGCCCAGCCCCCACTAATGACTGTTATTATTGCTTGCTGTTGCCTATGGACTTTTCATATGATGGGTGTTTGGCTGCCCCATGGGCACCGGCCAAGAATTTTTCTGTTTAGGGTCCCTTTGGAGATTCACATTATAGTGATAGTTTATTGTTTGTGCTTTTTAGTTTGAAGATAGTGCCCTATTACCATACCATCTTGGGTGCACTACTTCCCTCATTTACCAAGTGCCACGTATTGTGTAGGAGCAATCTTAGACTCCTCACTAATAGTTGGAATGCCCCTTATGGGTTTCCAGTTTTGGTTGAATTATTGCTGCAAGTCCTTTTTTCGGTTTAACGGTCCGGTGGGGAGGTTAATGGTGGGGGTTGGGGGGAACCCCTCATTCTTAATGTATAATGTGATTGTATGGTGTTATGGCGACCCTTAAAGTATGCTCTTGGAATATACGGGGTATGGGCGGTGTGAAGAAACGCTCTACTATTTTTTCCCACCTTAGACAATACAACCCTGATTTGGTGTGCTTGCAGGAGACACATCTAGCACCTGATACGACCAGATACTTACAAAAACCCTGGGTCCAGTGGGCCGTGCACTCCACTCATACTTCTTTCTCTAGAGGGGTGTCCCTCCTGGTTCACCGCAGGCTCCGCTGGGAGCCGGGCCTCACTGTTAGGGACCCTGATGGGCGTTATGTGTTTGTGCAGGCCTGGATAGAGTCTAAACTTTATGTCATCCTAGGACTTTATTTGCCACCTGCATCTGACTTTTCAGTTTTACATGAAGCAGCCCACTTTGCGGCTAAATTTCCTGCCGCTACAGTGGTTTGCATGGGAGATCTTAATAAATTAATGGATGCTTCCCTAGATAGATTAAATGTAGGTGCCCCTGCCCCTTCTGGTGCTCACCCTACCCCCCTGGCCCAGCTTGTACAGGAAATGGGTTGGCATGATCTCTGGCGTCTTAAATATCCACAGGCCCTGGTGTTCTCCTGTCATTCTGCCACTCATCACTCTCTGTCCCGTATTGATCATGCACTAGGCAATATTAAGGCATGTTCCCTTTTGCTTAACATCTCATATTTGCCCAGGGCAACGTCTGACCATTCTCCGTTGCTGCTGGAATTTGGGGATACTGACCTCTCTAGACCTTCTCATAACTGGCGTATTCACCCCTTTTGGCTCAAGCTGATAGCAGTGCATGACCGTATTCCGGATCAGTTGCAAGCCTTCTTAGATATTAATTCCCCTACCGCCATACCTACTATCTTATGGGAAACTATGAAAGCATATTTGAGGGGATGTCTCAAATCCTCTATTTCATACATTAAAAGAGAATCGTCTTCCCTTGAGAGAGACTTAGCTGAAAAATGTGCATTGTTGGAAGCCGCGTATATAGCTAATCCCACTGATGACTCCAGAACTGAGTGGCTTCAACTGGGTAGGCAATATCTACATGTTCTACATGAAAAGGCCCGCAGGTCTCAATTTTTCACTAAACAACGATTTTATGAGTTGGGTAATCAGTCTAGTAGCCTTTTAGCCCATCTTATCCATTATAACACAGCCTCTCCAGCAATTTTGAGAATTAATTCGATGGACAGGGATGCCCTATCTGATAGTGCAGCCATCCGTGACCGTTTTCATCAATATTTCTCGACCCTCTACCAATCTCAGTTACATGCACCTACTCAGGATATTGTCCAGTATTTGGCAGATCTTTCCTTTCCAACCCTTACAAATGAACAACGGGAGTTTCTGGACTCTCCCCTTAGACTGGAGGAATTATCTGATGCATTGGTGGATATGGCCAAAGGGAAATCACCGGGCCCGGATGGTATTCCGGTTGAGGTATATGTACAATATCAGGATAAACTGCTCCCTATCTTATTGAAATGTTATCAAGATGCGTTTGTGGCCCGCACTCTGCCGGATTCCTTCTATGATGCTAATATTGTTCTCCTTCTTAAACCAGATAGGGATCCGTTGGATTGTGGGTCATATAGACCTATTTCTCTCCTTAACATCGATTATAAATTACTTACTAAAATTCTCGCTAAGAGGTTGAATACTGTGGTTTTGGATTTAATTCACTCAGACCAAACGGGCTTCATGCCCGGCAAATCTACTTCTGATAACCTTAGACGGGTCCAGGTGGTTTCTCAGATAGGGGCTGCTCTTAAACAGGATTGGGCGGTGGCTTCCCTTGATGCCACTAAGGCATTTGATTCGGTGGAATGGCCATTTTTGCTTCAGGTTCTGAGGTGTTTCGGTTTTGGGGAATTGTTTATTGCTTGGATTATGCTCCTTTATCAGTCCCCTAGAGCCGCACTCTCCATTAATGGTGCGTTATCCCCGTATTTCACTCTCTCTAGGGGAACTCGCCAGGGATGTCCGATGTCTCCATTACTCTTTGCATTGGCGATAGAGCCTCTTGCTATTATCCTTAGGACAGACCCGGTTTACAAGGGAGTGATTATTGGCACTAAGGAGGAACGGACAGCCCTTTATGCAGACGACCTCCTATTATTTATGTCTGACTCTGCTCATACACTCCCTAGAGCTATGGCAATAATCGATAAATTTGGTATATACTCTGGTCTACGGATAAATTGGGCCAAATCATCATATATGCCCCTTTTTAGACAATCACTGGGAAATATGGAAGAATATATTTGTGGCCTGAAGTTTGTAGATGCCTGTAAATACTTAGGGACCCATATTTCCAATGATCATAGACAATTCCTGAGTTTAAATATATATCCACTGCTTGGTCATTTTTGGGCTAAATTTAGGGTGTGGGGGGCTTTACCCCTGTCCGTTGCAGGGCGGATTAATCTTATTAAAATGGTGGTCCTCCCCAAATGTTTGTATATTTTAGAACATGTGGCTGTGTCAGTACCACAGAAGTTCTTTAAGCAATTGGATTCCATACTTATTCCCTTTATATGGGGCAGTTCGAGGTCTAAATTACGTTTCTCCACATTGCAGCGGCCTAAAGCTATGGGCGGGATGGCTCTTCCTGATATATTTTTATATTATCTTGCTGGTCAACTTCGATATCTTAGGTACTGGTTGTTGGCGGATCCTCTGCCTGGCCCTGAGGCACATTTAACATCTACATATACCCAACTTATGGCCGGTTTTGGAACACCCACACCTGTATAGAGGTAGCTTGCTCCCAATCCATACATTGGCAATACAGGTCTGGCAGCGAGCTAAGCGGGTGGCGGCTTATACTGGAGTCCCTACTGAAACTCCGATATGGGATAACCCAGGTTTGACCGAATTATATGCCCTTCCGGATGCACGGAGTTGGAAACAGTTTGGAGTTACGTCCCTGGCTGATATTTATGATCAGGGCGTATTCCGCTCTTTCGACTCTTTGAGTACCCAATTTGGTATCCCTCGAACCCAATTTTTCAGGTTTCTCCAAATTAGACACACCATGTCCACACAGTTTCCTCCACCGGCTGTCAGCATTTCCACATATCCCCTTATAGGGGTGCTCAGGTCTCAAGGTCCCCAGGGCCTTATCTCAGCATTGTATGCCCATCTTATACAGGTCAGGATGTCTCGTCTGGAAGCTCCGGCTCTAACGAAATGGCGCACTCTTATCCCTGCTCTCACAGACGAGACATTTTCTGACCTTTTGGAGTCGGCACAGTTTGTCTCCCCAGCCGCTAATAATAAGCTTATACAAGTAAACATTTTGAATTAAAGTTACTTGACCCCTGCACGTCTGCATAAAATGGGACGGCTACAACATCCTGGATGTTTACGGTGCACTGCTAGATATTGTGATTTTTGGCATATGATATGGGAGTGTCCTATAATTAAAGCATTTTGGACTGAGGTCGTGAACTTATTATCAGACATACTGGGGACCCCAATTCCATCTTCGCCTGAAATTTGTCTGTTTGGTATCCTGGATGAAGAAATATGGCCCCATCATACTCGCATCTTTCTGCGAGAATCCCTTTTCCTAGCCAGGAAGGCTATTGCCTTGCGCTGGATGGATCCTCGCCCCTCCTCCCTATCCATGTGGAGGAAATTGGTAAATTCCATTATCCCATATAATAAAATAGTATATAAAGGCAGAGGTTGCCCTGAAAAATTTCGGAAAGTTTGGGGCTCTTGGTGTGACTCACCTCTGACTCTACACAGCCCCATCATTTCGTAATGCCCTGCACACACTCACTGCTTAGACGCAGGAAGGAGTGTCCAGTTTGAGTTGTATAGTATTTTCCTTATTATCTACTGAGTCTCCCTGGAGTTCCGCCATAGGAAGTATTTATTAGGATATCTTGTTTGTATATGTGTGGGGTTTTTGTATATGCCTTTGCTCCCTACAGGTTGATTTGGACTCTGTGTTTCTTTTGGCTCCCTTGCCTGGATTCTCTCCTGGACGATTTGTATCTGATATTTACATCTACCATGGACTATGCAGCACTGTTTTGGTTCTTTTTGTCTAGTTTCTGATATGTCTTTGTACAACTTTTAGAATATGTCCTTTGTTATTCCTTTTTAAGCTTGTACTATTGATGTGTAATTTGTTGTATGATTGTTCAATAAACCGAGTTAAAAAAAAAAAAAATAATATAGAGCAACCCTGGAAGAAAACCTGTTGAAGGTTGAAAAAGACTTGAAGGACTGGGAAGGAGATTCACCTTCTAGCATGAGAATGACCCTAAACATACAGCCAGAACTACAGTGGACTGGTTTAGATCAAAGAATATTCATGTGTTAAAATGACCCAGTCAATGATCCAGACAACTGCAAACCTACCAAGACATGGCCACCCACCTAAATTGACAGATCAAGCAAGGAGAGCACTGGTCAGAGAATCAGTCAAAAGGCCCATGGTCACTCTGGAGAAGTTAAAGAAATCCACAGCTCAGGTAGGAAGGTGGGAGAATCTGTCCACAGGACAACTATAAGTCGTGCACGCCACAAATCTGGCCTTTATGGCAGAGTGGCAAGAAAAAAACCATTGTTGAAAGAAAGACATAAGAAGTGCACAGCAAACATGTGGAAGAAAGTGTTCTGGTCAGATAAGACCAAAGACCAAGTGGCCTAAATGCAAAACGCTATGTGTGGTGGAAAAGTAACACTGCTAATCACCCTGAACACACCATCCCCACTGTGAAACATGGTACATGATGATGCATGATGATTACATGATGATGCTATAGGGATGCTTTTCTTCAGCAGAGACAGTAAAGCTGGTCAGAATTGATGGGAAGATGGATAGAGCTAAATATAGGGCAATCCTGGAAGAAAACCTGTTGGAGGCGGCAAAAGACTTGAGACTGGGAAGGAGATTCACCTTCCAGAAAGACAATGACCCTAAACATACAGCCAGAGCTACAGTGGAATGGTTTAGATCAAAGAATATTCATGTTAGAATGACCCAGTCAAAGTCCACACCTGAATCCCATTGAGCATCTGTGGCAAGACATGAAAATTGCTGTTCACAAACGCTCTCCATCCAATCTGGTTGAGCTCATTTTCGTTCCACTTCACAACTGTGCTATTTTGAGTTGGTCTGTCACTTAAAATTTTAAAATAAAGTGCATTTAAGTTTGATGGGGGTATAAATACCTTTGCAAGGCACTGTATTAACAGCAAGCAGAGTGATAAGTACTGGATGGCAGTGCTCTTAGATTGTTCATACTTGCTCTCTTTCGTTAGGGCCTAGATTGTTGACTGTTGACAGATATTCTGCCCTCTCTTCTACTTTCTGACCTTCTGAACGTCTCTTCCCCCCTCTCTCCCCTATTGGTTCACTCACCTTTCCCAAGCCTATCCACTCTCTCTCCCAACACTCCCCTTATTTCTCCCCTCTTCCCGCCTTACTTTCCTTCCAGATGGCGGATGTGTCCATCTCATCATTTAATGTTAAGGGGCTCAACATCCCTGAAAAACATTCCCAGTTTCCCTATGATGCACACAAATGTAAAGCTTATATCCTGTGCCTTCAGGAAACCCATTTACTTGCTTCCCGTGTTCCTGTAATCAAGAACCGTTATTACCCCACTTGGCCAGGGCCAAAGGGGTGGCCATTTTCTTCCACAAGAGCCTACCTCTCAAAATTATAAATTCCCTCTCAGATCCTGAAGCCTGCTTTCTCTTTGTGATTTGTGAACTTTACTGGGTCACTTACACCATTGCCAACATCTAACATCGGACAGATCCCATTTCTCCTCTCTACACTCCAGACACTCCAATCTTTCGCTCAAGGCCATCTTATCCTCTGTGGTGACCTCAATGTTGCTCTCAATCCCCTTCTTGATTCCTCCATGGGTAAGTCCCACATTTCTTATGCTGCCCTCAATAGATTGCGCAAGGTCCTCTACCCCATGCTGCTGTGTGACGCTTGGCGGATTCTTTATTCAGATACTAAGGATTGCTCCTTTTTCTCCAACCCACACAACTCATACAGCAGATTGGACTACATCTTCATCCCTCATGCGCTCCCCCCCAAGTAACCACAGCTGAGATTGGACCTATCCTCCTATCTGACCATGCCCCGGTTCTCTGTACTCTGCGCTTCCAATCCCCTACAGATCATCCTAGTACGTGGCGACTGAAAAAGTCTCTGCTGTTGGATTCCCAATGCATGACCGATCTCCGGCAATGCATATCTCTTTTTGACCATGACCACTCGCAGGACACCACTTCTCCACCTAATCAATGGGAGTCCTACAAGGGACTCTCATAAAACACGGTACCCAGCTCAAACGGGAAGCTGGAGTAAAACTGAAATCCCTTCTCCAGTCTCTTCATGCTCTGGAGGCTCAGCATAAATAATCTCTCCAACGCACTACTCTCCCTCCTCTCACCTTGACTTGCAAGGAGATCAGGTGCCTCTTGGCACACAAGCAGCAGAGACTCCGCCACCTGGGGCAAAGGGTCCTTCTACGAATGGGGCAATAAGGAAGGTTGTCTATTGGCTTGTGTAGTCAGAGATAGACTGTCCTTTTCCCATGTCATGTCTCATCTTTAAAATGATACCAAGATCATCATGATGGTCCTTAAAGATCCAGAGCGATTCGCCGGTAAAAAGGATGCTCAGCATTGAGATCCCAATGCAGAGCTCAATTCCTGACATCGTTTTAACAGAAAATCACTCTGAGTCTGTAAGGACTATCATGATTCTCATCTTTAAAAATCAATCCAAGCTCATCTTTATAGCCCTAACGGATCCTGAGATATGGGGCTCTAAAGTGACCTCCCCTTCCAGCCTCAGGCAGCATCTTAGAGCTGCTGAAGGAGGAAGGAGGGGGAAGGAGTGGAGCTGCAGACTGCAGAGACAATGATAACTCATCATTGTCTGTTCATAACCTGTATGTGACCCCAGGGGGGTAGCAGGGACTTCTGTCCAAGTTATCCCCTCTCCTATCAATCAGAGAGCTTACTATACTTTTACTTTTGTCACATAGAGGGATAATGTAATACCCCTCTGAGCCTAATCACAGGGGTATTCTTATGTAATACCCCTCTGAACATAACCAGGAAGTTTATTGGTGCTGTGACCCAGACATTTACCATCATCCAGGTTGCAGCGCCAAAAGAGTTGCCCTTACACAACACATGCACAAAGTCATCAATAAAGTTTACATTTTTTCACTGTCCGGTCCATGCCTGATCTTTATAGAGTAAAATACGCCGTCCACCTCACTAGCAATATCATTACACGCTAAAATAATAGTAATAATGATTATTACTAGAGATAAATGTATAAAACATTTCTGTCAGTCATATAATACATTTTCACCCATTGAATGTCACCATATAAAATCCCAGTTTTTGTCAGCTTTCAAATGGGCATTTGTTTTTTTTTTTTGCATCCACAGTACAAACAGTAGGTCATCAGACTCTCTAACACCAGTAATGATGAATCGCAGGAACTTAAGAGGTTGCGTTCATAATATGTATTTGATTTGCATGCACAAAATTGGTTGCCCCATTTCTGCGATTTTGGTGTTTCTTTAACATCTGCACCTGTAAACATATATATATTTTATGTTTCGCCAAAAGAGTGGCTTCGTCAGGAGGCGGTATCCATAATTAAAAATAGGGTGTATAAATATAGATAAATAAATGACAAAAATATAATCACCTGCATGCATGTCTGAGCATAGGCAAGCCATCCCAGTGGGACAATTCCTGTGGATGAGGCGCATCTTCTCCAGCGATGATATGTTTGAAACACAAGCCTCTGATCTCACATCCAGATTTCTTTATCATGGTTATAAGAGGGAAACCATATTACAAGGTCATCAGAGAGCTAAACAAACCTCCAGGGACACTTTGCTGGTGAGTAAACCTAAATCTAGAAGCATCAGTACGTTTCATTACTTCCTTTAACCATCAATTTAATTGTGGTAACTGTTCTGCATTTAAGTATCTTACACGTAGTTCATCCTTAATTCTAAAGGGGATAAAGAAAACAAGATTGTGCAGCACATTTTATGCAATACTGAGGGTGTCATTTATTATGCCACGTGTCCCTGTGGACTGATCTACATAGGGATGACTAGTCGAGCCCTTAAAGTATGTGTTTTGGAACACGCCAATAAAATAGTGGCAGCTGCTAAGGCAAGAGAGTTTGAGAAATTGCAACCGATGCCTCGCCATTTTAAGGAGCTTCATCACAGTGACCCTCGAGGTTTAAAAGTTAAAGGAATTGATCAGATTCATTTAGGGAGTAGAGGTGGAGATTTAAGACGTGCTTTGTTAAGAAAGGAGACATGCTGGATCATAGAGCTTAATACAGCTTCACCGGCAGGTCTCAATGAGGCTGTTAGTTTCAGGTCTTTTCTGTAGATTTGCGCAAATTTTATTTTTAGGTGGTGTGAGTTTTTTTTAATTTTGTTTTTGTTTATCTCCTGTTGCGTTTATACAATTATTTACTAATTTTGGTGTTCTTTTAGGTTATCAGTGATGTGAGTGTTTGGGGACTAAACGGCAGAATACATCTTTAAAAAATTTTTTTAATTATTATTATTATTTTATTTTTTTTGCATTTTATCACTGCACTTTATACACATTGGTCATTTTTTATATGTATATTTGTTATTTATGTATATTATGTATAATAAATTTATTATTCATTATTTATTATTTTCACTTATGTATTTTATATTATTGTAATTGTCAGCCCTTTTGCACTCTTTTTTATATTCCACATGCTCTTTTGTATATTGGATCATACACATTATTGTCTATTCACTCTATATTGTGTGTGTAGCCCTATTGGGGGGGGTATGAGTATTATCCCTCCCGCAACAGACTCTGGCGCTGACCTGTGTGTATAATGGGACCTGAAGCCTTCGCTGAAGGGAAGAGTGGGAACATATATGAAATATATCAGTGCCTCCACCCAGGATAGAGCCTCTGTATTACAGGGAGGATCTCTTCCTGGGACTTACCCATGAAGTACAGTTAGTAGGCTTAACAAGGATCACTGTACTAATCTCACAGTCTGAAGAATACATACAGATACCACATAAGGTTATAACAGTAGCTTTATAAGAATCAACAGGGTAATAATACATACATAAAATATACTCAGAACACAGCAATACTACAACAACCAGCAAGTCCTCAACCGTCTTAGGTATATATATAGATATATAGCAAGAGTCCAGTGCACAATACCTCCAGGCAACAGAAGAGATGCAGGGGCGCCTGTGGATGACTGTGGATCCTCGGATTCTTCCAGGAGATGACAGACAGCCGATCAGGAGATGATGATGATGGTGAGATTCTTCACAGGCAGCAAACAGGGCGACGGTGACGGCAGTAGATGCAGGCCTGACTACCCTAACACTGAGTCCTTAACCTGCCAGCTAAACTACTAGTGCCACCGGGCCTCTAACTAGCTAGTTGGCCTTCGGAAGCCTAACCTATCACTGCCCTGAACTATATATATATATATATGGATCCCTAACTACGGTTACGAGCTAGGTCCTGTGAGTATATAGGGGGTAACACATACCTAACTATATACTGTGAAGTAAAGAGGAACAAGTGGCTCTTAGACTCCCCCAGACATAACATTTCTGTCTCACATCAGCTCTGCTCACATCTCTCCCCCCAGCAGCTCTGCCTCACATGTGTCTGACTCACTGTATTTACAAAACAAAACTTGCACTGAATGCCTGGGGTCTCTGAAGCCAAACTGCAGGGGCAAAGAAGCCAGATACATTATATACTAGTAGAAATGGCAGTTCCCTACACTCTCCCTCTGGTGAAATCTTTACGTCACGTCAAAGACATACAAAGTCATAGTATACAGTCAACATTACCAATGACAATATCAATATGGTTGCTTTTGCATTTACAGAGTCACAACAGGTTAATAGGTATACATGCCAGCAGGAGCGAAAATTGGTAACATATTGACCAAAGTGGACACTGCACTCACCCAAGCATGATATAAATGAGGCTGAGTAGTAAATCTGGGGTCCCCCAAACTATCATATGTCAGCATAGGTGGAGGGTGTCTAATTCTCTCTCCTCTCCGTACCTCTCTCTGAGGTAAACTAGCATGTCCAGGCCCTAAACTAGGGTTGTCTGCCATGGGAGGGGATGGTGCTGGTGGCGTAGGAGAGCTAGATCCCTGCTCATCTGTAGACACAGATCTAGGTACGAATTCTGGAGTTTGAGGGTTCATAGGTCTCCCTGAAGGAGAAGATACTGGTGATCTAGGAACTTCAGGAGCCACAGTCCAATCACTCTCAGGAGTTTCAGGAAGGTCAGGTGGAATATCGGCTAAGGACTGTGGAGAATCGCAGGCCGAGCCATCATTGGAGATATCCATACCATCAATCTGAGGTACAGGCAACAAATGATTTCTATGCCAAGTCCTGATCCTCCCGTCCCGTCCTTTTATCTTGTAGACTGGTATTCCAGGCAACCGATCTACCACTGTAAAGAGTTCACTCCGCCATCGATCAGCCAGCTTATGTTTTGCAGATGCTCCCAAATTCCATTGCAGAACATGGTCCCCAGGGTTCCATTCTCGGTATCTTACTCGAAGATCAAATCTCCTTTTATTTCCTTCATTCACTTTGGCCGCATTTTCCTCAGCCAGCTCATAAGCACTCTTAAGCGTTTCTTTCAAACGTGCCACATATCGGTAATGATCTCGATGACTGATACCATCGGTAGAGACTCCCAACAAGATGTCAATAGGTAGCCTAGGCTCTCTTCCAAACATCAGAAAGTATGGTGAATATCCTGTGCTCTCGTGCCTTGTACTATTATAGGCATGCACCATAGCCTCCACTTTTCGACTCCAGGATCGCTTATCCTCAATTCGTAAGGTACCAAGCATATCAAGTAAAGTCCTGTTAAATCTTTCAGGAAGGGCATCTCCCTCTGGATGGTAAGGCGTCGTCCGACTTTTGCGGATGTTCAACAACTGAAGTAACTCTTTGATCAGGTTACTCTCAAAATCCCGGCCTTGATCAGAATGCAACCGGTGTGGTAAGCCATAATGGATAAAATACTTTTCCCAAAGCACTCTTGCAACAGTGACTGCTTTTTGATCCTTAGTCGGAAAGGCTTGAGCATATCGTGTGAAGTGATCAGTCACCACCAATACATTTCCAAATCCTCTGGAGTCGTTGTCAATACAAAGGAAGTCTATGCAGACAAGATCCATGGGGCCCGAACTGTTCAAGTGTCCCATGAAGGCCGCTCGAACCGGGACAGTCTTCCTCTGCAAACATCTGCGACAGCACCTACACAGACGTGTCACGGTATCTCTCATTTTGGGCCAGTAGAATCGGTCTTGTATTAGGCCATAAGTCTTCTCAGGTCCCAAATGACCATGATAATCATGCAGACTTTGGAAAATCATCTTCTGAAAGCAGCTTGGAATAACTAGTTGGCGCCTTCCAGGGTGATCATGATACAGCACCACACGATAAAGTAGGCCATTGTCTATTTCAAACTTCTCCCAATCTCGTAGAAGTTGACTGCATTCAGAGGGTAGGGATGTCTTTAACATTTCTCTGTCTTGAGAACTCACTGCTTGATAAAGAGGTCCAATTAAAGGATCAGTCTTTTGACTCCAGATCATTCGCTTTGAAGATATAGAACAACTCTCAAAGGATCCTAAAGCGGCAGGGTAGGCAAACATGTCTGGTACAGCTTCGGGACCTCCCCCAATAGAGTCAATAAGCCGAGTTTCAGAAAAGGCTACTCGGTCTTCAACTACAGCAGCCATGGCACACAAAGCTCCTACTCCAGGACTTGGCACTTCTTCCCATTCATCCACTACTTCCGGACTAGGTAATCCAGGCCGTCTTGATAGAGCATCTGCCCCAATGTTCTTAGGCCCCGATTTATACTTGAGTGTGAATTGGTAGTTGGATAAAGCCGCCAACCAGCGATGTCCTGTAGCATCGAGTTTAGCGGTTGACAAAACGTATGTCAGTGGATTGTTGTCTGTTCTTACTTCAAACGTGGCTCCGTATAAATAGTCATGTAATTTATCAACAATGGCCCACTTGAGCGCCAAAAACTCCAATTTATGTACTGGATAATTTTTCTCGCTGGGAGAAAGACTTCGACTTATGAAAGCTATGGGCCGTAACCCGGCCGGGTATTCTTGGTGCAGCACGCCACCTAATCCTTCAAAGCTGGCATCTACATGTAGCACATATGGCTTCTGTGCATCAGCATAAGCCAGAACGGGAGCTTCTGTCAATTTCTTCTTCAACAACTTAAATGCTTCTTCACAATCCGCAGTCCACCTATCGCCAAAAAGGCTTTTGGAAGACCCTTTCTTCTTTCCCGGATCTCCTGCATCACTCTTCAACAGGTCGAGGAGGGCTCGAGCAATTTTTGAATATCCTTCCACAAATCGTCGATAGAATCCACAAAACCCCAAGAAAGATTGCAACTCTGTAATATTTTGCGGTCGGGGCCAATTCACCACAGCTTCAATCTTACCAGGATCGGTAGCAACTCCTTCAGCAGAAACAATATGACCTACATAAGTGACCGAAGATCTACAAAATTTGCATTTGTCAGCCGACAACTTCAGCCCCTCTTCTTTTAAGCGTTGGAGTACTCTCATGAGTCGTTCTTCATGTTCTTCCAGCGTCTTTCCAAACACAATAATGTCGTCAAGATATACAAGGCATTCCCGGGGCACTAAATCACCTAACACTCTTTCCATCAACCTTTGGAACGTTGCTGGCGCACCTTTTGTACCTTGCAATCTGAAAGAAACCCAAGGGGCATATGAAGGCTGTCTTTTCCTGATCCTCAGGTGCCATTGGAACTTGATAGTATCCCGATCTTAGGTCCAGCACTGTGAACCAACAGTTTCCATTCAGAGCTTCCAGAGCTTCTTCAATTCTCGGCAGTGTATACTGATCAGGTAAGGTTCTCCGGTTCAGAGTTCTGTAATCCACACATAGGCGAATTGCTCCAGATTTTTTTTCTTACCACCACAATAGGTGAGGCATAGGGGCTCTTACTGTCCACAATGATCCCCTGACCTTTCATTTGCTGTAGAGTCTGTCTTAACTCATCAACATCCTTTGGAGCAACTCTCCGTGGTCGCTCCCGGAAGGGAGTAGAATCGGTCAATCGGAAAGTGTTTTGAGCACTTTTAGCACAACCTACATCCATATCATCCATGGAGAACACTTCCGATAATTCAGACAACTTCTGTGTCAGTCGCTGATTCCAGGCCTCTGGTAAATGTGGATCACTCAAGTCAAGATTGAGATTAGGGATTGCATCTCGGATTTGAATCCTGCACACTTCAGCGTATGGATTTACTCCAAGCACAGGGTAGCAGTGGGCCACATTCTGGTATGGTCCAATTACGATCGGATGCGGTGAACAGTTCCTCACTGTCACACAGGTAGATAACTCCACTTTATTTCTACAGTCCTTTCTCTCTGGGATCACCATCCAGCCATTCTGGTTAATCATTTCTTCAGGGGTTTCCATAAGGACATAACTCCCCCCTTCAAGCAAATCGGGAGCAATGCTGGAGGCTACTCTCAGAACTCTCTCCCCGCCGGCAGGAACTTCCACGGTTCTCTCACCGATATGATATACCATTCCATGTCGATAGCCAGTAGACAGGGCATCACAGAGTTCTCTAAGATCAGAAGATATATTCACCAGCTGAGCTGCAGGGTTCCAATCTCTTCCAAGAAACTTCTGAAAAGCATAATGCACCGCGGGACAATTAGTGCCAAGTATCACAGGAGCTGCACAAGAATCCCCTGTATCAGGACAGACAAGAGCCGTAATCTTCATGGGAGCGACACTCTGATCTTCTAATTCAGGGACAGCTATAACTACTTGTAGGCTGCCATCTACAGGATATGATCCTGAATTAAGCCCCCACAATTTCATTTGTCCCGTAGACTGAAGAGGTATATCCCTCAGATACTTTTGGTAGAACGAGCGATAAATCAGGGTCACTTAAGATCCTGTATCAAACAAGGCAGGAGCGGCATGACCATTGACAGTGACTTTGACAACGGACCTGGAGCCCGCGATAGCGCCTCTGGTCTTTACTCGGCCGGCCTTCCTTCGGTGTCTTTGATTCTGAATAGAGAAGACAGCACTGTGTCCCAATCCCTCACTGTCCTCCGTACACTGTCTGGCAGTATGGCCCATCTGACCACATTTATAACAGGTTCTAGCATCCTTCCTCCGTTGAGTGGCAGTGGGTGGAGTGGGTGGGTGGACTGTCTAAGTTCTGACCGCTCCGCTGGTTTGTCCTTGTTTGAATTAGGAACAACATCTTCTTTAGAGATGCTTTTCGCTTTCTTAGGGGTACTAAAACTAATGTCAGCTTCTTGTTTCTTCACTAACTTCATTAAGTCAGGAAATGGAAGGACTCTATCAGATAGTAAGACCTTGAGTACTTGAGCAAGAGGATGATGAGGTTGTAACCCTCTCACCAACTGACTGGTTCTCATAGCGTCTACCTCTGAAGTAGATATAGCTGCGTGGTACACCAGACGTGAAAGAAGTAGCTGTAAACGGTTAATAAAAGTAGAGACATTTTCCCCTTCTTTTTGACGAACCATTCGGTAATCAGCAACCATCTGGGCAAGGTCATAGTATGGCTCAAAGTGATCAGACAGTACTTGTATATAGTCCAATGCACTCACTCCTTCATGAGAGTCTCTGTACAAGCGGATCAATTCTGCAGCAGGAGACCGCAAACTTTCACTGATACGCTGCCGCTTGCCTTCTTCAGAGCAAGACCATTCCTTCAGGCATTGGAGAGTATGTTCTTTCCATATCTCAAAGTTTTCCTCCCCTTGTGGTACTGGGACATTACCAGAGAATACTTTTAGTTTCTTGTAGTGAGTGGCCTGCAGGCCCTGAGCTAACATTTCAGTCAGCTTGGCTAAAGTGCTAATAGCACTGTCACTAGAGGAACTGCTAGCGACGGCCATACTGGGGGGGTAACTGGCTGAGCGGGGTTCTTCCTTTACTTGAACCAGGGGAGGAACAGGAGGTTGGTAATCCCATGTAGTAGCTAGTGGGAGGTTCCCCTCTGAGCTATATCGCTTCTCCATATCAATGACTATTCCCACTTCTAAATCTCAGCAGTGCCTCCAAATGTAGCCCTATTTGGGGGGGGGTATGAGTATTATCCCTCCCGCAACAGACTCTGGCGCTGACCTGTGTGTATAATGGGACCTGAAGCCTTCGCTGAAGGGAAGAGTGGGAACATATATGAAATATATCAGTGCCTCCACCCAGGATAGAGCCTCTGTATTACAGGGAGGATCTCTTCCTGGGACTTACCCATGAAGTACAGTTAGTAGGCTTAACAAGGATCACTGTACTAATCTCACAGTCTGAAGAATACATACAGATACCACATAAGGTTATAACAGTAGCTTTATAAGAATCAACAGGGTAATAATACATACATAAAATATACTCAGAACACAGCAATACTACAACAACCAGCAAGTCCTCAACCGTCTTAGGTTATATACCCGGGTATATATATAGATATATAGCAAGAGTCCAGTGCACAATACCTCCAGGCAACAGAAGAGATGCAGGGGCGCCTGTGGATGACTGTGGATCCTCGGATTCTTCCAGGAGATGACAGACAGCCGATCAGGAGATGATGATGATGGTGAGATTCTTCACAGGCAGCAAACAGGGCGACGGTGACGGCAGTAGATGCAGGCCTGACTACCCTAGCACTGAGTCCTTAACCTGCCAGCTAAACTACTAGTGCCACCGGGCCTCTAACTAGCTAGTTGGCCTTCGAAAGCCTAACCTATCACTGCCCTGAACTATATACTGTATATATATGGATCCCTAACTACGGTTACTAGCTAGGTCCTGTGAGTATATAGGGGTAACACATACCTAACTATATACTGTGAAGTAAAGAGGAACAAGTGGCTCTTAGACTCCCCCAGACATAACATGTCTGTCTCACATCAGCTCTGCTCACATCTCTCCCCCCAGCAGCTCTGCCTCACATGTGTCTGAGTCACTGTATTTACAAAACAAAACTTGCACTGAATGCCTGGGGTCTCTGAAGCCAAACTGCAGGGGCAAAGAAGCCAGATACATTATATACTAGTAGAAATGGCAGTTCCCTACATGTGATTTCTATAATAATGTTGCCGGTTGGGATATCCACTTCGTTCTTTCTATATAAGGCATCATTGGATTTGTGCAATTTCCCTTAAGGACCTTTACTTTGTATGTACAATTAATGTGCTGCCGCGTCTACACGTGCGCGAGCGGAACAACTTTATTTAACATTGTTAGTGGGCGCAGTGACGTCATCGCGTTACGCATGCGTGATGACATCATAGCATACCATGGTCCGATAGTGGGGATATGGTTGCGACTAGAATGGAGTTGCTCCTGGTAGGTCCTCCCTCCAGCAACTCCAATCTAGTCACCTCACTAGTAAACAGTCTAGAATGGAGTTGCTGGAGGGAGGACCTGCTAGAACCAACTCCAATGTAGACAGTTCATTACTGAGGTGACTAGAATGGAGTTGCTTACAGAAGCTGCCGCCAGAAACTCCAATCTAGTCACCTCACTACAGGACAAGCTAGAGTGGAGTTTCTATAGGGAGGATCCATAACTGGCCAAGAGGGACATTAGATATATATATGATTATCAATAGGAATGGAGGAAAAACACATTCCCGGACATATATACATATAGCACTCATAAATTATATGTATGTTATATATATATATATATATATATATATATATATATATGTTTATAAGTTATATAATTTTTTTATATATATATATATATATATATATATATATATATAATTTATGTGTGACATATGTATATATAATTTGCACCAGACCAGTTTTGAGACATCGTGCAAATATGGTCTGAACATGGCGGTGACTCGTTTTTCATATCTCGCGCCACTTTTTTGTTGTAAGTGATAATGGAAATCTATGGCAATTCATAAATGACAAAGATCTTAGATTCTAACGTATCGCTGTGTGCCTGATTTATGAGTATATAGTTACTATAGGTAGGTTTACAGTCTCGGTGTATTCTGTAGTTGCTGTAAGTAGGTCCTCCTTACATGAACTCCATTCTAGCTGTCTCACTACAGAATTGACTAGAATGGAGTTGCTGTAGGTAGGTTCATAGTCTAGGTGTATTCTGTAGTTGCTGAAAGTAGGTCCTCCTTACAGCAACTCCATTCTAGCTGTCTCACTACAGAATTGACTAGAATGGAGTTGCTGTATCTAGGTTCATAGTCTCTGTGTATTCTGTAGTTGCTATAGGTAGGTCCTCCTTATATCAACTCCATTCTAGCTGTCTCACTACAGAATTGACTAGAATGGAGTTGCTGCAGGTAGGTTCATAGTCTAGGTGTATTCTGTAGTTGCTGCAGGTAGGTCCTCCTTACAGCAACTCCATTCTAGCTGTCTCACTACAGAATTGACTAGAATGGAGTTGCTGTAGGTAGGTTCATAGTCTTGGTGTATTCTGTAGTTGCTATAGGTAGGTTCTCCGTACAGCAATTCCATTCTAGCTGTCTCACTACAGAATTGACTAGAATGGAGTTGCTGTAGGTAGGTTCATAGTCTCGGTGTATTCTGTAGTTGCTATAGGTAGGTCCTCCTTACAGCAACTCCATTCTAGCTGTCTCACTACAGAATTGACTAGAATGGAGTTGCTGTAGGTAGGTTCATAGTCTCGGTGTATTCTGTAGTTACTATAGGTAGGTTCATGGTCTGGGTGTATTCTGTAGTTACTATAGGTAGGTTCATGGTCTGGGTGTATTCTGTAGTTACTATAGGTAGGTTCACGGTCTGGGTGTATTCTGTAGTTACTATAAGTAGGTTCACGGTCTCAGTGTATTCTGTAGTTACTATAGGTAGGTTCATGGTCTAGGTGTATTCTGTAGTTACTATAGGTAGGTTCATAGTCTGGGTGTACTCTGTAGTTATTATAGGTAGGTTCATGGTCTCAGTATATTCTGTAGTTACTATAGGTAGGTTCATGGTCTGGGTGTATTCTGTAGTTACTATAGGTAGGTTCATGGTCTGGGTGTACTCTGTAGTTACTATAGGTAGGTTCATGGTCTCACTATATTCTGTAGTTACTACAGGTAGGTTCATAGTCTGGGTGTATTCTGTAGTTACTATAGGTAGGTTTATCGTCTAGGTGTATTCTGTAGTTGCTATAGGTAGGTTCTCCATACAGCAACTCCATTCTAGCTGTCTCACTACTGCCCTGACTAGAATGGAGTTGCTGCAGGTAGTAGATTCATGGTCTCGGTGTATTCTGTACAGGTTGGTCAGTATAGGGTCTATATCTAACACTAAACTCCCCATACAGTAATATTAATAAAACAAGCAACATCGACATTTTAAAAAATATCTTTGATTGAAATAAAACCCTCCGCACAACCCTCATTAACCATTTTATTTATTTATTTTTTTTAAAAACCAACCTCCACTGGTTATCAACGTAGTCTATCATAGCCAAATAAAATTCCCCTCTGCCGATTTCTGTGGCCAATGTAAACTTAGCCTCAAATGAATCTAGTAAACCCCCCTTTTTTGGTTATTTGAGCACCAGAATGTGAGGACTCCTACTGAAAGGACAGTAACTCAGGATAGGCAATCAATGCAGGGCTACCCTGCAGATCTCTGCTGCTGTAAAAACTGTAAAGGCAAGTGTAGGTACCGCAGCGCTGCCCCATTAAAGTCTCTGTACCAGAGATCTGGAAGGGTATCAGGTGTTGGACTTGGCCTATCCTGAGAAAGCGGATAAATCCTATACACCACGGTTTGCCAGCGGCAGAAACGTGGCAAAAAAAAAAAATGTGAATCCCGTCCCCACTTTGCAGTAAAATACACACAGCGGACACACCGTCGTGGTTTTGGAAATCGCAGCATGTCAATTCTACCTACGGAAACGCCGGAAGCTTCCGTATGTGTATAATTGAAGCAGAAAGTCCGCAGAGGAAACCTGCAGCTTTTTTGCTGCGGGACGCTACGTAGGCCCTTAGCCTGAACCACAGTCATGTCAAGGTTGTCATTAACCCCTTCTTGGATAGTCAGCAATTCAATCACTTAGATGGAATCACTGATTGCAGGAGGTCTGGGGAGTCCTTGGTGAATACATTGGGGGAAAAGTTATATTAATGAATATGCGGGCAGAACACAGACAGCCTGCTATGCAAACAAAGTATAGCAGCCCTAATGTACCTTAGGGCTGCACCTGCTATACAGAAAGATTATAGTGACGTTAACATTTGTTAGAGTTGCTAACTCATGGACTAGAAATGGTTAATTGCAGTCATAACTTGACAACAACTAAACCTAAGTGCAGGGGTTAGTCACGGTCAAGGGTTTACACTTGGTCAAGAAACACAGACAAGTTATGTCTTGGATTCGCCCCTTCTAATGCAGGGACTCCTCGTGCTCTGAAGGAGTCCCTACATTGTGGGTAACCTCTTTATACAATGAGTGTCAGTTTGGTGCCAGCAATCATTGCAGGGTTGGAAAGTGTTTATGCATACAGCTCACACCCTGGATATGAAAGGGTGGTGCATTAGGCTGTGGGGGCTATTCTATTTATAATGCAGGAGGAGTGGGAATACATTTAGCATAGGGGCACAGGATGGCACTACTATATGTTATATAGTAGTCCCTGTGCTATGTAACCAGAACCATGTGATTTACACTGCCCCACAACCCTGCCTACACACAAGCAGCCTCCCTCCCCCAGGACCCACACAACCACCTCCTCCACACATGCAGGGACTCCACACATACTTGAAATGCGACACTCCCCGGGACCCCCTCCACCAACACACAGATGGCAACCCCCCCCCCCCCAAGAACATGACCCCCTCCCCCAACAACACACAGACGCAGGAGTGTAACTACCAGGGTATCAGCAGTAGCAGCTGCCACAGGGCCCAGGACATTTTTTTTTTTTCTTTTAATAGGCTGTTACCTTCTGGAGTAACCCCAGCATGTAACGGACCCTATTTACTTACCAATCCCTGCTCCTGCTCATGGCCGCCTGCGCTTCCCATTTTGCGGAAGCATAGGTGACTGTGAGCAGGAGCGGTAAGTGAGGCCGCGGGCCAAAACCTACAAACACTGCTATCATTATACTCTGGGGTCATTTCAGACCCCAGAGTATAATGATCGGAGGGCCAGGGGAGGTGAGGGAACATAAAAACAACATTACTTACCTCTCATACGCTCCGAAGGCTTCGGGCCTGTTTGGTGACGCCGGGCCTGCGTCATTGTGCGGCCCGACTCACGCGAGATCTGGTCCAACATTGAAAATGGCCGAAGTAGCGGGGAGTGCGTCGGAGCCAGGAAGAGGTAAGTGACATTGTTTTGTTTTTTTTTTGGTTTGTATCCTCCCCTGGTCTCCGATCATTATACTCTGGGGTCTGAAAAGACCCCAGAGTATAATAATTGTTCATGGGTGGTCCACAATGGGGCATTATACTGGGTGCAGGGGCCGCTATGGGGCATTATACTGGGTGCTGGGGCCGCTATGGGGCATTATACTGGGTGCTTGGGCCGCTATGGGGCATTATACTGGGTGCTGGGGCCACTATGGGGCATTATACTGGGTGCTGGGGCCGCTATGGGGCATTATACTGGGTGCAGGGGCCGCTATGGGGCATTATGCTGTGTGCTGGGGCCGCTATGGGGCATTATACTGTGTGCTGGGGCCACTATGGGGCATTATACTGGGTGCTGGGGCCGCTATGGGGCATTATAATGGGTGCAGGGGCCGCTACAGGGCATAATACTGGGTGCTGGGGCCGCTATGGGGCATTATACTGGGTGCTGGGGCCGCTATGGGGCATAATACTGTGTGCTGGAGCCGCTATGGGGCATAATACTGTGTGCTGGGGCCGCTATGGAGCATAATACTGTGTACGGTTCAGGGGGGGACCCCCATGTCAAATGTTCGCCTTGGGGCCCAGCCATTCCTAGTTATGCAACTGCACAGACGGCAGTCCCTCATGGATCCCCACATGCACAGAGACAGCAGCCTGCCCAGGGACCCCACAGCCTACCCTCACACACAGGCAGCACCCCCAGAGACCCCCCACTTACATGAAGACAGTACCCCACACAGGCAGCAGCCTCTCAGAGACTCCCCTTCCCAAAGCACAAATGGCAGCCCCTAGGGACCAGAACCACACACACACACAGACGACAAGCCCCCAGGACTGGTCCCCCCTAGCACACAGGCGGCAGCCTCCCATGGTCTGGATCTCAACAGCACACAGGCAGTAGCTCCCCAGGTAGCGGAGACCCTAGCACACAGGCGCAGACCCCAGGTCCTGGAGCCCCAGCATACAGGTGGCAGCCCCCCCAAGGACCAGAGCGCGCCCCCACTGAGCCAACAGGCGGCAGCCCCCCTGGGGACCAGACCCCCTCAGCCCAAAGGCGGCAGCCCCCCGGGGTCCAGATCACAACAGCACACATGCGGCAGCCTCCCGGGGTCCAGATCACAACAGCACACAGGCGGCAGCCCCCGAGGAACTGGAGACCCTAGCACACAGGTCCAAGACCCCCTCAGCATACAAGCGGCAGCCCCCCAGGGTCCAGATCACAACAGCACTCAGGCGGCAGCCCCCCAGGGTCCAGATCACAACAGCACTTAAGCGGCAGCCCCCAGGTACTGGAGACCCCATCATACAGGCGGCAGCCCCCAGGGACCACACCCCCTCAGCATACAGGCGGCAGCCCCCAGGGACCACACCCCCTCAGCATACAGGCGGCAGCCCCCCAGAGACCACACCCCCTCAGCATACAGGCGGCAACCCCCAAGGACCACACCCCCTCAGCATACAGGCGGCAGCCCCCAGGGACCGGACCCCCTCAGCATACAGGCGGCAGCCCCCCAGGTACTGGAAACCCTAGCACACAGGCAGCAACCCCCAGGGACCAGACACCCTCAGCAGACAGGCAGCAGCCCCCCAGGGACCGGACCCCTCAGCCCACAGGCGGCAGCCCCCCAGGGACCAGACATCTCCCAGCACGCAGGCGGCAGCCCCCCAGGGACCAGACTTCTCCCAGCACAGGCGGCAGCTCCCCAGGGACCAGACTTCTCCCAGCACGCAGGCGGCAACCCCCAGGGACCAGACTTCTCCCAGCACGCAGGTGGCAGCTCCCCAGGGACCAGACTTCTCCCAGCACGCAGGCGGCAGCCCCCCAGGGACCAGACTTCTCCCAGCACGCCTGCGGCAGCCCGCCAGGGACCAGACTTCTCCCAGCACGCATGCGGCAGCCCCCCAGGGACCAGACTTCTCCCAGCACGCAGGCGGCAGCCCGCCAGGGACCAGACTTCTCCCAGCACGCAGGCGGCAGCCTGCCAGGGGCCAGACTTCTCCCAGCACGCAGGCGGCAGCCCGCCAGGGACCAGACTTCTCCCAGCACGCAGGCGGCAGCCCGCCAGGGACCAGACTTCTCCCAGCACGCAGGCGGCAGCCCCCCAGGGACCAGACTTCTCCCAGCACGCAGGCGGCAGCCCCCCAGGGACCAGACTTCTCCCAGCACGCAGGCGGCAGACCCCCAGGGACCAGACTTCTCCCAGCACGCAGGCGGCAGCCCCCCAGGGACCAGACTTCTCCCAGCACACAGGCGGCAGTCCCCCACTGGAGCCCCCCAACACATAGGTGGCAACACCTCAGGGGCCAGACCCCTCCAACACACAGGCAGCACCCCCACACATACACAGGTGGCAGCACCCCAAGGACCACCATCAGCAACCCCCACACACACAGAGGCAGCACCGCAGGAACCCCCCACTTACATGAACACCTGCATGAACACCTGCACACCACTCGGACCCTCCAGCAGCACCCCCTCACACACACAGTTAGCTCCCCTGGGACCCCCAAACATGCACACAGGTGGCAGCACCCTGAGACCACCTCCAGAACCTCCTCTTACACACAATCAATACCCCAGGAACCCCACACATAAAGTCAATACCCCAGGGATCCCACACAGACACATGCAGCAACCCCCCAGGGACCTGAAGCCCACAAGACCCTGCCCCCATTACATGCAAGCAACACCCCAAGTACCCCTGCCCCCCTTTAAATGCCAGCAGCACCCCAAAGGACCCCTGCCCCTCCCCCCTTTAGATGCCAGAACGCATGCTCCCATATTTAGATGCCCCCCATCAATGCCAGCACATCCCGGCTTAGATGCCAACAGCACCCCAAGGATCCCTGCTCTCCTTTACATGTCAGAAGGACCCCCCACCCCTTAGATGCCAGCAGCACAACAAGGACCCCTGCTCTCCTTCAGATGAGAGCAGCACCCAAAAGACCCTGTCTCCCTCGATGCCAACGGCACCCCAGGAACTCCTATACCACCCTATTCATCAACCCAATCCCCCAGACTCTCCAGGATACAGTCCCATGTAAAACATCAGTCTCTTTTCAGCCCCTCAACTTACAGTCCCATGTAAATACATCACTCCCTCCCCTCAGCCTCCACCAACATACAGTCCCATGCAAAACAATCCTATCACTCCCCCTCCATCATGCAGTCCCACAAAACAGTCCTCACTGCTTCCTCTATACAGTGGAAGAGTGAAGAAATCAGGCGATACCTTTTAGAGGCTAACTGAGTATATTTATAAGTAAGCTTTCAGGAGTACTCGCTCCCTTCATCAGACATGGTGTGATACAAGAACTGAAAATTAACAGATTTTTATACACATGGTATAAAAATCTGTTAATTTTCAGTTCTTGTATCACACCATGTCTGATGAAGGGAGCGAGTACTCCTGAAAGCTTACTTATAAATATACTCAGTTAGCCTCTAAAAGGTATCGCCTGATTTCTTCACTCTTCCACTACTTTCAATGGCTAACACGGTACAACATTATATTCCTCTATACAGCACAGAGTTGAGATAGCAGAGACCCCGCCCTCATCGGAGAGGCTCCGCCCCTTCCTGTGACATCATACCTACCAGGAGCAACTCCACTCTAGTCACAGCTTTCTGTTCTCCATCTACACGAACTCTACTCCTGCTTCCTCTATACAGTACAGCACAGAGTTGAGATAGCAGACACCCCGCCCTCATCGGAGAGGCTCCGCCCCTTCCTGTGACATCATACAAACCAGGAGCAACTCCACTCTACTCTCCGATGAGGGCGGGGTCTCTGCTATCTCAACTCTGTGCTGTATAGAGGAAGCAGGAGTAGAGCTCGTGTAGATGGAGAACAGAAAGCTGTGAGGACTGTTTTGTGGGACTGCATGATGGAAGGGGAGTGATAGGATTGTTTTGCATGGAACTGTATGTTGGTGGAGGCTGAGGGGAGGGAGTGATGTATTTACATGGGACTGTAAGTTGAGGGGCTGAAAAGAGACTGATGTTTTACATGGGACTATATCCTGGAGAGTCTGGGGGATTGGGTTGATGAATAGGGTGGTATAGGAGTTCCTGGGGTGCCGTTGGCATCGAGGGAGACAGGGTCTTTTGGGTGCTGCTCTCATCTGAAGGAGAGCAGGGGTCCTTGGAGTGCTGTTGGCATCTAAGCCGGGATGTGCTGGCATGGATGGGGGGCATCTAAATATGGGAGCATGCGTTCTTGGTGTACTTCTGGCATCTAAAGGGGGGAGGGGCAGGGGTCCTTTGGGGTGCTGCTGGCATTTAAAGGGGGGCAGGGGTACTTGGGGTGTTGCTTGCATGTAATGGGGGCAGGGTCTTGTGGGCTTCAGGTCCCTGGGGGGTTGCTGCATGTGTCTGTGTGGGATCCCTGGGGTATTGACCTTATGTGTGGGGTTCCTGGGGTATTGTGTGTAAGAGGAGGTTCTGGAGGTGGTCTCAGGGTGCTGCCACCTGTGTGCATGTTTGGGGGTCCCAGTGGAGCTAACTGTGTGTGTGAGGGGGTGCTGCTGGAGGGTCCGAGTGGTGTGCAGGTGTTCATGTAAGTGGGGGGTTCCTGCGGTGCTGCCTCTGTGTGTGTGTGGGGGTTGCTGATGGTGGTCCTTGGGGTGCTGCCACCTGTGTATGTGTGGGAGTCTTGCCTGTGTGTTGGAGGGGTCTGGCCCCTGGGGTGTTGCCACCTATGTGTTGGGGGGCTCCAGTGGGGGACTGCCGCCTGTGTGCTGGAAGAAGTCTGGTCCCTGGGGAGCTGCCGCCTGTGTGCTGGGAGAAGATCTGGTCCCTGGGGGGCTGCCGCCTGCGTGCTGGGAGAAGTCTGGTCCCTGGGGGGCTGCCGCCTGCGTGCTGGGAGAAGTCTGGTCCCTGGGGGGCTGCCGCCTGCGTGCTGGGAGAAGTCTGGTCCCTGGGGGCTGCCGCCTGCGGCTGGGAGAAGTCTGGTCCCTGGGGGCGCCGCCTGCGTGCTGGGAGAAGTCTGGTCCCTGGGGGGCTGCCGCCTGCGTGCTGGGAGAAGTCTGGTCCCTGGGGGCTGCCGCCTGCGTGCTGGGAGAAGTCTGGTCCCTGGGGGCGCCGCCGCGGCTGGGAGAAGTCTGGCCCTGGGGGCGCCGCCTGTGTGCTGGGAGAAGTCTGGTCCCTGGGGAGCTGCCGCCTGCGTGCTGGGAGAAGTCTGGTCTCTGGCGGGCTGCCGCCTGCGTGCTGGGAGAAGTCTGGTCCCTGGTGGGCTGCCGCCTGCGTGCTGGGAGAAGTCTGGTCCCTGGGGGCTGCCGCCTGCGTGCTGGGAGAAGTCTGGTCCCTGGGGGCTGCCGCCTGTGGGCTGAGGGTGTCTGGTCCCTGGGGGTTGCCGCCTGTATGCTGAGGGGGTGTGGTCTCTGGGGGGCTGCCGCCTGTATGCTGAGGGGGTGTGGTCTCTGGGGGTTGCCGCCTGTATGCTGAGGGGGTGTGGTCCCTGGGGGCTGCCGCCTGTATGATGGGGTCTCCAGTACCTGGGGGCTGCCGCCTGAGTGCTGTTGTGATCTGGACCCTGGGAGGCTGCCGCATGTGTGCTGTTGTGATCTGGACCCCGGGGGGCTGCCGCCTGTGGGCTGAGGGGGTCTGGTCCCCAGGGGGGCTGCTGCCTGTTGGCTGAGTGGGGGCGCGCTCTGGTCCTTGGGGGGGCTGCCACCTGTATGCTGGGGCTCCAGGACCTGGGGTCTGCGCCTGTGTGCTAGGGTCTCCGGTACCTGGGGAGCTACTGCCTGTGTGCTGTTGAGATCCAGACCCTGGGAGGCTGCCGCCTGTGTGCTAGGGGGGACCAGTCCTGGGGGCTTGTCGTCTGTGTGTGTGTGTGTGGTTCTGGTCCCTAGGGGCTGCCATTTGTGCTTTGGGAAGGGGAGTCTCTGAGAGGCTGCTGCCTGTGTGGGGTGCTGTCTTCATGTAAGGGGGGGGGGGGTCTCTGGGGGTGCTTCCTGTGTGTGAGGGTAGGCTGTGGGGTCCCTGGGCAGGCTGCTGTCTCTGTGCATGTGGGGATCCATGAGAGACTGCCGTCTGTGCAGTGGCATAACTAGGAATGGCTGGGCCCCAAGGCGAACATTTGACATGGGGGTCCCCCCCTGAACCGTACACAGTATTATGCTCCATAGCGGCCCCAGCACACAGTATTATGCCCCATAGCGGCCCCAGCACACAATATTATGCCCCATAGCGGCCCCAGCACCCAGTATAATGCCCCATAGCGGCCCCAGCACCCAGTATTATGCCCCATAGCGGCCCCAACACACAGTATAATGCCTCATAGCGGCCCCAGCACACAGTATAATGCCCCATAGCGGCCCCTGCACCCAGTATAATGCCCCATAGCGGCCCCAGCACCCAGTATAATGCCCCATAGTGGCCCCAGCACCCAGTATAATGCCCCATAGCGGCCCCAGCACCCAGTATAATGCCCCATAGCGGCCCCAGCACCCAGTATAATGCCCCATAGCGGCCCCTGCACCCAGTATAATGCCCCATAGCGGCCCCTGCACCCAGTATAATGCCCCATTGTGGACCACCCATGAACAATTTTTATACTCTGGGGTCTTTTCAAAAACAATGTCACTTACCTCTTCCTGGCTCCGACGCACTCCCCGCTACTTCGGCCATTTTCAATGTTGGACCAGATCTCGCGTGAGTCGGGCCGCACAATGACGCAGGCCCGGCGTCACCAAACAGGCCCGAAGCCTTCGGAGCGTATGAGAGGTAAGTAATGTTGTTTTTGTGTTCCCTCACCTCCCCTGGCCCTCCGATCATTATACTCTGGGGCCTGAAATGACCCCAGAGTATAATGATAGCAGTGTTTGTGGGTTTTGGCCCGCGGCCTCACTTACCGCTCCTGCTCACAGTCATCTATGCTTCCGCAAAATGGGAAGCGCAGGCGGCCATGAGCAGGAGCGGGGATTGGTAAGTCAATAGGGCCCGTTACATGTTGGGGTTACTCCAGAAGGTAACAGCCTATTAAAAGAAAAAAAAAAATGTCCTGGGCCCTGTGGCAGCTGCTACTGCTGATACCTTGGTAGTTACACTCCTGCTTCTGTGTGTTGTTGGGGGAGGGGGTCAGGTTCTTGGGGGGGGGGGGTTGCCATCTGTGTGTTGGTGGAGGGGGTCCCGGGGAGTGTCACATTTCGAGTGTGTGTGGAGTCCCTGCATGTGTGGAGGAGGTGGTTGTGTGGGTCCTGGGGGAGGGGGGCTGCTTGTGTGTAGGCAGGGTTGTGGGGCAGTGTAAATCACATGGTTCTGGTTACACAGCACAGGGATGCTGGAGGTATAACATATAGTAGTGCCATCCTGTGCCCCTATGCTAAATGTATTCCCACTCCTCCTGCATTATAAATAGAATAGCCCCCACAGCCTAATGCATCACCCTTTCATATCCAGGGTGTGAGCTGTATGCATAAACACTTCCAACCCTGCAATGATTGCTGGCACCAAACTGACACTCATTGTATAAAGAGGTTACCCACAATGTAGGGACTCCTTCAGAGCACGAGGAGTCCCTGCATTAGAAGGGGCGAATCCAAGACATAACTTGTCTGTGTTTCTTGACCAAGTGTAAACCCTTGACCGTGACTAACCCCTGCACTTAGGTTTAGTTGTGGTCAAGTTATGACTGCAATTAACCCTTTCTAGTCCATGAGTTAGCAACAAATGTTAACGTCACTATAATCTTTCTGTATAGCAGGTGCAGCCCTAAGGTACATTAGGGCTGCTATACTTTATTTCCATAGCAGGCTGTCTGTGTTCTGCCCGCATATTCATTAATATAACTTGTCCCCCAATGTATTCACCAAGGACTCCCCAGACCTCCTGCAATCAGTGATTCCATCTAAGTGATTGAATTGCTGACTACCCAAGAAGGGGTTAATCACAAGCTTGACATGACTGTGGTTCAGGCTAAGGGCCTACGTAGCATCCCGCAGCAAAAAAGCTGCAGGTTTCCTCTGCGGACTTTCTGCTTCAATTATACACATACGGAAGCTTCCGGCGTTTCCATAGGTAGAATTGACATGCTGTGATTTCCAAAACTACGACGGTGTGTCCGCTGTGTGTATTTTACTGCAAAGTGGGGACGGGATTCACATTTTTCTTTTGCCACGTTTCTGCTGCTGGCAAACCGTGGTGTATAGGATTTATCCGCTTTCTCAGGATAGGCCAAGTCCAACACCTGATACCCTTCCAGATCTCTGGTACAGAGACTTTAATGGGGCAGCGCTGCGGTACCTACACTTGCCTTTACAGTTTTTACAGCAGCAGAGATCTGCAGGGTAGCCCTGCATTGATTGCCTATCCTGAGTTACTGTCCTTTCAGTAGGAGTCCTCACATTCTGGTGCTCAAATAACCAAAAAAGGGGGGTTTTACTAGATTCATTTGAGGCTAAGTTTACATTGGCCACAGAAATCGGTAGAGGGGAATTTTATTTGGCTATGATAGACTATGTTGATAACCAGTGGAGGTCGGTTTTTAAAAAAATAAATAAATAAATAAAATGGTTAATGAGGGTTGTGCGGAGGGTTTTATTTCAATCAAAGATATTTTTTAAAATGTCGATGTTGCTTGTTTTTTTAATATTACTGTATGGGGAGCTTAGTGTTAGATATAGACCCTATACTGACCAACCTGTACAGAATACACCGAGACCATGAATCTACCTGCAGCAACTCCATTCTAGTCAGGGCAGTAGTGAGACAGCTAGAATGGAGTTGCTGTATGGAGAACCTACCTATAGCAACTACAGAATACACCTAGACGATAAACCTACCTATAGTAACTACAGAATACACCCAGACTATGAACCTACCTGTAGTAACTACAGAATACACCTAGACGATAAACCTACGTATAGTAACTACAGAGTACACCCAGACCATGAACCTACCTATAGTAACTACAGAATACACCCAAACTATGAACTTACCTATAGTAACTACAGAATACACCTAGACCATGAACCTACCTATAGTAACTACAGAGTACACCCAGACCATGAACCTAGCTATAGTAACTACAGAGTACACCTAGACCATGAACCTACCTATAGTAACTACAGAATACACCCAGACTATGAACCTATGGAGTTACTAAATTCATATTTTGTATCCGTCTTCTCCCAAGAAATGGATGGAAATATCAACATTAATGGTGATAGTGATGAGGGGAAAGAGGACTCCAAGCTGATTATAAGTGAAGGTTTGGTAAGAGAACACTTAGCTAAGATTAAGGAAACCAAGTCCCCAGGACCGGATGATTTACACCCTAGAGTTTTAAAAGAATTAGCAGAGGAAATAACAGAACCCCTTGCAATAATCTTTAATAAATCATGGGAAGCAGGAGTGGTCCCTCTAGATTGGAAAAGGGCAAATGTGATCCCCATCTACAAAAAGGGGAATAGGGACGACCCAGGAAATTATAGGCCGGTAAGTCTGACCTCGATAGTAGGAAAAATCTTTGAGCAAATCGTTAAAGAACATTTAATTAGGTACCTGGATGGGAAGGCTTTAATTAATCAGAGCCAGCATGGCTTTATGCCCAATAAATCTTGTCAGACTAACCTGATTTCCTTCTACAATAAAATAACTGAATGGTTGGACCAGGGGAATGCAGTGGACATAGTATATCTTGACTTTAGTAAGGCCTTTGATAAAGTATCACATAACATTCTTATTGAAAAAATGATCAAGTATGGCTTTGATAAAAAATCAGGTGGGTTCACAATTGGCTTAATGATCGGGCACAACGAGTAATTCTAAATGGCTATACATCAAACTGGAAGAAAGTAAAAAGCGGGGTGCCGCAGGGCTCTGTCCTGGGCCCAGTACTTTTTAATATTTTTATAAATGATCTGGATGATGGGATTATTGGGGAACTAATAACATTTGCAGATGATACAAAGATAGGAGGAATAGCCAACACTAGAGAGGAAAGAGTGTATCCAAAAGGACTTAGACACACTGGAACAATGGGCTGAGGTGAACAAAATGGTATTCAACAGGGACAAATGCAAGGTCCTACATCTAGGTAACAGAAATGCAAGAGGCATATATAGTATGGGAGGAATAGTACTAAGTGAGAGTACAGGGGAAAAGGATTTGGGCATAATAATAGATCACAAATTCAACATGAGTCAACAGTGCGGTGCGGTGGCAAAAAAGGCTAATAAAATTCTAGGATGTATCAAGACGAGCATTGAAGCTAGATCAAGAGAGGTAATTATTCCGCTGTACTCTGCCCTGGTCAGACCCCACCTGGAATACTGTGTACAGTTCTGGGCGCCCCAATTTAAGAAAGACATCGATTTATTGGAGCAGGTCCAGAGAAGAGCAACCAAAATGGTGGAAGGTCTACAAACCATGTCCTATGAGGAACGGCTAAAAGAACTGGGATTGTTTAGTTTTCAGAAGAGAAGGCTAAGGGGAGACTTAATAGCGGTATTTAAATATCTGAAAGGTTGTCACGGTGCAGAGGGATCTAACCTTTTTTTATTAGCAGAAGGAAGCACGAGAAGTAATGGGATGAAACTAAGGGGAAGGAGATTCAGATTAGACATTAGGAAAAACTTTTTAACAGTAATGGTAGTGAGGGAGTGGAATAGGCTGCCACTGGAGGTGGTGAGTTCTTCATCAATTGAAATCTTCAAGCGGAAACTGGATAGATATATAGCTGGGATGATTTAGGAAATCCTGCTTTTGCAGGGGGTTGGACTTGATGGCCCTTGAGCTCCCTTCCAACTCAAAAAAAACCCCAAAAAAACCTACCTATAGTAACTACAGAATACACCTAGACCATGAACCTACTTATAGTAACTACAGAATACACCCAGACCGTGAACCTACCTATAGTAACTACAGAATACACCCAGACCATAAACCTACCTATAGTAACTACAGAAAACACTGAGACCGTGAACCTACCTATAGTAACTACAGAATACACCCAGACCGTGAACCTACCTATAGTAACTACAGAATACACCCAGACCATGAACCTACCTATAGTAACTACAGAATACACCGAGACCATGAACCTACCTATAGTAACTACAGAATATACCAAGACCATGAACCTACCTATAGTAACTACAGAATATACTGAGACCATGAACCCACCTATAGTAACTACAGAGTACACCCAGACCATGAACCTAGCTATAGTAACTACAGAGTACACCCAGACCATGAACGTACCTATAGTAACTACAGAATACACCCAGACCATGAACCTAGCTATAGTAACTACAGAATACACCTAAACCATGAACCTACCTATAGTAACTACAGAGGACACCAAGACCATGAACCTACCTATAGTAACTACAGAATATACTGAGACCATGAACCTACCTATAGTAACTACAGAATATACCGAGACCATGAACCTACCTATAGTAACTACAGAATACACCTAGACCATGAACCTACCTATAGTAACTACAGAGGACACCCAGACCATGAACCTACCTATAGTAACTACAGAATATAATGAGACCATGAACCTACCTATAGTAACTACAGAATACACCCAGACCATGAACCTACCTATAGTAACTACAGAATATACCGAGACCATGAACCTACCTATAGTAACTACAGAATATACTGAGACCATGAACCCACCTATAGTAACTACAGAGTACACCCAGACCATGAACCTACCTATAGTAACTACAGAGTACACCGAGCCCATGAACCTACCTATAGTAACTACTGAGGACACCCAGACCATGAACCTACCTATAGTAACTACAGAATATACTGAGACCATGAACCTACCTATAGTAACTACAGAATATACCGAGACCATGAACCTACCTATAGTAACTACAGAATACACCGAGACCATGAACCTACCTATAGTAACTACAGAATATACTGAGACCATGAACCTACCTATAGTAACTACAGAATACACCCAGACCATGAACCTACCTATAGTAACTACAGAATATACCGAGACCATGAACCTACCTATAGTAACTACAGAATATACTGAGACCATGAACCCACCTATAGTAACTACAGAGTACACCCAGACCATGAACCTACCTATAGTAACTACAGAGTACACCGAGCCCATGAACCTACCTATAGTAACTACAGAGTACACCCAGACCATGAACCTACCTATAGTAATGACAGAATACACCCAGACCATGAACCTACCTATAGTAACTACAGAGTACACCGAGACCATGAACCTACCTATAGTAACGACAGAGTACACGCAGACCATGAACCTACCTATAGTAACTACAGAGTACACCCAGACCATGAACCTACCTATAGTAACTACAGAGTACACCCAGACCATGAACCTACCTATAGTAACTACAGAGTACACCGAGACCATGAGCCTACCTATAGTAACTACAGAATACACCCAGACCATGAAGCTACCTGCAGCAACTACAGAATACACCCAGACCATGAACCTACCTATAGTAACTACAGAATACACCGAGACCATGAACCTACCTATAGTAACTACAGAATATACTGAGACCATGAACCTACCTATAGTAACTACAGAATATACCGAGACCATGAACCTACCTATAGTAACTACAGAATATACTGAGACCATGAACCCACCTATAGTAACTACAGAGTACACCCAGACCATGAACCTACCTATAGTAACTACAGAGTACACCCAGACCATGAACCTAGCTATAGTAACTACAGAGTACACCCAGACCATGAACCTACCTATAGTAACGACAGAGTACACCCAGACCATGAACCTACCTATAGTAACAACAGAATACACCCAGACCATGAACCTAGCTATAGTAACTACAGAGTACACCCAGACCATGAACCTACCTATAGTAACTACAGAATACACTGAGACCGTGAACCTACCTATAGTAACTACAGAATACACCCAGACCGTGAACCTACCTATAGTAACTACAGAATACACCCAGACCATGAACCTACCTATAGTAACTACAGAATACACCCAGACCATGAACCTACCTATAGTAACTACAGCATATACCGAGACCATGAACCTACCTATAGTAACTACAGAATATACTGAGACCATGAACCCACTTATAGTAACTACAGAGTACACCCAGACCATGAACCTACCTATAGTAACTACAGAATATACTGAGACCATGAACCTACCTATAGTAACTACAGAGTACACCCAGACCATGAACCTACCTATAGTAACTACAGAATACACCCAGACCATGAACCTACCTATAGTAACGACAGAATACACCTAGACCATGAACCTACCTATAGTAACTACAGAGGACACCCAGACCATGAACCTACCTATAGTAACTACAGAATATAGTGAGACCATGAACCTACCTATAGTAACTAAAGAATATACCGAGACCATGAACCTACCTATAGTAACTACAGAATACACCGAGACCATGAACCTACCTATAATAACTACAGAATATACTGAGACCATGAACCTACCTATAGTAACTACAGAATACACCCAGACCATGAACCTACCTATAGTAACTACAGAATATACCGAAACCATGAACCTACCTATAGTAACTACAGAATATACTGAGACCATGAACCCACCTATAGTAACTACAGAGTACACCAAGACCATGAACCTACCTATAGTAACTACAGAGTACACCCAGACCATGAACCTAGCTATAGTAACTACAGAGTACAACCAGACCATGAACCTACGTATAGTAACTACAGAATACACCCAGACCATGAACCTACCTATATTAACGACAGAATACACCCAGACCATGAACCTACCTATAGTAACGACTGAATACACCGAGACCATGAACCTACCTATAGTAACTACAGAGTACACCGAGACCATGAACCTACCTATAGTAACGACAGAGTACACCCAGACCATGAACCTACCTATAGTAACGACAGAATACACCCAGACCATGAACCTATCTATAGTAACTACAGAGTACACCGAGACCATGAACCTACCTATAGTAACGACAGAGTACACCCAGACCATGAACCTACCTATAGTAACTACAGAGTACACCCAGACCATGAACCTACCTATAGTAACTACAGAGTACACCCAGACCATGAACCTACCTATAGTAACTACAGAGTACACCCAGACCATGAGCCTACCTATAGTAACTACAGAATACACCCAGACCATGAACCTACCTGCAGCAACTACAGAATACACCAAGACCATGAACCTACCTATAGTAACTACAGAATACACCCAGACCATGAACCTACCTATAGTAACTACAGAATATACTCAGACCATGAACCTACCTATAGTAACTACAGAATACACCGAGACCATGAACCTACCTATCGTAACTACAGAATATACCGAGACCATGAACCTACCTATAGTAACTACAGAATATACTGAGACCATGAACCCACCTATAGTAACTACAGAGTACACCCAGACCATGAACCTACCTATAGTAACTACAGAATATACCGAGACCATGAACCTACCTATAGTAACTACAGAATATACTGAGACCATGAACCCACCTATAGTAACTAAAGAGTACACCCAGACCATGAACCTACCTATAATAACTACAGAGTACACCCAGACCATGAACCTAGCTATAGTAACTACAGAGTACACCCAGACCATGAACCTACCTATAGTAATGACAGAGTACACCCAGACCATGAACCTACCTATAGTAACTACAGAGTACACCCAGACCATGAACCTACCTATAGTAACGACAGAATACACCCAGACCATGAACCTACCTATAGTAACTACAGAATACACCGAGACCATGAACCTACCTATAGTAACTACAGAGTACACCGAGACCATGAACCTACCTATAGTAACGACAGAATACACCCAGACCATGAACCTACCTATAGTAACTACAGAGTACACCGAGTCCATGAACCTACCTATAGTAACGACAGAGTACACCCAGACCATGAACCTTCCTATAGTAACACGAGAATACACCCAGACCATGAACCTACCTTTAGTAACTACAGAGTACACCGAGACCATGAACCTACCTACAGTAATGACAGAGTACACCCAAACCATGAACCTACCTATAGTAACTACAGAGTACACCCAGACCATGAACCTACCTATAGTAACTACAGAGTACACCCAGACCATGAACCTACCTATAGTAACTACAGAGTACACCGAGACCATGAGCCTACCTATAGTAACTACAGAATACACTGAGACCATGAACCTACCTGCAGCAACTACAGAATACACCCAGACCATGAACCTACCTATAGTAACTACAGAATACACCGAGACCATGAACCTACCTATAGTAACTACATAATACACCGAGACTATGAACCTACCTGCAGCAACTTCATTCTAGTCAATTCTGTAGTGAGACAGCTAGAATGGAGTTGATGTAAGGAGGACCTACCTATAGCAACTACAGAATACACCGAGACTATGAACCTACCTACAGCAACTCCATTCTAGTCAATTCTGTAGTGAGACAGCTAGAATGGAGTTGCTGTAAGGAGGACCTACCTATAGCAACTACAGAATACACCGAGACTATGAACCTACCTACAGCAACTCCATTCTAGTCAATTCTGTAGTGAGACAGCTAGAATGGAATTGCTGTACAGAGAACCTACCTATAGCAACTACAGAATACACCCAGACCATGAACCTACCTATAGTAACGACAGAATACACCTAGACCATGAACCTACCTATAGTAACTACAGAGGACACCCAGACCATGAACCTACCTATAGTAACTACAGAATCTAGTGAGACCATGAACCTACCTATAGTAACTAAAGAATATACCGAGACCATGAACCTACCTATAGTAACTACAGAATACACTGAGACCATGAACCTACCTATAATAACTACAGAATATACTGAGACCATGAACCTACCTATAGTAACTACAGAATACACCCAGACCATGAACCTACCTATAGTAACTACAGAATATACCGAAACCATGAACCTACCTATAGTAACTACAGAATATACTGAGACCATGAACCCACCTATAGTAACTACAGAGTACACCCAGACCATGAACCTACCTATAGTAACTACAGAGTACACCCAGACCATGAACCTAGCTATAGTAACTACAGAGTACAACCAGACCATGAACCTACGTATAGTAACTACAGAATACACCCAGACCATGAACCTACCTATATTAACGACAGAATACACCCAGACCATGAACCTACCTATAGTAACGACTGAATACACCGAGACCATGAACCTACCTATAGTAACTACAGAGTACACCGAGACCATTAACCTACCTATAGTAACGACAGAGTACACCCAGACCATGAACCTACCTATAGTAACGACAGAATACACCCAGACCATGAACCTATCTATAGTAACTACAGAGTACACCGAGACCATGAACCTACCTATAGTAACGACAGAGTACACCCAGACCATGAACCTACCTATAGTAACTACAGAGTACACCCAGACCATGAACCTACCTATAGTAACTACAGAGTACACCCAGACCATGAACCTACCTATAGTAACTACAGAGTACACCCAGACCATGAGCCTACCTATAGTAACTACAGAATACACCCAGACCATGAACCTACCTGCAGCAACTACAGAATACACCAAGACCATGAACCTACCTATAGTAACTACAGAATACACCCAGACCATGAACCTACCTATAGTAACTACAGAATATACTCAGACCATGAACCTACCTATAGTAACTACAGAATACTCCCAGACCATGAACCTATCTATAGTAACTACAGAATATACCGAGACCATGAACCTACCTATAGTAACTACAGAATATACTGAGACCATGAACCCACCTATAGTAACTACAGAGTACACCCAGACCATGAACCTACCTATAGTAACTACAGAATATACCGAGACCATGAACCTACCTATAGTAACTACAGAATATACTGAGACCATGAACCCACCTATAGTAACTACAGAGTACACCCAGACCATGAACCTACCTATAATAACTACAGAGTACACCCAGACCATGAACCTAGCTATAGTAACTACAGAGTACACCCAGACCATGAACCTACCTATAGTAACGACAGAATACACCCAGACCATGAACCTACCTATAGTAACTACAGAGTACACCCAGACCATGAACCTACCTATAGTAACGACAGAATACACCCAGACCATGAACCTACCTATAGTAACTACAGAATACACCGAGACCATGAACCTACCTATAGTAACTACAGAGTACACCGAGACCATGAACCTACCTATAGTAACGACAGAATACACCCAGACCATGAACCTACCTATAGTAACTACAGAGTACACCGAGTCCATGAACCTACCTATAGTAACGACAGAGTACACCCAGACCATGAACCTTCCTATAGTAACACGAGAATACACCCAGACCATGAACCTACCTTTAGTAACTACAGAGTACACCGAGACCATGAACCTACCTACAGTAATGACAGAGTACACCCAAACCATGAACCTACCTATAGTAACTACAGAGTACACCCAGACCATGAACCTACCTATAGTAACTACAGAGTACACCCAGACCATGAACCTACCTATAGTAACTACAGAGTACACCGAGACCATGAGCCTACCTATAGTAACTACAGAATACACTGAGACCATGAACCTACCTGCAGCAACTACAGAATACACCCAGACCATGAACCTACCTATAGTAACTACAGAATACACCGAGACCATGAACCTACCTATAGTAACTACATAATACACCGAGACTATGAACCTACCTGCAGCAACTTCATTCTAGTCAATTCTGTAGTGAGACAGCTAGAATGGAGTTGATGTAAGGAGGACCTACCTATAGCAACTACAGAATACACCGAGACTATGAACCTACCTACAGCAACTCCATTCTAGTCAATTCTGTAGTGAGACAGCTAGAATGGAGTTGCTGTAAGGAGGACCTACCTATAGCAACTACAGAATACACTGAGACTATGAACCTACCTACAGCAACTCCATTCTAGTCAATTCTGTAGTGAGACAGCTAGAATGGAGTTGCTGTAAGGAGGACCTACCTGCAGCAACTATTCTGATACACCTAGACTATGAACCTACCTGCAGCAACTCCATTCTAGTCAATTCTGTAGTGAGACAGCTAGAATGGAGTTGATGTAAGGAGGACCTACCTATAGCAACTACAGAATACACAGAGACTATGAACCTAGATACAGCAACTCCATTCTAGTCAATTCTGTAGTGAGACAGCTAGAATGGAGTTGCTGTAAGGAGGACCTACCTTCAGCAACTACAGAATACACCTAGACTATGAACCTACCTACAGCAACTCCATTCTTGTCAATTCTGTAGTGAGACAGCTAGAATGGAGTTCATGTAAGGAGGACCTACTTACAGCAACTACAGAATACACCGAGACTGTAAACCTACCTATAGTAACTATATACTCATAAATCAGGCACACAGCGATACGTTAGAATCTAAGATCTTTGTCATTTATGAATTGCCATAGATTTCCATTATCACTTACAACAAAAAAGTGGCGTGAGATATGAAAAACGAGTCACCGCCATGTTCAGACCATATTTGCACGATGTCTCAAAACTGGTCTGATGCAAATTATATATACATATGTCACACATAAATTATATATATATATATATATATATATATATAATTATATAACTTATAAACACACACATATATATATATATATATATATATATATATATATACATACATATAATTTATGAGTGCTATATGTATATATGTCCGGGAATGTGTTTTTCCTCCATTCCTATTGATAATCATATATAATGTATATCTAATGTCCCTCTTGGCCAGTTATGGATCCTCCCTATAGAAACTCCACTCTAGCTTGTCCTGTAGTGAGGTGACTAGATTGGAGTTTCTGGCAGCAGCTTCTGTAAGCAACTCCATTCTAGTCAACTCAGTAATGAACTGTCTACATTGGAGTTGGTTCTAGCAGGTCCTCCCTCCAGCAACTCCATTCTAGACTGTTCACTAGTGAGGTGACTAGATTGGAGTTGCTGGAGGGAGGACCTACCAGGAGCAACTCCATTCTTGTTGCAACCTAGTCACTACCGTGGGGGATATGGTTGCCTAGGCCCAGACATGCATGCAGATGATTATATTTCTGTCATTTATTCATCTATATTTATACACCCTATTTTTAATTATGGATACTGCCTCCTGATGAAGCCACTCTTTTGGCGAAACGCGCGTCGGACATTTATCACCAGTCTCCCCCTGTGGTGTGCCCTTGTCTTTATTTTCTACATACTTATTCCATCATGTCCCTGGGTATGTGTATTTTTCTATACATTTGATTGTGATTTGGTATTTATTGGTTATTTATTGTATTATTTTATATCATATTCCCAGCTGTTGACAGTAATTATTGCATGTTGATTACATTATATGCTATAGTGTTGATATGCTGGCATATCACAAGGAGGGAGGGCTAGGTATCTGAGACACTGCTTGTCAGTGCCTTTTTTGTTGTATGTTTTTCTTTTTATATGGATTTTTGTATTATTTGATTTTCAATAAATATTTCTATTTTTGATATATAATTGTATTTCCCATTTTGTCTTTGGTATAAATATTGTTCCAATGTGCCAACTCCTCCATCCGACAAATATCACTGACTTTAGAAACTCATTGTGAGAAAGAGGGGGGTAGGGCTCCTCCAGTGAGTGGGAATTAGAAGCTTGGCTGCAGTTAGTAGGTGGGTGACTAGGTCCTCCTTTCGAGGTAGACAGTTTTCGTGAGGAAGCCATAGCAAGATGTGTTCAAGTGAGGAAGGAATTTGCAAGGTGGTTAATAATTTGTCCCAAAAAGGTTGGATCATCAGGCACTGCCACCAAATGTGTATGTGGCTTGCTATCTCTCTCTCTTCAGCAGGAATCCGAGATGGAAGTGTCAATCCTATGCAACCACACTGGTGTCTTATACCAGCGTGTGAGGAGTTTAAAGGAGTTTTCCTGTGTCCAGACGCAGCAAGAGAAGCCATGTGTATTGATATCCGTTTGGGGCCAGTGTTAGAGTGGTCTTTGATTCCTTTTTAGTAATATTCAGGATTTCTGACTTGTTAAAGTTTATTCTGTAGGTTGAAACTAGACCAAAAGCTAGAGAGGGGGTAGTGAGTGTGTGGGGTTGGTGGTAAGAACCATTAGGTCGTCAGAAAATGCTGTGGTTTTATGGATGAAATCCCCCACTGTGATACCATGTTTTATCTGGTCTGATTTTCTGTAGTAGAGTTTCCATGACCATAACAAAGAGGGTAGGAGAGAGAGGGCATCCCTGCTTCATCCCATTACTGATCTGAAAAGGGCAGGAAAGAGTGTAATTCACTCTGATCCATGTACTAGGGTTCCAGTATAGGGCTAGTATAGTCAGTGAAAGGCCTTAGCTGATTTAGCGTGTTCAATCAATCTGACTACTCTCCATGTGTTGTCCCTGCCTTGTCTGTTGTGTACAAATCTGGCCTGTTCTTTTCCTATAAGTGAGGGGAGATAAGCGAATGGGGAGTGCTTTTGCCCACCACTTGAGGTCAGTATTGAGCAAAGAAATAGGCCTATAGCTGCTACATAGTTTTGGAACTTTACCATCCTTGGGGAGGATGTGATAAAGGCTTCTAATGATTGGGAGGGGAGGCTGTGGCCCTTTAAAAGTGAATTACATAGAGAAACAAAATGTGGCAATAGCACTGACTGAAAGGTCTTATAGTACTTGATTGGAAGTCCATCCGATCCCGGACTTTCCCTCATTGGTGAAGGGCCGCAACAAGGAGAGCCTATCTTTGACACCAAGTTTCAGCAAGCGGATAGAGTCGAGGAAGGAATTAATAAGATTCGCTCTATCAGTAACGGGGGAAGCGGTGGGGATGTCTGAGGTTGCTGAAAGTAATGTTTGGTGTTTTTATTGACATGTTTAATATCTACTCTATATTACAACAGTAAGGCATAAGATTTCGCAACCATTGTCGGTACGTGTTATTTCTTTAACAAATGATTTTTTTTTTGTTTGTGGATTAGTGCGGACATAATCCTGTTTCCTCTGTCGCCATGTGTATAAAATTTGCATCTGGAGGCTTGGAACAATTTGGCTGAATTCAGTAAATCTTTCTCTTTGTCCCTTGTTAGAGTGAGTTCATGGAGAGTTCACTGCCTTGCAAAAGTATTCATACCCCTTGAACTTTTTCACATTTTGTCACCTTACAACCACAAACTTAAATGTACTTTATTGAGCTTTTAAGTGATAGACCAACACAAAGTAGCACATAATTGTGAAGTGGATCATAAAAGTAAAAAGAAAGAATAGTTTTAAAAGTATAATAAAAACAAACAAAAAAAAACAAAAGCAAAAAAACACAAAACGTTGAAATCACCCCTCTTTCCGTAAATCACATATACAGTGCCTTGCAAAAGTATTCATACCCCTTGAACTTTTTCATATTTTGTCACCTTACCACAAAAGTGATAGACCAACACAAAGTAGCACATAACTAAGTGAAATGAAAAGGATACATGGTTTTCAAAATTTTAATCAAATAAAAATCTGAAAAGTGTGAAGTGCAAAAATATTCAGCCCCCCTATATCAATACTTTATAGAGCCACCTTTTGCTGCAATTACAGCTGCAAATCTTTTGGGGTATGTCTCTACCAGCTTTCGCATCTAGAGACTGAGATTTTTGCCCATTCTTCTTTGAAAAATAGCTCAAGCTCAGCCAGATTGGATGGAGAGCATCTGTGAACAGCAATTTTCATGTTTTGCCACAGATGTTCAATGGGATTTAGGTCTGGACTTTGACTGGGTCATTCTAATGCATGGATATTCTTTGATCTAAACCATTCCACTGTAGCTCTCGCTGTATGTTTAGGGTCATTTCCTTGCTGGAAGGTGAATCTCCTTCCCAGTCTCAAGTCTTATGCAGCCTCCAACAGGTTTTCTTCCAGGATTGCCCTATATTTAGCTCCATCCATCTTCCCATCAACTGTGACCTGCTTCCCTGTCCCTGCTGAAGAAAAGCATCCCTACAGCATGATGCTGCCACCACCATGTTTCACAGTGGGGATAGTGTATTCAGGGTGGTGAGCAGTGTTACTTTTCTGCCACACACAGCGTTTTGCATTTAGGCCAAAAAGTTCGACTTTGGTCTTATCTGACCAGATCGTCCTCTTGCACATGTTTGTTGTGTCCCCTATATGGCTTGTGGCAAAATGCAAACGGCACTTCTTATGTCTTTCTTTCAACTATGGTTTTCTTCTTGCCACTCTTCCATAAAGGCCAGATTTGTGGAGTGCACGACTTATAGTTGTCCTGTGGACAGATTCTCCCACATGAGCTGTGGATTTCTGCAGCTTCTTCAGAGTGACCATGGGCCGCTTCTCTGACCAGTGCTTTCCTTGTTCGATCTATCAGTTTATGTGGGCATCTATGACTTGGTAGGTTTGCAGTTGTAGAATAGTTTTTCTATTTTTGGATGATGAATTGAACAGTGCTCATTGGATCTGTCTGATGAGTTCCTTGGTCTTCATGATGCTGTTTGTTCACTAGTGTTCTCTAACAAACCACTGAGGCCTTCACAGAACAGGTATTAACTAATTAAGTGACTTCTGAAGGCAATTGATTACACTGGATTTTATTTAGGGGTATCAGAACAGGCAGCTGAATACTTTTGCATGTCACACTTTTCAGATTTTTATTTGATTAAAATTTTGGAAACCATGTATCATTTTTGTTCCACTTCACAATTATCTGCTACTTTGTGTTGGTCTATCACTTAAAATCTCAATTAAATACATTTAAGTTTGTGGTTGTAAGGTGACAAAATGTAAAAAAGTTCAAGGAGTATGAATACTTTTGCAAGCCACTGTACTTTGTGCTTGCTTTTTATGAGTTTATGAGCACACTCTAATATCGTGATAACGAGAGAGGAGGTCGTCTAATGATTTCTGCCTAGCCTTTTTAACATATGTGCTTAGAGATATTAGTTCTCCTCAAATTAAAGTTTTATGCGCCTTCCAGAGGATAGGGTTTGATATATCGGCAGTTTTGTTCAAATTGAAGTACTGCTACAGGAGTACATTAATTTTATGTGTGTGGGTCATATTGCTAAGTAGCGTGTCGTTTAATTTCCAGCACCAGTCTCCTTTTGGGACGTCACGTATTGCAATTGTAAGAAATATGGGGGCGTGGTCGGATAGGAGAATATTGCCTATAGACATGTCAACTACTAGATCAAGGGATTTCTACTGTAGGAAATCTGTGGTACAAGTGGTGTATGGAGGAGACGTACAGTATATGTAGTCACGGGTAGTAGGGTGGGATAACCACCAAGTGTCAATCAGATGGAGGCTAGCTAAGGTTTTGTTGAGTCTCACTAAAGTTCTGAAGGAGGTGTTCCCAGAGCTGATGGAGTCCAGAATAGGATTCAGAGGCAAATTCAAGTTGCCACCAACTAGGAGAGTTCCATTCATGAAATCTTTCAGAGTGTTTAGAGTTCGGACTATCCAAGGGATAGTTCAGGGAATATGGGTTAGTAAAAGTATATACTGTGTTTCCAACCAGGCCCTTAAGGAAAATATAGCGCCCCTTGGGGTCAATGAGTTGCGCTTAAGGGTGAAGGGAAAATGTTTAGAATTAGTGACCCCTCTTGCCGATTTGGAGTAGGTTCTATGGAACCATGATGTGTAGTCCCGGGTAGAAAGGCGGGGGTCTTTCTAAAATGCGTTTCTTGAAGCATAGCTACAGAGATCTTCTGTTTGCGAAGACAACTGAGGATTTGGGAGAGTTTCTGGGTTACATTCAGACCTCTTACATTAAAGGAGCAAATGTGCATGTCAGCTGCCATGGTCTTGGGCGATAAAAATGTTGTCCAGTGAGTGTCTTGTTTTGACCCATATGGGTGGGGGGTATAAAATTTGGATAAGCAAACCACTATGGGTGGGGGTGTGCCAGGCCATCAGAAGGCAGACTGGTGTAGTGGGGGGGAGAGCAAGTTTACATGGGGGGGGGCTCCCCAAAGGGTCCACAACCAGAAGAGGGTAGGTCAATGTGACCTTGGAACTAGCAGAATACTAAAAAGTCATACATCACTAAGTATGGTGAAATCAATACAAAGTAACAAGGTAAAGTATAATAACATTTTGGACTGGAGCGAAGATGGAGTCCAGCATGAGGAAGGTGGGTAACCTGTAAAAGAAGAAAGGTTATAAGAAACACTTAGCTAAATTCCCAAGAAGGTGGTGTCAGTCCCGACGTGGTAGAGTGTCATCTTTCATCACAAGGATGTGCAGCATCCCAGAGTGCTACTGCTTTAATTGTTTGTCTCTTGTGCCTCTGGGTTATCAAGACCCCCGTGTCTTTCAACAACTATAGACATTGGTGGAAAAGATCCTTTTTATTGTGGATTTACTGAGGACTCTGTTATATGTGCCTGAGAACTGCCTTGTCGGTAGCCTGCCAGGAATTTTTGCATAGACTGTGGATTGTTGCAACTGTTTTGCCAAATTTGTGCCACTTATTGCAAAACAGAGAACTGTCACACATTATTGGACTGTGTTGTTTTCTGCGACAGCGCCTGTGCATGAGAGCTCAGCCCGCAAGGGGTTACTGCAAGCTTCAGATTTGAAACTGCGACATTGAAAAGTACACAGCTTCGCAGAGGTTAACTGCCAGCCCGCCAAACCAGCGCTCAGGCGTGAAGGTCCTGCTTCTACCTAGCAACAGACAAGCTCCTCCCACGAATTAAAAAATAGGCCATCCATCAGCCACTGATGTCAGTGGGACAGCCCCTCCTACAGAACATAGTCAGCGGATCCTCCTGGGCGCCGCCATCTTGGGTTAGTCCTAACTTATCATGTCCTATGTGTAGTTAGCACCGCCCCCAGCTAGTTCCAGATAAAGTGCTGCGAGAGTTTAGAGACTGTATACACTGCAAGCAGAGCCACTATATCTTGCTAAGCAAGATGTCACGTCCCCCACCAGTCAGGGGTATCAACCAGGACCCTGATGCTTGGATTTGGGGAGAAGATGTTGAAGCTGAGGAGGTGATGGAATAGATTTCGGTGGCTGGAACCCCCATTACATGACCTGCTGCAGTCCCGCCACCTGACGTCTGTGCCCGAAGGCCTACTACTCTAGGTGGGTGCCAACAGCTAAAAGTGGAGGAGGAGAAGGCGTATTCCCGTAGACGGGCTGGTTGTGAACCATCTATAGAGGGCGAGGTGCCTGACCAGAGGTGTGGTACAGTCATTTACTTTGACCGGATTACTGGCTGTGGGTTCAAAGCAGAGAATGCTGAGTGCCTCAATGTGTTTGTCAACCGGCTGTCAGTGAAAAAGCCTGGGCTGCCGAAACATCTGCATAATTTACACACAGGTAAGAGAGTCGAGTTCACCCTCAAAGTTGGCCCTAAGGGGTTCTGGGCAACCTACATTGACAGAGTTCCTGTGTCACCACGATTACAAGAGGTCTGGGATGACTCGGCTGCAGCCACCCCTGGTCGCCTGCTACCAACAGCCGCAGGCCTGGCCTATGGTCCACTTCCCTCCAGGGTTGCACCAATGTCACCTCCACGCCCTACTCCTGCTGCATGACCGCCTGCTGCCCTGATTACCATCATCATCTCAGGGGGTGACCACATGTCTGTGGGAGGTCAGTCTGCAACACAGTAAGCTGTTCAGCTTGTGTACAAGTGCAGCATGAGCCGCGCCACCGTCACTGCTTTCTACCGGGCCAGGGAGAAAAAGAGGGTCCTGGAGCTACAACACCTGTCCAGATTGCTGAAGCCTGCAACAACATAATCCACTCCAGCCTCACCTCCCAAGACATCAGGACCACCATCTGCTGTGCTGAGAAGTGAAGAGGCTGCCACCAGTAAGTTTTGTGCTCCCCCAGTGTACACCTGACTGAGGAGATCAAGTTTTGTGCCCTCCAGCCCTCCTGGCTGCAGTGATCCGCTAAGTTTTGTGCCCTCCAGGGTGGCCCCCTGCAGTGACTCCCTGAACTCCTTACTGTTATATATAGCCACCATGTTTTGCCTCCTTGTATAGGTGCCGAACTTTTGGGACACTACCCCAGTTCACCCTGATGTATCATGTCCCCCTGTTCCAGGATTGGACACTCGCGCACTTGTGCCCTGGAGTTCCTGTTTCCTGTTGAGGCCCAGAGAGAGACACTCAGACCTCTGCCTCAGTGTCCCATCTGTGACGTCATTGCCCTTTTTCCCTGTGTTTCCACCAGCCCTGAGATTGGACACTAATGAACCTGTGCCTCAGGTGCTGGATCTTCGCCCCTTTCCACCTTATCCCTTCTGTTGAGCTGGCCATTCAACATATACTTGTCTTGTGTTATATATTGTTGTATATCTTTTATTAACCCTTTTTCTTTCCTTGTATGTCTTGTCCACTGTGGTTCTTTCCCTAGCTTAGGCTTTAGATTCGCCAAGGGCGGCTCAGGTTAAAATAGGGGGGAATTGCAGCATCCCAGAGTGCTACTGCTTTAATTGTTTGTCTCTTGTGCCTCTGGGTTATGTTGGTATGTCCCGTCGTCTATGTTCTATATCAGGTGTAGGCAACCTTCGGCACTCCAGCTGTTGTAAAACTACAACTCCCAGCATGCATACTTGCTCTGCTGTTTTTGGAACTCTCATGGAAGTGAATGGAGCATATTGGGAGTTGTAGTTTCACAGCAGCTGGAGTGCCGGAGGTTGCTGATCCCTGTTCTATATGATTGTATATATTGTTTGCAGCTTTCCCTGTTATTTTTCCCCTGTGGTTCCCCCCCCCAGTGTTTGAACCTTCCCCTTCGTACAGCCCTGGCCTATCACAGGCCACTAGGTGGGGTGAAAGAGACTTTTATCTCCCGACTACTATTGAAGTCTAAGTTTAGTCAGTTCCTGTCTACTGTGAGGTGCAGTCTGCAGAGGTGCAAGCCAGCACTGAGACTGGACTTGAGCAGCCATCCATATAGCCACTAGGAGGATAAAGAATTGGCCAAGGCTCATCCAGAGATAGCCCTGAGAAGGGAGTTTTGGCTGTCAGGAGGAGCAGTGGAGTACGCTGACAGGAGGAGTTGACTTGGGACCATAGCAAAAGGTAACCAGATCTCTGTCAGGACTACCCTGCACTGCTATCCCTAGTATCCATAGCTGGGAGTGGCACATGAAAGGAGTAGTAGTTGAGTGAAGTTAGCCTTAGAGACTTTATCATCCCTGGGCACCCTCCTAAGAGAAAGGCTGGGGAGTTGGACACAGAGACTACTATCCCCATTTGGAAGCTGCTTGTTGTACCTTCTCCAGTTGATGAAGTATCCTGTTTCACTGCACTACTGGCTGCCAGAGTCGTTCCTGCTTTAACATCAGGGCCCTTCCGAACACAAACACACCAGCTCAGAGTAGAGAGGTCCCCTCTTCAACTGGAAGCACCACGGGGGAAACTACTACCACCACAATCAGGTAGTGCTGCAGGATCCCCCTCAGCGGTGTCCGGCCCAGGAGCGGGGCTGGGGTGCGTAGTTGAGTGTGCTCGGCCTAGCTGGTGGCACGTCCTCTGGTTCCCTCCATCTGGGTTGCAGAAGACGCTCGAAGCCTTCTCCAGCAAGCGGCAAGACCTGGGCAGGGCCACTTTAAACAGTAGCTGAAGGAGGTGCCCAATGAGGCAAGTTAAGAACCCAGGATAAGCAAAAAACAAGTGGAGGTGCCCCAGGGGTTGCCAGAGAAGTGTCACAGAGAGGAAGAAGATGTAAATGTGGGGGATGAATTACTATTTGGGGTAGCCTTATGCAGCTTTGAAAACGGTAGAGTAGGAATGTTGGTGACAAGTCCCAGTTCTCAATGTCAAAATTGGGGATATCACTCTAGTCTTGTACGTGTTTCAGGTCTTCCATAGTGGAGATGTCAAAAGGAAAAGTCCACAGATAGGCTATATTCTGTTGATGGAGTCAATCCATCAAGGGTTTTAGCTTCCTTTGTTTCTGTAGAGTTATTGGAGACAAATCTTAAAAGATGAAGAGTAGAGAGTTCTCATAGGTGAGAGAGTCCGACTCTCTGGCCTTGCTGAGGAGCTCCTCTTTGTCCGGGAAGTTAAGGAAGCAGAAGATTATATCTCTCGGCGGCTCTGTGGGTTTAGGTTTCGGGCAAAGCATTCGATGAGCTCACTCGATTATTACGGTTGGAGCTTTGTCTTCTTCCAGTAGAGTGAGGCCAGAAAACTGGCGCCTGACTGATAAATTTTCTGTCAGATAGAGAGAAAACCACCAAAAAGAACTGAGAAAAACAAAAAGTAACAAAACACTTACAATACTGTGAGCGGTTTGGAATGCACACTAGAAGTAGACATGGGCCTGGCTAACTATCCTGAGAGGGCACGAACAAAAAGAAAACCTGACTTGTTTCACATTTGAATGGAGATGTTAGATACAGAAAAAGCCCCCCACAGGTGTCCAACTGGACTAATGGTCAATGAGGAAACACAAAGTATAGAGTAGAGAATAAATATGAAACACAGCAATATTGACACTCTGCAAAGGAATAGAATAAACAGATCTTAGCATCACACAAAAAACCCTACAAAAAATCTAAAAGACTAGGGCTCACTACGCCCGAAACAAACTATGCTTGGAAACAAAAGTGCTCAGATACTTATCTAATCTCCAACTGAGGTATCTTGTGGTGGAGAGCAAGTACTAGGTCTAAGATATTACTGAACGGCATGGAGCTCAGGCTCAGATGATAGCAGTAATTTCAGGCAGACAGATCACTTCTGGAAAACACAAGAAGCTGAAGTTTAAGACCAGCAATTGACAACATGGAAAGCGGAGTTATATAGCCAGGAGCAGGAGTAATCAGAAAGGTAATTGGATATCAGAACCACCCACAGCCTGTAATGAGTCCTCAGCACTGCAGAAAGACTTAATCCCTTCAGAGGAAAAGCAGACACACTAGAGCTGACCAGCGACGCAACTCCTTGCACGATTAATTTGTGAGTGCTAACACAGGAACCGCATGCCCGGTGTGAACACTCTCCTGCTGCATGTCAGACAAATCCTGCGCAGAATATTGTCCAGACACTCCACGCACCAGACAGTTTCTGGTACACCGCGAATAAGGACATTGTTCCATCTGTCCCTATTAACTTGATCTTCTATGGCTCTGTAGAGAAGATTTATATGATCCTGACAGCTGTCAAAGCTTTGTGTAGCTGCTGCTGCATTGCATTCCATTAATGAAGTATGAGCAGCCTCCAGACTTTCTACTCTGTGTCCAATATGCCGTGTGTTTGATTGTCTAACTCTTTCATCACAGGAGAGATGGCATTCGACAATACTTACTTAAAGGGTTTGTCCAGGATAAAATACAAATTAACCACTAAACTAAACCCCCTCCCCTCGCCTAACTTCTAATACTTAACTACTTAAAAAATGTATAATTACCGCACTTTTTGATAATCCGGTGATGTTCCGTTTCACCGCTTCTCAAACGGAACATCACCAGTAATCTCCTCCCCCCAACCCCATCAATACTTACGTGCCTTCCTGTCCGGGAACGGCTCCTCCCCTCTTCAAGCGCTTGCGCAGTCTGGAGGTGCCTGCTAGACATGCGCAGTAGAGATGGCACTCCATCTCTACTGTGCAGGCCTCACAGGTACTTCCGGTCTGTGCACGGGCTAGGAGAGATGAAGAGAAGCATCTCCAGCCTGCGCACAGTGAAGGAGAAGGGCTGTTAAGGGCTAGTAGTGGTCGGGATAGCTTAGCTATGGAGACAGGGAGGGGGGTGTAATGGAGTGAGAGAGGGGGAGGAGCAGTTTACATGGTGTTAGCTACATAGCACGAAGCTAACACCATGTAAACAAATGCAGAAGATGTCAAGAGCTCCCACAGACACCCAGAAAACACTCAAAACACTGCTAAAAGTATATATGTGTATTTTTAACCCATCAATAGCACTAACAGGCCTTTTAAAAAAAAGATTTTTTGCCCGGAAAACCACTTTAAAGAAGAAGTTGTGGGAAAGGGGGAGATCTTTCGAGGAAACCGAGGCATCATCATCATCACTGTCTCCATCTAAAGCCAAATAGTCCTTGTCTTCTGACTCGGGTCATGCAACAGCAGACATTTTAGCTTGAGCAGAAGCCTGTTTTTTTCGTGAGATATTTATCTACGTCCCCTTGGGGGAATGGCTGCTTCGCTAGGGTTTGAGAGTCCTGTGGTCGGCTGCCGCCCACCTTCACCATGGTTTAGAAAGGTGAGTATGACAAGTTCATCTGGTTGTGGTCTCCAGGGAGAGCAATTGTGCCTGGTCCATCTTGTACAGACCACCGGAGTACTGGGGGGTGGAGCACTACAACTCCAAGGAGAAGATAAGAGGGGAGCTTGCCAGAGGCTATGGAAGGCTGTGGGGGGCTCCCAGGGACACCGACCTGGTGGATGTATATCAGTGGCCAGGAAACAGATCTCCAGGAGATGAAGAAGCGAACTGGGTGCCTGGTCCGTCCTGGAGTTGCAGGGTCCAGGTGTCTCCCAGTGAAACGATGAGGTCAACCAACAGAGTGCTTTGTTAGGATAACTCTGAGGTTGCACGAGGACGCGTGCACTTGCTGGAGAGGACAGAGTTGGTTGGTAGCTATAACAGATTGTAGCCGCTCTAGCAGTGATGGCTTGGCTACGGCTGAGCAGTACAGCAACACTACACTCAGGAGGTTAGAGATAGGGAACTCTGTCAGTGATGATGTCGGGAGGCTCTCCCGAACCTCTCAGGAATGCAGCAGGCAGTTGATTCACAAGCCGGGGTGTGTGTGGGGAGGTTGCATTGTAGGCAATCGGCCCAGAGTCCTTGGCAATCCAAGACGGCCGCTATAGCTGAGGAGCGGCAACAGCCAGGTAAAGTAAGTGGACAATGAGCTCACCGTAAAGATGGGTAAAACTGCTTGCGGAGGCAGTCTGGCCAGAGGAGAAAAACTGATAAGAGCTTGTGGCCAGCCAGAAACACCCCAATTAGGTTTACAACGATCTGAGGGGAGATCCAGGGTTGTGCTGCTATAGGGCTTTTTTGGAGTTGTCGGGTGTAAAGACTGTTTTTTCTTAACCGTTCATCAGGAGCTCACACTTAGAGTGTCTTCACAGATGGGCAGTTACCCATGCCCCCCAGAAAACGAATCTTAAGAGGTTCGCCCATCTCTAAGATAAGATAAAATAAGATAATCCTTTAATAGTCCCACCATGGGGAAATTCAGTGTGTTAGTGAGTCGCAGTAGTGGTGGTGAGTCATCCTTACACATATCTTTAAAATTTCTGAGCCCCAACTTGCACCACTGTCCAAATGGGTAAGACCTCTTGATCTCCTGGAAATTTGGATTATTTATTAATTGAAGCAATTGGGATTGTAACACATTAAGACTTTTTTTTTTATGTAGTCCTCTCCACGCTCTATAAGCTGTGATCAAGAGCGGGTTGTTCTCACTTCCCTCAGGGAGGGACACAACGGGGGTATGTAAAAAGGAGATTAAATTCATAGTTCGCAAAAATTGCTGATTTATGGTAGGGTTAGAAAATACTGGGTTACATCCATTACAGTTATCCCCAAACTGGGGAAAGATGTGTCAACCCCTGCCAATTATAGGCCCTCCTTAATGTAGATATAAAGCTGTTTTCATCCATTCTTGCATTACACTTAAAGGGGTATTCCCATCTCAAGGATCCTATCTATACTGGTAGCTTATGTAAATTGAAGACTTTTCCTAAATATACTGCTTTAGAAATGCTGCTTTGTTTGCCTGCTATATGGAATTATTCCTCCCATTGTTTACACAGCGTTTCTATAGCGCCGGACCTGTGAGATAGGACAAGTGACGTCACTCACTGCTCTCACTGTTATGTACAACTCTGCCGACAATCAGTTCAGCTAATTGCAGTTTGCTGATAAAGCCTTGTCTGTTATCTCTCTATCTAAAAACACAGATAACAGGAGTACGCTCTCTAGAAGCATGTGCATATTATTTGATCTGCATTTATATTAGATTTCTAGTAATTTTAATAAGTATTGTGATACTTCATAGTGTCCTGTTCAGCAAGCTGGGGGGGATACAGGAAGTGAGAAGAGGAGACAGCAGGCAAAGCTGCTGAAACAGGGAGATGGGAAAACCCCTTTAAATCGCCTTTTGCCATCCCTCGTCCACTCTGACCAGGTTGGTTTTATTCCAGGCAGACAGGAAGCTTTGTAGCATAGTCCACTGAGCTGTCACAGTAAACCCATCTCCCTTTGATAGTATTTCCTTAAACTCTCATCTGATTCACCTAAGCCTCTCCGTATTTGCCGCGGCCCTTGTCAAGGTTGGCCATTATCTCCTGCCCTTTTTGCCCTAGCCATTGAACCCTTGATAATAGCTATCCGCTCACATCCAGACAGTCGTGGTCTATGCATTGGGGATTGTGAGTATAAATCCAATCTCTTTGCAAACAAGATGTTACTAACCATCACTAACCCCTCAGTTTCCCTCCTGAACTTAATTAATATGCTTTCTAAATTTACAAGGCTATCGGGCCTTAAACTCAATACCTCTAAATCGTAAATTATGCACTGTAACATCCCTCCAGCTACAGCCAAGCTGATCTCCCTAAACTTTGGCTTTCAAACTAGAGATAAATATCTCCCCTATCTAGGTGTCAATCTTTAACTCTCTGGACGCACATTTTCAGTGGAATTACACCATTTGACTACCAAAGCTTTCGAAGAACTTGGTCCCACCCTTTCGTGGATTTATCTGAGACCGTGTATACGACGCCGTGTGTCAGTACTTGAATCCAGGGACTTCTGTGTTCCAGGCTGCAGGTCTTACAGCTGAGCTATTCAGCTTCCTGGACAGCTCCTGTGCTGATCTGAAGCCTAGTTTCCAGTGCCTCTAGTTTCAGTTCCCGCCTCTCTGGTTTGCTCCACCCTGTTCCCTGATTGAACATCCTATTTAAACCCAGCCTTGCACTTCCTGTCTTGCGAGATTATTGTGCTCTCAGCCTGTAATCTACCTAGACTCTCTTGCTCTGCTGCTAATTCTGACACTCATCTTGTTCATCGACCACTGGCTTCCTCCTGGCTATGGTATTTGCCTTCTCCTCTAATACTGACGCTCATCTTGTGCATCGACCACTGGCTTCCTCCTGACTACGGTATTTGCCTTCTCCTCTAATACTGACGCTCATCTTGTGCATCGACCACTGGCTTCCTCCTCACTATGGTATTTGCCTTCTCCTCTAATACTGACACTCATCTTGTGTATCGACCACTGGCTTCCTCCTGACTACATTATCAGCCTTGCAATTACCCCCAAGTAGTTGCAGTAAAAGACACCGAACCAGACCGTTACACCGTGTCATAAGAGGTTGGGGCTTGGTCTCCCATCTTTATATGTATTATGTGGCCGCCAGACTTTCCCAACTAAGTGCAATCCATAATGAACACAACCGCCCCCAACACTCTTCCGGTTACCGCTAACCCCCACCAACTTCGAGAGACTGTGCCTGTTTAGAGCGGCTGACAAGGTCCCCCTTTCTTTTGTATATAGCTTACTTAACACCCTGTCCCTTGACAATAAGCTTGACTTTATGGAGGCCTGAGAGCGAGACCTTAACACTACCATAACCCCGGCCCAATGGGTTGACTGCTTTACATCGATTTAGCAAAGGCAGTTGGCAGGTCAACCTCATGGAGTTCTCTTTGAAAGTGTTGCATAGGACGTACTTAGTATCTTTTCAACTTCATTTTCATCACTGTTATCCTACTGTCTCACCCTTTTGTTTTAGGGGATGTAATGCCTTAGGCACTACCCACCATGTGTGGTGGACCTGCCCCCATGCCTGACGCTATTGGCTCTCTATCCATAGGATTATGCAATGGCTATTTGGACAGTCTTTCCCATTTCAAACTTTATCCTTAATGTTAATCTTAAACCCCCTTCTCTGAAGTACGTCCAATTTAAACTACTACAATACATTCTACTATCTGCCCGAATTCACATTGCCTCCAACTGGAGAAAGTTCTTTCTCTCAGTGACTGGTTGATACCATTAAGCTTCATGAGAAAATTAATTCCATTATATCTGATACTCGTCCGACTTTTGATAAAGTCTGGACTTCTTGGGTCAATAGGTCTCGCATCCCAGGTCTTTCATACTTTCTTCAGCTATAGCCTTGGTTCTGGATTGAGCTTGTATCCCCACCCCTCCATTTTGGCAGATCCTTAAGAGCCATTTTCCGCTGCTCAAGTCCGTAGTAGTGCCATTTGTTTCTATATTTTCCCCCATCACCCTACGTTGATCTCCATGTTTTTTACCTTCTCTTTATGTCTCCCTTGTTTTCTTTGTATAATGTCTAATGGTACCCTGATGATTGCTGCATTTTTTTTTTTATGTCATTTTATGATTGTACTTGATTTTCATATGTCATTGACTATGTTGTACCTAGTTTTTGTAATTCAATAAATACCTTTGAAACTAGAATATACTGAGTTATCTGTTAACCAATCAATCACTATACGGTATTGAGCCGCCAAGCCATAATATTCCATGCAGGGAAAATTCAGGCCGTTGTTCTTTTTTGAATCATATAATTTTAAGAATGTAATTCTTTTCTGCCAAATAAATTTAGTGAAAGATTTGTTAGGTAAGTGGAGATCCTTTCTGCTAATTAACAATGGTAGCATAGATAAATAATACTGTAATTTTTGAAAGATTGTCATTTTAATCAAGTGAATTTTGCCATAGTAAGTGATAAGAAGCTCCAAGACTCTAGTTCTAATGAAATAGCTTTCAACAACGTGGTGATGTTCAAACTATACAGCCTAGTCAGGTCGCTAGGGAGCTTTACTCCTAAATACTTGAAGGCACCATCTGCCAATTTAAGTGGGAATGAGTATTGAGATACCATTTGAGATGATATGTAATACAAGAGCCTCTGATTACATTTAATTAACTACAAATCCTGAAATTTTATGAAACCCAAGTATAAGATCAATTAAAAAGGGAACAGATTCCTCCGGTCATGATATCGTCAAGAGTAAGTCATCTGCAAAGGTCATCAGCCATATTTGAGAACTCCCTACTGCAATGTCATGATAATGTTGGGATTGGAGGATGTGTCTTAAAATGGGCCTAATGCCAAGTTAAATAATAACACTACTGTCTCCATACCACCACCTGAACAGCCTCTACCCCCACCTTCTATCTCTATCCCTCTTCCCTCATAGATTGTAAGCCCTTGCGGGCAGGGCCTTCTATCCCACTGTGCCAGTTGGTCACTGTTAGTATTATCTGTTTTGTATATCTTGTGTACCGTATGTTAACCCTCAAATGTAAAGCACTATGGAATTAATGGTTCTATATAAATAAACAATAATAATGGTCCCCATCTACAAAAAGGGGAATAGGGACGACCCAGGAAATTATAGGCCGGTAAGTCTGACCTCGATAGTAGGAAAAATCTTTGAACAAATCGTTAAAGAACATTTAATTAGGTACCTGGATGGGAAGGCTTTAATTAATCAGAGCCAGCACGGCTTTATGCCTAATAAATCTTGTCAGACTAATCTTATTTCCTTCTATAATAAAGTCACTGAATGGTTGGACCAGGGAAATGCAGTGGACATAGTATATCTTGACTTTAGTAAGGCCTTTGATAAAGTATCACATAACTTTCTTATTGAAAAAATGATCAAGTATGGCTTTGATAAAATATCAGTGAGGTGGGTTCACAATTGGCTTAATGATCGGGCACAACGAGTAATTCTAAATGGCTATACATCAAACTGGAAGAAAGTAAAAAGCGGGGTGCCGCAGGGCTCTGTCCTGGGCCCAGTACTTTTTAATATTTTTATAAATGATCTGGATGATGGGGTTAATGGGGAACTAATAAAATTTGCAGATGATACAAAGCTAGGAGGAATGGCCAACACTAGAGAGGAGAGAGAATGCATCCAAAAGGACTTGGACACACTGGAACAATGGGCTGAGGTGAACAAAATGGTATTCAACAGGGACAAATGCAAAGTTCTACATCTGGGTAACAGAAATGCAAGAAGCATATATAGTATGGGAGGAATAGTACTAAGTGAGAGTACAGGGGAAAAGGATCTGGGCATAATAATAGATCGCAAATTCAACATGAGTCAACAGTGCGGTGCGGTGGCTAACAAGGCTAATAAAATTCTAGGATGTATCAAGACGAGCATTGAAGCTAGATCAAGAGAGGTAATTATTCCGCTGTACTCTGCCCTGGTCAGACCCCACCTGGAATACTGTGTACAGTTCTGGGCTCCCCAGTTTAAGAAAGACACCGATTTATTGGAGCAGGTCCAGAGAAGAGCAACCAAAATGGTGGAAGGTCTACAAACCATGTCCTACGAGGAGAGGCTAAAAGAATTGGGACTGCTTAGTTTGCAGAAGAGAAGGCTAAGGGGAGACTTAATAGCGGTATTTAAATATCTGAAAGGTTGTCACAGTGCAGAGGGATCTACCCTATTCTCATTAGCAGAAGGAAGCACGAGAAGTAATGGAATGAAACTAAGGGGAAGGAGATTCAGATTAGACATTAGGAAAAACTTTCTAACAGTAAGGGTAGTGAGAGAGTGGAATAGGCTGCCACGGGAGGTGGTGAGTTCTCCATCAATTGAAATCTTCAAGCGGAAACTGGATAGGTATATAGCTGGGATGTTTTAGGAATTCTTGCTTTGCAGGGGGTTGGACTCGATGGCCCTTGAGGTCCCTTCCAACTCAAACAATCAAACAAACAAACAAACAAACAAGAAAGCACCCCTGTTTCATGTGTCATTTAACAGTGAAAGGATCTCCCAGCTTATGATTTATCATTAAAGAAGCACATGAGCCATAATACAAAGTTCTTAGAATATTTACAAAAGGTAGACCAAACCATCTAAATTTTAAGACTCTTATTGTTGGAGATATGCAACAGCTTAGCTTTGTCTGTATTTCCTGGATTGACTGCAGTTCACATTTATGACATTTATGTAGCTGTTACTAAATGTTTATCTGTAGACACTCTGTAATTTGTTATTTTCATTTTGTTGATACACTTCCTGTTTGAGTGTGTGATGCACTAAATCTGTTATTCTCCATGTGAGGTGGACCTTCTCTTACTGCATTCATGTACCAGTAAAGTCCTTTCCTGTTATACATATGTCTATCTGGTTTTGACTCTGCCACATCCAGCAATCACACTCTGCAACAGGTTATGGGCTCAGTGATCAGATGAAGCCCCAGTAAGCGGATAAAGCCCAGTGACCAGAAGCTTCCACAGAGACATCTCCTGTACAGAAGTAAGACTGTTCCTATCTATAAAGGAGGGAGAATGGCCTGTAGTTCAGAACCTAAACTATCAGTGGCCTAGCTGAACAATGACAATTATCAGCTATGGAAATTTAAAGTGAAAATGCTATTATCCAGGGATGACTTGTGGGAAGTTATCACTACAGAGAGGCCACAGGTTGATTATCAGGACTGGGACAGGAAAAACAGATGTGCGCAGGCCACCATAAACTTACTAGTAGAAGATGATCAGCTTATTCACATACTCAGTGAGAATACAGCGAAAGGCATGTGGGATGTACTGAAAAGACTGCATAAGAGATCCAGTTTAAACAGCAAATTATTTCTGCTGAGGAAACTCTACAAAATGAGGCTTAGTAGAGAGTAGGACATGCAAGAGCATATAAATGCCATGCTGGAAGTGATCACGCAACTCAGATCAGTTGGTGAGAATATAACAGTCACGCCGCAACCATTTTATTATGTAGTTTACCTGATACATACACTGCACTGATCGATGCGCTGGAGACACGTTCTGAGACAGATCTGACACTAGCATTCGTAAAGACCAGGCTCATAGATGAGTATCAGTGAAAAAAGGAGTTTGCAGATGACCATACAGAAACTCACTCCAAAACCTCTCTTAAGGCTACAGACACAAGGTCACACAGGAAGGAAACCAGAGTGTGCTTTAGATGCCGCAGACAAGGACACATAAAGAAATACTGCACTATATGGAAAACAGAGCAGATGAGACAGCATCCCTCTTATACTAAGCAGAAAGTCAAAGCCACAATTTCTGACTCATGTGAAGGGAACTGGAATGCCACATTTAAAGTGACAGGCAACCATAAATTGCAAGGCTGGTGCATTGACTCTGGAGCAACCAATCATATGACAAGTGATAGAAGTTTTTTCACGGACCTTGATCTGAATAACAAAGCGACTATTTACCTAGAAGATGGAAGTAAAATATGTGCAGAATATTATGGGCATGGAACCCTTGTATGCCCCAATGATGCGGGACACAATTTAGCAATACCAGTAAAAAATGTACTTTATGTTCCTGATCTTAGAAGGAGGACTCTTATCTGTGAAGCGTCTGACAACCAAAGGACTCACTGTAAAATCACAAGTATTCTATCCTGGATGGCAAGCAGATGATAGCAAGTGCCAAGTTGGATGATCATCTATATCACCTCAAATCAGTGAAGGAGTAGGTGAGACTATGCACACATAAGCACAATGACTGTATACATGTGTGGCACAGGCGTTAGGTCACAGACACCCAGAATGCATAGAGGAACTACAAAAGAGGAATCTGACAAAAGATCTAACAGTATCCCCTTGTTCAGTTATCATTAAATGTGAATGTTGCATCAAATCTAAAGCTACAAGAGCAACATTTCGTAAAGTAAGTCACAATAGAGCTTCAAGACCTCTTGACCTAGTTCACAGTGATGTATGTGGTTCCCTAAACCCACCTACACCTGGAGGCAACAGGTATATAGTGAATTTCACAGATGACTATTCAAGATACACAGTCACTTACCTAATGCAATACAAGAGTGAAGTTTTTGACAAATTACAAGTTTCAAAGAAAACATCTCATACTTTGGAGTGACAATGGAGGTGAATTCACAGGACATAAAATACAAGAGTACTTAAAGCAGAATGGAATAGAGCATCAAAAGACAGTCCCATACACACCAGAGCAAAATGGGGTAGCTGAAAGGAAGAACAGAACTCTGACTGAAATGATCAAATGCATGCTGACAGACTCTGGATTACCACAAAAATATTGGGGTGAAGCAGCAATGACAGCCACTTATTTGCAAAACAGACTCTTTTCAAGAACAATGGAGAAAACTCCATATGAACTGTGGCACAATGAGAAGTTGAGTGTAAAACATCTCAGAGTTTTTGGATGTAAGGCGTTCAACTACATTCCAGAAGAAAAACGCACCAAACTCCAAAACAGAGCATTTGAAGGCGTCTTTGTTGGATAGTGACAATGTTAAGGGTTACAGAATCCTAAATCCCAAAACTGACAAGGTTACCATTAGCAACAGCATAACTTTTGTTGAAGATCTGAAAGACAATGTAATGACAACAGAGGAAGTAAGAACAGAAGAGAAAACTGACACTGATCAGCCAAAATCTGTAACTTCCGAACAAACAGTTGAAGTGAGCACAGACTCCATCAGTACTGAAGAACGGACACAACCAAGCTCACACACAGAACCAAGACACTCAATGAGAGAGAATAAAGGCAAACCACCTCTCATACAAGGCAAGCAATGCCAGTGCTAATGAACCTGCAACTTGGGAAGACATATCTCAGCTTTCAGAAGGGAAAGCCAGTAAATAGATAAAGGCTGCAAATGAAGAGATAAAATCCATGCTTGACACTAAAACGTGGACACTTACAGAACTACCACCTGGAAGGAAATCTTTAAGTTGTAAATGGACTTTCAAAGTAAAATACAATGCAGATGGCAAAGTGGAGCAATACAAAGCAAAGCTCGTAGCCAAGGGATATTCTCAAAAATATGGAGAGGACTACGATGAGACATTTGCGCCAGTAGTCAAACATGCTACAATAAGAACTTTACTGACAGTAGCTGCAATAAGGAAAATGCAAGTAAGACACTTTGATGTAAAAACAGCGTTTCTACATGGCGCGTTAACAGAAGACATCTACATGGAACAACCACCAAGATTCAAAGATTAGCAAAGGCCAGACTTAGTATGCAAACTACAGAGGAGTATATATGGTCTAAAGCAAGCCGCCAGAGCATGGAATATGAGAATAAATTAAGTGCTTACACATGAGGACTTTCAGAGGAGTAAAGCAGACCCCTGTTTATACACAAAGAAATTGGCAGACAGGTGGATCTATGTACTCATTTATGTGGACGATATTCTGATTTGTTTCAAGCAAGATAAATACTATAAACCCTAAATCAGCACTTTAAGACCAAAGATCTTGGCAACTTAAAGAATTATCTTGGCAATCAGATTGAGAGAGAAGAAGATGGCAGCTTCCTTCTGAACCAAAAGAACAAAATACAAGAAATAATTGAGACATTTGAAATGGAAGACACCAAACCAGTAAAATCTCCTATGGAAACCAACTACCTGACGAAGATAGATAGCCAAGATACGCCACTACCAACTAACACTCAGTATAGTATATAAGCAATAGGGAAATTGCTGTACATTAGCACTGCTACAAGGCTTGACATTGCAGCAGCAGCAGTTGGAATCCTATGCAGAAAGACTTTAACGCCAAGTCAGATGGACTGGAATGCTGTGAAGCGAGTCATTCGATATCTTAAAGGGACTTTACACTACAAGCTAAAGTTATTAGCAAGTGACGAAAGCACCCTGACAGGATATGTGGATGCTGATTGGGCCAGAGATGCCAGTGACAGAAAATATACAAGTGGGTACCTGTTTCTTCTATCAGGAGGCGCTATCTGTTGAACTAGCAGAATGCAGCTTTGTGTTACACTATCATCTACTGAAGCAGAGTATGTTGCAGCAGCACAGGCAAGTCAATAAGTCATATGGTTGAGACAACTGTTAAAAGACTTGGGTCAACCACACTTGAAACCAACGAGAATCTTTGAGGACAATCAAGGATGCCTTGCACTTGCGCAGATGGAAAGGATTAGCTCAAGAACCAAGCATATTGATGTGAAGTACCACTTTCTGAGGGATCTTCAAGAGCAGGGACTTCTTGAGTTACTTTATTGCCCGACTGAGGATATGACAGCAGATATCCTTACCAAGCCCTCGACCCCTGAAAGACACCCAAGGCTTACAAAGAAGATGGGCCTAACAGACTAAGCCTTAGCTGTTGAGAAGGGGTGTTGGATATACATCAGCTTAGCTTTGTCTGTATTTCCTGGTTTGACTGCAGTTCACATTTATGACACTAGATGTTGCTGTTACTAAATGTTTATCTGTAGACACTCTGTACTTTGTTATTTTCATGTTGTTTATGCACTTCCTGTTTGAATGTGTGCTGTACTAAATCTGTTATTCACCATGTGAGGTGGACCTTCTCTTACTGCATTCATGTTCTAGTAAAGTCTGTTCCTGTTATACATATGTCTATCTGGTTTTGACTCTGCCACATCCAGCAATCACACTTATAAGGTGTTGCCATAAGATCCGATCAAATGCCTTATCTGCATCTAAGACAACTAGTAATGGGTCGTTGATTGAGTTAGACTGTGAATGTATAATGCACGCTACTCTTTTCTAACATTAATAACCGATTCACGCCTCTTCACAAATCCTGTTTGTTTTCCTCACTAGCAATCCCAGTAATAGTCTTTGAAGGCAATTTGATAGAACATTTGTAAATATTTTTAATCTTAATTTAGGCTAAGGCCCCACATAGCAAAGTGCAGCAAAAAAACACTGCGGAAAAAAAATGGCAGAAATGCATCATCCCTATTATACTTATGTGGAAAACGCCAGCCTTTCCCCAGGTATAACTGACATGCTGTGATTTTCAAAAACACAAGTGTTTTTGAAAATGCAGCTTTTCCGCTGCAAATTTTATTCTGCAATGTGTGGATGGGATTAGCCAGAATCCCATCCACTTTGCAGGTACTGTATAAAGCAGCCTTTTTGCAATGTGGGGCTTCCGCTTCAAATGAGATATTCGCCTATAAGTCCTAATGTAGTCTTCTGATCTATTTGGCTTCAAAAGCAGAATGGTCTGCACAGTGGTGCCTCCCTACTCCTTAGTAAGTGATTGTATAGTGTTACGAAGTGTGGTACCACATGATCTTGCATTATTTTGTATGATTCTATGGCGAACCCAAGCTTTAATTGCTAACTTTACTTCTACCTCAGAATTAGGGGCCAGACATGTGTAAGACCTAGAAGGAACTCCACCCCTGCCTTTTCATCCTCGTTCAGGGTGGCCTCATACAACTTCATATAATAGAAAGCAGGGCTGTGGAGTCGGAGTCGGAGTTGGAGTCGGTGCGTATTTTGGTGGAGTCGGTATAAAATGGACCGACTCCGACTCCCAAAATATATAATAAATTGGTACAGTTAGTAGTACTATGCAGTATGTGCTGAATATATTTTCATAAGAATTTGGGAAAATGATGAAATGTTGAAAATGATGAAATGTCCTGTAAAGGTCTGTTCTATTCCTCATATAATGATGGGACTGAGTTCTGCGTGAACCTATAAGGTTTAGCACCATTATCTGGAGTAAGCAAAAGATACAAGTGTTGTGATTGTGAGGACTGAAAAGCTTGACTTTATCTGTAATTGTGCTGGAGACCCACCCACAGCCCGAGGACACAGAGTGACTGCTTGTCAGCAAGTGAATCATTGTGCTGAGACTGAGAAAACTGTTTTTGTTGAAAACTGTTTTTTTACCACTTACTGCAGCGTTTTGCATATTTGCAATTTATTAGTTTTTTGTGTTCTAAAGTTGTATCCAATAAATATATTTTATGTTCTACCTAAATAGCTTGATTATTGTATCATAAGGATGATAAAAAGCTTAAATTAAGTTATCTCTTAAACATGCGCCATGTATGTCGGAGTCGGAGTCAGGGGAAATTGAGGAGTCGGAGTCGGAGTCAGGGCTTTGGTGTACCGACTCCACAGCCCTGATAGAAAGTAAATTCCCGTAGAATGTCTGCTTGTGAAAGTCAACATGGAACCATCGGAAACTTTATTTTTCATTATAAACGTGCATTGGGAATTAGACTTATGAGTAAAAGTCTGGCTAGTAATTTGCCTGTTTATTTCCTTCTTTATAAAATCAATATTTCCAATACTGTATGGAGCTACTTGTCCTATCTTCCACATGTAAGTCATAGTCACTTTTTGCCAGTAGGTAACTATTCTGTGCTGATGGTTGGTCTAAATATGTGGCTTACATCTTAGATGATACTAAAGAATCTAGTGCAGCTCCTTTGAAAGATTTCGACACCCTAGTAATATACAAGTTACTGTGCATTGACCAGTTCTCCTGTTTGGATGCTGGTTTCCTGCATTGCAGTCTTCTGTATCTCGTCCTTGAGATTTGAGATTCTGTGTTCTGCTTGTTCAAGCTGAGCAGTATTCGCCCCCAAGGACTGTAAGATAGCATCAACAGAATGCTTAATATCCACCAATTTACTGTCAAGTAAAGAACCAATAGCTCCTGTAATATCCTGGATGAATATAACCGTGATAGGTTGAGTGGGAGCATTGGCAGGTATCTCGCCTCAGGGTGGGGAGAATCCCTCTTCAGTAGCAACCTTTTTGTGCATGCCCATGTGAGATTTTTCACTCTGCATTATGTTGGGCATAGTGCCTGTCGATGTACGTGGTTTTTGTTTTGCAGAATAATGAGTGTCCACCTTATTAAAATATTCTTCCATAACCCATCAGAGAGAACTCGGGTGGGGAAGTGTAAGCATATCGTATGTTGCAATTTAGGTAATCTCAGCTCTGTCACTATTCAGTTAGTTCTTCCTGGCAAGTAGATTTCTAATATGAAACTCTCAACAGTCTGTGCTTTGCAGCTTGAAGCTTACTCGGCTTGTCTCACACAGGGTATGATGTCTCAGAATGAAGGTGAAATAACTTGACTGACCACTGAGCAGGACTATTGACTTGATAAAGGGCTGCACTTAAGCAGGCCCCCTCTCTCCTTTCTTCATATAAGACCAGAGGGCTGGAGTTGTACAGCCAAGAGTGCAGATAGGGAAAATGGTCGTCACTCCACACGTGGTTCCAGTGCGGAAACCCCCCACTGCTATTGTGCCAAATTAATGGCAGTTGTCCTGCAGTATTGGGGCTTTTGGATCTTATTCTCAAGAAAGGCAACTGCTGCCACTGCTACCATTTCTTTCACTCGATGGAGCACTACCGCTCTCCCAGTGGTGCTAGTCTGTGTGCCTCCAGACCCTGGTCTGCTTCACTCCGTTCCTTTTCTCTGGCATTCCACTTGCACCCTGGGTCACTGCAGGTTTCCACCACTCCTCCGGAGCCTCAGCTGTCTACTTGAATGGCATCTCCTACCATCTGGGTGACTGCTGAAATGCCAGAGCTCCTCAATCAGGCAGCCATGAAGAAGCTCCGTCCACTGGAAGTCATCTCCTGATTTTTTTTTTTTGCTCTTCTTTTCTCTTTTATCATATGAGAAACCTCTTCATAAGTTATGAGGCGCTAGCTAGTTTGCCTTTCTGGAATCTGGGAAACCTGAAAACAATGAACATGTAATCCTCACCTCCCCTTAGTGTAATTCAAGGAGATGCACTATTTCCATTACACTCAATGACAATCTATTATCCCTTAGCAATAAGTCCCTGCTTCTAAACTTCCTGTGAAGTCATTACAGGGGATATTCCATATACACACGTGGACAAAATTGTTGGTACCCTGCGTCTAATGAAAGAAAAACCCACAATGGTCACAGAATAGCTTGAATCTGACAAAAGTAATTTGCCAAACTACATGTTGACAAGCCACAAAGCTTCTGGGAGAACGTCCTATGGACAGATGAGACAAAAATCGAAATTTTTGGCAAGGCACATCAGCTCTATGTTCAAATCAAGCATATCTTGAAAAGAACACTGTCCCTACTGTGAAACATGGAGGAGGCTCTGTTATGTTCTGGGGCTGCTTTGCTGCATCTGGCATAGGGTATCTTGAATCTGTGCAGGGTACAATGAAATCTCAAAACGATCAAGGGATTCTAGAGAGAAATGTGCTGCCCAGTGTCAGAAAGCTTGGTCTCAGTAGCAGGTCATGGGTCTTGCGACAGGATAATGACCCAAAATACACAGCTAAAAACACCCAAGAATGGCTAAGAGGAAAACATTGGACTATTCTGAAGTGGCCTTCTGTGAGCCCTGGCCTAAATCCTATTGAGCATCTTTGGAAGGAGCTGAAACATGCCGTCTGGAAAAGGCACCCTTCAAACCCGAGACAACTGGAGCAGTTTGCTCATGAGGAGTGGGCCAAAATACCTGTTGAGAGGTGCAGAAGTCTGATTGATAGTTACAGGAATCATTTGATTGCAGTGATTGCCTCAAAAGGTTGTGCAAGAAAATATTAAGTTAAGGGTACCATCATTTCTGTCCAGGCCTGTTTCATGAGTTTTCTTTTTTTAAAAATTCTGTTGAAGCATGGTTGAAAAGCAATGTCTGACTTTCATTTGTTCCTTTTCATAGAATTTTTATATATTATTACTTTTGTCAGATTTAAGTTATTTCTGTGACCATTGTGGGTTGTTCTTTCATTAAACGAGGGGTACCGACAATTTTGTCCACGTGTGTATATATATTCTAAAATATATTTTATTATTTCTGCCGTTTTCATAGATATAGGTGCATTCCTTACTTGCTGGGCCTACAGCAGAGCCTGCAATGAATGGTGCGCAAACTGGCTTCCAGAGGCCAAATTTTCCATAGCTGGTTTGCTGACACCATACTATCATACCCCCAAAATGACTCCATTCAATAAATTTAGACCTCCCAAGGTATTCAATAAAGGACATATAAAAGATATTGGACCTCTTTTTTTTCCAGACTTTTCAATGAATTTGGTGGAAAAAAATTGAAAACAACATTTTTTCCCACATATGTGAATTCAGGTGACTATTTTTAAACTCTGGCTAGTGCTACTTGAGAAACACACCTGATAACATATTTATCAACTTATGCCGTTTTCATAGATACCAAATGTAGGTGCATTTCTTACTTGCTGGGCCTGCAGCAGAGCCTGCAATGAATGGTGTGCAAACAGGTTTCCGGAGGCCAAAAGGTTTTGTGAAATGACAAAATGACTATGTGGAACAAATTAGACCCTGACCCTTTCTATTTACATTTATAATTATTCTTCTCATTAGGCAAAATGTTTAAAAAAAATCCAACAAACGCGACTTGTGCTAAAAGTTCTATTTATGTGAAATATATAAACAAAAAACGTCACTAAACAAGTTTATATGCAGAAAAGATACTTGTTAAATTAAAAACTTGTTAATTTAAAGTTTTCCAGATGTGTTGTATTCACGGAAACAGTCTACAATGCACAGTGCAGGCTTTGATGGGCACTGTGGGCAGTAGTACCTTGCGTCTCTCCGAATACCCTGTTTGGCACAAACCCTGCACCTTTTCTGGGGATTTTGCTTATTTTCTGTTGGTGGAAGGCTGTTAGGAAAATGTCTGCCATGCAGCCTGCTGACAGGAAAAGTACCAGGAAAAGTACCAGATGGAAAAAGACTCAAAATTATTTCTTCCTGGAACTTTAGGAAGGGAACCTGGTTTCCAGATTGCTTGTAATTCACGAAGGCATTGTACATTGCCAGTTGTAGCAGGTCCACCACATACACTGCTTTTTCTGCCTGCAAGTTTCTGTGTGTAACTGTTACTGGGACTGTTGTATCACCATGGATGGTGCTGAGCAGGAAGACATTTCTTTTGTCCCTGTATTTTATTACCAGTAGTTCTGAGCTACGTAGGCATGAGGACTCTCCCCGTTTCAGTCTTTTATTTACAAGTCTCTCTGGAAAGCCCTTCAGATTAGATCTTACGGTTCCACAAGTAACTGTGCCCTCCACGTACAGATGCTTAAAAAGTGGTATACTTGTATAATTATTGTCCAAAAGTATAAGTGATAGCCCTGATGATGTAATGGGTTTATGAGATCCCACACAATCTTACCATTAATACCCAAGTAGGTTGGGCAACCAGGGGGACAAATAAGGCAGTCTTTTACTTCATAAGTTCTGAAGGCATAGCCAGTGCCACTTTCACAAAGTTTGTAGAGCTTAACTCCATACCTTACCCTCTTGCTTTGAATATATTGCTTAAATACAAGGCGGTCTGTGAAATGAATCAGGGATTCATCAGTCGCTATGTTTTTATCAGGGGTGTATACCTCTGCAAAAATTTTGTTGAAATGATTAATGAGAGGCCTGATTAATGAGAGCTTGTCTTTACACCTTCCAACTTGTGTGGGACAAAGGGCATTATCATTGAAATGTAAGAATCTCAATAAAGCTTCCTACAAAGCTTCAAAGAACTGTTGTTCTTCCCATACTTCCACTCCACATCACCCTTGTCAGTAATAAAATCTTTATCTCGCCATTTATTCTACCCCACCATCTGACATTCTCTGCACAGCTACTCACAAACCTGTAAGCTTTCCGCCCCAGAAACACACAACCTCCCCACACTCTCTCCTACTTACACCAGCTGTCCCTCTCCCTGCTACTCCTTACTTCTGGTGCCATATCTCCCAATCCTGGACCTCCCCCCACCCTCTCTGGTGCACTATGGAATGCTCGTTCCATATGCAATAAACTTGACCACATCCACGACCTCTTCATTTCTCGTGAATTTTCATTTCCTAGTATCACAGAAACATGGCTAACACCCTCAGACACCACCTCCCTTTCTACCCTCTCCTATGGAGGTCTGCAATTCTCGCACACTCCCTGCCCCAACAATAAACCTGGTGGAGGTGTAGGCATACTCCTGTCTGACAATTGCTCTTTCGCCCCAATCCAACTGCTACCTGCTCTCACCCTCCCCTCCTTTGAAGTGCACTCTGTTCGCATTTACTCACCCTCCAACCTCCAACTGGCCGTCATATATCGACCGCCAGGACCTACCGCTGCCTTCATCGACCATTTCACCACCTGGCTAATGCACTTCCTATCCACAGACACCCCCACCATCATCATGGGTGATTTCAACATCCCCATTAACACAAACCACCCCTCCGCTTCTAGTCTCCTGTCCCTCACTGCCTCCTTTGGTCTCTCTGAATGGTCCTTCTCTGACACTCACACAAAAGGGCACACGCTGGATCTCATATTCACCCGCCTCTGCTCTCTATGCAGCCTCTCTAACTCTCCGTCCATGCTCTCTGACCACAACCTGCTGACATTCTCTGCCCTCTCCTCTGTACCCCAAACCCCTAAACCAACACGCCCCCGCAGGAACCTTAATCGCCTTGACATCCGCATGCTCTCAGACTCTCTCCTACCGATCACTGACATATCCTCGCTTCAGGACGCAGATGCCGCTGCTGACTTCTACAATACCACCATTACTTCAGCCCTTGACTCTGTGGCCCTCTTCACAAACATCGGTGCCCGACCGATCAATAGGCAACCCTGGCACACTGACCTGACTAAAAAACTGAGACGTGCCTCACGGGTTGCAGAGCGCCTCTGGAAGAAAAGCCACTCCCAGGAGGACTTCATCAGGTACAAAGAGTCAGTTCTCACATTCAAGAAAGCACTCACCTCTGCAAAGCAGGTCTACTTCACCACACTATCTGCCCTATCCCACAACCCCAAACAGCTATTCACTACCGTCAACTCCCTTTTCCGTTCTCCTGTGCCCCCTCCAACATCACATCTCAGCTGATGACTTTGTCTCTTACTTCAAAAGCAAGGGGCGCAGTGGAGCATATTCCGCTCCATTCTGCTCATGCTCCAGATGATGTGATCACATACCTGGAAACCAGAGTGGTCTCTGGGCAAAGCTCTGGGGACCTCAGAGCTCAGTACAGTGGGAGGGAGGGCAGTAGAGCAAGTTCTGCTGGAAGTACCAGTACGTCCTTGCAGAACAAGAAAGCCACTATCCAGAGGTATATACTCAATGGGCGGTCCGGAAGTGGTTAAGAAAACAGCCATGCCCATCCGTACAAGTCCACAGATAAGGCAGTCAATACTGTGACAGGCGTTTTGATGTATTCAATGTGTTCTGAAAACAGCTCTGTGACGGATGTTGCATAAATGGCCATCATGAAAGAGGACCAAGGGCTGGGCCCACAGGTTCAGCAGGTACACAATGCCACACAGACGCACACAACTTTTTAATTCCCAAAACGTTTTCTGAGTAAAGTAATGAAGAGAGACCTGGGAAAATATGCAACAAGGTATAAACAGAGCAAAAAAATACAAAGTAACAATACTATACCCCTAAGTTCACACAGTTACTTAAACAGGTGATAGATACAAGTCCTTTAAGAACACGTTTTTCCTGGATCAGTCCCTGGTCTGGATGCACCCTAAGAATTGCGCAATACTATTTGTAATCCAATGGTTAACTTGTAATCCACAGGCAAATGCTGTCTTAACCTTAAAGTACAGTTATAGGCCTTGCTCCACCTCTCCACTTAAAAGACAGGCCAATTTCTCCAGTGATAAGGTAAATTTAAGAATCCCTTATATAAGTATCACCACGTGGTCTATGTAGAAGTGGCCAAGCCGTACTTACAAGTCCTTGAGGCCTTTCTTTCATGTAGTCTCTTTACCTTCTGAGCTTCAGGGGTGTCCTGACTCAGTCCTCAGCCAGCACCACGGTCACTGTATCCCCAGACTCAGTCCTCAGCCAGCACCAAGACTTCTCCTGCAATCAGCTCAGCTCAGGCCTCCATCCAGCACATAGCTTTCTACAGCAGCCCAGCACAGCACAGGCTTCACAGTTCAAGACCCTTCTTCACAAAGAACCCCACTTCCTGTTTCCTGCTGGGAGATGATGCAGTTCCCTATCTCCAGTAGGAGGCATCAAAACTGCAATGCCAGGCTTGTAGGAGTCCAAAATGTCACAGTTCTATAATCAGACTTTGCAATCTCTGAATCTCGGAATCTGAATTGTCACCAGATAGAAGTACCAATAATAAACGCACCGCTGCAGAAACCAAAACAAAATCCACAATAACTTACTCAGTGGTGGAGACTAGAGAAGTCGTACAGGCACAAGTCAGTATCAGAGAGGACGTAAGAGACCAGATCAGGAGACAAAGGGAAATCCGAGAACAAGCCAAGGGGTCAGTAACAAGCAAATAGATTCCAACAGTTAACAGAGCCAAACCAGAAGTAGTAAACTAATTAGTCGGCACCTGTGTCAGGAGGGAAGCTCTTATATAGGCTTACTCAGCTGCTAACTGGACCAAGCCAGGAAGCCTCTGAAACTACAAAACCTTCCCAGGTTGGCATGGAAATGTTAAAGTTGCAGCAGCCGGATAGAGAATCCTGACAAATAATCTTTGATTTGGAACAGCTGATTCATGTTGTTGTATTCCACAATAAACCCCAAAAGTGACCCCATTTTGGAAACTACAATGCTTAAAGGGAGAGAGATATAAACTAATCACAGGGCTGTCAGCACAATTACAATTATGTATTTCCTATTCAGGACCGCTGCTCCATTCTTGTAAAAACCTTTTATAGCTATGCAAGTGAGCAGAAAAGGACTTTAGGGTCATTGCTTTCCATCATTGAGCTGCTGTTAACTGCTCCTCAGCTCATCCCCGCTAGTTAACTGACATCTCTCTCCTTGGTCTCAGCACATATTACTAACTGTGACAGCGTGTGATATAAACAGACGCCATGGCCCCTTCATACAGTTGATCAGAGGGGGACACTGATCTCTTATTGATGATCTATTCTGAGGATAGATCATCAATAAAAATGAGGTGGAAAAATCCTTAAGGCCAGGGCCACACATGGCATAAATGCCACGGAAAAAATGCAGCCTTTTACAGTTCCTGCAAAGTGGATGGGATGCTGGCGGCTTCCCTCTAGGTATAATGGAAGCAGAAAGTCCGCAGAGGAAACCTCTATAAAAAGCACTGCGGGAAAAAAACGTGATTCACTACCACCGCGGTTTTCCCTGCAGCGCCTTTTTGCTGCGGCCGCTATGTGGGGCCTTAGTCTTAATAAAGCCCAAGTGCCACCTTAATGAAATTAATTGCCCCCTCATATTATGCCCGATTATCCCTGACATAAATACTGTACCTCTAATGACCCCTTTTATTAATGATACCCCCTAATGACCCCTTTTATAACCTCCCCCCCTTGTATTCATAATGCCCCCTAATAGCCCATATATATAATCCAGTCTGCCAGCAACTTGTAGAGATGGAAAATGTCCTTTTATTGGAAAAGCAATACACCACGTATCGGTTCTCACAGGAACCTTTCTCAAGTGCAAATGAACACATCTACTCCAGTGCAATTTATACAAGAAACTACCAATCCCCGCCCTTCTAACAAGGAGCCAATCATAAGTTTCCTATAAACATCAAATTCTATATATATATATATATATATATATATATATATATTAAAACCACATACATTAAGATATAAATATAAACATACATAATATAGTGCATCAAACCATGGCTATAGCCACCATATTACCTACCAAAGGATATATAATGTCCTGCTCAGTTACTACACGTTACTCTGGCGTGCTAAAAAAACCTTCATATGCCTGCATAAATCATCTGGGTCAGTGCACAAACCTAACAGATGCCCCACCCATCTACATCATAGAGCCATACCACAGTGGAAAACCTCCGCTATCTAAAACACTTTAACTTATGTCATATTAGATCCAGTAGATAGTAGTATAATGTTGTACCGTGTTAGCCATTGAAAGTAGTGGAAGAGTGAAGAAATCAGGCGATACCTTTTAGAGGCTAACTGAGAGTCACAAACCACCTCCTGATGATAGCAAACAGATAACAGATCCCTCTGTCACGCACCACAACTTTCCAGATTGTTTTTTGACCTGTTGTAAATATCTTCTCTACTTAGATTGCATTTTGTTATGTTTTTTTTAAGGACTCTAAAATCCTTTGAAAATCATGTGTATAGAGTATAAATAATCTGTGAATTTTCAGTTCTTGTATAACACCATGTCTGAAGAAGAGAGCTAGACTCTTGAAAGCTTACTTATCAAATATACTGTTAGCCTCTAGAAGGTATCGCCTGATTTCTTCACTCTTCCACTATATTAGATCCAGACAGAGAAATATCTTAAAAGCTTCCATAAAAGGGAAAAAATGAAGATCCCATATATAACTATGTCAAAATTATTACACTATAGCGAGTAAAAAAAAATAATAATAATTTTTAATTAATTTCTAATTTTTTATTTTTTGCTATTTTTTAAATATTTAGATCATTTTCATTCCAATAAGGAGATCCATAATTATATAAGAAATATATTATATATATATATATATATATATATATATATATATATATATATATATATATATATATATATATATAATATATATATAAATATATAAGAAATAAGCGGACAGAAGGGGCAGAACAAAACATAGGTAAATAAGTATGCTCAAGTATACCAAAAATATACCCAAATACAGGACTGTCTGCACTCAGACCTAACTGCACACAATCCAAGCTATCCCCTAAATTTAAAAAAAAAAAATCACATCAATATATAAGCAAATACATTCTTTATTAATGAAATCCATATTCTAATGCAAAAATCAACGTCCATATGGCGCCCATTCTCCATGTGGTACTATCGACACAACGGGGATCTATTTTCATTTTCCTTTTAATTTGAAGGCATTGAGGCATCATGATACTGAGCAGGACATATACATCCACCAACCTTGATACACCTAACTAAAAAACAAACAAGAATTAAAAATTAGTAACAAAATTTACTCAAGAAACAGTCTAAAGTATAAAGGGGATGAAAGGGTCTTGGCAAATGTAGCAATACCCTGACACTACTGCAGCGGTCTGGGAGGAAGGACAGAGACAAGTGAGCCCTAATCTCACCCCAGCCACTGTCCCTTCCTATTGCCTCAGTTACCCTAAACGGTAAAAGGACAACTAGAAGACAAGCCCTATACTGGGTAAGTGACACACAGAACAAAGACAGAACAAACGACAAAAGAGAGGTCAGGAAGCCAAGGGGTCGGTAACAAACGAGCAATGCAGTACAAAGTCAAAATCCAAGAGAATAGTCAAAAGGCAAGCCAAAGGGTCAGAGAATCAAGTAACAAAGTAGTAAGGGATATAACAAGGAGAGCAGGCAAAGACAATGCAATAACCGGCGACCATGTGAGGGCTGACAACCTGTTTATAGAAAGTCTGGGACCAGCCCCAGACCTGATAGGTACACAGGCTGTCAATCACTCAGGCCAGGAAAAGATTAACCCTATGCAGTCCAGAGAGAAATGCTCAGAACACGGGTGTGGCCGTAAATCCATTACATAGTCTAGGACCATGTTCAGACTGAGCAACAAGAAACCTACGCAAGGAATAAAAACGAACACGCCTCCTTCGCCACAGCGTGCGAGCGGAGGGTGGCGCCGAGACCCGAACAGGCAGAGACGTTACAGGGGAATACTCATTTTTAGCAATACTCTACATATGGGCTTGTACCTTGAAGTCAACATTCAAGCCCATATATACCTTAGCCGGCACCAGACACAATCCCAATGGGAAGATGTATAAACCTACTTCTCCTCCAGGGCCGACATGAAGATGTTTGCATAAGTCTGGGCCACATTGGACATGGGGTATATAGATGATATATTCTTTATCTGGGTGGGATCAGAATCGGATTTACATGCATTCCATGCTGAACGTAATACTGTTGTGCCCAATGGTTTACTATGGTATATTCGAAAGAAAAAATACAATTTTTAGATACCTTAGTATACGTGGAAAATAATACTCTTAAAATGGACATTTTTGTAAAATCAACTGACTTGAACAACTTATTGCTGTTCCAAAGTAATCACCCCAAAAAAATGATTGAGTCACTGCCCTGGAGGCAGTTATTGAGGGTTAAACGTATAGTTAATGATGAACTTATAGTTGACAGAAGAGTGGATTAGATGTGTTCCAAATTCCAGTAATAGGGGGTACCCCAAATCTATATTGGATAGACATAAGAAACGATTACAGGAAGTTGAGAAGGTTAATCTTTTTGAACCAAAAATAAGAAATAAGGGACCTAGGATCCCTTTTGTATCTACCTTCACACATTTGAGTGGTACTGTCAGCAAAATTCTTTCAAAACATTGGACGGTGATTCGACAAGGCTGTCCTGAAATACCTACCTTAGCTTATCCACCATTGATGTCTTATAAAAGAGATCGTCATCTAAAAGATATCTTATTAAAGGCGGATATTGGGCCAAGGAAACAAACTAAACAACTATTGTTAGGTCCTTTGACTCGGGGCTATTTTCCATGTTTAAACTGCTCAAATTGCACCAATATGATACGGAGTGATAGACCTGTTCATCCGAATACGTGATTTACATGATTCAATGTCCGTGTAATTTGATTTATGTTGGAGAAACCACTCTTGAGATTAGAACTAGGGTCAATCTCCATAAGAGCACGATCCGTAAAAAGAGGTTAGAACTTCCTGTTTCTAGACATTTTTCTGAGAAACGACATACAGTGGATGAGTTACGTTACGTTTCAGGGTGTTGGATTGTGGCATCCCAGAGCTGGCTATGGCTGGGCTGAGGGTGATCTCTGTGCATTGTATTATTTCCTGTTGCTTCATAGCCTGTGTGACATAGCAGGGGGTCCTGAGTCTCACACAACACAGCGCCACCTAGTGAGCCTCACACATGCATTACACCTCCCATAGGATGGAATAGTAACCAAATGTCCAATGGGAGGACATCGCCTGGGAAAAGGGGAGGAGTCAGCTGATCACTGGGTCCCCATGGTAACACCCCTGCAGGAAGGTCCTGCGTGTGAGTAGTTAGAAGTGTGGAGTGTTAGGAGGAGGAGGTGAGGAGATAAGTGTGATGTCCTGTGAAGAAAGCAGTGAGTTTAGTGCAGGAATCTCAAGTCCTAGACAGGCCCAGGAAGGTTGGAGAGCTGACATACTCCAGCTATTCAGAAGATCCTGTCCCCTGTCTGCCTAGCCATCGCCCTGAAGGAAGTCAAGCATCATTATCTTGTCAGCCTGAGACTGTGGAGAGAACATTCTGGAACACGTGCTCCATAGCCAGTATCACAGGATCCAGGGGCCAAGGCCAGACCTGTGGAATATCCTGCCACCCTGACTATTGCACCCCGAAACTCTGAGCTATCAGGACCACATAACGTGAGTGGGGAATATTATGTACTAGTATCATGGTGGGCATCCTCCTATGAGCCAAATAGGAGCCCAGACGCACCTTAGGGCTGTAACACTGAAGTATAAGGGGCTAGGAACACCTTTCATCAAGTCTACCCTGCACCCCAGGACTTTGCTGTGTCACCAGGCGTACCCCGTTGTTTTGTATTGAAGAAACTGTTTAAGCATTTGTGCCTCCACACCCATGGAAGTAAAAGTTCAACTTTACAACCGTTTCTGTGTCTGACTCTGCACCGACAACATCAGGGCGCCCCAAACACCACCAGTCGGCACAGTATAGGGGAAGCGCCCCGGGGGAACAATCACCACCAACATTTGTGCAGCCCCCTCATCACCAGTACCAGTGGTGGTAACGTGGGACAGCATCAGCGCTGCGCCCTCGTACCCAGAGACCATGACAAGTCTGCGCTGTTTGCACCCCGCAATCCCAACTGCAGCGTTACCTTCCATCTGGTCACCGCAGGATCATATCCCACAGAGACGTAGAGGTGGGGATCATCAACGTGAACTGAAACGTAGGGAGCTAAAATGGATCTATATGTTAAATACCCTGCAACCTATGGGCTTCAATGTTGACTTCAAGGTACAAGCCCATATGTACAGTCATGGCCAAAAGTTTTGAGAATGATATAAATATTAAATTTTACAAAGTCTACTGCTTCAGTTTTTCTAATGGCAATTTGCATATACTCCAGAATGTTATAAATAGTGATCCAGCTTAACAGCAATTACTTGCAAAGTCAATATTTGCCTAGAAAATGAACTTTATCCCCCAAAACACATTTCAACATCATTGCAGCCCTGCCTTAAAAGGACCACCTAACATCGTTTCAGTGATTGCTCCATTAACACAGGTGTGGGTGTTGATGAGGACAGGGCTGGAGATCAATCTGTCATGATTAAGTAAGAAGGACACCACTGGACACTTTAAAAGGAGGCTGGTGCTTGCCATCATTGTTTCTCTTCTGTTAACCATGGTTATCTCTAAAGAAATACGTGCAGTCATCATTGCACTGCACAAAAATGGCCTAACTGGGAAGAGTATTGCAGCTAGAAAGATTGCACCTCAGTCAACAATCTATCGCATCATCAAGAACTTCAAGGAGAGAGGTTCCATTGGTGCCAAAAAGGCTCCAGGGCGCCCAAGAAAGACCAGCAAGCGGCAGGACCGTCTCTTAAAAGTGTTTCAGCTGCGGGATCGGGCTACCAGCAGTGCAGAGCTTGCTGAGGAATGGCAGCAGGCAGGTGTGAGTGCATCTGCACGCACTGTGAGGCGGAGACTCTTGGAGCAAGGCCTGGTCTCAAGGAGGGCAGCAAAGAAGCCACTTCTCTCCAGAAAAAACATCAGGGACAGACTGATATTCTGCAAAAGGTACAGGGAGTGGACTGCTGAGGACTGGGGTAAAGTTATTTTCTCTGATGAATCCCCTTTTCGATTGTTTGGAACATCTGGAAAACAGCTTATTTGGAGAAGGAGAGGTGAGCGCTACCACCAGTCTTGTCTCATGCCAACTGTAAAGCATCCTGAAACCATTCATGTGTGGGGTTGCTTCTCAGCCAAGGGAATCGGCTCTCTCACAGTCTTGCCTAAAAACACAGCCATGAATAAAGAATGGTACCAGAATGTCCTCCAAGAGCAACTTCTCCCAACCGTCCAAGAGCAGTTTGGCGCTCAACAATGCCTTTTCCAGCATGATGGAGCACCTTGCCATAAAGCAAAGGTGATAACTAAATGGCTCAGGGAACAAAACATAGAGATTTTGGGTCCATGGCCTGGAAACTCCCCAGATCTTAATCCCATTGAGAACTTGTGGTCAATCATCAAGATACGGGTGGACAAACAAAAACCAACAAATTCAGACAAAATTAAAGCATTGATTCTGCAAGAATGGACTGCTATCAGTCAGGATTTGGTCCAGAAGTTGATTGAGAGCATGCCCGGGAGAATTGCAGAGGTCCTGAAGAAGAAGGGTCAACACTGCAAATATTGACTTGCTGCATTAACTCATTCTGTCAATATAAGCTTCTGTTACTCATAATATGAATGCAATTATATTTCTGTATGTGATAAAAACATCTGACAAACACACATAAAAACCAGAGGGCAGCAGATCATGTGAAAATATAATATTTGTGTCATTCTCAAAACTTTTGGCCATGACTGTAGAGTATTGCTAAAAATGAGAATTCCCCTTTATACTTTAGACTGTTTCTTGAGTAAATTTTGTTACTAATTTTTAATTCTTGTTTGTTTTTTAGTTGGGTGTATCAAGTTTGGTGGATGTATATGTCCTGCTCAGTATCATGATGCCTCAATGCCTGCAAATTAAAAGGAAAATGAAAATAGATCCCCGTTGTGTCAATAGTACCACATGGAGAATGGGCGCCATATGGACATTGATTTTTGCATTAGAATATGGATTTCATTAATAAAGAATGTATTTGCTTATATATCGATGTGATTTTTTTATAAAAAAATTTAGGGGATAGCTTGGATTGTGTGCGGTTAGGTCTGAGTGCAGACAGGCCTGTATTTGGGTATATTTTTGGTATACTGGAGCATAGTTATTTACCTATCTTTTTTTCTGCCCCTTCTGTCCCCTTATTTCTATTGTATGGATCTCCTTATTGGAATGAAAATGATCTAAATATTTAAAAAATGGCAAAAAAATAAAAAAATATAGATTTTTTTTTCTCTCGCTATAGTGTATTAATTTTGACATAGTTATATATGGGATCTTCAATTTTTCCCTTTTATGGAGGCTTTTAAGATATTTCTCCATCTGGATCTAAAATGACATAAGTTAAAGTGTTTTAGATAGCGGAGGTTTTCCACTGTGGTTTGGATCCATGATGTAGATGAGTGGGACATCTGTTAGGTTTGTGCACTGACCCAGATGATTTATGCAGGCATATGAAGGTTTTTTTAGCACGCCAGAGTAACGTGTAGTAACTGAGCAGGACATTATATATCCTTTGGTAGGTAATATGGTGGCTATAGCCATGGTTTGATGCACTATATTATGTATGTTTATATTTATATCTTAATGTATGTGGTTTTATATATATATATATATATATATATATATATATATATATAGAATTTGATGTTTATAGGAAACTAATGATTGGCTCCTTGCTAGAAGGGCGGGGATTGGTAGTTTCTTGTATAAATTGCACTATAGTGCAGACAGGCCTGTTTTTGGGTGTATTTTTGGTATACTTGAGCATAGTTATTTACCTACCTTTTTCTGCCCCTTCTGTCCCCTTATTTTTGTTATATGGATTTTCTTATTGGAATGGAAAATGATTAAAATATTTATAAAATGGCAGGGAGTAAAAAAATAAAAAAACAATTTTTTTTTTTTTTTGCCTGCTATAGTATATCAATTTTGGCATAGTTATATATGGGATCTTCAATTTTTCTATTTTATGGAAGCTTCTAAGATATTTCTCCGTTTGGATCTAATATGACATAAGTTAAAGTGTTTTAGATAGCGGTGGTTTTCCACTGTGGTATGGATCTATGATGTAGACATAGGTGGGGCATCTGTTAGGTTTGTGCACTGACCCAGATGATTCATGTAGTCATATGAGAGGTTTTTTTTGGCACGCCAGATTAACATGCAGTAACTGAGCAGGACATTATTTATCCATTGGCAGGTAATATGGTGGCTATAGCCATGTTGTGATGCACTATATTATGTATGTTTATATTTATATCTTAATTTATGTGGTTTTAATGAGTATATATGTATAGAATTTGATGTTTATAGGAAACTAATGATTGGCTCTTTGTTACAAGGGCGGGGATTAGTGGTTTCTTGTATAAATTGCACTGAAGTAGATGTGTTTATTTGCACTTGAGAAAGGTTCCTGTGAGAACCGATACGTGGTGTATTGCTTTTCCAATAAAAGGACATTTTCCATCTTTACAAGTTGCTGGTAGACTGGATTGTTTTTTTTATACAGTACAGACCAAAAGTTTGGACACACCTTCTCATTCCCAGAGTTTTCTGTATTTTCATGACTATAAAAATTGTAGATTCACACTGAAGGCATCAAAACTATGAATTAACACATGTGGAATTATATACTTACAAAAAAGTGTGAAACAACTGAAAATATGTCTTATATTCTAGGTTCTTCAAAGTAGCCACCTTTTGCTTTGATTACTGCTTTGCACACTCTTGGCATTCTCTTGATGAGCTTTAAGAAGTAGTCACCTGAAATGGTTTTCACTTCACAGGTGTGCCCTGTCAGGTTTAATAAGTGGGATTTCTTGCCTTATAAAAGGGGTTGGGACCATCAGTTGTGTTGTTCAGAAGTCAGGTGGATACACAGCTGATAGTCCTACTGAATGGAGTGTTAGAATTTGTATTATGGCAAGAAAAAAGCAGCCAAGTAAAGAAAAACGAGTGGCCATCATTAGTTTAAGAAATGAAGGTCAGTCAATCCGAAAAATTGGGAAAACTTCGAAAGTGTCCCCAAGTGCAGTGGCCAAAACCATCAAGTGCTACAAAGAAACTGGCTCACATGAGGACCGCCCCAGGAAAGGAAGACCATGCGTCACCTCTGCTGCGGAGGATAAGTTCATCCGAGTCACCAGCCTCAGAAATCGCAGGTTAACAGCAGCTCAGATTAGAGACCAGGTCCATGCCACACAGAGTTCTAGCAGCAGACACATCTCTACAACAACTGTTAAGAGGAGACTGTGTGCAGCAGGCCTTCATGGTAAAAAAGCTGCTAGGAAACCACTGCTAAGGACAGGCAACAAGCAGAAGAGACTTGTTTGGGCTAAAGAACACAAGAAATGGACATTAGACCTGTGGAAATCTGTGCTTTGGTCTGATGAGTCCAAATTTGAGATCTTTGGTTCCAACCACCGTGTCTTTGTGCGATGCAGAAAAGGTGAACGGATGGACTCTACATGCCTGGTTCCCACCATGAAGCATGGAGGAGGAGGTGTGATGGTGTGGAGGTGCTTTGCTGGTGACACTGTTGGGGATTTATTCAAAATTGAAGGAATACTGAACCAGCATGGTTACCACAGCATCTTGCAGCGGCATGCTATTCCATCCGGTTTGCGTTTAGTTGTAACATCATTTATTTTTCAACAGGACAATGACCCCAAACACACCTCCAGACTGTGTAAGGGCAGGGCTATTTGACCAAGAAGGAGAGTGATGGGGTGCTACGCCAGATGACCTGGCCTCCACAGTCACCAGACCTGAACCCAATCGAGATGGTTTGGGGTGAGCTGGACCACAGAGTGAAGGCAAAAGGGCCAACAAGTGCTAAGCATCTCTGGGAACTCCTTCAAGACTGTTGGAAGACCATTTCAGGTGACTACCTCTTGAAGCTCATCAAGAGAATGCGAAGAGTGTGCAAAGCAGTAATCAAAGCAAAAGGTGGCTACTTTGAAGAACCTAGAATATAAGACATATTTTCAGTTGTTTCACACTTTTTTGTTAAGTATATAATTCCACATGTGTTAATTCATAGTTTTGATGCCTTCAATGTGAATCTACAATTTTTATAGTCATGAAAATACAGAAAACTCTTGGAATGAGAAGGGGTCTCCAAACTTTTGGTCTGTACTGTATATATATATATATATATATATATATATATATATATATATAGATGACCCCCTTATCGTCATAATGCCCCCTAATGAATCCTCCCTTATAATTCTCCCTTCTAATTCCCCACTTATACTATTAAAACACCCACAACTGCGCTAAAAAAAGGCGTAGGGCCTCCTCTTCTTGGCCCTACGTTCTATGGGCAGGGTTCACGCATAGGACGTCTGCGTCTCGGCATAGGCGCGATGCTATGACGTCAACACGTCGCCTGTGTCATGTGTCATGTAAACCACAGGCCTGAATTGGCTTGCGGTTTACAAGACAGTTAGTTGCAGGATGGGTTTTAACTAGATCGGTGTCTGCAGGCACCGATCTAGTTAATAGTAAAGTATGTATTAATGACAGTTCCCGGGGTGGGCCCCCAAAGAATCAGTAGTCTCCCCCTCTGTCCCCCTGCTAGCTACTCCTCTGCTCCAAGAGTATCTGTTTAATCGATAACCATGGGGTCCAAGTCTTGAAAAATGTAGATCTGGACATGGTGTTCCAGTGTGCCAAGTCTTCCATCCTACAGATATCGTTAACCTTATTAACCCATTGAGAGAAGGATGGGGGGGATGAAAGATCGCCACAGGGCGGGGATTAAGTGCCTGGCTGCTGTCAGTAGGTGGGTGGCCAGATCTTCATTGCGTGGCTGGAAGTCGGTGTGTGGAAGCCACAGTAAGATATGCTCCGGAGTTGAGGGAATGGTCCTGGAGCAGATCCTAGCGGTGGTGTCCAAAACCTTGCTCCAGAATGGTGTTATCAGCGAGCAGCACCAGCAGATATGTAGGTAGCTACCCTTCTCACAACACCAACAGATATAATAAACTGAGGGATAAATGTCATGTAGCCAAGCTGGAGTTTTATACCAGAGCGTTAATAGCTTATAAGAGTTCTCCTGCGTTCAGACGCAGTGTGAAAAACCATGGGCACTGGTTAATAGTTGATTCCTTTCTTGAGCAGAAAAGGATCGTCCCAGTTCCTCCTCCCATTGCAGCAAAAACCTAGGCGAGTCCTCAGCGGTCAGGGAGATGATAAACCGGTATAATTTTGAGCAGACACCTTTTAATTTCCAGTGATTTACTGAGAAGGACTCTAACCAGGAAAGAGTACCGTCAGGGGGGTGTTTCGCCAAGTTTCACAAGTAGATATGTAATCCCTGATTTGCAAAAAGTCCCTCAGCACTAGGCCCGTTTTTTAATGCAGCAAGGATGGGGTCGGTTGTGTGTCTCTGTCGAAGAAGGAAGGTAGGGTGTGATGGTGCAATCTATTCCAGAAGGTAGGTTGAGCATATCGTGTGGGGTCGATCAGGTAAGCCAACAGAGCTAGTGATAGCGTAGCGCAGAAAGAAGGGAATGGGTTTTCTGTAGGCTGTGCCATGTGGTCAATACATTACGTAGGAGGGGGCTAGGATTTGGGGGGGTATTATGCCCCAGAGTGCAAGCTTGTCCAAAAGAGTCAGGATGGAGGTCTCTAATTGTGTAGCCAGGGAATCTGCAGTGTACAGTGTTCTAGTTGATGGGCGTTATAGTAGATGAGGACGTCTGGTAGGCCGGTACCTCCTTTGGTGGACGGTTGAATGAGTAGTGTGTTCTTAAGTCGGGAGCGTCGTTGATGGCACAGGAATGAGGAGAATAGGCATCTCACTGCGTCAAAGAATGATCTCGGGAGCCAGATGGGGAGCGTGCGCAATAGGGACAGTAGTTTAGGGAGGATATATGTTTTCAGCAGGCTTTTTCTGTGCCATCCTCCGGCAGCATGCTATGGCGGAGGAGGCATGTCCATGTATGATTTTTTGCTCCTGCTGCTATAGCACTGCTGATGATTCGTTGGGGTGTGTCAGTCCGGCAGTTCTATTAGTCCTGGTTATTAAGGAGTTAACTTTTGTGTACTTTGTGATTGACAGCCTATCTGCCAATCAAGCCTTGGGCGGGTTCTGGAATTCCTATAAACAGGTCATCAGCCCACACATGGTTGCTGGCTATTGTGTCTCTGACCTTGCTAAGCGTTTCTCCTTATATTGTTTTTTTCTGACATTTCTGACTAGAGATGAGCGAATCGATTCTGCAGAAGTGGAATTCGATCCGAATTTCAGGAAATCTTCGATTCGCCACGATTCCGGATTTCCTCACGCTTCAATGTATCGAATCGTATTTTTAATTTAAATACTGTAGTATCGCAGTGAATAGTATGAGCGATCAGACCCCCTAAGTTTCAAGGTCCCTAGGGGGTCTGATCATACAAGTAAAAGTAGAAGTATAAAAAAAAATTTTTTAAAGTATAAAAAAATAAAAAAAACACAAAAGTTCAAATCACCCCCCTTTCCCTAGATCAGATATAAAAGTAAATAAACAAAAGTAAACATAAACGCATTAGGTATTCCCGCGCTCCAAAATGCCCGAACTATTAAAATATTAAAATATTTATCCCATACGGTGAACGGCGTAGCGGTGAAAAAAAAATCAAAATGGCCAAATAGCGCTTTTTTCAACACTTTGCTTCCTATAAAAAATTGAATAAAAAGTGATCAAACCATCAGATCTTTCCCCAAATGGTATCAATAAAAACATCATGTTGTCCCGCATAAAAATATGGCATATCCAGCTCCATACATGTAAATATGAAAAAGTTACAGGTGTCACAATATGGTGACACAAATTTTTTTTTTCTATTTTGCAAAGTTTTTATTTTTTGAAAAGGTATCAAAACATTACAAATACTATATAAATTTGGTATCGCCGTGTTCGTCCTGACCTGCAGAATACAGGTAACATTTAATTTTTACCACACAGTAAACGCTGTAAAAATTAAACCCATATGAAATTGGCACAAATGCAGTTTTTCTCCAATTGCACCTCATTCTGAATTTTTTTCCAGCTTCCCAGTACACTGCACAGCATATTGATTGGTGCCATTACAAAGTAAAATTTGTTTTGCAAACAATAAGCCATCATGTGACTCTGTGAACTGAGAAATGAAAAAGTTATGGCTCTTGAAATGTGGGGAGGGAAAAATGAAAATGCAAAAACGAAAAATGGTCGGGTCTTTAAGGGGTTAAAGGAGTTTATTATAAGGGGCTTATTCACTGTTCTTACAAGGCATAACATTATTCAGTACTATTTTGCCAAATAATATCTGCACTTATCTGTAATAAAGGCCTTTAACGTGGGGAAAGACATAACGACCATAATCGCCATTTTGTTACCAGTATAAAGTTGCAGACAATATTTAAAAACAGTATTGTCAATAAAAATTCAATAATTCAAAAATTCTTAGCGGTTATCACTTATTTAAAGGACCATATTCGCCATTTTGTTACCAGTATAAATTTGCAGGCCATTCTTCAATACAGCATTGTCAATATTAATTCAATAATTCTTAGCAGTTATCATTTAATTAAAGGTCTTTTTTAGTTTCAAAACACATAAAGAGAACCATATTCGCCATTTTGTTACCAGTATAAAGTTGCTAGCCATTTATAAATAGTATTGTCAATAATTCAATAATTCTGAGCTACAAATCTCTGCCTTTATCATGCTTTTTTTTATTTTTTTTTTTATTTAGATTTTTATTGAGAGAAAATTTTTGTACTACATAACAGGGAAAGAAATAATACATAGGGATAATAAGGCATCAACAGTATCCATATACATATTGTTGTAGTGATAACACAATTTGGAGGGAACAAGGGAAAAAAGGGAAACAGAAAACAACATCATACCGCTCAGTAAGTTATCTAGAGAAAGGGTTTATAATGTACACATCACCATACTACTAGAGCCGTGAAGCAATAGAATATCATGTATGGAAAGAGGGGTCCGGCCTTCTGCAAAGAGGGTCTCCCCCGCAGCCGACACAATCAGACCAAAGGGCCCACTTCAGGCGAAAGGCAGAATACCTATGGCTTCTACATGCCAACATCTTCTCTAGTGTATAGGCCAAGTTGACGTGCTGTATTAGTTCCAACAACGTCAAACAGGGTGCATTCTTCCACTGGCGTGCTATCATAGCTCTGGCCGCTAATATAATCTGGCCCAGAACTACTGCCATATCGCCTGGAAAAGACTCAGTATCCAGGAAGCAGAGCGCCAGGCCTGGAGATAATGGGACATTCATGCCTGCCAGACCGGACATCAACTGGAAGACGGCACTCCAGAAAGCGAGCACAGGGGGACAGTCCCACCACATATGTATAAGTGTACCTCTTGCACCACAACCTCTCCAACACAAATCTGAGCACAAAGGGTCTATGTGTGCTAGCTGAGTGGGGGTCCTGTACCATCGGAGAGATATCTTGCACGCCGTCTCCCTTTAGGCTGCACCCCTCGATACGCGCTTAACAAACCCGAGCGCTTCATACCACTCCTGGAGAGAGATGCTTCTAGCAAGCTCAATCTCCCAGCGTATCAGACAGAGAGGTTTAACCTGCTCTGAGGTTGTGGAGAGGAGTTCATAGAAAGCTGAGGAACCACCCTTAATAGGGGCCGATGTCTGCCACATCCGGAGGGCCAGTCTAGGAAACACGGGGTCTGAGACATTGTGGGGTTGAAGGAGATGTCTTATCTGCAGATATTTATAGAAATCCCGCTGTGGGATTTGAAATTCCTCCATCAATGCAGTGAACGATTTCAATTGGGCCCCCCCGAATAACTGCTGGACTCTCTGGAGGCCAGCGTCTGACCAGAGCTTCAAGCTCAGACCGGGCAGGAATGAGGCCAGGTAACGTAATGGCAGGTCCGTCAAAGGGATTAATTCTGCCACCGGGGTGAGTGAGGTCAGAAAGCGCCATGCCCAGACAGATGCCTTTATACTTAGTAGGGGAATTAGAGTGTTGGAAGGGCAGAATGATTTGGGACGCAAGAGGGAAATCAATGGGAGACTAATAGAGGACTCCTCAACCTCCAACCAACGGTATCCGGTGGCTCCCCCCCACCAGACCCTCAACTGCTCCAAAATAGTTGCAGCATAGTATCTCTTAACATCTGGGACACCTGCTCCTCCTCTAGCCCAGGGTCTAGTCATAACACGCATGCGTATCCTTGATCTCTTCCCCTCCCAAATGAAATCCGAAATTAGCTTTTGTAGTTTTGTCAGGTAGGAGTTGGGGAGGGGGATAACCACAGTGCGGAACAAATAAAGTATGATGGGGAGCACCATCATCTTCACTATGGCAATCCTACTGGCCCAGGACAACATGGGTTTAGAGTAACCGGCCAGGAGGGAGGACACCCTGGACAGCAACGGTACATAGTTTAAGGAGAAGAGATTAGAGCTTGGGGTCGTCAAGGAGATTCCCAGATACGTAATGCTATCTCCCCCCCACCTGAACGGGAATTGGGCACTCAGCTCCCTTTTTAGAGACGGGGAAATACCAATTGGGAGCAACTGGGACTTGACCGGGTTTATCTTATAATAAGAGACTTTACTAAAAGTCTCCAAGGTATCTGTAGTAGCTCGCAAGGATGACATAGGGTTGGCCAAGGAGAGGATCACATCATCAGCGTATAGGCCAATTTTGTGCGATGTTGCCCAACTGAAATACCTGTGATATTAACGTTAAGTCTAATGGCCTCAGCCAACGGCTCCATCACTAATGCAAATATGATAGGAGAGAGAGGGCATCCTTGGCGGGTCCCATTGCTGATCTTAAAGGGGTCGGACAAAAACCCCGAGGATAGAATCCGAGCGGACGGGCAGGAGTAAAGAGCCAGGGTGGCCAAACTTATCCAGTATTCGATCTAGGTAGCCCCAGTGGACCCTATCAAAGGCCTTTTCTGCATCGAGAGCTAATAAAAGGGATGGTCCTCTATTACGTTCTGCGCTCTGAATTAAGTTAATAAACCTGCGGGTGCCATCCGGGGCTTGTCTACCCAAATCCCACCTGGTCTGGCCCGATTATCCGGGGCAGGATACATACCAGGCGCTCCGCCAGCACCTTCGCATACAACTTGACATCCACATTCAGTAAAGAAATAGGCCTAAAATTTGCTGGACTAGTAGGGGGCTTGTCTGGCTTGGGGAGGGTAACCACAGTAGCGGCTAACATCTCCTCTGGGAATCTCTGATCCTCCGCAGCTCTCATAAACACTCCCAATAAATGGGGCGACAAAATATCCCTGTATTTTTTATAATAAATACCAGAAAAACCATCAGGACCCGGGGATTTTAATGGCTTCAAGGATGCAACAGCCTTATAGATCTCCGATAGAGATATAGGAGCAGCCAGTAATTGGCGCTGTTCCTCCGAGAGGAGGGGAAGAGAAACAGATTCTAGAAATTTATCGATGTCCGTCAGTGAGGGTTGATGTACCTCAGTATCCTCTTTTAAATTATATAGAGATTTATAGTAGGCCCTGAACCATTCAGCTATAAGACGGGGATCTGTAATTTTGTCCCCCTGATCATTAAAAAGATACTCAATACGTGATCTGGGTTGGGCTTGTTTGGTTTTCTTTGCCAGGAAAGCACTAGCTCTGTTGTTATGGATATAGGCCTGGCACTGAAATCTCTTAAAGGCAAGGTCCTGTTGATGAGCCATCAGTCCTTGCAATTGTAATTGGTATTGTCTAATCTCGTTTGAAAGAGATGGGGTAGAGCAAAGCTTATTCGCTGCCGACAGCCCAGCCCAGCTATCTTTTGAAGCAAAGCATCAATATCCTTAGAGCGTTGCTTCTTGGCCCTGGAACAAGCTTGGATAATCACCCCGCGCATAAATGCCTTATGGGCGTTCCACAGGATATAGGGGTCTGAGGCCGTAGGCGCATTGAGTTCAAAAAATTCTTGTAGCGCATTGAGGAGCTGAGCACCATGAGAGGGATGATCAAGGATATATTCGTTTAGACGCCATTGGGAAGGCAGGGCTGTGGCAAACTGCTCGCGGAGGACCAGAGACACCGGGGCATGATCTGACCACGTAATCAGACCAATATGAGAGGATACAGTCTGTAACAGGCCCAATTTATCTGCCAAGAAAAAATCTATCCTAGAGTATGAAGAGGAAGGGGAAGATAAAAAACTGTAGTCCCTCTCGCTACCATGCTGGCATCTCCACACATCATATAACCCCTGATCTAACAAGGAAGGGGTGAGTACAGGAGATTTCCTTTGAGGATTGGGCGAGTCTAGAGAGTTATCCATAAGGCAATTGTAATCTCCTCCTACAATTAAGATACCAGTGGCAAATGCCCGAATTTTGGGCAAGAGAGATCTCCAGTACGAGGCCTGAGACCGATTGGGGAGGTACACTGTGACCAAAGTGTATCTCATACTATTAATAGTACAATTAAGACCGAGATACCGGCCCTGGGGATCCGTTAATACAGACTCCATGCTAAAGGCAACTGAGTCACGGACAGCTATAAGGACTCCTTTGCGTTTGGCCGCACAGGAGGCTTTAAAAATATGAGGAAAGGAGGGGTTCGTAAATAGAGGGCTTTTCTCAACATGAAAATGAGTCTCTTGAAGCATGAGCACGTCACATCTCAAGCGGCGTGCCTCCCTCCATACCGAGCTTCTTTTGTAAGGGCTATTAAGCTCCCTAACATTTATAGAGGAAATTCGAATAACCATGGTAATGGCCAATAAAGGGATGTTAGACTACACAGATGGGGTTTGTGCCAGCATGGCAAGCGGTCCAGATCTGCACTAAAGATATAGTTAGGTGATGCGCACATATATGATAAAATAACCAAATTCTGCTAAACACAGTAAACTATACAAGAATAAAGAACAAAAAACAAACATCATAGTGCCAAAATGCACCGAATAAGCTGTGGGGGGTGAGAAGTAAGATTCCTTCATCAATCAATTACAAATGTAAAAAACTTATAGAAAAAAGTGATAAGTAGTTCGCCAAGAAAAAGGCCAGGTAGTTAACATCCTGTAAAGGCACCTGATCTCCCTGGGTGAGGGAGAGTGAGAGTCTCGTAGATCTTTCAGGGTTCTCCAACCGTATGCCAGTCCTTGGGTACCCGTGGAGGGCGAGCAGGTCTGCCAGGCCGAGGTTCAGAGTTAGCAGAGATCAGACGCCATCTACGGAGGAGAGACATTCCATCTTCTACGGAGGGTATAGAATGAGTGACTCCGTTGCGAAAGACCAGAAGCTTGGTGGGGAAGCCCCATCGGTATCGCACGTCGTTCTCGAAGTATCTTCGTAACAGGTGTTAAGTTGCGTCTCTCTTGCATAGTGGCAGCGGATAAATCCGGGTACAGAGAAATTGCTGAAAGCGGTGCGGGGAGAGTGTTGCATTTACGAGCCTCAGCAAGGATAGAGTCTTTGATATGGTAGAAGTGGACCCTAACAAGGGTGTCTCTAGGGGCATCCACAGGGGCTGAACTTGCCTTAGGTATACAGTGAGCCCTGTCCAGGGTAAGATCAAGTTCTGAGAGATTTGGAAGGATCTTTTTAAACATTCGCTTGACATAGGCCGGGAGATCAATGGATACAATGTCCTCTGGGATTCCCCGGATCTTAATATTGTTGCGTCTGGAGCGGTGCTCAGAGTCTGTTGCTTTGATCTTTAGCCAGCGCACTTCTGCCTCCAGTGTATTGTGAGCATCCACCAATTCGTTGTGTGGGGGGCAAGTTCCCCGGGATGAATGTCACCGTAATCCTAATTAGGTAGAGAACAGGTGTCGAGCTCGGGAAACAAACGTACAGACACACCCAGGTATCTAGTAAGAATGGTTTCATTTATTGCATAGTTCACACAGTTTTTAAAAGCAAGCTGGTTACACAACAATCATGTGACCAATGTACATATTTGGTCCTTCCGGTTCCGCTACTAGGCAGATTTGTCCAGTTTCTCATAACAACATATGTTTCCTCTCCTTGATTATGTGGATGTTCCCCCTTATCTTTTCCTGAGAACAACAAAACTTTTGGGTGCTGTCCCAGACTTAGTGTCTGCTTCCTATCTCTAAACTATGCAGGCTATCTGCAGACTATTTCACTCCCTGTATATGGTGTATAGGATATAGTACAAATTATATTTTAACCCTTACAGTTGTGAGCAGTGGAGAATTCCGCCATCTTCCGCTCAAGGTGATCAGTTCTCTCTCCAAGTGCGTCAATGTTATGTTGTAGTTTCCCAACCAACGAGGCCACACTTTTGTTAATGCCCGATTGCAATATCACCAGCATGCCCTTCAATGTGTCACAAGTAACTGGGTCAGAGGACGCCGGAAAATCAGAGATGTCAGTGTGACCGATCAGAGAGGTATCATCGGGTGTAGGGGCCTGGGCCCGGCTATTCTTTTTACGTGCAGGACCTTCCTTGGCTGGGGATGAGGCGTTGGAGACACTTGGGCCTCTCTTGTTGCCCTCCTGGACAGATTGTGAGGCAGCAAGAGAGGACATGATTGCATTTTCCGTGCCCCTCAGATCCTGTGGCATAACCGTTGATTTGAGTGGGGAGGGAAGTCGTGCATGAGAGTCCATTTCAGGTGAGGGCTGGCGGTCTGAGGCTTGGTGTGTGAAGAACTCAGTGAGTTTTCTGGGCGCCCCAGAGGAGGAAGCCTTCTTTCTGGTCATCTCCGCAATGTCTCTGGACATTTAGGTGAGCAGATAGAAAATGACAATGTAGAGACTGAACACAGCTGTAACAGGATACGTATACCAGAGATAAATCTGTCGCTCCCAAGAGACAGTGGGATCCACTCAGGGCATTACAGGAGCCCAAGGTGGTATACAGGAAAGCGGTGGGCCCTGTAGGCGAACTTCTTGCTGACTTATTTAATCATGATGAGGAGCCACATACATGCGATCAGAACAGCAAAGTCCAGCAACGCTAGTATTTACCCGCCAACTCGCCAAAACGGGAGAATATGTAGAATGTTTACTCACGGAAGAGCCGCTCTTTGTTGTTGTTGAGAGTCAGACAGAAGACTGTGGAAGTTAGGCAGATAGTTATCCAGGTGAAGATCTCCGTAGGGCTAGGATTTATTGTTGGAGTCCGTTCTCAAGAAAGGCAGCTCTCTAATGTTGTTGGAGAATACACAGGCAGATGAAGGCCTCCACAAGGTCTGAGTATAATACAAGAGTGTCCATATAGAGGGGGGAGGCGAGGGGTGTCCTCCGATGGTGAGGCAGGACTCCACCTCTCCCTCCACTCCGCCGTAGGCGCCGACCGTAAAAAGGATGCCCGGGCGCCCAGATGGAGGGACCACCCAGGGCACAAGGCAGCGCAGGCCCAGGGTGTTGTCCGTCTAGTTGGCTCCTGCACACTCAAGGTAGGCCCCAAGATGGCGGCCCCCTCTACAGTAGAGAGGGTTTCTGTCCCCAGGGGAGTCCAGGAACGTGTCTCCGGATCACCGCCTTCCTCTCTCAGGCCACGGGTCTCAGGACCCTACGGAGGGCAACGGTAGTGTCCCCGTGCTTAGCTCCACCTCCTCCAGCAACCAGACTTCTTGCACACTCACCCTCACCACTCCGGGATGTCCAGCCGTTAGGGCCCAACACTGGGTGGCCCAGAGAGGGCGACCGATGCCACAGCGGGTCACGTGCGCTTCTTCTGCCTGGCCCCGGCACGGCACTGGTTGCCGGCGCCTCCGCGGTAACCGCCAGAGGCTCGTAAGTATGAGCGGTCAGCTGGCGCTGCATACTCCTCCGGAGACCGGCAAAGTCGGCCGGCAGGGGGTGTTGGTATCAGCAACGGCAGCGTCGGATGTGCGCACGACCGCTACTGTGGTCCGGGGATGCGGTACCCACAGTAGGCCGCGGCGGTGTAAGCGGTCGATTGGCCACAAAAGTCCTCACCAGTGTAGGGGGCACTGTGGAAGCAATGTGGGCAAGCTTCAGTGCCAAAGGTAGTGCCCTCTGGCCAGCAAAATGGGCACACAAATGATCTTAGAGCAGGAGCTCCAACGATGAGCGTCTTGTCCGCTCTGTAGTTAGGCCACGCCCCCCACACTTTTTTTTTTATTGGTGTTCATTAGTGGGTGAAGAAATAAGGGGCATATTTGCCGTTCTCTTCAAAGTAGAAAATAACAGGCTTTTTTTTCCCTTTACAATTAAGTTTTTTCATCGAACAGTATGTCAGACAGAGAAGCGAGAGGCCAAGCACAGGGGAGGGCCACAGGCCTAAATGTTTCTGGCGCAGGCACAGGTCGCAGCAGAGTAAGGGAGCGTGGCAGCAGGGGTCAGTTACAGAGGCCTGAGCTCCCAGTGTCAAGTAGTAGTCGTGTCTTGACCAGCAACCCAACGGTTGTAGACTGGTTGACTCAGTCATCCACTTCATCCCAAGTCACATCAGACACCCCCAGCCAAGAGTCGGTGAGTTCGTCAGACACAACCCTTAGTTGCCATGGCCCGGCATCAGGCCCTTTACCCTCACCTGTCCTGAACCTGCCTCTGTCCTTTTCTGTTCCCTCAGCTAGAGAACTACTCTATGCTGTGGGCTCAGATCCACTGTACTGTACAGTGAGGAGGAGGTACTAGAGGACAGTTGGCAGCTACTGCTCAGCCAAGATGTGGAGGAGACATCGGCCGCTTCCTGCAGTAGGCGAACAAGTAGTGATGAGGAGAGTGGCATGGGAGCTGGTGTTGAGGAGGACATCAGTGACCTGCAGACAGTAGTGGATAACGATGTAGCCGATCGTAATTGGGAGCCGGGTGACGAAGGACCCTCATCATCATCAGGAGAAGAGGGTGGCAGCTTGCGCATGAAGCAGCGGGGGAGTCAGCAGGATGGCAGCAGTGTGAGGTTGGGAGCTAAACGTGCACGGGGTAGACCACCCGCTTTGCAGCAGCCTACCTGCCCGGAAAGCAGTGGTGCAGGGGTTCATAGAGGCAGTGGGCCATATGTTCAATCTGTGGGCAGAAGGTGAAGCGTGGCCAGGGTGCCAATGTTGGCACCACAGCCCTGCGCCAACATATGCAGCGTCACCATAAAGTGGCCTGGGAGAGCCGTGGCTCCAATGTGGTGGTCCAGCCTACCGCAGCAACCGCTGCAGCACCCAGTGGCACGCACCTCATTTCAGACAGTCAAGGCTCCACCACCTCAGCTGAAGGAAGCTGTGTGTCCTTCCCATCATCTGCTGGTCGTGATGCTCCTGCTCCTCCTCCTAGTCAGTCATTGCGTCTGCAATCAATCACAGAATCTAAATCTAAGAGACAACAGTATGAGTGCAAAGAAGCTGAATGTGCTCCTGTCCAAGTTGCTCGTGCTGCAGTCACTCCCTTTCAACTTGGTGGACTCTGCACCTTTCAGAGAACTGATGGCTTGCGCCAAGCCGAGGTGGAGAGTCCCAAGCAGTCATTTCTTTGCCAAGAAGGCAGTACCAGCCCTGCACAAATATGTAGAAGAGAAGGTGGGCCAGTCCTTGACCCTGTTAGTGTCTGCCAAAGTACATGGCAGCGCTGACGTGTGGAGCTGTAACTACGGTCAAGGACAATATATGTCATTTACGGCCCACTGAGTTAATGTGGTGCCTGCCCAGACACACCAGCAACTTGGACAGGTGATGCAGCTTCTGCCTCCACGTTCTCACACTGTTGGTCCTGCAACAATGTCCGCCTCATCCTCCACTGTCTCCTCAGCCTCCACTGCAGGAACAATTCCCAGTGCTGCTCCAGTATACCACATATGCTGGGCACAGCAGTGTCACGCTGTTCTACACCCCATTTGCCTGGGCGAACGAAGTCACACAGGGGAGGAACTGCTCCGTGTCCTCAATCAAGAAATCAAATCCTGGCTTTCTCCAAGAGAACTTAAAATCGGAATAATGGTGACCGACAACGGGAAGAACATGGTGTCGGCCCTGCATCAAGGAAGGCTGAGCTATGCGCCCTGCATGGCGCACGTGTTCAATCTGGTTGTCAAGCTTAAGTGTTCCAAGACATCCTAAAAATGTCAAGGAAACTTTGCATGAACTTCAGCCACTCGTACACCGCCAAGCACACCCTCCTTGAGCTGCAGCAGCAGAACGGCCTCCCACGACATAGGCTGATATGTGATGTTTCCACTCATTGGAATTCAACCCTCCATATGTTGGATTGAATATATGAACAGAGAAAAGCCATAAACGATTTCTTGATGATCCAAGTGGACAGAGATACTTCCCTGTGTAACTTTAACGTTAGCCAGTGGCAGCTCATGCGTGACACCTTCAGTTTGTTAGTTCCCTTTGAGGAGGCCACTTTGTTAGTCAGTCGCCAGGACTACGGGATGAACAACGTCATTCCACTGATTCACATCCTGGAAAAGATACTTATCAATCTAAAGGCCACATGAGCCCTGTGGGGGCTGAACTGGAGGAGGAGGACATTGGAGCACAAACAATGTGTAGCCAAATGGGTGGAGAGGAGGAGCAGGAGCAACCAGAACAGCCAGAGGGAGATGAGGAGGATGAGGCAGATGATCCAGACACACTGTGACAGTATGCAGTGGAGATGGATGCAGGGAGTCCTTTGGAGTCACTTGCGCAAATGGCCCGATGCATGCTGACTTCCTTGCGCAGTGACAGCCGAATTGTCACTATTCAGCAGAGGGATGATTACAAGACTACTGGCTCTCCACCATGTTAGACCCTTGCTACCGGGAAAAAATGGGGGCCTTTTTTACACCCACTGAGAGGGAAGACAAACTGAACTACTATAGAGACATGCTATGTAGCAAGTTGGCTGCTGCCTTCCTGCGCCATTGTCCATCCTCTCGCATGTCCGACCGGGGGGGCCCTGAGCGCTCAACTTGCACAGGCATGGCAGCTGTGGGAGGGAGTGGGGGTGGCAGGAGCAGTATTGGCTCCATCAGCAGCAGCCTGAGCCTAGAGTCGCTGATGAGCAGCTTTCTTCAGCCGCATAGTGACGAAGCTGCTCATCAGCAGCTAGACACAGAGCAGAAGTTGAACCAGCAGATGGTGGCATACTTAGAGTGCAACCTGCCACCCATCATCGAAGATCCGCTGGACTACTGGGCAGCCAAACTGGATTTGTGGCCGCAACTGGCCGAGTTTGCCCTGGAAAAGCTGTCCTGCCTGGCCAGTAGTGTGGCATCAGAGCGGGTGTTTATGCGGTGGGGGCCATAGTTACCCCAAGGAGAACTCGCCTGTCCACCCAAAATTTGGAGAGACTGACCTTTGTGAAGATGAATCAGGCATGGATCAGCCAGGACTTCCACCCACCAATGCCTGATTCAGCAGATTAAATGATCCATGCTGCCTCACCACACTCTGCCACTGGTTCACTGTATGGCCTCCTAAGGCCATATACACATTATATCACCTTGCCACTGTGTGGCCTACTAAGGCTGCTAACACCTCCTCATTCTCTTACCGGGTCACTTTATGGCCTACTAAGGCTACTGACACCTTCATACACTCTTACCAGGTCAGTTTATGGCCTACTAAGGCTGCTCGCACCTCCACAATGTCACTGGGTCACTGTATGGCCTCCTCATGCCGCTTCCACTGGGTCACTTTATGCCCTCTTCATGTTGCTGCCACTTGCTCACTGTATAGCCTCCTCATACCGCTGCCACTGAGTCACTGTAAGCCCTCCTCAAGCCGTTTCCACTGGGTTACTGTATGCCCTCCTCATGTTGCTGCCACTTGGTCACTGTATAACCTCCTCATACAGCTGCCACTGGGTCACTGTATGCCCTCCTCAAGCTGTTTCCACTGGGTCAGTGTATGCCCTCCTCATGCCGCTGCCACTGGGTCACTGTATGGTCTCCTCATGCCGCTGCCACCGGGTCACTCTATGGCCTCATGTTGCTGCCACTGGGTCACTGTATGGCCTCCTGATGTTGCTGCCACTGGGTCACTGTATGCCCTCCTCATGCCGCTGCCACAGGGTCACTGTATGCCCTCCTCATGCCGCTACCACAGGGTCACTGTATGTCCTCCTCATGCTTCTGCCACTGGGTCACTGTATGCCCTCTTCAAGCCGTTTCCACTGGGTCACTGTATACCCTCCTCATGCCGCTGCCACTTGGTCACTGTATGGCCTCCTCATGTTGCTGCCACTTGGTCACTGTATGGCCTCCTCATGTTGCTGCCACTGGGTCACTGTATGTCCTCCTCATGCTTCTGCCACTGGGTCACTGTATGCCCTTCTCAAGACGTTTCCACTGGGTCACTGTATGCCCTCCTCATGCCGCTGCCACTGGGTCACTGTAAGGCCTCCTCATGCCGCTGCCACCGGGTCACTGTATGGCCTCCTCATGCCACTGCCACCGGGTCATTGTATGGCCTACTCATGTTGATGTCACTTGGTCACTGTATGGCCTCCTCATGTTGTTGCCACCAAGTCACTGTATGGCCTACTCATGTTGCTGCCACTTGGTCACTGTATAACCTCCTCATACAGCTGCCACTGGGTCACTGTATGCCCTCCTCAAGCCGTCTCCACTGGGTCACTGCATGCCCTCCTCATGCCACTGCCATCGAGTCACTGTATGGCCTCCTCATGTTGCTGCCACTGGGTCACTGTATGGCCTCCTCATGTTGCTGCCACTTGGTCACTGTATGGCCTCCTCATACTGCTGCCACTGAGTCACTGTATGCTCTCCTCATGCCCCTGCCACTGGGTCACTGTATGGCCTCCTCATGCCACTGCCACTGGGTCACTGTATGGCCTCCTCATATTGCTGCCACTTGGTCACTGTATGCCCTCCTCATGCCGCTGCCACAGGGTCACTGTATGGCCTCCTCATGCCGCTGCCACAGGGTCACTGTATGGCCTCCTCATGCTGCTGCCACTGGGTCACTGTATGGCCTCCTCATGTTGCTGCCACTTGGTCACAGTATGGCCTCCTCATACTGCTGCCACTGAGTCACTGTATGCTCTCCTCATGCCCCTGCCAATGGGTCACTGTATGGCCTCCTCATGCCGTTTCCACTGGGTCACTGTGCGTCCTCCTCATGCTGCTGCCACTGGGTCACTGTATGGCCTCCTCATGCCGCTGCCACCGGATCACTGTATGGCCTCCTCATGCCACAGCCACTTGGTCACTGTATGCCCTCCTCAAGCTGCTGTTAACTTCACATTGTCACCAGCAATTTGGCTAGGTGGCGCCGCTTCCGCGTTCTGACACCGTGGGTCCTGCATCAATGTCCACCTCATCCTCCACTGTTTCTTCAGCCTCCACTACAGGGACAATTCACAGTGCTCCTCCAGCATACCACACGTGCAGGGCACAACGCTGTCACACTGTTCTACATCTCGTTTGCCTGGGCGCACAAAGTCACACAGGGGAGAAACTGGGTCACTGTATGTCATCCTTGTGCCACATCCACTGGGTCACTGTATGGCCTCCTCATACTGCTGCCACTGGGTCACTGTTTGGCCTCCTCATGTTCCTGCCACTTGGTCACTGTATGGCCTCCTTATAATGCTGCCACTGGGTCACTGTATGCCCTCCTCAAGCCGTTTCCACAGGGTCACTGTATGGCCTCCTCATGCTGCTGCCACCTCCACATTATGTCACCTTGCCACTCTAAGGTTTAATGATCCTGCTGCCAACTCCACATTATGTTGCTTTGCCACTCTGTAGATATATATGTGGAATCGACAGATGGTGTAAAAGGAGTGCGCTCTTTCACTCTACAGTAGGATGTTGGATTTCTGCACGGTTCTTTCTACCTGGCACTAACATGTACCCTTAAGGCTGGGTTCACACTTGAGTTAGATGGTCAGTTTTGGCCACGTAACTGTCCAAATAAGTGAAGTGTGCATCGATTCTAAGAGCAACGCCTGTCATGTGAGTGTCATTCGGACTCACAGTATTGTTTGACTACCACAGTAGGCTCCCTGTGCGTGTTACTGCAAGGCACAGTGTTCTACACCACTATACAGACTCTCTGAAGCTAGGAAACAAGAGTTTTTTTAGCAATATTCTCCGCGAAGTAATTCGGATCGAAGCTAATTTTTTTGGACCTTCAAATAGAAGTGCCGAATCAAACTTTTGAGAAATTCACTCATCTCTATTTCTGACCTTTGGCTTTTCTAGTGACTACTCTCTTGGATTTTGATTCTGTACTGCGTTGCTGGTTCCGACCCCTCGGCTAGCTGACCTCCTGACCACCTTTTGTCTGCGCTCTGTGTTATCACCTATATCTAAGAAGGGACTAGCACCCAGTTGTCCTCTGCCACCTAGAGCAGTAAAGCAAGTAGGCAGGGACAGGGGGCAGGTTCAGCTTAGGACTCACTGTTTTGTTGTCCCCCTCCTCCCAAAGTTCACTAGCAGCTACTGGGGTATTGCTCATCTAGCAATTACCTTACAGCCTAACCACAAAACATACGGGATCTGAAGGGATGACAGCTGGGTCCGGATGTCTCATAACAAAGGGCGGTAGTCAAGAGAAAATAAGGCGGCCGGGTCACGAGAATATACGGATACCTAAATACTTGATGTCTGACCAGGCCCAGTTATAGGGGGAGTTTGTTTGCAACCGCAAGGCCTGATGTTCCGGGACTGTAACATTTAGGATTTCAGATTTGCCAAAGTTCACCTTAAAGTTGGAGATGAACCCAAAGTGTGTAAAAAGATCAGTGAGGCATGGCAGAGAGTGCTCAGGGTTCGTAGTGAGGACCAAGATGTCATCCATGAAAGCAGCGGTTTCATGGGTGAAGTCTCCAACAGTGATGCCATGAATCGTCTGATCTGGCCTAATTTTTTGTATAATGGTCTCCATTACCATAATAAACAAGTGGGGGAGAGGGGGCACCCCTGTCTTGTCCCATTGCCAATGGAGAACGAGTCTAGGCACTAGGGTCTCTATATAAAGTAAGTATGGCTCAGATGAATGCAAGTGGAAGGCCAAATTATTGCAGGACAGCCACGAGATATGACCATTTAACTCTATCGAAAACTTTTTCAACGTCCGTACTCAATAGCACTAGGGGAGTTCCGGACGATCTTGCATATTCAATAAGCCTTAGCACCCTCCAGGTGTTGTCCCTGCCCTGTCTGCCGTTCACAAACCCTGACTGCTCCTTTCCAATAATAGAGGGGAGCATACGGAAAAGGCGGGAAGCCAAGGCCTACCATTTGAGGTCGGTGTTAAGTAAAGAGATAGGCCTGTAACTGTCACCTTGTGTAAGGTCCTTGCCCTTCTTAGGGAGTATAGTGATAAAGGCTTCTGACTGTTTTCAATGTTTTATAGTAGGTTATGGGAAGCCCATCTGGACCCAGGCTTTTTCCGGATGGGATGGAGGATAGTACTTTGGCCAGTTCCTCATCAGTGAAAGGTAAAAGCAAGGCAAGACTGTCCAACTCACTAAGTTTGGGTAGTTGGATAGAGTCTAGGAATGCGTCAATCAGGTCACCTGGAGTAGAGGGGGGAAATCTGGGGGGGTAGCAGTGGTCTGGTCATCTAGGTTGTATAGTTTGTGGTAGAAGTCCCTAAAGGCTTCAGCTATCTGTACTGTGGAGGTCACCGTAGTGCCGTAGGAATGTTGTATCTCTTTAATGAATGACCTTTCTTTCTGTTTATGGACAAACGCTGACATGATCTTGTTTCCTTTATCTCCGTGTGTGTAGAGCTTGCATTTGGAGATTTGAAACAGCCTAGCTGAGCGTATGTTAAGCAGATCTCTCACAACATCTCTAGCCTGGGTGAGTTCGTCCAGAATGCTTTGTGCGTGTGACTATTTTTGAGCGCTCTCCAGGGTTGATATACTGGAAAGTAGATCATCTAGAGTTTTTTGTCTGGCTTTCTGTGTGCCTAATGAGATTAGTTCCCCACAAACCACTGTTTTGTGTGCCTCCCAGAGAGGGAACCGAGACCTTGCTGTTATCATTTGAGGAAAAGTATTGCTGTAGGGTGATGTTAATACTATGGGCGAGACTCTGATCGCTAAGTAATGTCTCGTTAAGTCTCCAGCACCAGTCTCCTTTAGGGAGATCCCTCAAACTGATGGTGAGGAAAACGGGGACATGGTCATAAAAAGATGTTACCGATGGACATTTCCAATAACAGGTAAAGGGAGTTACGCTGTAAGAAGAGGTAATCGAGTCAATGGTAGGAGTTATGGATGGAGAAGTAATAGGAGTAGTCCCGGGTGGATGGGTGTGACATGTGCCAGGTATCGACCATGTTCAAGTCAGCCAAAGTTCTAGGAAGTCGAGCGAGGGACCTATATGGCGCATGTCTAGAGCCAGTGGAATCTAAAATGGGGTTAAGGGAGAGGTTCCAGTCCCCACCAGTAATTAGTATGCCCTCGGTGAAGTTTCTTAGGCTCTCTAGAGATTGGATGAGCCATTGTACCTGGGACTGATTTGGGGGCATAGAAATTGGCAAAGGTATACGTGGTATTGCCTATGCAGCCTTTGAGAAAAATGAAACGACCCTCGGGGTCCCCGAGTTGAGCCATAAGTGTGAAGGGGATATGTTTGGAGACTGCAATAATGACACCCCTAGCTGCTTTATCATATGTACTGTGATCCCACATGGGGTAGTCCCGATTGGGAAGGCGGGGGATCTTCCCAGTTTTAAAATGTGTCTCCTGGAGAAAGGACACCGAGACCTTTTGTTTGTGTACATATGTAAGTATTTGAGAGCGTTTTTGGGGCAAATTCAGACCTCTTACGTTAAATGAACAGATATGTATGTCAGCTGCCATGGCGGAGTACTATGAGTGGAGAGCCCAGTGTGGATATAGTCACAACCCAAGGGCGGCAGGGGAGGGGGAACAGTGGAAGTGTGTAGAATTGGAAGGGGGTGTACGGAACCGGGAACTGAGCAACTAGTATTGTGTGGGGGGGGGGTAGTAAAGGTTACATGAGGACTCTATGGAGGGTCCCAACCAGATGGTAGCTACAAAGTCAGTGCAAATAAAACAAACATTGAGTCATAATGCATGGTACAACGGAATCGTGAACCATAATAGCAGAGAAACATCAGACTTAATACAACTAGATCGGTCTGCCCCGACCCCAGCATCCATTATCCCTAGAGTCCAAGCTATTAGGGATGGACATCAGGTCACCTAGAAAAAAGAAAGTTTAGTAGGACATGGCATTTATCTAAGACACCAGGGGAGAAACAACAACAACAACAGTGTCTTGAGGAGTGACAACCTCTAACATAAACGATACTGGTAGACATCTCTGGTGGCCAACAAGTCCTAGGAGCAGTGGTGGAGAAAAGAGGTCAAACTGGGAGTCAATCGTAGTAGAGAGCTTGGAGCCACCAGGTGAGGTCATTTGAGGGATAGGATGTCAGGGCGGAGGGTGAAAGAGTCTTTTCGGAGTGGTCTTGTGGAGTTTCTTCTTCAGCTTCTGTTGTTTAGGAGTCACTTGTTCCCAAGGTGATGGTGTGGATAGGGGTGGCAGTGAACCAATGTAGGTGACGATGTCCCATGTTTCAACTGCAAAATGTGGGAGATCATAGTGGTCGCAGGCATGGTTCAAATCTTCCATGGAGGAAATGGTGATGCGGCGGCCGGAGAGGACGGGAAAGTCCATCTGTAGGCTATCTTCCGTTGGCGGAGCCAATCCGTCAGGGGTTTGAGCTTTTTCCACTTTTGCAGGGTCATAGGGGACAGGTCTTGGAAGATGGTGATTGGAGAGTTTTCAAACTGAAGGGATTCTGTCTCTCTGGCACGGCAAAGGAGATCCTCCTTATCCTGGAAGTTGAGAAAGCAGCCGATGATGTCCCTAGGGGGTTCCGCAGGTTTGGGTTTCAGGCCGCAGTGCATGATGGGCTCTTTCTATGACAATGCTGACGGCTCTGTCTCTGCCAAGAAGGTAAAGGCAGATTTGGCGAACAGCGGAGGGGACAGCTTCGTTCGCTACGGTTTCTGGTATCCCCCGTATATGGACATTATTCTTTTGCCCCTGTTTTCTTGGTCTTCCAGAGCTCTGTAGAGAAGATTGATATGCTCTTGGCAGCTGGTGAAGCTCTGCGTGGCTTCAGAATTGTATTCCAATAATGAAGTGTGGGCCGCCGCAAGGGTTTCAACTCTCTGTCCAATGTGCCTTATGTCCTGCTTAATGTCCGACAGTTCCTTCATCACAGCGGAAATAGCGTCAGAGAAGACTTGTTTAAAAAAGTTGAGTGAGAGCGAAAGATCCCCAGAGGGAGTTGAGGTGTCTGCATGCCACTGCAGACATTTTTACCTGAGCCAAGGCTTGCTTTTTGGTAAGAAATTTATCCAGATCCCCTTGAGAATTTGGCGGTTTTGCCAGAGGCTGGGAATCACGGAGACGGCTGCCACCCACTTTCATCATGGTTCAGAATCTGATGCGCAGAAAGTTCATCTGGCTGAGGACTCCAGAAAGAGTCAGGTATTCAGGATGCCATCTGGAGGCAGGTCACGAAGTGGATGGAAAGAAAGGTTCGGTCTTGTCAATGTGTGGGGTTGCAAGTATGGAGCGCTGCGGCGTGTGGGCGTTGCAGGGCTCATAGATCCCCCTCCGGATGTTGTGGGAGGGAGAGAACCCGATTGGTTGAGGAAGGAACCCGGCAGTTGAACAGGGTCCCAGAGAGAAGTACACCGGCCCAGCCTGTAGTTGATGTGGAGGCTGGTAAGGGGCTTTCCAAGGTTGGTGGAGTAAAAAATATGGGTCCAGCAGGAGCCCTTAGACAATGCTTCTGCACAGCACCGAATAAACTTTGCTGGAGTACCAAGATGGTTGCTGTAATAGACTATGTTGGAGTATCAAGATGGCCATTGTGATAGCCTGTTTTGAATTACCAAGATGGTCGCTGTAATAGGCTGAATTGGAGAATCAAAATGTCCACCGTGATATCCTGTATTGGAGTACCAAGATGGCCGCCGTAATAAACTAAATTGGAGTACCAAGATGGCCACCATAATAGACTTCTTTGGAGTACCAAGATGGCCACTGCAGTAGTCTGTCATGGAGTACCAAGATGGCTGCTTCAGCTTTCCCACAGAGAAACTTGGGTGTACCAAGATGGCCACCGCATCTAAGCAGAGATGCCGGCAGAAGCAGAGGAGGAGCTGAACGAGGGGGGACAGCACTGTCAATACCTGAGCGGCAGGAGGAAGGCAGGAGAGGTCCAGGACCATGTCTGGAGTGCTGCAGGACTGTGCAGGGGCAGGTCAAGGGGTTGTACAGGTGCGGGTGTCTTGAGACCTGCCAGGCAGAGCAGGTAGAGAGAGGTCCTGGAGACTGTCAGATGAGATGGCTCCTATAGCGGAACACTGTTATCAGGGTGGCCCACGCGACTTCCACAGGTCCGCAGTGAGCGGAGGCAGTAGAAGCAGGAGGAGGAGTGTGTCGGCAGCAGCAGAGGTCGGAGGGAGAGAGACCCACGGAAGTCAGAGGACCAAGGGATCCAGAGGCTGTGAGGCTGGAAGGTCCACAGCGGTCAGAAGAGGAAACTTGCAGGAGGGTCCTGGAACAGGTCAGGAGCGGCATGTGCAGAAGGGAGGTATCTCTCCCGTGCAGCCTAGTATAGAAGTGAGGGTCACTAAAATGGCGGCGGGCGCACGTGGGGGAAGATGGTAAAGTTCACCTGGGCGGGTCAGATAACGGTCTCGTGGCACCCCAAATAGGAAGCTTGGACCTGGGGCAAGATCCAGGGGTGCTCTGCGGTCAGTATTTCATGGTTTAGCTGGTTTAGGTCGAGTTTTGCCCAGGGTACAACAGGAGCACTCCTGAGGCACGTCTGCTCAGCTCGGCAGTTGGACATGCCTCCTACACAAGGGGGTTAAGGAGAAAATGTGCCCCACAATTTGATAGGCAATTTCTCCCATGTACAGAAATACCCCTCATGTGGATTAAAACTGCTGTTTGGGAAAGCAGCACTGCGCAGAAGACTATTAGGCTTTTGGACGGCAGAATCATTTTCAGGTGCCAGAATTTGCAGAGCTCCCAAGGGTGCAAGTGCAGTGGAAAGTACCGAGAAATTACCACATTTTGGAAATTGCACCCCTCAAAAAATTTATGAAGGGGTATAGTGATTATTTTGAGCCCAAGATTGCTTCCCAATAATTAGTCAAAGCCGTGCAAAACCATTTCAGTGCCCTACAGTGGGGAAAAAAAGTATTTAGTCAGCCACCAATTGTGCAAGTTCTCCCACTTAAAAAGATGAGAGAGGCCTGTAATTTACATCATAGGTAGACCTCAACTATGAAAGACAAAATGAGAAAACATATCTAGAAAATCACATTGTCTGATTTTTTAAGAATTTATTTGCAAATTATGGTGGAAAATAAGTATTTGGTCACCTACAAACAAGCAAGATTTCTGGCTCTCACAGACCTGTAACTTCTTCTTTAAGAGGCTCCTCTGTCCTCCACTCATTACCTGTAGTAATGGCTCCTGTTTGAAATTGTTATCAGTATAAAAGACACCTGTCCACAACCTCAAAGAGTCACACTCCAAACTCCACTATGGTGAAGACCAAAAAGCTATGGAAGAACACCAGAAACAAAATTGTAGACCTGCACCAGGCTAGGAAGACTGAATCTGCAATAGGCAAGCAGCTTGGTGTGAAGAAATCAACTGTGGGAGCAATAATTAGAAAATGGAAGACATACAAGACCACTGATAATCTCCTTCGATCAGGGTCTCCACGGAAGATCTCACCCTGTGGGGTCAAAATGATCACAAGAACGGTGAGCAAAAATCCCAGAACCACATGGGGGGACCTAGTGAATGACCTGCAGAAAGCTGGGACTAATGTAATAAAGGCTACCATCAGTAACACACTACGCCGCCAGGGACTCACATCCTGCAGTGCCAGACATGTCCCCCTGCTTAAGCCAGTACATATCCGGGCCCATCTGAAGTTTGCTAGAGAGCATTTGGATGTTCCAGAAGAGTATTGGGAGAATGTCATATGGTCAGATGAAACCAAAGTAGAACTGTTTGGCAGAAACACAACTCATGTTTGGAGGAGAGTGAATGCTGAGTTGCATCCAAAGAACACCATACCTACTGTGAAGCATGGGGGTAGCGACATCATGCTTCGGGGCTGTTTCTCTGCAAAGGGACCAGGACGACTGATCCGTGTACAACAGTGTGTGCCAACCTTGTTAAGACTTACAGAAAAAGTTTGACCTCTGTCATTGCCTACAAAGGATATATAACAAAGTATTGAGATGAACTTTTGTTATTGACCAAATACTTATTTTCCACCATAATTTGCAAATAAATTCTTAAAAAATCAGACAATGTGATTTTCTAGATATGCTTTCTCATTTTGTCTCTCATAGTTGAGGTCTACCTATGATGTCAATTACAGGCCTCTCTAATCTTTTTAAGTGGCAGAACTTGCACAATTGGTGGCTGACTAAATACTTTTTTTCCCCACTGTATATGTTGTGCCCACTTTGTGTCATCAGAGGCACAGACTCCTAAATCTTTAAAGATTTTTGATCATGATAATAAACCCCCACCCCATTATCAATTAGAAATCATACTCAGAAATCTATGCTAACCGCAGCACCTACATCAGTTTACAGGGAAAAATAGACTTTTTCTGCCCTTGTTAATGAATTACAAAAAACACAATTGGTATCATCACATCTGTAACAACCCCTAAAATAAAACTAGTATGTTTTTATTCTACATGATAAATGCCATAAACTTTAAAATTCAGATGCCAGAAGATATGTTTTCTGATCATCTCACCTCTCAAAAACAAAAAGTAATAAAAACTGATCAAAAAATTATATGTACCCACAAATACAAGGTCTCGTAAACCTACATTGAAATAAAATTTTAAAAAGTTATGAAAGTGGGAATGTAGAGAGGGATAAAATGTTACTTGTTTAAGTCTAAAATATGTTAGATTGCTAAAGGGTTAAAAAGCACATAAGGCACCAGAGTTATCTGTCAGCAATATTTATTTGAGCCTTAAATTCAAAATCTGCAATAAAATAAAGTGACTGTTAGGGAGGGTTAAACCTTAAAGAGGACCTTTCACTACGTCCACCAATTCAAGTTCTTAACTTCTGTTATTAGTCGCTGCTCCAGTGATTCCAGCACAATTGGAATTTTCTCTGTAGCTTCCACCGTTCCTGAGCACAGTTAGTTTTGGTGCCTATTTAGGCTCTGTAGTGTCAGGTGGGTGGTGTCAGGCAGGAGCAGACAAGGGGGTGTAATTCAGAGCTCCAATCAGAGGCAGCCAATGTTAGAGCTTAGAATCACACCCCTTGTCTGCTCCTGCCTGACACCGATACTGCCAGGACAGTACAGAATGTAATACTAGAAACTGAAAATTCACACTATTTATACACATACAAGACATGGATCTTCAAAAGGATCTTGTCTTGTGTGTGTATAAAGTGTGTGAATTTTCAGTTTCTAGTATTACACAGTCTGAAGAAGAGAGCTAGCACTCTCGAAAGCTTACTATCAAATATACTCAGTTAGCCTCTAAAAGGTATCACCTGATTTCTTCACTCTTCCACTACTTTCTATGGCTAACACGGTACAACATTATACTACTAGGACAGTACAGAGTCTAAATAATATATCAGACACCAAAGATAAAAGCATTGATTGCTCTTGAACAGTTGGGGGCTAAAGAAAAAAAATCCAACTGTGCTAGAATCAGTGGAGGGAGACTATTAACAAGTGCTAAGAACTAGAGCTGGTAGAGGTGGTTAAAGGTCTTTTTTAACAAAACAGTTATGGTAAATACACTCAGAAGTTGATGTCTATGGAAGGTTTGTGGGAATAGGTGAGTGGATCAGATATGGAGCTCAAAACTCCCCCTTGATTGCAATACTGTTGTTACAACTCCAAAATTAATGTTTTGCAATGTGCATGAGGCATTTGGAAGAGCTTTTCTCACACAAGGGATACAAAGAACAGGGAGTGTTGTGGAGTAGGCGAGTTATTGACTGCTGTACAGGCGTTCATCTTCCAACACCCACAAGGGCCAATGGTTTTACGGGCAGTCAATTTTATCTATCAGTATTTTTTTGGTATATTGGAGAAAACCCAAAATGTTGCCCATGGTTGGATTTGAACCTAGGACTCTAGCACTGAAAAGCAACAGTGCTGCTAATCAATGAGGCCACCTTCAGTCACTTTGCTGTGTTTTTTAAAGCACTTACCAAGCTCCATATCACGGATTCCCATGTAACTTTCCAGCAAGTCATCCACGTTAAGTGTCACTTCTTCCCCATAACTTGACTGCAAAACCAATTATATATTAATCATTACTAAACTTATATATATATATATATATATATATATATATATATATAACATACTTGGATTTAATATATACATTGCATTGATTTGAAACATATACTTTTCGATAACACGAGTGTTTATAAAAATCATGAAAGTTAATCTTTCACACTGCCGACATCGGAATCCATTGCGCTCATCTGCCATAGGATCATAGCAATGCACTTAAATGCCAATAGAATGACTGAAGCAGATGGAGAACCCTCCATCTGCATTCACTATGTTAAAAACAAGACAGAAGCTTCTGCATGACTTTTTCTTCTGTTATTAAATGAAACAAACAAATTCGAAGAAATCTTCCATTACTTTTTTTACATTACACTGAATGCAGGAGGAGTGTGCTACATCTCCATTAGTCAATCTATCAGTTAAACTGCAGGTATTTCTTGATTTTCGTTTTTGACTCTCAGCATTCCAAAAGCCGTAACATTTTTATTTTTCCAATCAGAGCTATATGAGGGCTTAATTTTTGTGGGACCAATTGTACATCTTAGTAGTACCATTTAATATTCTGTACAATGTACTGAGTGTTAGAAATAGATCTGGAACCTCTACAGTCGCAACTGTGAGTTTGCCAGTCTTTTCCTAACACGTGGCAGTATTATTTTGTGTTTCCCTTTAAAATCTGCTTGTTGTCTGTCCCGAGTCTTTATTAGTCCACTTCCCTCTCTCTTTCACTGCTGGCTATTCAGTTCTCTGATGGTTAAGCTGTTTGTTCCTATACCTGCTCGTGTTTTTGTATCTGACTCCTGACCCCGTTATCTGACCTCGTCTCTGCCTGCCGATTCTACCTCTACGCTCCTCTCTGTTATGAACCCCACTTGCCTCCTAGACTTCTCTCCGCTGATCCCGACTTTGTACCACACCGATTTCACGTTGCCAACCGGACTGTCGACTATTCTTCTGCCTGATCCTCCTGTTTTGCACTGACCTCTCATTATCGACCGAACCGACGACCACGATATTCACTCGGCCATCTTGTCTGATGCCTGAAGCTACTTCCTGCTTCCACAGACATTTCCAGACCTTCAGTCAACTCCAGCACAAATTCTGGTGAGTGGTTCATTTCTCCTGGGTTGGCTGTTACCTGTGGTGCGCCATGCGCCCGGTGCCTTTTCACCTGCTGCTAATTCCGGCTGAAGGAATCTGCCAAGTCCATCCCCACCACTAGGGGCTCTGGTGTACACATCCAGAGGGTGGCTCAGTTGTGGGAAGCGGAGTGCTCGGGGTTCTCTGACCATAGTTCTCAGTTGTACCTGGTTTCTGAAACTAATTAGGCCTGTCCAAGTTATAACTGTGTTTGCTGAGAAGCTGGAAAAAATTCAGAATTGGGTGTAATTGGAGAAAAACTACATTTGCATAACTTTTATGGTCTGTATTTTTACGGCGTGTACTATCTAGCTAAAATGACATGTCACATGTATTCTATAAGTCGGTATGATTCTGTCGATACCAAATTTATATACCGTGTTTCTCCAAAAATAAGACCTACCCCGAAAATAAGCCCTAGCTACATTTTCCAGGTTTTTTGGAGTAGGCTTGAAATATAAGCCCTACTCCAAAAATAAGTCCTAGCTAGTTTAACCCCTTCCTGACATCTGCCATGCGATTCCAGCGGATGCCAGGTCCTTAAAGATGGCGGCCGCTCTGCTGCAGAGCGGCTACCATAGCTACTGTATGCGGAGACCTGGAGTTAATGCCCGCGATCAGTGTCTACTCTGATCACGGGCATTGTTGAACGTGACCCCCCCCCCCCCCTCCCCCCACCAAAGCAGCACAACCGCTGGAGTTAATGCCTGCGATCAGAGTAGACTCTGACCGCGGGCATTGATAAGTGTGACCTCCACCCCCTCCGAAGTCCCTAGGGCCGGTCCCAACCCCCTATAGCTATCCCCACCGGCCCTGTACCTTTGAAGTTGCAGGCCGGCTCCCGCGCAACAACATCGCAGGAGCCGACCTGTTTCTTTGACAGCTGGGAGCATTATGAAGGCTCCCAGGCCTGTCATAGGAATATTACTATTGAGGCTGGTCTATGGAATGATTGCAGGTTCAAGCCCCCTAGGAGGGGTTAATAGTAAATGAAAAAAAACATAAAACAAAGAAAAATTTTTTAAAAAAAAGGTAAAAAATATAAAAAAAATCTCCAAAAGAATAAAAGTTCAAGCCCCCTCCCACTTTCACTAGAATACATATAAAAATAAAATATTACTGTGAAACACATACACATTAGGTATCCCTGTGTCCAGTGGCGTAACTAGGAATGGCTGGGCCCCAAGGCGACCATTTGACATGGGGCCCCCCCGAATCGGTTACAGGTCCCCAAACAGTAAAATATGCTCAACAGTGGCCCCCACACAGCATTATATGCTCCACAGTGGCCCCCTTACAGCATTATATGCTCTACATTGCTCCCCCCACACACAGTATAATATGTTACCCACAGTGGCCCCACACAGTATAATATGCTCCACACAGTGGCGCCCACCCAGTATTATTTGCTCCCCACAGTGGGCCCCACCCAGTATTATATGCTCTACAGTGGCCCCCACCCAGTAGTATATGCTCCACAGTGGCCCCCACCCAGTAGTATATGCTCCACAGTGGCCCCCACCCAGTAGTATATGCTCCACAGTGGCCCCCACCCAGTATAATATGCTCCACACAGTGGCCCCCAACCAGTATTATTTGCTCTCCACAGTGGGCCCCACCCATTATTATATGCTCTCCACAGTGGGCCCCGCCCAGTATTATATGCTCTACAGAGGTCCCCACCCAGTAGTATATGCTCCACAGTGGCGACCACCTAGTAGTATATGCTCCACAGTGGCCCCCACCCAGTAGTGTATGCTCCACAGTGGCCCCCACCCAGTAGTATATGCTCTACAGTGGCCCCCACCCAGTAGTATATGCTCTACATTGGCCCCCACCCAGTATTATATGCTTTACAGTGGCCCCCACCCAGTATTGTATGCTCTACAGTGGCCCCCACCCAGTATTATTTGCTCCCTACAGTGGGCCCCACCCAGTATTATATGCTCCACAGTGGCCCCACCCAGTAGTATATGCTCCACAGTGGCCCCCACCCAGTAGTATATGTTCCACACTGGCCCCACACAGTATAATATGCTTCGTACAGTGGCCCCCAACCAGTATTATTTGCTCCCCACAGTGGGCCCCACCCAGTATTATATGCTCTACAGTGGCCCCCACCCAGTAGTATATGCTCCAAAGTGGCCCCCACCCAGTACAATATGCTCCACAGTGGCCCCCACACAGTATTATATGCTCTACAGTGGCCCCCACACAGTATTATATGCTCCCAACAGCCCCCCCTACGCTTCGGTGCTATTATTATACACTGGGGTCTAATAATCGGAGGGAAGGTGATTAAAAATAACAAACATTCATACTCACCTTGCCTTACCTTTCCTTGGCATCTTCCCTCCATCCTGCCGTCTTCAGTGTCTTCAGGCTCTCTTCCGACTTCGCTGCTGAGGCCTGTGATTGGGCCTCAGCGGTCACGTGGGGGAGCACTGACGTCATTACGCGGCCGTGCCCCATGTGACCGCTGGGGCCTAATCACAGGCCTCAGTCACATGACGGAAGAGTGGCGGAGAGATCGCTGTGCACAGGAGAGGTGAGAATATGTATTTATTGTTTTCTGTCACCTCCCCTGGGTGCCTTGCCATCTATTGGAAAGGGGCCTGCAATATGCCAGGGTCCCTTTCCAATAACAGTATGTATAGCGGTCGGGGAACCAGGCTTTCCCCGACCGCTATCATAATGGTCTGGGGCCCAGCCATCTCCAGCTGGCCGCGGACCCCGTACCCTGCCGGGTCCTGTCGCGGTCGCACCCCCTGCGACTGCGATCGTTACACCACTGGTTTGTGGGGTTCGTGGTAGCGGCTGCCACAGGGCTCCAGGCCCCCTAATGTCCCGGGCCCTGTGGCAGCTGCTACCCCGGTATTTATGCCCCTGCCTGTGTCGAAAAACGCCTGCTCTACAAACTTATAAAAATATTTTACCTCTATGGTGAATGCTGTAGCGGAAAAATAAAATCAAAAGTGCCGAACTGCTATTTTTTTCGCTGTTTCACCTCTGATAAAAGTTGAAATAAAAAGCGATCAAAATGTGTGATTGTTGTTGTAAAAAATTAAGACCTACCCCGAAAAGCCCTAGCCCTTTTTTCAGAGAAAAAAATATAAGACCCTGTCTTATTTTCAGAGAAACACGGGTAGTTTATATTTTAATCCCTTAAAAAAAAAATCCAAAAACCCAAAATGGCAGCACCCATGCACCGCCGGGAAAATGGCGCCTCGAAAACCGGCAGCTATAGCAGCTGCTCAGCTCCTTATTGGCCGCCATATTTTAATACCCGACATCCTCTGTAATAGTATGACGGATGTCAGAAAAGGATTATTTCCATTGCTCTAAGGAAGACAGAGAGGTAACTTGATGGACTCCAGAAAAACCAATTACTGGTAGGACTAATTCCATGTTCCAGGGCACCCTTTAACCCCTTCCCGACATCCGCCGTAATAGTATGGCAGATGCCAAGTCTTTAAAGCTCTGTTGTACCATGGCCCCATAGCTACCAGGTCTCCGTTGTGATGTACAGCTGAGACCTGGAGCTAAGACCCGGGCATTGCACTGTGGTGTGGCCCCCCGAAACTAATAAAATGCCCCGGTCTACAAACTTATAAAAATATGTTTCCCATATGGTGAACGCCATAGCGGGAAAAAAAAATCAAAAGTGCCGAGCCGACATTTTTTTTTGCTGTTTCGCCTCACATAAAAATTTGAATAAAAAGTGATCAAAGCAATAAACATTCTCCAAAATGATATAACTAAAAAGTACATCTGGCCCCGCAAAAAAGATGACCTATGCATCTCTATACATGGAAAAAATTTCCGGGTGTTTTAGAAAACATTTTTTTTGCAAAGTTTTTAATTTTTGTAAAGGGGTTAAAATTTAAATAAAACTATAAAAATTTGGTATCCCCAGAATTGTACTGAAACACAGAATACAGGTGACATGTCATTTTGGCTGCAGAGTGAAAGCCGTACAAACGAATGCCCGTAAGAAAGTTGCACAAATGCACTTTTTTTCCAGTTCTACTCCATTATGTATTTTTTTCCAGCCTCCTAGTGTATTATAATAAAAGTTACCATTATGAAGAATAATTTGTCCCGCAAACATTAAGCCTTAATATGGCTCTGTGAACTGAAAAATAAAAAAGTTATGGGGTTTGGAAGGCTGGGAGTCAAAAATGAAAATCGCTTTTACAGCACCACAGGAGCAATGAAAAAAAACATCTGTTCAACTGATGTCATCTTATATCTATCTATAACTTATATTCATCTTTTTGATATCTTTCAATTTATTATTTTATGTAGCTATTATCTGTCTAAAAAAGAGAAGGCAGCATTCCTAAATGGTGTATCAAATCATGGTGAATTTATTTCATGTCCGCAACATTTCAGCTCCTCAGAACCTTTGTCAAGCAAAGTGCCAGTGCAAGTTATACAGATATACATATATCATATGCAATCAATTCAATCAATCCAATCAATGAAAGTTTTTAAATACAATATTTCATAATCTGTGTATTCATTAATACTAAAATACCTCATGTGAAAAAGCGTGTGTTATCAATTCCTAGTAATTCTAATGAATACATATACCATATATAAAGTGCATATAAAATTCCATAAAGTGCATAATTAGGTAATGACTACCACAGGAGGACATTATTATTAGCTAATCATATTTACAAGATTCCAGGCACAAACCTGCTGTCTCTATCTTGTTCTATAGATTCACATGCATCTCCATTAGTGTTTGCACATGTGTGTCTGCACATGACCGGAGTCGAATTACTGAGCATGGGCAGTGCGGAGCTTGAGTCACTTTCTCCCATATTGGCATAACCCACCCACACATATGGTATAAACCACTCTCAAAACTAAAGAATCGAGCCCCTATATGAAGAGGTAATATTTCCATGGCCATAAACTATTAGAATTATGTAGTGAATATACTGATTGATCATATATTATTTGACTAATATATGGGAGTCTATATCCACCATCTTGGAAAAGGGCAAAATGCCCATACTTATGGGTATTATAGAGGAAGCCAATTTTATATGAAGATAAACAGACTAGAGGTTGAATATTTATTAGTGTTTATGTATTGGTCTATATATTCTCCTATCTGTCTCATATATTTATTTATCTATCTACACTATTTAATATTTCATATCTACAAATTATTCTATGTATAAGTGTGTATGAACTGACTACATTGAAGTGCTGACCTTTTCTTTATTTTATATAACATTTGTGAACAGCAATTTTCATGTCTTGCCACAGATGCTCGCCATCCAATCTGTCTGAGCTTGAGCTATTTTGCAAAGAAGAATGGGCAAAAATCTCAGTCTATAGACTGAGCAAAGCTGGTAGACACATGTAAGCCGTGTACCAGGATGGGCTCCCCAGGATACAGCGAAGTCACGAACAAAGGAAGGGACTCCAACTCAATTTAGTAAAAACAAGATTTTACTTAGTATAGTAACACCCCTTTACCAAAAAGAACACTCCTAGATATTTACATACACTCAGCTAGGAAGCTGAGGCCCTAGTGTTGTACAGTGCGGTGCCTTCTAACCAGCTGCTTGTTACCTTTTTATCACCATAGTCACAGGAACAATTCAGTGAGTGTGATAGGGGCAGCGGCGGTATAACACAAGAGCTTACAAAAGTATCAAAATACCCCTATTCCCCTCAAACAAAGTACAACAAAGTAAATATAATAGTAGGTCAGCTTGCAAGCCAAAGAAATGTGAAATTGCATAAAACATTGCTTCCAGACTTCCTTAGAAGCTCCTCTCTGAGAGTTACAACTCTATAGAATTCCGAGTCCTTGTCCTTACTACCGAATAGGTAGATAATTCACCAGTAGTGTGGCCTGTGAAGATGAGTATGCCTAACTAGTCTAACTACAGGCTCTTACTCAGTCCCAAAACGCCAAAAACATTTGTGCACATTCGTGCCAAAAACGGTTCATGCACGATTACTAATCTTACTGACCCGGGTCTGTTGGGTACCTTTAGCCTTTGTCTGGAACAGCTGGAAGCAGGGCTCATCCAGAAAACATGCGGTCTCAATGACAGTGCCACTTCTCAGCCGGGTCCTTGATAGCAATCTTCTCCTTAGGATACTTTCTGAACAAACCCTGGAACAGTCTCTGCTTCAGCTCCACCATGCTATATTTCTGATCCCCTAGGAATCCTCCTTCTCACACTTCAGTTCTCTCTCTCTTCTACAGCTCAAAGCACACTCCCAAGATGGCTGCCACACACACTCTGCTCCTCCTTGTAGTTCCACCTCTGCAGAACAGGGTCTCCACATCACTACTCCAGGGAATTACAGAATTACAGTCTTTTCCCATTTCTGAGGTAACAGAGGCCTCTTGTGGCCAAACAACCAAATGTCCGTTTATAAAAAAAATAAATAAACTTATTTATGGAAACAGGTACGTTCACAACATGAGGGCTGTTTCCCCATCTTACAGACATACCCCAAAAGACTTGCAGCTGTAATTGCAGCGAAAGCTGGTTCTACAAAGTATTGATATAAGGGGGCTGAATACTTTTGCACATCACACTTTTCAGATTTTATTTGATTAAATTTTGAAAACCATGTTTTCATTCCACTTCACAATTATCTGCTATTGTGTTGGTCTGTCACTTAAAATATCAATAAAATACATTTTAAGTTTGTGGTTGTAAGGTGACAAAATGTGAAAAAGTTCAAGAGGTATGAATACTTTTGCAAGCCACTATACCACAGGTGGCAGAGGTATATACTTAGCGTAAGCCTATAAGCCACAGGCAGCAGAGGTACAAACATAAAAAAGGACAAATAGATACACTGACAGGGATACATGGTAGAAGAACAAATGCATCCACAGAATTACATGACTCCGGCATCAAACAGAAACATAACTCAGACATACAAACAACACAGCATGCATGCACCCAAACAGATCACAAAACAGACAACTGAAACATTTCAAAAACCTTGTACACATAGATAGAAAGAGATTGGCAGAAAGAAGCTTAGAAGGTGGGCATAGCTAACTAATTTTTAAAGACACAGGAGATCTAACAGAGGTCTGCTGGGAACAGTAGTAAGTGCTGACAGGTGCTGTTACAAATGTATTGCCTACACCAGAATATCAAATTGATCAAAATATTTGTGTGAATGTCTTACCATTTTTTCCAAAGTAGCTGTGCCCTTATTTCTGAGACGGAGAGTTTCTTTCCCACTGAACATTTTCCCTTCACTGGCACATTTATTGGCTTTGCCTCTTTGTCCAATCATATCTAGAGAAACACAACAGCAAATTTCAATCAGTAGCCAAAACTAACATGTTTTTTTTTCTGCTTTATTCACATTACATCACTGATTTACAGTTGTGGCAAATATTTTTTTAATATCCTATTTCTTTTGTGTGCTTTTTACTATGTGTTTCTTTTTATATTTATTTTCGCTAATCTGGATATTTATGTAGCTTTGTCTGATGCCCTGTGCTGCAGTCACATTAATTGAAGTCAAACACCTGTGATTTACAACTGTTCCTGTAGGAGTGATAAATTCCAGAATCTCCATGCTGAAGTGATTGTACTGGAGTTACACTGTGATAAGGGAAGCTTTAGGACGTTTATCATCACTTTTATTGACAAAATGTAACTCTTTTTATTGCTCATAGTAAAGTGAAATAGCCTTCCTATTCACATTGTGCTAGCAGAACTTGCTCCCTGCCAGCCCCTCCTTCACCTTATTCCTGGATGTTTGTTCTGTCTCAGCAGGAAGCCTAGCAAGAGATAACACCTGCAGTTTACAGCCCTCTACTATACTAAACTACTGGTTAATTTACACATGGACTAGAGGTCCAGAAAATAAGCCATGCTGAATATAAAACCATAGAAAACCTAATTTTTTTTGTTGACACACTATATAAATGTGTAGCCCCTGTGATTAGAAGAACTAGAAAATCTAGTTTTAATATGTTTATGTGTAATAGTATATATAAAAATAATTGTTTTAGGTAAAAGAAGCAAAAGTTCCTTTTTTTCACATTATATAACTATATAATTATATTAATTAACAAATAATGCTACTTATTTCAAGCCTTGTGTCCCGAAAAAATATGGTAAAAATAGTTGAGATATGCAAATCCATTAAAAAGAAAAGAAATGCATACCAAAGGGCTACATTTGTCCTGAGCATTGGGGCATCAGTGACGCTTGGGCCTGAAAGGGTTAATTAGGTTTTCACAGAAGGTATTCAGCAGAATTTGGTGCACATCAAATTGCTACAACAGAACTTGGTGCCTTTTCACCCTGAAAAAAGTCAGAATACAGCGTTCTTCGAAAATTGGAGCTGAAGAGACCCCACAACAGTGAAACCACATCCTGCAGCATGTTGAGAATGCTTAATTCTTACAATAACTAAGTTTCACTTTCAAGGCGGTTTCCCTAGTTTTCTGGATAAAGCTGTATAGGGTCTTCCAAGAACCTATTGATACCTTCTGTTGAAAATGTATTACCCATGCTTATGAGAGAGAGGGACAGAAAGGTCCTTGTTTTGGTAAGCAGACTCAACCCCGTAAAGGGTGAGGTGCCAAGGAGGCTTTACTGTGAGCAAGAAGGACTGAGTAGTGTCTTCACCCAACTCTCAGCTGTATTCTCCTGTACTGTATGTTTTGGTAAGGGGAGGGCAACAGATGGTCTAATAATTGACAGTGTTATTAGACATTGCCCTGAGCACCATACAGGAAATATGCACATAATGAATATATATATATATATCCTAGTGTAATGTAATTTGGTTACCACTGTGTAACGTCTCTGCCTGTTCAGGTCTATGCACCACCCTCCACCTGCACGCGGCGGTGCAGGAGGGGTGCTCAGTTTGATTCCTTGTTTAAGATTCTTGCTGCTCAGTCTGAACACTGTCCTAGACTATATAATTGATTTTCTGCCACACCCGTTTCCAGCACCTTGTTTCTTTCGGCTTCTCAATAGTTTATCTCAGTCTTGCCTGTGTGATTGACAGCCTGTCTACCAATCCAGTCTTGGGCAGGTCCTGACTTTCTATAAACAGGTTGTCAGCCCTCACATGGGTGCTGGCTATTGATTCTGTCTTGTGACTTGTCCCTGCTAGCTTCTTTTCTGCTATTCCCTGTATTCCTATTTCTGACCTCTGGCTCTGTTTTTGACTATTCTCTTGGATTGTGATTTTGTACTACATTGCTTGACTGGTACTGACCCCTTGGCTTGCTGACCTCCCTTTGTCCATTGTTTGTCCTGTCTGCATTCTGTGTTGTCACCTATATTAGGTAGGGCCTGTCGACCAGTTGCTGCTGTCACCTAGGACAGATTGGCAAGTTAGCCAGGGACAGTGGGCCCCCCCCATTAGCTTAGGGCTAATTGTCTTGTTGTGCCCCTCCCCCCAGGGTTCTGCAACAGCACTGGGGAATAGCTCCTCTAGCGATTCCCTTACACACTGGTTATTTAGCTTTGCTATATCAGTATGCATGTCTCTCAGAAAGGAAATGTTAGTAGAAGTGAGTATAGAAGGTGAGAGTGCTATTTGGAGCCTTCTCTTATGCTGTATGTCCTGACGAGGATAGAAGGTAGATTTTATTCAAAACAAGGGGTAAAATGGTTTATCCCAGACCTGTGTTGATAAATATGACCTAGGTATGCTAGTGGAAGAGTGAAGAAATCAGGCAATAACTTTTAGAGGCTAACTGAGTATATTTGATAGTAAGCTTTCGAGAGTCTAGCTGTCTTCTTCAGACATGGTGTTATACAAGAAACTGAAAATAGAATCTTTAAAGAAAACAAAATGCAATATAAGTATAGAAGTTATTTACAACAGGTCAAGAAATAAAAAAACAATCTGGAAACTTGTGGGGCGTGACAGAGGATAAATCTGTTTGTAATCAGGTGGTGGTTTGTGACCCTCACAGTTCATACATAGTGTGACATGAAACTGGCATAAATATTAAGTCCAAATTGCAGAGTTTGAAATTTTTGCATTAACTTATATTCCCATTCCTTTCTCTCCATCTGTGTCTTAAAATGTCCCACTAAAACCACAACCCGCAAATCCTCAATAGAGTGGTCTTCTTAATGCAAAAATTTCAAACTCTGCAATTTGGACTTAATATTCATGCCAGTTTCATGTCACACTATGTATGAACTGTGAGAGTCACAAATCACCACCTGATTGCAAACAGATAACAGCAAGAATTACTTACAAGTTTCCAGATTGTTTGTTTATTTCTTGACCTGTTGTATACAACTTCTCTACTTATATTGCATTTTGTTTTCTTAAAAGATTCTAAGATCCTTTGAAGGTCCATGTCTTGTGTGAATAAAGAGTCTGTGAATTTTCAGTTTCTTGTATAACACCATGTCTAAAGAAGACAGCTAGACTCTCGAAAGCTTACTATCGAATATACTCAGCCTCTAATAGGTATCGCCTGATTTCTTCACTCTTCCACTACTTTATATGGCTAACACGATACAACATTATACTACTAGCAACTTGGAAGATACCACAATGTATCGCACAGGAATGAAACTGAAAAACCGGCTTAAGAAACCTGCCCAACTCAACAGCGACATCTTCTTAACAAAATGCAAAAAGGAGAGACTCATCCCAAGAGGCTTCAATTTATGTGACCCAACCCGGCACACCTACAACAGCCGATATGCAGAACAACTACAGTTCAGACCAAAAGTTTGGACACACCTTCTCATTCCAAGAGTTTTCTGTATTTTCATGACTATAAAAATTGTAGATTCACACTGAAGGCATCAAAACTATGAATTAACACGTGGAATTATATACTTAACAAAAAAGTGTGAAACAACTGAAAATATGTCTTATATTCTAGGTTCTTCAAAGTAGCCACCTTTTGCTTGGATTACTGCTTTGCACACTCTTGGCATTCTCTTGATGAGCTTCAAGAGGTAGTCACCTGAAATGGTTTTCACTTCACAGGTATGCCCTGTCAGGTTTAATAAGTGGGATTTCTTGACTTATAAATGGGGTTGGGACCATCAGTTGTGTTGTTCAGAAGTCAGGTGGATACACAGCTGATAGTCCTACTGAATGGAGTGTTAGAATTTGTATTATGGCAAGAAAAAAGCAGCTAAGTAAAGAAAAACGAGTGGCCATCATTACTTTAAGAAATGAAGGTCAGTCAGTCTGAAAAATTGGGAAAACTTTGAAAGTGTCCCCAAGTGCAGTGACCAAAACCATCAAGCGCTACAAAGAAACTGGCTCACATGAGGACCGCCCCAGGAAAGGAAGACCAAGAGTCACCTCTGCTGTGGAGGATAAGTTCATCCGAGTCACCAGCCTCAGAAATCGCAGGTTAACAGCAGCTCAGATAAGAGACCAGGTCAATGCCACACAGAGTTCTAGCAGCAGACACATCTCTACAACAACTGTTAAGAGGAGACTGTGTGCAGCAGGCCTTCATGGTAAAATAGCTGCTAGGAAACCACTGCTAAGGACAGGCAACAAGCAGAAGAGACTTGTTTGGGCTAAAGAACACAAGGAATGGACATTAGACCTGTGGAAATCTGTGCTTTGGTCTGATGAGTCCAAATTTGAGATCTTTGGTTCCCACCACCGTGTCTTTGTGTGACGCAGAAAAGGTGAACGAATGGACTCTACATGCCTGGTTCCCACCGTGAAGCATGGAGGAGGAGGTGTGATGGAGTGGGGGTGCTTTGCTGGTGACACTGTTGGGGATTTATTCAAAATTGAAGGAATACTGAACCAGCATGGTTACCACAGCATCTTGCAGCGGCATGCTATTCCATCCGGATTGCGTTTAGTTGGACCATCATTTATTTTTCAACAAGACAATGACCCCAAACACACCTCCAGATTGTGTAAGGGCTATTTGACCAAGAAGGAGTGTGATGGGGTGCTACGCCAGATGACCTGGCCTCCACAGTCACCAGACCTGAACCCAATCGAGATGGTGTGGGGTGAGCTGGACCGCAGAGTGAAGGCAAAAGGGCCAAGTGCTAAGCATCTCTTGGAACTCCTTCAAGACTGTTGGAAGACCATTTCAGGTGACTACCTCTTGAAGCTCATCAAGACAATGCCAAGAGTGTGCAAAGCAGTAATCAAAGCAAAAGGTGGCTATTTTGAAGAACCTAGAATATAAGACATATTTTCAGTTTCACACTTTTTTGTTAAGTATATAATTCCACATGTGTTAATTCATAGTTTTGATGCCTTCAGTGTGAATCTACAATTTTTATAGTCATGAAAATACAGAAAACTGTTGGAATGAGAAGGTGTGTCCAAACTTTTGGTCTGTACTGTATGTCTTCGGACATCTGAAAGGCTGCGGAACAATATGATAAAAATTTCCTATAACAACAAAAGAAGAACACAGGAGGAGATACAGGCCCTAAAATCATCATTGGATAATGACACAAAGTAAATGAAGGCCAAACTCCATATATACTACCGGAAACTTCAGGACATGCTTATTAACAACAAAAAGGAAAAGCTCCATAGACTGAGAAAAAAAGGCCTCATTACTACAACCACAAATACCAGCCCAGCTCACCAGAGCTGTGTTGTGAATCTTTCCTCTTATGAGCCAAACAAACACGAAATGTCAGTTCTCTCCAAAGGTCTCTCCTTCTGCCCTCAGCACACACTGACCATATCAAACTCTGCAATGATATGGAGGAGTTTTTCAGAAAAATAACATTTAGGGAATAGTTTTATGACAAAGACCTTCCATACAGCAGCGACTGAGATAGAACAGCCCATAAGGAATCCTACCAAAAAATCTACTTGGACCCCATGCCCTGGAACTAACGCAGCACTGATAAATATATTGACTGTTTCAGAAGCAAAGTAAAATCAGAAATCCTGGAGAAACAAAAGAAACATTTGCATAATTAACCCTGCAGGAACAGAAGGCTATTGCTTCACTGAAAGAAAATCAGGATATAATAATAAAACCTGCTCACAAAGGGGGCACAATAGTCATAATGAACACCTCAGACTATATCTAGGAAGCAAACAGGCAACTGTCAAATCCCATCCATTACTCCAAACTTGGAAGTGATCCCACAGAGGCCTATATGAAACAACTAAAGGATATGATCAAGAGGTTTCCAATCCAGGTCCAGAAGCAGGTAAAAGGGCTTATCCCAGAGGATCCCAGGCTGGGCTGCTTCTATATGCTCACAAAGATGGCAACCCTGGGAGGCCTATCATTTCTGGCATTGGGACACTGACGGAAAACATCTCAGGTTGGGTGGAAAATCTCCTAAAACCCCTTGTCAGGGATACTCCAAGCTATATCCAGGACACCACTGACCTTCTTAACAAACTGAATGCCCTGGGCCCTCTACCTGAGGGTACCATTTTGGCCACCATGGATGTGGAATCCCTGTATACCAACATTCCCCACAAGGATGGAGTTGCAGCATGTCGGGTACACCTGGCAAAACAAAACCTCCCAACAGAACCTGTAACGCAGCTCATACAATTCATCCTTAGCCACAACTATTTTACCTTTGGAGAGGATCTATATCTACAGAGAATGGGAACTTCAGTGGAGACCAGATGTGCACCCCAGTATGCAAATCTCTTTATGGCAGAACTGGAAGGAGCATATTTATCAACATGCACCACCAAACCTATGATTTACCTTCGTTATATCGATGATATCCTTGTCATCTGGACTGCAGGTGAGGAGGCCCTACTTCAATTCCATAATGACGTCAATGACTTTCACCCTACCATCAACCTTAAACTTAGCTATTCAGAGAGTGAAATCCAATTTCTGGATACCACAATATACATTAAAGACCACCGGCTACTCACATCAATATACCACAAACTCACAGACAAAACGGCCTATCTGAGAAACGACAGCTTCCACCCCAAGCACACAAAACAATCTATTATTTACAGCCAGGCTATACGATACAATCGTATTTGCTCCGACAAAGCAGACGTTGACAAGCACCTCCTGGATCTGAGGACGAAATTTCTCCGATTTGGGATACAAACCAAAAGTGACAGACAACTATTAACAGAGACAAGTCTGCTCACATATAAAGAGACCTAGAAAGAAGTCCAAGTGCCCCTAGTTTTCACCTACAACCCACAGCTGGAGATCCTACGAAGGATTGCCAAGGAGCTCCAACCTGTACTACATATGGACAATAGACTCAAGGACATATTTCCAGTCCCCCCTCTCCTTTCCTTTTGGCAACCACCAAACCTGCCGCGTGTTATTGTCCGGAGTGCCCTGCAGGCCCCAACTGAAAATGGCACCTCACCTTGCCTGCAAAACAGGTGCAGACCTGCAGGCACATCCACACCGCTGACAGTGTACCTGTCCCACAGTCACAACAGGTGCACAGAATTAGAGGGACATTTTCCTGCAGGTCATCCAATGTGGTGTATCTCATAATATGTGTGCAATGTCCCACCATAGGCCTCTATGGGGGGGGGAAACAGGGCAGAAACTCAGTCAGCGCATGAACTCACACAGATTCACCATTAATAACAGCAAAACAGATCTCCCAGTGGCCGTACATTTCTCTGGAGAAGACCACTCTATTAAATATTTGCGGGTTGTAGTTTTAATGGGACATTTTAAGACGCAGAGGGAGAGAAAGGAATGGGAATATAAGTTAATGCAAAAATTTCAAACTCTGCAATTTGGACTTAATATTCATGCCAGTTTCATGTCACACTATATATGAACTGTGAGAGTCACAAATCACCACCTGATTGCAAACAGATAACAGCAAGAATTACTTACAAGTTTCCAGATTTTGTTTATTTCTTGACCTGTTGTATATAACTTCTCTACTAATATTGCATTTTGTTTTCTTTAAAGATTCTAAGATCCTTTGAAGATCCATGTCTTGTGTGTATAAAGAGTCTGTGAATTTTCAGTTTCTTGTATAACACCATGTCTGAAGAATAGAGTTAGACTCTCGAAAGCTTACTATCAAATATACTCATTTAGCCTCTAAAAGGTATCGCCTGATTTCTTCACTCTTCCACTACTTTCTATGGCTAACACGGTACAACATTATACTACTGGGTAGGCTAGTCAGACAGATAGGGCATTAAGCCCAGACCTGTGGTGATAGTCTAGCCAAATGAATAGTGCAAGGGGTGCTCTATTGGTCAAGTGAAGTCCCCATTAAGGCGCCAAAACAACAATCCATATGGTGAGAAGATATGATAAGATGGGTGTTTGTATGTTTGAAAGTGCTCTGATTTTCAGAGAGAGCAAAGAGAATGGATTTCAGATAGCAAAGTGCTTAAGCAAGTTAGTAAATGATTGTGGGGTTCAGAGGAAGTTGAGATTAGTGAATGTAAGGACGTTGTGTTTGGATTTTTTTTTTAAAGAGATTTCCCAGACTGGTGATGTAGCAATTGTGGATTTTGTAGTCCACCTCCTCTTGAACAAAGTGTACGATATAGTAAAGAAAAGAGGCTTAATCCAGTGTTTGTTTTTTTTTAAATTTAGATTTTTATTGAGAGAAAATTTTTTGTAATACATAACAGGGAAAGAAATAATACATAGGGATAATAAGGCATCAACAGTATCCATATACATATTCTTGCAGTGATAACACAATTTGGAGGGAAAAAGGGAAACAGAAATCAACATCATACCGCTCAGTAAGTTATCTAGAAAAAGGGTTTATAATGTACACATCACCATACTACTAGAGCCGTGAAGCAATAGAATATCATGTATGGAAAGAGGGGTCTGGCCTTCTGCAAAGAGGGTCTCCCCCGCAGCCGACATAATCAGACCAAAGGGCCCATTTCAGGCGAAAGGCAGAATACCTATGGCTTCTACATGCCAACATCTTCTCTAGTGTATAGGCCAAGTTGACGTGCTGTATTAGTTCCAACAACGTCAAACAGGGTGCATTCTTCCACTGGCGTGCTATCATAGCTCTGGCCGCTAATATAATCTGGCCCAGAACTACTGCCATATCGCTTGGAAAAGACTCAGTATCCAGGAAGCAGAGCGCCAGGCCTGGAGATACTGGGACATTCATGCCTGCCAGACTGGACATCAACTGGAAGATGGCACTCCAGAAAGCGAGCACAGGGGGACAGTCCCACCACATATGTATAAGTGTACCTCTTGCACCACAACCTCTCCAACACAAATCTGAGCACAAAGGGTCTATGTGTGCTAGCTGAGTGGGGGTCCTGTACCATCGGAGAGATATCTTGCATGCCGTCTCCCAGTGGGCTGCACCCCTCGATACGCGCTTAACAAACCCGAGCGCTTCATACCACTCCTGGAGAGAGATGCTTCTAGCAAGCTCAATCTCCCAGCATATCAGACAGAGAGGTTTAACCTGCTCTGAGGGGGTGGAGAGGAGTTTATAGAAAGCTGAGGAACCACCCTTAATAGGGGCCGATGTCTGCCACATCCGGAGGGCCAGTCTAGGAAACACGGGGTCTGAGACATTGTGGGGTTGAAGGAGATGTCTTATCTGCATATATTTATAGAAATCCCGCTGTGGGATTTGAAATTCCTCCATCAATGCAGCGAACGATTTCAATTGGGCCCCCCCCCCGAATAACTGCTCGACTCTCTGGAGGCCAGCGTCTGACCAGCGCTTCAAGCTCAGACCGGGCAGGAATGAGGCCAGGTAACGTAATGGCAGGTCCTTCAAAGGGATTAATTCTGCCACCGGGGTGAATGAGGTCAGAAAGTGCCATGCCCAGACAGATGCCTTTATACTTAGTAGGGGAATTAGAGTGTAGAAAGGGCAGAATGATTTGGGACGCAAGAGGGAAATCAATGGGAGACTCATAGAGGACTCCTCAACCTCCAAACAACGGTATCCGGTGGCTCCCCCCCCCACCAGACCATTAATCCAGTGTTTTGTGCACATGTTTGTAGAAGGAAATCCATTGTTTCAGCGCTGACTATGTTAATTAGAAGTAGCACACATATTTGTTTTGTACTGTCTTTTTGTGTATAATGCCCATTTTACGTTATGGTGAGAGTTTAAAGGAATTTATATGTGTGATTGAATGAATGATATGGATCACAGAAGAGGATTCCCTCAAAAAACGCAAATAAAAATAAAACATAAACTTTATTATTAGGACAAACTGTGTGAATACAAAAATGAAAGGGTGTAATCATGAGAAGATCTATAGATCAGTCTATCTCAGTGATGGTATAAGTTGAAAAGCTGGAACTTATGGAAGTAAAAGCCACTGAAGTAGCTCATAACCAGCCAATCAATCTACAAAGACCAATAACTGCAATGATGTAAAATAGTCAGATCCAATTTACTGATATGAACATCCCAGTATATAAAATCCGTAGTATAAGTATGGGAGATCTGAGGCAGGTGCTTCTCACATGCTGCTCATCTAGAAACATATAGAGAGATGGACTCTCATGAAATCCTTTTATTAAGGAGATAATATGGGCAATCCACTAGATATATGTCAGCCTAAACAGACTATAAGTAAGTGTGGATGTGGTGTTGCACTCCTTATATCTCCCTATGTTAAACCAGGGATCTTAGTCTCACTGTCTTAGTGCCAGAGCACTCTATTTCTGGCAGGCTCCTATGGGCACAATACAAATAGATCTAGGCAGTTCTCAGACACACAGGGCAGCTGGAGGCACTGGATCTCCCAGGTATATCTGCCCCCACAAATATAACACCCTGGTGTCAGAATAAACTGCAAATAGAATTATATTAAGCAGCAAAGTTGTGTGAAGCCATAAGTAAGCCATAAACATAAGCTCCAATCAATGGCTATGTCTCAGCAAATATAACACCTAAGTCCCTGAACTAGCTGTATTGAGCTTCTAATTAATAGTCCTAGCTCAGAAAACAATGGCTCATAGCTCTGAGGCAGGGGCTTCTCACATGCTGCTCATCTAGAAGCATATAGAGAGGGACTCATGAAATCCCTATGTTAAGGAGACAATATGGGCAGTCCACTAGTTATACGTCAGCCTAGGCAGACTAAGTGAGTGTGGATGTAGTGTTGCCCTCCTAATGTTGAACTAGGGATCTCAGTCTCATTCTCAATGGCTGAACCCTTTATTTCTGGCAGGCTTCTATGGGCACAATACAAATAGATCGAGGCAGTACTCAGATACCCAGGGCAGCTGGAGGCACTGGATCTCCCAGATATATCTTCCCCAGCAAATATAACACCCTTGTGTCAGAGCAAACTGCAAAGATATGTGAAGCACCAGCTCTCAGCCACTATCCTGGCCTCCTCCCTAAAGTGATGTCACCAGGAGGAGGATCCCTGCCCTCCCTTGTGCAATCCCAATAACCATAACTCGTCATAATTCCTTGCCCGATGACCGAAGGGTAAAGCAAGAGATCTGATGGGGCTCATGGCAAGCTCCCCATCGTGCAGACACCAAGAATGACACCACAATCCCCTTTGGGTAAGGAGTTCAGTGCTTGGACCTTCTCCTTGAGCCCTACAATAGCATGTCTGGGTTTGAATCGTCCGTCTCTGCCTGGTGCATCCGAGGAATTTATCAGTGCGACGATAGGCGGTTCTGCTGGAGGAAATATTGCCATAAACCATATCTCCTTTGTTCTGTGGCCTGGAGACATGGCATCTAGGTTTTGTGTATTCCGAGGTCTTTCCAACCACAGGTTTGCAGGAATCTCTTGCTGGGATAATGAGATTAACAAGGGTATGCTAATTGAGCCAGGGACAGAACAAGAAAGGGGACTTTGTACAAAGCAGACAGACCACATCCCTGTAGCGAAACTGATTTTGATAGCAGCCATACTATGTAGGAGTAATATGGGCAAGTACTAATAAATCACAGAAAAAATACATAACTGGGTGGTCTCATCATCACAATAGCCCAAAAGGGGTCATAGATGCAACCTCTATTATGTAACACATGGCAGACGGACTCCCCATCGTATAGGGATAACAATAAACACATTACATCTTCTGGAGAATTGCAGAATTGTTCCCATTGTGAAATTCAAGCACATGCAGGGCCAGAGGTTTATCAGCCCTCCGGATAATATCGCCAACATGATCTAAGCTCCGTCTGCGAAATTGTCTTCTGGTCTTGCCCACATAATTAAGTGGGCAAGAGCAGGAGACCACATATACAACCCCTGCAATTAATAAAGTCCCTGATGGTATAAGACAATCCAGTTGCATAAGATGTTACTTCGTTGCCCTTTTGGATGAACTTACATGCTCTGCATCTACTACATGGACATGTACCCACAGGGCGATAGCTGCCCAACCAGGTAGCAGCAGATTTTTGAGAGGTAAGGTGGCTATGTACTAGTCGGTGGCCCAAATTGTGACTCCTCCGATAAGTAACAGAGGGATAATGGGGGATAAGGTCTTTGATATCAGGGTCCTGTCTAAAGATGCACCGGAAGGTGCAGCGTGTGTTCACAACTTGGTGTGAGGCCTGATCATATGTACTGATCATTCTCACTAGCTTTCTAGGTTGTGTCCTCGTGCGTGGTATGAGGAGTTCATCTCGGTACAAGAAATGCATCCGTAGATGAACAGTTCCTCCGCACCCTCAGAAACTGCCCTTTTGGGATCCCTCTCTTTAGAGGTACCGGGTGGTGACTGTCCCATTGTAATAGGGAATTGGTATACAGTATAAAGTTGTTATGATGTTTCCATCATAAGTAATTTTGATGTGTAAATCCAGAAAAGGAATACACTCCGTTTCAAAAGAAGCAGTGAATTTCAAATTCAGGGAGTTGTTGTTAGGAGCCCAAGTGAACTCATGGAACAAGTCGGAGGGCCCTGACCATAAAATCAATATGTCATTGATAAAACGAAGCCAGAGAAGGATGTGGGACGTCCACCTTTCATGCGACTCTCAAAAATGTGACACTCATCCTACCACCCGAGAAAGATGTTAGCATAAGTTGGTGCGGCGGGGCTCTCCATAGCAGTACCCTGCCGCTGATGGAAGAAGCATCCGTTAAATAAGAAGGAGTTGTGCGTCAGCACAAATTCCATCAGAGACAGAATAAAGACGTTGTGAGAGGTCAAGTGATTCGCCCGTGTCCGCAAATAGTGTTTGACAGCCCCACACCCCAGATCGTGGGATATGGAACTGTACAGAGCCTCCAAATCAAGGGTAGCAAGGGCTGTACCTGCTGGAACCTAGATGCCCTCTAGATGCCTGAGGACATCCTTGGTGTCCCGGACATACCTATGAAATCTGATGTAGCCAAGATGAACTCCTTGTACCACTCACGAGGACACAAACTAGAAAGCTAGTGAGAATGATCGGTACATACAGTGTGATCAGGCCTCACACCAAGTTGTAAACACACTCCGCACCTTCTGGAGCATCCTTAGGTAGGACCCTGATATCAAAGACCTTATCCCTGCTTTCCCCTCTGTTACTTATCAGAGAGGTCGCAATTTGGGCGACTGACTAGTACATAGCCACCTTTACCCTCAAAAATCTACTATTACCCAGTTGGGCAGCTATTGCCCCATGGGTACATATCTATGTAGTAGATGCAGAGCATGTAAGTTGACTGACGCAATCACTTTCACCCCCTTTATATAATCTAATGTTACAAGGTGAGAGAAGAGGAGAATTAAATTGGGGGGATTTTTGGGAGGGTTTTGTAAGTGGTGAGAGCTGTCCCGTTTGGTGTCTGTTGGTGTGGTTGTCCACATTTATACATCAACATTTTGAGTGGTATTGATAGGACTCGTATCACTGATATTTATCTATGTGATCTGTATCCTCCAGAAGATATAATGTGTTTATTGTTATCCCTATATGATGGCTCATGCATAATATGCTGTCATATATCTAATATACAGTGGGGGAAAAAAGTATTTAATCAGCCACCAATTGTGCAAGTTCTCCCACTTAAAAAGATGAGAGAGGCCTGTAATTGACATCATAGGTAGACCTCAACTATGAGAGACAAAATGAGAAAACATATCTAGAATATCACATTGTCTGATTTTTAAAGAATGTATTTGCAAATTATGGTTGGAAAATAATTATTTGGTCACCTACAAACAAGCAAGATTTCTGGATCTCACAGACCTCTAACTTGTTCTTTAAGAGGCTCCTCTGTCCTTCACTCATTACCTGTAGTAATGGCTCCTGTTTGACATTGTTATCAGTATAAAAGACACCTGTCCACAACCTCAAACAGTCACACTCCAAACTCTACTATGGTGAAGACGAAAGAGCTGTGGAAGTACACCAGAAACAAAATTGTAGACCTGCATCAGGCTGGGAAGACTGAATCTGCAATAGGCAAGCAGCTTGGTGTGAAGAAATCAACTGTGGGAGCAATAATTAGAAAATGAAAGACATACAAGACCACTGATAATCTCCCTCCATCAGGGGCTCCACGCAAGATCTCACCCAGTGGGGTCAAAATGATCACAAGAACGGTGAGCAAAAATCCCAGAACCACATGGGGGGACCTAGTGAATGACATGCAGAAAGCTGGGACTAACGTAACAAATGCTACCGTCAGTAACACACTACGCCGCCAGAGACTGGAGCATTTGGATGTTCCAGAAGAGTATTGGGAGAATGTCATATGGTCAGATGAAGCCAAAGTAGAACTGTTTGGTAGAAACACAACTCGTCGTGTTTGGAGGAGAGTGCATGCTGAGTTACATCCAAAGAACACCATACCTACTGTGAAGCATGAGGGTGGCAACATCATGCTTTGGGGCTGTTTCTCTGCAAAGGGACCAGGACGACTGATCCGTGTACATGAAAGAATGAATGGGACCATGTATTGTGAGATTTTGAGTGTACAGTAAACCTCCTTCCATCAGCAAAGGCATTGAAGATGAAACGTGGCTGGGTCTTTCAGCATGACAATGAACCCAAGCACACCACCAGGGCAACGAAGGAGTGGCTTCGTAAGAAGCATTTCAAGGTCCTGGAGTGGCCTAGCCAGTCTCCAGATCTCAACCCCATAGAAAACCTTTGGAGGGAGTTGAAAGTACGTGTTGCCCAGCGACAGCCCCAAAACATCACTGCTCTAGAGGAGATCTGCATGGAGGAATGGGCCAACATACCAGCAACAGTGTGTGCCAACCTTGTGAAGACTTACAGAAAACGTTTGACCTCTGTCATTGCCAACAAAGGATATATAACAAAGTATTGAGATGAACTTTTGTTATTGACCAAATACTTATTTTCCACCATAATTTGCAAATAAATTCTTTAAAAATCAGACTGTGATTTTCTGGATTTGTTTTCTCATTTTGTCTCTCATAGTTGAGGTCTACCTATGATGTCAATTACAGGCCGGCCTCATCTTTTTAAGTGGGAGAACTTGCACAATTGGTGGATGACTAAATACTTTTTTCCCCACTGTATATTGTGGGTGCCCTTCTGCCGTATGTTACATAATAGATGTTGCATCTATGACCCTTTTTGGGTTATTAACAGGTTAGATGGCGTGAAACTAACATTAATGTCATCAGTCAATACCTGAAGTAGATATTGATGTCAGCAAATATTATTACATGAGGGATAGATCTTCTACAGCTAATAGATGCTGTGGACTATTGTTTTTATTAGCTATAGTCATATGAAAAAGTTTGGGCACCCCTATTAATCTTAATCATTTTTAGTTCTAAATATTTGGGTGTTTGCAACAGCCATTTCAATTTGATATATCTAATAACTGATGGACACAGTAATATTTCAGGATTGAAATGAGGTTTATTGTACTAACAGAAAATGGTGCAATATACATTAAACCAAAATTTGACCGGTGCAAAAGTATGGGCACCTCAACAGAAAAGTGACATTAATATTTAGTAGAGCCTCCTTTTGCAAAAATAACAGCCTCTAGTCGCTTCCTGTAGCTTTTAATCAGTTCCTGGATCCTGGATGAAGGTATTTTTGACCATTCCTCTTTACAAAACAATTCCAGTTCAGTTAAGTTTGATGGTTGCCGAGCATGGACAGCCCGCTTCAAATTATCCCACAGATGTTCAATGATATTCAGGTCTGGGGACTGGGATGGCCATTCCAGAACATTGTAATTGTTCCTCTGCATGAATGCCTGAGTAGATTTGGAGCTGTGTTTTGGATCATTGTCTTGCTGAAATATCCATCCCCGGCGTAACTTCAAATTCGTCACTGATTCTTGTACATTATTCTCAAGAATCTGCTGATACTGAGTTGAATCCATGCGACCCTCAACTTTAACAAGATTCCCGGTGCCGGCATTGGCCACACAGCCCCAAAGCATGATGGAACCTCCACCAAATTTTACAGTGGGTAGCAAGTGTTTTTCTTGGAATGCTGTGTTTTTTTGACGCCATGCATAACGCCTTTTTGTATGACCAAACAACTCAATCTTTGTTTCATCAGTCCACAGGACCTTCTTCCAAAATGAAGCTGGCTTGTCCAAATGTGCTTTTGCATACCTCAGGCGACTCTGTTTGTGGCGTGCTTTCAGAAACGGCTTCTTTCGCATCACTCTCCCATACAGCTTCTCCTTGTGCAAAGTGTGCTGTATTGTTGACCGATGCACAGTGACACCATGTGCAGCAAGATGATGCTGCAGCTCTTTGGAGGTGGTCTGTGGATTGTCCTTGACTGTTATCACCATTCTTCTTCTCTGCCTTTCTGATATTTTTCTTGGCCTGCCACATCTGGGCTTAACAAGAACTGTCCCTGTGGTCTTCCATTTCCTTACTATGTTCCTCACAGTGGAAACTGACAGGTTAAATCTCTGAGACAACTTTTTGTATCCTTCCCCTGAACAACTATGTTGAACAATCTTTGTTTTCAGATCATTTCAGAGTTGTTTTGAGGAGCCCATGATGCCACTCTTCAGAGGAGATTCAAATAGGAGAACAACTTGCAATTGGCCACCTTAAATACCTTTTCTCATGATTGGATACACCTGGCTATGAAGTTCAAAGCTCAGTGAGGTTACAAAACCAATTTTGTGCTTCAGTAATTCAGTAAAAAGTAGTTAGGAGTATTCAAATCAATAAAATGATAAGGGTACCCAAATTTTTGCACCAGTCAAATTTTGGTTTAATGCATATTGCACATTTTCTGTTAGTACAATAAACCTCATTTCAATCCTGAAATATTACTGTGTCCATCAGTTATTAGATATATCAAATTGAAATGGCTGTTGCAAACACCCAAATATTTAGAACTAAAAATGATTAAGATTAATAGGGGTGCCCAAACTTTTTCATATGACTGTATATAATACAACTGTTTAGTTGTCAGCACAAGCTGTATCTAGGATACCAGTGACCACTAACAACCTGGGTGGTCTTAGTTCAGATATTGTCTACTATGAGCTATGACATGTTACGGATATACTGTTTGCAGCTATCAGTTTGCATTGTTATGGAGTTATCCTGAGGGATACTATATAACTTCTTTATATGTGTTAATACTGTCCCTCAGCGCCACTGACATGGAATATTGTTATCTAACATACATTTCTCATTTTATCTATCTTGTTACGTGCCTCCATTATAACAGCTGTCAGTACCTTCTGTATCATCATATAGGCTGACCACGCCCCTTTTCCTAGAGGTCAGAACTGTGGGCGGGATCAAAACATTCTATTGGTCCGCTTAGTGTGACATGGTGGAGAAGGGGCGTTTGTGGCTCAGCCCTATATTAAGCAGGACTGCAGCAGACACCGGTGTTGGCTATTAAGTACCAGAGCCCACCATCAAGGCTCTGGGAATGGCGGTTTTTACTGCCTTTATCTAGGTTTTATACTCGTGCATATTGTTCTGCCTTTTTTGTGATTGCCAAGTGTGAAGGATCTCGTCCTGCCACGAATCCGCTGCCGGCACACCTCACACCCATTTCCAGTGAGTGTTTTGGTCTCAGAGGATAATACGAAACCAATCTTTCTAAATTTTATATATTTATTAACCCCTAAACGGGTCGGCACTAGACACTTAACACATACAGAGAATACATGCAGCGATTAGCAAGCAGATACAAGTAAAAAAAGCAACATGACACGGTGCATAAAATAAAAATGGGAATAACCGAAAGAAAGGAATGAATATGTTACCAACACAAGTCTGAGATTGGATCTCTGGATCCAGATGATGTGGATGATGAGGAGCTCAAGGCACTTATCTTATAAGTTCCAACAGGAGATGAATCTCAGCAGAGTAAAAAAAAAAACAGAAGACACTTCCGGAACCAGTATTTATTCCACTTCTTTGAGCCCATGTGGTAGGCTCAGGGTATAGTCTTGAGCAACGCATGTTTTTCCATACATGCCTTTACACCTCTTCCAGGTTAAGAAAATGGCCTTAGGCCTGGCTGCTTAGGCTGCATGGTGAGCACCTGGTTGAAGTCTTCCACTTGACTTCCCCTGCACCTCTCCTCTAAGAATAGCACATGACAAAGGACAGCAGACAAAACAGACTGTTTCAACCTGGACTGAGATTTTACCACCCCTGGTCTCCTCCCTAAGTGAGGTCATCAGGGGGAGGATACCCGCCCCCTATCTACATCTCTTAGAATAATTTTTCTGTAAATTCTTTGCCCAATGACTATAGAGTTGGGCTGGTGGTATGATGGCGTTCAGAACGGGATCCCCAATATGTAGACTCCAAGGTTGGCATTCCATTTCCCTTTGTGTAAGGAGATCAGTGCCTGGGCCTTTCCCGGGCTTTGAACTGTGACATGTGTATATTCTGAGCGTGCGCCTTGACCTGACGCATCTGGGGAATTTATCGGGGCGACTGTAATATGTTCCCCAGGCCAGATTTGGTCATAAAACCATAATCCCTTTGAAGTAAAGATGACTCCTGTCTGTCTACCAATGATATGCAGATCATTTCCCCAGCACATCCCCTCTGCATGACCCCCTGCTGGGTTAAGGAGTATAGTGGTCTTATGCCAATGAAGGCCTGTGTCAGTAACTTTCTGGGGATCAAAGGGTTGCTGACTACAGATCCCAGGAACAACACTCCCCCAGCCTATGAACAAATTGCTAAAAACAGACAGGAACCATAACATGTGAGTGAAGATTAATACAATAAATCCATATATGAGTCTCGTATCATGACACCAAGGAAAGATGGGTGACTTGTTATCCTGGGGAAGATGTGAGAGCATGTAGGAGACCCATTCTCTGTAACTTTCTTAAGAATGTGCCCTAAGCCAAGCTGCTGAGGCTTAGAGAACCAACTACAAACTTGCTCTGGTATTTCCTATCTTTTATTTCCCATTTTATTTTCTGTACTGTATTTTGCTTTTACCTGTATTTGCTTAACCGCTCTTTGATGTATATTTCTGTATCTGTTAGTGCCTAGTACCGACCCACTTGGGTTAATAAATATATAAAATTTATAAAGCTTGTTTCATATAATCCTATGAACCCGGCCCACTCACAGGGTGTGAGTGGGAGGTAAGGAAGGTGATCGCAGGTGTGTCAAGCAGCTTAGCAAGGCAATATCCTTCACAGTGGTGGCAGCATAGTGGGATATAGAATAACAGCGTGTTGGTGTGGTATCACTCAGACGCTGAGGATTGCGGCAATCCAATGAATCGAGCTCGGTACTAGATCAAGCTTAAAGATACAGTGAAAGTTTGGTACGGTGCTGTTTCCTTCCCTTTTTCTTTGTTTTCTGTCCTATCTTTTATTTGGCAATGGTGTTGGGACAAGGAATTACTGCCACTCCAGAAAGTTCAGCGGCTGGCCCTGTCCCAGAGATATCTTCTGGTGGGACAAGCAGCCTGAGAATGGACTTTTATTTGCAACTGGCCTTGCAACAGATGGGCCCCAGTGACTCTAATGCTCGCCTGCAGTTGATCCTCCAATATGAACATGCTGAGAGAGAAGCTGCAGAGCGTCAGGCGGAGAGAGAAGCTGCCGAGCATCAGGCTGAGAGGGAATATAAATTGGCAATGGCCCGGCTGGAGAGCAACTCTTCCCAGAACCAAGTCCGGGTTGTCTGCCAATTAGTGTGTGATCGAGAACCCACAATAGCAGACCAAGCTGCGCAGATCGCCAACAGGATGCCAGAGACTAAGAGAGGAACAATGCTGCAGAGGTCCCCAAGCTGGAAGGAGAGGCACAGCCGAAGTTCACCACAGCCTTCTGTCTTCAAGTCGGGTGAGACAAACTGTCCTGGGTGGTCCTTCTCCTTCCCCTGTCCCAAGAACTCTGGGCGCCCCGGCGAGGAACCTCCAAGCCCCAAGGAGAGGTCTGGCGGTGTCACGCCTGTAACCAGCCAGGACATTCCAAGGCGGAGTGCCCCAACCGCCCTGAGAACCCCCCCTGCTTCCCAGCTCACAGCAGCTGTCTCATCTGTGTATTTGGTTGGGAGGGGGGGTCGCAACCCAATGCCAACCATCAACCGGTTACTGTGGGGGATAAAGTGGTCATGGGATTTTGGGACACTGGGGCGGATGTTACTCTGGTGCAACCTGATTTGGTCCCTCCAGACAGTATTTTCCCCAGGAAAACCTGAGGGGTACTGGACAAGAACACTTAACTGTACCCATGGCTTGTGTCCATCTGGACTAGGGTGCAGGAAATGGAATGCGGGATGTTGGGCTAATGTCTGATCTACCTGCTAATGTCCTGTTGGGGATGGATTTGGGGTCCGTGGTGTCCCAATATGGGGTGGGAGGAACCCCATCTCACTGTGCTAAATTGTCTGTGAATGATGATCTTAATTCAGTGTGTCTGCTTATCTTTGCTGCTGTAACACACTGAATTTCCCCACTGTGGGACTATTAAAGGACTTATTATTATTATTATTATTATTATTAATGTAATGCTAAGACCTGTCACACAGGCAGAGGGGGAGGTCAGCTGCCTGCCCTCCTCAGCTGTGTGTCCAGCTGAAGTGAACAGTGAAAATGCCAATGATGCTTTGTTTTCTCCCGTGCTGGATACTAGTGCTGTCTTGGCTGTAGACAGGCCCATATCTGCGGGGGCCTCTAGCCCCCTCAATGTGACCCTGCCTCAGCAAGACCCCACTATAGCTCAGTGTGAATCAACAATTGCTAATGAATGTACTGTCAATGTACTTGCTAATGCATGCTATGAAAATGTACAGGGTAGCTCCTCTGAGACACTGGGGGCAGCCCCAACCACTTTACCCAGTGCCTCAGCTCAGCACCCAACTGCTGACTGTGTACCAGGTGGTCAGGTAGTTCACAGGGATCTCAGGGCTGAACCGGGTGAGGGACGGACTGCTGGTGTTGCAGTGGTCACATGCAGCCAGAGTGCTAAAAGGGTGGAAGGCGTTCCGACCCTTGAGCCGTTCCCTATATCACCCGGAGATGGTACTCAGACCGCCGTAACTAGCCTCACCGCACTGGAGCCCGGAGGAGTCCGGTGGGTATGAGACATTAATGTATTTTCTGTCTAGTTCCAGTCCAGCAGTACCCATGGACAAGGTTCATATGGTCTGGGGTGCTGGGGGTGGGATCCAAGAAGGGGGGTATGTCAAATACATTACCTGTCAATGTATTGTTGGGGGATGGTTTGGGGGAATACGATCTCTGTCAGTTTCCTGAGGAATCACCATCACCCACCCAAGTACTTGAGGTAATGGGCAGAGATCCGAGGGGACAGTGCGTCTGGGAGGGAGGACAGGTGGTGGTTAAACCTGTGCCAGAACCAGAGGTGTCCCCATGTATGGAAGCTAAAGGGAAGGTAAGGAATCCCCTAGAACTCTTCCAGCTAGTGGCTAGTGTGGGAGAGACCATGAGAGATTGCCGGGATGGGGTCTCTGAACCTAGACCTCAAGGACCTGGGGTTGTGAGTGGGAATCTGCGGGATACCAGCACTCCGGAAAAGGACCCAGTGCAGGTCAAAGGTAGCCAGGTGTGTGGAGACTGCCGGGATGGGGTCTCTGGATTAGTACCTCAAGGACCTGGGGTTTTGAGTGGGGATCTGAGGGATGCCAGCACTCAAAATGAGGTCCCAGTGCAGGCCGAAGGTAGCCAGGTGTGCGGAGACTGCTGGGACGGGGTCTCTGAACTGGTACCTCAAGGACCTGGGGTTGTGAGTGGGGATCTGAGGGATGCCAGCACTCAAAATGAGGTCCCAGTGCAGGCCGAAGGTAGCCAGGCGTGCGGAGACTGCCGGGACGGGGTCTCTGAACTGGTACCTCAAGGACCTGGGGTTGCGAGTGTGGATCTGAGGGATGCCAGCACCCCGGGAAAGAACCCAGAGCAGGCCGGAGGTAGCCAGGTGGGCACAGCTCAGAACAGGAGCCTTAGAAGTGTCTCCAATCAGACTGGAGAGGAATAGGGTATCAGTGAGCCTGGAGCGGTTCAGGTAACAAGGCCAGTGGTGGGGGAGGAGACCAGGCCTGATGTTCTAGTAGGGTTTCGAGGAGGCCCCATAACCAATGCTGCCTGCCAGCCAGCTTCCCAGGGGAGTGGCCTAGTTGAGGGGCTTCAGCTGTCTCCCTTACCTTACTCTAGTACAGAACCAGAGGAGGGGAAGCTGGGAAGCATAGACCCCCATGAGGAAATGCAGCCGGTGATCCAGTTTAGGCCCAGGAGTTCCCCGGGGAGAGGGTTGACTCCTAGTGAGCACCTAGAGGAGGGTATTAGTGAGCTGGGAAGCGGTTCAGGTACTAAGGCTTGTCCTGGCGGGGTGAGGCCGCAGAGGTGCATGAGGAAGATGAGCGTAGGATCCTTCTTCCTCCTAGCACGCTCTAAAAGGGGGAGGTGTGATGATGAGATCACTGAGTTATGTATTTTTTCTGTGATTTATTACTACTTGCCCATATTACTCCTACACAGTATGACTGGTCTCACAGCGGGTTCTACACCATTCCCTATTACTACCTATCTCACAGAAAATAAATGGTTTCAAACGATAACACCTAACTTTCAATATTCAAATATAAAAAATACACAAAGGACGTCCACTAATCTACTAAAAGACAGATCAATTTGGTCTGTGCCTGCCTATTCAAAGTTTATTCAGGATTTAAATGTTAGACAGTATTCACACTCTCCAACTTTCCACTGGACCTAGGGTGCAATTAGATACTTTCACCACCCTTAGACTAAGGTTATAGTGTCACGGCTGCATCATACAACAGGTCAGTATTTTGTCAGTTGCTCTTAGTGCTAGGAAAACCCAAACACCTGGTCCCCACACACATAATTTGTAAAGCATCACTGACTAGACTCCTGCACAGTCATGATATACCTCCACAACCCTAGTCTGTAGTATGTACATATGCCAGTAATCTAGGTACAGGTCACAGTAACTTCATTTCCTGTCATTAAAATGTTATAACCATAAGGGAAACTATGATATTCTGACCCTTATACTCAATAAACATCTATATTGCAGCCATTACTGATATCCCCTATGTTGACTCCAGGGATATACAGCTACCATTTCCATTAGTGACTCAAATTCCACCAACTAATCTCCAGGCTACTCAGACTGCCCCAGTCTCCTGTCAGTCCTTCATGCCCCCAAGTGGTATGGCTTGTGGTCAACTAACTCAAAAATAGAAAATAAAAAATAAACTTGCTCCACGCGTTTCCCCTGTGTTATCTGTATCAGGTTCATCAGGAGCCACAGTATGACTGCTATCAAAACCAGTTTGGCTACAGGGATGTGGTCTGTCTGCTTTGTACAAAGTCCCCTTTCTTGTTCTGTCCCTGGCTCAAATAGCATACCCTTGTTAATCTCATTATCCCAGCAGGAGTTTCCTGCAAACCTGTGGCTGTAAAGACTTCGGAATACACAAAACCTAGACGCCATGTCTCCAGGCCACAGAACAAAGGAGATATGGTTTTATGGCAATATTTCCCCCAGCAGACCCGCCTATCGTCGCACCGATAAATTCCTTGGATGCGCCAGGCAGAGATGGACAATTCAAACCCAGACATGCTATTGTAGGGCGCAAGGAGAAGGTCTAGGCATTGAACTCCTTCCCCAAATGGGATTAGGGTGTCATTCTTGGTGTCTGCACGATGGGGAGCTCGCCATGAGCCCCATCAGACCTCTTGCTTTACCCTACGGTCATCAGGCAAGGAACCATGACGATTTATGGTTATTGGGATTGCACGAGGGAGGGCGGGGCTCCTCCTCCTGGTGACATCACTTAGGGAGGAGACCAGGATAGTTAAATGCTTTCAGACCAGGGAAAGAGGGGTGACTTGTTATCCTGGGGAAGATGTGAGAGCATGTAGGAGACCTATGCTTTGTAACTTGCTTAAGAATGTGCCCTAAGCCAAGCTGCTGAGGCTTAGAGAACCAACTACAAACTTACTCTGGTATATTCCTATCTTTTATTTCCCATTTTATTTTCTATACTGTATTTTGCTTTCACCTGTATTTGCTTGACCATTCATTGATGTATATTTCTGCATACACTACTGTTCAAAAGTTTGGGGTCACCCAGACAATTTTGTGTTTTCCATGAAAACTCACACTTTTATTTATCAAATGAGTTGCAAAATGAATAGAAAATATAGTCAAGACATTGACAAGGTTAGAAATAATGATTTTTATTTGAAATAATAATTTTCTCCTTCAAACTTTGCTTTCGTCATAGAATGCTCCATTTGCAGCAATTACAGCATTGCAGACCTTTGGCATTTTAGCTGTTAATTTGCTGAGGTAATCTGGAGAAATTTCACCCCCATGCTTCCAGAAGCCTCTCCCACAAGTTGGATTGGCTTGATGGGCACCTTTTGCATACCATACAGTCAAGCTGCTTCCACAACAGCTCAATGGGGTTGAGATCTGGTGACTGTGCTGGCCACTCCATTACAGATAGAATACCAGCTGCCTGCTTCTTCCCTAAATAGTTCTTGCATAATTTGGAGGTGTGCTTTGGGTCATTGTACTGTTGTAGGATGAAATTGGCTCCAATAAAGCGCTGTCCACAGGGTATGGCATGGCGTTGCAAAATGGAGTGATAGCCTTCCTTATTCAAAATCCCTTTTACCTTGTACAAATCTCCCACTTTACCAGCACCAAAGCAACCCCAGACCATCACATTACCTCCACCATGCTTGCCAGATGGCGTCAGGACCTTTCAGCATCTTTTCAGTTGTTCTGCATCTCACAAATGTTCTTCTGTGTGATCCAAACACCTCAAACTTCGATTCGTCTGTCCATAACACTTTTTTCCAATCTTCCTCTGTCCAATGTCTGTGCTCTTTTGCCCATATTAATCTTTTCCTTTTATTAGCCAGTCTCAGATATGACTTTTTCTTGGCCACTCTGCCCTGAAGGCCAGCATCCCTGAGTCGCTTCTTCACAGTAGACGCTGACACTGGCGTTTTGTGGGTACTATTTAATGAAGCTGCCAGTTGAGGACCTGTGAGGCATCGATTTCTCAAACTAGAGACTCTAATGTACTTGTCTTGTTGCTTAGTTGTGCAGTGGGGCCTCCCACTTCTCTTTCTACTCTGGTTAGAGCCTGTTTGTGCTGTCCTTTGAAGGGAGAAGTACACACCGTTGTAGGAAATCTTCAGTTTCTTGGCAATTTCTCGCATGGAATAGCCTTCATTTTTAAGGACAAGAATAGACTGTCGAGTTTCACATGAAAGTTCTCTTTTTCTGGCCATTTTGAGAGTTTAATCGAAACAACAAATGTGATGCTCCAGATTCTCCACTAGCTCAAATGAAGGTCAGTTTTATAGCTTCTCTAACCAGCAAAACTGTTTTCAGCTGTGCAAACATACTTGCACAAGGGTTTTCAAGAGTTTTCTAAACATCCATTAGCCTTCTTACACAGTTAGCAAACACAATGTACCATTAGAACACTTGAGTGATGGTTGCTGGAAGTGGGCCTCTATACACCTATGTAGATATTGCATTAAAAACCAGACGTTTGCAGCTAGAATAGTCATTTACCACATTAACAATGTATAGAGTGTATTTCTGATTCATTTAATGTTATCTTCATTGAAAAAAACTGTGCTTTTCTTTCAAAAATAAGGAAATTTCTAAGTTACCCTAAACTTTTGAACGGTAGTGTATGTTAGTGCCTAGTACCGACCCACTTGGGTTAATAAATATATAAAATTTATCCTATGAACCCGGTCCACTCACGGGGTGTGAGTGGGAGGTAAGGATGGTGATCGCAGATGTGTCAAGCGGCTTGGCAAGGCGGTATCCTTCACAGTTATTAACAGGTTAGACAACTTGAAACTAACATTAATGTCAGCGGGCAATACCTGAAGTAGATATTGATGTCAGCAGATATTATTACATGAGGGATATATCTTTTACAGCTAGTAGATACTGTGGACTCCTGTTTTTATTAGCTATATAATACAACTATTTAGTTGTCAGCACAAGCTATACCTAGGATAACAGTGACCACTAACAACCTGGGTGGTCTTAGTTCAGATATTGTCTACTGTGAGCTATGACATGTTACGGATATACTGTTTACAGCTATCAGGCTGCATCTTTATGGAGTTATCCTGAGGGACGCTATATAACTTCTTTATATGTGTTAATACTGTCCCTCAGTGCCACTGACATGGAATATTGTTATCTAACATACATTTCTCATTTTATCTATCTTGTTACCGTGCCTCCATTATAACAGCTGTCAGTACCTTCTGTATCATCATATAGGCTGACCACGCCCCTTTTCCTAGAGGTCAGAACTGTGGGCGGGATCAAAACATATTGGCCAGCTTAGTGTGACATGGTGGGCTCTGGGAACGGCAATTTTTACTGCCTTTTTCTGGGCTTTTTGGGGCATTGTTTTTCTCCTGTAATCTAGAATACTGACTAGTGAAACGCATAGAGTCGCTACTATCTGCGTTATGAATCATTGTTACCTTAGCTATTACTATCTAATAGAAGCTCAATGCTTGCAGCTAACTCAGGGACTTAGGTGTTATATTTGCTGAGACATGGCCATTGATTGGAGCTTATGTTACTGACTTACTTAAGCACCTGAGTGCTTCAGTAGCTGAGAGCTGGTGCTTCATATATCTTTGCTGCTGAATATAATTCTATTTGCAGTTTGCTCTGACACAAGGGTGTTATTTTTGCTGGGGAAGATATATCTGGGAGATTCGATCTCTGCGCCTCCCTCCGCTCACACGCTGCGGTGCAGGAAGCATGTTCCGTTTGATTCCTTGCTTAAGGTTGTTTTTGCTAAGTCTTAAACACTGTCCTAGTACTACTACTATGTAATTGAATTTCAGCCACACCCGTCTCCTGTACCTTGTTTCTTTCTGCTCTTCAGATATTGTCTAGAAAATACTGTGTCTGTAATGAATTTAAGTAGATGTCTGACCAGTTGAGTAGATGTTACATGAGGGACGGATTAGGAGGTCAAGTGGCCACAATATGGATTTCCTGACTCAATATTTTATGCTCTCCCATATCTTCTGCCTGCTGCACTGATTGAGAAATTTGAGACTATATACATATATATACATTGTGTATTTACTAACCACATCTAATTGTTTGTAATTCTGGAGTGTGTGGAGGAGCAGTAGAAGACTTAATTTATTTGTCTGAATGAGCTGGCACTTTAAAAGAAACTTTAACTATGAATTATGGTGTATAAAGACAATGATGTTTAGTTTCTTTTGATGTTTTGCTGTGATATGTGGTTCTAATCTTGTGTGATGAGACAGGAGGGAGAAATAGAGCCCAGCTGTGTGTATGGTAATGAAGTGGTAGTGGAGTTTACTACAGTAGAAGCAGAAAGGATTGTCATTGTTTTTGGAGAGGTCTGAATGTTTATTGCTTATAGCATGTGATTAAGTTTTGTAATGTATTGAATCCAGCCACCTTGTTGACTCTGGATTCAAAAAGGGGAAAGCTATCATTTATCTGACCCCAGAAAAGGAACAATTTGACATGACACTTCATTGTTTAGAATGAAGTGTTGAACAAAAGATTTAGAAAATGTAAAAGAAGACCTTTTTCCTAACATAGATTTTGAGTTTTTCATAGATTGTTCCAGAGAAGGATCATGAAAGACAAGGATGTGTTACTGTGAAGGAAGTCACTGAGGCATTTAAATAGCTGAAGGTAAAGCTGTAAATGTGTATATGTAATCCGCAGATTACAGGTACGCTTTTTGGGATTGCCCACTGTTATGGGCTCATCTGATCTAGTAGGGACTTTGTTTTGTCCTCAGGCAAACCAGTCTAACATGTAGACTCTTTAACCCATTCCCTAGCGCTACCAAAGAAGGTGGCTATCAAAGGATCAATTCTATACAAAGGAGACAACCCAAGAAGTCAGGGGTAATTTGATGATGGATGAGGTTGTCAAAGACTGCAGCATTGCAACCCCTCCCCATGATAGTGGTTCAGAGTATATAGGTAACCAGGGGAGCGTGGATATGTCTATCTTAAGTCTCCTGCAACCTTTTGCCACATTTCAGACTTCAAACATAAAGATATAAAATTTAAATTTTTTGGTGAAGAATCAAGTGGGACACAATTGTGAGGTGGAACGAAATTTATTGGTTATTTTAAACTTTTGTAAAAAATAAAAAACTGAAAAGTGGGGCGTGCAATATTATTCGGCCCCTTTACTTTCAGTGCAGCAAACTCACTCCAGAAGTTCAGTGAGGATCTCTGAATGATCCAATGTTGTCCTAAATGACTGATGATGATAAATATAATCCACCTGTGTGTAATCAAGTCTCCGTATAAATGCACCTGCTCTGTGATAGTCTCAGGTTTCTGTTTAAAGCACAGAGAGCATCATGAAGACCAAGAAACACACCAGGCAGGTCCGTGATACTGTTGTGGAGAAGTTTAAAGCCGGATTTGAATACAAAAAGATTTCCCAAACTTTAAACATCCCAAGGAGCACTGTGCAAGCAATCATATTGAAATGGAAGGAGTATCAGACCACTGCAAATCTTCCAAAACCCGGCCGTCCCTCTAAACTTTCATCTCAAACAAGGAGAAGACTGATCAGAGATGCAGCCAAGAGGCTCATGATCACTCTGGATGAACTGCAGAGATCTACAGCTGAGGTGGGAGAGTCTGTCCATAGGACAACAATCAGTCGTACACTGCACAAATCTGGCCTTTATGGAATAGTGGCAAGAAGAAAGCCATTTCTCAAAGATAGTCATAAAAAGTCTCATTTAAAGTTTGCCACAAGCCACCTGGGAGACACACCAAACATGTGGAAGAAGGTGCTCTGGTCAGATGAAACCAAAATCGAACTTTTTGGCCACAATGCAAAACGATACGTTTGGCATAAAAGCAACACAGCTCATCACCCTGAACACACCATCCCCACTGTCAAACATGGTGGTGGCAGCATCATGGTTTGGGCCTGCTTTTCTTCAGCAGGGACAGGGAAGATGGTTAAAATTGATGGGAAGATGGATGGAGCCAAATACAGGACCATTCTGGAAGAAAACCTGTTGGAGTCTGCAAAAGACCTGAGACTGGGACGGAGATTTATCTTCCAACAAGACAATGATCCCAAACATAAAGCAAAATCTACAATGGAATGGTTCACAAATAAACGTATCCAGGTGTTAGAATGGCCAAGTTAAAGTCCAGACCTGAAGCCAATCGAAAATCTGTGGAAAGAGCTGAAAACTGCTGTTCACAAATACTCTCCATCCAACCTCACTGAGCTCGAGCTGTTTTCCAAGGAAGAATGGGCAAGAATTTCAGTCTCTCGATGTGCAAAACTGATAGAGACATACCCCAAGCGACTTGCAGCTGTAATCACAGCAAAAGGTGGCGCTACAAAGTATTAACTTAAGGGGGCTGAATAATTTGGCACGCCCCACTTTTCAGTTTTTTTATTTTTTACAAAAGTTTAAAATATCCAATAAATTTCTTTCCACTTCACTTGTTGTTGATTCTTCAACAAAAAATTTTAATTTTATATCCTTATGTTTGAAGCCTGAAATGTGGCAAAAGGTTGAAAAGTTCAAGTGGGCCGAATACTTTCGCAAGGCACTGTAAGTCCCAGAGGCCGAACGAGACCAGTGGAAAGAGAAGATGACACAGGGTGAGGATAGCATTTTAAGAATTGGTAAGAAACTTTACTTGCCAAGAGCCCTGTACAAGGTCATTACCAGGTCAATACCCATCCAGCATGCAGACCCATTTACTTAAAGGGGTTGTCCAGGATCATACAATATTTTGTAACTAACTCTCCCATGCCCCCCCCCAACTCTGTAATATATCTTTTTTTATTATATTCTGTAGTTTGTCAGTAATATATGTAGGTCTTGTGACCTCATTAGACCTCAGTCTAATCCATACCCTGACCTGTTATGTCAGTGTAAAGGCCTCTTCCCCTTAGCCCCATGGTACTTACCATTTCCTCTGGATCCAGGTCCGACGCGTCAACCAGGGAAGGCTGCCTCCTCCTCTTTCTGTGTGCTGGCCCCCCACACACGCTCAATAGAGCCCGAACCCCAGCATGCACAGTGCCGTGGTGGTAAGCCGGCACATAATACTTACCCAGCTTCTCTTGTCTCTGGTCCAGAGTGGAGCCATGACGTCACTTCTCTGCTCCTGGAAGTACTACCTGGAGCAGAGGAGATGCTTGTCTTTAACAAAATCTAAAACCCATAACCCGTAATATTTTTCAGTTCTAGAAAGACATCCAGGCCCTCTTTGAACTTGTTCAATGAATCCACCATGACCATTTCCTGGGGCAGAGAGTTCCATAGTCTCACTGTTCTTATTGTAAAGAATCCCCTTCTATGTTGCTGGTGAAACTTTCTCTCCTCCAGACGTAGAGGATGTCCCCTTGTCACTGTCACTGGCCTAGAAGTAAAAAGGTCACTAGAAAGTTCTTTGTGCTGTACCTTCATGTACAGTGGGGAAAAAAAAGTATTTAGTCAGCCACCAATTGTGCAAGTTCTCCCACTTAAAAAGATGAGGCCGGCCTGTAATTGACATCATAGGTAGACCTCAACTATGAGAGAAAAAATGAGAAAACAAATCCAGAAAATCACATTGTCTGAGTTTTAAAGAATTTATTTGCAAATTATGGTGGAAAATAAGTATTTGGTCAATAACAAAAGTTCATCTCAATACTTTGTTATATATCCTTTGTTGGCAATGACAGAGGTCAAATGTTTTCTGTAAGTCTTCACAAGGTTGGCACACACTGTTGCTGGTATGTTGGCCAATTCCTCCATGCAGATCTCCTCTAGAGTAGTGATGTTTTGGGGCTGTCGCTGGGCAACACGGACTTTTAACTCCCTCCAAAGGTTTTCTATGGGGTTGAGATCTGGAGACTGGCTAGGCCACTCCAGGACCTTGAAATGCTTCTTACGAAGCCACTCCTTCGTTGCCCTGGAGGTGTGCTTGGGATCATTGTCACGCTGAAAGACCCAACCACATTTCATCTTCAATGCCCTTGCTGATGGAAGGAGGTTTGCACTCAAAATCTCACGATACATGGCCCCATTCATTCTTTTATATACACGGATCAGTCGTCTTGGTCTCTTTGCAGAGAAACAGCCCCAAAGCATGATGTTGCCACCCCCATGCTTCACAGTAGGTATGGTGTTCTTTGGATGCAACTCAACATTCACTCTCCTCCAAATACAACGAGTTGTGTTTCTACCAAACAGTTCTACTTTGGTTTCATCTGACCATATGACATTCTCCCAATACTCTTCTGGAACATCCAAATGCTCTCTAGCAAACTTCAGACGGCCCTGGATATGGACTGGCTTAAGCAGGGGGACACGTCTGGCACTGCAGGATTTGAGTCCCTGGCGGTGTAGTGTGTTACTGACGGTTACATTGTTACGTTAGTCCCAGCTTTCTGCATGTCATTCACTAGGTTCCCCCATGTGGTTCTGGGATTTTTGCTCACCGTTCTTGTGATCATTTTGACCCCACAAGGTGAGATCTTGCGTGGAGCCCCTGATCGAGGGAGATTATCAGTGGTCTCGTATGTCTTCCATTTTCTAATTATTGCTCCCACAGTTGATTTCTTCACACCAAGCTGCTTGCCTATTGCAGATTCAGTCTTCCCAGCCTGGTGCAGGTCTACAATTTTGTTTCTGGTATCCTTCCACAGCTCTTTGGTCTTCACCATAGTGGAGTTTGGAGTGTGACTGTTTGAGGTTGTGGACAGGTGTCTTTTATACTTATAACAATGTCAAAAAGGTGCCATTACTACAGGTAATGAGTGGAGGACAGAGGAGCCTCTTAAAAAAGAAATAAAAGGTCTGTGAGAGCCAGAAATCTTGCTTGTTTGTAGGTGACCAAATACTTATTTTCCACCATAGTTTGCAAATAAATTCTTAAAAAATCAGACAATGTGATTTTCTAGATATGTTTTCTCATTTTGTGTCTCATAGTTGAGGTCTACCTATGATGTCAATTACAGGCCTCTCTCATCTTTTTAAGTGGGATAATTTACACAATTGGTGGCTGACTAAATACTTTTTTTCCCCACTGTATTTGTACATTGTTATTAGATCTCCCCATAGATGTCTTTTTACTAAACTGAATAACCCCAAATTTGTTAATCTATCGTACTTCAGTCCACCCATTCCCCTAATAATTTTGGTTGCCCTTCTCTGCACTCTCTCTAGTTTGATTATGTCTTTCTTGTATACTGGGGCCCAAAATTGCGCACAATAGTCTAAGTGTGGACGTACCAGTGATTTGTATAGAGGCATTACTTTGTTCTTGTCATGAGAATCTATACCTCTTTTGATGCATCCCATATTTTTATTTGCCTTGGCAGCAGCTGCCTGACACCGGTCACTAAAGGTAAGCTTGGTGTCCACTACAATCCCTAAGTCTTTTTCAGTGGCAGTCTTACCCAGTAATTTACTATTAAGTACATAATTATACATTTTATTTCGTCGACCAAAATGCATAACCTTAAACTTCATTTAACATTTAACATTAAACTTCATTTACCAAGTCTCCGCCCATGCTTCCAGCTTCCTTAGATCCCCCTGAAATACTGGATAGGTATATAGCTGGGATGATTTAGGAATTCCTGCTTTTGCAGGGGGTTGGACTTGATGGCCCTTGAGGTCCCTTCCAACTCAAAAAAAAAAAAAAAAAGAAATATTCTACTATACTCCTCATTTTTGATTACCTTACAGAGTTTAGTATCATCTGCAAATATGGACACCCTGCTTTGCAAACCGTCTTCCAGGTCATTAATAAAGATATTAAACAGGAGAGGACCCAATACTGACCCCTGTGGCACTCCACTGGTGACTTTGACCCAGTCTGAGTATTTACCATTAAGCACGAGCACCCTCTGTTTCATATCAATGAGCCAGTTGCGAACCCAAATGCATATGTTTTCCCACAGTCCCAACATTCTCATTTTGCATACCAATCTTTTATGTGGTACAGTATCAAAAGCTTTTCAAAAGTCCAGATATACCACATCTAACGCATTACCCATGTCCAATCTTGAACTCACCTCTTCATAGTAGCTGATCAGATTAGTCTGATTCCTCATAAACACATGCTGATTGGGCGTTATAAGATTATTTACATTGAGATACTCCAGGATAGCATCTCTTAGAAAGCCCTCAAATATCTTACCCACCACAGAGGTCAAACTTACTGGCCTTTAGTCTCCAGGCTCACTTTTAGACCCCTTTTTGAAAATTGGCACCACATTTGCTATGCGCCAATCACACAGACTCAGTCACTAGTGAATCCTTAAATATTAGGTATAAAGGTATCTATCAAAGTGCAAAATTCCCTCAGAACTCGGGGTGTATGCCATCTGGACCCGGCAATTTCTCTATTTTAGTGTTTTGAAGGCGACGCGGCACTTCATCCTGGGTGAAACAGGTGACATTGAGAGTTAACATTACCCCTAATCATGTTGCTGGCCATTGGATTTTCTTGTGTAAACACTGTAGAGAAGAAGGCATTTCATTACACCCAGATTATTTTTGAGAGGGCCCACATTGTCAGTTTTTATTTTCTTATTATTTATGTAATTGAAGAATAATTTTGGATTAGTTTTAATTTCCTTGGCAATTTTTCTCTCAGCCTCGATCTTTGCCTCCTTTATTTGTCTTTTACACAATTTATTTTTCTCTTTATAGTTTTTTATCAAGAATGTTATTGAAATTTGTGTATAATGTTAAAAACAGGACAGACAAGACATCAACAATAGAGGAAACACATGGTGAGGGAAGATCAGGGGGGAGACGGAGAGGGTCAGGAGAACAAGAAATGGCTGGTAGGGAGCAAACATAGCCCCCTATGTTTTGTCCCCCTAGGAGGGAGACAAAAGCTCTGTCGCATCAGAGTCAAATACCAAATTCAGGAACAAAAACCATGGTAAACATACCTAAGATCATGTAAGAAGGGAAGAGAGAAAGGTAACAAAAAAAGAGAGAGGATAAAGGAGAAATCAAGAGGACACAGAAGGGAAGGCAGACTGAAATTTAGTGGAGTAGTAGAAATGGTTCCAAACGAGCCACATTTGTTGATGGGCTCTATTGTCGTGTTTCAGTTCAGCAAGCAGATTCTCCATGCTGCGTGTGTTTAGGATCTCCTGAAGCTAAGACAGTAAATATGGGGGTGTCGGGGATTTCCACAATCTAGGGATAACAGATCTCACCGCCACCAATAGGAAACCTAAAAGCTTGTGAGTATGCTTTCGAAACTTACTGCCAAATCAATGCCAGTGACCATCTGAATAATACAACGGACATCCAACCAAAGGGGACGTAGGAGTGTACATTCCCACCAGACAGACGTGCGCCATTGTGCCCCGGTCGATATTACATCTCCAGTATCGGTCCGAGGGGAGGGGTAAATCTCATGAAGGACAGAGGGGACTCTGTACCATCTAGAGAGGATCTTATAATTTGTCTCCTGCGCTTTGCAAGATAGAGAGAGCTTGTGACATGCCTGGAAACCAGAGTGTGAAGGATACCACTTTGCCAAGCCACTTAGCCTACATGCGATCACCCCTCTTACCTTCCACTCACGACCCGTGAGTGCTTGGGTTCATTGGATAACATGAAACTAGCTTTATAAATTTTATATATTTATTAACCCGAGTGGGTCGGTACTAGCCACTAAAGTATACAGAATACACATCAGAGGATGGTCAAGTAAATACAGGTAAAAATAAGGAATACAGTACAGAAAAATAAAATGGGATTAAAAGAGTATAATGAATATCAAACAGATCTGCAGTCTGGTTCGCTGGGGCTTCCACTGCTAGGCCCCCGGGCACTTCACTTAAAGGGGTTCTCCGGCATAAACTAAAACTTTAACACTAAGCTAAACCCCCTCCCCGCCTAACTTCTAATTTACTCCCTTTAAAAAAAATGTATATTTATCCATATGCCTGGGGCAGTCATGTGACCGCCCCAGGCACATTTTCTGATTTCCTGGTGATGTTCCGTTTTGCTATTTCCGAAGACGGCAGGTCACCAGTATTCCTGTGACTGTGACAAAGTAGTAACCCGAGCAATCCAGAACTGCCAAACCCCCTCTCATTTAGGCCTAACAAGGGTGCTTTTCGCGATTCGCGGGGGCTTGGGCACCCAGATAAACCTAGTAAAGGCTTTCCGGACTGCAGCAAAAAGTGCTTGAGTAAGATTACAGGAATGGTTTGGAATAGGTAGAAGAGGTGTGGGAGTACATTCATTTTCAGCAGGTTAATACAACCTAGCCAGGAGAAGCCCTTGGAATCCCAGCGAGCAAGATCAGTCTGGAGAGTGTGCAAAATTGGGAGGAAATTAAGTGAGTACGTGTCAGGAAGCTGCACACCCAGGTACTTTTATTGATTTTAAAGGACCATATGAAGGGGAAGGTGGATTGGAGAAAACTTAGTATGTTGTGGTCACTATTACCAAGATGACTCCCAACCTCCATTTTTGACAATGTGTCAGGTGCATTTGTTAAAATTAGGTCTAAAAGTGCCTCGCCTCTTGTTGGGTCCTGCACTAGTTGTGATAGGTAATTGTCCTTTATTACTGACAATAACCTGTTCCCTTTGTTGGACCTGCAGGTTTCTGCCTCCCAGTTGATATCTGGGTAGTTGAAATCCCCCATAATAAAGACTTTATGCTTTGCGGCCTCATCTATTTGTTTTATTAGTATATTTTTAGCTTCTTCCATTATATTTTTGGATTTATAATAAACCCCTATCAGTATTTTATTATTATTTGTTCCTCCCTTAATTTCCACCCATAAGGACTCCACATATTCATTTTCCTCACAAATGTCCTCACGCAGGACTGGCTTAAGGCAGGATTTTATGTATAAGCAAACCCCTCCCCCTTTCTTATTGGTACGCTCCTTTCTAAACATACAGTACCCCTGAATATATACAGCCCAGTCATAGTCCAGCCATGTCTCACTTATCCCCACTATGTCATATTTTCCTTCCAACATTATCACTTCTAGTTCCTCCATCTTGTTAGTGAGACTTCTGGTGTTAGTATACATGCATTTCATGGATTTATCTTTAGCCCTACTCTTCCACTACCTACTGACTGTTCTAACCCCACCCCCCGCTCCACCACCAGTTAAATTATTTTTCCCTCTTTCCATTTCTACACTATCTTGCCCTTTACATCTGTTACCCTCCCCCCAGTCCCTAGTTTAAACACTCCTCCAACTGTCTAGCCATCTTCTCCCCCCAGCACATCTGCACCCTCCCATTGAGATGCAGCCCATCCCTACCATAGAACCTGTAGCCCACAGCAAAGTCAGCCCAGTTCTCCAGGAACCCAATCCCCTCCTTCCTACACCAGCTCTTGAGCCACTTGTTTACTTCCCTAATCTCCCACTGCCTTTCCTGTGTGGCTCTGAAAATACTACCTTGGAGGTCTTTTCCTTCAGCTTGCTCCCTAGATCCCTGAAATCATTTTTAAGAACCTTCCACCTACCGTTAACTTTGTCATTTGTGCCAGTGTGCACCATGACTGCTGGATCCACACCAACCCCACCCAGTAATCTATCAACCCGATCCGCAATGTGTCGAACTCGAGCACCAGGAAGGCAACACACCATTTGACGATCCTGGTCTTTGTGACAGATTGCCCTGTCTGTTCCCCTAATAATTTAATCCACCACTACCAGCACCTGTCTAGTCTTCTCTGCACTCCTACCCCCCTTCTTACTGGAGCAGACATTTCCCTGGCTGTCAGAGGAAGTGTCTTGCTGCAGCAGTGTTACCCCTGTACTAACATCCCCTTCAACTGCCAATTTGGCAAAATTGTTGGGGTGGGCCGGTTCAGAACTAAACTCCCTGGCACTCTTCCCTCTATCCCGCTGCTTTCTAACTGTCACCCAGCAAGCTACCTCATGTTCCTGTACCTCCATGCTACCATCCCCCTCTGCATTTACCCCAGCAAGTTCCTGCTCTGTGAGCAACAAACTCCTTTCCAAGTTATCAATGGATCTCAGTCTTGCAATTTGCTCATTTAGATCCATGATATGGACTTCCACATGTGCAATGTACTTTCATCTTGCACAGCAGTATGCCCCCTCAAGCGGCTGCTGAAGCAGGGAATACATGCTGCGAGATGTACACTGGACCGTATTGGTAAGCATGGAGCACATCTTACCTAATGGGGATTATTACAGCAAAACAAAAAATGTTGTTGTTGTTTTCTAAAGTCCTTGAATCTAAAGTCACTTAATCTTAAGTCACACTTAAACCACAAGCTCACACACTCGCTTTATAACTTAGCTTTTAAAGCTGCTCCAAGTTGCACAGAAAGCTGCAACTGATTACTCTGGTTGCAAGGGCAGACATCAAGAAGAGGAGGAGCCGGCCCCACAAGTGATCTCCTGTGCCCAGAAGATCCAGACAGTGTGAGGGATGTAGCTTATGCCTATGTCCATCCTCACATTCCTTTCTTGGGTGCTGCCCAGAGCTTATCCCCTCCTTTACTGAAAACTGTTATCTATAATGGGATGAAACTTCTTCTTCGTGCCTTATCCAATAGTTATGTGCTAAAACTTATATGACAGCTTTCTACCCAATGATGATATGTTAATTATACTAATTGCACCTTCTCTGTGTCTCTGCAATGTGTAACCACACCTACAATGTATAAAAACCTCACTATCCACCATTAAAGACCAGAATCCATATTGGTCACATACTTGCACTGTGTGTTTTTCTGAGCTGGCTCATAAATCATTTTATACTAAATTGGACTTTAATATGGTGATACAGATTGCGCTCACAAAAATTGGCGCCTGTCATGTGGGGCCGGAGGTGGCCTGTTATTCACCCATATAAGCGGAAAGGGGGACAACCTGAGAAGGAGGAAAGTTGGAAACTGGTCAAAATGCAGCTGCAAGTTAAGGAGCCTTATCCTTACCATTTCCACCTTCTGCTTTTCCTCTTGTTTTGTGGTCTCTCTCTATACGTCAGGTCAGTTGTAAGAAAAGTAAATCCTCTAGTCTTTTTAAATACCATGTTTATGAAGTATCTGTATTTGGAGAATGACTGATGTAGAGATTTTGTGCTGTCCTTTTGGCATGCATCCCATTTGGTTTGTTTGTGCTGGATCATGTGGAAAGTTGGGAGGATATGTTGCCCCACTGCCCGTCTCCTCCAAATTGTGGTGGAGGAGATTGTAGCAACCCGGGTGCTGTGTGATTTCCTTGTATCTAGTTAAGCGCTCCGTGCACCCGGGATATATCTTTAGAGGTTTTAGAACAAAAAGCTGTTTGGTTTAGCGCTGTGTGCACCCGGAGCAAGCTGTATGCGCCCTTGTAGGTTCAAACAGAGAGGTTAGGCAAATCATGGAGAATTTGCCTGGGAGGTGTGTGGAGCTGATCCCAAAAATTGAGAAATTCCAGCTATAGAGATTGTAAGAGCAAAAGAGGGTGCTGATGTAGTGAAGGGATGCCAGAAAATGTTCAGAAAGAAAGGTATGCCTTAGACAGGATGTTTAGAAGTTTAGGATGCCAAAAAGATGGAACTTTTGAATGTTGAAAAAGGTTGGATATCAAACAAAAGTTTGACAAACAAAGCAATGTGTTGGTTGAAAATGCCCAAGAAAGTGCTCAAGGGTTGATTTAAGTCCATTGAGAACACACAAAAGATTTATTATCAGTGTTTCAGTTATAGTATGCAAGAGGAAGGGCGTAGCCCTAGCGCAGTGATAGCTAACCTTTTAAGCTCGGTGTGTCAAAATTTGTAAAAAAAACCTAGCTTAACTCGGGTGGCGTGTCACATCTAGAAATATCCATAATTTGGTGATATTTGTAGCTCTAGTAAAAAAAAAAAAAAGTGATATTTTTGATATATGTATTTGCATTATATGTATTTCTGGCCCATCTCACAGTATATGATCCCCTTTTTCTGGCCCATCACATAGTATATGATCCCCTTTTTCTGGCCAATGACATGGTATATGACCCCCTTTTCCTGGCCCATTACACAGTATATGACCCCATTTTTCTGGCCCATCACATAGTATATGACCCCCTTTTTCTGGCCCAACACACAGTATATAACCCCCTTTTTTCTGGCCCATCAAAACAGTATATGACCCTCTTTTTCTGGCCCATCACACAGTATATGACTCCCTTTTTCTGGCCAATCACACGGTATGTAACCCCCTTTTTTTAGCACCCACATGGTGTATGACCCCCTTTTTTTGTCCCCCACATTATAAGAACCGCCTTTTTTTACCCCCCCACACAGCATATGATCCCCCTATTTATGGCCCCCACACAGTTTGACACCTTTTATACCCCCCACACAGTATATGACCCCCTTTTTTAAAGCCCACCCACAGTATATGACCCCCTGTTATCCCCCCACCCTAACACAGAGTAGTGGCCGATAATTTTTACTCACCTGTCCACGCTCCAGTCCTGGCCACCCTCTGCTGTCACCTCCAGGATGCGCTATTGCTGACACTGAAGAAAGCCAGGACACTGTACGTAGCGCCCCGGCATTCTTCAACGTCATAACATCAGTGTAGCGCCACCTAGAACACACAGTGGACGGCGGCTATTAGAGGAGCGTGGACAGGTGAGTAAAAAGTATCGGCAGCTGCTTTTTGCAACACAATAAGTAGCTGCCAATGTGTGTTACCCAAAATGTCTTGGCGTGTCACCTGTAAGACACGTGCCATAGGTTCGCCATCACTGCCCTAGCGCTTCGCCGCCATCTTTAGTCTAAATACCCTCATCTCACCTGCCCTAGATGTAGACAGTAAGATCGGTTGCATATTGTGTTCTTTTGTTTTGTTAAATCAGGGCTGTTCCCCATTGTAGAAAGACTTACAGGGAAACTTAGTTGCCCCTGTCCCAAATTTGTGTACATGTATGTGTACGTTGTAGTAATCAAAAGGACAAATCCAGACTGTCATGTAACAATGTTTTTAGAGAAAAAAAGACAGACAAATTCCTTTGTTTCAGCGCTGACTAGGTGAATTAGAAGTCTCTCACATATCTGTAGTGTCTATTGTTTAGAATTTTTGTTATGGTGAAGAATTCAAAGGAACTTGTGTCAAGATGATCAGAGAATTGACTTGATCCCTTATTTAATGCTTCTGCCTGCTATGCTGATATAGTTTGAGTATTTTTAGTAAGCTCACTGAATTGTTTGTAATTCTGGAGTGTGTAGAAGTTGTAAAGTACCGAATTTACTTGGGATTACTATGGGCACTTTAAAAACTATGTATTGCAGGTTCTGCTGGGCTATATAGTTCCACAGTGTGGTGTGAGAACCTGTGAGTTTGAGAAGCGCAGCTATGTGGGGGGCTGCGTGCACAATAAGGGAAAAAAAAACACGCTGTTGGATTGTCTTTTTCTGTCCTTGGGTGGTCTCTAGTAGTCTCTTCCTCCCACTATAATCAGAATCCAAAGTAATTTGGCACACAAATATGATTATTTATAACAAGGTTTAGAAAATGTAGAAGATGAAGAACCATTGTTAATGTAGATTTAGAGTTTTGGAAATATTGAACATTTTGCGAGTGTCCAACGGACCTTTGAAGTCACTGTTAACAAGGGGTAATAGAATTAGCATTAGAAATACAGATGGGAAATCCATGTATGCGGGCCTGGAGATAGTCAGAAACAGAGCAGGAAAAGAAACCACCAAAGGATGTACATAGTATATTGTCCCAGGTCCAGCCTAAGCACATTTCAATGGCTGGACAACTCAGACTACAGTGTGCCTTACTTATGCCTCCTAACATCACCTTTGCACTCTGCACATCAATAAAATCCCTTTACCCTGTGTGAGTGTGTGAATGCAGAGGGCACTATTGAGTGAAATGGCACTCAGCCACACCTATGGGTGGGGGCGTAACTCCAGAAGGAGTAGATACAGCAGCAGAGCTGTTGTGGTGGCCTGCAGGAAGCAGGGAGTGTGGAACCAGCCAAGGACAGACAGGCGGGCTGGCTTCCAAAAGAGGACTTTTGGCTCGAGCGGAGCATGAGTCAGGCTGCTTGTTGCCCCAGAGGATATATAGGGGTCAAGCAGTGAGTTAGTGCCCTAACTGTGGCCCAGGCTGTTTTTGTTTTGTTATGTTCCACCTTTAAAGCTGAAATAAAGCCATTTACTTTACACTAGCCTAGCACCGTCCGAATGCTGCTTCTGCGGCGCCCAGTACCACCAACACCGCTGTTGGGTCCAGGAGTCTGCCGCCAGTGAGGCTAATCCCTCCAAATTGTCACACCTGTTACCAATAGATTCAGGGGGGGAAAGGAAGGGCAGTTAGACAACTTACAGTGGCTTGCAAAAGTATTCATACCCCTTTTTCACATTTTGTTACCTTACAACCACAAACTTAAATGTATTTTATTGAGATTTTAAGTCATAGACCAACACAAAGTAGCACATAATTGTGAAGTGGAATGAAAATTTAAATCAAATAAAAATCTGAAAAGTGTGACGTGCAAAAGTATTCAGCCCCCTGTACTCTGATACCCCTAAATAAAATCCAATGCAAACAATTGCCTTCAGAAGTCACTTAATTAGTAAATTGAGTCTAGCTGTCTCAGTCAGCTGTACTCAGTCTCAGCATAAATACACATGTTCGGTGAAGGCCTCAGTGATTTGTTAGAGACCACTAGTGAACAAACAGCATCATGAAGACCAAGGAACTCAACACCAAGGACCAGACAGGTCGGAGATAAAGTTGTGGAGAAGTTTAAAGTAGGGTTAGGTTATAAAACATATCCCAAGCTTGAAGCATCCCAAGGAGCACTGTTCAATCCATCATCCAAAAATGAAAAAAGGATTCTACAACTGCAAACCTACCAAGACATTGCCGTCCACCTAAACTGACCGAGCAAGGAGAGAAGCAACCAAGAGGCCCATGGTAACTCTGGAGAAGCTGCAGAAATCCACAGCTGAAATCCACAAATCTGGCCTTTATGGAAGAGTGGGAAGAAGAAAACCATTGTTGAAAGAAAAACATAAGAAGTGCCATTTGCAGTTTGACATAAGCCATATAGGAAAGATATGGAAGAAGGCGCTCTGGTCAGATGAGACCAAAGTTGAACTTTTTGGCCTAAATGCAAAGCGCTATGTGTGGTGGAAATGTAACCTTGCTCATCACCCTGAACACACCATCCCCACTGTGAAACATGGTGGTGGCAGCATCATGCTGTGAGGATCCTTTTCTTCAGCAGGGACAGGGAAAGCTGGTCAGAGTTGATGGGGCGATGGATGGAGCTAAATACAGGGCAATCCTGGAAGAAAACCTGTTGGAGGCTGTATAAGACTTGAGACTGGGAAGGAGACTCACCTTTCAGCAAGACAATGACCCTAAGCATGCAGCCAGAGCTACAGTGGTATGGTTTAGATCAAAGAATATTCATGTGTTAGAATGGCCCAGTCAAAGTCCAGACTTAAATCCCATTGAGCATCTGTGGCAAAGCATGGAAATTGCTGTTCACAGACACTCTCCATCCAATCTGGCTGAGCTTGAGCTATTTTGCAAAGAAGAATGGGCAAAAATCTCAGTCTCTAGATACGCAAAGCTGGTAGAGAAAACCCCCCAAAAGCCTTGCAGCTGTAATTGCAGGGAAAGGTGGCTCTACAAAGCATTGATATAGGGGGGCTGAATACTTTTGTACGTCACACGTTTCAAATTTTTAGTTTAAAAATTTTAAAATTTTGTAAACCATATATCATTTTCGTTCCACTTCACAATTATGTGCTTCTTTGTGTTGGTCCATCACTTAAAATCTCAACAAAATACATTTAAGTTTGTGGCTGTAAGGTGACAAAATGTGAAAAAGTTCAAGGGGTATGAGTACTTTTGCAAGGCACTTTATATACACAAGTTTTTTTCTGATGACGATATGGAACAACATGATTGTATACAATAAGAAACTGTAGGGTTTTGTCATGTAAGTGATGAACTTATTGGTAATCTTGATTTTGAGTTCTTTGTAGATGGCTCTCGATTTGGGAAGGATGGCAAATTCTACATCGGATATGCCGTGGTCACTGAACATGAGGAAAACAAGCAGAACCATTACCCCCACTATTCCCATATCTGAATGGGTAGCTTCCATCAGGTTCACTGGTGGCAGGTGAACCTGATGGAAGGAAAGCGTAACTTTTTTAATTATAAGGAAGAACGAGGGGTATGGTTTAAAAAGCAAATACAGTCAGCAGCATTGCGACAGGTGCATGTAGCAGACCTCAAGTTGACCTTCTCTGCACAGGAACCTAACAAACAAGGGAAAGGGAATGTGATTTAAAATATTGTTCCCTAAGAACTGTGTGTCAGGAGCGGTGCCAGAGCCTCTGCGCCGGCCGTGCGGGGGTTGCCGGTCCGCTCCTGATATGAGCCGGGTAACTTGGTCTCTTCCGGGTAGGGACTTGCCGACCCTGGTCTATTTAATGTTCACTTCCGCTCACATGCAGTTCTGACTGTTCGGTAACCCTGGATGTTAGCTCTCTCCTGTCTCCTCGTGTGTCCTATCTGACCTCTCCATACCTTTCCCTATCTCTGCGTTACCTCCTGACCCTGCACCTACGGCTCTTCTGTTGTGACCTCAGCTTGTTTCTAGACTCCGGCCACCTGATCTCTGTTTTGGCTCCACTCCGCTCTCCTGTTAATGACCTTGACTACTCTTCTGGATTAACCCTTTGTACTGCGCTGACCTCACGGTAATGACCTGGCCTGTCTGACCTCTCTTCTGGACATCCCTTGGTACTGCTCTGACCTCACAATAACGAACCGGCTTGGACGACTACTCTCATCACTCTGCTGCCATCTCCTGGCTCCTGCCCAGAGCAGCCTTCTACACCCTCAGCATCTCTGCCTGATCCTTGGACAAATTCTGGTAAGTGATTTCTGGGAGTGCTGGCACTTGTGGTGCATCGTGCGTCCTCCACCCTCCGGCTGGTCTGCCTCGGACGGCAGTAGTATCAAGTTCCTCCCCACCTTCAGGGGCTCTGGTGAAGACCTCTGTGGGTCAAGAGTGGTGCGGTTGGAGGGCGCTGGACGCTCGGCGCTGTTTTTGCCATTACAGTAGATTCACTCTGTCTGGTGCTGGGATTCACTGAATACCTAAGTTCTGCATCTAATACCATAACACTGTGCAAGACAAGACATGGCCTAGAGCCGTGTTGGCGAACCTATGGCAGATGTGCCAGAGAGGGAACGCAGAGCCCTCTCAGTTGGCACGCGTGCCGTCGCCATGACCACTCACTAACAGGGAATCCGGTACAGGATTCCCCGTTAGTGAGTGATCACTTCTTTCAGCTATATGAAGGGACGCTTTAACCATAGGGCCAATGGTGCACTTGCACCGGGCCCTATGGTACTGGGCCCACGTTGGGCATACCTCCCAACCGTCCGGGATTCTGGGTCCTGTCCCGCTCCGAGGTCAGCGGGAGGTATGTCCGGACGCAAATGAGTTAAATACACTGATGAAGCAGGAGCTGTCCGCGGACAGCCCCTGCTTCACTATTGTGTGTGAAGTACATCCTTGTGTGCTCCGGTCCCTGGAGCTGCGGGCGCGATGTGATGACCTCACTCACATCACGCTTGCAGTCCGGGAGAAGAGACCTCACAGAGCGGTAGGGAAGCGAGGAGAGGTGAGTATTAGTGTTTTATTATGTTAAACTGGTGGCAGATGAAGGGGGCACATTAAACTGGGTGCAGATGAAGGTGGGGGAATTAAACTGGGGGGAGATGGACGGTGACATTAAACTGGGGGCAGCTGGAGAGGGACATTAAACTGGGGGCAAGTTGTAAGGGGGCATTAAACTGGGGGGGCAACTGAAGGAGGACATTAAACCGTGGGGGTAGCTGGAGGGGGATATGTCTGCCTCTAGTTGCCCCCAGTTTAATGTCCCCATCCAAGTATCCCCACGGTTTAATGTCCCCCTCTAGTTGCCCCAGGTTAATGTCCCCCTCTAGTTGCCCCAGGTTAATGTCCCTCTCCAGTTACCCCAGTTTAATGTCCCCCTCTAGTTTCCCCCAGTTTAAACTGGGGCACCAGGAGAGGAGACTTCATACTGTGGGGCAATTGGAGGGCAACATTATAAAATGGATGAGAATGGGCTTAGTCAACGTAGAAGTGGGTGGGGCTAAAATTGCTGCGGCACGCATAGCCTAATTTTATGTAATACCCCTCTGAACATAACCAGGAAGTTATTGGCGCTGTGACCTAGACGTTTACCATCGTCTAGGCTGCAGCGCCAAAAGAGTTGCACCAAACACTTACACAACACATATACAAAGTCATCAATAAAGTTTACATTTGACCCTGTCCCTGTCCTGTCCATACCTTTATAGAGTAAAATACTCCGACCACCTCTCTAGCGATATCCATTACACGCTAAAATAATAGCAATAACGATTATTACTAGAGATGAACATATAAAACATTTCTGACAGGCGGAAAAGTTCCATCAGTCACATAACATATTGTCACCCATTGAATGTCACCATATAAAATCCCAGTTTTTGGCAGCTTTCAGATGGGTATAATAGCAGGTGGTGATGGGGGTGGGGGTCCACTTATGAAACCTTTGCACTGAGCCCCCCAATGTGTTAAAACGGCTTACACTGTCGGCAGAGTGTAACCTCTGCCCCGATGCTAATCATCAGCGCCGGTGATCAGAAGAAGAAGGAAGACGCTCTTCGTGGGACAGCAGCCATACTGGGTAAGTAGCATAAACTACTGTGTGGGGGCCCACAGTGGATGTTGGTATATACTAAATACATATATATGCAACAGATAGACTTATTTGTGTGCAGAAGTTTACATCTATCTGACAGTAGATGGCGATGTTATTAGTGTTATATGCTGAATAGAGTGTAATGGTATGCTATGTGAGACTTGCTGTACCTTGCTTTTTATCTCTCTATTGTAAAAGGTCCTATTTACTTTCAAGTTTTGCTGTGTTAACGTTTTGATGCTGTTTACCTCATGTTCTAAGAAGTAAATGCTGATTATCCCATATAATCTACTCTCAAGCTTCTTCTGTGACACAACTATGCAGCAGGTTATGGGCCCAGGCATAGAAGACAAAAAGACCCAGTGAATGCAAAAGGATTCTTCAGAACAATTCTCTCCAAACAAGTAAGACAAGTTAAAATGACCAGCAATTCAGAACTCAGACTTACAGTAGCTAAGCTGAACAATGAGAACTATCAGTTATGGAAGTTCAAAGTGGAGATGTTATTGTCTAAAGATGATTTATGGGATGTAATCACTACAGATAGACCCAATGATAATAATGAGACATGGGATAAGAAAAACAGACAAGCAAGAGCTACTATCAGCTTATTAGTGGAAGATGATCAGTTAATCCACATAAGGAATGAGAATACAGCAAAGGGAATGTGGGAAGCATTGAGAAAGTTACATGAAAAATCCAGCTTAAATCACAAATTGTTTCTGCTAAGGAAACTTTACAAGATGAGATTAAGTGCACAGGAAGACATGCAGGAGCACATAAACTCCATGATGGAAGTGATAACACAGCTGAGATCAGTTGGTGAAGATATTAAAGAAAGTCATGTAGCAGCAATATTATTGTGTAGCTTGCCGGATTCATACACTGCTTTGATAAATGCACTTGAAACAAGACCTGAAGCAGACATTACACTAGAGTTTGTAAAAACACTACTCATAGATGAATACCAGAGAAGGAAAGAACAAACAAATGATTCCACAGAAAAGGACAGTGTAAATGCTCTTAAAATTACAGATAAGAGGACCTATAAAACAGAAACAAGAGAATGTTTCAGATGCAAGAAAAAGGGACATTTAAAGAAAGACTGTACTATATGGAAAGCAGAACAGAAGTTATACCATAAAGAAAGTAAACAGAAGGTGAAAAGCACAATATCTAACCCACATGCAGATCACTGGAATGGTACATTTAAAGTAACCGATAAAAGGTTATCAATGAGTTGGTATATTGACTCAGGAGCAACAAGTCACATGACAAGTAATAAGAGCTTCTTTACTGAACTTGATCTAAATAAGAAGGAAGCTATTTACCTTGCAGATGGGAGCAAAATAACCGCGGAAGGTACTGGACAAGGAATGCTAATCTATGCTGATAAATTTGGGCATAATTCAAAGATACTAGTAAAGGATGTGTTATATGTTCCAGGACTAGATGGAGGACTATTATCTGTAAAACGTCTAACAGCTAAAGGACTTACTGTAAAATTCAAAGATGATGAATGTACAATCCTAGCGGGAGACAAGATAATAATAAATGTAAAAGCAGGTGAACAATTATATCATCTAGACACATTAAAGGAACAGATGAAGTTATGTACACATGATCACAAGAATTGTATTCACATGTGGCATAGACGCTTAGGACACAGACATCCTGAGAGTATCATGGCATTACAGAACAAAAATTTGACAAAAGATCTGTTGATATCTGATTGCTCAATTATTGTAAGATGTGAATGTTGTATAAAATCTAAAGCTACAAGAGTGTGTATACCTAAAGAGAGTGAAACAAAAGGCACAAAACCACTTGACTTGGTGCATACTGATGTATGTGGACCCATGAAAGTAACCACATCAGGAGGTAATAGATATATGGTGACTTTTATAGATGACTACTCAAGATACACAGTCACGTACTTAATAAAGAAACAGAAATGAAATCCATGCATGATTCAAAGACATGGACACTGACAGAATTACCGAAAGGGATGAAGCTGAAATACGGAAAATTTTGGATCAACACTTTGAGATCAAAGATCTGGGAAATGTGAAGCATTACCTAGGGATACAGATAGAAAGAGAAGAAGATGGGAGTTTCCAACTTAACCAAAATCACATGATCAAAGATATAATAGAAACATTTGGACTGAAAGATTCAAAACCAGTAAAGTCTCCAATGGAAACTAATTATCTGAAGGAAATTAAAAGTGAACAAAATATGTTACCAGATAATGAGCTATACAGAAAAGCAATGGGAAAATTACTATATTTAGCGACTGTTACAAGGCCAGACATTGCAGCAGCAGTAGGAATTTTGAGCAGAAAAGTGTCAAACCCCAATGAAATGGATTGGAAAGCTGTAAAGAGAGTAATACGTTATCTGAAAGGAACTAGCAACGTTAAACTGAAACTACCTGCAAGTGATGAATGCGTTTTAACTGGATATGTTGATGCAGACTGGGCTGGAGATCCAATTGATAGAAAATCTACCAGTGGCTATCTTTTCTTACTCTCGGGCGGACCAATTAGTTGGACTAGTGAAAAACAATCTATAGTAACACTATCGTCTACAGAAGCAGAATATGTAGCCGCCGCTCATGCGAGTCAAGAAGTTCTTTGGTTAAGACAACTACTAAGAGACTTAGGACAACAACAGTTAGGACCAACAACGTTACATGAAGACAATCAAGGATGTCTTGTTCTTGCTCAGATGGAAAGAGTTAATCCCAGAACTAAACACATTGATGTGAAGTTTCATTTCTTACGGGATCATCAGGAACAAGGAATTCTGAATTTAGAATACTGCCCAACTGAAGATATGACAGCAGATATTTTCACAAAGGCGTTGAGTGCTGAAAGACACCAGAGACTGATGAAGAGATTATATTTAACTGAATAAGTTCTTACTGTTGAGAAAGGGTGTTGGTATATACTATATACATATATATGCAACAGATAGACTTATTTGTGTGCAGAAGTTTACATCTATCTGACAGTAGATGGCGATGTTATTAGTGTTATATGCTGAATAGAGTGTAATGGTATGCTATGTGAGACTTGCTGTACCTTGCTTTTTATCTCTCTATTGTAAAAGGTCCTATTTACTTTCAAGTTTTGCTGTGTTAACGTTTTGATGCTGTTTACCTCATGTTCTAAGAAGTAAATGCTGATTATCCCATATAATCTACTCTCAAGCTTCTTCTGTGACACAACTATGCAACAGTGGAGCATATAATACTGTGGGGGGGGGACAAAGTGGAGCATATAATACTGTGTGGGGGAGCCTACTGTAGAGCATATACTACTGTGTGGGGGCCCACTGTGGAGCATATAATACTGTGTGTGGGCCCACTGTGGAAAATATAATACTGTGCGGGGGCCACTGTGGAGCGTATAATACTGTGCGGGACCCATTGTGGGTATATAATACTGTATGGGGGCCACTCTGGAGCATATTATAATATCTAGGGGCCACTGTGGAGCGCATTGTACTGTGTGGGAGCCCTTCTCTATTTATATCACACAGTATCTGTTTTATAACAGACATATGATATTATTACAGGCTGTAATGACATTGCACGGTCACTATAAAACAGATCCTAGTTAATTTAAGGTTAAATTGCCGTGTTGGCACTTTGCAATAATTTAGTGGGTTTTGAGTTGCAGTTTGGGCACTTGGTCTCTAAAAGGTTTGCCATCACTGGCCTAGAGCATGTCAGGTAATAATAATTTAATAAGTTAATGTATAAAATTAGGAGAAAGCATACAATCGGGTGATTTGAATTATGAACAGGATGGTAATGATCATATTATAGCCCTATGGCTAATTGTACTAAAGATCCATGATTTTATTTTTTTTTCCAGTTCCACTTGGTTGATGTATTTGTTAGATATTTTCATGTAGGGGTTATAATATATGTTGCCTGACAGTGTACAGTTGGTACGGAAAGTATTCAGACCCCTTGACATTTTTCACTCTTTGTTTCATTGCAGCTATTTGCTAAAAGCAAAAAAGTTCTTTTTATTTCTCATTAATGTACACTCAGCACCCCATCTTGACAGAAAAAAAAACAGAAATGTAGATATTTTTGCAAATTTATTAAAAAAGAAAAACTAAAATATCATGTGGTATTCAGACTCTTTCCTCAGTATTGAGTAGAAGCACCCTTTTGAGCTAGTACAGGCATGAGTCTTCTTGGGAATGATGCAACAAGTTTTTCACATCTGGATTTGGGGATCCTCTGCCATTCTTCCTTGCAGATCCTCTCCAGTTCTGTCAGGTTGGATGGTGAACGTTGGTGGACAGCCATTTTCAGGTCTCTCCAGAGCTAAATTGGGTTGAGGTTAGGGCTCTGACTGGGCCAGTCAAGAATGGTCACAGAGTTGTTCCGAAGCCACTGTTTTGTTATTTTAGCTGTGTGCTTAGGGTCATTGTCTTGTTGGAAGGTGAACTTTTGGCCCAGTCTGAGGTCCAGAGCACTGTGGAAGAGGTTTTCTTCCAGGATATCTCTGTACTTGGCCGCATTCATCTTTCCTTCAGCTGAAAAACACCCCCATAGAATGATGCTGCCACCACCATGTTTCACTGTTGGGATTGTATTGGGCAGGTGATGAGCAGTGCCTGGTTTTCTCCACACATACTGCTTAGAATTAATGCCAAAATGTTCATCTCATCAGACCAGATAATCTTATTTCTCATAGTCTGGGAGTCCTTCATGTGTTTTTTGGTAAACTCTATGCAGGCTTTCATATGTCTTGCAGTGAGGAGAGGCTTCCTTCGGGCCACTCTGCCATAAAGCCCCGACTGGTGGAGGGCTGCAGTGATAGTTGACTTTGTGGACCTTTCTCCCATCTCCCTATTGCATCTGTGGAGCTCAGCCACAGTGATCTTTGGGTTCTTCTTTACCTCTTTCACCAAGGCTCTTCTCCCACGATTGCTCAGTTTGGCTGGATGGCCAGGTCTAGGAAGAGTTCTGGTTGTCCCAAACTTCTTCCATTTAAGGCCACTGTGCTCTTAGGAACCTTGAGTGCTGCAGAAATTCTTTTGTAACCTTGGCCCGATCTGTGCCTTGCCACAATTCTATCTCTGAGCTCCTTGGGTGGTTCCTTTGACCTCATGATTCTCATTTGCTCTGACATGCACTGTGAGCTGTGAGGTCTTATTATATAGACAGGTGTGTGCCTTTCCTAATCAAGTCCAATCAGTTTAATTAAACACAGCTGGACTCCAATGAAGGAGTAGAACCATCTCAAGGAGGATCAGAAGGAAATGGACAGCATGTGAGTTAAATATGAGTGTCACAGCAAAGGGTCTGAATACTTATGACCGTGTGATATTTCAGTTTTTCTTTTTCAATAAATTTGCAAAAATATCTACATTTCAGGTTTTTTTTGTCAAGATGGGGTGCTAAGTGCACATTAATGACAAATAAAATGCACTTTTTTGCTTTTAGCAAATGGCTGCAATGAAACAAAGAGTGAAAAATTTAAAGGGGTCTGATTACTTTCCGTACCCACTGTATACACACGTGGACAAAATTGTTGGTACCCCTCATTTAATAAAAGAAAAACCCACAATGGTCACAGAAATAACTTGAATCTGACAAAAGTAATAATATATAAAAATTCTATGAAAATGAACAAATGAAAGTCAGACATTGCTTTTCAACCATGCTTCAACAGAATTTTTTAAAAAAAAGAAAACTCATGAAACAGACCTGGACAGAAATGATGGTAACCCTGATAATAATGTGACCAAAGGGACATGTTAAATCAAGGTGTGTCCACTAATTAGCATCACAGGTGTCTACAATCTTGTACTCAGTCAGTGGGTCTGTATATAGGGCTACAGATACTCACTGTGCTGTTTGGTGACATGGTGAGTACCACACTCAACATGGACCAGAGGAAGCAAAGGAAGAGTTGTCTCAGGAGCTTGGAAAGAAAATTATAGACAAGCATGTTAAAGGTAAAGTTTATAAGACCATCTCCAAGCAGTTTGATGTTCCTGTGACTACAGTTGCACATATTATTCAGAAATTTAAGATCCATGGGACTGTAGTTAACCTTCCTGGATGTGGCCACAGGAGGAAAATTGATGACAAATCAAAGAGAAGGATAATAAGAATGGTAACAGAAGAGAACAGAAAAACTTCTAAAGACATTAAAAGTGAACTTCAAGCTCAAGGAACATCAGTTTCAGGGCCAATATGTACTGGAAATGTTTCTGTTTCTCCAAGTAAGTTCACTTTTCCATCCAGAACCACCATTGGCACTAGGATGTCAGTTAAGGGTAGGTTTGAGGCCAAGTTACCGAAATTCGTCTGCATGTGCTTGGGGAATTTCTAATTTTATACCTTCTGGTGTTCAGACAATGTGACAATTTAGTTTGCAAGTTCCCCCAAGCACACGCAGAAGAATTTCAGTGTTTTACCCAATCGGCTTCCTCCCTATTTGTCAAGACAGTTAATTCCCCAGACTTGACTCCATTGTTCAGACAACAGATGATGGGAATTAGATCACTAATAAAGGCATTTTTGACTTCAGGGATTCTTATTTACTGTAAATTGGAAGCAAACACACATATCTTGCCAGTAAAAAAAAAAAAACCAGGTAAGAATGTTTACCTGTTTGTACAAGATTTGAGAGCACTGATTCAAATGATACAGTCTCCTTTTCCTGAGGTGCCTAATCCCCACACGTTGCTTTTCAGAATTCCTGAAAGTGCTATGGTTAATATGGAAGGTGATCTTGCTAACTTTTTCTTTAGTGTCCCTCTAGATGTTATTACCTGTTTGACTTCACTTTTCAAGACAACCGCAAAGGTTAACTAACAGTCCCTATGAATTCTCACAGGCATTGCTCAATGTACTGCAGAGGTGGCAAGCACCTCTGAAGCCTGTAAATTTACGATATATCACTGAGGGAAAAACTTACTAAGTGGGTATAAAGTCAAATCACTGAGAAAGGAGGAAGTGAAAAATATGTAATAAAACTTAACCATAGATAAAAAACACCAGTACTAGACTAATAAATCGTATGTCACAGTACCAACTAGTATGGGATTACTTCTCATCTGAGATACAGCACAGACGACTTACTGTATATGTGTAGGTCAATATAACGTATATAGACTGTCCGATCAAAACTTGGCTAGATTCTTCTAGCCAAAGCTAAGTAGAGCCGACCATTTGTTTCTATTTTTTGTTTTTGTGCTGTTTGCACTTATACTCACCTTACCTCACCTCTCCTGGTCATTCTACGTCCGGCTTTCTTCAGCATCTTCTACAGTCCTCTTCTGCTTGTGACTAAGCTGAAGCTCCCCAGACGTCACTGCTGGGGCCTGTGATTGGACCTCAGCAGTCACGTGGGGCGCGATGATGTAATTACGGTGAGTAAGGTTAGAAGTGAGTATAAGTATTTCTTATTTTTAATCATTCCCGTAGGCTATCTATTGGAAAGGGGCCTGGCACCACCTGTGACCACGATCATTACGCCACTGATACCATCCATGAGTTTAATTGAAAAGCAAAAAATTCAATCTTTATAACACTTAATTCTGATTTGCATAATAAAATTGTAATGTGGTATACAAGATTTGAGGAAAAATTTGTGACACACTATCAGCATGTCTGGCCTGTCAGCTAAAAACCTATGGAATATTTTGTGAAATTGAAATTGGATTCTATGACCATGAGAACAATACTTGGGAGGCAGAAATATCTTGTTGTCAATCCCTACATGCCACATCAATCGTGCTGGCTGAGTGGCAATTTACAAAATTTCAAGAAAAATCTAGGGCACACTATTTGCGTGCCTGGCCTGGCTGCTGAAAAAGCTGGACTATGTTCCAAATCTGATCACCATGACTGAGGTATAAACTGTTCTTCTCACAGTTATCCACTCTATTATGTCTGTGGTTTGCTGCTACATGCAATAATCATTAACCATACACTGTTGCTCAAACTGATGCTACATTGCTACTCAATGTGCACTTCACCTTACAACTATGAAATGAGGGAGGGGGTGTAAGTAGTTGGGGGCAAGAGAAGGTCCAGTGTTGAGGAACTGGAGGAAGCCAAATCAACACTGTGTTGGAAGAGTGACAATTTACAAAATTTCAGTAAAAATTTAGTGCATACTATCAGCTTGTCTAGCTTTTATGCCAGCTGGAAAATATAGAATATTTTTTGACATGATAAGGATTCTATGACCCTGAAAACAACACTTGGGAGGCAGAAAAGAACCAGGATTATCCAAAAAGTGTCCCTAAACTCTATGGGAACTGTGAATGTACTTTCAAGTGACACTAGAACTTTATCGATTGATATTGCACACCCTATTTATACCATCACTATTGTGTTGCTTGATACAGGCTCACTATAGAGCCGAAACGTCGCATGGGGCAATAAACCCACTGTTTTACTTCACCTTACTATGGAGTGCTGCCTGTTTTTTGTATTATGGCTTGAATGGTATACTACCTTTGCCCAGTGGTGAGCACCCACATATATATATATATATATATATATCTCTACTGGTGCGGTCTAAAGAGTTGCTATATACTACCTTTGCCCAGTGGTGAGCACCCACATATATATATCTCTCTACTGGTGCGGTCTATAGAGTTGCTGTATATATATATAGCAACTCTATAGACCGCACCAGTAGAGAGATATATATATGTGGATGCTCACCACTGGGCAAAGGTAGTATCCCATTCAAGCCATAATGCAAAAAACAGGCAGCACTCCTGCCTGTAGACGTTACTGCACGCTGATCGGCCATGGAGACTATGTTACACCTGTTTCTGGATTGTATCAGGTATTTACATATTATATATTTATACATCTGTTACTCATTACTCATCAAGATAGATGACTTTATTATTCAGGTTTATACCTGATCTTTTACACTGGTTATTATAATAGCACTTATACTTATCACGTGTTTTATATTACACTATGTATTATATATCTTGTATCAGTTTTTCTTATGTTTTTTATCTAATTGCTTGATTGTCACTTATAATCGATTGATATTGCAAACCCTATTTATACCATGACTATTGTGTTGCTTGATACAGGCTCACTATAGAGCCGAAACGTCGCATGGGGCAATAAACCCACTTTTTTACTTCACCTTACTATGGAGTGCTGCCTGTTTTTTGTATTATATACAGGTGCATCTCAATAAATTAGAATATCTTTGAAACGTTTATTTCTTTCAGTAATTGAATTAAAAAAGTGACTTCCTATATTTTCTAGATTCTTTACACACCTAGTGTTCTATTTCTAGTGTTTTATTTCTGTAAATGTTGATTATGGATTACAGGTAATGAAAACCAAAATCTAAGAAAATTTGAATATTGTAAAAAAGTTCAGTATTGTAAATTCAGTATGTCACTTGCCAAGGTTTCCTAAGCCTTTAAATGGTCCCTGAGTCTGATTGAGTAGGAAACACAATCAGGAAAGACTGCTTATGAATTTAATTACTGAATCATTGAAATGAATGAACGTTTCAAAAATATTCTAATTTATTCAGATGCACCTGTATATATATAAATCACAAATCTGAAATATTAAAATTCTTCCTGCTGGATGTTGTAGTCCTACAGTTACAGTGAGCACAGCAGTGGCAGTTTTCACCACAGTCACCGCGCTTACTCACGGTCCACATAACGTACATTGATGGCCTGCTATTTTAATAAGTATTTAAAAACTGAGTGTAGACTGGGGGGCGGAGTTTGGCTGCTCTCTGACATGGCTGCTTGATCTGAAGGCTCTGCAGTGATTAATGGCTCTCTACGGCTCACAGCTACTAACTACCCTCTTTATTGGCTCCTTTCGCCTGCCTAGTTATGCAGGAACCTGTGGGCTACCCATTGACTGTCCTGTCGACCTTCCTGCCTTGCATCAGCTGCCACTCCCGGAGGGTACGTGGCAGCAGCACAATACAGCCGCCATTACTTCAGCCACTTGCCTTCTATAAGTGGTCCTGCAGCAATGTGGTCCTGCAGGATCACGCCGCCGCCATCATCCCCCCATCAGCAATTAACCTGTCTTCCCTCCTGGACTGTGGTGTGGCGATCTGCCGAATTCCTAGCTGTAGCCCTGTCAGAGAACTGCTCACACTCCTGCACATGAACTCTGCTGCACTGTTAATTCAGCGACTGAATCGTATAGGTGCTCTCCTCTATTACTCCTACTGGCACTCCCTGCCACTGCCGCTAGCCCCCTCCATTCTGCCTGAAGCGGTCCCTGCTCTCAGCTTGCTTCCTCTGCATCACTCCTGGACTTGATGAGACAGCCAGCTGGCCGCTTTGATAACAATACCTCTCCTGGCAATACAGCAATTTTACAGCCTCTGACAGCTTCTCTGCTACTTTATTGTTGGCAAGAGGCTGCACAACATCACTTGCATAGCGCAGTTTAATATACAGTGAAGGAAATAAGTATTTGATCCCTTGCTGATTTTGTAAGTTTGCCCACTGACAAAGACATGAACAGTCTATAATTTTAAGGGTAGGTTAATTTCAACAGTGAGAGATAAAAATAAAATCCAGAAAATCACATTGTATAAATTTCATAAATTTATTTGCATTTTGCAGAGAGAAATAAGTATTTGATCCCCTACCAACCATTAAGAGTTCTGGCTCCTACAGACCAGTTAGACGCTCCTAATCAACTTCGTTACCTGCATTAAAGACAGCTCTCTTAAATTGTCACCTGTATAAAAGACTCCTGCCCACAGACTCAATTAATCAGTCAGACTCTAATCTCTACAACAGGGTTAGGCAACCTTTGGTACTCCAGCTGTTGTAAAACTACAACTCCCAGCATGCATACTTGCTCTGCTGTTTTCAGAACTCCCATGGAAGTGAATGGAGCATGTTGGAGCTGGAGTGCCGAAGGTTGCTGACCCCTGCTCTACAACATGGGCAAGACCAAAGAGCTTTCTAAGGATGTCAGGGACAAGATCATAGACCTGCACAAGGCTGGAATGGGCTACAAAACCATAAGTGAGACGCTGGGTGAGAAGGAGACAACTGTTGGTGCAATAGTAAGAAAATAGAAGAAATACAAAATGACTGTCAATCGACATTGATCTGGGGTTCCATGCAAAATCTCACCTCGTGGGGTATTCTTGATCATGGGGAAGGTGAGAGATCAGCCTAAAACTACACGGGGGGAACTTGTTAATGATCTCAAGGCACCTGGGACCACAGTCACCAAGAAAACCATTGGTAACACATTACGCTGTAATGGATTAAAATCCTGCAGTGCCCGCAAGGTCCCCCTGCTCAAGAAGACCCATGTGCAGGCCCGTCTGAAGTTTGCCAATGAACACCTGGATGATTCTGCGAGTGAATGGGAGAAGGTGCTGTGGTCAGATGAGACAAAAATTCAGCTATTTGGCATTAACTCAATTTGCCATGTTTGGAGGAAAAGAAATGCTGCCTATAAGCCAAAGAACACCGTCCCCACTGTCAAGCATGGAGGTGGAAACATTATGGTTTGGGTGTATTTCTCTGCTAAGGGCACAGGACTACTTTACCTCATCAATGGGAGAATGGATGGAGCCATGTACTGTAAAATCCAAAGTGACAACCTCCTTCCCTCCTCCAGGACATTAAAAATGGGTCGCGGCTGGGTCTTTCAGCAGGACTATGACCCAAAACATACAGCCAAGGCAACAAAGGAGTGTCTCAAAAGAAGCACATTAAGGTCATGGAGTGGCCTAGCCAGTCTCCAGACCTTAATCCTAAAGAAAACTTATGGAGGGAGCTAAAGCTCTGAGTTGCCAAACGACAGCCTCAAAATCTTAATGACTTAGAGATGATCTACAAAAAGGAGTGGACCACAATTCCTCATGACGTGCGCAAACCTCATCATCAACTACAAAAAACGTCTGACTGCTGTGCTTGCCAAGGGTTTTGCCACAAAGTATTAAGTCTTGTTTGCCAGAGGGATCAAACACTTATTTCTCTCTGCAAATTGCAAATAAATTTATAAAATTTATACAATGTGATTTTCTGGATTTTATTTTTGATATTCTATCTCTCGCTGTTAAAATTAACCTACCCTTAAAATTATAGACTTCATGTCTGTGTCATTGGGCAAATTTAAAAAATCAGCAAGGAATCGAATACTTATTTCCTTCTCTGTATATAATAACACAGTATAATATATATATATATATATATATATATATATATATATATATATATATATATATATATATATATATATATATATATATACTATATATATATATTTATATATACCGTTGGGCTCAAAAGTTTACATACCCTGGCAGATTTTTTGTTTTTTTGGCCTTTTTTCAGAGAATATGAATGATAACACAAAAACTTTTCTTCACTCATGGTTAGTGGTTGGTTGAAGCCATTTATTGTCAAACTTCTGTGTTTTCTCTTTTTAAATCATAATGACCAAAAACATCAAAATGACCATGTTCAAAAGTCCACATACCCCAGTTCTTAATACCGTGTATTGCCCCCTCTAAAATCAATGACAGCTTGAAGTCTTTTGTGGTAGTTGTGGATGAGGCTCTTTATTTTCTCTGATGGTAATACTGCCCATTCTTCTTGGCAAAAAGTCTCCAGTTCCTGTAAATTCCTGGGCTGTCTTGCATGTACTGCGCGCTTGAGATCTCCCCAGAGTGGCTCAATGACATTGAGGTCAGGAGACTGAGATGGCCACTCCAGAACCTTCACTTTCTCCTGCTGTAGCCAATGGCAGGTCGACTTGGCCTTGTGTTTTGGATCGTTGTCATGTTGAAACGTCTAAGTACGTCCCATGCACAGCTTCCAGGCTGATGAGTGCAAATTTGCCTCCAGTATTTGCTGATAACGTGCTGCATTCATCTTTCCTTACACTTTGACCAAGTTTCCTGTGCCTTTGAAGCTCACACATTCCCACATCATCAGTGATCCACCTCCGTGCTTTACAGTAGGAATGGTGTTCCTTTCATCATAGGCCTTGTTGACACCTGTCCAAATGTAACGTTTATGGTTGTGGCCAAAAAGTTCAATTTTTGTCTCATCACTCCAAATTACCTTGTTCCAGAAGTTTTAAGGCTTGTCTCTGTGCTGTTTGACATATTGAAGGTGAGAATCTTTGTGGCATTTGCGCAGTAATGGCTTTCTTCTGGCAACTCGACCATGCAGCCCATTTGTCTTCAAGTGCCTCCTTATTGTGCATCTTGAAACAGCCACACCGATAATTTTCAGAGAGTCCTTTATTTCAGCTGATGTTCTGTGTGGCTTTTTCTTTGTATCCCGAACAAATTTCCAGGCAGTTGTGGCCGAAATTTCGGTTGGTCTAACTGACCGTGGTTTGGTTTTAGAGATCCCCTGAGTTTCCATTTGTTAATCACAGTTTGAACACTGCTGATTGGCATTATCAATTCCTTGGATATCTTTTTGTATCCTTTTCCTGTTTTATGCAGTTCAACTACCTTTTCCTGTAGATCTGTGGACAATTCTTTTGCTTTCCCCATGACTCACAATCCAGAAATGTCAGTGGCTGGAGGAAAGATGCAACAGTCTGTCTGGATCCCAGAAACTCACTCAGCTTTTATGCAGTGGCGTAACTAGGAATGGCTGGGCCCCAAGGCTAACATTTGACATGGGGCCGCCCCTCCGAACCGGTTACAGGTCCCCAAACAGTAAAATATGTTCAACAGTGGCCCCAGATAGTATTATATGCTCAACAGTGGCCCCCACACAGCATTATATGCTCCACAGTGGCCCTCATACAGCATTATATGCTCTACATTGCTCCCCCTACACACAGTATAATATGCTCCCCACAGTGGCCCCACACAGTATAATATGCTCCACACAGTGGCCCCCACCCTGTATTATATGCTCCCCGCAGTGGTCCCACCCAGTATTATATGCTCCACAGTGAACCCCACCCAGTAGTATATACTCCACAGTGGCCCCCACCTAGTAGTATATGCTCCACAGTGGCCCCCACCCAGTATTATATGCTCTACAGTGGCCCCACTCAGTAGTATATTCTCTACAGTGGCCCCCATCCAGTATTATATGCTCCCCACAGTGACCCCCAAACAGTATTATATGCTCCCCACAGTGGCCCACACACAGTATTATATGCTCCCCACAGTGGCCCACACCCAGTATTATATGCTCCCCACAGTGGCCCCCACCCAGTATTATATGCCCCCCACAGTAGCCCCCACCCAGTATTATATGCTCTACAGTTGCCCCACTCAGTATTATATGCTCTACAGTGGCCCCCACCCAATAGTATATGCTCTACAGTGGCCCCCACCCAGTAGTATATGCTCTACAGTGGCCCCCACCCAGTATTATAAGCTCCAAACAGCCCCCAGAGTATAATAATCGGAGGCCCAGGGAAGGTGATTAAAAATAACAAACATTCATACTCACCTTGCCTTACCTTTCCTTGGCATCCTCCATCCTGCCGTCTTCAGCGTCTTCAGGTCCACTTCCGACGTCGCTGCTGAGGCCTGTGATTGGGCCTCAGCAGTCACATGGGGGCGCACTGACGTTATTACGTGGCCGCGCCCCATGTGACTGCTGGGGCCTAATCACAGGCCTCAGTCATGACGGAGGAGCGCCGGAGAGGACACTGTGCCCAGGAGAGGTGAGAATATGTATTTATTGTTTTCAGTCACTTCCCCTGGGTGCCCTGCAATATGCCAGGGGCCTGCAATATGCTAGGTTCCCCTTTCCAATAACAGTATGTATCATAGTGGTCCAGGGCCCGTCCATCTACAGCTGGCCGCGGGCCCTGAACCCTGCCGGGTCCGTTCGCGGCTGCACACCCTGCGACCGCGATTGTTATGCCACTGGTTTGTGGGGTTCGCAGTAGCAGCTGCCACAGGGCTCCGGGTCCTCTAATGTCCCGGGCCCTGTGGCAGCCGCTTTTATGCACACACACTGATTACAAGCAAACAGGTCACAGGTGAGGATGTTACCTTTAGTAGCCATTCAAACCCCTTTGTGTCAACTTCTACGCATGTTATCAGGCCAAAATCACCAGGGTATGTGGACTTTTGAATAGAGTCATTTTGATGTTTTTGGTTGTCAATATGATTTAAAAAGAGAAAACACAGAAGTTTGACAATACATGGCTTCAACCAACCACTAACCATGAGTGGAGAAAAAGTTTTTGTGCTATCATTAATATTCTTTGAAAAAAGGCCAAAAAAACACAGAATTTGCCAGGGTATGTAAACTTTTTAGCACAAGCACAACTGTGTATATATATATATATATATATATATATATATATATATATATATATATATATATATATATATATATATATATATATATATATATATTTCATCACAAAGACATTAAATCATACCTTTCATGTCCTCTAACATCATGAGTGCTGCAAAGCTGACATTCAGCACACTGTCAGTTTTGTCAGTATCTGCCAAAGTTGCAGAAATATCGGTACTGTTAGTGTTAAATCCGCACCTATTCGGACCTCTGCGCCATCCTCCGGCCACATGCTGTGGTGCAGGAGGCGTGTCCATATATAATCCTCTGCTACTGTTGTTTTTGCACAGCTGAGTATTTGTTACAGTGTGTCAGTTCAGCCAGTGCTATGGTAACTATGGAGTTAACTTTTGTGTGCTGGTGATTGACAGTCTACCTGCCAATCAAGCCTGGGGCGGGTTCTGGACTTCATTAAACTGGCCATCAGTCCACAGATGGTTGCTGGCTATTTTGTCTCTGACTGTGCTAAGCGTTTGTCCTTGTCCTTGCTCTTGCTTATATTACTGACCTCTGCTTTTTGGCTTTTGACTTCTCTTTGGATTTCGATTTGGTACTGTTTGTCTCTCTGGTTTGACCTCGGCTTGCTGACTCCTCTTCTGTGGTGTTTGTCTTGTCCTATTCTGTGTAACACTTATCCAGAGTATGGACTGGAACCCAGTTGCCCTCTACCGCCTAGGGTAGGGAGGCAAGTAGGTAAGGACAGGGGCTGGGTCAAGTTTAGAACTCACTATCTCTGTCATTCCCTTCCTTCCAGGTTTCAGCAGCAGCCCCTGGGGAATTGCTCAACAGGCAATTCCCTATCAGAATAGCCAGCCTGCAAAAAAAAAAAAAAATATGCCAATTTTTGTTTACATGGATTCTATTCAGTATCTTGTGGCTCACATGGAGGGTTTGGCAGGCCTGGTGTCTGAACTAGCTAACCAAGTCCATAGCCTTTCCCAGAACCAAGTTGAGGTTGCGACACCATCTCCTGCTGCTTTGTCCATTCCCAGGGGTAAGATGTTATTCCCGGATCGTTTTTCAGGGGATCAAGGAAAATTTGTTACAATCTCAAATGGTAGGAGTGGTTGTTTCTCTCCTGCAGGGGGATCCACAGACTTGGGCCCTTAAACCTACCCCTGAGGCAAAGGAGTGGACCGATTTAGATACATTTTTTAGGTCCCTGGGTGTTATTTATGCTGAGCCAGACTAAATTGGACTGGCAGAGTTGCAGCTTCTCACCATTCGGCAGGGCAGGTGCTCCGCCGAAGAGTATTATTCCGAATTTCAAAAACATAGTATTATGGCAGGTTGGTGCGAGTCAGCCTTGAGGGTCCTTTTTAAACAGGTTCTTAATGACTCCATTAAGGATGTTTGGGTTGCTCACCCAGATCCTCCTAACTTAGAGCAGGCTGGTTGTGGCCGTTCGCATTGACCGGAGACTCGGGGACAGACACAAGATGAGAGTAGGGCCTGATTCATCTCAATTCTCTGTCTGTCCTTCTCTCTGGAAGAGTGAAGAAATCAGGAGATACCTTTTAGAGGCTAAATGAGTATATTTGATGGTAAGCTTTCAGAAGTACTAGCTCCCTTCATCAGACATGGTGTTATACAAGAAACTGAAAATTCACAGCTTTTTTATACCCTATAGACATGGACCTTCAAAGAATCGTTAAAAAAACCGTTCAATGACTAACACGGTACAACATTATACTATTATGTCCTTCTCTCATATGAAGTCTGTCTTACCTTCTACCACCACCGGTGATAAACCTATGTAGCTGGGAGCACTGGATGCTAAGACTAGACGAAAATACCGTCTTCAGAATAACCTCTGCCTGTATTGTGGTAAATCGGGTCATTTCATCCAAAACTGCTTCATTAAACCCCGCTCGCCGGCAGAAAAACTTCAGTGCCTGAGTGGTATTCGGAAGACCCACTCAGGCAATCAGGTACCTTTCGAAATTATCATAAGGTGATGATACCAGTATCTCTGTCCTATGAGGACAAGTCTTTATCTGGCCAGGTTCTTGTAGATTCGGGAGCTGGGACTAATTTTGTTAATTTGTCTTTTATTTCTGCCTTGGGTTTAGATCTGTTATGGTTAGACACTCCCTTGTCAGTTACTGGAGCTGATTCTACCCCATTGGCCAGGGGTGGAGTCTGATACAGGACCCCGCTAATCAGTCTTCAAGTGGGCTCTATTCATTCAGAGGTCATAAGTTTTCTGGTTATGGAAGGTCTGGCTTCAGATATGATTTTGGGCCTTCCTGGTTAGTCCTCCATAACCCCATTTTTGATTAGTCTAGGAGTGAGTTGGTGAAATGGGGAGATCAGTTTTCTTCCCATTGTATAGCCTTGCATATATTGATTGTGTCACTGAGGAGATGCTCTTATGTGACTTCCTGTCTGAATTTTTGGAAGTGTTTGATCAAAAATCTGCTGACAGTTTACTCCCGCATAGACCTTATGACTGTGGTATTGATCTCCTTCCTGATTCCAAATATCCCAGAGGAAGGATCTTCACTCTCTCAGCTCCTGAATGTGAGGCTATGCGGGAGTATATCCATGATGGTCTTTTGAAAGGACATTTCCGGCCATCTAATTCTCCCATGGGAGCTGGTTTCTTTTTTGTTGATAAAAAAGATGGGGATTTGTGGCCGTGCATTGATTACCGTGAACTAAATAAGATTACTGTCAGGAACCAGTATCCTCTTCCGCTGATTCCTGATCTCTTCAATCAGACAGTGGGTGCCCGCTGGTTTTCCAAGATTGATCTCCGGGAGGCATACAATCTGATCCGGATTAGGGAGGGAGATGAGTAGAAAACTGCATTTAACACCCTGGAGGGTCACTTTGAGTATTTGGTTATACCTTTCTGGTTGTGTGATGCACCAGAAGTTTTCCAACATTTTATCAATGATGTATTTAGAGACCTGCTTGGCTGTTATGTGGTTGTCTATCTGGATGATATCCTGGTTTTCTCTCCTGATTGGGCTACACACGTTGAACATGTTGTTATGTCAAAATAATATTTTTGCCAAACTGTCCAAATGCCTGTTCAGATTCCAAAGAGTCACCTTCCTGGGTTATGTCATTACCCCGAATCTTTTGTATGGATCCACTCAAGGTCATGGCTATAAATAATTGGGAACGCCCTTCTAGTCTTAAGGTGCTGCAACGCTTTCTGGGCTTTTCCAATTATTATCGGAAATTTATCAAAAATTTTTCTATCATAGCTAAGACATTGACCGATCTCATTAAGAAAGGTGCCGATTTGACCAACTGGACTCTTGAGGCTGAACAGGCATTTGAGCAACTTAAGACATATTTTGTTGACGCTCCTGTCTTAGTGCCACCAGACTTAGATCAACCATTTGTTGTGGAGGTTGATGCCTCAGAAGTAGGGGTTGGTGCAGATTTGTCTCAGGGCCAAGAGACCCTCACACATTTGCGACCTGTGGCCTTTTTCTTAAGGAAGTTCTCCCCTTCAGAGCACAATTATGATGTGAGTAATTGCAAATTCTTAGCGTTCAAAGAATGGAGACACTTCCTCGAGGGGGCTAAGCATAATATCACAGTAATTACCAATCATAAGAATTTATTGTATTTAGATGGGGCTAAGCTACTCTCTCCTAGGCAGGCTTGCTGGACCTTGCTGGATCTTCATGCATTTTAACTTTGTTGTAACCTATCGTCCAGGTACTAAAACCACGCAAGCCGATGCTCTTTCTCACAGTTTTTGTGCCAGTGATGCTCCAGGAAACGTCCCGGAAAAAATCCTGTCCCCAGGAGTGGCAGTTGCCACTATAAACCCTGATCTTGCCACGTCAGTGTTTAATTCGCAAGAGCTTGCTCCCAAGAATACCCCCACTGGGAAATTATTTGTACCCCCTAACCTTCATCTCCGTGTGTTAGAGAAAATTCACTGCTCCACTTTAGCAGGACATCCTGGCATCGCTGGTACCAAATATCTGTTCTCTCGCTCTTACTGGCGGTCTAGTTGGTCCCGAGATGTACATGAGTTTGTCTCAGCCTGTGTGGTATGTGCTAGGATGAAGGTACCTATAAGGTTACCAGAAGGCCTTCTTCATACTCTTCCCATACCTAAAAAACCCTGGTCCCACCTTTTGATGGACTTCATTACAGATCTGTTTCTCAAGGGAAAACTGTGATGTGATGAACCGACCCTCAGTTGTACATCTTTCTTAAAAATGTATTTTTACTTGCTCATGACAGTCCTCCCCCTACTTGTTGGAATGTTGTGTTTAAGTTGGGTTTACATTGCTGGACCATACGCTTCACTGGTTTTATGTGTGTTCATGGGAGATGGCTTGCTATAGCCAGGCACTTTTATTATCCCTGGCCAGATGGCGATGGGGGATAGCAAGCCAGTGACCTTAACTTCACCCATCCCTCCCAGCACCTAGGAAGGTACCCATCTCTCCGAGGGTTCTGCAAAGGAGGGAGAAGGGGGTCTGCCTGGGTAGAAGGGGTGGGTGGGGCACTAGCCATATGCTGTGGGGAGACCTGGATTCTTTGGTCATTCAGCAAAGAGGCAGTAAGGAGCTCTGATCTGGGAGAAGATGAGAGAGCTTGCCCTACTGAGGAATGCATTGAGGGCCTAGCATTGAGGCCTGAAGCTTTTCCCTTTGTTCTGGACAACATGTAGAAGAATTGTTTTATGCAACTTGCTTAAGCTTGCGCCCTAGGCCCAAAACTCTGCTGTGGCCTAGAGAAACGGAGTACGAGCCTATGCCGGTATTTTCTCTATCTTTTATTTCCCTTTTTATTTTGTGTGCTGTATCATTGCCCTTTTGCTCGTATATTTATGCTTGATCATATTAATATTGTATATTTCTGTATATGCTATTAATTAGTACCAACCCACTTGGGTTATTAAATAGATAAAATTTATACAGCTCGTTTCATTCTATCCTACGAACTCTGTCCGCTCACGGGTTGTGAGTGGAAGGTTTAGAAGAGTGATCGCACGTACGCCAAGAGGCTTGGCAAGGCGATATTCTTCACATGTGGTATGGGTGGTGGTGGATAGATTCTCCAAAATGTGCCATTTCATACCCCTAAAAAAGCTTCCTAGTGCTTGACACTTAGCCTCTCTGTTTATTAGCCACATACTTCATTTGCATGGGGTACCAAAAAATATTGTGTCTGATCGGGGAGTACAATTTGTTTCCAGGTTTTGGAGGGAATTTTGTGGTTGTCTGGGGGTCTCTTTGTTGTTTTCTTCCGCATTCCATCCAGAGACCAATGGACAGACGGAGAGACTCAACCAGTCTCTTGAGCAATACCTGAGGTGTGTTGTGTCTGATGCCCAGGAACAGTGGAGGAAGTTTCTTCCTTTGGTGGAGTTTGTGATTAATAACAGAAGGAACTTCACCACTAAGATGTCTCCATTTTACTGTAACTATGGTTTTAACCCTAACTACTGGTCTTATCGTAGCACTGAATCTATAAATCCTACCGCTGAACAGACTTATCGACGACTGTGCACAGTATGGGCCCAGGCTCTGCAGACCTGGTAAAAACCCAAGAAAATCAAAAAAGTCAGGCAAACAAGAGACGCTTACCGGGGAATGATTATAAGTTGGGAGATCGGGTTTGGCTGACCACAAAAAATCTGCACCTTAGGGTTTCATCTGCAAAATTTGCTCCGCGATATATTGGGCCGTACACCATCACTGATGTCATTAATCTGGTGTCATTTAAAGTAAGACTGCCTAAGACTTTCCACATTCAAAATGTGTTTCATAAATCTCTTTTGAAAAAGTACATTATGCCTGTCATTCCCTCATCCACTCCACCCGCGCCTGTGGTAATTCAGGTTGAAAAAAATTCTAGATTCCCATTGGGTACGGAACTCCGTCCAGTACCTGATACATTGGAAGGCTTATGACCCTGAGGAGTGGACGTCCCTGGCAAGGACCTTCATGCTCCACACCTCATTAGTTTGTTTCATCGGCAGAACCCTTCTAAACCTGGGTTGTCTAATGAGGGTCCTGTGGCCCCTCATAAAAGGGGTGGGTACTGTTACGTCTGCTCCTGTTCGGACCTCTGTGCCATCTTCCGGCCGCATGCTGAGGTGCAGGAGGCGTGTCCATATATAATCCTCTGCTCCTGTTGTTTTTGCACAGCTGACTATTTGTTACAGTGTGTCAGTTCAACCAGTGCTATTGTCCTCTGGTAACTATGGAGTTAACTTTTGTGTGCTGGTGATTGACAGCCTACCTGCCAATCAAGCCTGGGGCGGGTTCTAGAATTCATTATACTGGCCATCAGTCCACACATGGTTGCTGGCTATTTTGTCTCTGACCATGCTAAGCGTTTGTCCTTGTCCTTGCTCTTGCTTATATTACTGACCTCTGCTTTTTGGCTTTTGACTTCTCTTTGGATTTCGATTTGGTACTGTTTGTCTCTCTGGTTTGACCTCAGCTTGCTGACTCCTCTTCTGTGTTGTTTGTCTTGTCCTGTTCTGTGTAACACTTATCCAGAGTAGGGACTGGCACCCAGTTGCCCTCTACCGCCTAGGGGCTGGGTCAAGTTTAGAACTCACTGTCTCTGTCATTCCCTTCCTTCCAGGTTTCAGCAACAGCCCCTGGGGAATTGCTCAACAGGCAATTCCCTATCAGTTAGTTTTGGTACTGATATAACTGCACTGTCAGAGGGGTCGGCCTAACAACTGGACAGTGAGGAAACACCCCCGCCCTTCCCAACAGCACAAATTTATAGAAGTGTACCTGAATTCAGCACACCTTTATTGCTGACTTGGCTATATCTGTGATCTAGACTTGGAGTGGACTCTGCTTTTGTTTCTGCAATTACCGTACTATCCTAGTTTTGACCCCAGCTTGTGTATACTCTCTCTTATGGGGTTTCTGGTTTGGTCCTTAGCAAATACACCTATTTTTTGGCACCTTGTTCTCTGATTGCAGCCAAGTCCATCCAGCCTTGCAACAGGTTCTGGTAAATACCTCATGTCACTTTAGAATCTCTAAGCCTTAGCATTGTAGAATTATAGATAGCTTGTTTACTTGCTGTCTGTTGATCACAGTTACTTGCAGCATATAAGAAAATTGCTTAACCACTTCAGTACCGAGCCAATTTGTGTTCCAGGACCAGACATATTTTCGGTTTTTTTTGTATGTGCGGTTTTGAGGGCTGTAACATTTTTAGTTTCAATAATTTTTATTTGGGCTTCAAAAATACAAGTAAGAAACAATTATTGACATACATCGCTGTGTACCATCTGATATAAAGTTGTACAGGGAATATTCTTTGAATTGTACATCAATAAGACAGAAGATAAAGATTTATTACATAATAAACAATAACAATAACATCAGGGCACTTTTCTAGGGTTGGCGTGCGACATTCCAGAAACGATCCTCTCCCAATATTTCCTCCCACTTCCGTTTCCCACCTCTCTACACCCTCTTTGAGTTCCAAGATCGGATTTTATATAATTCCGTGGTTCTCAATTATGCTGCAAATCGAGAGTTAGTCCACGGGTCCCATACATTCTCAAAGCTATGATAGGAGTCATTTCCCAACGCAATTACCCTCTCGTATACATACGTATTATTAATAGTGAGCAACAAGGTGGAGTCGGACGGAGGGGTCACTGATCTCCATCTCTGCACCAACAACAATTTGGCACAGGAGTTTTTTATATTTGTTCAGGTCCTCGGGAATTCCAATTAATAGGATGGCCAGAGGTGAGGTATAGGGGAGGTGGAAATTAAATATTTCTGATAGCATGTCAAAGACCCTATTCCAATATCCATGAATTATGGGGCATTGTCCCAAGATATGGAGAAGAGTCCCTCTCCCTCCACATCCTCTCCAGCAATTCCCAGAAATAGAAGGGTATATCATTTGTAAAGTGGATGGAGTTCGGTACCATCTTAAGGTAATTTTCATGGCTGTTTCTATGTGAGTGCTACATTTTAAGGATGAGTGACTTAATTTAATTGCTTGTTCCCATTCGTCCGAAGTAATGGCTCTTCCCAGATCTCGCTCCCAACAACGGAATGGAGTAGATCTAGTAAAGGTTGACATTCCATCCATTTTATCGTACAGAAACCTTAATCCCCTCATCTTAGTCGACAACCAGGTGAATATAGTATTGCTGTGGGGTAATTTCGATATCGGGTTCTTAGCTGCAAAGTGCCTTATTTGAGAGTATTTGAGGAAGTCGCCACAGTGAATTCCATATTTCTCTATTAAATCTGTAAACGATAGAAATTGTTTGGAATCGGACTGTAAATGGGAGATTTGTGTAATCCCCTTCAATTCCCACTCTGAAATTACCAGGTCTTCTATTACCCAGGCCATCAGAGACAAAGGCATCTCTGAGACATTAAAGTGATTCTTAGGGTTTGCTTTCCCGTGAATTAGTTTCCATGCGATCAGGGCTGCGCACATGACTGGGGATAAGGACTCAGGTATAGGAGTGTTCCAAAAGGGCGCCCACAAGGTATCCGCCAATTTTAAGGGATATATTAACGATTGTTCTATATGAATCCAAGGAACCGAAGTATCAGCTGAGCTCCATCTAACACATTGTATAACTAATGATGCTATGTAGTAATTCCTTACCACCGGTACTCCCAGTCCTCCCGCCTTTTTTTGTTTAAATAGGAAGCTTTTATTGACTCTGGGTCTCTTTCCATTCCATATGTATTTTGAGATCATCCCTTGCATGGTTTCGAAAAACGAAACTGGGACGGATATCGGGAGTGTGCGAAACAGGTACAGGAGTCTAGGAAATAGTAACATCTTAAAGGCCACGACCCGTCCTATCCAAGACACATCTACTTTGGACATTCGTTCCATCTCATCCTGCAATACTTTCAGCATGGGTGTATAATTATTTCTATATAGGGCCCCCGATGAGGGTGTCACCTGTATTCCCAGATACTGAACGCCATCGCTCCTCCAGTCAAAGTCATAGGTCGACTGCAGGGATTGAAGCAAAGAGGGAGGGATATGTAAAGGTAAGGCCTGTGATTTGGCTATGTTTAGTTTATAAAACGATAAGTGTCCAAAATTGGCAATAATCTTCATAAATCGGGGAATAGACTCTTGCGGTTTGGACAGAGTAAGAATAATATAATCTGCATATAATGATATAAGATGAGTTTTGTCTCTTATGTCAATGCCACCCACCTCTGGATCCAGTCTAAGTGTTTGGGCCAGTGGTTCCATTGAGAGAACAAATATCAACGGCGACAGGGGGCACCCCTGCCTAGTCCCGTTCGTTATTAAAAAGGGGTCTGACACTACCCCATTAGTGAATACTCTTGCCGATGGAGCCGAGTACAGCGCCTCAATTGCTCTTAAAATAGCTCCAGCGAACCCCATGCTCCTAAGTACCAAGAAGGCATACGACCAGCAAATGTGGTCGAACGCCTTCTCGGCGTCCAATGCGAGAATCACCGCCTCCATCTTTTTAGAATTAATGTGATGAATAATATTCAATATACGTCTAGTATTATCATATGATTGTCTCCCTTTCACGAATCCCACTTGGTCATGATTTATTAGACTCGGAAGACAAGCTGCTACTCTATTTGCTATGATTTTGGCGTAAATTTTTAAGTCCGAGTTTAGTAGGGATATTGGTCGAAAGTTTTGGGGGCTGGTGGCAGGCTTGCCCGGCTTAGGCAGCGTCACCACCAGAGCCTCCTGATTTTCCCTCGGAATAGTGCCAGAATCTACCACCGCTGTTAAAAAGGACAACAGCGGGTTTAGCAGAATAGGAGAAAACTTTTTGTAATATTCATTAGTAAGGCCATCTGGGCCCGGGGACTTTCAAGGTGGCAGCGACTTGATTACAGACAGCAACTCTGATGGTGTGATGGGCTCATTCAAAGAGTCCAGTTGCGCTTCTGTGAGTGTGGGTAGTTGAGTACTAGCAAGAAAATGGGCTATGTCATGTTTCGCCGGGGATATCACAGAGGAGTCCTCTCTAATATTGTATAAGCCTTCATAGAAGGTTTTAAAGGCATTAGCGATGCCAGTAGGATCATAGATTTTGTATGCGCCTTCTATATTCTGAAGAAACGGAATTTTAGACTTTGCATGTTTTTGTTTAAGCTTGGCCGCTAAAAGCTTACCTGCCTTATTAGATTGGGAATAATAAGTCGATTTCATCCTTTTCAAATTTTTCTCATATTTAAACAGTAGACAGGCTGTCAGTTGGTGGCGTAATGTCACCAACTTTGCCGCATTGGAGGGGGAAGGTGATTTTTTGTTACTATTATCGATAGATTTTATTTGGTGCAATAGTCGATCAATTTCTGCTAATCTATTTTTCTTTTCTATGTGTCCCAAGCGGATAAATGTTCCTCTTATAAACGCTTTATGGGAGTTCCACAATATGTCAGGGCTAGAAGCAGAGGGAGCATTGATCAGAAAGAATTCCTTCAAATCATTCTCCAAAATTGTTTTATATTTTGGCTGTGACATTAAGAATTAATTGTACCTCCACATGTACACTCTAGGACATTCATATTTTTCCCTTAGAGTCAGGGTTGTTGCTGCGTGATCTGACCACGTTATCTGTGAAATATCTGACTGCACGACAAGGGGAATGCTAGCTTGTTCTACTAAAAATAAATCTATTCGTGAATAGCTATTATGTACAGTAGAGTAGCAGGTGTAATCTTTTTCGGTATTATGGAGGATGCGCCAAACATCAAATAAATCGTGGCGCCATATAGCTTGCGAAAATGAAGGATGACGTGTCGTTATGCCAGAAGTAATATCTACCACTGGGTCTGGAGCCATGTTAAAGTCTCCCATTAATACTAAGCATCCTTGCTTTCTTCGTTCCACAGCTCTCATGAGTCTTCCCAAGAATGACACCTGTCTTTTGTTTGGGGCGTATACCGATACCAGCGTGTAAATGACATTATTAAGGATACAGACTAATATGACAAATCGCCCTCCAGGGTCAGCATAATGTGACACCATCTGAAATGCTACTGAATCCTTGATCCCAATTAGTGTTCCCCTGCGCTTGGAGGAGCAGTGAGCGTGAAATATATGTGGGTACGATGAATGTCTGATGCGAGTGGCATCCACCTCCAAAAGATGTGTTTCCTGAACTGCGAGAATGTCACAACCCTGAACTCGGGCCTCTCGCCACAAATTGGCTCTCTTTTGAGGGGAGTTCAGACCTCTGACATTCATAGACATAATTTTAAGTACCATACTTTACTGTTGGAAATGCTTCAAAGATCTTACCATGACCACCCGCATCGGAAGTTACCAGTAGTCGTAGGAAACAGAATCGTCTCCGCCTAATAATAATAATAATAATAATAATAGTCCTTTAATAGTCCCACAATGGGGAAATTCAGTGTGTTACAGCAGCAAAGATAAGATAAGATAAGCAGATACAAATACAAATACAACATGTACAGGAATGTTCCAAGGTGAGAGGCATTACATTAATAGCAGACAGACAGATAGGACGTAGGGGGGGGGGGGGGATTTAACAGGCAGAGAGATATTTCAGTTCTCTGTGTGTAATGATCTCCGCTTAGGTCGGTGTTGATTGTACAGCCTAACCGCGGTGGGGAGGAAAGACTTCCGATAGCGCTCCTTCTCACACCTAGGGTGGAGCAGTCGGTCACTGACAGTACTGCTCAGCGCGATCACAGTCTCATGCATGGGATGGGACTTCTTCTCCCGCATGGAGCTCACCACGGACAGTATCCTTCTGTCACCCACCACCTGCACTGGGTCCAGTGGGCACCCCAGGACAGAGCTGGCCTTTCTAATCAGCTTGTCAAGTTTATTTCTGTCCCTGGTTGATATACTGCTCCCCCAGCAGGCCACTCCAAAGAAGATGGCTGATGCCACTACCGAGTTGAAGAAAGTTCTAAGAAGTGCCCCCCGGATTCCAAAGGCTCTCAGTTTCCTAAGCAGGTAGAGCCTGCTGTGGCCCTTCCTGTACAGGGCCTCCATATGATCTGCCCAGTCCAGCTTATTATTAAGGAGCAAACCCAGGTACTTATAGGTGTTCACAATCTCGATGCCCGTCCCCAGGATGTCCACTGGTTTAGGAGGGCTTCTGCCTTTGCGGAAGTCCACCACCATCTCCTTGGTCTTCCCCTCGTTAATCTTCAGGTGGTTCTGGTGGCACCAGTCCACAAAATCCTGGTTCAGTTCTCTGTACTCCCTGTCATCATCATCTGTGATGAGACCCACTTTTGCAGAGTCGTCAGAATACTTCTGTAGGTAGCAGCTGGATGAGTTGCACCTAAAATCTGCAGTGTACAGTGTGAAGAGGAAAGGGGCGAGAACCGTACCCTGAGGTGCCCCCGTATTACAGATCACGGTACCTGACACACAGTCTTGGGCTCTCACGTATTGAGGTCGATTTGTGAGGTAGTCTAGGATCCAGTTGGAGAGGTGGTGGTCCACTCCAGCAAGGCCCAGCTTGTCCCTCAATAACCTGGGCTGTATGGTGTTAAAAGCACTGGAGAAGTCAAAGAACATTATTCTCACTGTGTTCCCTGGTTTCTCCAGGTGAGACAGAGCCCTGTGCAGAAGATGGATGATGGCATCATCTACCCCAATGCCTGGCCGATAAGCAAACTGGAGGGGGTCCATGGCGGGGCTCACTAGAGGGCGGAGATGTGTGAGAACCAATCTCTCCAAGATCTTCATCAGGTGGGATGTCAGTGCTACAGGTCTGTAGTTGTTGAGGTCCATAGGGTGGGGTTTCTTTGGAACTGGTACCACACAAGAAGATTTCCATAATTCAGGGACTATTTCCTGCCTCAGGCTCATATTATACATATATGTAATTATACCACACAGCTGGTCCCCACAAGTCTTAATTAGCCTTGCACTGATGTCATCTGGCTCTGCGGCTTTCCTCGCCTTGATCTTTTTCATCTCCTTCCTCACCTGGGCCCGTGTGAAGGTCAGACTGTGGCCAGATAAAGACGGATTTCTGGATTTACTGGTCTGTTGGGAAGTGGCCGCATGGGGAGAAGTCATTGTGGTGGGGGAAGCTGAAGGACATACTGGGGTGGGAGGAGCTGGTGTGTGATCAAATCTGTTGAAGAATAGGTTTAGTTCATTAAGCCAATTAACATCTGCCTCAATCTGGCAGACAGATTAATGTAGTCGCGTCGCCCCTTGTGCCAGAACCAAGAAGAAAACAAACTATGGAAGCAATGAAACCAGTGGTTAAGCCACCTAAACAAAACAGAGGAAAGAAGTGTAGTACAGCGGACCAGCGGCTGTTGTGATCTTGGGGGGATAAGTTCAGCAATCGTGGACATACGAAATCCATTTTAAGGTCAGTCTCTAGCTGTGTAGCCCTTTCGGTGGACGTCTTGGAGTTTTCGTTCAGTGCCAGCCATCAGACACGGGGCCAGGTGGTGGTTTGGGTGATGGTTCAACGATAGGAATGTCCCATTTATTTAGCAATTTTTTGCCGTTTTCCGGAGATTTAATAACATACGTGAGGTTGTCCCGGGATAAAATCACTCAGGCTGGAAATCCCCATTTATATAGGATGTTATGTTGGCGTAAAGCTGTAGTCATAGGGATGAATTGCCTTCTCAATTGTAGTGTTGCGGCCGAAAGATTTTGTGGTAGGGGTCAGGTAAACGGCCGTTTTTTCGTGAGGTCAGCAGTACCATCTCTTTAGTGCGGTAAAAGTGGATCTTTGCTAAGACATCTCTGGGTACGGCTTCATCCAGGTGTGAAGGCCTTGGGACTCTGTGCGCTCTATCAATAGTTAAATCCATCGTCGAGATATTTGGTACTAGCGTGCGTATCAGGTCTTGGAGGAAAGCAGTTAGATTACTCGCAGGTACGGACTCTGGAATCCCTCTAAACTTCAGATTGTTGCGCCGTGAGCGATCCTCCAGGTCTGCTACTTTAGCTTTTAGAAACGACACATCTTTTTCCACCTCATAGTGAGCATCTATAAGAGCATTGTGCGATGCAGCAAATTCCGCCATTTTAGATTCCACATGAACAGTGCGCTTCTGCAATTCTCGAAGGTCTCTATCTAGCGGTTTAACCATTAAAGACTTATCTGTCGTCAGTGATTTGCAGAAGGCCATGAGCATATTTTTCATGGAGGCCTCAGTAAGTAAGCTTTCAGTTGCTGGAATATCTGCAAAAAAATCGGTGGATGGCAGTATGTGCTGTGTTGCATCACTCACCTCCCCTTCTGGAGCTTCGGTGTTCTGGAGCCTGGGTTTCTTTTTGACCGGGCTAGCGGTGGGTGAGTGAGGCGTCTGTGCGTTGTTTAGGCCTGTACGCCTCGTTGCGTCGGCAGGTGAAGGCCCCGGACCCGCGCTCTCCCCGGCGCCTCCGTGCGCTCTAACAGCTGCGGTATTGATGGCGCTGAAAGAGTTCTCCGCTGCGCGGAGAGGGTTAGCGCGCTTCCTCCGGAGGGTCTCTAGATGGAGTTGAGGCCCCGGAGATCGCGTCGGAGTGCGAACCGGCGCCATTTTGGTCCTCTCCTCCGCCATGGGGGAAATAAAAATCAGATATTTTCTGCGGCTTCACCGCAGATTTTCTCTTCCGCGGCATCCCTGGAGGTAGGAAACGTTCCTATTGCTATATGGGTTAGTGTAATCCACGGGCACGTTGTTTTGTTGGTCGCTATCGGAGACTCAGGCCTGGAGCTATGTAATTATGTGGCCATTCTGTCCCACAGTCAGGCTCTGCCCCCCCGGCTGTAACATTTTTAACATTTGCGTTATTCAACTAATTTCTATTTTTTTAATTTTTTTTTTTTTTTTACTTTTCTATTCATTTTTTTTTTTTTTTTTTTACATTGTGTCCCCATAAGGTCATAATAGACCTTTAGGGACATCTGATCACTTTTTATTCTGTTGGGGAGGCTGATTTCCCCTGTAACTGGGGCTGGTACATTTAGCCCCAGTTGCAGGAGGAATACAGCCTCCTGCCCGTTACTGCTGAGTTCTGTTTAGACGTACTGGTACGTCCTTGCAGAACTAGACAACCACCTTCCGGACGTACAGTGGGGAAAAAAAGTATTTAGTCAGCCAATTGTGCAAGTTCTCCCACTTAAAAAGATGAGAGAGGCCTGTAATTGACATCAACTATGAGAGACAAAATGAGAAAACAAATCCAGAAAATCACATTGTCTGATTTTTAAAGAATTTATTTGCAAATTATGATGGGAAATAAGTATTTGGCCACCTACAAACAAGCAAGATTTCTGGCTCTCACAGACCTGTAACTTCTTCTTTAAGAGGCTCCTCTGTCCTGACCAAAGAGCTGTGGAAGGACAACAGAAACAAAATTGTAGACCTGCACCAGGCTGGGAAGACTGAATCTGCAATAGGCAAGTAGCTTAGTGTGAAGAAATCAACTGTGGGAGCAATAATTAGAAAATGGAAGACATACAAGACCACTGATAATCTCCTTCGATCAGGGGCTCCACGCAAGATCTCACCCCGTGGGGTCAAAATGATCACAAGAACGGTGAGCAAAAATACCAGAACCACACGGGGGGACCTAGTGAATGATCTGCAGAAAGCTGGGACTAACATAACAAAGAGTATTGGGAGAATGTTATATGGTCAGATGAAACCAAAGTAGAACTGTTTGGTAGAAACACAACTCGTCGTGTTTGGAGGAGAGTGAATGCTGAGGTGCATCCAAAGAACACCATACCTACTGTGAAGCATGAGGGTGGAAACATCATGCTTTGGGGCTGTTTCTCTGCAAAGGGACCAAGACGACTGATCCGTGTACATGGAAGAATGAATGGGGCCATGTATCGTGAGATTTTGAGGGCAACCCTCCTTCAATCAGCAAGGGAATTGAAGATGAAATGTGGTTGGGTCTTTCAGCATGACAATGATCCCAAGCATGCTGCCAGGACAACGAAGGAGTGGCTTCGTAAGAAGCATTTCAAGGTCCTGGAGTGGCCTAGCCAGTCTCCAGATCTCAACCCCATAGAAAACCTTTGGAGGGAGTTGAAAGTCCATGTTGCCCAGCGACAGCCCCAAAACATCACTGCTCTAGAGGAGATCTGCATGGAGAAATGGGCCAACATACCAGCAACAGTGTGTGCCAACCTTGTGAAGACTTACAGAAAACGTTTGACCTCTATAACAATATTGAGATGAACTTTTGTTATTGACCAAATACTTATTTTCCACCATAATTTGCAAATAAATTCTTTAAAAATCAGACAATGTGATTTTCTAGATACAGTACAGACCAAAAGTTTGGACACACCTTCTCATTCCAAGAGTTTTCTGTATTTTCATAACTATAAAAATTGTAGATTCACACTGAAGGCATCAAAACTATGAATTAACACGTGGAATTATATACTTACCAAAAAAGTGTGAAACAACTGAAAATATGTCTTATATTCTAGGTTCTTCAAAGTAGCCACCTTTTGCTTTGATTACTGCTTTGCACACTCTTGGCATTCTCTTGATGAGCTTCAAGAGGTAGTCTCCTGAAATGGTCTTCCAACAGTCTTGAAGGAGTTCTCAGAGATGCTTAGCACTTGTTGGCCCTTTTGCCTTCACTCTGCGGTCCAGCTCACCCCAAACCATCTCGATTGGGTTCAGGTCTGGTGACTGTGAAGGTCAGGTCATCTGGCGTAGCACCCAATCACTCTCCTTCTTGGTCAAATAGCCCTTACACAGTCTGGAGGTGTGTTTGGGGTCATTGTCCTGTTGAAAAATAAATGATGGTCCAACTAAACGCAAACCAGATGGAATAGCATGCCGCTGCAAGATGCTGTGGTAACCATGCTGGTTCAGTATTCCTTCAATTTTGAATAAATCCCCAACAGTGTCACCAGCAAAGCACCCCCACACCATCACACCTCCTCCTCCATGCTTCACGGTGGGAACCAGGCATGTAGAGTCCATTAGTTCACCTTTTCTGCGTCGCACAAAGACACGGTGGTTGGAACCAAAGATCTCAAATTTGGACTCAACAGACCAAAGCACAGATTTCCACAGGTCTAATGTCCATTCCTTGTGTTCTTTAGCCCAAACAAGTCTCTACTGCTTGTTGCCTGTCCTTAGCAGTGGTTTCCTAGCAGCTATTTTACCATGAAGGCCTGCTGCACACAGTCTCCTCTTAACAGTTGTTGTAGAGATGTGTCTTCTGCTAGAACTCTGTGTGGCATTGACCTGGTCTCTAATCTGAGCTGCTGTTAACCTGCGATTTCTGAGGCTGGTGACTCGGATGAACTTATCCTCCGCAGCAGAGGTGACGCATGGTCTTCCTTTCCTGGGGCGGTCCTCATGTGAGCCAGTTTCTTTGTAGCGCTTGATGGTTTTGGCCACTGCACTTGGGGACACTTTCAAAGTTTTCCCAATTTTTCGGATTAACTGACCTTCATTTCTTAAAGTAATGATGGCCACTCGTTTTTCTTTACTTAGCTGCTTTTTTTCTTGTCATAATACAAATTCTAACACTCCTGTAACGTCTCTGCCTGTTCGGGTCTCTGCGCCATCCTCTGCTTGCACGCTGCGGCGAAGGAGGCGTGTTCAGTTTGGTTCCTTGTGTAGGTTTCTTGTTGCTCAGTCTGAACACGATCCTAGACAATGTAATGGATTTCCAGCCACACCCGTGTTCTGAGCATTTCTCTCTGGACCGCATATAGTTAATCTCAGCCTTGCCTGTGTGATTGACAGCCTGTCTACCAATCCAGTCTGGGGCTTTCCCAGACTTTCTATAAACAGGTTGTCAGCCCTCATGTGGTCGCCGGTTATTGTCCTTGTCTGCTCTCTTTGTTATATCTCTTGCTGCTTTGTTACCTGATTCTCTGACCTTTGGCTTGCCTTTTGACTATTCTCTTGGATTTTGATTCTGTACTGCATTGCTCGTCTGTTACTGAACCCTTGGCTTCCTGACCTCTCTTTTTGTCGTTTTGTTTTGTCTGTGTTCTGTGTGGTCACTTACTCAGTATAGGGCTCATCTTCAGGTTGTCCTTTTACCGTTTAGGGTAACTGAGGCAATAGGAAGGGACAGTGGCTGGGGTGAGATTAGGGTTCACTTGTCTCTGTCCTTCCTCCCAGACTGCTGCAGTAGTGTAGGGTATTGCTACATCTGGCAAGACCCTAACAACTTTTGATGCCTTCAGTGTGAATCTACAATTTTTATAGTCATGAAAATACAGAAAACTCTTGGAATGAGAAGGTGTGTCCAAACTTTTGGTCTGTACTGTATGTTTTCTCATTTTGTCTCTCATAGTTGAGGTCTACCTATGATGTCGATTGCAGGCCTCTCTCATCTTTTTAAGTGGGAGAACTTGCACAATTGGTGGCTGACTAAATACTTTTTTTTCCCCACTGTATATAGTGTACAGTTGGTCTGGAAGTGGTTAAATTGCAATTTAATTACTTTTGGAAATTGCTTAAAGAGGTTGTGCAAGACTAGAGCAGCTAGCAGCATGAGGAGGACATACAGTGACCTAGTGGCAGAAGCATGAGGAGGACATACAGTGACCCAGTGGCAGCAGCATGAGGAGGCCATACAGTGACCCAGTGGCAGCAGCATGAGGAGGCCATACAGTGACCCGGTGGCAGTAGCATGAGGAGGCCATACAGTGACCAAGTGGCAGCAGCATGAAGAGGACACACAGTGACCCAGTGGCAGCAGCATGAGGAGGAGATACAGTGACTCAGTGGCAGCAGCATGAGGAGGAGATACAGTGACCCAGTGGCAGCAGCATGAGGAGGCCATACAGTGACCCAGTGGCAGCAGAATGAGGAGGCCATACAGTAACCCAGTGGCAGCAGCATGAGGAGGCCATACAGTGACCCTGTGGCAGCAGCATGAGTAGGCCACAAGACTGGCAAGGCGACATAATGTGGAGTTGGCAGCAGCATGAGAAGGACATACAGTGACCCGGTGACAGAGTGGGAAGGTGGGTGGCACAAACAGTACCTGCTGATGGTGGCTGTAAGGAGGAGCACTTGGCATCAGATGTGTGGTATCAGGCAGCATCAGAATAGTAGCTGAGGAAGGTATCCAGAAGAAACCGGTCTCTTTTGTCAAGATGTGGGTGAGGCAGCATGGATGATTTAATCTGATGCATCAATCATTGGTGGTTGGAAATCCTGGCTGATTCACACCTGATTCATCTTGACAAAGGTCAGTCTCTCCACAGGCGAGTTCTCCTTGGGGTAACTATGGCCCCCGCAACACTAAACACCCGCTCTGATGCCACACTACTGGCCAGGCAGGACACCTTTTCCAGGGCAAGCTCACCTAGTTGCAGCCACGAATCCAGTTTGGCTGCCCAGTAGTCCAGTGGATCTTCGATGACGGGTAACAGGGTGCACTCTAAGTATGCCACCACCTGCTGGTTCAAGTTCTGCTCTGTGTCTAGCTGTTGATGAACAGTTTCTTCACTATGCAACTCTAGGCTCAGGCTTCCGCTGATAGAGCTGATACTGCTCCTGTCAACCCCTTCCCCCCCCCCACAGCTCAGGGCCTCCCCGGTCGGACCTACGAAAGGATGGACAATGGCGCATATAGGCAATGGCCAACTAGCTACATAGGATGTCTCTATGTTCAGCTTGTCCTCCCTCTCAGCGGGTGTAAAAAAAGGCCCTCATTTTTGACCTGTAGCGAGTGACTAACATGGTGAAGAGCCAGTAGTCATTCCTCTGCTGAATGGTGACAATTTGCCTGTCACTATGCAAGCAAGTGAGCATGCATCGGGCCATTTGCGCTAGTGACTCGGAGGGACTCCCTGCATCCATCTCCAATGCATACTGGCACGGTGTGTCTGGGTCATCTGCCTCGTCTTCCTCATCTCCCTCTTGCTCTTTTAGCTGATCCTGCTCCTCCTCTACTGTCATCCACCCATTTTGCTACACATTGCTTGTGCTCCAATGTCCGCCTCCTCCTCCTCCAGTTCAGCCCCCACAGAGCTCATGTGGCCATGAGATGTAGGTGCAATGTCTCCAGTCCCCTGACCAGCCACATTTACAAACATCTTTTCTAGAATATGAATCAGTGGAATGATGTTGTTTATCCTGTAGTCCTGGCGACTGACTAATAAAGTGGCCTCCTCAAAGGGAACGAGCAAATGGCAGGTGTCACGCATGAGCTGCAACTGGCTAATTGAAGTTACACAGGGGAGTACCTCTGTCCGCTTGGATCATCTAGAAATCATTTATGACCTTTCTCTGTTGGTCCAACATATGGAGGGTTGAATTCCAACGGGTGGAAACATCGCATATCAGCCTATGTTGTGGGAGGCCGTTCTGCCGCTGCAGCTCAAGGAGGGTGTGCTTGGCGGTGTATGAGTGACTGAAGTGCATGCAAAGTTTCCTTGCCATTTTAAGGATGTCTTGCAGATGGGTGGAACGCTTGACAACCAGATTGAAGACGTGCGCCATGCAGGGCGCAAGGCTCAACCCTCCTTGACGCAGCACCGACACCATGTTCTTCCCATTGTCGGTCACCATTGTTCCGATTTTAAGTTCTCTTGGAGATAGCCAGGATTCGATTTCTTGATTGAGGAGATAGAGCAGTTCCTCCCCTGTGTGACTTCGTTCGCCAAGGCAAATGAGGTGTAGAACAACATGAGACCACTGTGCCCTGCACATGTGGTATGCTGGAGGAGCACTGTGAATTGTCCCTGCAGTGGAGGCTAAGGACACAGTGGAGGATGAGGCGGACATTGTTGCAGGACCAACGGCGTGAGAACCTGGAGGCGGAATCTGCGTCACCTGTCCAAGTTAATGGTGTGTCTGGGCAGTAACCACTCTCCCTAGGAAGAAGTCACCTTAAATCACCCATAGGTGCAGAGGATCTGCTGGGAACAGACTGCAAATATTGCAGCTTCTTAAAGGGCCAGCACCTCCTATATGCACGATCAGTTCAGCTCAGATCAGCTGTTCTCAGTAGCTGTTACACAGACAATGTGGTAGGAAGCTACCTGTTCTGTTCTCAGTGCAGTGGCTTAAGTGAGTAGCTGCCAAATAAATTCAAGTAAATAGGAGCTGATCTGCAGTAACCTGGTATGGCCACTTCATAGAGAATAGAGCTGTCTGCATCCTGCTCCATTCTCTGTGTATCTGCTGCCAAGAACAGCTGATTGATTAACCGAGTGGGCCGTAAAGGACATATATTGTCCTTGACCGTAGTTACAGCTCCACACGTTGGCGCTGCCGTGCACTTTGGCAGACACCGACAGGCTCAAGGACTTGCCCACCTTCTGTTCTACATATTTGTGCAGGGCTGGTACTGCCTTTTTGGCAAAGAAACGACGGCTTGGGACTCTCCACCTCGGCTCGACATAAGCCATCAGTTCTCTGAAAGGTGCAGAGTCCGCCAATTGGAAAGGGAGGGACTGCACCACGAGCAACTTGGACAGGAGCACGTTCAGCTTCTGCACCGTTGGATGAGTGCACGCATACTGTTGTCTCTTCTAAATCGCTTCGGTAATGGATTGCTGATGCAATGACTGACTAGGAGGAGGAGGAGCAGGAGCATCGTGACCAGCAGATGATTGGAAGGACAAACAGCTTCCTTGTGGCTGAGGTGGTGGAGCCTTGACTCGCTGAAATGGGGTGCGTGCCACTGGGTGATTCAGCGTTTGCTGCGGCAGGCTGGACCACCACATTGGAGCTATGGTTCTCCCAGGCCACTTTATGGTGATGCTGCATATGTTGACGAAGGGCTGTGATGTCAACATTGGTACCCTGACACACTTCACCTTCTGCCCACAGATTACACATATCACCATGTTCACCTCCCCCAGTGGCTTAACAAAAAACTGCCACATCGCTGATTTTACCTCCAACACTCCACACTAACTGACTGCCACTGCCATTGCCTCCGTGAACCCCTGCACCACTGCTTTCCTGGCAAGTAGGCTCCTGCAAAGCGGGTGGTCTACCCTGGAAACGTTTGGCTCCCGACCTCCCACTGCTGCCATCCTGCTGACTTCGCCGCTGTCTCGTGCGCAAGCTGACACCCTCTTCTCCAGATGATGATGAAGCCCCTTTATCACCCGGCTCCCAGTTGCGATTTTATACTGCAAAATGGACTGTAATTTTCTACTTTGAAGAGAATGACGAATAAGCCATTTATTTGTTTCACCACTAATAAACGCCTTTAAAAAGGCTTTATAACAGATTATCGTATAAGAATTATGTTTGGTTTTTTTTACACTACTGTACTGCAAAATGGAAAACCAATAATAATTCTCCAATACAACAAATCATATATAATCAAAATTCATCTTTATTAACAAAAATTATGTATATCCAATTCAATATGTTGCAAGAATTAAAAACAATTAAAAACAAGTAAAAAAGAGCAAAAAACGTGGTCCAATGTGGTACACAGAGATGGCAGACATATAATTATATAAATGACATAAATTATGCAGTACTATTCACAAATAAATAAATAAATATATAAATCCCAAAATATATACATATATAATCAAAAATTAATATAACAACAACAAATAAATTAATCAAAGTGCACCAGTGCCATGTGCAAATGTGCACAAACAAGGAATTTTTTCTTCTTTTTACTTTTATGATCAGACCCCCTAGGGACCTTGAAACCTAGGGGGTCTGATTGCTCATGATATTCACTGCAGTGAATAGCAAAATGCCTAGCTCTCTATTTCACACTGCCTCTGGCAGCGTGCAATAGATCTAATGCAATGACAAGCCTGGGAGCCTTCAATAGGCTCCTGGCTGTCATGGCAACCGATTGCCGCCCTCTGATGACATTCAGGAGGGCGGCAATCGGTGAAAAATGGCGGCGCCGGTGGCGCCTGCGCAGTTTAGATGCTGCGGTCCCGCTTGACCATGGCGTCTAAAGGGTTAACAGCTGGCATCCGCCCTGTATGGAGAGAGCTCAGCTCCTGAGCCCTCTCCTTACATCCCCATGTCACCAATGATGTACAGGTACGTCATTGCTTGTTAAGGGGTTAACATTTATATTATATTTATGTATAGTATATGTTTGTCTTGTGTATTTACTTGTATCATTTGTGAGTAATATGTGTCTTATTGTGGTCTTGTCTGATCATACAGTCCCTGATAGAAGTTCTGTCACTTATCCATGTTGTGGAATCAAAAGCTTATAACCTGACTTTAAATTCATCCATTGGTTTTTAGAAATGACTCATATGAAAGCTGAAACGCTCCCAAATGATTTTTTGGTTAAGAAAATAAATTGGCTTCACTGCTGAAATATTAATCTTTTAATGAACACAGAAAGGTCAGATTTTGGCAAGACAAAAGTTTTGTCACCTTGTCATATAATGCACCCAATCCTAGTTTAAAGCCTCACCTGTGCTCACTAATTGATCGGTTAATTAGTGGGTGTGTATAAAAAGAACTCCAGGGGGCGGAGCCTAGCCGCGGTCGACATGGTCGCATAATTTGTGAGCTCCTAGCCTGAGTCTCAGCAAGCGACATTTAAATAGCGACCAGCCCGTGGAGTGAGTATCTAAATTTACCCCAGGAACGGGAACTTACCTGTGGAGATGCCCAGAAAGCGAAAATTGGTGGTGAAGCCGCAGAAGCTCCTAGACTTCTTCTTCTCTCACGGAGGAGGAGAGGAGCAAGATGGCGACGGCCCGCGCACTGAAGCGACCTCCGGGGCCTCGACTCCTTCTGGGGATCCTCCGGAGGATATGCTTTCACTTTCACTATCCGCGCGGAGGAGAGCGCTGTCGGCCCCATCTCTGCCTCAGCTCATGGAGCGGGCAGACTCCGGATCACCTGGGTCTCCCCTCCCAGCGGGCCGGGACGGGCGCAGACCCCGGGCCTACACAAAATGGCGCCGCAGGGCCTACAACTGCAGCAAGCCTGGGAACGCAGCAATCGCCCACCGCGAGTCCGGTAAGGCAAAAGCCCAAGTTTCAGAGCGCTGGTCTGCAAGGAGAGCAGGTGAGCGACACTATACCACATACACCTCCAGCTATTGATTTCTTTGCAGATATCCCGGCGACAGAGAGTTTGTTAACTGAGGCTTCCATGAAAAATATGCTCTTGGCCTTTTGTAAGTCATTAAAGACAGACATGTCCCTAATGGTGAAACCGCTAGATAGAGATCTTCAAGAGTTAAAAAGCCGTACGGTACATGTTGAAGCTAAAATGAATTTGCTGCATCACATAATGTGCTTATAGATGCGCACTACGACGTGGAACGGGATGTGTCCTTTCTTAAAGCTAAGATAGCCGACTTAGAAGACCGTTCCAGAAGAAATAACTTAAAATTTAGAGGGATCCTAGAATCAGTACCTCCAAAAGACTTAACTGTTTTCCTCCAAGATATGATAAGATCGCTACTACCGAATCTCACGAAAATGGACTTAACTATTGACAGAGCTCACAGAGTTCCGAGACCCTCGCATTTAGATGAAACAGTACCCAGGGATGTTCTGGCAAAAATCCATTTTTACCGTACTAAAGAGCTGGTTTTGATGACCTCACGGAAGATGGACCGCCTACCTGATCCATATCACAAGATTTCTATTTATTCAGATCTCTCAGCTACGACATTACAAATCAGGCGACAATTCATCCCTCTTACTGCAGCATTACGTCAGCATCATATTTTATACAAATGGGGATTCCCGGTCCGTGTGATCGTCTCCCGCAATAATTTGGTACATGTTATCAAGACTCTGGAGGAAGGGAAAAAAATTGTTAAGCGCATGGAATATTCCGATGGTTGATCCTCCACTCAACAACCCACCCGGTCCGATATCGGATGGTTGGCACCAAGCGAAAACCCAAAGACGTCTACAAAGAGGGCTACAAAGCTAGAGACTCACCTATCTTGGATTCCATATGTTCACGGTTGTTGAACTTATCCCCCCAAGATCACGACAGCTGCTGGTCCGCTGTACTTTGTTTGTCTTTCTTCTCCTTTTTTTTCTCCTGTTGCAGCTAAGATGGGTTGCCCATCTGTTCTGTAGTTTATATGGTTTGTTTCCTTTCTGGTTCTGGTTCTGGCACACTGGGCGAAATGAATACAAATGGTGGAGACATTCCCGCCTCCTGCAAACAGGGACATCCTTTGGTATGGGCAAGTGTGGTAAGACTCTTAATGCATTTCTGACTGTGTACTATGGTGCTTAAAATTATGTCTATGAATGTCAGAGGGTTGAACTCTCCTCAAAAAAGGGCCAATCTATGGCGCGAGGTACGGGATCAAGGCTGTGACATTCTTGCAGTGCAGGAGACCCATCTTTTAAGGGCAGACGCCTTTCTCCTTCAACACCCAGCATACCCAAATGTATTCCATGCTCACTATTCCTCAAAACGTAGAGGGGTATTGATTGGAATTAGGGACTCGGTAGCGTTCCAACTACTGTCACAATACGCAGACCCGGGGGGGCGATTTTATAATACTGATTTGCATTCTCAATAATATTACCTATACGCTGGTATCAGCCTACGCCCCCAATAGGAAACAAGTGGCATTCTTAGGTAGACTGGTAAAAGCGGTAGCAAAGAGGAAGCAGGGTTGTGTAGTATTGATGGGAGACTTTAATGTGGCTCCGGACCCGATGGTAGACACAACTTCTGGTGTGTCGACACGCCGCCCTTCTCTCTCGCAAGCGCTATGGCGCCATGAATTATTTGACGCCTGGCGTATCCTCCACAATACTGAGAGAGATTATACTTATTTCTCTTCTGCACATAATAGTTACTCACGGATAGATTTATTTCTACTTGAGCAATCCAGCCTCCCTATGGTTTTGCAATCTGATATCTCAGTAATCACCTGGTCAGATCATGCAGCAATAACCTTGACCCTAGCGGAAAAATATGAATGCCCAAGAGCGTTTGTATGGCGGTGCAACAAATTCTTAATGTCACAACTGAAATTAAAAGCAACTTTAGAGAATGATCTGAAGGAATTCTTCATGATTAATGCCCCCTCTGCCCCTGGCCCTGATATACTGTGGAATACAAGGCCTTTATTAGAGGAACGTTCATTCGCTTGGGGCATATAGAAAAGAAAAATAGACTGGCAGAGATAGATAGATTGCTCCACCAAATTAAATCCATCGACAATAGCAATAAAAAGTCTCCCTCTCCATCCAATGCAGCAAAATTGATGACATTACGCCACCAACTGACAGCTTGTTTATTGCATAAATACGAGAAAAATCTAAAAAGGACCAAAGCTACATATTATTCTCAGTCCAATAAAGCAAGCAAACTCCTAGCCTCCAAACTCAAACAAAAACATGCGAAATCCAGAATTCCATTCCTTCACAGTAAAGATGGCACTTATAAAATATATGACCCTAGAGGCATAGCTGATGCCTTTAGGTCATTTTACGAAGGCCTCTACAATATCGTGGAAGACACGGCGGTTGCTCCCCCAACGAGCTGTGACATTGAACGCTTTCTTGTAGCTGCCCAATTACCCAAGCTCACTGAGTCACAACTGGACTCTTTGAACACACCCATTACCTCAGAGGAGTTGTTGTCAGTTATCAAATCGCTGCCATCACAAGTCTCCGGGCCCTGATGGCCTTACCAATGAATACTACAAACAATTTTTCCCAATCCTGAAAGACCTGCTGCTGTCCTTTTTGGCGGCTGCGATGGATTCTGGTACCATCCCAAAAGAGAACCAAGAGGCTTTGGTGGTTACGCTACCAAAACCGGGAAAACTGGCCACTGGGCCCCAAAACTTCCGACCTATCTCTTTGCTAAATTCCGACCTGAAAATCTATGCCAAATTAATAGTAAGCAGATTAGCAGCCTGTCTCTCGAGCTTGATAAATAATGATCAGGTGGGATTTGTCAAGGGGAGGCAATCTTATGACAATACCAGACGCATTTTGAACCTCATGCATTACATTGACAGTAGGAAAGTAGAGGCGGTGATCCTTGCGTTGGACGCTGAGAAGGCGTTTGACCGCATCTGCTGGTCGTATGCCTTCTCGGTGCTCAGAAATATGGGGTTCTCTGGAGCTATTTTGAAGGCGATAGAGGCGCTATACTCTGCACCCTCTGCGAGAGTGTTCACTAATGGAGTAGTATCGGACCCTTTTCTGATAACAAATGGGACCAGGCAGGGATGCCCCGTTTCGCCCCTGATATTTGTTCTTTCTATGGAACCATTAGCCCAAACACTCAGACTAGATACCAACATAGGGGGCATTGATATAGGGAATAAAACTCATCTTATATTGCTCTACGCTGATGATATTATTCTCACCCTGTCTAAGCCACAAACATCTGTCCCCCGCCTAATGGATATTATTACTAAGTTTGGGCAACTATCGTTTTACAAATTGAATATGGCCAAATCACAGGCGCTACCTTTGAATGTCCCTCCTTCTTTGCTTCATCAAATGAAGTGGAATTATGACTTTGACTGGAGGGAGGACTATGTCCAATACCTGGGGACACAGATGACAACATCCCCAGGGACCCTTTATAGAAGTAACTATATACATATAAGTATATATAACTATATATAACTACATATAACTACATATAACTATATATATATAAGTAACTATATACCAATGTTAAACAAGAGGAGACGGAGCGAATGTCAAAAACAGATACCTCCTGGATAGGCCGAGTAGCGGCCTTTAAAATGTTACTACTACCTAGACTTTTATATTTGTTTCGCACGCTCCCGATACCCATTCCCGTTTCCTTTTTTGAAACAGCACAAAGGGTGATTTCAAAATTTATATGGAATGGGAAGAGACCCAGAATCAACAAAAGCTTCCTATTCAAACAAAAGGAGGCAGGAAGGCTGGGAGTTCCATTGATAAGAAACTACTATATAGCCTCGCTGGTCACTCAGTGCGCTAGGTGGAAGTCAATGGACACCTTGGTTCCATGGTTGCACATAGAACAGGCGTTTATCGCTCCTTTAAAACTGGAAGATGCGCTGTGGTTACCCTTTTGGAACATTTTAGCTCCTGGATCCTTCTCCCCGATCATGGTTGCCTCATTGGCGGCATGGAAGATAATGCACGGGAAAGCTAACCCTATGAAACACTTTCATATTTCTGAGATGCCTTTGTCACTAATGTCATGGGTAATCGACGACTTGAGAATTTCGGATTGGGAGTCGAGGGGGATCACGCAGATTTCTCAATTATATTCTGACACTAAACAACCTATATTGTTTGCAGACCTTAGACAGAAATACGGGCTCCCTATAAGCGACTTCCTTAAATATTTTCAAATATGGCACTTCGTGTCTAAGCATCCCGTGACGCTTTTGCCCCACAGTGGCGCCCTTTTCACTTGGCTTTCTACCAAGGTGAGAGGATTGCGTTTTCTGTATGACAAAATGGACGAAATAGCGACTTTCACTAGATCTACCCCATTCCGTTATTGGGAGAGAGATTTGGGGATAGTCATCACCCTTGAGGAATGGCAGCAAGCAATTAGGCTGATCCATCTATCCTTAAAGTGTAGTACGCACATAGAGACGGCCATGAAAATAGTATTACGATGGTATAGGACCCCGACTATGCTACAGTTAGGCTATCCCTCCGAATCAGGGAACTGTTGGAGGGGATGTGGAGGTAGAGGATCCCTTCTCCATATTTTAGGGAATTGCCCCATAATTCAAGGATACTGGGACGGGGTCTTTGGGATGCTATCGGAGCTATTCGATTTCCGTCTCCCATACACCGCTAGCATGGCTATCCTGATAATTGGAATTCCCAGTGCACTAAAGGCATACAAAAAACTTATCTGCAAAATTCTGACTATAGCCAAATTGATGTTGGTGCAAAGATGGAGGACAGTAGCTCCTCCGCTCATGTCGGATCTGTTAACAGCCATAAATAGCACATACACTTATGAAAGAATAATCGCCCTGGGAAATAACTCTTTCCACAGCTTTGAGAAAATCTGGGAAGCGTGGATTTACTCTCAATTCATTCTGAAAGAGAACCGGGGGGTTGCAGGAAGTCCGGGAGGGGGGATGCACTGATGCAATGACTGCAATAAATGGGTGGGTGGGGGTCAAACCAGTCAAATCTGTCAAACCGGCCAACCTCGGGGTAGATGAGGCAGAAGCGGGGGGGAATTAAGAAATGACAAAACGGAGTATTGGTGTCTACACACTAATAGAGGCCTTACAACCAAGGGAAGGTTGATACTGAGGAACATGTCCTAGGAATGACTCAAGCTAGCCCGCTGACTGTGCCTGAAAGTTATTGTTATAGTTAAGGTTTACTATGTTAGTACTTTGCATATCTGTCTTATTGATGTATGACTTACAGATGTATTTTGGAAAGGAAAGTAATATGTTATTTTGCATACTATATTATAATGCATACCAATGTACATCGCGACATATGTCAATACTGTATTTTACCTTTATTCTTTGAAAACTTGAATAAAAACTATTGAAACTAAAAAGAACTCCAGCAGCCCAGGCCTTCACTTGAACTGCAACTTCATCTCTGACAACATGCCAAAAATCAACCCTGCAACCAAAGCCTTATCAAGAGGCTGAAGACCAGATCCACTACAGAGGTGGCTGGCACCTTTAATGTGTCTCTGCGTCAAGTACAAAGAATTAAAAAAAGATTTGAACAGACTGGAGATGTTTTTGACAAGCCCAGTGTGATGATTCCGCTTAAATATGGCTATAACTCAAAGCTGTATTTTGATCTCTGGGTATAGTATCTCCCTTCTTACTTGCATTTATTCATAATGTGCACAGCCTACTCATAGGTATATTGCCAATAGTGGCCGGACTGGAACAATAGGGCTTTGTATCCATCCCAGCAGGGCTCCATTGAATTCATACACAGCCCTGAGTGATCAAAGAAACATGCATTGATCAGTCTGGGCTGGTAGATCAGACATGGTTGATAACATTGTATCATTCCACTTGGTCTCATATCCATACAAAGAATCGTGACTTGAGTGCATTAATCAATCAGACTTGCTGTTGTTGATGACCTCATTCTGGGTGGTGTCATCAAGGGTATAAAAGATGAGGTAAGAGGTCAGTGAGACAGACCATCACAGACTACAGGAGACTGCAAGAGTTTTTACAGCCAGACTACAGGAGATTACAGACAGACCACTGTGAAGAGCATGCAGGCTGGATTGTTGTATTGATGCCATATGCTAAGAAGCCTCCACTGGTTATTCACACATGACAGAGCATGTGTGAGTGTTGGATTATAGAGCCACATCAAGGAGATGCGTGGTAAAGTAACTATTTCACTTTTATGCCCTTTTATTTCATTGCACTGTATCTTGTAACTAGCAACTGTTAATGCTTGCATATATCTACATATCTGTTCTGAACTGCATGTGTTAGATGTTAATACCAACCCATTTAGGGGTTAATAAATATATAAAATTTAGAAAGCTTGTCTTGTATTTATCTTGTGGACCCAACACTCACTGTCGGTGAGTGTGGTTTTTTATGAAAGAAGACTCAGGTGTGAGCCAAAGCGGTGTTGGTGCACTGAGGATCTTTCACACCCAGGTCCAACAGACCCCACAACAAAACTGCTCAGGAGGAACGTTTGGTTAGAAAATCAAAAGCCAGCCCCTCTTCCACTGCAGCAGAGCTCCAACAGGCCTGGTCACCTCAAGTCCCTGTGTCAACTAGAACAGTTTGTAGGATTCTGTCTCAAAATGGCCTCCATGGTCGAATCAGTGCCCAGTAGCCAGCACTAAACAAAAGGCAATTAAAAAAACGTGTGGCATTTGCCAAGGCCCACAGCCTGCTAAACGATGGACGCTGGAAAAGTGGCAGAAGGTGGATTTCTCAGATGAATCTTCAGTTGAATTACACCACAGCCACCGCAAAGACTGCAGGAGACCTACTGGAGCCCGTATGGATCCAAGATACACCCAGAAAACAGTGAAGTTTGGTGGTGGAAAGATCATAGTCTGGGGTTACATTCAGTATGGGGGTGTGCGAAACATTTGCAAGGTGGAAGGCAATATCAATAGCCTAAAATATCAAGAAGTATTAGCTTCCTCTTACATTCCCAATCATAAAAGGATGGTGCTCCACCTCATACATCCATCTCTACATTAAAGTTCCTCAAGGCAAAGAAGATCAAGGTGCTCCAGGACTGGCCATCCCAGTCACCAGACATGAACATCATTGAGCATGTTTGGGGTAGGATGAAAGAGGAAGCTTGGCAGACAAAACCAAAGAATCTTGATGAACTCTGGGAGGCATGTAAGACTGCATTCTTTGTTATTCCTGATGACTTCATCAATAAAATGTATGAATTATTGTTGAAACGCATGGATGCAGTCCTTCAAGGTCATGGAAGTCACACAAAATATTAAATATGGCTCTAATAACACCACAACTTCATTCACCATATCTTTCATATCAACATATCTTTGTTTTTGAACAGAATTATTGGTTTGATTTTTACATTACTTTATGTGTGCAACAAAACTTTTGTCTTGCCAAGATTTGACCTTTCTGTGTTCATTAAATAATGAATATTTCAGCAGTGAAGCCAATTTATTTTCTTAACCAAAAAATCATTTGGGAGGGTTTCAGCTTTCATATGAGTCATTTCTAAAACCAATGGATGAATTTAAAGTCAGGTTATAAGCTTTTGATTCCACAACATGGATAAGCGACAGAACTTCTGTCAGGGACTGTATTTGTATTCATTTATTGTATTGTATTTTATTGTATTGAATTGTATTCATATATGTTTTTTGTGCACTTTCACACTTATTTTGAGCACGTTCACTTTTTTTGTTTTGTGTTGTTTTTTTCATATATGTTTAGTGTATGTATGACCTGTAATTCCGGTATTTTATATGCCCATTACTTATGTTATGACAGCTTATAAGGGGTATTTTGCAATTATTTCAGATTATTTTAGCTTTTATGTGGGTCTTCCTGATTCCAAGATGGCCACCGCTATTTGCCTGTGTTGTGCGCATGCGCCGGATGCCTGATTCTGTCATTCCATCGCGACGACGCCCCTTTGTGTGTCAGTGGAACGCATATGCATTCCACGGCACGGGACGCCGCTCGCGTTGTTATGGGGATCTGGATCCGGCTCATGCGCCCTGTAATATAACACAGGTGAGCTCTATTTTTGAGTTAATTTAGTTTGTTAGCGTTTCCATAACACACTGAACCAGCAGCCCCTGAGGAAGCTATCGTGAAACGTGCGTTCGGGTGGTGGTCCATGTGGTCGCAGGCGGTATAATGGCTGGTTGATATCGTTCATGAATTTGGGATTTACTTTATAGTGGAGCACATGTAATTAGCCTTTGGCTATAGTCAGTTACAATTCCTTGTTTGTGCACATTTGCACATGGCACTGGTGCACTTTGATTAATTTATTATTTGTTGTAATATTAATTTTTGATTATATATGTATATATTTTGGTATTTATATATTTATTTATTTGTGAATTGTACTGCATAATTTATGTCATTTATATAATTATGTCTGCCATCTCTGTGTACCACAATGGACCACGTTTTTTGCTCTTTTTTACTTGTTTTAAATAGTTTTTAATTCTTGCAACATAATGAATTGGATATATATAATTTTTGTTAAAAAAGATGAATTTTGATTATATATGATTTGTTGTATTGGAGAATTATTATTGGTTTTCTATTCTGAGTTTGGCTCTGGTATTGTCTACAATACTAGATTTACATTTATGACTGAGACCTGAGATTTTTTGTGGACTAATGTACTGCAAAATGGCCTGTAATTTTCTACTTTCAAGAGAAGGACAAATAAGCCCCTTATTTGTTTCCTCACTAATAAACACCTTTAAAAAGGAATTATAGCAGATTACTGCAGATATTACTGTATAATAATTCAGTTTTTTTGCACTACTGCACTGCAACAGGCTTGTAATGTTCTACCTTGAACACACAGGTATGATCTATTGCAAACCTGCAATGAGCAGCAGTATAATGGCAGTGAGTGCTGCGCTGTATAGTACGATTGTTGCTATTACTGATGCTGCAACCACCCCAAATGAACCCTGTTCTGCTTCAATACTCTTCTAAGGCTCTTTCCCTGAACTTCTAGCAGTTTTGAATTATTTTCTACCGCTTTCCTGAGCGCCTGCTGACGTCTCTCCCTGCACTAAGTACGATGTGAAATGACTGAACCTAAAATAGCAGAGCTGGCTGACTGTTGATTAGCTGCACACATGGCATTGTGGGTTATCCCGCGTTCCCAGAGTCCCTTGCTCCTTGTCCTAACATGTGCAGCAGCCATTTTATGAAAAAAATGTGATTCTATACATCGAAGTGTCAGGAAATCCGCAATTGAGGCGAATCGAAGATTTCCTGAAATTTGGATCGAATTCCACTTTGTCAGCTTTGATTTGCTCATCTCTAACAGGTAATTCTGTTTCCATGAGTCCACCATGATGACACCAAGTGGAGGATGACCCTTGACCCATGTATGGACAGTAATTGAGAGAGGATAAAACCCCACCTCTGTATCCTCCCTCCAGTGTTTACTGTGAATGCCACACAAAGCAACAACAAAGCAAGCACAAATAGGATGGGAATAATATATGCTGTCATTGTGGACTCATGGAAAAATAATTACCATTAATCCTAATTCCTATTTTCCCATAACGTCCACCATGATGTCACCAAGTGGAGATGTAATCAATGAGATGGTTTCTAGGGAGGGACTACTGTTTAAAGGACTTTCCAAAAGCTAAATCACTAGAATAGGATAAATCTAATCTATCATGTTTAGCAAAAGTTAAATGACTAGACCAAGTAGTAGCTTTGTTCTAGCGTAGCCCCACCCAAGAGGAAGAGGTGGCTCTGTTTGAATGAGCCCTAATATTTGTAACAATTACAAATAGTAGTTCTTATCCAAAGTGCTAGGGTTGTTTTTGAGGTCTTACTCCTCCTATTCTTCCTGGAAAAAAGGAGATTAGAATCTTTTCTCCAAGAAGATGAAGACTCCAAGTATTATTATTATTGTTTATTTATATAGCACCATTAATTACATGATGCTTTACATTTGAGGGTTTACATACGGTACACAAAATATACAAGACAAGTATAATACTAACAGTGACCAACTGGCACAGTGAGATAGAGGGCCCTGCCCGCAAGGGATTACAATCTATGAGGGAAGAGGGATAGAAACAGAAGGTGAGGGGAGAGACTATACAGATGGTGGTGTGGTGACATTAGTGTCATTGGAGGTTGTAGACCTTCCTGAATAGGTGAGTCTTCAGGACCTTCTTGAAGCTTGTGATTGTGGGAGTCAGTCTTATGTGTCTTGGTAATGAGTTCCAGAGTATGGGGGATGCATGGGAGAAGTCTTGGAGACGGTTGTATGAAGAGCAGATAAGAGCAGAGCGGAGTAGGAGGTCTTTGGAGGATTGGATGTTACGTGCGGGAAGGTAGTGGGAGATTAGGTCAGATATATAGTGGGACAGGTTGTGGATGGCTTTGTATGTCAGCGTTAGTAATTTGAACTCTATTCGCTGGGCAACGGGTAGCCAGTGAAGGGACTGGCAGAGGGGAGCAGCCGATGAAGAACGGGGGGAGGTGTATTAAGCAAGCAGCTCAGTTGAGCTGGACTGGAGGTGGTGAGAGTATTTGCTGGGAGGCCATGGAGAAGGGTGTTACAGTAGTCTAGGCGGGAGACTATGAGGGTGTGGACTAGCATCTTTGCAGTTTCAGGGGTGAGGAAGGAGCGGATTCGATGGATGTTCTTGAGTTGGAGGCGGCAGGAGGTGTTGAGGGTTTGAATATGTGGCTTGAAGGATAGGTCAGAGTCTAAGGTTATCCCAAGGCAGCGGACCCATGGGACTGGGGTAAGTTTAGCACCATTAACTGTGATAAATGGGTCAGATAGAGGGGCTGTGCGAGGTGCGGCGAAGATTATAAGCTCTGTTTTCTCCATGTTGAGTTTGAGAAAGTGGGAGGAGAGAAAGGAGGCTACAGCTGCTAGACACTCTGGAACTCTGGACAACAGGGATGTAATGTCTGGTCCAGAGAGATATATTTGAGTGTCATCAGCATAGCAATGGTATTGGAAACCATGAGATTCTATGAGTTGGCCAAGACCAAGGGTGTAGATGGAGAACAGGAGGGGGTACTAGGACGGAGCCTTGGGGGACACCTACAGAAAGAGGACGTGGCAGGGAGGTGGTGTGTGAGTGGCAGACACTAAATGTGTGGTTGGTGAGGTATGAGGAGATCCAGGAAAGAGCCAGGTCTGAGATGTCAAGGGATGAGAGCATTTCTAACAAGAGGGAGTGGTCGACTGTGTCAAAGGCAGAGGAGAGGTCAAGGAGGAGGAGGACAGAGTAGTGACACTTGGCTTTGGCAGTTAGAAAGTCGTTAGTGACTTTGATTTGGGCAATTTCTGAAACCTGACTGTAGTCTGTCAAAGAGGGCATTGGACGAGAGATAGGAGGATAGTTCAGAGTGGATGTGTTGTTCAAGCAATTTAGAGGCGTACCGGAGCAGTGAGATGGGGCAATAGTTGGCTGGAGAGGACGGGTCGAGGGATGGTTTGTTAAGTATAGGTGTGATGGTAGCATGTTTGAAGGCAGAAGGGAAGGATCCATTGGTTAGGGATAAGTTGAAGAGATGGGTTAGAGCCAGAGTAATGACTTCAGTGAGTTTGGGAATGAGATGTGACTGGATCGGGTCATTAGGGTAGATGGTGGGGAAACAGGTTAAAGAAGAGGAGCACCGAGCAGTTGGGTAGGGTGGTTGTCAGGGGTGTAAGGTGAGACTGTATCTGATGGTGTCGATTTTGATTTTCAAATAAGAGGCAAAGTCATCAGCTGTGATGAGTGATGTCGGAGGGGCACAGGAGGACGGAGAAGGGAATTGAAGGTAGTGAATAGCTGCTTGGGGTTGTGGGATAGGGCAGATATGAGTGTGGTGAAGTAGACCTGCTTTGCAGAGGTGAGTGCGTTCTTGAATGTGAGTACTGCCTCTTTATACTTGAGGAAGTCCTCCTGGGAGTGGATTTTCTTCCAGAGGCGTTCTGCAACCCATGAGGCACGTCTCAGTTTTTTAGTCAGGTCAGTGTGCCAGGGTTGCCTATTGATCGGTTGGACTCTGATGTTTGTGAAGGGGGCCACAGAGTCAAGGGCTGAAGTAATGGTGGTATTTATAGAAGGCAGCAGCGACATCTGCATCCTGGAGTGATAGAACTGTCCTTAAACTAGATCAGAATTTTCTTCCTATAGTAGTTTCTGATTTTAATACAGGCCAGGAAATTATTCTTTACTCCTATTGCAATAATCCTAGGTCCGAACAAAAGAAACAGTGGCACCTTCTAGACTCAAGAAGGGCAGTACTCAAGTATACCTCCGTATAGGTATAATTGAAGCAGAAAGTCCGCAAGGGGAATCCTTTGCAAATTTTCTGTGAAAAGCACTGCGGGGAAAAAAACGCAATGCATTGTCGCTGTGGTTTTTCCAGCAGCGCTTTTTTCCCTTACGTGGGGCCTTAGCCTTAAGGTTAGATGTTTTAAATCTATGAACTCAAAGGCTCAAAAGGAGGTACAGCTAGAATTTTCAGGACAAGAGTGAGTTCCCACTAAGGAGAAAAAGACCTTAGGGATGGTCTAGATGCTGCCTTCGTGAACCTGACTATCCACCTGTGGTCAGAAAAAAAAGGTATCAAAAAAACACATTAATAGCTGATATTTGCACTCTTAGTGTGCTTGGTCTTAGGCCCAAAACCCTGACTCAAGGAAGTCCAGAATCTGGGGCTATTGATGGTTAGGAGGACTATCTCCATACCATGAGTCAATTTTTTTCCAGATTTTATTGTATATTACATTGATGACAGGTTTATGAGACGTTTTAATTACACTGTATAAAAGCCCTATAGATCTTAAGATGAAAACATAAGGGGCTTGCTTAAGTAGATCTCTTCTGACAGGAAGAATCACAGGGTCTGTGAAAGCCATGCTCTGTAGGAGAGAGAACCAACTTCTTTTGGCCCAAAAAGAAACAAACAGTAATAACTCTGACTCCTTCTGATCAAATCTTCTGTAAAGGTCTGGGAATGAGTACCAGAGGTGGAAAGGCATAAGCAGGTTCCCAATCATATGGGTAGAAGAGGCGGAGGAGAGGAGTTACAGTTGGAGTTCAGTGCGCGCACTACAGCCTTAACATCCCTGGGCATCTTCCCAAGACCAAGGCTGGGGGAGTTGAATACTGGAAAATTACAACCCCCATGTGGAAGCTGCTTGTTGTATTGCTGTTCAGTTGCTGAGTAAAGGCACAACTGCCTTCCTGAGTCATTCCTGCCTTACCATCAGGGCCCTTACGAATTCCACCACACCGGCTCAGAGTAGAGAGGCCCCCTCTCCAACTGGATGCGCCCCGGGGAAAATTACTACCACCACCACTGGGTAGTGCTGCAGGACCACCCCCCCCCCATTGGTGTCCAGCCTAGAAGCTGAGCTGGGGAGAGTGGTTGAGTGTGATAGGTCTAGCTCGTGGCACCTCATCCGCCACTACTACTCCCATCCCCCTGTTCCCTCAATCTGGACTGCGGCATCATGTTGTCTGAAATTTTTTTTATGTGTTTTCCCTGAAGGGAGAAGATGGAGTCCTTTAGACTTTCTAGAGCTCCCTATAATTGAAGGACTGTTGAGTTATATGCTGGGTCCTAGAACCATGAAGATAATTTCCTGGTTGTTTTACTTCCCAACTCCAAAGACTTGCATCTGTTTGAATAGTTACTATAGCTAAAGCACACCCTTCCCACAAAAACATTGATGATTTTAATACCCCCGGAATTTTCACTTTCCTGTCCAATGAGTTCTGTTTTGTATTCCAGGCCCCAAGAATCCAGGTCTGAAGTTTTCTGGTGTAATTACGCTACACACTGGATACAAGATTTGACCTAAAAGATTCATTGCTTGTCTTATTTTGTAATAATCTGCAGCCAGAAATGTCATGCTTAATAGTTTGTCCTTCCTCTCTAATGAGAAGAAAAAAAGACATCTGCTGTTCTAGAAAGACGCCTTTTAGAATTTCTTCTTTGTGGCTGGATCTATATAACATCTCTGAAGATTTATAATCTACCCAAGCCTTTCCAAAAACATTATAACCATGTCTCTGTTGTATATTAAAGAGTCCTCTGACTGGTACTATGAGGAAGTCGTCTAGATATGGTGCACCTTGTCTTCTGATCGCTACCACCTTATCTATCATCAGTTTTGTAATGGAAGAGCCATAAAGTGCAGATGAAGTACAGTGGGGAAAAAAAAAGTATTTAGTCAGCCACCAATTGTGCAAGTTCTCCCACTTAAAAAGATGAGACCGGCCTGTAATTGTCATCATAGGTAGACCTCAACTATGAGAGACAAAATGAGAAAACAAATCCAGAAAATCACATTGTCTGATTTTTTTAAGAATTTATTTGCAAATTATGGTGGAAAATAAGTATTTGGTCAATAACAAAAGTTCATCTCAATCCTTAGTTATATATCCTTTGTTGGCAATGACAGAGGTCAAACGTTTTCTGTAAGTCTTCACAAGGTTGGCACACACTGTTGCTGGTATGTTGGCCCATTCCTCCATGCAGATCTCCTCTAGAGCAGTGATGTTTTGGGGCTGTCGCTGGGCAACCCGGACTTTCAACTCCCTCCAAAGGTTTTCTATGGGGTTGAGATCTGGAGACTGGCTAGGTCACTCCAGGACCTTGAAATGCTTCTTATGAAGCCACTCCTTCGTTGCCCTGACTGTGTGCTTGGGATCATTGTCATGCTGAAAGACCCAGCCACGTTTCAGCTTCAATGCCCTTGCTGATGGAAGGAGGTTTGCACTCAAAATCTCATGATACATGGCCCCATTCATTCTTTATGTACACGGATCAGCCGTTCTGATCCCTTTGCAGAGAAACGGCCCCAAAGCATGATGTTGTCACCCCCATGCTTCACAGTAGGAATGTGTTCTTTGGATGCAACTCAGCATTCATTCTCCTCCAAACACGACGAGTTGTGTTTCTACCAAACAGTTCTATCTGACCATATGACATTCTCCCAATACTCTTCTGGAACATCCAAATGCTCTAGAGAAAACTTCAGACGGGCCCGAATATGTACTGGCTTAAGCAGGGGGACACGTCTGGCACTGCAGGATCTGAATGCCTGACGGCATGGTGTGTTACTGACGGTAGCCTTAGTTATGTTAGTCCTAGCTTTCTGCAGGTCATTCACTAGGTCCCCCCGTGTGGTTCTGGAAATTTTGCTCACCGTTCTTGTGATCATTTTGATCTTGTGTGGAGCCCCTGATGGAGGGAGATTATCAGTGGTCTTGTATGTCTTTCATTTTCTAATTATTGCTCCCACAGTTGATTTCTTCACACCAAGCTGCTTTGCCTATTGCAAATTCAGTCTTCCCAGCCTGGTGCAGGTCACCAATTTTGTTTCTGGTGTCCTTCAATAGCTCTTTGGTCTTCTCCATACTGGAGTTTGGAGTGTGACTGTTTGAGCTTGTGGACAGGTGTCTTTTATACTGACAACAATGTCAAACAGGTGCCATTACTACAGGTAATGAGGGGAGGACAGAGGAGCCTCTTAAAGAAGAAGTTACAGGTCTGTGAGAGCCAGAAATCTTGCTTGTTTGTAGGCGACCAAATACTTATTTTCCACCATAATTTGAAAATAAATTCTTAAAAAAATCAGACAATGCAATTTTCTGGATTTGTTTTCTCATTTTGTCTCTCATAGTTGAGGTCTACCTATGATGACAATTACAGGCCGGCCTCATCTTTTTAAGTGGGAAAACTTGCACAATTGGTGGCTGACTAAATACTTTTTTTCCCCACTGTACCTAGCCAGGAGAGAGCTCTATAGCAAATCTAAGAAATTTTTGGGACAAACTGTGTACTGGGATATAATAATATATATCTAGAGTTCACATTAAGGAACCAAGGGGAATTAATGGAGTGGCTGACTTTAATGATTGCATCTTAAAGCTTCTGTAAACAGCCAACTGATTGAGGAATTTCAAATTTATAATTAATCTGTATGTCCAGTTTATTTGTTTTTAAGGATCCCTAGGGAAACTTACTCTGCTTAAAGTGACTGTCGTACACAGTCTGATTCTGACCTGTACTCAGGAGTCAAAGCTGAACCACCTGTCACCTGCAGGAAGATCCCGAGGCCATCTGCTGTCCCTTCCGCTAGCTGTATTGTGCAGCCTTCTTTTGTATCTCGCTTACCACCACCTGAGGAGGAGGCCAACATTCTCCAGGGACATCCAGAACTACAGGCCCTGCTTGCTCTGCTTTGCAGTAAAAGGGATATGGACCATCTAGCCTCCGACAAGACCTACAGGTGGTAAAAAACCATATTGCGGTCTTACAACAGAGAGTTGCCGACTTGGAGAAGTTCCAGTCCTCAGCTTCTACCACCTTACAGACCCTGCAGCGGTCTTCTTCTGCACATACCTCCCATTACTGCTAGCTCGTCTCCCACATGGATGATATGGAGAACCGTAACCGCCGTAATAACATTAGGATACACGGCCTACCTTTAGCTACACAGACGGCTGACCTAGTGCCTACCCTCACAGGTATCTTTCTTTACATACTGGGGAGACCCCCTGACACCCATAATGAGATTGACCATGTACACCGTGCTCTCAGACTGCGCAGTTCTGACCCTGAGAAACCCCGGAATGTCATATGCAGGATTCACTTCTATGCAGTCAAGGAAGAGATTATACTCAGAGTTAGAAACCTCAAAACTATTGCCTTTGACAGTGCTTCCTTCTCCATTTTCTCGGATCTCTCCAGACACACACTGTGTCAATGAGCAGCACTGAAGTCTCTACTAACCCTTCTCCAAGAACGTGGGATTCCCTTTCGCTGGGGATTCCCGTTTGCTCTCCAAGTATGGAAAAAAGACAGACTTTTCTCTCTTGCTTCGCCAGATGACCTTCCGGATTTCCTTCGCTCCCTGGGTCTACCTCTGAGATGCCTCCCCGCCTGGGATCTACTGCTCGACAATGCTGAGCACCCTGATGTCCTCTCACAATCAAGGGGTCCTGCTGGAGACAGTGAACTGGACTTGCCGAGATCCCAGCGACCTCGCCGCAGACCATGAACTTCCAGCTTGATCTCCCTTCACTCAGGTGACACTCTCCTGATGGACTCTTTTGCATGTTCTGCTGTTGAATGTTTTTCCCATTCTTATTTGTTTGTATTCTTGCACATTTATAGCTGTTCACCCACTTCTCCCTCTACTTGGTTGCTTCCATACATGGGCTGGGTTAGTCTTCTCTTTCTCAGACTTGTTCTCTACTTTTCTCTATCTTCCCGCTTGCCTAGCAAGTGAAGTATTCAGGTGATACATTTTAGAGGCTAACTGAGTATATTTGATAGTAAGCTTGTAAGCCGTGTACCGGAGAAGCGACTCCAATTCAATTTACTAAAAACAAGATTTTAATTAGTGTAGTAACACCCCTTTACCAAAAAAAACACTCCCAACTATTTACATACACTCAGCCAGTAAGCTGAGGCCCTGGTGTTGTACAGCGCGGTGCCCTCTAATGTGCGGCTCCAATATACTCCAAGCTTTTACCTCTCTGCAGGGTGCAACTAACCAGCCACTTGTTACCTTTTTATCACCCTAGTACCAGGAACAATTCAATGAGTGATAGGGGCACTGGCGGTATAACACAAGAGCTTACAAACTTATCAAAATATCCCTATTTCCCCCAACCAACGTAAATATAATAGTAAGTCAGCTTGCAAACCAAAGAAATGTGAGAATGTATAAAACGTCGCTTCTAGACTTCTTCAAAAGCTCCTCTATGAGAGTTACAACTCAATAGAATTCTCTGAGTCCTTATTACCGAATAGGTAGCTAATTCACCAGTAGTGTGGCCTGTGAAGTATGCCTAACTATTCTACCTACAGGCCCTTAGTCCCAAGCAAAACCATGTAATGCGGTGCGTGCACGATTACTTCTCTCACTGACCCGGGTCTGTTGGGTACCTTTAGTACCTGAAAGCGGGGCTCATCCAGAAAACATGCGATCTCACTGACAGGGCCACTTCTCAACCGGGTCCTTGATAGCAATCTTCAACTTAGGATGCTGTCTGAACAAACCCTGGAACAGTCTCTACTTCAGCTATACCTTGCTATATTTCTGATCACGTAGGAATTCTCCTTCTCTCACTTCAGTCCTTCTTTTTCTAAAAGCTCAAAGCACACTCCTATGATGGCTGCCACACACACTCTGTTCCTCCTTCTAGTTCCACCTCTGCAGAACAGGGTTTCTACGTCACTACTCCAGGGAATTACAGAATTACAGTCCTTCCCATTTCTGAGGTAACAGTGGCCTCTTGTGGTCAAACAAACAAATGTCAGTTTATAAAAAAAAATAAACTTATTTACAGACACAGGTACATTCATAACATGAGGGCTGTTTCCCCATCTTACATGCCACCCCACTAGAGGTTGACGTCCCTGGCAACCTTCTCCATACAAACTCATCCTGCGCATAGCGCTGTGGGGTTACACCAGCATTAGACCTGGATGTCATATGCAGAGTCACAGGATCAGGGGTATCGGGCACATCCAATGGTGGTTGTTCTGCAGGCTGTCAACTCTCTCCCTGGGTGGCAAACTCGTCACGACTGGGGTCCCCAGAGTGACTGGGGCAGGGACAACCCACCATTCATCATCTAAGGGAGGTTCCCTAGTACTAGGATTAGGAGCAAGCACCTCCTCATCGGCCACTGGTTGCTCAAAGTTACAAAGTCTTAACATATTATGGTGGAGGTTCCTTGAGGGTCCCCCAGTCCCTACTGGCTCTACTTCATACACTGGGATATCAGGGTCTACCCTCTGCTTCACTATATACGGAACCACCTCCCACCGCCCATCCAATTTTCCAGTTGGCCTCTTGGCCCTGACAATCACGCGGTCACCTGGAGCATACTCATCCCTCTGCACTGGCCCTGGGTTGGGGTGCACTACACGTCTCAGGCGTTCACCCACAACCTTGTGTACTGCTCTCAGTCGGCAACGGTGCTCTTGCACCCATGCAGTAGTGCTGCATCGGATCTGGCATGTGAAGATCCTCAATCTCCTGGCCTGCTCTCCCAAACATCAGGATGTGTGGAGAGTTGCAGGTATGTACTCTGGCCACCGAGCTTTTTGATTATCCTCTAAAGTCCGCAGCATCTGTATCAAGGTGCGGTTGAACTGGTCGCCCACCCCGTTCCCTTGCGGATAATATGGGGTCGTGTGGGAACGTTCGATACCATAGAGCTGATACAGCTCACTCATCAAAGCACCCTGAAAACATGCCCCCTGATCTGAATGGATTTTCTGCCGACACCCAAACACTTGTATAAAGTGCTTACAGACTGCCTCAGCAGCTGATTCAGCTATCTGATCTCTGGTGGGTACAGCCACTGCATATTTTGTAAAGTGGTTTGTCATAACTAAACAGTAAGAGTGTCCTGAGGTACAGGGCCGGTTTTAGACAAAGTGGGGCCCTGGGCAAAATTAAAAGCGAGGCCCCAAATGCTGATATGCAAACAACATCATTGTCTTCCAGTGGCAACCCCTATAATAACGCCTCCTTTCTGCCAACAAAAAAGTAATAAGCCCCATTTTACCACACAATTCAAATGAGCACCTTTGTACCACCTAATAGATTTTTGCACCCAGTCATCAGTTATTATAGCGCCTCCTTATAAATAATAGCCCCTGCTTTTAAATAATAATACACCTTTATTAGTAATAGCGCCCTTATAAATGATAAATAGTGCCCTGTATCAGTAATATTCCCCCTTATCAGTAACAGACACCCCGTAAAAATAATACTTCTCCCTTATAAAAAAATAGCCCTCTCATAAATAATAGTTACCCTTATAAATATTAGTCCCCATTATCACTAATAGCCCCCTTTATAAATAAGCCCACTTAACAATTATACCCCCCTTATAAAAAGTTCCCCTCTTATAAATAATAGCTCCCCCCTTATAATGGATGACTTATATATAATAGTTCCCCCCTTATAAATAATAGCCCATCTTATAAATAATAGTTCCCCCTTATAATAGCCCCCCTCATACTTAAGTTTCCCAATTATATATAGTAACCCATCCTTATATATAATAGTTCTCCGTTATACAGTGTTGGACTGAGGGGGCTAAGGCTCACCAGAGGATCTTGTTCTGGGGCCCCATCCAACAGCTTCCTGCTAATATACTACACCACGGCTCCTTCACTGAAGTCTTACATATGTGCTGACTATCTGGCGTTACTGAGTATGCTCCCAGTATAGTCAGCCCCTATAATACTGTGCAGGCCCCAATAACTCCATGGCCAGCTCATGCACAGTACTGTATGGGGAATGACATGGCCATGGAGCACTACACATATGTGCAAGATTATAGTGAGGGAGCTGTGATGCAGACATAGCACACAGGGCTACCAGTAGGAATTGTGGGCCCCCCCCCCACAGTATAATGCTCCACATGGTATATAATGCTCTCCTGAGCCCTCCAGTTTCCCCACATGGTATATAATGCTCCACAGTGACCCCACACAGTATAAAATGCTCCCCTGAGCCCCCCATAGTGGCCCCACATGGTATGTAAGGATCCACACAGTATTATACTCCACAGTGGCCCACACAGTATACTACCCCTTAGGAGCCCCAGACAGTGTTATATGCTCCCCAGCAGCCTCACACAATATAATATGCTCAATACAGTATAATATGCACCCCACAATGCCCCCCAGTATAATGCTCTACAATGGCCCCACAGAGTATCATATGCTCCCGAAAAGCCCCACACAATATAATACACTCCACAGTGGCCCCACACAGTATAACAGGCTCCCCACACTGTCCCTTCCCCCAGTATAAAGCTCCACAGTGGCCCATAGTATAATATGCTCCCCAGAGGGCCCCCGCTAGTATAATGCTCCACAGTGCCCCCTCCAGTATTTTGCTCCACAGTGGCCCCACGCAATATATTATGCTCCCCAGAGCGTCCCCCCAGTATAATGTTCCACAGTAGGCCTCACGCAGTATAATATGCTCCCCAGAGGGCCCCCTAGTATAATGCTCATTAGTCCCCCCCGAATAATGCCCCACAGTGGCGCCACGCAATATAATATGCTCTGCTGATGGCCTCCCCCAGAATAATGCTCCACAGTGACCCCACTCAGTATAACATGCTCCAGAAATGGCCTCCGCACAGTATAATATGCTGCCCAGAGAGGTTTCCCCAGTATAATACTCCACAGCGGCCCAAAACAGTATAATATGCTCTCCAGAGCCCCCCCAATATAATGCTCCACAGTGGCCCCGCACAGTATAATATACTGGGGGCCCCTCTGGAGAGCATATTATACTGTGTGGGGAAACCGTGGAGCATTATACTGGGGGGGCTCTGGAGAGCATATTATACTGTGTGGGGCCACTGTGGAGCATTATACTGGGGAGGGGGCCCTCTGGAGAACATGTTGTATTCTGTGGGGCCTCTATGGAGTATTATAAAGTGGGGGGGCTCTGGAGAGCATGTTATATTCTGTGGGGCCACTTTGGAGCATTATACTGGGGGGCCCCTCTGGAGAGCATATTATAATGTGTGGGGTCACTGTGGAGCATTATACTGGGGGGCCCCTCTGGAGAGCATATTATACTGTGTGGGGCCACTGTGGAGCATTATACTGGGGGGCCCCTCTGGAGAGCATAATGCTCCAAAGTGGCCCCACATGATATAACATTATCTCCAGAGCCCCCCCCACATTATAATTTTCCACAGAGGCACGACAGAATTTAACATGCTATCCAGAGGGCCCCTTCCCCAGTATAATGCTCCACAGCGGCCCCACACAGTATAATATGCTATCCACAGGGGCCCCACACAGTATAATATGCTATCCACAGGGGCCCTACAGTTCTATTATTATATTATATTCTGGGGTCTCTTCAGACCCCAGAGTATAATAATCGAAGGCCCGGGGGAGGAAAGGGAAAATAACAAACAGTTATACTCACCTTGTCGTACCTCTCCTAGGCCTCCTCGCGCTGCTCCGCTATCCCCGCCGGCGCTGGATTCTTCTTCTCTGCGGCTGACGTCACGCGTTGTGGACGTCACCACTGAGGCCTGTGATTGGGCCTCAGCGATTACGTGAGGCACGCTGTCAGCACGCCCCATGTGATCGCTAAGGCTGAGGCCTGGCCTCAGCGGTGATGTCCGGAACGCCAGAAGATGACGTCGGACGCCAAGGACAGGTGAGTAAAAATGTTTGTTATTTTTACTCACCACGGAAAGGGGCCCTGCGGTCCCTTTCTGTTATTGATTTGTCCGGGCCTGACTCCAGGATCCGGAGTCATCAGGTTCCGGATCACGGGGGCCCCTTTGGGGACGGGGCCCTGGGCAATTGCCCAGTTTGCCCCCCCCAACGCCGGCCCTGCTGAGGTAGAGTACCCAATCTGTACATAGTCAATCATTAAGATTTCTAGGGGGCAGATGTTTGAATAGTTTGTACAGGAGCCCATTGCTTGGGGCTTTTACTCAGCCCGCAGGACCGACACTTGAGGCATGCCTCGGTTACCATTTCTCCCAAATCTGGACAATATACGAATCGCTGCAGCCAGTGGTAGGTCTTTAGAACTCCCAAAATGAGCCCCCCTCTCATGAGCTTTCTGAGCGGCCGCTGGTCCTAATGACATAGGGATGACAACCTGTTGCCGATACTGCAGATCTGACTGTACGTATATGGTCCGTTACAGGACTCCCTGGGTAACACTGAGCTTATCCCACTGTCTCAGTAACTTCTGACCCTCTTGAGTTAGGCTGGCCCGCTCGTCCGGGAGGGGCCAGATGTTAGTCCGAATCCACTCTTTCACTTTCCAGAGGTCCGGGCAGCTATTTTGAACCCTTTCCCAATCTTCCAACATATTCCCCAACACCATCGGCATCCCTGAAGCTACCCCACTTGAATGTGTTATGTTCTGGAATGGCGGTACTCTGCCGAGGTGTGGGAATTCAATGTCTTCTAGCTCTTCTTCCCCACTCTTGGTGGCCAATCCTACAGGGACTCAGGAGAGAGCATCAGCGTTGCCGTTCTCCCTTCCTGACCGGAACTGGATGCGGTATTGGCACTTGGAAAGGCAAGCCATCCATCTCTGCTCATGGGTGCCTAGCTTGGCATTTTCCAAGAGCACTAACGGGTTATTGTCCGTCATCACAATCACTGTCTCTGTTAATGGCTGCCGCTTTGTTTAATTGGTTGTCCATCACATATAAAGAGACCCAGAAAGAAGCCTGAGTGCCCCTAGTTGTCACTTACAACCCACAGCTGGAGATCCTCCGAAGGATTGCCAAAGAGCTCCAACCTGTGCTACATAGGGACAACAGACGCAAGGACATATTTCCAGTCCCCCCTCTCCTTTCCTTTTGGCAACCACCAAACCTACGGAGTATTATTGTCTGAAGTGCCAACTGATCCAACTGAAAATGGCACCTCACCTTGCATGCAAAACAGATGCAAGAACTGCAAGCACATCCACACCACTGATAGTGTACCTGTCCCACAGTCACAACAGGTGCAAAGGATTAGGGGGACATTTTCCTGCAGGTCTTCCAATGTGGTGTATCTTATAATGTGTGTGCAATGTCCCACCACAGGCCTCTATGTGGGGGAAACGGGGCAGAGACTTAGTCAACGCATGAACTCACACAGATACACCATTAATAACAGCAGAACAGATCTCCCAGTGGACGCACATTTCTCCAGAGAAGACCACTCTATTGAAGATTTGCGGGTAGTGGTTTTAATGGGACATTTTAAGACGCAGAGGGAGAAGAAAGAATGGGAATATAAATTAATGCAAAAATTTCAAACTCTGCAATTTGGACTTAATATTCATGCCAGTTTCATGTCACACTATGTATGAACTTTGAGGGTCACAAATCACCATGTGACAGCAAGCAGATAGCAAGAATTAGTGATCCCTCCGTCACGCACCACAACTTTCCAGATTGTTTATTTTTTGACCTTTTGTAAATGACTTCTCTACTTAGATTGCATTTTGTTTTTTTAAGGATTCTAAGATCCTTTGAAGGTATGTCTTTAAGGTATAAAAAATCTGAATTTTCAGTTTCGTGTATAACACCATGTCTGATGAAGGGAGCTAGTACTCCCGAAAGCTTACCATCAAATATACTCAGTTAGCCTCTAAAAGGTATCGCCTGATTACTTCACTCTTCCACTACTTTCAATGGCTACAGCATTACAGCATTACACTACCTTCCCATATAGTGAGACTTATGCTCCTATCTAGTAGTTCCACTGAGGGCGTTCTCCCTGCCTTCTATTACCTGTACTCTTATTTTTCCCCTCTCAATCCTCTCCGTCCAACCCACCACTCCCCTTCTCAGTTCTCTCCTACACTCCCCTACCTCTCCAGACTTACTGAGTAGCCCTCTCTTTCTTCTCCTCCCCCTCCCCCTCTGCACCTTATGGCAGACATCACCATCTCACCTCTGAATGTAAAGGGGTTGAATACTCCTGAGAAACGATCCCAGGTCCTTTACAATGCCCACAAGCGCAAGGTGCACATTTGTGTCTGCAGGAAACACACTTTCTCGCAGCACATATGCCCACAATTAAGAACCGCTACTTTCTCCTATGAACACACAGTAGTAGTGCCCAGGGTAAGACCAAAGGGGCAGCTATCTTTTTCCACAAAAACCTGCCGATAAAGCTTCTGAATTCCCAGATAGACCAAGATGCCAGATTCCTATTTATCAACTGTGAAATTTATGGAGTAGTATGATAGCTAATATCCTCTAATTCCAGCCGGTTCCCTTTTCTTATTTCCACCTTGACTGCCCTCCAATCTTTTGCCAGAGGTCGCCTTATATTGTGCAGTGACTTCAATCTCGCCATCAGCTGGCAGGATGCAGGTTCCATATAATGCTCTCAACAAATTTCATAAACTTCTCCACTCTATGCTATTATGTGACGTCTGGCACCTTCTTCAACCAACAGATAAAGACTTTATCTTGCACTTCCACATTCATAATTCTTATAGTAGGATAGATTATGTCTCTCACTCGCGAGTGTCTCAGGTCTCTGAGACTAAAATAGGTACAGCCTTTCTTTCCAGCCACTCTCCTATCTCATGCTCACTCCAGTTTCTCCCTCCTGGACCACACTCGGCCTCGTGAAAATTAAATAATCACTTCTGCTTGATACTCAGTGCTTGACTGATCTCAATCTAACTGTTTCCAATTTTGTGTTGGATCACTGTAACGACACCATGGCTCCCCATACCCAATGGTCAGCCCTTAAATGTGTCCTTTGAGGGATCTTAACGAAACACGGAGCTAGGCTCAAGGGCTGAAAACTGAGCTCCCTTCTACAAGACCTAGCTACCCTGGAGACTCAACATAATCAGACTCTCCAAGAATCTACGCTTGCCTCTCCAATTGCTACCCGCCAAGAGATAAAGTCCTTGCTTGAGCACAAGTAATAGAGTCTTCGCCAACTAGGACAGCATTCATTTTATGAATGGGGCAACAAGATGGGATGCCTCCTGGTGAGGGCAGTTCTGGATAGACAGACTACCACCCATTTCATAGCCATCAGACATTCCTCGGGTAAAGTCTCCCACCTCATAACGGACATAACAGCGGCATTCTGCGACTACTATGGGTCCCTCTATGACCTCCTTCCCCCACACTCCACAAACCCAAAACCTGACCCGTTACTCTAGCATCCCCAGATCTCAAGCCAGATGACATTGCCCATCTGGAGACCTCATTCACAGATCGGGAGATTGAAATGAGAATATCCATGCTGCCGACGGGTAAGAGCCCATCACTGGATGGATTTACGGCCCGCTTCTATAAGACTCTGCAAGCTGACCTAGCTCCGATTTTGCTACGGGCTTTCAACTCCATTGCGCCGGGAACCCTAGGGAGGCTCAGGATAATACCTTGAAGGCTTTCTCTGCGATCCATCACGCTCAACGCTTGAACACCCCTATGATGTTGCTGTTGGATGTGGAGAAGGCCTTTGATAGGGTCGATTGGAAATTTTTGGAGGCCACTCTCCTTTAGATTAGCCTGGGTCCCAATAAGCTCAACCGGATTCGAGCCCTCTATGCCTCCCCTCAAGCGCAGGTGCGTGTCAATGGCTCTCTCTCCCCTCACCATCTATAATGGCAACCAACAGGGATGTCCCCTCTCCCCTATGTTGTATGCACTAGTAATGGAACATCTCCTTGTAGCAATCCGCTGTAACCCGGATATCAGGGGGCTACACGTTCGTAATCTCCACCTCAAAATTTCAGCTTTCGCTGACAGTGTCTTACTCTTTGTCACTCAACCGCTAACCTCCATTCCATCCCTCCTCCGTGAAATCGCTGTATATAGCTACTACAGTAATTATAAAATTAATTTATCCAAAAGCACCGCCCTAAATGTATCCTTGCCGACCCCCCTGGTCCAGACTCTCCGTTCCTTATTTCCTTTCTGTTAGTCTCCAAAAGCGATTAAGTACCTGGGAGTATACCTCCCCAATGACCCGACAAACACTTATTCGCAGAACTTCCTGCCTCTTCTGCGCTCTATTCAGGCCTAAAGCTTTCTTTGTCTCTCTTAAGAAGACGTTTACTAAATTCCTCTGGGCCTCTAAGCCTCTGCGCATTGCGAGGCATACCCTCTTCAGACTTAAACAGAGAAGGGGCTTGGGGGTGCCGAATTACCTTGGTTACTACTTGGCTGCTACCACTACACATATCCTAAACTGGCATCATGCCGCCCACTCAAAACTCTGGGTTGCCTTGGAGAGCTCCATTAGCCTGCTCCCTCTCACTGCTCTACTGTGTCTCCATAAGCACCATTGGTCAGACAGCATGATTCAATCTCTCCTTTATGTCACTCGCCATGTGCTTTGGCCTGTCATCTCTATAGCACTGTTAGGCATCTGTTCAGAAATGATGGTCCTATGACTCCTGTCTCTGGCAACCCAGACTTCCCCATTGCTTTACACTAGGCCTTCCTCTCCCACATTCTCGACATTGCTTCGCTTCCTCCGAATACTCTCGACCACCTTTCTCCTGCCCCTTTTGGAACTGATCCCACTTAGCTCTGCAACAATTGTCTCTCACTGGCAGTAGACTCAACTGACCCAATTTTATACCTCAATCAAGAACTCACACGACTTGCATAGATTGCTTTTGTCCTTTGAATGTCTCTGCCTTTCTTCAGTAGCCCCAACTCATTCCACCTCACTGGTTTATGGTTTCTTAACAGAGGATTCTGAAGATCAGCTTCCGGCCTATATGGGGAGTTGGGAGCGGGAATTGGGGGTTTGGATCCCACCAGATGCGTGGTCTATCTCCTATAAGGTGCAAGAAACTAACTACAAAATACTCTTGTGCTGGTACAGACCCCTCTGTCCTTCATGAGATCTATCCCTCCATGTCGGATCGATGCTGGGGATGCAATACTGATCGGGTACGATGGCACACATCTGGTGGGGATGCTCTCTCCTGTGCCCTTTCTGGTCGGATGTCCGACATATTACTGAGACAGTCACAGGCACTGCTCTGGAGGATGACCCGGTACCTCTCCTCCTCTCTATCTTTCCCAGGATGTTTAGGAGACACACTTGCAGTGCCCATCAACAGACATGGCTCTTGTGGAATACCTTCTACTACTCTGCTGACTTTCAGTCTGCTTCCCCCTATCCCTCCTGATATCCTCTGCATCTTGTCTTCCTTCTCTCCCTCTCATTGTATTTTCCAGTTCAGCTGCTGCGTCAGAGTACTTGCATGTGCTTGAACCCTTTTTCTCCCTCTCTGCCTTTGCAATAGTTGACCTCCCCCCATTGTTCCTCTGCAGAAGGGTTCGTTACCCTCCCTTTCCCCAATTTCAGTTGTGATTTGTACTGTTTAATTTTTTCTGTAAAACCTTAATAAAAACTTGATAAACACACCACTGCAGACTTTAAATCAATGAATATACATGGCAGACCCATGGTTCCTCGGCGTGTCTTTGGGGGAGGAAAACCCCCCCGAATTGAGACAAGGCCCATATCCAAATGCCCCCAAGAGGAGGGAGAGAGACCTGTCTCATCCTGACCCCTGTAGGGACAGGAAACACTGGAGGGAGGATTCAGGGATGGGGTTTTAACCTGTCTCAGTTCCTGTCAAGGGTCATCCTACATTTGGTGCCGTCTTGGGGTACATTATAGAAACAAAAATTAGTCAGTTCTATAATCACCTCTTCCTGCCACTAGCAATTCACGTCTGCCTGTCAGTGCTGGGGACAGGTGAGTATGCTTTTTTTTAAAAAAATTTTTATTTATACACCTTCCTGGCGACCGCCACAGTGGTCGCTCCAGTTTATGGACAACCTCTACGATACTATATGGGGAACAGTGATGGAGCCATTATATTGTGTGGGAGCAGTGATGGGAGCTAACATCCTGTAGGGGGGGGACATTAAACTGTGTGGTGCATATTAAAGGGGTTGTCCAGGGTTAATCTTTTTTATGGCCTATGCTCAGAATAGGACATAAATACCTGATCGGTAGGGGGCTGACACATGGCCCCATCAGCTGTATGGAGGCACTTCCGGTGCCTGTTCTGTACACAACACAGGGCCGAAAGCAGAAAGCTCCATCTGCTGTTTAGTCGCGCGGCGCCTTCACTGCAGCTCAGCTCCCACTGACTTCAATAAGTGCTGAGATGCAGTGAAGGTGCTCGTCTAATATACAGTGGACAGAGCTTTCTGCTTCCGGCCCCATATTGTGTACAGCCAAGAAGTGGCTCCGTACAGCTGATCTGTCCGGGGTCGGCCCCCTACAGATCAGGTATTAAATGCACCACACTTTAAAGAGGTTGTCCAGTATAATTTTTTTCTTTTTCATAATTAATCTGGGAGGAGGCGACCCCTGCTACCCCCTCCCCCAAAAAAAAAACATACCCACCTGTCCCCAGTGCTTTGGTGTCCTCCCAGCATGATCCGGTCTTGCAGCTCTGCTGTCTTCTTTTGTTGGAAGCCCTCACTGGCTGTGACGTCCCAGGTCCCTTCCCTTAGGCCGCTGATTGGCCTCAGGGGTCACGTGACTACCTGTGAGGGAACTTCCACTGGAATAAAACAACAGAGCTGCAGGAACAAACCACGCTGGAAGACACTGGGGACAGGAGAGAAAGTTTGGGGGTTTTTTTGTTTTGTTTTTTTACCTGCCCCAGCATAATTTAAAAAAAAAAAATGTTATCCTAGACAACCCCTTTAATGTCCCCCAGGATATTGAAAGGACCACTGTATGGAGGGGGAATAGTGAAGGGGACACTGTATACCCATACAGTGGCCCCTTCACTGGTCCCCCTATAGTAGATTGGGTGATTACTTACCTGCCTGCTCCCCGTTCCCGATCCTTCTTGCTCCGGGCGCACTGATGGCAGGAGGCGCCAGAGAGCAGGTAAGTATTGGAGATTAGCTTGTATCCCATAGGCTCAATGGGGCCTGTGGCCTACAAGCCTGTGAGTGGTAGAGCAGGAAGCCTGTGGCTTTCTGCTCTTCTAGTAGCAGAACCGGGTCGGCGGTGCCACATCCCTGGTTTTGTGATCCGATTCTTAAAACCAGATCGCAAAACTGGGGAGAACCTGGCTGCATCACATACCTCTCCCTGCTCCTGCTCGCAGCTTCTCCTCTTCCTGCTTCAGCCTGGGCCCTGTGCGTCGAGTCGCAGCATATGGGGGCCCCTGGCCAGGAGCAGGGAGAGGTAAATGAATAGGGACTTTTACCGCACCTCCACTGCCTATTATAAAACAGCAGAGGGGGTCCAGTAGAGCCCCCTACTGGCACAGGGCCTACTGGGGGATTCACCGGTCCCCCGGTGGGCCAGTCCGACCCTGACAGCAGGCATGCAAGGACAGTGCTCCTTGCTTTGGACCTTAGTCCTACAAGAACTATATAGTTTGGCAAATCTATTTCACCCCAGCACTTCTCCTAGCCTAAGTGTTTGTTATTGGGGTGCTTAGTCTGTGATTTTGGGGCCCTGAAACTCCCTAGGAACAGCCCACTTTCAGCCATGAGTCGACGGCCATCTTGGGCCTAGCACCTACTGTTCCAGCAAAGGCTTTCCTGTCTACTGCAAGCGCACAGCTATCTCATCAGCTCGCCGCTAACCACTTCGCCATCAAACGGGCAGGACTTCATTCTTATCAGCTAGCCAAGTAATCCCCTCCAGCTCCCAGAACCTGTGAGCCCTGAGCCTCTACTAACTTCCCGGAGTCTCCTCTCTTGACTGGCTCTCCACTATACAGTGGGGAAAAAATTATTTAGTCAGCCACCAATTGTGCAAGTTCTCCCACTTAAAAAGATGAGAGAGGCCTGTAATTGACAACATAGGTAGACCTCAACTATGAGAGACAAAATGAGAAAACATATCTAGAAAATCACATTGTCTGATTTTTTTAAAGAATTTATTTGCAAATTATGGTGGAAAATAAGTATTTGGTCAACTACAAACAAGCAAGATTTCCAGGTCTCACAGACCTGTAACTTCTTCTTTAAGAGGCTCTGTCCTCCACTCATTACCTGTAGTAATGGCACCTGTTTGAAATTGTTATCAGTATAAAAGACACCTGTCCACAACCTCAGTCACACTCCAAACTCCACTATGGTGAAGACCAAAGAACTGTGGAAGGACACCAGAAAAAAAAAAATTGGCGACCTGCACCAGGCTAGGAAGACTGAATCTGCAATAGGCAAGCAGCTTGGTGTGAAGAAATCAACAATTAGAAAATGGAAGACATACAAGACCACTGATAATCTCCCTCCATCAGGGGCTCAACGCAAGATCTCACCCCGTGGGGTCAAAATAATCACAATAATGGTGAGCAAAAATCCCAGAACCACATGGGGAGTCCTAGTGAATGACCTGCAGAAAGCTGGGATTAACGTAACAAAGGCTACCGTCAGTAACACACTACGCCGACAGGTACTCAGATCCTGCAGTGCCAGACGTGTCCCCCTGCTTAAGCCAGTACATATCCGGGCCCGTCTGAAGTTTGCTAGAGAGCATGTGGATGTTCCAGAAGAGTATTGGGAGAATGTCATATGGTCAGATGAAACCAAAGTAGAACTGTTTGGTAGAAACACAACTCGTCGTGTTTGGAGGAGAGTGAATGCTGAGTTGCATCCAAAGAACACCATACCTACTGTAAGCATGGGGGTGGTAACATCATTCTTTGGGGCTGTTTCTCTGCGAAGGGACCAGGTCGACTGATCCGTGTACATGAAAGAATGAATGGGGCCATGTATCGTGAGATTTTGAGTGCAAACCTCCTTCCATCAGCAAGGGTATTGAAGATGAAATGTGGCTGGGTCTTTTAGCATGACAATGATCCCAAGCACACCGCCAGGGCAACAAAGGAGTGCCTTCATAAGAAGCATTTCAAGGTTCTGGAGTGGCCTAGCCAGTCTCCGGATCTCAATCCCATAGATAACCTTTGGAGGGAGTTGAAAGTCCGTGTTGCCCAGCAACAGCCCCAAAACATCACTGCTCTAGAGGAGATCTGCATGGAGGAATGGGCCAACATACCAGCAACAGTGTGTGCCAACCTTGTGAAGACTTACAGAAAACGTTTGACCTCTGTCATTGCCAACAGAGGATATATAACAAAGTATTGAGATGAACTTTTGTTATTGACCAAATACTTATTTTCCACCATAATTTGCAAATAAATTCTTTAAAAATCAGACAATGTGATTTTCTAGATCTGTTTTCTCATTTTTTTCTCTCATAGTTGAGGTCTACCTATGATGTCGATTACAGGCCTCTCTCATCTTTTTAAGCGGGAGAACTTGCACAATTGGTGGCTGACTAAACACTTTTTTTCCCCACTGTATGTGCCCCAGGCAGCACTTACCTCACTTTGTAACTAGCTGGGACGGGACTGCTCTGGACTGCAGCCAGAGACTGAAATGTCAGCTGCCACACATTAGACTGAACATCCGGCTTCCTGTCATTTTCTCTGAACCAGCCAACAGGTGAGTTTGCAGCAGGCAGCTGCATAGCCCAAAGCTCTCCTATTTCACCTCTGACACACTGAAGCTCTTCTTACCTGAGCCCTATCCTGCCGGGACCACAGCGCCATATTGGCCCTCCTCATTTGCAGACGCTTACCCTATGACCCTGTCTCATTTTGGACTGTAAAACCTATCCAGGTGCAATATAAAAAACCTACCCTCATCTCTACTTGGCTGCCATCTTGGATGCTTGTCCCTCCCCAAGCCGTGCTACGAGCTCTGGGCACACAACCAATGCTACCTGAGGTCTGTCAGAAAAGCCAGTGACCTGCTTCCTACTGTGTGTTCTGCTCTATCTCCTGCAAACTGAGCTTCTCTGCATAATAATATGTGCTACTCCTGTAGGGGCCTGAGGCCTTCTCTGCATAATAATATGTGCTACTCCTGTAGGGGCCTGAGGCCATCTCTCGCTGCAGCAACCATCCTGTGGACACCACTCGGGCACTGTACATATTTCAACTTGCAGGCAAATGCATATTGACCTACTCAGTTCCTAGACTGCTGCGTCCCTGAGAAGTCTGTTAACATCCCACTGAACCGCCAGACAGTCATTGAGACCCCACGTGAGAGGACAGTGCCACCAAAGGACCTTCCCTCCACTGACCTAGCTCCTTCAGCGCCTGTATTCCCTGCTGTGTTGTACCATCATCATCAACGGACCTAAAAGACGAATTCTCCACACGTGTATCGGAGGGATCGACTTGGGACTGTCTGGAACATTAATCCTCCCCCCTCTTCCTCAGGCCATTACCCCACATCCTTGGCTGCACCCTGGTAAGCTGGTAAGCATCCATCAGGTCAGTGGTCCCAGGGGCGCCATTAAAGAGGCCCGTCATTAAAGTGAATGCCAAATTGCCACTACCACCCCTGAGCCTGGGCTCTGCTGCATCCTGATGACACCTAGACTGCTCTGGCACTGACAAACCTGTTCATACCCTGCTGAACCACTGGACAATCTCTGAGACCCCACTTATAGGGACTTCACTGCCAGGGGATCTTCTCCACGCTGACTGGGCTCTTTCACACTCCCAAATATATTGCACCTCCAGCATCAACGGGCCCACAGGACAAACATTTCATCCTTGTGTCGAAGGGCTTAAATTGGAATCATCTGGATCATTATCTCTCCCCTCTCTCCCACCATTCCCCAACCCCATGTCTTTGGCTACACCCTGGGACACTGATACACATCCATCAGGTCAGCGGTCCCAGGTTCAACATTACAGAAGCCCATCTTTAAAGTGAATGCCAGATTTCTACTGACACCGACCTCCTCTGAGGCTGGACCTTGCTGCAGCAACCATCCTTCTAACTCCATAGCCGAGAGAGTACAATATCATATAACTTAAGGGCAGTTTTAAAGATTTTGTTCATAAAGTATCTTATCCTCCCTTCATGGAGACATGAGGTGCTAGGGCTCAGTCCTATGTGACCTGTTAGCAACCTCATTCATACCTCTGCTATGATGGTGCAATAAAAGCTCTGACTTGCTCACAACACACAGATCGCTGAAACCCCAGGCTGATTTGCAGAAATTTCTGAAGAAAAAATCTCCGGTGCATCTACTGAAAATGACCGAGCCTCAAGCCGATCTTGACTCCATAGGGGATGCTGCTGGCGGCTGGCTGTTGACTCCAGCGAGTAACTGTCAGGCCCAATTACAATGGCTTTCCTTTGTAAAACTTTTACATGGCCATGCAACCGTTGCTCTCAGAGCTAGCTACTATATGAACTGAGATGCAACAATTTAATAAAAGAGCAAACACTCTCGAAGCTGCTTGTTCTAACCTAACGTCCCACTCTGAGGCACTTGCTAACAGAATGTCATCACACTCAGAACACCTCAATAGAGCGCTCTCACTCATTGAAGACCAAGAAAATAGGAGCATGAAGAAGAATGTCCGCTTTAAGGGACTGCCAGAGACATGGCCCTCTGACGCCCTACCGAAAGTAGCCATGGATATATTCTCCGACCTCCTAGGACCTGACAATGCCACACAGATCATGATTATGCCCTAAACCGAAGCCTTCGAAACCACCATGTGAGCTAAATAACATTTGATAAAACCTCTACTGGAAGCACTGAGGGAAATGAACACTCAATATGCTTGACTGTTCTCATTTGGTATTACCATATCCTTCGGCGGTTGCCGAATTGTCTTCACTACTCTGGCAGATCTTGCAAAGCTCTGGCCAAAATTGGATATGTCACCAGTGCTATACCAATTTTAGAGCCGTTTGTCCTTCTCAAGTGAATAATGCATTCTACGTGTTCTGAGGTTCACCCTTTTTCTAACAGTTTACCACTGGTGAAGTGAGCTCTCCTCCTGACATTCCCAGACATTCTTGTGGTTTCGCAAATTGCCCCTTGCTGTGAACAGTTGGAAGGAGACCACGCTAAAATGGACCGCCTTCGCCATTGTTTGCAGTTCTACACAGCTGAACAGTGCACTAGCTTATACCAAGCTTATTGATGTTTATTGATGTCCTGTAGACAGCTGTGTTACTTTTACTTTTATTCAGGTTGTTATGGGGCACTTCCAGTGCCACGAGTACTTTATTAACAGTTATCTACACGCCACGTTTGCCCCCTTCCCACGTCCTTTTAGTCACTCAAAATTCCCCCTCCTTTGCAGAGGAGTTGGGCGGCTGAGGGTCGACCGATCAGTCTGTTTTTGTGAGCTCTCTGGTGCCAGGGCTGTGGAGTTGGAGTCGGAGTCGTGGAGTCGGAGTCGGTGCCTATTTTGGTGGAGTCGGAGTCGGTATAAAATGGACCGACTCCGACTCCCAAAATATATAATAAATTGGTACAGTTAGTAGTACAATGCAGTATGTGCTGAATATATTTTCATAAGAATTTGGGAAAATGATGAAATGTTGAAAATGATGAAATGTCCTGTAAAGGTCTGTTCTATTCCTCATATAATGATGGGACTGAGTTCTGAGTGAACCTATAAGGTTTAGCACCATTATCTGGAGTAAGCAAATGATACAAGTGTTGTGATTGTGAGGACTGAAAAGCTTGACTTTATCTGTAATTGTGCTGGAGACCCACCCACAGCCCGAGGACACAGAGTGACTGCTTGTCAGCAAGTGAATCATTGTGCTGAGACTGAGAACTCCTTTAAGGCAAGTACTTCTTCTTAGTATATCTAAACTTGCAATAAACTGCATAAATCAATTGTCCAGTGTATGTTCTCTCTGTATGCTTTGTGTTAGTTTGCTTCTCCTCTGAGCTCATGTTTGGAGAGGTTAGCTGCTCTGCTCAGATGGCTTATATGTGCTATACATAGAATATAAGGGGGGAAACTGTTTTCTAACATCTCAAACTTAGAAATACAGAAACACACATGTGAGAAAGTATTATAGGTGTAGAAGCTGTTGCCACTTGCCAAGGCTTTGTTATCTAGCACTGCTAGTAGTTTCACTTTGTAGATTGTGAAGCAGTATGATGTAAAACACCCAGGGCCTGATGTATGAAACTGTCTAGGTGTAGAAGTTTCTTCGTTGCCCATAGCAACCAATCAGAGCTCCCCTTTCATGTAGTGCTCTGGAGAAATGAAAGCAGAGCTCTGATTGGTTGCTGTGAGCTCTGACTGGTTGCTATGGGTAACAAAGAAAGTCTTAGACCAAGACAGTTTTCACACATCAGGCCCTTAGTGAGCTGTATCCAGAGAAAAGTGTGATACTGAAAGTTCAGAGTAAAGAGACCTAATAAAACATATATTACAAACTTTTTATTTATTATGACATATCGATAGCTGTACTATTGATTTATGCATAGTTTGTTTTATTTCTATCCAAAGTTATACTCGCTATTCTTTCAGATATTACAATATACCTTTTTTTTTATAGGACAAAATTATTTTGAAAACAAATTTATATCATTATAAAATGTCTAAGAAGCTTCCTATGAAGTCAGCTGTATTTGAGCATTTCACACTAACTGAAGATAAAAAATATTTTGTGTGTCAGTGTAAGATAAGTGACCCAGATGAGAACAAATGCTGTGATGTCAAAATCAGTGCATACTCCGGAAGTGAGAAAAACGCTCCTACGAGAGCTTCCAATCTAAAAAGACATTTAAGTCGCTTCCACCCAGAAGTTTTCAAATCTGTGACTGAGAAGAATCAGAGTGACACCAAGAAACCAGTGCCCAGCACTTCCCGCCAGGCAACGGAGGATGAAAGATTGTCTCAAACATCAGTAACAAGATATTTTCTAAGTGACAAAATTACTGTAACAATGACAGCAGATGTGTTTAAAAAGACAGCTCATAGAGCTTGTTGTGAAGGACGGTGTACCATTATCATTATTTGCTCGACCAAGTTTTAAAGCTCTTAATGGAGAAATGGCCCGCAAACTTGGTGTTTCTCTGGAAAGACAAAGTATTAGAAAATTAGTGATTGAAGAAGCCCTTAACCAAAAAGAACATCTTAAAAAGATTCTCAAGAGACGCTTAATATATCTTAAAATGGATGCCTGCACGCATCACAGCGTGAACTATTTTGCTATAAATGTAAGATTTGTTTGTGACAACAAAAAATTTGTTACCAAGACACTGGCAGTAAAGGATACTAAAGCTCAACACACCAGTCAGTTTCTCCAGGCCTTAGTGGAAAATGTTCTGGAAGATTATGAACTCAAAAAAGAACAGCTTCTTGCTATTGTAACGGACAATGCTTCAAACATGATAAGTACAATTAAACTGATGAATGAGAATAAGGAAGGTGAAGAACAGTTAGAAGAAAACTTTGGATTCAGTATGTCTGAGATGGCAGCCCACAGTCCTGTTCCTGTAACTGAGGAACAAACAGATATTACTACAGAACAACAGCAAAATGATACTTTAGAATTAGATCTTGCTGAAGCTGCTTCAAAATTCTCTCATATTTATCACATGCGCTGTGCTGTGCACACACTGCAGCTGGCAATAAGAGACAGTCTGCAAGAGGGACATGCTGGAACTCTGATTGGCAAGGTGAGGAAATTGGCTATTGCTGCCCGAACCCCTAAAATTGATTCCATCTTGAAGAGACGTGCTGGGAAAGGAGCAATCGTAGATCAAGCCACTCGGTGGGGCAGCACCTATTTAATGATTGAGCGATTAGTTGAGCTGAAGCCCTTTCTTGTGGACATGGCCAACCCTCAGGTAACATTAACAGAAGGTCAATGGACACAGGTGGCTGAATTAATGGAACTGCTTCATCACCCATTCACGGTAACAAAAAAATTACAAGCTGAGGATTTAACTCCTGGAACTTTCTTAAAGGAGTGGAAGAACTTGCTGTTTTGCATGTCCCAAAGACAAGGCTTAATCGCAGAGGGCATTGCTGTTTCAATGAAAAGGAGAGAGACACTGTTATTAGATAACAAAATTCTTCTGGCAGCTGTTTATGTGGACCCAAGTCATCGTATATTGCTGAATGATCAACAGATTACTAAAGGAAAAGAAGCTCTGACTGAGGTAGCAATTAGGATGAGTGGGCTACAGGACTGCCAAGAGCAAGAGGAATTGGGTCTTGCCAGTGCTACTGCCACCATATCTTCAGCCTCATCAGATGAAGAGTTTAACTTTGAAAAGTATTTGGATGACATGGATCAGGCAAAGCGTTGCCGCAGAGAAAAAGATTCCATTCCAATAGCAAACAAACTGACTGTATTTCAGCAAAATATTTCACTTGCTCTCAAAGAAGTAGAAGAGTTCAACCGATCATCAAAACTGACTGTGCAGGAGGCAATTCCTTTATACCCGAGATTGTTAGAGATCTTGCCCATGTGGTCACCGCTTTGCCACCAACCCAAGTTAGTGTAGAGAGGCTGTTCTCTAGCCTTAAAATAATTCGATCCGATTTGAGGTCATCTTTGAAGGAGGATCTGATGGAGGCGATACTTTTTCTCAGAACAAATTCATAGACTCCACAAATGTTATTCAGGACGTTTTTGTTGAAAACTGTTTTTTTACCACTTACTGCAGCGTTTTGCATATTTGCAATTTATTAAAGTTTTTTGTGTTCTAAAGTTGTATCCAATAAATATATTTTATGTTCTACCCAAATAGCTTGATTATTGTATCATAAGGATGATAAAAAGCTTAAATTAAGTTATCTCTTAAACATGCGCCATGTACAGTACAGACCAAAAGTTTGTACACACCTTCTCATTCCAAGAGTTTTCTGTATTTTCATTACTATAAAAATTGTAGATTCACACTGAAAGCATCAAAACTATGAATTAACACACGTGGAATTATATACTTAACAAAAAAGTGTGAAACAACTGAAAATATGTCTTATATTCTAGGTTCTTCAAAGTAGCCACCTTTTGCTTTGATTACTGCTTTGCACACTCTTGGCATTCTCTTGATGAGCTTCAAGAGCTAGTCACCTGAAATGGTCTTCCAACAGTCTTGACGGAGTTCCCAGAGATGCTTAGCACTTGTTGGCCCTTTTGCCTTCACTCTGCGGTCCAGCTCACCCCAAACCATCTCGATTGGGTTCAGGTCTGGTGACTGTGGAGGCCAGGTCATCTGACATAGCACCCCATCACTCTCCTTCTTGGTCAATTAGCCCTTACACAGTCTGGAGGTGTGTTTGGGGTCATTGTCCTGTTGAAAAATAAATGATGGTCCAACTAAACGCAAACCGGATGGAATAGCATGCAGTTGTAAGATGCTGTGGTAACCATGCTGGTTCAGTATTCCTTCAATTTTGAATAAATCCCCAACAGTGTCACCAGCAAAGCACCCCCACACCATCACACCTCCTCCTCCATGCTTCACGGTGGGAACCAGGTATGTCGAGTCCATTCGTTCACCTTTTCTGCGTCGCACAAAGACATGGTGGTTGGAACCAAAGATCTCAAATTTGGACTCATCAGACCAAAGCACAGATTTCCACAGGTCTAATGTCCATTCCTTGTGTTCTTTAGCCCAAACAAGTCTCTTCTGCTTGTTGCCTGTCCTTAGCAGTGGTTTCCTAGCAGCTATTTTACCATGAAGGCCTGCTGCACACAGTCTCCTCTTAACAGTTGTAGAGATGTGTCTTCTGCTAGAACTCTGTGTGGCATTGACCTGGTCTCTAATCTGAACTGTTGTTAACCTGCGATTTCTGAGGCTGGTGACTCGGATGAACTTGTCCTCCGCAGCAGAGGTGACTCTTGGTCTTCCTTTCCTGGGGCGGTCCTCATGTGAGCCAGTTTCTTTGTAGCGCTTGATGGTTTTGGCCACTGCACTTGGGGACACTTTCAAAGTTTTCCCAATTTTTCGGACTGACTGACCTTCATTTCTTAAAGTAATGATGGCCACTCGTTTTTCTTTACTTTACTTTACTAGCTGCTTTTTTCTTGCCAGAATACAAATTCTAAAACTCCATTTAGTAGGACTATCAACTGTGTATCCACCTGACTTCTGAACAACACAACTGATGGTCCCAACCCCATTTATAAGGCATGAAATCCCACTTATTAAACCTGACAGGGCACACCTGTGAAGTGAAAACCATTTCAGGTGACTACCTCTTGAAGCTCATCAAGAGAATGCCAAGAGTGTGCAAAGCAGTAATCAAAGCAAAAGGTGGCTACTTTGAAGAACCTAGAATATAAGACATATTTTCAGTTGTTTCACACTTTTTTGTTAAGTATATAATTCCACATGTGTTAATTCATAGTTTTGATGCCTTCAGTGTGAATCTACAATTTTTATAGCCACGAAAATACAGAAAACTCTTGGAATGAGAAGGTGTGTCCAAACTTTTGGTCTATACTGTATGTCGGAGTCGGAGTCAGGGGAAATTGAGGAGTCGGAGTCGGGGCTTTGGCGTACCGACTCCACAGCCCTGTCTGGTGCCTCAGATATTAGTTCACTCACGGCTCAGATGTTCATTTGTTTACATTGACTATATTGTTTATATTGTTCCTCCAAACTTTTGTTGCCCTCTTCCCCTCCCTTTTTTTGGCTGACTCTCACATACCGTACGGTTACCATACAGTGTCCCTCTTACTAGCTTGACCCTTATTGCCTAATTCGATTCCATAGGATATTGTTTAGAGCTGAGACTGTGATGGACCATAGAGATACAACCTTTAACATTACAGGTTTTAACTCCCCTGAAAAGCGACACATCGCTCTACTTCTCAAGAAACTTAAAACAGATGTACTGTTTTTTCAAAAAACTCACTTTAAGACGAACCAGGTTCCTAAGCTCTTGTTAAAATATTTTTCACAGCGGTTCCATAGCTGTACCACCTCCTCATCATCCAGGGGAGTCTCAATAGCTTTGCATCATGCTTTTCCTTTCAATCCGGGAGCAGAATTTAGAGACACAGAAGGTAGAGTCCTGTTTTTTAAGGGGAAAGCGGCATCCACTACTTTCATACTAACCTGTATGTCCCAAATGTAAACCAAGTTACTTGGCTTTTGCTTAGATCAGAGGAGTTACAATCTTTTGGAGAAGGTTACATCTTTTAGATGGAGACTTCAACTTAATAATGAATCCTCGCAGAAGTCAACCTTTTCTCCGGCTGCAAGAAGGAAACTGTATTTAAAACTTCAAGATTTTCAGGTTGTGAACATGTGACGGCACTTGAACCCCACAGAGAGAGATTTGACTTATTTACTATTACCAACTCATAGCACATATCAGAAGTTGGATCAGTTTTATCACAATGTCTTTGTTGCCATCCGCTACTAAAGCTCAGATTGGCAATATTACTATATCTGAACATGCACCTTGCACACTCACCCTAAACTTACAACTGCTTTACCCCAGGGAATGGCATTGGCACCTAAATGAAACCTTGTTAGATAGCAAGGTCTATCGGGAACAGAAAAACTAACACTTCACCCTCTTTTTCAATGTGAACTCTGGAACCTCCCCACCCCCCTAGTCTGGGAGTCCCACAAATCTTATATTAGGGGTATTTTTATATCTCTAGGCTCCGATGTCAAAAAACAGAAAGAGATTGATACACTGCTCCGAAAAATTTCTATGCTTGAGTGCGCACAAACAGCCGCAAGTCACTGATTGCAATGACTTGCGGCAGTTTGTGCACGCTCAAGCATAGAAATTTTTCGACATTGGCTGGTAGAACTTATTTATCTGAGAGAATGCTTGAAGGCCTTTTTGAGTATTAAGGCAGCTAAGTCACACCTGCTGTACTAGCATAAAATCTATGCATGCGGTAATAAGGGCAGTAGACTAATGATGACGCTTATCAAAAAGGCCAGATATAACTCTCACATCCATAAGATCAAGGGAGAAGGAGCTATATTGACATTCATACCAGAGATTGTAGGGGCTTTTTCGGGCCTTTCCATAATCTCAATACCTCTCAACCTAATTTAGACACTTGTCAGGATTATCTGTCTGGCTCCTGACCTTTAACGTTACCATGCCAACCTGGGAAACTTTTGCACTTTCAGAGGCTTCCTGGCTTGGTCCAGTTAGCATCTGAGGAGGCCTATATAAGGCCATGCTCTTCTGAGACATGTGCTGACTATTAGTTTGCTACCTGCTAGTTTGGGTTTCCATTTTGTGTGTTTTCCTGTGACCTTTGGGTTTGTCCCTGGATTCCTCTTTCGCTTATTGATTCTGTTGTGACGTTTCCTGGCTGTATTTTTGACCTTTTGGTTTGTTTCTCGGATATCACTTTTTTTCTCCCGTCTCTGCTTATTTGTCTCTCCTGGTTTTGACACTGTGCTGTACTACTTCTCATCTACCCATGCCACTTTGTAAGTTTTAGCAGTCCTGGTGTTGGTTTCTGCAGCAGTGCATTTACTGTTAGTACATTTGTCTGTTTGGTGACAATTCAAATCCCCAGATCCAGCAACGCCCATCTCCCCTTGCGGGGAGCTCTGATGTAGGGAAAGATCCGCAGAACTGTTACAGGCCAATTTCTCTCCTTAACATGGATCTGAAAATATGGGTCAAACTCTTGGCTTATAAACAATCTGGTTTTGTGATGCATAGAGAAGGCAAGGACAACTCGCATAGAATACTACAGGTTGGTTCAGGTTCCCACTAGAGTTTATTGCTGCGATTTTCACCTTATACACACAGCTGCATGCTAGACTGAAAATCAATGGGACGTTGTCATCGTCTTTCGATATTTCAAATGGAACAAGGCAAGGATGCTTGCTCTCCTTATCTCTGTTCATACTGGTTGTTGAGACTTCATTACAAAGTGTCCGTCAGGACGCTAGGATTCAGGGGCCAAGTATAGGATCTGAGACTCTGCAAGCTACCACATTCGCAGACGATTTACTCTTCTTGGTCACAAATCCTAAAGAGATTCCCTCTCGAACTTCAAAGTAAATTGTAGTAAGTACGTAAGTAACTCAACATAACCTTATCACTATCCCAGCTGAACCTTCTTAAACCTCTCACCCCCTTTTTTTGACCCCTGGTACCATTAAATACTTAGGTATTTCAATAACCCTTAACTTGAATGATTGAAAGACTCCTAACCGAATATGATATCATTTGCAGTCCTGAATGGGCTGTATAAACCTACTAAAGACTTATATACTGCCAAAACTATTATATACTATGCAGATGGTCCCCCTTCTGTTACTTAGAACCTTCTTCAAAGATATTCACAACATCTTCTCACTATATGTGTGGAAGCGTAGGAGACCACTACTTGCCCATTCTCTAGTGACACGAGGAAGACATCTGGAGGGCATGGGACTTCCTGACGTACATGCTTACTACTTGGCCATACAACTGAGTCGCAGGCTAGAATTGGTTAAACTAGTTAACCTGCATGTCGCTAGCTTTGTTGGATCAATTAATGGCTCCTTATTTTTTAAAGACTTTTGGCTACTGAACACTACTAAATTCTCTAAGAACATAAGTCCTGTTTTGGCAGCACCTACTAAGAAATGATACCACATAGGCGCTACATTGGCACCTTTCCTCTCGGTCGCGATGCCTACTTGCTCACGAACTTATCATACGCTCCCACTGACTTGTGGCCCAAACTACCAAAGTAGAGAAACGGTTGCTTAAATCCCTATTTAGCTCTCCACATGAACAATGATCAAAAGGTCACTTTTTTAATTCAATTACTGAAAGAAATAAACGTTTCAAACATATTCTAATTTATTGAGATGTACCTGTACTAGCTCCATTTTCAAAACTGAGGAAGATATCAAACTTGTATCACTATTATATTGTGAAACAAGAGACCTTGAAGCCAGCCTACCTCCTGTCCTGGGAACAGGAATTAGCCTTCTCCTTACATGAAAGCGAGGTATAAAACCCCTGAATTCTTACAATATATGCACATAACTGGCACTAACCAAGTAGGTTCTCTATCTCACCATTGGTGGCATTGCCCAGTATTGTTTCCCTTCTGGTCTTAAGTTGAGTCTGTAGTGCAAGATGTCTCTCAAGCAAATTTCAAACTCACACTTCTGCAGATAGCTCTCGACCTATCAGATCAACACTTTAAACCATCCAGAAATGATCTCACAACACATGGTATCTGCAGCTAAAATGTCAATACCCTTGAAATGGCTGCAGACAGATTCCCCTACTAAGTCCGAATGGTTTGCCAAGAGCCATAAAATTTGTAGGTTTGAGGAACACTCCAGCTGGGAGTCAAATAGACGAGATAAATTTCTCCAAAACTGGTCCCCTTGGTTGCTTTTTACAGGCTTACCCGCAGACCCAGGTTTGGGGACAAGACTTGATATCTAGGACTCACATTAGTTATCCTTCTGTACTTTTATGTATACTTCTGCATTCTATCGGTAATTTGGTACCCTTGTCAAAATCTCTACAAAATCTCTGAATCAGCCCCTTTCCCCATAAACTCTGTTCACCTCATGCATTGTTTGCGACTACATGACTCATTCCATCCCCACCCTGCACTCCCCACCCACTCTTGTTTGTACACTTAATGTAACTATTTGCTTTCTTTTTCCTTTTTGTTATTTTTTTGTTTTATAAAATGTAAAAAAAAAACAAAAAAAATCCTTTGCCTGGATGAGACAGTTATCTCTTCCTTAATGGTATTCACTCCTCTTCAATGCCTGTTTATGTCATGTGTACATTGTTTTTCTTGTTATAAATAAAGAATTGATGAAAAAAAAATAATCATCATGGTGTAGAAATCCACCAACACCCCTACAGTACTCCAGTGGCTCAAACTAGTAAACTTGCTCATTCCTTATTACATGAACCACAAATGTCTGTAAACATTTGATAAGATTTGGGAACAGTGGATTGAAAATCGGGTTACTGCTATGTAAAGTACTTAGCAGAGACATTTCCCTTATCACTGCATGGGGGATGTCCCAGCACAAAACCATATTACAGTGTGAAAGCTTGAATGCATGTGTGTATACAGTATGTGTGTCTTGAGAGTCATCAAAGAACTCTATCACAATATTTAAAGGGGTTGTCCAGGCAAAAATGGACAACCCCTTTAACTTTTAAATTAGCTGGGGCAGTGAAAAAAAAAAAAAAAAATTCATACTCACCCGATGTTCTGATGTTCTCCCGGTGCTTTCCGGTCCTTCTGCTCAACAGGTCTGTTCCAGAATTCCGCTGAAGCCGCTGGTCTAGTGACCGCTGAGGCCAATCAGTGGATTCAGGGGAACTCAGGAATAGACCCAGGAGAAGCCGCCGGAGCAGAAGAACCGGGATGCTCTGGGAGGACACCAGAGTATCAGGAACAACCTGGACAACCCCTTTAATCATCATGCAAATAAAACATCTTATAATAATATTATGCTTTTACTTTTTTACAGTAGTTCAGTTCATGTAATAATGCCTGTCTTTGTTTGCCAATTGCAATGTTGTTCTGCATCTTCATATTCTTTTAGTAATTTTTTTTCTGTTCTTGTTTTGACTTTTAAAACTGCAAGATAAAGGGCACAGCCAGTTATCTTGGCCTTCAGGATAGAGTTTTTTATGTTCTTTCAATATTGCATCCCAAAAGCCATAACTGTTTATTTTTCTGTTGATGTGGCTCTTTGAGGCTTTTTTTTTTTTTTTTTGTTAGACAAATTGTATGTATTGATGATATCATTATGGTATGTATATCATTTATTGATTACATTTTATTAACTGTTTTTGAAGGGAGAAAAAAACAAATTCTGGCATTTTATTTGCAATTTAAAATTTTGCACCATTCACCATATGGCTTAAACAACATGTTACTTTTATTCTTTGGGTTTCAGGAATCTCAGTTTAGCTGCTGTTGCTTTAAGGTGGCCAACCTGTGAAACTACAGTTTTCAGAGCTCTCCTGTGCTGTTCCAATTAGCAGCTGATGACAGATATTTTCCTGTTCCTTGCTCATCCAGATGCCTACCATTTGGTTGTACTTTAGTGAGGCTTCAAAATGCTGATCATTTGTGCTGGACTGGCTTTGACCTTTGGCTTGTTACTGGAAATCCGCTTGTCTCCTGATTTTAGCTCTGACGTTACCTCCTGGACTGTCTTTTGGCTTGGACACGTTCATTCTTCTGATTCATCCCCCTGGTTTTGATCTGCCTTGTGACGTTATCATGGGTTCTGGTTAGACTTCAATTTGTGGAGTGTTTATTTCTTATACCAGTGGTGATAACTTAGACAGTCCATCTGGCTTCGTGGCTGGTGCTGGTGAAGATGTTTTGGTGTCCAGGCTCTATCTCTCATCGCTGTGTGAGATTCTACTTCTCTCAGCCAGTTCCTGCAATTTCTGATATTTGCTCCAAAGATACTGTCTTTAACAGTGGATCAGTATGATTCCAGTGATACCTCAATTTTTATACTTTTGCTTATGTTTTTCTAGGGTTATACAATAAACATTTTAAAAATATAGTACTTGCATTGCCATATTTTTATTTTTCCATAGGCAGAGTTATTTGAGCCCTTGTTTTTTGCAAGATGAGATGTGCTTTTCATTGATACAATTCTTGGATACATATGGCTTTTTCAGCATTATTATCTTTATTTTCATTATTAGCGTCTTAATTAAAATGTTGACTGAGTGTGAAAAAATAATGTGTTTATAGCCATTACAGTCAGCTAATGCCAAATATATACTGTTTTTTAATATTACATAATAAAGTATTTTTCAATGGAAAAGGTGTATTTATTATTTTATTTAAAAGTTTTAAGCTTTTTTGCTACTTTTTTTTTCTAATCACCCACATAATAGATGCAATACTATTGATTGCTGTATATTATGGCTGTCAGCATAGCACTGACAGCAAGCCTCTGGCAGGACCTGAAAAAGGCCCTGGCAATGGAAAAACTAGTAGCCTTCATCAGTCTTCAATCTACCATGACATTGCATTGCGCCCCCCGATCATGACGCAGAGGGACCAATGCAGAGGATTTTGATTGTGGTGCACTACAATACACAATCTGTTTGACAGGTGTCACACTGTTTTTAGAAGAAAGCAGTCATGTTTTTTTTTTTTTTAACTCAGAAGAGGTTGAAATAATTTTACAGTTGTTAAGTATGAAAAGAATATTGTACTAAATAAGCAAATGATATTACAGAAGAATAATATAAGACATTTGTGTCTGCAGACACTTGTGTGGAATCTAATTGTCCAACATTGCTATTATTTGCATGTCCTTGGCAAAGTGTTTAGTAAATATTATTCCCCTGTTAGACTAAGGCTGTGTTCACACCAGCGCTTAAACTGCGTTCGGGGTTTCCGTCCCCAAACCCACTTAAAAAATGCGGAGAGAAAAGCACTGCAAGCAGCAGCATTTTTCGCCCCTTTCGGGCGGAAACCCGGTGGACCCCATTATAGTCTGTGGGGTCCGCGAGTAACCACTTTTTTAAGCGGATTAGGTTTCCGTTTGGTGGTTCCGCAGGCGGACCCCCCGGTCGGAAACCTGAACGCAGGTGTGAACCTAGCGTAATGTGGGTTTATTGCAGTATTAGGACACCCACCATTCATAACACTCAAAATTAAAAAAATACTTTAAAATAATACATTTTTTTTTTATTCTGTAGAGGCAGACCACTCCATCATCATTGGATGACCTTGCCAGGGTGGAGTTTGGTGTTTACTGAAGAGTTTCATGTTTGGAACAAAATTTATTAGATCGGTAAAAAGCATTGGTATTGCCAAATCAGAAACTGACTTGGGTTTACAAGGGGTATAGAGAGTACTTTTGTTATTTATATTTATTAGCCTCTTCCTATTCTATGACACACATGTACAGAGTAGCAAATGAGTAGTACAATCTACCACACATATACAGGACAGTGATGCTTTAGGCTTAGGAGCTGAACCAGCTCCATCAGCAGCTGGTGTCAGCAGTGACATATAGCTGACACCCTGCTGCAACAGCCAAGATTGACTATTACTATGATTCTGGCCATTAAATTCCCCTAGATGCCACTGTCAATGGAATGCAACATCTAAAAGGTTTTACAGAAGGCCTGTCAACGTATCCTGAAAGAACAAGCCCTCACACAGCTCCATCATCAAAAAAAAATTAAAAGTTATGGCTCTCAAAACATGGCGACACAAAATCACAGGATGCATCAGCAGCAAAAAATATGAAGAAAATATTTCATACTATTTAAAAAGGCGTGAAGGGGTTGGTGTTGCTGTGGTATTCAGGGTAAAGGTTTTTATTACCTAACAGTCTGTTCCTGTTTCACAAACAGCACAATTCACAAAGGTATTCAGCACTCGCCCATAAAACCAGGCCCTTATTTCATTACAATTTAAAATAGATGTACAACTCACAAGAGTAAGGTCCTACACGTTTCAAGCCACATTGCTGGCTTATAAAAGCATTTTCTGGGACTATGGTATTAATCACCTGTCCTTAGGAGTTGTGAATATCAGATTAATGAGGTTCTGACACCCAGAACCCCCACAGATCAGCTGATTGAAATGACTGCAGCATTTAGACAAATGCTGTGTCCTCTTAACTGTTTACCAACCATAATATGATACATTGTGTAGTGGCTTTACTTGGTATTACAGCATAGACCAATGGATGGCATGTCGCTAGCCTAAAAAGAGGAAGTAAAGGTCACCCAAGTGCTTCAAGCTCTTTGGTGGATGTCAGACTAATTCTAAGTATAGCTCATCAATACCATAGTCCTGGTCTGAACCCTGTATAGATTTGAGCAGTATAAATACTATAAACATACGATCCCACAAAGGTGGAAAATGAATCACTAATTACAGGTATAACAAGTCTCTTAATCGGTTAAGGACCCAGCCTAAAAGTGCCTTGATGACCAGGCCTCATTTTTCAAAACTGACATGTTACTTACTCAAGTGATTTAGAGAATGTTTTTTTCATGACACATTGTACTTCATGTTAGTGGTAAACATTGATCAATATTTTTGTATTTATTTATAAAAAAAATAGGAAATTTGATGATAATTTGGAAAAAAAAATAGCAATTTTCAAAATGTGAAATGCTCTGCTTTTCAGGGACATAGTCATACCACCCAAATACATTAATAAATATTATCTACCTGTGAGAGTATGAACCTAGAGGGTGCTAGGGAGCGACCCAGGCCAGCCCTGAAAAGACCCTCAGCCACACCTTTGGGTGGGGCGTGTATCTCCAGAAGGCTGGAGAAACCTGCAGGGAACAGGAAATGGTGGACCAGCCTAGGACAGAGAGGCAGTCTGTCCCAGAGGGCTGGGATCCAGAGAGGACTTACAGAGACTAAGTCAAGCTCTTATTGCCCCAGAGGCTAGTTAGGGACTCAAGGAGTCAGTGAGTGCCCTAACTGTGGCATAGGTTTTTTGTTGTTTTGTTATGTTGCAGTTAAGCTGAATAAAGCCACTTTTATTTTACACTTGGACCGTCTGAAAGCTATCTTTCCGGTGCCCAGTACCATGAACCACCGCTGTCCGGACCAGGAAAAGCCGCCATTTTGAGTTTAATTCCCCCAAGTTCCCCCCTCTCCAACACAAATCTGAGCACAAAGGGTCTATGTGTGCTAGCTGAGTGGGGGTCCTGTACCATCGAAGAGATATCTTGCACGCCGTCTCCCAGTGGGCTGCACCCCTTGATACGCGCTTAACAAACCCGAATGCTTCATACTACTCCTGGAGAGAGATGCTTCTAGCAAGCTCAATCTCCCAGCGTATCAGACAGAGAGGTTTAACCTGCTCTGAGAGGGTGGAGAGGAGTTTATAAAAAGCTGAGGAACCACCCTTAATAGGGGCCGATGTCTGCCACATCCGGAGGGCCAGTCTAGGAAACACGGGGTCTGAGACATTGTGGGGATGAAGGAGATGTCTTATCTGCAGATATTTATAGAAATCCCGCTGTGGGATTTGAAATTCCTCCATCAATGCAGTGAACGATTTCAATTGGGCCCCCCCGAATAACTGCTGGACTCTCTGGAGGCCAGCGTCTGACCAGAGCTTCAAGCTCAGACCGGGCAGGAATGAGGCCAGGTAACGTAATGGCAGGTCCGTCAAAGGAATTAATTCTGCCACCGGGGTGAATGAGGTCAGAAAGCGCCATGCCCAGACAGATGCCTTTATACTTAGTAGGGGAATTAGAGTGTTGGAAGGGCAGAATGATTTGGGACGCAAGAGGGAAATCAATAGGAGGCTCATAGAGGACTCCTCAACCTCCAACCAACGGTATCCGGTGACTCCCCCCCACCAGACCCTCAACTGCTCCAAAACAGTTGCAGCATAGTATCTCTTAACATCTGGGACACCTACTCCCCCTCTAGCCCAGGGTCTTGTCATGACCCGCATGCGTATCCTTGATCTCTTCCCCTCCCAAATGAAATCCGAAATTAGCTTTTGTAGTTTTGTCAGGTAGGAGTTGGGGAGGGGGATAACCACAGTGCGGAACAAATAAAGTATGATGGGGAGCACCATCATCTTCACTATGGCAATCCTACTAGCCCAGGACAACATGGGTTTAGAGTAACCGGCCAGGAGGGAGGACACCTTGGACAGCAACGGTACATAGTTTAAGGAGAAGAGATTAGAGCTTGGGGTCGTCAAGGAGATTCCCAGATACGTAATGCTATCTCCCCCCCACCTGAACGGCAAATGGGCACTCAGCTCCCTTTTTAGAGACGGGGAAATACCAATTGGGAGCAACTGGGACTTGGCCGGGTTAATCTTATAATAAGAGACTTTACTAAAGGTCTCCAAGGTATCTGTAGTAGCTCGCAAGGATGACATAGGGTTGGCCAAGGAGAGGATCACATCATCAGCGTATAGGCCAATTTTGTGCTGATGTTGCCCAACTGAAATACCTGTGATATTAACGTTAAGTCTAATGGCCTCAGCCAAAGGCTCCATCACTAATGCAAATATGATAGGAGAGAGAGGGCATCCTTGGCGGGTCCCATTGCTAATCTGAAAGGGGTCAGACAAAAAACCCGAGGATAGAATCGGAGCGGACGGGCAGGAGTAAAGAGCCAGGGTGGCCAAACTTATCCAGTATTCGATCTAGGTAGCCCCAGTGGACCCTATCAAAGGCCTTTTCTGCATCGAGAGCTAATGAAAGGGATGGTCCTCTATTACGTTCTGCGCTCTGAATTAAGTTAATAAACCTGCGGGTGCCATCCGGGGCCTGTCTACCCATAACAAATCCCACCTGGTCTGGCCCGATTAGCCGGGGCAGGATACGTACCAGACGCTCCGCCAGCACCTTCGCATACAACTTAACATCCACATTCAGTAAAGAAATAGGCCTAAAATTCGCTGGGCTAGAATGGGGCTTGCCTGGTTTGGGGAGGGTAACCACAGTAGCGGCTAACATCTCCTCTGGGAATCTCTGATCCTCCGCAGCTCTCATAAACACTCCCAATAAATGGGGCGACAAAATATCCCTGTATTTTTTATAATAGATACCAGAAAAACCATCAGGACCCGGGGATTTTAATGGCTTCAAGGATGCAACAGCCTTATAGATCTCCGATAGAGATATAGGAGCAGCCAGTAACTGGCGCTGTTCCTCCGAGAGGCGGGGAAGAGAGACAGATTCTAGAAATTTATCGATGTCCGTCAGTGAGGGTTGATGTACCTCGGTATCCTCTTTTAAATTATATAGAGATTTATAGTAGGCCCTGAACTGTTCAGCTATAAGACGGGGATCTGTAATTTTGTCCCCCTGAGCATTAAAAAGATACTCAATACGTGATCTGGGTTGGGCTTGTTTGATTTTCTTTGCCAGGAAAGCACTAGCTCTGTTGTTATGGATATAGGCCTGGCACTGAAATCTCTTAAAGGCAAGGTCCTGTTGATGAGCCATCAGACCTTGCAATTGTAATTGGTATTGTCTAATCTCGTTTGAAAGAGATGGGGTAGGGCAAAGCTTATTCGCTGCCAACAGCCCAGCTATCTTTTGAAGCAAATCATCAATATCCTTAGAGCGTTGCTTCTTGGCCCTAGAACAAGCTTGGATAATCACCCCGCGCATAAATGCCTTATGGGCGTTCCACAGGATATAGGGGTCTGAGGCCGTAGGCGCATTGAGTTCAAAAAATTCTTGTAGCGCATTGAGGAGCTGAGCACCATGAGAGGGATGATCAAGGATATATTCGTTTAGACCCCATTGGGAAGGCAGGGCTGTGGCAAACTGCTCGCGGAGGACCAGAGACACCGGGGCATGATCCGACCACGTAATCAGACCAATATGAGAGGATACAGTCTGTAACAGGCCCAATTTATCCGCCAAGAAGAAATGTATCCTACAGTATGAGGAGGAAGGGGAAGAGAAAAAACTGTAGTCTCTCTCGCTACCATGCTGGCATCTCCACACATCATATAACCCCTGATCTAATAAGGAAGGGGTGAGTACAGGAGATTTCCTTTGAGGATTGGACGAGTCTAGAGAGTTATCTATAAGGCAATTGTAATCTCCCCCTACAATTAAGATACCAGTGGCAAATGCCCGAATTTTGGGCAAGAGAGATCTCCAGTACGAGGCCTGAAATCGATTGGGGAGGTACACTGTGACCAAAGTGTATCTCATACTATTAATAGTACAATTAAGACCGAGATACCGGCCCTGGGGATACGTTAATACAGACTCCATGCTAAAGGCAACTGAGTCACGGACAGCTATAAGGACTCCCTTGCGTTTGGCCGCACAGGAGGCCTTAAAAATATGAGGAAAGGAGGAGTTCGTAAATAGAGGGCTTTTCTCAACATGAAAATGAGTCTCTTGAAGCATGAGCACATCACATCTCAAATGGCGTGCCTCCCTCCATACCGAGCTTCTTTTGTAAGTGCTATTAAGCCCCTTAACATTTATAGAGGAAATTCGAACAACCATGGTAATGGCCAATAGAGGGATGTTAGACTACACAGATGGGGTGTGTGCCAGCATGGCAAGCGGTCCAGATCTGCACTAAAGATATAGTTAGGTGATGCGCACATATATGAGCTGTGTATGATAAAATAACCAAATTCTACTAAACACAGTAAACTATACAAGAATAAAGAACAAAAAACAAACATCATAGTGCCAAAATGCACCGAATAAGCTGTGGGGGGTGAGAAGTAAGATTCCTTCATCAATCAATTACAAATGTAAAAAACTTATAGAAAAAAGTGATAAGTAGTTCGCCAAGAAAAAGGCTATATAGTTAACATCCTGTAAAGGCACCTGATCTCCCTGGGTGAGGGAGAGTGAGAGTCTCGTAGATCTTTCAGGGTTCTCCAACCATATGCCAGTCCTTGGGTACCCGTGGAGGGCGAGCTGGTCCGCCAGGCCGAGGTTCAGAGTTATCAAAGGTCAGACGCCATCTACGGAGGAGAGACATTCCGTCTTCTACGGAGGGTATAGAATGAGTGACTCCGTTGCGAAAGACCAGAAGCTTGGTGGGGAAGCCCCATCGGTATCGCACGTCGTTCTCTCGAAGTATCTTCGTAACAGGTGTTAAGTTGCGTCTCTCTTGCATAGTGGCAGCGGATAAATCCGGGTACAGAGCAATTGCTGAAAACGGTGCGGGGAGAGTGTTGCATTTACGAGCCTCAGCAAGGATAGAGTCTTTGATATGGTAGAAGTGGACCCTAACAAGGGTGTCTCTAGGGGCATCCACAGGGGCTGAACTTGCCTTAGGTATACGGTGAGCCCTGTCCAGGGTAAGATCAAGCTCTGAGAGATTTGGAAGGATCTTTTTAAACATTCGTTTGACATAGGCCGGGAGATCAATGGATACAATGTCCTCTGGGATTCCTCGGATCTTAATATTGTTGCGTCTTGAGCGGTCCTCAGAGTCTGTTGCTTTGATCTTTAGCCAGCGCACTTCTGCCTCCAGTGTATTGTGAGCATCCACCAATTCGTTGTGAGCAGTGGAGAATTCCGCCATCTTCCGCTCAAGGTGATCAGTTCTCTCTCCAAGTGCGTCAATATTATGTTGTAGTTTCCCAACCAACGTGGCCACACTTTTGTTAATGCCCGATTGCAATATCACCAGCATGCCTTTCAATGTGTCACAAGTAACTGGGTCAGAGGACGCCGGAAAATCAGAGATGTCAGTGTGACCAATCAGAGAGGTATCATCGGGTGTAGGGGTCTGGGTCCGGCTATTTTTTTGACGTGCAGGACCTTCCTTGGTTGGGGATGAGGCATTGGAGACACTTGGGCCTCTTTTGTTGCCCTCCTGGACAGATTGTGAGGCAGCAAGAGAGGACATGATTGCATTATTCGTGCCCATCAGATCCTGTGGCATAACCGTTGATTTGAGTGGGGAGGGAAGTTGTGCATGAGAGTCCATTTCAGGTGAGGGCTGACGGTCTGAGGCTTGGTGTGCGAAGAATTCAGTGAGTTTCCTGGGCGCCCCAGAGGAGGAAGCCTTCTTTCTGGTCATCTCCGCAATGTCTCTGGACATTTAGGTGAGCAGATAGAAAATGACAATGTAGAGACTGAACACAGCTGTAACAGGATACGTATACCAGAGATAAATCTGTCGCTCCCAGGAGACAGTGGGATCCAATCAGGGCATTACAGGAGCCCAAGATAGTATATAGGAAAGCGGTGGGCCGCTGTAGGCGAACTTCTTGCTGATTTATTTAATCATGATGAGGAGCCACATACATGCGGTCAGAACAGCAAAGTCCAGCAATGCTAGTATTTACCCGTCAACTCGCCAAAACGGGAGAATATGTGGAATGTTTACTCACGGAAGAGCCGCTTTTTGTCGTTGTTGAGAGTCAGACAGAAGACTGTCGTTGATCCAGAGCAGGGATAGAGGCCCACTCCCGGCCCATACACAGTCAGGGCGGAGCAAGGATGGAGATCAACTCGAGGCCTGTCTCCGCTGACCAGCAGCAGAGGCAGCGGTTCCCCGATTCGTGTCCGCTCCGCGGACCTAAAGTTGCGCGGACTGCTCACCGGGCCGAAATACAGCGGGGGCTCCTCGGTAAGTTGGCAGGGAGGGGTGGGAGACATCCACCTCTGCTTGATGAAAGAGCTCCGGCGTCTCAGGAACCCACCGCGTAGGCCGCAAGATGGCATCCTCCACTCTGAGCGAGTCCTCAATCCTCCTCTCCGCGTCGTTGCCGGCGCCGCCCTGAGTCGCCGCTATACCAGATGACCAATCCCGCAGACTGATAACGCTGTCAGGAGCGGCAGGGTCTCCCAGGGCGTGAGGTAGTGGTTCTGCGGGCCTCCAAGATGGCAGAGCGGCAGTTCAGGCACACAAGAAGGCTCCTGTCAGCAGTGTTGCAGGCAGATCTGGTGCCCAAAGGTCCGCAGGGTCACCACCCCAGGCGTCCACAGCTCTGCCGGTATGTGAAGGTGTTCTCCGCGGGTAGCTGCAGTCTGTGGCACAGGGAAAACGGGTAGGCCGCGATTCCAAAATGGAGCAGGCAGCGCTGCAGGCCTCACAGCAGAACCTCCAGGATTCTGCCCGGTCACCAAACCAGAGCCTCTAAATATGTACACTGGGGTCTGGGGGAAGACCCCTGAGGCCTCTGGAGTTTGTGGCTTCAAGGATGCGTTAGATCCGCTGTGGATTCAGGTGAGATAGGCCACAGCTCTGTAAAAGCAGGTCTTGTTGCTCTGCTGGCTGGCCACACCCCCCGTCCGTAAAGTTTTTTATGATGGCAAGAAAGTATGCAATGTGTATAGAAGCTGGATATTGCAAACAGTCTATGTGAAAGGCTATGGTGCCATGTTGGTGTTTTCTGTGGAAGACAGAAGAAAATGCTGGTTGTTGTAGTGCCACATAAGTTAACTGTTTGAATACATGTGACTGCAGAAGATAGCAAAAAGTTGCTGCCGGTTGAACCCAAGGTTGCTGTGGAATATTGTGTAATCTTGTTAGTAAACCATGGGCAAGAAAAAGAGAATGTCAGCTTGTAAAAAAGCAGAGAAGTTATGGACAGGTTTATTAGTGCAGCAGTCTGAATGCAGAGAGATACAAAACCCGGAACAGATCAAGTGGAATGCAAGTAAAAATAAAGGGTTGCATGACGGTGACTCAGTTTTTCTAAAGCACCTCTGTTCTATGATTGAGTATGTCCCTACTGACGGTATGTCTCATATTGGAGTGCATCAAAGCGCCAAAGATGAAAATGTTATGGTGCAGCAGCTTCCAGATGAGATTAAAACCATCAGGTTCATTGATGAGGATGAAATATCTGATTGGAAACGGCAATTTGAGGTATTAGAAAAAGAGCACCTTAAGTTGAACCTGGTTAAAGAAAGATCTTGAATCTATGAGGAGTTTATATTCTAGTCATTGTGAAAATGTGGTACTGGGTTTGCCTGGAATGGACTGTGTCACTAAGAAGGAGTTTGCTGATATGAAATGTGCTCTATCTAATAAAGTTGTACAGAGTGTGGAACAAAAGCAAGTGCTTGAGAAGCAATTGCAGGATTTAAAGGAGCAGCATGTTCAAGACTCCATTGCCAAAGAGAGTGTCATTGAAAAATTAAGAAATGACCTTGAAACTGCTAAAGTGAGAGAAGTGAATTTTTGCAGTGTCAGTCAGAATGTTTGGATGAACAAGTCAGGATGTGTGAAAAACTTTCTGCTGCATTAACTGACAAAGAAAATGAAATTGCAGAGCTGAGGACGTATGTGTCTGACCGAGAGAGTGATTTAGAATCTGTAGTACAGACATTGCAGTCAGAGCAAAACTTGCATGCACTAAAGCAAGTTCGCCTAAATAGTGAAATCCACGAATGGCGGAGCAGAGCTGGAGTTCTGGAACAAAGGGAAATGGAACTCAAAGCTAGAATATGTAGCCTGGAGAGGGCGCTCTCAGGATCTTGTGAAGATAATGAGAAATTGTCGGTTTTGGTGCAAAATAAAGACAAAGAATTGATGGAGATGTCGTCTGTCCATGCTCAGAAAGTGCAAGCCTTACAGGAGAGTCATAAAAAAGTAGAGACTCAACTTCAAGAGCTGCAACTAAAAGTCACAGAAGGGGACAGGTTTCAAGCAGAACTGCTAGACAAGGCAAACAGACTACAGGTGGAATTGAATAATGTCACAGGGCTTCTTTCTCAAGCAGACAGCAAGTTTATCAAATTTTCCAAAGATTTTTCTACACTAGAATCTCAGCTTCAGGACACTCAGGAACTTTTGCAAGAAGAAACCCATCAGAAGCTTGACCTTAGTACAAAACTAAAACAAATGGAAGATGAGAAAAATGGTTTCCTTGAGCAACTAGAGCAGTGGTTCTCAACCTTTCTAATGCCGTGACCCCGCAATACAGTTCCTCATGTTGCGGTGACCCCAAACCAAAAAATAATTTTGGTGGCTACTTCAAAACTGTAATTTTGCTACAGTTATGATTCTGAATGTAAATACCTGATATGCATTATGTATTCTAATTGCTACAAATCAAACATAATTTAAACATAGTGATCTACCCCCTACACAGGTAATGTTATTAACTATGGGGAAATTGAGAATTATTACAGTAATAGTGCCCCCCATATGAGTAATCTTATTACCTGTGTGGCGTCACTATAACTGTAATAGCCCCTCATATACAGACCAAAAACAAAATAGATGCCACACGGCCATTGTTCATATAAATATATCGCTTAACAGTGGCGATAGCCTGACTTCACATAAAGACAGAGAGCAGTAATGGCCAAGCTTCTGGTTAATATGGGCTTGAGTCATATTATAATATTTACCGTATTTTTCAGACTATAAGACGCACCTAGGTTTTACAGGAGGAAAATAGGGAAAAATATTTTAAGACAAAAAAATGTGGTAAAATGTCTAATATATGGAAGTTGTAGTTTTGCAACAGCTGCAAGGTCACATTGACAGGTGTCCCTGCAGCTGTACGGGGAGGAATAGGGCGTCTTTTTTTGCAGGGCCAGATGTACTTTTTAGTTATGCCATTTTGGGGAATGTCTATTGCTTTGATCACTTTTTATTCAAATCAGAGGCGAAACAGCAAAAAATATGGCGGTTTGGCACTTTTGATTTTTTTTTCTGATGTTCACCCTACAAGAAAAATATTTATATAAGGTTGTAGACCGGGCATTTTCGGACACAGGGATAGCTAATGTGTATGTGTTTCACAGTAATTTTGTACTTTTATATGTATTCTAGGGAAAGTGGGTGAGTTACAACTTTTTTTTTTTATTTTTTTTTTTACTATTTTATTAGCCCCCCCTCCCTTCATGGGGCTTGAACCTGCAATCGTTTGATTGCAAGTCCCATAGACTGCAATACAAGTGTATTGCAGTCTATGGGAGATTCTGTACATTACTACTGAGACTGGTCATAGACCAGTCTCAGTAGTAGTATCCCAGTGACAGGCCTTCATTAGGCTCCAGGCTGTTGCCGCGCGGGGAGTCGACCTGCAACTTAACAGGTATGGGGCCGGTGGGGACCGGGGGCAGTTTTTACAGCCGGGGGGGGGGGGGCTGCTCAAAGATACAGTAGTAATGCCCGCGGTCAGACTAGAGCTAGAAGCTACAAATCAACGGTTTGAGGAGAAGGTTGCTGCTTATGACAAACTTGAGAAGATGAAAATTAGACTGCAGCAGGAACTAGAAGATGTATGTGTAGATCTTGATCATCAACATCGGATTGTGTCAAATTTGGAAAGGAAGCAGAAAAAGTTTGATCAGCTGCTTGGTGAAGAGAAGACTCTTTCTGCTAGATATGCAGAAGAACGTTGTCGTGCTGAAGCAGAGGCTCGTGGAAAAGAGACCAAAGCTCTTGCCTTGGCTCGCTCCCTAGAAGAGGCCCTTTAATTGAAGGCCGAGTTAGAGAGGCTCAACAAGCAACTGCGCACTGAAATGGAGGATTTGGTTAGCTCCAAGGATAAAGTTGAGAAAAACCTGGAATCTGTGCAGATATTGTATGGGAACAAAGCTAATGCTTATGACAAGCTGGAAAAGGCCAAGAGAGAATTGGACCTCCAGGTAGAAGACATGAGTATTCAGTTTGAGGAAAAAAAGGTCTAATTTATCTGCTGAGATTGTAGATCTAAAAATGCTTGTTGCTAAACTAAAGGTGCAAGTGAACAAGCAGGAGGAAATTGTATGCATCAAGGAACAGCTGGAGTTTCAGATGAATCAAGTGAAGCGCGAGTCAGAAATAAAGTTGGAAAAGCACACTTTGCAGATTGAACAGTTAAAAACCGAAGTGGAATCTAAAAGAGAAGAATTGGATCGATTGCAGCAGTCTCTATCCAATACTGAACAGTCGGCATCTGCCCTATCTTCAAAGCTGGCAGCACTAGAAGCTGAGAAGGATTCGCTGCAGAGCCTGTTAACCGCTAAAGAATCAGAGCTGTTATCCATGAGAAACGTGACTCAAGAGAGAGAGTCTGTATTCAACCAAGAGCAAGATAAGAGAGCCACTGAGATACGGGACTTGAATGAAAGACTTGACAAAAAGTCTGGAGATGAGTAGAAGCTTTATCAGAAGGTGTTGGAGGGTCAGTTCAATATAGTTCAGGGAACAGTGAGGGAAGCAGAAAATATCATCCAGGATGCTGACCTGACAACTGTTAGAAGAACACTGCAGAATATCCTAGAATTTGGAGGCATAATGGATAAAGAGATTGCATCTACATCTGCTGACATAGAAGATGTCAGGAAGATTGAGGAAGATCTGCAAGTTGCAATAGTAGAAACTGAGATTGAGGCTGCTCAGAGAAATGTGGCATTGGAGAAAACTGCCAGCGTAGAGGCAGAGGAAGCAGAGCCATTAAGGCAGCCAGAACATGTAACCAAAAAGCATCTGGGTACTGACAGAAAAAACTGTGATGGTGAAAACTTGGTATCCCAGTCCTCTGGTGTTAGCACAGAGAATGTAAATAACTTGAAGAATGTTAAGATGACGATATCACCAGCTCCTGTACTGTCAGAAAGGGGTTGGCACAAAAATTCTTGCAATCTATCACAGTATCACAACATGCCTTCAAAAAGTTGTGCGTATGAGAGAGAGGAGATAAGACTAGAGTATGGAATTGGTTCTCCTGCTGCCGTACAGGTGTGGAAGCATTATACAGAAACCATTCCAATATATGATGTGGCAGTTGATAAAGACATACCAGAAAATGTAGTTCAGCGTGATCTATTTTGTGAGGGTGTACTGTATGGCCCTGGTGCAGAAGAAGATTCTTATGGCTATTCCCTAAAGGGATCAAAGTCATGCAATGGGAAGGCTGAAGACTATCGTGAAAAATGTGATGAAAATGATGTGCTCCCCTGTGTGGCGAATTGTGGAGGTGATGGAGTAGAGCTTGCCTTTGCGCAGAGGGGCCAGGATCTTGGCGTAGCATCGAAAGTGATGACAGAAGGCTCGGCGGAGCGGTATTTGGAAGAGGGAGACCGCCAGATGGGGACATCTGGAGAGACACTGGACAAGTGTATAAGATTGAAGAGGGACGGCGACATATGTCTTGTCCCATTGTAGCTCACCCCATGGGTAGTGAGCTGAGGGGGAGGGTATGTGAGAGTATGAACCTAGAGGGCGCTAGGGAGTGACCCAGGCCAGCCCTGAAAAGGCCCTCAGCCACACCTTTGGGTGGGGCGTGTATCTCCAGAAGGCTGGAGAAACCTGCAGGGAGCAGGAAATGGTGGACCAGCCTAGGACAGAGAGGCAGTCTGTCCCAGAGGGCTGGGATCCAGAGAGGACTTACAGAGACTAAGTCAAGCTCTTATTGCCCCAGAGGCTAGTTAGGGACTCAAGGAGTCAGTGAGTGCCCTAACTGTGGCATAGGTTTTTTGTTGTTTTGTTATGTTGCAGTTAAGCTGAATAAAGCCACTTTTATTTTACACTTGGACCGTCTGAAAGCTATCTTTCCGGCGCCCAGTACCATGAACCACCGCTGTCCGGACCAGGAAAAGCCGCCATTTTGAGTCTAATTCCCCCAAGTTGTCACATACTATATCTCTTCTTTAAATTGGCATCATCTTTTATCATTATATTATGTTTAATCAGGGTTTATAATTTTTTTTTTCAAATACAATAAAGGGGGGACACGGACAATGTGATTGGACAAATGGCGCGAAGGCACGCAGGCCTCGCCTGTAAACAAGAGGCTGGGGGGGGCCACCCCCAACAAGTTCTTTAGAACGCAATATATTAACGAAAAGAAACAGAAGGCCCATATATATGGGGCCATAATAACAACATCTTCAAGTAAATGGGGGACGAACAAACAGACAAAGGGAACACACACTGGAATCTGCAATCGGGAGAACACATATGGGAGAGGGGGGGAGGGGAACAACAGAGCGAGAGTAGTAACCTCCTCAAAGGAAAGGGGAAAAAAACAGCAAGGTAACTCTGTATCAGGAGAAGAAAGATTAGAACTCAGTCGATTCCTGAAACAGAGAGCATCAAATTTAGAAGGATCGTGGGAATCCTCCACCACTAGGGCCTCCATTCTCCTTATAAGGAGAAGCTCATGTAGAAATTCAACCAAAAATGGCACAACAGTGCTCCGCCAATGCTTGGGAATGACGGTTCTAGCAGCTTTAAGAAAGTGTCGCAGGAGATCCTTCTTTACCACAGAAATCCTGCCAGGAATAACTGAAAGAAGGGCCAGTTGGGGAGTTGCTGCGATGGTACGACTGCACACCTTAGCATACAGGGCGAACACATCATCCCTGAAGGGCCTAAGAACATCACACTCCCACCAGATGTGATACAGGGTACCTTTCTCGGAACCACAGCGCCAACACCGGTCAGTCATTGGCATCATCTTTTAATCGTCCTTTAATTTATTTTGGATGTTAGAAGGCTTACAAGTGTAACAGCGATTTTCCAGATTTACATGAAAATTTCCCAAACTAATTTTTTAGGTACCACTTCAGTTCTGAAGGAGATCATAAAGGAGATCAGAAACCCCCATAAATCACCCCATTTTCAAAACTGCACCCCTCAAATAATTCAAAACAGCATTTGGGAAATTTGTTAACCCTTTGGGTAAACCCACTGGGTGTTTGAAAAGCAGATTTTGCTGGAATAGTTTTCAGGTGCCAGGTCTCATTTGCAGAGCCCCTAGAGTACCAAAACAATGGAAACCCCCCACGATTGTCCCCATTTTGGAAACTACACCCCTCACAGAATTCATCAAGGGGTATAGTGAGCATTTTGACCCCACAGCCGTTTCATAGATTTTGTTAACATTGGGATGTGTAAATTAAAAATTACTAAAACGTCACTTTATCCCCAAAGTTTTCATTTTCACAAATGGTAAAGGAGAAACAGCACACCACAGGTTGTTAAACAATTGATCCTGAATAGACATGAACGAATTTCACAAAAGTTCGATTTGGCAGTTCGATTCGAAGTTCCAAAAAAATGTACTTCAATCTGAATTACTTTGCAGTGAATAAACAGCTATTTCCGGGCTGCAGAGAGCTGGTGTGGGCGGGTGGGTGGCAAAATGGCGGAAGCCCTTGGATGCCGCAGTCATGTCTCTCTCTCTCTCTCTCTCTCTCTCTCTCTCTCTCTCTTCAGCATGGACAACTTTTATTCATGTGGAAGGATCTGCTAACAAGCAAAGACATGCCTATCTAATCACATCACTAGAGAATATCTTGTGAATCTCTCGTCTGATGTCACAAAGGTCCTTACTAAATATTCGTTACCACGAAGCATCAGGAAATCCGGAATCGTGCAGAATCGAAGATTTACTGAAATTCGGATCAAATTCCACTTCTGCAGAATCGATTCGCTCATCTCTAATCCTGAACATGGCAATACCATGGCATATGTGGTCATAATCTGCTGTATGGGTTACATGGTGGGGCTCGGAATGGAAAGAGCACTATTTGGCTTTTGAAGGGCAGATTTTGCTGGAATAGTTTCCAGGTGTCATGCCGCATTTGCAGAGCCCCTAGAGTCCCAATACAGTGGAAACTTCCAAAAGTGACCCTGTTTTGGAAACTACACCCCTCACAGAACATATCATGGGGTTTAGTGAGCATTTTGACCCTACAGCTGTTTCACAGATTTTATTAACATTGGGACATGAAAATGAAAAATTACTTTGTTTCCAATAAACGGTCAATTTAGCCCCAAATTTTTCATTTTCACAAGAGGATAAAGGAGAAAAAGCTCCCCAAAATTGGATACACAATTTCTCCTCAATACGACAATACCCTATTTGTGGTTGTAAACTGCTGTATGGGTACATGGCGGGCCTCAGAATGGAAAAAGAGCTATTTGGCTTTTGGAGGGCAGATTTTGCTGGAATAGTTTTCAGGTGCCATGTCATATTTAAAGAGCCCCTAAAGTACCAATCCAATGGAAACTCCAAAAAGTGATCCCATTTCTCAAGGGGTATGATGAGCATTTTGACCTTACAGCGGGTTTCACAGATTTTATTAGCATTTGGACATAAAAATTACTTTTCTTCCAATAAACTGTCCATTTACCACCATATTTTTAATTTTTACAAGGGGTTAAAAAAGAAAAAAAACACCAGTTTGTTACACAATTTTTCCTGAACATGGAAATGCCCTGTATGTGGTCGTAAACTGCTGTATGGGTACATTGTGGGACTCAGAGTGGAAAGAGTGCTATTTGGCTTTTGGAAGTCAGATTTTGCTGGAATAGTTTTCAGGTGCCATGTCGCATTTGTAGAGCCCCTAAAGTAGCAGTACAATGGAAACCCCTCAAACGTGACCCCATTTTAGAAACTACACCCCTCAAGGAATTTCTCAAGGGGTATTGTCATTTTGAGCCTAAGAGTGCTTCCCGAAAATTAATGTATAAGTCAACATATACATTTTTAAAGAAATATGCCATTTCAGTGCCCACTTTGTATCATCAGAGACATGCACTCCTAAAATTATTAAGTGGGTTATCCCGGGTACAAAAAAACTGCTGCTTGGGCACACAGCAGGGTTCAGAAGGGAAGGAGCACTGCGCTTTTTAGCTTTTGGAGTATAGATTTAGAGGGACTTTCTGGATGCCATGTTGTTTTTGCCCTGGAGCCCTGGAGGTGCCAGTAAATTGGAATTCACCAAGACATGACCCCATTTTGTAGAGGCAATTTTAGGGTCTCTGCAAATATGACATGGTGTCCACAATCCAACAATCTAAATCTACGCTCCAAAAGCCACATAGCGCTCCTTCACGTCTGCACCCTCCTGTGTGCCCAAACTGCAGTTTATGCCCACATGTAGGACACTGGTGTACCAAGGATAATATACTTCATTCCATATATGGGTATAAACTGCTGTCTGGGCAAAGCCGGGCACAGAAGGGAAGGAGCGCTATTTTGGTTTTTGAAGCACAGTTTGGTTTTGGATGTCATGCCACTTTTGCCGGGCCCCTGAATTGCTAGTAAAGTGAAATCTGCAGACATGTGACCCCATTTTGGAAACTACACCACTGAAGGAATTTATCTAGTGGGCATTTTTAAGCCTTGGGTATTACTTTGATTTAATTTGCAGCTGATAATGAAAAGTGAAAATAGCAATTTTTCTAGAGATGCACCATTTCAGTGCCGGATATGTTGTGCCCAACTTGTGTCAGCAGAGAAACACACTCCAAAAACTTTTAAGCGGGTATCCTGGGCACAACAGCTTTTAGAGCATTTGTCTCTAATACAAGTTGGGCACAACATATTACGCACTGAAATTACATATTCCTGAAAAAATTGTAATTTTCACCTTTCACCATCAGTTGCATATTCATTTATGGATAATAAATTAATGCAACACTTGGGGGTTAAAAATGCTCACTGTATATTTACTTCAGGGGTGTAGTTTGCAAAATGGGGTCACATGTCAATGGATTCCACTTTACTGGAATTTCAGGAGCTCAGCAAAAGTGTCATGATGTCTAAAAACTAAATTGTCTAAATCTGTGCTTCAAAAACCAAAATAGCGCTCCTTCCCTTCTGTGCCCGGCTGTGCCCAAACCACAATTTATACCCACATATGACATTATGTACATTATCCTGGGTACACCAGTGTCATACATGTGGGCATAAATTACTTTTTGGGAACACAGCAGGGCGCAGATGTGAGGGAGCGCTATGTGGCTTTTGGAGTGCAGATTTAGATGTTGGTATTTGGATGCCATGTCATGTTTGTAGAGCCTCTAAGGTACCAGAAAAGTGGAATCCCTTAGGGAGTGACCCCATTTTGAAAACTGCACCCCTCAAAGAATTTATTAAGGGGTGTAGTGAGCATTAGTATCACAGACGTGACTGCACAGCAGATAGTGAAAAGTGAATACATAAGCTGTGTGGATTACATTGGTTACACCAAATTCCCTACTATATCCCCAGTATGATTGAGGGGGTCACTCTGGGGGTCACTTTTAGTTTATTTTCTCTTGTAAACTCTAAATCTGGAGTGTCCCATGATATATGCTCACACAATTTATACATTTCCTTCCTGCTGCAGCCAGTTGTGTTCTAATGGTTTGGCCATTTTTGGTGTTTCTGTCTACAGATTGTACAAGCTATGTTTTCTTTATTTTTCTGGTCATGTAGCCATATAAAGGGCTTGTTTTTTTTGCATTTTTTAACGACACCATTTTTTTGAGTGCCTATAACTTATTGAATAAATTATATTAACTTTTTCTTGGTGGATTAAAAAAAAAAAAAAAAAAAACAACAAAAAAAAAAAACATCAATTCTGGCATAAATTTTTACCTTTTTAATTTTTTTTCCATGCAGCATACAGCATAAGTAACATGTTACTTTTATTCTGCAGGTTGGTACGGTTATGGCGATACCTAATTTTTTTTGTTTTTTTTATGCGTTACTAATTCTGTAGAACAAATACCCATTTGGGGACATAAATCAATTATTTTTGCATCACCATATTCTGAGATGTGTAACATTTTTATTTTTCGTTTGACAGAGTTGGTTGAAGGCTTGTGCTTTTTATTGGTACTGTTTTGGGGTACATATGAGTTTTTGATCACTTTTTATAGCATTATTTGTAAGGCAAGATGGGCAAAAATTATGGTCCATGAGATAGAGGGACTACCTGGAGCAGCAGGGTTATAAACATTAGGGAGAGCCCTGTCCTCAGTAAATATGCCAGAAGTGCCGACCTTGGCACAGGTGCTTGAGGTTGCTGACCCCTGATCTAGACCAACACGTATGAATAGCTGTAACTGTGCAAATACACTAATAGAATCCAAAAACAATAAATACAGAAAAGAATGAAAAAACAAGATAAGAGCAGTGGATCAACTATAAAAGCAATAAATAAGAAACAATTTTGAGATGTAATTCATACCTTTATGTGCTTTGGTATCCAAATTTAGAATCTAGAACTCCTCTCTGTTCAACACTGCCCGACACCAGTCACCACCCATAACAGGTTGATTAACTCTTTCAGCGGCCGTCATGGTCAAATCATCCAAATGCCCCATTATAAAAAATGTTCTTAAAAAACAGAGGGTTCTGGTATCTGATCTATTATTATATATATGTTCACTGATTCATTTCCTTTTGTTTGTCAGGTGGACCCAACATACTGTAATCTACACTGGTTACATGTAGCCAAATATATAAGGGTCCACAAGTCAAACATTAAGAAAACATATCAGTGACCATATTTATTATAGACCAGGTGCCAGAAACCTCCCTGGTTTTTATCACGCCACCAGGGGAACAAAGATGGTTTGACCATTACGGTTATTGAAGAGTTAACTAACCTGTTAGGGGTGGGAACTGGAGAATGGCAGCATTCTGGATCCTTAAACTTAAAGGTATGAATTACACATCAGATTTATTGTACTTTTATTGATTTCCTAGGTGATTCCACCCCATCCTCTTCTGTATTTATTTATCTTTTTTTATTAGTGTATTCTGCAGTTACCACCATTCATATGTGTTAGTCTAGATTTGCTCAATTTACTGGCTTAATAAAGTTACATGCTATTTATACTTTATGGTAAACTTTGTAAAAGTAGAGAAACCCCAAAATTGCGAAATTGCAGTTTTTTTTTTCACCCTCACAAAAAAAAATTTAATTCAAGTTTTTCTATACGTTAAATGTACCCCAAAATGGTTCAATAAAAAAAAAACCTGCAACATCAAGCCCTCACACAGCTTCTTGGGCAGTAAATAAAAATGTATGGCTCTCAGAAGGCAAATATGTAAGATTAAAAAAAAACATCATGAAGTCAATAACTGGAATCAAGTAACTTATATCAGTGCTATATACAGTATTTTTTGTGGACCCTGTATGTGGTATTTATTTGGGAACTTCTTCAAATGTTGGCAGCCACTGCAATCACTGTAAATTTGTGTTCATAACTTACCAAAAGCTCGTTTTGGTTGAACCAGGCGTAGGGTAAATGACTCTGATTTTGGAAGTTCTCTCAACATCTTTGCAACTTCATAGTGTCGACAACCAACAATTGTCTGATCATTTATGGCTTCAATATTGTCACCCACATTTAAACTTTTCAGTTGGTCAGTGATGCTGCCTTCTTTAATTCTCTAATTGGAACAAAACAGATATTAGTGAAAACATGTTTGTCTTTTAACCCAACCATTAACCCCTTGATATTTTTCGATTTTCATTTTTGACTCCCAGCCTCCCAAACCCCATAACTTTTTTATTTTTCTGTTCACAGTGCAATATAAGGGGACAAATTGTTCTTCATAATGCTACCATTTATTATTCTGTACAATTTACTGGGTAGCTGGAAAAAAATCAGAATGGGGTGGAATTGGAGAAAAAGTGCATTTGTGTGATTTTCTTACAGGCTTTTTTACAGCGTTCATTCTGCAGCCAAAATGACATGTCACCTGTATTCTATGTTTCAGTACTATTCCAGAGATAACAAATTTATATAGTTTTGTTTATATTTTAACCCCTTAACAAAAATCTAAAACTTTGCAAAAAAAATTTTTTTTCTAAAAGTCACCATGTTCTGAATCATGTAATTTTTTAAATATTTCTGTGTACGGAGATGCATACATCTTTTCTTGCCGGTCCAGGTGTACTTTTTATTTATATCATTTTGGGGAATTTGATCACTTTTTATTCAAATTTTTATCAGAGGCAAAACAGTGAAAAAAAACAGCACTTCAACACTTTTGATGTGTAATGTGTATGTATGTCATTCACAGTAATTTTTTAACTTTTATATGTATTCTAGTGGTGATTTAAATTTTTAGTTCTTTTAGGGTTTTTTTTATATTTTAACTTTTTTTTTTATTGCATTTATTAGAGCCCCTAGGGGTCTTGAACACCAAGGGGTCTGATCACTAATTCAATGCATTACAATGCTAATGTATTGCAAAATATCGACATTTGTATTACAGGTGGAACAAAGCAGAACAAATGTATGGCAGACAAGACTGGGAGCTTTCAATAGACTCCCAGCTGTCATAGCAACGGGAGCGAGATCTTAAAACCCAGCAAAATGGCGCCTCAGTCAAAGCTGCTCATGTCTCTATTTTTGTGCCAAATATTTGTCTCATCGTGAGTCAGAATTTTGGAGCTTCTAGAAACACTCTGTATTTATGAAGGTCCATATGACAGATTCATGAATATGTCTAAAACTACGAATGGGATATCTGATGGAAGAGCATGATTGGGACATGGAGAAAATCACGAGCTGAACATGATGCTGTATTAATCAATAATGTTAAATGCCATTTAATGCAAGGCAAAACTTGGCTTTGTGCCACTAGGGTCCTGTTATGATGTCTCTTTAAGATATTGTGGAAAAATATATTATATCTTCAAAATATGTCATGGAAAAGTATTTTTCGCTTTTTGCTTTTCATTTTTGACTCCCCTACTTCCAAACCCCATAACTTTTTTTATTTTTCCGTTTGTGGGACGAATTTTTCTTCATGAGGCTACCATTTATTATTCAGTACAATATACTGGGAAGCTGGAAAAAAATTCAGAATGGGGTGGATTTGAAGAAAAAGTGCATTTGTGCGACTTTCTTATGGGCTTCGTTTTTACGGCCAAAATGACATGTCTCATGACATGTAAGGGCATCTTTTTTTGCAGGGCCAGGTGTACTTTTTAGTTATAGTTGCTATTGCTTTGATCACTTTTTATTAAAATTTTTATCAGAACCGATAACGGAGGTTTGGCAATATTTGATTTTTTTTTTTCCTGCTATGTTGTTTACCGTATGGGAAAAATATTTTTATAGATGTGGAGACTGGGTGTTTTTGGACACAGGAATACCTAATGTGTATGTGTTTTACAGTATTTAAGTACTTTTATATGTGTTCTAAGGGAAAGGGGGGTGATTTGAATTTTTAATATTTATTTATTTTTTTTTAGATTTATTTTTTTTACTTATTAGACCCCCTATCTTGTTTGATATAGCAGAAACCTGGCACTAATGGCAGCGATCGGTGCATTTTACCGGAGGACATTTTGCCGAGGATCTGTCTCTCATTATCTTCTATCCCAATTACTATGACAGCCGGGAGCCACTCTATGTAGCCTGCAATAGAAATGCCGTTTTATTGCAATGTATTAGCATTGTAATTCATTACATTAGAGATCAGACCCCCTGGGGTTCAAGACCCGAACAGGCAGAGACGTTACAGAAGAGTAGCGCTAGATGAATAGCTACTCTAGATACCGCAGATAGGGATTTAAATACTTGACGATAGCCTGCCCACCTATTATGGGATAATCCCACATTAATGTACATTATATTATAATATATTATATTATCCCTTTCCCTGGCAGCCACGTCCTCCCTGGGTGGCACTTCTGTAGCCGAGCACGTATCTAATACGTCCTTACTTCTAATGCCCATATCTGAGGATCCATTAGGACTATTAAGAAGATCCAAGATCCAAGATCTTCATGATCGCCCTTACAGTTCCAGAGTGATTCACTGCGGAAAACGCTATTCGGCATTAAGATCCCATTGCAGATCTCAATTCCCAACAGCGTTTTTAATAGCGATTCACTCCAAATTTGTAATGGCTATCATAAAGATCTTGGTATCATTTTAAAGATGAGATTATCATCTTTAAAAAGAATCCAATATCTTCTTAATAGTCCTAACAAATCCTGAGATATGGGGCTCTAAAATGTCCTCCCCCCTCCTGTCTCAGGAAGCATCTTAAAAGCTGCGGTAGGAGCAGGGGGGAGGAGCAGCCCTACAGACTGCACAGAGATGAGAAATCATCATCATCTGTGCATAACCTGTATGTGACCCCAGGGGGGGGATATCAGGGACTTCTGCCCATGTTATCCCCTCTCCTATCAATCAGAGAGCATACTATACTTTTTCTCTCTGATTGTCATATAGAGGCATAATGTAATACCCCTCTGAGCCTTATTAGAGGGGTATCTTCTGTAATACCCCTCTGAACATAACCAGGAAGTTTATTGGCGCTGTGACCCAGATGTTTACCACTGTCCAGGTCACAGTGCCAAAAGAGTTGCACCAAACACTTACATAACACATTCACAAAGTCATCAATAAAGTTTACACTTCACCCAATCCCTGTCCTGTCCATACCTGATCTTTATAGAGTAAAATACGCCTCTAGTGATATCTGTTACACGCTAAAATAATAGCAATAACGATTATGACTAGAGATGAACGTATAAATTGCTACAATTTTTATAGGTGGATAGAAAATTATATTTTTATGTAAACTCCTATTTAATTTGCATGCACAAAATTGGTTGGCGCATTTCTGCGATTTTGGTGTTTCTTTAACACACCTGTAAATATAGATATGTGTGGTATGTATGAATTCCTCACATATTGCAGTTTTTTGGAAAGTACATTTTGTTTGCAGAAAGAGACTGCTTGAACATGTACTTTAGTGGGAAATTTTAATTTTTACATTTTTGCTTACAATCTCTGTTTGCTGCAAAGTTGCATGAAGGTGTTTATACAGTCATATGAAAAAGTTTGGGCACCCCTATTAATCTTAATCATTTTTAGTTCTAAATATTTGGGTGTTTGCAACAGCCATTTCAATTTGATATATCTAATAACTGATGGACACAGTAATATTTCAGGATTGAAATGTGGTTTATTGTACTAACAGAAAATGTGCAATATGCATTAAACCAAAATTTGACGGGTGCAAAAATTTGGGTACCCTTATCATTTTATTGATTTGAATACTCCTAACTACTTTTTACTGACTTACTGAAGCACAAAATTGGTTTTGTAACCTCACTGAGCTTTGAACTTCATAGCCAGGTGTATCCAATCATGAGAAAAGGTATTTAAGGTGGCCAATTGCAAGTTGTTCTCCTATTTGAATCTCCTCTGAAGAGTGGCATCATGGGCTCCTCAAAACAACTCTCAAATGATCTGAAAACAAAGATTGTTCAACGTAGTTGTTCAGGGGAAGGATACAAAAAGTTGTCTCAGAGATTTAACCTGTCAGTTTCCACTGTGAGGAACATAGTAAGGAAATTGAAGACCACAGGGACAGTTCTTATTAAGCCCAGAAGTGGCAGGCCAAGAAAAATATCAGAAAGGCAGAGAAGAAGAATGGTGAGAACAGTCAAGGACAATCCACAGACCACCTCCAAAGAGCTGCAGCATCATCTTGCTGCAGATGGTGTCACTGTGCATCGGTCAACAATACAGCACACTTTGCACAAGGAGAAGCTGTATGGGAGAGTGATGCGAAAGAAGCCCTTTCTGAAAGCACGCCACAAACAGAGTCGCCTGAGGTATGCAAAAGCACATTTGGACAAGCCAGCTTCATTTTGGAAGAAGGTCCTGTGGACTGATGAAACAAATATTGAGTTGTTTGGTCATACAAAAAGGCGTTATGCATGGTGTCAAAAAAACACAGCATTCCAAGAAAAACACTTGCTACCCACTGTAAAATTTGGTGGAGGTTCCATCATGCTTTGGGGCTGTGTGGCCAATGCCGGCACCGGGAATCTTGTTAAAGTTGAGGGTGGCATGGATTCAACTCAGTATCAGCAGATTCTTGAGAATAATGTACAAGAATCAGTGACGAATTTGAAGTTACGCCGGGGATGGATATTTCAGCAAGACAATGATCCAAAACACAGCTCCAAATCTACTCAGGCATTCATGCAGAGGAACAATTACAATGTTCTGGAATGGCCATCCCAGTCCCCAGACCTGAATATCATTGAACATCTGTGGGATAATTTGAAGCGGGCTGTCCATGCTCGGCGACCATCAAACTTAACTGAACTGGAATTGTTTTGTAAAGAGGAATGGTCAAAAATACCTTCATCCAGGATCCAGGAACTGATTAAAAGCTACAGGAAGCGACTAGAGGCTGCTATTTTTGCAAAAGGAGGATCTACTAAATATTAATGTCACTTTTCTGTTGAGGTGCCCATACTTTTGCACCAGTCAAATTTTGGTTTAATGCATATTGCACATTTTCTGTTAGTACAATAAACCTCATTTCAATCCTGAAATATTACTGTGTCCATCAGTTATTAGATATATCAAATTGAAATGGCTGTTGCAAACACCCAAATATTTAGAACTAAAAATGATTAAGATTAATAGGGGTGCCCAAACTTTTTCATATGACTGTATGTATATATGAAATATTAAGTTGTGTTTTTATATACTGTATGCTGTGCAATCTCAAAAAAGTTAGATTTTGGTATCACAACCACAGTTTGCTAGGTGCAGTACTGCAGTACTAGGTGCAGTACTGCACCTAGCAAACTGTGACTGATACCAAAATCTAACTTTTTAACATATTAGTGAATAACAGCAAAATCTTGCTTGTCTTCTGTATCAGTGTTTTTGAGAGTACGAGCTCTTGTTGTAGCTGATGTTTGCGGTATATATAAATTGTGTACACCTTGATCTTTTATTTTAAATTTATTTTGTGTGTGAATGTAAGATTGAATAGGAGTTTTAAGTGCAAATATGTGTTTTAGTGCATTTTTTCAAAAAATTATATGTGTTTGTCACAAAGTTACATGAAGGTGGTGTGGCTATTGATAACCCATTGAGACACATGTAATCTTCAGGTTGTCTACTTCCAAAAATATATAGGGTTTAGTGGTGCACTTGCTTTCCATGGTGTGTAATCCCTACATTTTATAGGATGATACTTTTTTAACATTTCCAACTTCAAAGCAGATTTTTGCTCATGCCAGTTCTAGTGATTTTCTAAAGATATGTGTATGTAGGTTTAGGCCTCAGTGATATGAATGAACTCTGCACATGTTGATCTCTTATTTTTAGGAGGTTTGGTGCATATACCTTTTTGTTTGGTTTCCACTTTTAGCAACTAATATATTTATTTGCATTTTTTTTTATAAAACATTCATTTTAAATCAAAATTGCATGAAGGTGCTTGTTTGTATACAGTACCAAGTGGCATTTTGACAATCTTGTAGGTGTCTACTTTAAGAAAATATATAGGTATGGGGGGGGTTGGCTGATTTTTTTATGTTGCAATTTAGGTTTGATTTGTCCATCTCAAAACTGTGAAAATTGCTCTGGCTACCGGAGGTGCAAAATTTCCGGAGACCCTTGGCAGTGAAAGGGTTAATGTACATATACAGTACATTAAGATGTATGTGACTATTTATGTATGCTAATGGAGGAGCTAATTGTTTGATCCATAAAAGTCATCAGTGTTGGGTCGGGAGCAGACCTATCCAGAGGGGAGATGGGATATGCAGGCAGATTTATCCAGAGGAGAGATGGGACACATGGAGCATGCCATGTGACCCGTGTGTGTCACTCCCTCTGAGTTTCACCTTTATAATCCTATATTCCGTTCACATTCTAGCGTTTTTTGCGTCCACTTTTATAAACCTGTAACGCATGGTTCTCTCAACACATGATTTGTCTTAAATCATGCAGTATCTAGGCCTGTGCAAGTTTGTACAGACGCTATTTTTTCCCCTTCTACCTAGGCTAAGGCTGGGTTCACATCTGCATTCGTCAATCTGCTCGAAATCAGTATTTGAAATCTTCATAAACTGATTTCGAATGGTCCTGCTTAAAATCCATTGATTTCAATGCGTTTTAAAAGTAATCCACATGTATCAGTTTGTGCCATTTCCGTCTGGTTTCCACTTTTTTGTGCGGAGAGAAAAGTAGAACTTGCAGGACTTTGTCTCAAAAAATAAGGATTCCAGACGGACAGCAACCAATCCGTTTTGTTTTAACATTGAGGTCTATGGAAAACGCATTACAAACTGATAGCAGTTTGTGTCCGTTTTACAATCCGTTTTTCCCTCTGCACATGCTCAGAATGAAGAAGGGGGAAAAAAAAAAAATTAGTCAAAAATGGACACAAACTGACACAAACGGTCAGTTTTTTTGAACGGACACCCTTTGACTAATCCGTGTAAAAAAAAACTGATTTGGGTATGCGCTGTGTAACCTTTTGGAATCCTTTTTTACCAAACAGTTTTTCTCTTAAAACGGTTTGCAAGTGGATGGATACCAGAAGCAGATGTGAACCCGGCCTGTATCGTTTTCACTTCCTATCACACATACCGCTGTTTTTATTGATCAGCCACCGTTAACTCTCTCAGTGTACCAGGGTTGTGGTCCTGAACGGTTTAGTCACTCCCCCAGTTCAGATTAAGCAGATTTGTATTTTATTTGACTTTTCCTTTTTATTGATATGTATATGATATTTAATTTATTACAGAAGTCCCACAGATGAAGGTCCATGGCAGAGCGAAACGTTCAGGTACTATTATAGAGGATATATCTATTCAACATGCTGTGTGAACAAGTGTTTTAATTTTATATTGGAATAAAGTTTTCTTGATCTTCAACCTGTTGGAGTGCTGAAGTACTACTTTACATATTAACGGATTTTCCAGAACTCTCTGGCACCACCTAGCGAGTCGGCTAACTTTCTAAAACAAGAGTGCATATCTTTTATTTTTATTAATGGTCAAATAATAGGCTGTCAGGGTAAAACAATACAGTGTAATCCACTGTCATCGAATTGCTGTTTAAACAGTGCCAGCTTACGATTTTGGACACTTTACATGCCAGCTGGTTACGTTTAGCAGATTGATTCAAACAGGACAGTCACAAGTTCCCCAGTGGATTGGTCACCATGTTTTGACATAGGGGTGCAGCCCCACACACAAATAAAGGCAGCCCCACTGTCTATCGGTGGAACACTACTGGGATTAGCAGGCACACCACACCTGCTTCACTATATAGTTAATACTAAATGGCCTGAGAAAACACTTTTTTACGGCATTGAGACTTTTATCTAATAGCTGGCTATGTACCAGCTTTTTTTTAGAGCATATCTAATAAACGTTAAATTTTGGTCGTTCCTTCTTTTTATTTACTTTCCTATATTTCTTTTATAATTAACATAATTGTCAATTCTTTATCACTTCATTGTTTAAGTGGCAGGCAAGCTGACAGGATATATATATTTTTTTTTTTGAACAAACCATTTCTTCATCACTTTTCATCTAGGCATACAACCACAAATATTTCTACAAAATAACAAGCATGTAGCATTTACAAGTCATCAAAATGGGCTAATTCTTTATATGAAACCATAGCTTTTTGCAATGTAAGTGCCATGTATGTATCAAAATCCATGGGTAAGCAAGTTTTCCCCAAAAAAAAAAGGTAATTTTGGAGTGTTTTAAATGTTAAAATGCATAAAAGCAAGTAGCAGTATCCACTTCCCATAAACAAACATGTCATTATCACTTTGACATATCCTCGTCATGTTTCCCTTAAAGAGCTAAAAATTTGATCGATCGGGGTCCCAGGAGCCTTGATAATGTCATATGCTATGTTTTAAACCAATTTAAGCCCTAGTTCGTACCGGACTTACTCAACCCAAAATTAATCTTTGGACTGAACCACCAACCATAACCTGAAATGAATCAGTAATGACTGGGTCTGTTCCACAGGATTGGCACATGGCAAATTTGGTGTCAATATTCAAAAAGGGGTCTAAAAATGAGCCCGGAATTAACCTTAACAGGTTAACCTCTGTTGTGGGAAAATTATTTGAAGGTTTTCTAAGAAATTATATCCTGAAATATTTCAATGATAATAAACTTTCAATGTAACATTGTACCAGCATGGGTTTATGAGAGATCAACCAGGGGATGGGAAAGGACATTCTATACATTTCCATAAGCATCAATGCTATTTTCCTCTAAAAGGGCATCTAATCCTTTTTTGAAGCTGTCAGCAGTGACTAGCTCCTGTGGTAAGCTATTCCACAGATTTATAGCCTTTAGGGTAGCAGCACACAACCGTGTTTCACCCGTGAAACACAGTCTGTGTGGCAGCCAGATTTACTGGCTTGAACTTTGTGCTGGGAGCGGGACTCCTAGTAGTATAGTTATTTATGATGCTAGGAGTCCCTGCCTCTCAGAGACAGTATGTTGCTAGGAGGCAGGGACTCCTAGCATCGTAGATAACTATACTACTAGGAGTCCCGCTCCCAGCACGAAGTTCAAGCCAGTAAATCTGGCTGACACACAGACCGTGTTTCAACATCCTTGTGATCACCATTGCCAATTGGCAAATTTCTATTAAAGCTGATTTCTATCGGCCTTATCATCAGGTCTTCCATGTGTCCCATCAGGTCTTCCCAGTGCCCCATTAGTATCTTCTGAGTGGTGCTTGGCTCCTTTATTATTTAATAATAATAATCAATTGAACAGGAGATAGTCAACGGATAATTAATTAATGTATAATTAATTAACAATTGATTAAGAAAACTAAAACATACATATGCACACAAATTTTGTAGAAAGTTTCTTAATGGTATATTGGTATATTAGGAAGGAGTTGAAGTTAAATACACACAAAAAAGTCACTTCTCTGTCCTCGGACTTTTGTCACTGCCAGGTGACTTACATTATTGGATCAGTGACAATAATCACTGTTCCAGGCATATTGTAAAAACACATTTGGATTGCTTTCCTGTTTTATTTGTTTTTTTTTACTTTGTTTTACTTTAAAAAAAAAGTTAGTTTTTAGATATTACGGTCGTAGTAGGCCCTCATAAAAAAAATACATACCGTGTTTCTCCGAAAATAAGAAGACAGGGTCTTATATTTTTTTGTTCTCCAAAGAAAGTGATAGGGCTTATTTTCGGGGTAGGTCTTATTTTTCAGGCACCGGAACTAATCAGAATCTTTTCTGATTCACTCTGGACGAATCTTGTAAAATGGTTAGCATTAGTAACCCTAACCCTAATTTACATTCACAATTGATGGTGCAGTGATGGTGTGTTTAAAAAAAATTACTGGCACTCTCTCTATATAAACACGTTGTGTGACAGTGGCACCATGCCCTCTCTATCTCTTCTCCTTTACGCTAAGGGGGAGGTGCTGTAGTGGAGTGGCTGCATCTGTGGGAGCGAGCAGGGATGGCACCTCATGTCTGGTCACGTAGGTAGCCAAGCCAACAGCATAGTAGCGGCCGTAAGGTGGGACCCAGGAGGCTGCACTTGGAAGGTGGACTTGGGAGGCAGTATGCCTATTCTCCGTCTCTGTGATGTCAGTGACATCACGTGAAATAACCTAGAACTGGAGGCACTGACTGTAACTAGGGCTTATTTTTGAAGTAGGGGTTATATTGGAAACCTACTCCAAAAACCCTGCAAAATCAAGCTAGTGCTTATTTTTGGGGTAGGGCTTATTTTTGGAGAAACGGTATATGTTTTATAGCAGTTGCTTTGTAGCGACTGCTACAACATGTCTGTTGATCTATGATGAGGCATACGACTTTTTCTGTGAAGATTCTGACTCTGCAAGTGGAGCTCCTAGAATTTTTACTGTGATCCTCCCCAAGTAGTGACTCTTGTTCTACTTTGGCCAATTAGCAGCTGAAGAGGCCTATATAAGACCACTCCTTCCTGACACAGGCGTCAACTAATTAGTTTGTTATTCCTAGTTTGGCTCTCCATTTTTGTTTGTGTGTACTTGTTTGCTTATTGACCTTTGGCTTGCTCTCTGGATACCCTATTTGCCTCCTGATTCTGCTTTGACTGCCCATTTGGATTCGTGAGCCTTGGCTTGTTTCCCAGATATTGCTTTTGTCTCCTGATTTTGTCTATTATGTCCTCTCCTGGTTTTGACCTGTGCTTGTACGACTTCTTTGTCTATACGCCACTGTGTAAGTTTTAGTGGATTTTGTTTTGGTTTCTGCAGCAGTGTATTTATCGTTGGTATATCTGTTTGGTGAAAATTCAGATTCCCAGATTCAGTGCAAGTCCAACTCACCTTGCGGTGAGCTCTGGTGAAGGCGTCTGGGGGTCGGTCTTAGCATGCAGAAGTGTGCTAGTTTTAAATAGCTGCCTCTGCTGCTTGCAGTTATCAGCCAATCTCCTGCTATTGCTTTTATTGTGGCCTTGCATATACACTCATAACAGATTAATCAGCCATAATCACCATATATCAATCAGGAACATATTCAGACTCAGATGGTGGATCAGATGCAAGGTATTTCTCAGCTGGTTCAAGATTCAGCAGAGAGGGTCAAGCAACAAGAGGTATCCCAGACTCAAGCCTCAAAGCTGCCTCTGTTCCAATAGAACCTAAGATAAATCTGCCAGACAGATTTTTTAGAGATAGAAAATCTTTTGCCAATATGGGGGACACCGTAAACTACTGTGTGGGGCCCCACTGTGAAGCATATATTACTGTGTGGGGGCCCACTGTGAAGAATATACTACTGTGTGTGAGGGGGCTTATTGTGAAGCATATAATGTGGGTGGGGGCCCAAAGTGAAGCATATAATGTGGGTGGGGCCCCAAAGTGGAGCATATAATACTGTGCGGGGGGCCTCTGTGGAGCATATAATACTGAGTGGGGGCCACTCTGGAGAATATAATACTGTCTGGAGGCCACTTCAGAGCAAATTGTACTGTCTGGGGCCCTTCACTATTTATATCACACGGTATCTGTTTTATAGCAGACGTGATATTATTACAGGCTGTAATAACATTACACGTTCACTATAAAATAGATTCTGGTTAATTTAACCCCTTAATGACCGGGCCATTTTTTGTTTTTGCATTTTCGTTTTTCCCTCCCCACATTCCAAGAGCCATAACTTTTTCATTTTTCAGTTCACAGAGTCACATGATGGCTTATTGTTTGCGAAACAAATTGTACTTTGTAATGTCACTATTCAATATTCTGTGCAATGTACTGGGAAGCTAGAAAAAAATTCAGAATGAGGTGCAATTGGAGAAAAACTGCATTTGCGCCAAATTCATATGAGTTTAATTTTTACACCATTCACTGTGTGGTAAAAATGAGATGTTACCTGTATTCTGTGGGTCAGTACGAACACGGCGATACCAAATTTATATAGTATTTGTAATGTTTGGATACCTTTTAAAAAATTAAAAACTTTGCTAAATAGAAAAAAAAATGTTGCATCGCCATATTGTGTCACCTGTAACTTTTTCATATTTACATGTATGGAGCTGGGTAAGGTGTCTTTTTATGCGGGACAACATGACGTTTTTATTGATACCACTTGGCGAAAGATCTGATGGTTTGATCACTTTTTATTCAATTTTTTATAGGAGACAAAGTGTTGAAAAAAACGCTATTTGGCCATTCTGATTTTTTTTTCCCCGCTACGCCGTTCACTGTATGGGATAAATATTTTAATATTTTAATAGTTCGGGCATTTTGGAGCGCGGGGATACCTAATGTGTTTATGTTTACTTTTGTTTATTTACTTTTATATCTGATCTAGGGAAAGGGGGGTGATTTGAACTTTTGTGTTTTTTTTAATTTTTACATACTTTTAAAAACTTTTTTTTTTATACTTTTACTTGTATGATCAGACTCCCTAGGGACCTTGAAACCTAGGGAGTCTGATCGATCGTACTATTCACTGTGATACTACTGTATCGCAGTGAATAGCAAAATGCCTTCACTGCTATTAGACGATGCCTCTGGCATTGTGTAATAGCTATACTGAAATGACAGGCCTGGGAGCCTTCAATAGGCTCCCGGCTGTCATGGCAACTAAGCGCCGCCCTCCGATGACGTTCCGGAGGGCGGCGATGAGGTAAAAATGGCGGCGCCCTTGTCGGCTCCGCAATTTAGATGCCGCGGTCGCATTTGACCGCGGCATCTAAAGGGTTAACAGCCGTGATCGGTGCAGGCACCGATCGCTGCTGTTAGCTGCGGGTCCTGGCTGTATTATACAGCCGGCACCCGCGGTGTATGGAGAGCGCTCAGCTCCTGAGCCCTCTCCATACATCGTCATGCGACGCAGGACGTACTATTACGCCCTGCGTCGTTAAGGGGTTAAGGTTAAATTACCGTGTTCGCACTTTGCGATAATTTAGTGGGTTTTGGGTTGCAGTTTGGGCACTCGGTCTCTAAAAGGTTCGCCATCACTGACCTAGGTGATCAGGTATTTCACATAATTGCTCAGCAGAAAATTGTTTTGCCAGTTGAGTTTCAGTTTTCTGAGAAGCTCAGAGACCGAATTGTGGCAAGGCACAGATCTGGCCAAGGTTACAAAAGAATTTCTGCAGCACTCAAGGTTCCTAAGAGCACAGTGGCCTCCATAATCCTTAAATGGAAGAAGTTTGGGACGATTAGAACTCTTCCTAGACCTGACCGTCCAGCCAAACTGAGCAATCGTGGGAGAAGAGCCTTGGTGAGAGAGATAAAGAAGAATCCAAAGATCACTGTGGCTGAGCTCCAGAGATGCAGTAGAAGATGGGAGAAAGTTCCACAAAGTCAACTATCACTGCAGCCCTCCACCAGTCGGGGCTTTATGGCAGAGTGGCCCAAAGGAAGTCTCTCCAAGACATATGAAATCCCGCATAGAGTTTGCCAAAAAACACATGAAGGACTCCCAGACTATGAGAAATAAGATTCTCTGGTCTGATGAGACGAAGATTGAACTTTTTGGCGTTAATTCTAAGCAGTATGTGTGGAGAAAACCAGGCACTGCTCATCACCTGTCCAATACTATTCCGACAGTGAAACGTGGTGGCAGCATCATGCTATGAGGGTGTTTTTCAGCTGCTGGGACAGGACGACTGTTTGCAATTGAAGGAAAGATGACTGCAGCCAAGTACAGAGCTATCCTGGGCCGAAGGTTCACCTTCCAACAAGACAATGACCCTAAGCACACAGCTAAAATAACAAAGGAGTGACTTCGGAATAACTCTGTGACCATTCTTGACTGGCACAGCCAGAGCCTTAACCTCAACCCGATTGAGCATCTCTGGAGAGACCTGAAAATGGCTGTCCACCAACGTTCACCATCCAACCTGACGGAACTGGAGAGGATCTGCAAGGAAGAATGGCAGAGGATCCCCAAATCCAGATGTGAAAAACTTGTTGCATCATTCCCAAGAAGACTCATGCCTGTACTAGCTCAAAAGGGTGCTTCTACTCAATACTGAGCAAAGGGTCTGAATACTTATGACCATGTGATATTTCCGTTTTTCTTTTTTAATAAATTTGTAAAAATATCTACTGTTATATCTTCTGTTTTTTTTCTGTCAAGATGGGGTGCTGAGTGTACATTAATGAGAAATAAAATGAACTTTTTTGCTTTTAGCAAATGACTGCAGTGAAACAAAGAGTGAAAAATGGGGTCTGAGTACCCACTGTATTATACCAATCCCCACTGTACCGACTTACCATGCCAAGAGCTCAATTTGAGCAATACAAAATTTTCTACATTATAATAATAATGACCAGTGTCCATCCCCCAAATGACCCCAGGCATGATAGGATCTTCAAAATTCACCTATTAATTGACCATTACAACAAAAAATTTACTGAAGTATACACCCCACAAAAATGCATATCAGTGGACAAATCGCTGGTGCACTTTAAGGCCGGACTTCACTTCCGCAAATATTTGCCCAACAAGTGGTCTAGGTATGGCGTGAAGCTATAGAAAATTTGCGACAGTGCACCTGGTTACATTTTTAGATTTTGGATATATGAGGTGAAAGACACAACCATAGTGCCCCAAACTGTTCCCCTGTCCTGGGAATAAGTGGGAGGATAGTATGCGATTTGATGTACCCCATACTAGACCCTAGATAACATGTATATTTAGAAAATTTTAACAATAGTATCTATCTTTCGAAGTGCCTAGATGCCAGAGGCACAGCTGAATGTGGAAAAATTTGGAGAAATCAAAAGGTTCCGTAAATCCTTTACAGACCAGACAATGGCTAAAGTAGGGCTGTTTGCAGTGAAAATTTACTTGTAAAATACAAGGATAAACGCAATGTCCTTATTTTGACCACCATCCACAGAGACCAGCCCATCCATCTCAGTACAAGGATCCAGAGAACAAAATCTAAAACCTGTGTGTATCCAGGATTACAATCTGTTCATGGGTAAGGTGGAGCTTTCCGACCATATCCTGCAGCCCTACAATGCCCTGTGAAAATCAAAGGTCTGGTACAAAAAAAAAAATTAGCCCTATACCCAGTGGCACTCTATAATTTTTTATATTTTTTTTTTTTGATTTTCAAGAAAAATTCATTAAGGCACTGGTTTTTGGAGACCAGGAAGGGGAAGGCAGCAGTGGAAGCAACAGTTTTGGAGTCTCTAGAATTGTTCATGGGCAGCATTTTTCTGGTGTTCTTCCCTCCACAAAGAAAAAGAGAAGACCCAAAAAAGGTGTCAAGTATGCTCGATGAGAGGAGTAAGGAGAGATGCCATGGACTACTGCGAGACTTGTCCATCTAAACCAGTACTGTGTATTGGTGAATGTTTTAGAGTGCACCACACCTCAATTGATATTGCAATTTTCTTTGTTTTATTTTAGGTATTTCCAAGAATTCAGTTTCCCATTGGCCCCCAAATAACATGCCACTAAATAAGTCAAATAATGCTCCTTCCCTTCTAAGCCTTGTGTGACCAAACAGTCAGGAGAAATTTCAATAACAAATATGGGTATGTTATTCCTTTTGAAAGTGAAAAATTCAAATAAATTCTATGAAACACCAGTAGGGTCATAATATTCACAATACCCAAAGATGAATTCTTTGAGGGCTGCAGTTTATTATGGGCTTCCATTAAGTGGCATAACTAAAGTCTTGTGGGCCCTGGTGAAAACTTTTGTCTGGGGCCCCCTTCCTACAGCGTATTCTTGATAGTGCCAGTTACGAGTGCTGCGGTGGTATCTGAGATACTTGAAAGGGATACAGCTTTAGTGCTCACAACTGCAGTTATCAAGAATACGGTGAGTGAGCAGCACAGAGCCTGGCATTTAAACAATACTGGGAGTTGCGTGCTGTGGGAAACAGCTGATATGCTATGATATCCTAGCAGTCTAAGAGATGTAAAAGATCAGTGGGGGTCCAACACCCAGTGCCCCTGCTGATCAACTCTTTGAAGGTACTGTGGTGCTTTTGCAAGCACCGTGACTACTTCACTATTTACATTGCACAGTATCTGTTTTATAATCACCATGTAATGTTATTACAGCCTGTAATAATAGTGCACAACTGCTATAAACCAGGTGGCGTGTTGATGTGAATAGTCCCCACACAGTGAAGTGGCCCCACACAGTATAATATGCTCCACAGTGGTCCCCACACAATATAATATGCTTCGCAGTGGCCCCCCACACAGTATAATATGCTCCCCACAATGGCCCCACACAGTATAATATGCTCCCAAGAGCCCCCTAGAGCCGCTTCAGGTGAACCCCACGAAATTCAATGAATATTGGTGAGATTTGGCCCACGGAAGGTGATTAAAAATAACAAACACTTACCTCACCTTGCCTCACCTCTCTTGGGCATCTTCACTCCCTCTCTCTCTCTTTGGCATTTTCTTTGGTTCTTTCTTTCTGCCTGTGACTGAGGTGAAGCGCCCCAGACGTCACTGCTGGGGCCTGTGATTGGGCCTCAGTGGTCACGTGTGTCGTGCTGACGTCATTACGGCGGCGCGCCTCATGTGACCTCAGTCACAGGCCAGAAGAGTCCTGGAGAGGATACTGGGGACTTTCAGAAGCACAGGAGAGGTGAGTATAAGTATTTCTTATTTTTAGTCGCCTCCCCTGGGCAGGCATTTCGTCGGATCCCTTTCTATTAACAATATGTATAGCGGTCGGGGAACCAGGCTTTCCCCAACTGCTATCATGGTGGTCTGGGGCCCCGGCCATCTCCAGCCTGCCACAGGCCCTGTACCCCTCCGGGCTCGGTCGTACCCCCTGTGACTGCAATTGTTACGCCCCTGCTTTCATTGTTCTGGTACCTCTGAGGGGGTGCAAATACAACATTGCACTTGAAAACCAATCCAGCATAATTTAAGCTCAAAAAGACAAATAACGCTCTTCCCCTTCTGAGACCTCTTGTGTGTCCAAACAGCAGTTTATGACCACAAATGAAGTATTGCTGTATTCAGAAGAAATTGGTTACCAAATTGTGGGGTGCCTTTTCTCATTTTTAACTTATAAAAAGGACAGTATTTGAGGTATCTGAGTAAAATATTCTGTGAAAAAACTGTGGGGTCAAAAGGTTCACAACACCCATATAAGAACTCTGTGAGAGCTGTAGTTTCCAAAATGGGGTAATTTCTGGTGGGTTTCCACTGTTCTGGTACCTTTGTGACTCTGCAAATACAACATGGTACCTGATAACCATTCCAGCCATATCTGAGTTCTAAAGGTCAAATAATGCTCCTTCCATTCTGAGTCTTCCTGTGTACCCATACAGCAGTTTATAGGTTATTGCCATACTCGAGAAATTGTGTAACAAATTGGGATATTTTATTCCTTATGAAAATGAAAACATTTTAGCTAAAACTACATATTGTTGAAAAAAAAAATGTAATTTGTTTAATTGCACAGCCTAATTCAAATAAATTCAGTGACACACCTGTGGGATCAAATTATTCACAATACCTATAGAAAAATTCCTTAAGGTGTGTGGTTTCCAAAATGATGTAGTTTTATGTGGATTTCCATTGTTAAGGTACCTTCGGGACTCTGCAATGTGATATGATGCCTGAAAAACATATTAAGAAAATTATGGCACCAAAATTCATGAGTTCCACCTTTCATTTCTGAGGACTGCATATGAGTTAACTAGCTCAGTATGACTATATATGGGATATTTCTATACACTTCAGAATTAGGGTAATCAATATTGAGGTTTGTCTTGCTGTCAACTATTGCTCTGTTACAGGAAAAAATAAATTAAAATGGATTATCTGCAAAAAAATAGAATGTTGAAATTTCACCTTCATTTTGTTTTCATTTCTGTGGAGCACCTAAAGGGCTTATAAAATTCCAAAACACTGTTTTAAATAATGTGAGGGGTGCAGTTTCTAAAATGGAGTCATTTATTGGGGGTTTCTATTATGTGGGTCCCTCAAAGTCACTTCAGAGCTAACTTGATCCCTAAAATATAGAATTTTGACATTTTGTTGAAAATTATAAAGTTTTCTACTAAACTTATAAGTGTTCTAATATCCCACAAAAAAAAAGGACTTTCAAAAAATAATGCCAACATTAGACATGTGGTAAATGTTAATCATTATCAAATGTGTGTGGTATGACTATCTGTCTTTTAAACGTAATACAAGTGGGGAAAAAAAGTATTTAGTCAGCCACCAATTGTGCAAGTTCTCCCACTTAAAAAGATGAGAGAGGCCTGTAATTGTCATCATAGGTAGACCTCAACTATGAGAGACAAAATGAGAATACATATCTAGAAAATCACATTGTCTGGTTTTTTAAGAATTTATTTGCAAATTATGGTGGAAAATAAGTATTTGGTCAATAACAAAAGTTCATCTCAATACTTTGTTATATATCCTTTGCTGGCAATGACAGAGGTCAAACGTTTTCTGTAAGTCTTCACAAGGTTGGCACACACTGTTGCTGGTATGTTGGCCCATTCCTCCATGCAGATCTCCTCTAGAGCAGTGATGTTTTGGGGCTGTTGCTTGGCAACACGGACTTTCAACTCCCTCCAAAGGTTTTCTATGGTGTTGAGATCTGGAGACTGGCTAGGCCACTCCAGGACCTTGAAATGTTTCTTACAAAGCCACTCCTTCGTTGCCCTGGCGGTGTGCTTGGGATCATTGTCATGCTGAAAGACCCAGCCACGTTTTATTTACAATGCCCTTGCTGATGGAAGGAGGTTTGCATTCAAAATCTCACGATACATGGCCCCATTCATTCTTTCATCAGTCGTCCTGGTCCCTTTGCAGAGAAACAGCCCCAAAGCATGATGTTGCCACCCTCATGCTTCACAGTAGGTATGGTGTTCATAGGATGCAACTCAGCATTCACTCTCCTCCAAACATGACGAGTTGTGTTTCTACCAAACAGTTCTACTTTGGTTTCATCTGACCATATGACATTCTCCCAATACTCTTCTGGAACATCCAAATGCTCTCTAGCAAACTTGAGACGGACCCGGATATGTACTGGCTTAAGCAGGGGGACATGTCTGGCACTGCAGGATCTGAGTCCCTGTCGGCGTAGTGTGTTACTGACGGTAGCCTTTGTTATGTTAGTCCCAGCTTTCTGCAGGTCATTCACTAGGACCCCCCGTGTGGTTCTGGGATTTTTGCTCACCGTTCTTGTGATTATTTTGACCCCACGGAGTGAAATCTTGGTTGGAGCCCCTGATGGAGGGAGATTATCAGTGGTCTTGTATGTCTTCCATTTTCTAATTATTGCTCCCACAGTTGATTTCTTCACACCATGCTGCTTGCCTATTGCAGATTCAGTCTTCCCAGCCTGGTGCAGGTCTACAATTTTGTTTCTGGTGTCCTTCCACAGCTCTTTGGTCTTCACCATAGTGGAGTTTGGAGTGTGTCTGTTTGAGGTTGTGGACAGGTGTCTTTTATACTGATAACAATGTCAAACAGGAGCCATTACTACAGGTAATGAGTGGAGGACAGAGGAGCCTCTTAAAGAAGAAGTTACAGGTCTGTGAGAGCCAGAAATCTTGCTTGTTTGTAGGTGACCAAATACTTATTTTCCAACATAATTTGCAAATAAATTCTAAATCAGACAATGTGATTTTCTGGATTTGTTTTCTCATTTTGTCTCTCATAGTTGAGGTCTACTTATGATGACAATTACAGGCCGGCCTCATCTTTTTAAATGGGAGAACTTGCACAATTGGTGGCTGACAAAATACTTTTTTTCCCCACTGTAATTTAATTCTTGTTACTGTCTTAAAATTTTCTGTAAATTTTACATTTTTTAATAAATAAACGCAAAACATAATCACCAAAATTTACTACTAAAATAAAGTAAAATGTCTCATGAAAAAATAGTCTCTAAATCACTTGGATAGGTAAAAGCATTCCAAAGTTATTACCATATAAAATGACATGTGTAATATTTGAAAAATGGGGCTTGGTATTTCAGGCCATAATGGGCCTGGTCCTAAAGGGGTTAAAGAGCGGTTTAGGAAAGCTGGAAGCTTGGGCAGAGAAATGGCAGATGAGTTTTAATGTGGATGAAATTATGTACATTGGCCGAGGAAACAAATGTTACAATTATGTATTAAATAATAAAACACTAGGTTCAGCCTACTGTTGATAAAGTTATTGGTGGATAGTAAACTTAATTTTGGCAACCAGAGCCAGAGTGCTGCATGAAGTTTTTAGCATTGGTGAATAGGTGCTGCTCCACTGATTCTAGCACAGTTGGATTTTTTTCTCTAGCCCCCACCATTCCCGATCGTCAGACAAGGGAGCATGATTCAGAGCTCCAATCAGAGGCAGCCAGTGTCAGAGCTCAGAATCACACCCCTTTTGCCTGTTCCCGTCTGACACCGCCTTCCTCAGAGCACAGAGCCTAAATAGAATATCAGGCACCCTCTGTATTGATTTCTCAGGAATGATAGGGGATAAAGAAAAAATTCCAAATGTTCCAGAATCACTGGAGCAGCAGCTATTAATTCATGTAAAGAGCTAGATTTGTTGGCAGTGGTGAAAGGTACACGGCCAAAAGCTGTCTTAAGGAAATGGCCCCATTTTTCAAAACTGACATGTGTCACTTTATATGGAAATAACTTTGAAACACTTTAAATTTATTGCCTTTTTATTCTTACAATTTATTTTGGACATTAAAAGTAGAGATGAGCGGATCGAAGCTGATGAAGTGGAATTCGATCCAATTTTCAGGAAATATTCGATTCGCATGGAATCCAGTTTTCCTGATGCTTCGCGGTAATGAATATTTAGTAAGGACCTTTGTGACATCAGACGGCCACATGATATTCTCTAGTGATGTGATTGGGTAGGCGTGTCTTTGCTTGTTAGCAAATCCTTCCACATGAATAAATGTTGTCCATGCTGGAGAATGAGAGAGAGAGAGAGAGAGAGAGAGACACGACCACGGCATCCAAGGGCTTCCGCCATTTTGCCACCCACCCGCCCACACCGGCTCTCTGCAGCCAGGAAATAGCTGTTTATTCGCCGCAAATTAATTCGGATCGAATAGAATCGTATCAGAAAATTCGGCAAAGTTGCCAAATCGAATTTTTTAAAACTTTGCTCATCTCTAATTAAAAGTCTTACAAGTGTAACAGTGATTTTCCAGATTTACAAGAAAACTTCTCAAACCCCATACATCACCCCATTTTCAAAACTGCACTGCTCTGTTCAAATCAGCATTTGGAAAGTTTGTTAAAACTTTAAGCATTTCACAGGAATTAACAATATGGAGGTGAAATTTAGATATCTCATTCAGCCTTAAAATTTACACATTCACAAGGGGTTAAAGGAGAAAATACATCTCACAGCTTTCTCCCGAGCATGGAAATACCCCACATGTGGATGTAAACTGCGGTTTGGGTATATGACAGCGTGCCAAAGGGAAGTTTTCAGGTGTCATGTTTCATTTGCAAAGTCACTAAAGTACAGAAGAAAACCTCCAAAAGTAATTTTGGAAACAACACCCTTCAAGGAATTTATTAAGGAGTATAGTGAGCATTTTGACCCCACAATTGTTTCACACATTTTATTTTTATTAACATTGGAATATGTATATAAAAAATTACTGAACCATGATTTTATCCCCAAAGTTTTTATTTTCACAAGGGGTTAAAGGAGAAAAGCACCCCCCAGTTTGCTAAAAAAATTGCTATTGAACACGGCAATACCCCATATGTGGTCATAAACTGGTGTATGGGTACATGGCAGGGCTCGGAGTGGAAAGAGTGCTGTTTGGCTTTCAGAAGGCAGATTTTGCTAGAATAGTTTTCAGGGTGCCTTGTTGCATTTACAGAGCCCCTAAAGTACCAATACAATGGAAACCCCCCACAAAGTGACCCTGTTTTGGAAAGTACACCCTTCATATAATTTATCAAGGACAAAGGGTGTAGTGAGCATTTTGACATCAGTTTCACAGATTTTATTAACATTGGGACGTGAAAAGGAAAAATTACTTTTTTTCCAATAAGCTGTCAAGGTGTCGATGGAATTCAAGGCACAGTAGGGACAATTTTGTCAAATTGTTAGCTTTGGTCGAGGAGTTTCTGGGAGTGCACAAGATCATGCTGCCTCAGAAGTAGTCCTTCTTGGGTCTTCAGGTCTTTCTGTGACAAATGAGATAAAACTGATGGGTGGAGTTGTTTTTTGTCGCTTGACTATAGCCACTAGGGTGAAAAAATGCCAGAACACCATATACAGACTGCAGAAGGTGGATCTGGAGGAGTTTCTTTCTCCAGTACAATGACCACACATTTTAGGAGGATAATTTTATTATTTATTATTTTACTTATATAGCACCATCATATTCTGCAGCTCTCTTACAGAAATCGTCAATCACTGTCCCATGTAGGTCTCACAATCTATTCCTATCAGTATGTCTTTTAGAGTGTGGGAGGAAACCCATGCAAACACACGGAGGACATACAAACTCATTACAGATGTTGTCCTTGGCAAGATTCGAATCCAGGACTCCAGTGCTGCAAGAATGAAGGGCTAACCACTGAGCGACCGTGCTGTCCATATCATGCCAACTCCGAACTTTCCCTATATTCAAAGATGCAGCAGGCACTCATGGTTTTGCCATCATCTTTGGTTCACAGTGGTATGTACCTGCCTAGCATAAACCTAACCCTGTTGGAGCTTTTTCCTATAATTTCTGCAATTGAACTCCAAGGGCCTGACATTTGCAGCCATCACTTTTATTTTTGGTGTTATAACCTCTCTGCTGTCCAATGTATTAACCTGTTGACCTTATCCTCTCTTTTTGTTGTCAGTTTGCTCTAAAACTTTGGTGCTCCACTGCCTTGAACTTTTGTTTAGGGCCCTTTATGGGGTTGATAACATGTTGGCTGATGCACTGTCTTGTTTTCGTTGAAAGGAATTCCAGTCTCTGTTGTCAACGGCACCTGTGGAGACAGAAAGTGTCCGGACCATCTCTGGAACATGGTGGATATCAGTTCATGATGATAAGATCCTTGGTGACATGGGCTCCTTGGCTACATGGCAGCGTCATGTTAAAGTGTGAGAGGAGAGGATGTCCTCAGTAGCTAACAGGCATGTTGCGTCCAGTTCCAGCTTTGTGGCTTAGTGGCGTTTGTCAGGGTTAGTCTTTCACTTCCAATTATTGGGATGGTTTGATGTGACAAAGCGTTTTTTGATTTGGCATGTATTAAAAGGTTGGCGGAAGGAGTACATCAGCTGTGAGTGCCAAGCGCCCAATATCCGTTGAGCTGCTGTATTGCTGGATCCATGCCTGTGGTGAGGTTTGTTCTTTACTCTTTCAAGGCCCTACTTTGCAGTGGCATTTAGTTTGGCCTTTTTTGGAACACTGCAGATTAACACTAGAAGTCCCAGAAATTTGGAGCTCCCCCTTGAAGTCCTGAAAGAGGGTCAAATGACCCTTAGTCCAAACTGACAACTCTGATGGCTCCAATTAGCATTTCCTTTCATTTGTAAATGTGGCCATTGTCTGAGGAATCTGCAGGGGGGAATTGTGTTGATCCACCTCAGGTCTTGTAAGAGAGTGTAAACAAAAGAATGTAAGCTGCTCCTGAGTGTCTGCCCACCCCCCAGCTGCATTGTTGTGCTGGGAATATTTGCTAACACCTTAGCAAATTTGCATGCAGCCTTTTGTGCTGTGGGGGATGTGACTGCTTCTCAAAGTAGTCTGCGACTTGAAATCAAAGTACATCTGTAATGTCCTCCCATATCTTGGCAAGGACCCCAGTCGTCCCAGCGGGGAGAGACTGTCCGAAACTGTAGTGATGAGGCTGATGGAATCATTCATGGACAAGGGCAGCACTGTAACCACGAACAATTTCTTTACATCATTGTCACTTGCACAACGACTGCTTAGCCGGAAAACCACTATCCTCGGCACAGTCAACAAGAGTCGCCCGGGAAATTCCTCAATCCGCTAGACAGATGGACCGCACTGAATTCACCACTCAGGTGTTTTCAACCACTGGTGCCACACTGACAGTGTATGCACCCAAACGAAAGAAGGCCGTCTACATTCTCAGCAGCATGCACAGCGTGGTTGAGACTAAGGATACCAACAAAAGGAAGCCAAACACGGTCACACAATACAACCACACAAAGTGCGGTGTGGATGTAATGGACCAAATGGTGCGGGAGTACAGCGTGCGTGCAGGAACACGGAGATGGCCATTCGCCGTGTTCTACAACATGATTGACATGGCAGCACTGAATGCTCATGTTCTTTATCAGGCATGCACTGGGGTGCAGGAGAGACGGGTGGACTTCCTGGTTGAGCTTGCAAAAGAGTTAGGTGGCTCTCATGTGACTGAAAAGAAGGCACGCAAGGAGAAACTCCTTCGGCAACAACCTTCCACACCCAGCCCTGGCAAAAGGGCAAAGTGTCAGGTCAACCATCGATGCACGAACAATTGTGCAACTGAGAGATGTGTTTACTGCTACAAATACACGTGTGGCAAATGTACCAGGGACATACCCAGGCAGTGCCAGGTATGTTCCGACAGTGCAGACAGACTGCTGAGTAAGTGCTAAAATGCTAGTCACACAAGAAGGACATGCCACTCACACACACACACGCAGCCCCCCACAGCAGCCTATTGTAAATATATGTGGAATTGTTTTATTCCTTGTATTTTTTTTATTATTTTCATAACAAAAATAAAACGCATAGAAACAAATAACAGTTGTTCTTTTGTATATTTACATTTTTGTATATTTAGATTCAAGTCAATGGGTGCAGAAAAAAAAAAAAAAAAAAAAAAAATCGCAAAAAAAATCACAGCTACTTGCGATATTTTTGTGATCTGTCCCATTGGTCATATAGATCACTCCTCTGGGATTTTTTCGCACGAAAAAAATCACACAAAAAAAAAAAAAAATCGCACCTATGAAAAATATCGCACGAAAAAAAATCGCAGGTGTGCTTGGTGCCATTGAAATACATTGGCAAATCGCAGAAAAAAATTGCATCGCATTGCGATGCGATTTTCGCGCAATTTTTTTTCGCTAGTGTGCTTGAGGCCTTAGACCAGGGGTCGGCAACCTATGGCACGCGTGCCACTCTTGGCACGCGAGGCTTATTCCCCTGGCATGGCAGCGGACTCCTCACACAGCAGTTTCGATCGGACCAAACACGGCCGAAACGAAACTGCTATTATTATACTGTGGGGTCTCTTCAGACCCCCGAGTATAATAAGCGGAGCCCCCGGGGAGATGATCAAACATAAAAAACAATGTACTCACTATTCCACGCTCCGCAGCCGCTCTGTACTCTTCCGGCGCTTCTGCCTGCAGGGGCCACTATAGAGCATAATACCGTGTGCAGGGGCCACTATGGGACATATACCGTGTGCAGGGGCCACTATGGGACATATACCGTGTGCAGGGGCCACTATGGAGCATAATACCGTGTTCAGGGGCCACTATGGAGCATAATACCGTGTGCAGGGACCGCTATGGGACATATACCGTGTGCAGGGGCCACTATGGAGCATAATACCATGTGCAGGGGCCGCTATGGGACATATACCGTGTGCAGGGGCCGCTATGGGACAAATACTGTGTGCAGGGGCAGCTATGGGACAAATACCGTGTGTAGGGGGCCGCTATGGGACATAATACCGTGTGCAGGGGCCGCTATGGGACAAATACCGTGTGCAGAGGCCGCTATGGGACATAATACCGTGTGCAGGGGCCACTATAGAGCATAATACCGTGTGCAGGGGCCACTATGGGACATATACCGTGTTCAGGGGCCACTATGGAGCATAATACCGTGTGCAGGGGCCGCTATGGGACAAATACTGTGTGCAGGGGCAGCTATGGGACAAATACTGTGTGTAGGGGCCGCTATGGGACATAATACCGTGTGCAGGGGCCGCTATGGGACAAATACCGTGTACAGAGGCTGCTATGGGACATATACCGTGTGCAGGGTCTGCTATGGGACATATACGGTGTGTAGGGGCCGTTATGGGACATATTGCTGTGTGCAGGGGCCGCTATGGGACAAATACTGTGTGCAGAGGCAGCTATGGGACAAATGCCGTGTGCAGAGGCAGCTATGGGACATATACCATGTTGAAGGGGCCGCTATGGGACATAATACCATGTGCAGAGACCACTATGGGACATTATTCTGTATAACGGTGTGTTTTCTATATTAAGGATGTGTTTTTGCACAGAAAACTCCGGCTTTGTTTTTTTTTGTGCAAAAATGCACCAGTTTTACATTGAATGAAAAAGTTCCAAATATAGCTGCATCCAGATACATAGTGTGTATTCACCATAAGGATGCCGCCATACGGGGCTCCTGGACACAATAAATTTACCACTAATTGGGGGCTGCACATGGACTTTCATTGCTTCTAATCAGAAAGTACAGGAGTGTCCCAGGAAATAGCAGTAAACGCATGCGTCCTAAAGCATCTGGGGGCAGCACTTCTGTGTTATGGTTTGTGGTATATGACTTTAGTTTAGGGGTCGTCAGACTTACAATTATTGACCGGCACTCCGAGTACCTCATCTTTGATTTTTTTATTAAAATCGGAACGCCGAACAAAAAAGGTTGCCTACCCCTCCCTTAGACAAATGCTTCTGGTCATTACTCACAGCTGTACCTTGCTCTAAAATTTCTAATTCTATTTAAAATATATAAAAAATGATTAATTGTTTCAGTGCTTTTTTGCTCAAATAAAACTAAACTAAATACAATATGTATAGTCTTTATATTATCAAATACAATAAACTGAATAGAACTAACTAGAAACTAAATGGCTAAACTCAATGGAAAACAACAACCTCCTGTGGTGTGACAGTAATGGCCTTAATTACAGAACAAAAGACGGTGATTATAGGATGTTAGATAAAATCCTTCAGGTCATTCGACCCGTCTCTGGGTTCCAAAGGTAGAAATGTTAAATGACCCCTCTCTGGGACTTCTAGTGTTAATGAGCTCATTCCAGTTTTGCTGCATCGGTTGGTTTCACAATATGGCAAATTAATTGTTATAGTATCCTTTTCCGTTCTCTGAGTACAAATATCTGTGTTTGTTCTCACACAGGTGTTGTGATAGGGCACCGACAACTGGAGGGTGACAACAGCAAGTTGATGACTCCAAATGAGGTACATCTTACCGATATTTGTTCTTATATTTTCCTGATGGGCCTGCAGGAAAGATTGAAGCAGGTGTTGTTCTTGGTGGGTGGGAGTCTTTGGCCAGTTTAAGGCTATATCGGTTCCGCAATGGCAGGGGTGAAGTTGCAAAGTTTGGTTGGGCCTGGAAAATGGACTTGCATGCTGGGAATTCACTTTCTGGCATACCTTTTCTCTGCCTGTTTGTTATCATGCACCTGTTGTGGCTTTATATTGGTTATCTGAGTTTTAAAATAAAAGCTGTGACCAACCACCAAAATGAACTTGTCTCCATGAGTTATTTTGGTCAAGGGAAGATGATGTGGGCAAGGGACACCACAAGGATAATTTTTCAGTGTTTTATGCATTGCCTGCCTGCAGTCTGTAGGCTGCCCAGCTATTGTAAGACAGGGCTGTGGTCTCTTTTTGTTCTTCCCCCCCCCTTTTCTTTGCTGCTGTTTAGTGACCCAATCTCTGCCCCCGGAGTTACTGGTAATGGTTAGGTCCAGCAGAATAGATAATAGCTGGCCATACAACCTATATGGTATTTAAGGGGTTAATATCTTGCTCATTCCCTCTCTTCATCACCAGATCCTGGAGGCAAGTTGTTCTGCCCGTCCTCCTTTTATATGGTATTTTCCTTACTGGTTTTTCATTTCTCGTAGAAGCCTTAGTGGTGGTGTAGGATTTTTGTTTGGGATCCAGTTCTCCGCAATTAAGAGAATGTCAATACAAATAACAAAAACATACACTCCATTAGCATCTCAGTACAAAAGAAATTAAAAGCAGTCTCAATAGAAATGACACAGGTAAACACAATATGTGAAATATGTTAAGTAGTATGGTTTTCCCTGCATAGAAAAGGAGTCTATGTAGCTTTCGACCATACGCTGTAGGAACGATTTCTCATGCCAATCCCATCAAACTGGCCTCTGGAGTGCAGACTCCTGGAGGCCCAATCAGTATTAACAAAACTGAACATCTCTGACCAGAATGATCAAATAGTTACACAGTCTCATATCATGTGTATGAACGATAACCTATGATCCCCGCAGTAGATGTATGTGTCTCTTGTCAATATGCCCATTTGGACCAATACGCAATATGAAACACCCTGTGTCAACATTTGACCTGTATAAGCTGATCTCTAGAGCTAAATACTGTAGATTTCCAGATTGTGGACAATTTATAGTAGGGTTGCCAGTGTGAAAATGATCTATCTAGAGGGGACCTCTGACCTGCCAACAATACCTTATAAAATGAGGAGATTGTCTAATAGGGGTGCTATCATTTCACCACAGATTCCAGTGCAGCACATTTCAAGGACAAAGTCTCCCTCAAAAATTGTTGCTTGCAATCGTGCATTAACTGGAGATAGCAGTAGCGAGTAGTATGTGGAAGGATGAGTTCTTGCCAAAGAATCTCAAAGAAAGCATGTAGAAGCATGGTAAGTCTTCTATACAGACCTTTGTAATGTAATATACATTTGCTGTGCATATTAATTGACCTACATTTATATTAGATTTCAAGTAATCATAATAAATAATTTCTCATGGTAAAGGCAAAGCTACTGAGATACTTCATGGTGTCCTGTTCAAACAGTCACAGTCACATCCCCCCAGCTTGCTGAAGAATACAGGAAGTGAGAAGAAGAGACAGAAGGCAAAGCTGCTAAGACAGGAAGATGGGAAAACCCCTTTAAGTTTATGGGAAATCACTCAATTTTAGGATTTATATTAAGTATGGGAAATTTTCAAATATCTCTGTATACCTCTATGCCCAAGTATGTGAAGTGCTACACTACTTGAAGGGATGAAGAGAGTAAGATTTATTATGGGGTCAATATCATCCACTAGGCACAGCATCAATTTACTCCCATATACCCTTAGTCCTGAGTATCCCCCATAATCCCCCATGACTCGAGTGTCCACCAGATATACTAACATATCGTCAGCATACAGAGAAAGATTTTGCATGCATCATTCCTGCCTTCAATAAGAGGGGTTCCCATTGACTCATAAGGCCAATGGTTCCATAGACAGGAGACTCTCATGCCTAGTGCCTCTTTCAAGTAGTAACGGTTCAGAAGTCTAACCGTTGACCCAGGCAAATCCTGTAGGTTGAAGGTACCTGGGTATTCCTAAGCATTGCAAGGCCACCCACATAAAACTCCATTCAAAGGCTTTTTCATTATCTAGGTAAGCATTAGTCCGATTGCCTAACCTGCGGGTTAGTGTAGAGTGGCCAAAGATTAATGTCAGTGGATTTCCCAGGCATGAAACCAGATTGGTATGTCCCCAGTACTGAAAGTATTACAGTCCCAAGTCTTAGCGCCAATATTTTTGCCAATATTTTGCCATCTAGGTTGATTAAGGATATCAGCTTGTTGAAGAATCATTGGTCTGGTGGCTTCCCAGCTTTGTGGATCACCAATTCGATATGGGAGACCAACTCCTGCCTCCTAGCCTCTTTGGAAAAGAGGGAAGAGGCGTGGCTTCTTGGAACATAAAATACGTGGTAATTTGCCAAAAATTGGTTGCCAAGTAGGAGCTCATGGAATACACATCTGCACTCATGAAAGTTAGGCCATGCCCCCCAGTCAGACCCCGTCCATTCATTGACAGGATTGACAATATTCCTATTTAAAGCTATTTGAGTATCTATTGCTAGCTAAAAGTTCACATATTATACATACCCACCCACCAACCACCTACCCCATCAAGTTTCTCCAGCTAAGCTAAGCTGGCATCCTCAGGAGTATACAGGGTTGCAATGATGTTGAGAGTGCTTCCACAACCTTATATTATCTTGTAGGGCCTCCCTAATTGCAACTTGAAGGTATTCAGAGCTAATAAACTTTCTTTACATCACTATTTACCCACTCACCCTTATCTCAATAGGAAGGCAGTGTTTCATTTCCAATAGACACCATGTTACCCATGATAACCATGTTGAGGTCCTGCTGTGCTCCTCTCTCTGACAACTTTAGGCATATGTGACTTCAGCCCACTTCTCTCCCGCTCACTTAGATTTATAAGCAGCTCTTATTCACATTATCTAGCATAAGCCACAGTTGTACCATAGGACTGATTGGATCTCCAACCGTGCATGTCACTGTGTGGTTAGAGATCCAGCAGTTAAATGCCTAACTATCATGCACACTTAGAGTCTATCACAAATTTGAATAAATGTTTTGTTTTAAGCGTACAGTAATTTATGAGTCTATGTGGCTAATTGTAATAGAAAAACTGCCAAGCATATTGAACCTCCAATGTGAGAATAATTTATGTTGCAATGTATTATGCATACTAATTTCTGCTGTGCCATCCATCTGCAGGGTATTGTTCATAGCAGACTGACCCATTCATTTCTATGGGCCCGTACACATGACCGTGAATTTCAGTCCAGACCGCAAAATATGGAACAGGTCCTATTCCTGTCTGATTTTGTGGCCCTGCTTCTGCAGCTCCTATTCATTGATGACATCCGTGTGTCCCCTTTGCACCACCCGTGCCGTTCATTAACAGCAGCTGGTTAGTACACGGTCATGTGCAATCGGCTTTAGTCAGACAAATTTCCCAATTTGTTCTCTTAGCTAAGGCTTTTTTTTCTGCCCTTTTAAGGGTATGTTCACACTGAGTTTTTTTTACTTTTAATGGGAATAGGTAGCAGATCTTTTTCCTCTTCCTGATTTTTCAGCTAGAGGTAAAAAGAACCATCATGACCTATGTTCAGGCAGATTCTACCTTGCAAAGCTTATTGAAATGAATGGGAGGTGGAAAAAAAACGCTAAGTTTTTTGCAGTGGTTTTTGCTAAAAATGCTGTAAAAAACGCTGACTTTTTTTTACAGCAGTTTTGAAAAGCAGAAACTGCTTATAATACTTCATGACACTTTTTTCCCCTCTAGCTGAAAAATCAGCTAGTGGGAAAATTTGTTTGACTCCAAATTAAATGAATGGGAGAATTGGGAGGTGTTTTTGAGGCGGATTCCATCTCAAAAATCCACTTTGACCTTACCCTCAAACTTCACAATATTTTGTAGTTTTAGGTTGCAAACAAGTACTGTGTCAGTGTTAACATATTTTACTGTAATATTAAATTAATATCATAGTCATCAACATTGAGTTACAGGTGTTCTTTTTAACCATTAATTCTCACATTTTATTTTCTTTAAAAAAAAATTAAAACTCCAAAAGCATACCTTTATGAATGCGTATCCAGCCCCATTATCAGTGATTGTGAGGCCCAATGCATCTTCTGTTTTGGTGATCTCTACTTCTTTGGTTTCCCCTCTAACATGTGCAAAGATAAAATCTTCCAAACCAATTTGACCACCAAGAAGCTTCTGCATGTCTAGTTTGTGTGTGTTCAATGTGCAGAACAAAATCTATGAAAAAAAGGTTATCCCATATTGACATAGCGTAGATTATGATGTTAATCTGTTTTCCCTTAGTCCCAACAGCAGCACAACACTGGGATATTTCTGCCCCTGTGTGCTAGTAGGACAGAATGGAATGTTTATTGAACAATTAAATGGTTAAACATTAACCCCTCCTCAATATAAGGAAGGAAGTACCAACCCCCCAACATGTAATTATAAAGAAAAAATAAATAACACATAGGCAGGGAGCCTTGTGCTGCTGTTGGGACTAAGGGAAAACTGTTTAACATCATAATCTACACTTCCCTTTCGTCCCACCAGCAGCACTACACTGGGGATCTAGCAAGAAGAAACCCTAGGGAGGGCCCTCTTGAAGAATAGAACAACTGAAGCAGGAGTGAGGAGGGGAAAGTCATCCAGAAACCTGGACAACACTATAGGGAAGGAATAACCTTCCCTCCACCTGTCCCACCGACACAGGACAGATAAAAACACGTTGAGGAGTTGGTACTTCCTTCCTTATATTGAGGAGGGGGAGGGGTTAATGTTTAATCATTTAATTGTTCATTAAAAATTCCATTCTGTCCTACCAGCACACAGGGGCAGAAATACCCCAGTGTTGTGCTGCTGGTGGGATGAAAAGAAATATAGCCATATATAGCTTAGTCTCACACACACACTAACCAAAGAGCTTTTCCATAATATCATTCCCACAAGGGTGTACCTAGCCTTTATGCCGTCTGAAGCGAACAGTAAAATTATTTTAAAATATTTTAAAATAAATTTTTAAAAAAAAGTTTAGGACAACTTTTGATTTTCTGGCAGTATTTGTGTCATGTATAAATTTTGTAATATACTGTACTAACAAATTTTGTCTCCTTTCTGTGAAATCCTGCATTTTTTCACTCTTTCCCTTGTTTCTGTATTGAGAGCTGTTCCTGCCTCTCACTGAATGTTACTGTGTACAGGTAGAGAAAATGAGGGTAGGGGAGGGTAACTTCAAACAGTTATATCTCTGACATTATAAAATGTACAAATTTGTGGAGGAGATTCTCTTCTTTCATATGACAGTTAGCTTGTAATTCCAGGAGGTTCTGCTGCAATGTTAGAACATGGAGATTTTCTGTTATTATCCCAATCCAGTAGAGGGAGCCAGTTCCCAGCTAGAAATAATAGAGTTACCTGGGGAAGAAAAAGCTGGGGACACAGGAAGTGGGGGTCACACAGGTCCTGGAAAAAGAGAAGAGTGAAATGTGATCAGAAGCAGTGTCTGTTAACAGAGCTCAATGGTGGTGTGACATAGTGACCCAAGCCAAACAGAACAGCACAGCCAGGTCCAGAAGTGCTACAGCAATCAGAGCACAGGACTGCACTGAAGGAGGAGAGAAACACAGACCAGTGCAAGTAAGTGAAGTGCAAAGCACCTGGGATAGAAAAGCAAGGACAAAGGAGTGTCTAGCCAGCTTCTCCACTGCAATAAGGAGAAAGGTACTGCCTTGGAAAGACAGAGCGTGAGCACCAGTGGAGTCCATTGCCCACCAGCAGGATCAGTAAGCGGGTCCCACTGAGAGATGGCATAAAGTGAAACGATGCTATAAAGGCTGTAGTTATATCCTTCCTGTTACTTTCCCAAGTTCTTATAGAGACAACGTCCCTACTGTATATGATCTACCTGTTGCAATAGTTCAAGAGTTGGTTGCTGTGCTCCAGAATCATAACCAGTAAAGCCGTTCCTGTTTTACTCAGTTGTCTGAGTGAGTTTTTCGCCATTCACTTGCACCCCTTAGAAGCTCACAATGCTATCTAAATTATTTCCACAGTTCTCACTGGTTGAAAACACAGCCGGGATTAGGATATTTGTATGCAGCATAATATATGATATAAACATCCCAATCCCGACTATGTTTTCATCCAGTGATAGTACTGCAACCTTAGTGTCATATGAAAGAATAGAATCTCCTGATGTTTTCTAAAGATGCTTTATAAAGGATATAACTGTTTGAAGTGACCCTCCCCTACCCTCATTTTCTCTACATGTTACACAGCCCCGTACTCCTGTACACCATACTCAGTAACATACAGTCAGAGGCAGAAACTGCTCTCGATACAGGAGTGAAAAAATGCAGGATTTCATAGAAAGGAGGCAAAATGTGTTAATAAAGTATATTAAAAAATTTATTTATGACACAAATACTGCCAGGAAATCAAAAGTTTAGTAACACTTTAAAGGGGTTTTCCAGACAAAAAATGTTTTTGTTTTTTTTTAAAAAAAGGTCTGTTAGTGCTATTAAGGGGTTAATAAATGCACCCATATACCTTTAGCAGTGTTTTGAGTGATTTCTGGGTGTCTCTGGGAGCTCCTGGTATCTTCTAAATTTGTTTACATGGTTCAGCTTCCTGCTATGTAACTTCCATGCTACCTCTCACCTCACCCCCCCCTTTCTCTCTCTCTCCCTCCCTCCCATACACCCCCTCCCTCCCTCCCATACACCCCCTCCCTCCCTCCCTCCCCCCCCCCCCTCCCTCCCATACACCCCCTCCCTGTCTCTCTAGCTATCTCGCTCACAAAACTACTAGCCCTTCCCTAGCTACTCAGCTCAACCCCCAACCCCATTATATACTTCCCTGTCTTCTCTTCATCCTGAGGGACGCCCATCCCTCTTTTCTGACTGCATGCGTGCGATCCACCTCTACTGCGCGGCTCCCAGCAGCGCTGGGACAAGTACCTGCAGTCAGAAAAAGGAAGATGTGTCCCGCAGGAAGAAGTCTGGAAGGTAAGTATGATGGAGTTGATGGGGGAGGGAGTAGTAGTGACGTTCCGTTCCTAGAAACGGGGAAACGAATCGTCACCAGATAACTAGAATATGGGTAAATAAACATTTTTGATTATGTTATTTAGAAAGTAGGAGGGTGTTTAGATTAGTGTAGGGATTCCCATTTATCCCGGACAACCCATTTAAGAGGCATACAGACACCATTTGCATTCAAAGCCACCAGCCAACACTCATATTAGTGTTTGCTGATATCAGAGACACTTTACCATGCGTGTGTCTTTTTTTTTATTCAATTTTTCCTCTTGATTTCTCCACCACCCTCCAGCAGCTGTCACCCCATTACAGACTTTAGAGCAGAAATTCACCTACTCAAGCCTATCTGTTCCTCTGCTCCTGGGGACACTGCAGACAAAGATAGTGGAGGGAAGTGCAGGTTCATGAAGAAAAGTATATGGTGTGCTCAGGAGTTTTCCAGCTATTCCCTTTTTTTAGGAAAGTTGGCAAGTATGAAATATATGCATGGACAAACATATGCAAAAACACATATACATGTGCACATACATATTAAGGCATACATATTCGCATGAAATTGCTTTCCACACTTTATCTCTGACATTTATAAATTCACTGCAGGAATCAGGAGCTGCCCCATGCACCCTGCCCTTTATGATAAAAACAGTGAAGGGGAACAGATTTTAACTGTGCTTATTATTGAGTAGGGGATAGAGACAATGCATAACATGAGTAATAGACATTTTTTTTTTTACTGTTTTACCTGCTCATTGATGTCTGCCAGGCCATCAACTCAAATCCCCTTCCTGCCTCCAGCAGGGTCTTCCTTGAGCGCTGCTTGGGGCACCATTGAAAAAGGGTGGTAGTATGGCCATATGTTCTGACAGCTTGCTGTGTGTCAGGTACAAAGACAAGAGAAATGTCTTTGTACTAACCACAGTTCATGGCCACATTACCAGCTCTGTCCAGATCAGAGGCTATACTGAGGTCTTCCACAAGCACGATTGTATCATTGACTACAATTGATACATGTGTGGGCTGGACCGCTCAGACCAAGTCTTACAGCGCCAAAAAAATAATCAAGACCCTTGTTTTTCAAGATTTGGCGGGGGGAGTCCCAGTGAAAGAGGACCAAGGGCTGGGCCCACAGGTTCAGCAGGTACACGATGCCACACAGACACACACACCGTTTTAATTCCCAGAACAATGTTTACTGATTAAAGCAATGAAGAGAGATCTGGGAAAATATGCATCAAGGTATAAACAGAGAGAAAAATACAAAATGCTATGGAACAGATTATTGCAGCAAACCAATACCCCTTAGTTCCCACAATTACTTAAACAGGTAATGGATTCAAGTCCTTTAAGAACGCGGTTTTCCTGGATCGGTCCCTCGTCGGGGTGCACCCTAAGTATTGCACAATACTAATTGTAATCCAATGGTTAAATTGTAATCCACAGGCAAATGCTGTCTTCCCCTTCAAGTACAGTTATAGGCCTTGCTCCAGCTCCCTGTAGTGCAACATTTAAAAGATAGGCCAGTCTCTCCAATGATAAGGTGTCAGCGTAAGAGTCCCTTATATAGCTACCACCACGTGGTCTATGTAGATGCGGCCAAGCCGTACTCACAAGTCCTTGAGGCCTTTCCTTCATGTAGTCACTTTATCTTCTGTGCTTCAGGGGTGTCTTGACTCCGTCCTCAGCCAGCCCCACAGTCACTGTGTCCTAGAACTCAGTCCTCCGCCAGCACCAAGACTTCACCTGCAGTCAGCTCAGCTCAGGCCTCCATCCAGCACAAAGCTTTCTCCAGCAGCCCAACACAGCACACCTCAGGTTTTTAGTTCCAGATCTTTCTCCACACCACCCCTCCCTTCCTTTTTCCTGCTGGGTGATGATGCAGTTCCCTATCTCCAGTGGGAGGCATCAAAACTGCAATCCTAGCGCACTGCCATACTTGTAAAAGTCCAACACGTTCCAGTAATTATCTATAATCAGACTTTGAACCCTAGAACAATATTTACATAAATTACATTAATTCTTTTGGGCAGTTTATTACTTTGCTGCCACCTACTGACCAAAGTTAGTTACTGCAGATGTATTGCTTCACAACCTTACATGCCACCCCACTAAAGTATTGGCGTCCCGACAACTCTACCAAATAAACTCATCTGCTGCATAGCGCTGAGGGGGAATACCTGCTGTGGAGCGCTCCGACCTGCGAATGCCTGGGTTTGGTAGTACTGGTGTAGGAATTGTATCCAACTCCCCTTGGGGTAGTAACGCACCTTCTGCGGTATTATTAGCCACAGGACATGGAACAGTAGACGCCCCATCAGTCTGTACAGGTGACGAAGTGACCAGCCACCACTCCGTGTCTCTTGGACACACTAGATCTGAATGTCTTTGTTGAACTTCTCCAGTGTTTTCAAGTGAGGACTGAAGCTCCGAAAGACACGGTCTGAGCATGTTACGGTGTAATCTATGAGTTGGCCCATCAGAGTCTTCCGCTTGGACATCACAGACTGGACCTTCTGAAAACACTTGCCGTTTCACAATGTAAGGCTGTGGTTCCCAACGGTGGTCCAATTTGTCGATGGGTCGCTTTGCACGGACCAGTACTCTTTCACCTGGTAACAATGGTACTGTTTGCACAGGTGGATGATACCTAGGGACTTGCTTTTGAAATCTCTCATTGACCACCCGTTGGATGGTTCTCAATTAGTCTCAGTTCTCCTGCACCCAGGAGTCGGCAGTTCTAGTTATCTCTTAAGAAGGTGGGCTGAGGTTCATTTCCACGATTTCTTGTCCAGGACGTCCGAACAGCAGCATGTATGGAGTATAGCCCGTAGTGTTATGAACACAGTCGACACAGCTCTTCCATAAGTTTCCCTTGAAAGCAAGCTCCTTGGTCAGAGTGAATTCGCTTCGGGCATCCATACACCTGGATGAAGTGTCTGCACACAGCACGTGCGGCTGACTCTGCGGTCTGGTCACGTGTTGGTACTGCCACAGAGAACTTCGTGAAGTGATCCGTCATTACATGGCAGTACTGATGGCCACTCACTGATTGTCCGACTAAAATGTAGTCAACCATCAGAATTTCTAGTGGTGCTGATGTTTGAATCACTTGAATTGGGGCTCGCTGCTCCGGAGGTTTTGCCAGCTAGCAAACTCGGCACTTTTGACGCACTTCTCGGACAATTTGCTCCAGCTGGGGACAGTATACGAGCCTCTGCACCCACTTGTACGTTTTTTTCTGCTCCAAAGTAGGCACCCTGCTCATGCCCCTCAAGGGCTACTCTTCGGGCCACGGCACCTGGTATCTGTCACCTCTCTTCAAGATCTGTAGGCAGAAACACCCTCCGGTACATGACCTCATTTCTGATTTTCAGCCGGTCCCGTTGTTGTAACAGCTTCCATCCGTCTGAAGACAAACGACTTCACACTTCAAGCTTGGGCCAGGTCTCAGTTTTAACCCAGTCTTTTATCTTCTGTAGGTTGGGATCATCATCATCATGCACCTGTGCCCATTCTTCTTCAGTCTTCCTTAGTAGTACAGTGCTACCAGTAGCCACCTCACTTTAGCTTGCTACGTGTGACCGTCGAGGCACTTGACTGAGATCGGGTATTTCAGTTCCTTCATCTTCTTCATCAACTTCTCTGACCAGCACCTCCCAGGTGACTAATCAGCATTGGCATTGTCTTTACCGGCACGATATTTGATGGTATAGTCATACTTCGCTAATCTAGCCATCCACCTCTGTTCTAGGGCACCAAGCTTTGCATTCTGCAGGTGGGCCAATGGGTTATTGTCTGTTCTTACTAGTACATGGGCCCCGGTCAGATACCCTGAGAATTTCTCAGTCATCGCCCAGACCAACGCCAACAACTCGAGTTTGAAGGAGCTGTAATTTTCCGAATTTCGTTCAGAGTCCCATAGAGATCGACTAGCATATGCAATGACTCGTCCCTGGCCTTCCTGTTCTTGGGCTAACACTGCTCCTAACCTGTGCAGGCTTGCATCGGTATACAGCAGGGGTCGGCAACCTCTGGCACGTGTGCTACTCTTGGCACGCAAGGCTTATTTCCCTGGCACTACAGCGGAGTCCTCGCCCAGCAGTTTCGATCGGACCAAACACGGCCAAAACGAAACTGCTATTATTATATTGTGGGGTCTCTTCAGACCCCGAGTATAATAAGCGGAGCCCCCGGGGAGATGATCAAACATAAAAAACACTGTTACTCACTATTCAACGCTCCACAGCCGCTGTGTACTCTTCAGGCGCTTCTGCCTGAAGTCAGCTGACAGGGCCTCAGGTGTCACGTCTGCGTCTGACGTCATTACGCATAATGACGCGACGTGACCCCTGAGACTCAATGAGTGGTCGCTGAGTACAAACAGAAGCGCCCGAAGATACAGAGCGGCTGCGGAGCGTGGAATGGTGAGTACATTGTTTTTTATGTTTGTCACCTCTCTTTGCCCTCCACTTATTATACTCTGTGGTCTGAAGAGACCCCACAGTATAATAATAGCTAGTGAGTGGCACAAATTGGAATATTATAAAAGTTAGAATATTATACCGTGTGCAGGGGCTACTATGGAGGATAACACAGTGTATTGGGGCCACTATTGGACATATACCGTGTGCAGGGGCCGCTATGGGACATATACCGTGTGCAAGGGCTGCTATGGGACATATACCGTGTGTAGGGGCCGCTATGGGACATATTGCTGTGTGCAGGGGCCGCTATGGGACAAATACTGTGTGCAGGGGCCGCTATGGGACATAATACCATGTGTAGGGGCCGCTATGGGACATATTGCTGTGTGCAGGGGCTACTATGGGACATAATACTGTGTGCAGGCGCCGCTATGGGACATATTGCTGTGTGCAGGGGCCGCTATGGGACATATTGCTGTGTGCAGGGGCCACTATGGGACATAATACCGCATGCAGGCGCCGCTATGGGACATATTGCTGTGTGCAGGGGCCGCTATGGGACAAATACTGTGTGCAGGGACTACAATGGGACAAATACCGTGTGCAGAGGCCGCTATGGCACAAATACTGTGTGCAGAGGCTGCTATGGGACATAATACCGTGTGCAGAGGCAGCTATGGGACAAATACTGTGTGCAGAAGCCGCTATGGGACATAATACCATGTGCAGGGACGGCTATGGGACATAATACCGTGTGCAGGGACCACTATGGGACATTATTCTGTATAACGGTGTGTTTTCTATATTATTAAGGATGTGTTTTTGCACAGAAAACTCAGGCTTTATTTTCTTTGGTTTTTTTGTGCAAAAATGCACCAGTTTTACATCGAATGAAAAAGTTCCAGTGGCCTAAGAATATAGCTGCATCCAGATACATAGTGTGTTTTCACCATAAGGATGCTGCCATACGATGCTCCTGGACACATTTACCACTATTTGGGGGCTGCACATGGACTTTCATTGCTTTCATTGCTCCTGCATTCAAGTGCAGGAGCGTCCTAGGAAATAGCACTAAACGCATGTGTCCTAAAGCATCTGGTGGCAGCACTTCTGTGTTATGGTTTGTAGTATATGACTTTAGTTTAGGGGTCGTCAGACTTACAATTATTGACCGGCACTCCGAGTACCTCATCTTTGATTTTTTTATTAAAAATCGGCACGCCGAACATAAAAGGTTGCCTACTCCTTCGATACAGCATGAATGGCCTGTCATATTGAGCGAATGCCAGGATGGGGGCGCTAGTCAGGGCCTTCTTTAGTTCATCAAATGCTTGTTGCTGAGGCAGCCCCCATGATACAGGGCGTGTCTTCGGACCCTGAGAAGTCCCTCTCAAGAGTTCATGTAGCGGACCAGCGATTTTCGCAAATCCCTTTATAAATCTTCGGTAGTAACCGGCCATTCCCAGAAATGCTCTCACTTCCCGAAGTGTCTTGGGTTGAGGGCACTTGCTCCACCGGCCTCCACCTTACTATCCGCAGGGACGAACTCCTTCAGCTAATACCACGTGTCCCAGATATTCTATACTAGTTTGAAAGAGATGGCACTTTCTTGGCTTGATCTTAAGGCCATGATCACGGAGCCCACTGAGCACTTGCCGCAGTCTTCTCAAATGTTCTTCGAACGTGGGTGCATGGACTATCATGTCATCCAGGTAGATCAGAATCGACTCAAAGTTTAATTCACCCAGGCAGTGTTCCATCAGATGTTGGAATGTACCTGGAGCATTTGTTAGCCCAACAGGAATTCGGTTGAATTCATACAGCCCCATCGGTATAATAAAGGCGGTTTTCTGCCTATCCTTCTCTGCAACAGGTACTTGCCAGTAACCGCTTGCCAGATCTAGTGTCAAGAAATACTTGGCATGCTGTAAGCCGTCAATGATTCTCCAATCCTTGGCAGGGGAAAGGCATCCTTTACTGTGGCTGCATTTAACTTCCGGTAGTCCACACAGAACCTCAAGGACCCATCTTTTTTCCGCACTAAAACCACCGGTGCAGCCCATGGGCTTTGGCTTTCCTTCACTATGCCACTGTCTGAGATAGCATGGTCTTCACCTCTTGGTAGAGAGTAGGTGGGATCTGCCAGTATCTTTCTCAAATCGGGGGGATATCCCCAGTGGGTATTTCATGCTCAATGGCCGTAGTGCACCCAAAGTCTTCCTCACACCGAGAGGAAGTGGAAAGTGGATTGAAACTCCCACAGCACTGCTTCAATTTTTCCCATTTGATCAGTGGTGAATTGGCTTGCATCAATATCCATTTGTTCTAAAATTCGCTGGCCATTCCACTCAGGTGTGGGCTCCTCTTCAGAATTCTGGTCCACTGCCACTGTGAGTGTCTCTCCTTGCAGCACATGCAGCTCAGCCACCTTTTCTCCCGCATGGAAAGTAACTTCATAGTCATGTATGTTGATACACCGGACTAACACCTGTCCATCCGCAACCGTCACAATAGTTCTGGCGACCAAAGGACTTCGGCTAGCTTCTGACAAGCCCAGGGGTTCCATTAGCACATCTATCCCCGTTCAGCTTCCGGTGTCCTCCAATAGGCATACGTATCATCTTCTCCTGACGTGGAGGTACGGTGCAGGTAGTTCCATACGGAGAATATACCGTCCAAAGGGTTTACCCACAGGGGTGCTTTTACAGATACCACATGTTCTGATCAAGCGCTGGAATGCTCTCCGGGTGGGCTTATGGGAAGTTGCATTCCTCCAATAACCGGGGCCCTCTTTTGTAAACATGAGTCGATCTAGTTCCCGCAGAATATTCATTCCCAATACGACTGGGGCTTCATCTCGAGCCGACTTCTCTACCAGCACCACTCCCTTCTTGCCATCGTCTTGTCCGCATAGCTCGATTCTCATCCAAGCCACTCCAAACACAGGTGTAGCCCTATTGGGGGGGGGGTATGAGTATTATCCCTCCCGCAACAGACTCTGGCGCTAACCTGTGTGTATAATGGGACCTGAAGCCTTCGCTGAAGGGGAAGAGTGGGAACATATATGAAATATATCAGTGCCTCCACCCAGGATAGAGCCTCTGTATTACAGGGAGGATCTCTTCCTGGGACTTACCCATGAAGTACAGTTAGTAGCCTTAACAAGGATCACTGTACTAATCTCACAGTCTGAAGAATACATACAGATACCACATAAGGTTATAACAGTAGCTTTATAAGAATCAACAGGGTAATAATACATACATAAAATATACTCAGAACACAGCAATACTACAACAACCAGCAAGTCCTCAACCGTCTTAGGTTATATACCCGGGTATATATATAAATATATAGCAAGAGTCCAGTGCACAATACCTCCAGGCAACAGAAGAGATGCAGGGGCCCCTGTGGATGACTGTGGATCCTCGGATTCTTCCAGGAGATGACAGACAGCCGATCAGGAGATGATGATGATGGTGAGATTCTTCACAGGCAGCAAACAGGGCGACGGTGACGGCAGTAGATGCAGGCCTGACTACCCTAACACTGAGTCCTTAACCTGCCAGCTAAACTACTAGTGCCACCGGGCCTCTAACTAGCTAGTTGGCCTTCGGAAGCCTAACCTATCACTGCCCTGAACTATATATATATATATGGATCCCTAACTACGGTTACTAGCTAGGTCCTGTGAGTATATAGGGGGTAACACATACCTAACTATATACTGTGAAGTAAAGAGGAACACGTGGCTCTTAGACTCCCCCAGACATAACATGTCTGTCTCAGCAGCTCTGCTCACATCTCTCCCCCCAGCAGCTCTGCTTCACATGTGTCTGACTCACTGTATTTACAAAACAAAACTTGCACTAAATGCCTGGGGTCTCTGAAGCCAAACTGCAGGGGCAAAGAAGCCAGATACATTATATACTAGTAGAAATGGCAGTTCCCTACACTCTCCCTCTGGTGAAATCTTTACGTCACGTCAAAGACATACAAAGTCATAGTATACAGTCAACATTACCAATGACAATATCAATATGGTTGCTTTTGCATTTACAGAGTCACAACAGGTTAATAGGTATACATGCCAGCAGGAGCGAAAATTGGTAACATATTGACCAAAGTGGACACTGCACCCACCCAAGCATGGTATAAATGAGGCTTAGT